>CM020031.1:34462866-35715599 GCA_009769605.1 Bucorvus abyssinicus
ACTCCCACCCCACCCCACCCCTACCCCCCCCGCCCCCCCCCCACCCCGCCCCCCCACCCCTCCCCCCCACCTCATCCCAAGCCCCCCTCCCACTCCTCCCCTCCCCTCCACCTCCTCCCACCCCCAACCCCCCCGCCCTACCACCCCACCCCCTCCCCCACCACCCCCCTCCCCCACCACCCCTCCCACCCCCAACCCCCCCCACCCCCCACCCCTCCCCCCCCCCCAGCCATCCCACCCTCCCCACACCCCCGACCCCTCCCCCTCTGCCTGTCCCCAACTCCCCACCCCACCCGGCTCCCCGGACCCCCCATCTCCTGCCCTGACCCCCCCCAGTCTTGTCCCGCCCCCGCACTCCCACCCCTCTCACTCGCCCCAGACAACTCCCAAACGCTGCCCCGCTCCGACCGGCCCTGACCCCCCGAACTCCTCCCGTTCCCCCCTCGACTCCCTCAGCCTGACCCCCCCCGCCCCCCCTTTAACTCCCTACAGACGCCCCCTCACCCCTCACCACCCGACTCCCACCTCCCTCCTGACCCCCACCCAGGTAACACCCTAATCCCGCCCCCCACTGCCCTGACCCACCGAACTCCTCCCCCCACCCGACCCCCTAATCCTGGCCACCCCCCTCCCGCCCCCCCACTTCCCTAACTCCCACCTCCCCCTCGAACTCCCTGCTGATGCCCCCCACCTCACTCCCCGCCCCCCCGATTGCCCCGACCCGAATAATTCCTGTCACCCGACTTCCCACCCCCCCACCTCACTCCTACCCCCCCCCGCTCCCCACTTCCCGAACTCCCACCCAACTCCTCCCCCCCCTCACCCCCCCTCCTGCCCCCCACTCACTCCCCAACTCCCCCCCAAGAACCACACGTCGGTAACACTTTTATTGCTGTTGGACAGAGCGGGGGGGGGGGGGGGGACCGGGGGGGGAAAAAGGGGGGAAGGGGCGAGGGGGGGAAAAACGGCCCAGGGGAGGGAGGGGTGTGGGGGAAGGGGCCAGAGACAAGGGAAAAGGAGCCGCGAGGGACGGGAGGGACGGCAGAAGGGCCAGCGGAAAGGGAGGGCGAAGGGGGCACCGAGGGCAAAGGGGGGCAGCGGTGGGTGAGGAAAGGCAGGAAGGGGATGGGGCAAGGGGCAAAGGGAGAGCGGGACAAGGAGGGGAGAGCCCAGACTGTGAGAGGGGATGAGCAGAGTCTGGAAGGGGCCAAGCGGAACGACAAGGGGCCAAGGGGGCAGGAAGGACCAAGGGGCCAAGGGACAAAAGGCGACGGGGAGGGAGGAGTGTGAGGGAAGGAGCCAGAGCGAAGGAAGAGAGGAACGAGGGGGGGCAGGGGGAAAGGCGGAAAGGGACAATGGGGAGAAAAGGCAAAAAGGGGGCGGCCAAAAAAAAAAAAAAAAAGGCAAAAAGGGGGCAAGAGTGGGTGAGGAAAGGAATGAAGGGGCTGGAGAAATGGAAAAAGGAAAAAAGGGACAAAGCGGGGGACGGGTTAAAAAAGGAACGGGGCCAAGGTAGGGCAGGGACCGGGGACAAACACGATGTCGCCATGCAAGGGGGGAGAATGGGGACAAAAAGGGGTCAGTGGGGAACAATATCGGGGACAAACAAAAGCGGAGGGGAAGAACGGGAGCAAGAGGACAAGCCGTTCGTTCCCCTTAACCCTTTCCTGCCCCTCCGCCGCTCCCAGCGACTCGCAGCCCCAGACGGGTGTTGAGCTGGGACAGTTGTGAGCTCCAGGGACAACTTTACACCGCCCCGGTTCATTCGGTGCCTTTCAACCGCTGCGGGATGCCGGTCCCCGACGGGCACGAGCGCCCAGTGACAGCCGCCCCCTGCGGCCATCCCTGAGCGCCCCCGGGCAGCGGGAAGGGGCAACCGGTCCAGCTCGGGGGTCCCCGGGGCTGTGTGCCCCAGGGCAGCCGGGGCCAGGGCCCGGGGAGCAGAGAGCAGGAGAAGGAGGGGAACAGCCCCAGAGCATCAGCCCGGGGAGGGCAGAGCCAGCCAGCGAGAGTGGAAGGGACGGGGAACCGGGGACAACGGGGGAAACAGGAGAGAGGGGAACGGGCGTGAAAGGGGGAACAGAGAGCGGAGAGAGAGCAGGAAAGGGGAGAGGAAACGGGAACAGAAGGGAGAGAAGGTGGGGGGGAGGTTGGGGCAAAGAGAGGGGAGGGAGAGCCTGGAAAAAGGGAGAGAGAGGAAGAGAAGGGGAGGGAGGAAAAGGAGAGGGGTGAGGAGTGTGGGAGAGGAAGGGAGACGCCAAGGAGGAGGGAGAACAGAAGGGGGCCAAGGGGGCGCAAAGGCAGGAGAGAGGGGCTGGGGATGAAGAAGGTGGGTGACAGGAGGGGAGATGGGGAGCGGGGAAGGAAAACGGGGAGAAGGGTCGGCAGAGGAAGAAGGGGACAAGGTGGGAGTGGAGGCGTGGGGTGGAGAGAGAGAGAGCAGGAGGAGAGCGCGAGTAGGGGAAAAGAAGGAGCCAGAGGAGGGCGAATGAGAAAGGCAGAAGGGCCAAGGGGAAGGACGAGGCTGTGAGACTGCGCTGCCCAAAAGCACCTGCCGGCACCCTGCACCCCGACCCGGTCTGCCCCGGGGACAGCCCAGCCCAGCCCAGCCCAGTCCCAGCGCTCCCGGGGCGGGGCGTGGTGGGTGGGGAACCGGGCAGCAAAAAAACCCGAAAAAACGAAACCCTGAACAAGCGGAGGAAGGAGCGCAGGGTGCCCTTGGCCAAGGAAGAAGAGACCCCGGGGAGACGGGATGAGCCCCGGGACAGCCAGGGGCTCTCAGCACGAGGGACCGCTGGGACCCGGAGCTCTGGCAAAGCCCCCGGGCACAGGCAGGGCCACCACAGCCACATCCCAGCCTCAGCTGGGACCCTCACCCGCCCCCCCCAGCTGCCCAGGGAGGCGGGGGGGGGAGGAGAGGGGAGGAGGGGAGAGGGGGGGGTTGGGGGGGGGGAGAGGGGAGGAGGGAAGAGGAGGGGGAAGGGTGAAAAGGAGAGGTGACAGGGAACATGGATGGGGAGAGAGAGAGAAAGAACCATAAAACCCCCCAGAAACGCAGCTGCCCCCGGCCCTGGCCGAGGCGACGGGCCCCGGCAACTCCCGGCCGAGCCAGGCAGCACCAGCACAACGAACCGCCACGGCCACTCCAGCGCTGCCAGCGACCCGACCCGGCCCGGAGAGCAGCCCAGCCCCGCTCCTGACCCGGCCAAACCCACCCTGCGCCACACCCGGCCCTTTTGAGCCCCCGGCTCCGCCCCACGGGCTCCAGCTGAGCCCCTGCCCGATTCCCCGCACCTGGGCACGGGCGGGGCCCGCCCCGCCGCCCGCCCCGCGGCCCGCCCCGCCGCCCGCCCCCGCCGCCCGCCCCGCCGCCCGCCCCGCCGCCCGCCCCGCCGCCCGCCCCGCCGCCCGCCCCGCCGCCCGCCCCGCCGCCCGCCCCGCCGCCCCGCCCGCCGCCCGCCCGCCGCCGCCCGCCCGCCCGCCGCCCGCCCCTCGCTCCCGGCCGCGCCTGCGCCCCCCGGGGCCGCGCTCCGGCTGGGACAGGCGGGGGCTGCCCAGTCCAGACCCCGCCGCCAGCCCGCACCGGCCCCGCTCAGCCCCCGATCCCGGCTCCGAGGGCGAAGCGCAACGCGCCGCGGGGCTGCGCGGCTTTAGGGGGGAGCGGTGACGGGCCCGGGTCGGGCTTCGCTCCGCCGAGCGCCGGCGGGTCCTTTGGCGGCGCAGGAGCCGCGCTCCGTCCCGGCTCCTCTGCGGCCAATCGGAGCGCGGTCCTTCACTCCTCCCGCCCCCGTTCGCTGCGTTCTTGTCTCTGCTCCGGCCAATCCGAGGCGCACGTGTCAATCCGGTTCGTCCTTCTCGTGTCTGCAACGGCCAATCAGAGACCACCTCTTCAACCCAGCCCCCTGTTCCCCGCCCGTCCCCGCTCCGACCAATCCGACACCGAATTTTCAATCCGGTCCGTCCCTCTCGTCTCTGCTCCGACCAATCACAGCCTGTTCCGTCCATCTGCACCGCCGATCTCTCCGTGCTCCGGCCAATCCCGGCCCCTGGCTTCAATCCCGTCCCGCCCCCGCCCGGCTCCCCGGCCCCGCCGCTCCCGCTCCCCGCAGGCCCCGATCCCGCCGCCGCGGCTCAGGAACAACGCGGGGTCCCGGCTCCGCTGCCGCAGCACCGGCAGCCGCTGTTGTGTGCCGGGGAGGCCGGGCGGCGGCTCCGCAGCGAGGCGGCTCCTGGGACCCGCTCAAGCCCCGAGAGCTGGCAAGGGCCGGAGCTCGCCGGCACCCAGGGCCGCCGGCGCCGCCCGGGCCGGGAGCTCTCCGGCAGCGGAGGGGGCCGCGGCGGATCGCGGCGCCGGGGCGGGACGGGGCTCCCCGCGCCTCCGGCCGGGCCGCGCCTCCCCGAGCGGCGGCGGCGGCGGGATCGGGAGCTGCGGGGGAGCGGCCGGGCTGTGCAGCCGCGCGGGGCGGGGCCGGGCCGGCTCGAAGGGCTGGGCCGGGATTGGGCAGAGCGGACGGGGCGCGGCGGGGCGATGGGCTCGGATTGGATGAGGCCGGCAGGGCCGGGATCGGTGGGGCCCAAATCCGTCGGGAAGCGCCGCGGGGCGGGGAAGAGCCACCTGGGCAGGGCAGAGGGGCCCGCCCCGCCCCGCCCCGCCCCGCGCCGGGTTAAGGGCGAGCGGCGGCCCCGCGTAGAGGAGCCGTGTGGGGTGAAGGAGTCGTCAGTGCTGCCGCCCCGCGGGCCGAGGAGCGCCGGGTCTTGGGGGCAGCGGCCGTCCCAGAGGTTCGTGCGGGACCCGGGCTCTGCAGGGGCGGCGGGGGGTCCCGAGCGGAGCCGCATCTGGGGGGACGGTGCGTGCTCTGGTCGTGGCCGGGTGAGGGGTCGGGCTGTCCCCGCGGTGCAGAGGCAGCGCTGCCGGGGGCCTGGGTCTGGCTTCCCGCAGGGGAAGGTGGTGGCAAGATGGGACAGGACCTTAATAACGGTATCATGGAGAGCAACACACCCTTTATTGCACCGTTTTACCTTCACAGCGTTTTGTCTGTGTCTCTGGCTGTTGATGGTTCATCTCCCCACTCACACTCTCTGTCACTGTTCTCTCTCACACACTCACTGGCAGGCTGGGGCCATGTTTGCCCTTGATGCCATTTTATTGGACCTGTTGATGCAACCCCTGTAAACCACCAAATGCGATCAAACCCTCCCCTGCTGTGTGGGCAGGGGCTGCTCCAGCACTCGGGCTCCAGTCCCCCGAGTCCCCCAACACTCCCTGCCCTGGGCTGTGGGTGGGTCCCTTCCCCCTTCCCTGTCCCAGCCCGGGGGGTTCCAGCCCCCGATGTGGAGCCCAACTGGTGGGTCTGTGGGCCTGAGGAACCCAGCAGCTCCTGGCTAGACCCAGTGCTGTGTTTCCAGTGCTGGCGGCAGAGCCGGGGCTGCGGTTCTGGGCCTGGGCCCAAACTGGGGGGGTTGGGGCTCAGCCCCAGCGCTGCCTTTTGGGATGGGGAACTGGAGCCTGAGTGGCCGTTCCCAGCCCCCAAACACCACTCGGGGGGTCTGGGGGTGGGGCGGGGGGTGGTGAGAGCAGCACTGGGCGTGTGGGGCTGCAGAACCCTCACCAGTGTTCACTCACAGAGATGCTCGTTAAGGCCATACTGGGACAGTGATGAGAGGTGACAGGGACAGTGGAGGGAGAACAACGAGTGATTTCTGACCTTGTCAACAGCCCCAGAGCTGCCCTAAGAATCGGGAGCAGGTTCCAGCTGGAGGCAGCGGGGAGAGGCCGTGTTGGAGAGCTGGAGCTGAGCCATGGTCGAGCTGGAGACGAGGTACCGTGGGGCTGGAACAGAGCCTGGAGAGCAGGAGCTGGAATAACACTTGTAGGGCTGGGGCCGAAATCAAGACCCTGGGGCTGAACCATCGGCGGTGAGGCTGGAGTCAGAGTTGAAGTGTCCGTTACTGGAGACTGTGGAGCTGAGAAGTAAATACTGGGGGAGGGGGATGGACAAAGAGCTGAAATCACTGGGTGGGGTGTTCCAGAAAGAGCTGAAATCACTGTGGGGGGCCAAGATCTGGGGCTGACCCACCCCAGAGTTGGAGCTGAAACCAGAACTGGGGCTGACAGTATTCTGTATGCCCCTTGAAATCCTCCAGAGCTGGAATGAAGATTGTGAGGCTGGAGCTGAGACAGTCCAGAGCTAGGAGAAGTAGGGAAAGGACAAAAAAAAGGGAAAAGAGCGCAGGGTGCCCTTTGCCAGGGGAGAACAGGCCCAAGGGAGATGGGATCAGCCCCGGGATCACCGGGACACCCAGGGGCTCTGCAGAAGGGCTCAGCATGGGGGACGCAGGGCAGGGGGCCTCTGGGGTACCGAGCTCTTGCAAAGCCCCTGGGCACAGGCAGGGCCATCACAACCCCATCCCAGCTCCAGCTGGGACCCCTGTCCTCCACCCCAGCTTCCCAGCCTGGGGCCGGTTCCAGCACAGGGCAGCACCCCCCTGGCCGGGCACCCACGGTGGCCCCTGCCAGCGGGGACCCGCGGCCGCTCTGGGCCGAGCCCCTGGGAAAGGCGGCACCGGGCTCGCAGCAGCCTCGGTCCCGGGTGGCTCCCGGCATCCTGCTGCGGCTGTGGCCGGCACCTGCCCGGGGCGGGACAGAGAGCTGCGGGGCTCGGAGGAGGTTGGGACAACACACCCCAAAAGAAAGGGACAAGGGGGGGAACCCAAAGAAGGGAACACGGTGGGGACACACGAATAGGAGTGAGGAACCAACAGGAGGGGAGGCAGTGAAATACAGAAGGGGACAAGGAGGGGAGAAGGGAGACGGGGAAAAGTGGTCGAGGGCACCAGGGGTGAGAAGGAAGAAAGGGACAAGGGGGGTTGCGAGAAAGGGAAAAGCGGGAAGGTGGGGTGGGAGAGGAAGACGGGGACAAGTCGGGGTGGGGAGAGAAAGAAGTGAGATGACAGGAGATGTAGCAGGATGCTGAAGCCCCGGGCTCTCGCACTGATCACCGCGGATGGCTTTTCTTTTAACAATCTTCAAGATGCTGTTTGTATTAGACACTGTAGATGGCTTTGCTTTTAATAACTGCTAAAGAAATTGCTTGTATTAAGAGCTGCAGGTGGCTCTGCTAATCATAACCTCTCAGGCTATGTTTGCAAACAGAGCAAAGGCTTGCAGGAGAGATATACAAGACAGGGGAGGGATGGCCCTGTGAGAACATGGAGATAAGGAAGCAGAAACAGAATGACTGTGGAATGAGTGGATGTTAACCGAGCGGAACGCTGCTCAGGGTGTGTGATAGTGACTCAACGCGGTCACTGTGTGCCTGGCTGAGCATGCCTGAGGAAAGAGCCAAGGTTAGGAAACAAGAAGATGAAGAGAGTCTCGGGCCTCTCTCCCACAGGCACAAAGAATTCTAACGTTAGCCTGTAGAGTCAGGAAAACTGGTGTAAAAAGGGAGCTGGGAAAAAATGAAGGGGCTTTTGAGTTTTTCTGAACTTAAGCGAGTTTGAATTGTCGGACTTGAGTGAGCTTGAACTTGCTTGCTGCTTGCTAGGAAAAAATAAAAAATAAAGAGAGCTTTTGCCTTGTGACGAGAGTCAGGAGATCTCGCAAGCTATTTGAGTGTAATTCCAGACTTGTTGTCTTCTATCGTTGCAGCCTCAACTCTGCTACCTCTATCAAGACTGATTGTCTTCCCCCATCGCAGCCTCGACCGGTGGAGCATCGTATATCAAGACTTATTGTCTCCAGAACAAGGAAGGGGGTGGAGAATGGAAGGGGGTGACGACAAGGCAGTGGAAAAGGAAGAAAGGGACAGGGGGGACTAAAGGGATGGGGGGGACACAAAAGAAGAGTCGTCAAGGTGGGGGAGCAGTGAGAAAGAAAGAAGGGATCAAGTGGGGAAGAGGAAGGTAGTTGGGGACAAGGGAGAGGGTGAGGAAGAGGACAAGGTGGGGGGGGGCAGAAGGAAGATGGGGACAAGGTGGAGAGAATGGACAGAAGGATGGGAACAAGGCAAAGGAAGGGGACAAGGGGCAGGAGAAACAAAAAAGAAAGAACAAAAAAAGCAAGCAAAGAGAGAAAGAGAAAAGAGAGAAAGAAAACAACCTGTGCTGTGTATCAGGCCAGAGGGACAAGGGAAGACAGGAGGAAGGAGAGAGGGGTACAGAAAACAGGGGAGGGACAGCAGAGAGCAGGACACGGTGACCGGGAGAGGGACAAGGAGCAGGATGCCAAGACAGAGAGAGACAACAAGAGCAGCAGAGAGAATGGAGAGCTGGAGCCTGAGAGAGACAACAGGGCCAGAGAGATGGAGCGATAAATAATAGGGACAGGGAGCAGCACGAAGGGTCAGAAAGAGTCAGAGACGGACAGGGACAGCAAGAATGAGAAGAAACAGTGACAGCAAGAGAAAGGTGGAGAGAAAGAAAGGGAAGGGGAGGGAGGAGAGGGACAGGAAGGCAGGGACATGGAGCAGCACCTACAGGCACAGAGAGGAAAAGAACAGCAGAGAACAGGCCAGAGACATTGTGGGGGAAGAGACAGATGCAGATCAGGACAAAGAGATGGAAGCTGAAAAACCAGCGATGGGCTGCAGGACAGAGATGGAAGGTGAAAAAAAGGAGGGAGGGGGAGCAGGGCAAAAGCACAGAGAGAAAAAGAAAAGGGAGTGGTAGAACGAGAGAAAAAGAGGGAGCAGGACACGAGAAGAGAGAGGAGGAGATAAAAACAGGGGAGAAGGAGAAAAAAAAAATCACCACAGCCTGGGAAAAAGAGGATCTGGGGGAAGGGCAGGGAGGGAGCAGGACATACGAGAGGGGGGATAGGGCCCCGAGGGCCCGGGACTCACCACAGCTCTCGCTCCTGCCAGGAGCATTGGACGGCTCAGAAGTTTCTTTCTCCTTCTTTCCTCCTGTCCTCTCTCAGAGCTCCCGTCACGGGGCTGTTCTCCACCCATGAGAACTCGTGGGCGTCTCCCAGCTCTCAGGAGACCACGCTGCCTGCACACGCGGCCTCGCTCGCCCCTGCACGATGCAGCCGTACTGCGCTGGGGGTGACACGCACAGACCCCGTGGGGCGTGTTGGTGGTCTGGCCGGCTGCGCACTGCCAAGAAGGCTCCTCCCTGGCCCGCAGACACCGGCGCTCTCTCGCCTGCAGCAGCAGGCAGCTGCCTCTCCATTTCTTCTGCTTCACCTCGCTCCAGCCTCTGCAGCTTCAGCCAACAGCAGCTCCTGTCCGCAGCCAGCAAATGCTCCAGGGACCCCTTTTTGCCCCCACGCTGTGAGGAGAGCCAGGCCAGGCAGAAACAACCCACGCCAGTCTGAGGAGGTGGCACTCAACGGCATCCCCGGGGACAGACGGACGGACGGACAGACAACTGCATCATCGGCGCGGCCGCTGCGAGAGGGAGAGAAAAACCAGCACCGTTACGACCACGGATGGCCCCTGGCAGCAGCCCCTGCTTCCGCAGGGGCCGCTGGAGCCCCACGCAGGGCCAGCTTGGCCCATCAGCACAGGGCTCGGGGGCGACCTGCGGCTACAGGACAGGCCTCCAGGGGAGGCTCAGGGGCAGCTCTGGAGAGTTGCAGGGGGGCGCCCGGCGTTCGCGCCTGGCGGGTTCTCCCCCTCCTTCCCCTCAGCCCTTCCATCTGCTCCCGGGGACCTGCGCGGGGCAGCCCGCACCCGGCTCGCCTCCAGCGGACCGGCACCCCGCCGCAGCGGGCGCTTTGAGGCTGCCCGTCCCCCGGCCGGCGGGCAGCAGACACCCCCGCACCCGCCCAAGGGGCTCACTCACCGCAGCCACGGGCTCAGCCCGCACCCGCCGCCGCCGCATCGCGGAGCCGCGGCCCTCCGCGCCGCCACGCTGCCCCCGCGCAGCGCGCAGGCGCCAGAGCGGGCACGGCGGCACCGCCACCGCCGCCGGGGAGCGCGGGGCTCCTCCGCGGCCGAAACCGCCACGAAACCGCACGGAACCCGCCACCAAACGCCGCCTCGCCGCACGCGCCCGGGAGCAGCGCGTCTGCCCGGCCGCCGGGTCCGCGGGAACTACCGCTCCCGGCGTGCTCTGGGAGCCGGCACGGCCGGCCGGAAACCCCGTGCCCGGGACCGCAGCTGCCGGCAGGCCGCGGGAGGCCCCGCCCCTTCCGCCGGACCGGCGGGGACTCCGATCTGCCGCGCGGCCCCGACACAGAGCGGCCCGACACGCCGCGGTTCGACAGCGGAAGCGGCTGTCAGTCCTCCGAATTCGCACTCTATGGCTCGGCGGTCCTCCAGCCAGCTGGCAGTGCCCGTCAGGCGCCGCGCATGCGCGGCTCTGCCGGCCTGCAGCAGCGGAACGCGTTCAGCAGGCGGCGACACTGAGCACAGACACCGCGCGTCCGGCGACCGCCGGGGCCCGCCAGTTCTGGCCAGTCCGCCTCCAGTTTGTTCAGCTCCCCCCCAGTACCTCCCAGTGACCACCAGTGCCCCCCAGTCCCTCCCAGTCACCTCCCAGTGACCCCTACTCCCTCACAGTTACCCCCCAGTCAGCTCCCAGTGCCCACCAGTTAACTTCCAGTGGAAGCCAGTTCTTCCCAGTCCACCTCCACTTTATGCAGATCCCCCCAGTGACTCCCAGTGCCCCCCAGTCCCTCCCAGTCACTCCCAGTGACCCCCAGTCCCTCACAGTTACCCCCAGTCAGCTCCCAGTGCCCACCAGTTAACTTCCAGTGGAATCCAGTTCCTTCCTTCCTGGAGCTGGAAGAAATGCTCTGGGGCTGAACCACCAACTGTAAGGATGAAGCTGGAGCTGGAGTGTCCATCAGCAGAGATTGTGGGGCTGGGAAATGAACACTGTGGTGGGGGCAAAGAGCTGCAATCACTGGGGGGAGGGTCAAGGAAAGCACTGGAATTACTGGGCGGTGGGGGAAGGGTGTCACAGAGGGAGCTGCCATCACTGCGGGGGCTCCCATCCATCGCAGACCCATCGGTTGCTGCGATGTCGACCTGTCCACCTGTTGATCACTGACCCGTCAGTCGCTGATGTGTCGTCCTGTTGGTTGCTGACCTGTTGACCCATCCGCTGTGACCCACCAGTCTATGTCTCGTCGATCGCTGGCCCACCAGTCGCCAGCCCGCCGGCTGCAGGCCCGTTGTGCCATCGATTGCCGTCCTGTCGATGGCCATCACGTCGGTGGCTGGTCCCCATCCCTGGAGGTGTTTAAAAGCCGTGTGGATGTGGCGCTGAGGCACATGGTTTGGGGACCCTGGCAGTCAGGGTGGACGGTTGGAATCGATGACCTTAAAGGTCCCTTCCAAGCAGATGGTTCTGTGGGGTTTTGTGTCTCTTTTGGCCTGATCCTGTGGGACTGCTCAGCAGCGGTGGTGCCAGCCCCTGGCCACGGCTACACCAGCGTGTTTCCAGCAGATGGCAACCGTTATTAGCACCTGAAGCCCTGGGTTGAAAGAGAAGATCGCTGGGGCCAGCTGCTCCCAGCGCAAGCGCTCGCTTTCTCTGGCCGTTCTCTCGAGGAGGTTTTTATTCAAATGGATGTGATGCCTCTGTACTGGTCGGCACTGGGCAGGGCAGGCGGGGACTGGGAGGTGCTCAGGGTCAGAAAGTACATAACAGAACCCTGCTTTTTCCAGGGAGCTTCCTTGCTGCCAGATGGTTCTGGCTCCTTCGGTTGAAAAGCCTGGGACAGAGCCGGTTAAGAGGAACGGGGGTTTCCAGCTTAAACCAGCTGAACTGGCCCTTTCCAGGCTCCGTCCTAAGCTCGCTCTCCCCACCAGCCCCCAAACTTCAAAGCAGAAGTGATGGTACCTGTGGAGCAGCCGGGAAGGTTAACAGAATGAAAATCCTGAGCTCCGGGCACAGCCCACCAAGGCGCTGGTGTCTGTGTGTGCTGTGTAACGCGTGGACAGCGAGGCCACGGGTGTTGGCAGCGCAGGACACACACGTGAGACATGTGGCGTGTCCCAGCTCTGTCAGTTTATGATGTGTAGGCAGATACTGCTGCATCCAGCTGTGCCGTGGGGAGGAGCAGCTAAACCCCTTAGATTCATCCAGGTGCTTTCTGGGTGGGAAAAGATGCCTTTAGGGAAACCAGTTCAGCCAGTCAGTCTGTACAGCAATTTACAGGAGAGGCTGGAGCTGGAGCACAGGAGCTCCTGGCTTGCCTCCCCTGGGGACTACCCTGCTCCAGGTAGTTTCAGAAAGGGCTTACCTCGGGTCCTGGCCTGAACTGCCGTCCGTAGGACTGGGCAGGAGAAGCCAGACCGCATTCCACACTGGCAGGTTCAGAATCTCCTACGGCACTTCGGGCTGATCTCACTAGCCAGAGGCAGCTAAAAGAAAACGGAGACGCTTCACCAGTGAAACAGTGTTTACTAGCATTAAATGACTTCAATAGATTCCAGTTTCCATGGGAAATCATAACTGCATCCGTTTCTGCAAGATCCAGAGTAAGGAGTGTGTGAATACCCCTCGAAATGATCATGACACACTGCCAACCATCACAGCTAGAGATACCGGGGACTGGAAACCTCATGGACAACACAACTGCAAAAGGTGAGCCAGAAGGTCAGAAGAGCGCGGGCTTCCGCCAAGCAGAGAGCAAACCGAAAACCGGGGCCGTGGCGTGACGGTGATGGGACTGGGTGAGGGGGCAGGAGGGCTGGAAGGTGGAGGCGGGGAGAAAGGCAGGACAGCGTGACGCAACTCCAGTATTTTGCAAACCAGGAAAGATGTCAAGGAGCAAAAGTATAGCACAAGGGCAGACTTGGCAGTTTGAGAGTCAACGGACTCTACTTTTCAGAGATGTTTTCCTAGTGGAAGGGAGCAGGGAAGGGGCGATGCCATTTAAGCTCGTGTTTAAATGGCTGCATGCTCGGGTTCTGCTAAGCAACATGGCAAATCAATTAAGACAGGCCCATGGATTATCACTTACTCTTGTCAAGTAGGAAAAAAAATACACCACCACCACCACAGTGCAATCGTTAAGCTGTTGGTACTACAATAACTCTGCCCTGAGAAGAGTGGAAAAAAACTTTATTAAATGTCCAAAGAGTGGAGTCCTTTTCAGTGCTAGCCAAATTCAATATCAAAACTCTGCCCTCACAGAATATTAAAAAATAGAGCTTTTTTAAAAAATTCTTTTGTTTAGCAAAATATCAAGGGATTTTTCTTTAAGAGTTAGAAAAAGGTACATAAATGATAACAGTGAACTAACTCTTCATAACCCATCCTGCCCCCCCCCACTAGTGATAAAGATGCCCAGCACAGTATCACTGGCACCGTATTAAAGGTCCACCACCTCACACACATCCTTGCCATCAAAACCTTTTCTGAAGATCACCTAACTTCTGGAAAATTGACAATCTGTGACTCCGTTTCAGTAAGTGCCTCCTACAGGAGGGTCGGCTCCATGCTGCCGTACGTAGGTCCTGGTCACGTCAGAAGGCAGTGACAATATCAGACAACTCTCAGATCAGCAGGATTCGAGTAAGACCTTTTATGAAAAATGTTTTTTTTTTAAAAAGAGAAGTTCAGATGAGCTTACTTTTATTTTTTTTTTCCCTCTTCTTATAAGAGCTCCTGTTCGAGTGAGTTAGTAGCTTTGCTCAGAGCTCTTTTAGACCTGTTTGACCGACACCATCTCAGGAGCTAGAACTCAAAGGTCCTGTTCCAGCTTGGAACTAGAAAGTAGGTGGTCATTTCTCCTTTGCCCTTGACCTTAATGACCCCTCGATATTCCAGCTGATAGTTGTTGGCTGCTAAAACCTGGCACATATCTGTGGTCACCTGCAGAAGAAACAAGAGAAAGCAGATCCTGCGTGTGCCTTCCACACGGTCTTCTCATTGCTTTTGGAGTAACCCACGGGCAACATCGAGGTTGGAGTCACGAAGTCAGGTGACTTTGGCGTATCGATCACTAACGAAAAGGTTG
Source organism: Bucorvus abyssinicus (assembly GCA_009769605.1). Taxonomy (NCBI): domain Eukaryota; kingdom Metazoa; phylum Chordata; class Aves; order Bucerotiformes; family Bucorvidae; genus Bucorvus; species Bucorvus abyssinicus. Next base: position 34,476,788 of record CM020031.1, read on the forward strand.
GCACAAGCTGCAGAACAACCACAGCCTTTAGAAACTGAGAAACTACAGCAGTCACGCACGGTGCACAGCCGGGGGGAACCACTGTTTTCAGGGAGGTCACGGGATGGGAAGAACCAAATTAGTCACAGTTTAAAAATCGCACCTTGCAGCTCGGTCTACTCCCATGCATCCACTGTATCACTGGAGGGGCAGCAGGAGAACCTGTCAAACATGTTTAAAATGTCCCCGGCTCAGCAATGACACAGTGGATGTGCAATTTAGGAGGTGTCGTTTGGGGGTTTCTCTTTCTGAAGGAGAAGGCAGAGGACAGTGAGAAGCGATAGCAGGAACTAGTTAATCACAAATAATGAGAAGACAGGGACCAGCTAAGCTGTAAATGAGAGCCTTGTCCTTGGGCAGCAGAATGGACTGAGCAAAACAGGCAACCATTAATCAGGGTAAAAGAATCCTAAAGAAGATAACAAAGGCAAGAGTTAATTAACCCAAGATAGGGAATGTGCTGCCTCAGAAAAACGCAAGAGAGCATGCGTCAGGACGGAAAGGTGAAACGTGCATCCAGGAGGAAGACTTCAGGCCTTCATCAAAGACCCCTGTTGAAGACCACCAGAGAGACACTGTGCATGCCCGAGAGAGGGACGGACTATGTAAATGAATTCAGGGAGAATGATTATAATAGTCTTATTAGTTCCTGGAAAGATAATGCATATGTAGTAGCTAACAGTATAAATGATATAATGGGCTCTGCGTAAGCACGCACAGAAGGGCAGAGATATCTCCCTGTGCGTCCGGTGCTGCAAATAAAGAATACCGGCTTAATAGTCACATTGGCTATTGGGTTTTACATCGGCGATCTTTGAATCAGAAGGGGGGAAGGAACAAGCTCCAATTATCGTGCCTGTACAAGTACGTGAGCGTGACCCTGCAGAGCACAACGAGCACGTAGTCTGGCAAAGGAGGCGAACGCAGCCCGAAAACCAGCGCAGCCACTGAAGGGTTAATAGTGCCGAGGCAGGTCAAAAGGTCTCCCGAAGAAAGGGGATGGCTGGAGTCTCAGACTGCTAAGGACGGCAGCACAGAACCAAAGAGAGGGACGTGAGGATCCCGTGTGTAGACCACTAGAAATTGAAAAAAGTATGTTTCGCAAGGCGCTTTAGATCACCAAAGAAAATCCACTAAACACTTTAGTAGAGGACCCTCCCACATGAACTTCGTTTTTAAAAACCAGAGTTAGATACAGTTGGTCCTTTACAGGTAGCCGACAGAAAAACCTAAGTAGGATTACGTAGAAAAGCAGCAGGCCCAGAGAAAAGAAAGCATTTTCTCTCCTACTAGTTACTTTACACACCGGTGTGAGTTGGCGTTTAATCTTAAGCGTGTGGAGAGACTATTTTACGGTAAGGACTACACATCTAAAACAATTGTAGGGCTTTGGAAAAACTGGTCTCCCAGTGAATTTTTTTTTAATCAAAGTTATAAACGTTGGCTGAGAAATACAAATGCCATCAGGATGTTACACCAAAGCGCCATTTTCATTATTTCCATTATTCAGTCAACCCACCTCAACCAAAATTGTCTATTTTCACTTTTGGTATCAGGAGAAACAGGTATTTTAAATTCGAAAGAAAAAGGATGAGCTTGCCACAAGCTACAAACCATTTCTACGAACTGTAGCATCCCACCTCGTGCACTGAGAAGGATCACAGCAGACAAACACTGACCTTGCCCAGTTGGCTCGTCAGGGCATAAGGTGACCTTCAGGCAGGTCCTTCAGCTCTGGAATTGATTCTGGATTTCAGAGGGACAAGCCTCCGCACGTCAGCCGACCTTCTGTGCCCATTGCAAAATCTGCCGGTTTACTCTTTGTTGAAGAAGGGCTGTCAGAACCCTGGCTTTCCCAAAGCAGAGTCTCAGGCACAGGATCTCCTAAAAATCAGTAATTCAATAGAATGGTACAGCAGCAGGGGCAGCTCGAGCTGGGTGCCTCCAGAGAGGGACCCCAAACAAAGGAATCTCTGGGTATTTTTACCCTTACGGACTCTGCAGAGCTGCCCTTCTCGCCATCTTCACGTGCCCCTTGGTCCGACGGTGAGTCTGGCCTCGAGATCCTCTCCAGGCAGCAGGCCGTTCCCTCCAGGGCTCCAGCCTTGAAGCCTCCTTATCTTTTGATTCATGCTCCCTCTGGAGGCCTGGTTTTGACTAAGTAGGTTCAGTTCAGTCCAACCTAGCAGCAGTTGACAGCTTGAGCCCTAAGCCTTCAGCAAATCGATCTACTCATGCTAAGTAAAGCTCGGCCATACACATAACATTAGAAAAGGAAGTGATTCACGCTATTCAAAACTTACTACAGCTAAACAAGTAGTAGCGCTTAAAGTCGTGTTCCCGCCCTCACCCCACCCCATGACAGGCATGGTTATGGAATAAAAACATCACCTTGCAAAACATTAAGAGTTGCTTAAAAAGACGTCATAGAATCACAGAATGATTCGGGATGGAAGGGACCTCTAAAGATGATCTAGTCCAACCCCCAGGCGGAACGCACATGCGCTGGAGCTCATCACCTCGGTGAGGGTTTGATGAACTTGATGCTGGATCATCACAAAATAGATTAGCTGACCCCTCTGGCTGACTCTTGCGAGGTGCCTTCAAAACACCACCATTCTTGGAGGTGCCCAAACTGAGACCTTATGGAACTGAGAATCCTAAGCAAGTGCCAGAGGCAAAACCCATTGTGAACATTAGTGACTGCTACTACAGGCAAGGGAAAAAAAAACCCCAAGTGAATGGTAGTAACAGCTACTAGTCTATTGTTCAACCCCTACAACCAAAACCTAGACCAGACACCAAGGACTAAGAGACAGGGGCCTGCCTCTCTGCATACACAGCCCTTAGTCAAGGTAGAAACCAAAGAGGCCTGGACATCTTTGCTAGCATCACTTGTCCCTGTGCTTCTCATCATAAGCCAGGAAGCAATCCACTCCCCCTGCCTCAGCGTAGTCTGTTACTACAAAAAGGTGTCTCGGATAAGCACGGCAAGGAGCGGCCGAGCTCCGCAGCAGAAACCGCCAGGAAATAAAAGCAGCTGGAAAGCGCCCACAAGCAGCTCTGGTTGCGCAAGGTAACTCCTTCGGTGCGGAGCAGTAGGTAACTTGCTTCCACCCTCCTCTGCTTACAGCTTCTCCAAATTGTACACGGGAAAGGAAAAAAAAACCCCACAAAACCCAGTAACTGAGCTTTCTGTTACCTTTCAGCCTGAGTAAATGCACGTTCTTTATTTCCCCTTCAGCGTTTGGCCTCAGGCCATCAGCGGAAGAGCCAACCTCTCTGCAGAAAGACACTGCCAGACAGTGAGAAAGGTTACACAACAAATACCAACTTCACACCAGTGTGTGAACCTCAGCTCAACCACAACCTGTGGAAGTACAACCAGCGTGACTCCCAGTCTAGCTGCTCCGGAGAAAAGTACTACTTCTCCAGGAACATTCCCCACCCCAGGATGGTCGGTCACATACCAGGTGAGAGACGTTGACCCCCATCCCCTCCTTAATAGCACCGCTCCTTTGCCATGTTAAATCCAGTTTGACTTATGTGAAGGGTAAAAGTCGTGGCGGTTTATAAAATGCCTTTTACCCTGGCTAGGAAAGGAGGGCTCTAGCTCACCATGAAATGCTGCGACCCTTCTAAGAGAGGCGGAAGAATGCTACTTCTCCCCAGACTGGCATTGCTAAATGAGCGTGCTTCACCCTGCCCGGACACTCTCTTGATTTTAGCTGCAACATCACCATTGTGCAGGCAGCGGTTGATCACACCGGCCTCTGCAGCAGACAGCTTACCACCCTCTGCCACCCACTCAAGTGTGCCAAGTTCATTGAGTGTTCACCCACTATTCCGTAAGCCCTGTGTTATTACACACAAGTTTCTGGTTTGATTCCTCTGTTTTCCATTCCTGCGGCACAGACTCTCCCTGGAGACCACCTGCTACGTTAACTGCGCCTGTTTATCGTAGTCAAGGCTGTATCCTTTGGCTTTTTGCACAGGATTAAACAACACTCTGCTCTGTGTGGTGAGGAACAGCTTTCCAAGACAACACGCATCTGCTGGCAGCACAGCCACTCCTAAACCAGAAGCTCATCAAGAACCTGAGCAGAACCTGCTGAGACAAAGGAATCGAATGGACTTTTTGATTAATGAAGAATGAAGGACTGAGAATCGGTGGGAAAACGTCAAGGACTTTACCTAGTTACAAAATGTTAGAAAACTCTATATACTAAGGATGCGTGCTGTGTACTTTGCCACTCACTGAGGTGATGGCCCAACTCTGAGTTGTCAAATAAAGCAAGCCCAGAGTTACCCACAGATTGGTAAAATTCTTTAACAGTTTGGCGACTCTGGTGGGACTCTAGGACACAAGAGGACTGGGTATTTCTCTGGACAGACCCGTTACCAACGCTCGATTTGTCGGCAGACTAATCAGGTGAGTTCACCTACGAGACTTGGGCACGGGTCATTTCAGATAAATATATCTTGAGAAACTCTTGTGTTTAAATTTGCAAGGGAAAGAGAAATAGAATTAAGATGGGGACAGCACCCAGCATTGAAAGGGGGACGCCCCTTGCTGAGGTTTTAGAGAATGGGAAAAAGATAACTGTGGCACAGACATTACAGAAAAGGAGATTGATAACATTGTGCCAGGAGGAATGGCCATTTCTGACAAGAAACAGAGGAGGAGGGCCGATGGATGAGTGGCCTCCTAAAGGAACATTCAAACCCCATAAGCTGAAATTTTTGAGAACCACTTTGGAGGATTCTGGAAGTCAAGATATTGATTATTGGTATATTTGTTATAATTGGGCCCAGCAGAGGAGGAGAACTCCTGTGCTGAAAAATAATAAAAGTTCACTTCCCTCCGCCCCAGAGGCTGAGGAAACTGAGCTCTTTTCTAGAAGGGTTGGCATGTATCCAATGCGTTTGGATTACATCCCAAACCCGAGAGCGGGACCTGGTGCGCCCGCAGAAGTTCCTGCAGTGACGGCAGTTATGAGGCATGAACCTTGGAAACAGGGTGATCTCGTAGCCTGGCGGTCGAAAATGCCGAGGCTGCGAGATGACTCTGAAAAATGTGCTCAGTTATCATCGGGAATTGTCACTGATTAGACCCCCAATTGGAATGACAGGAAAACTTTATTAAGGGAATTATTTCAAGCAGAAGACAGAGAAAAAATATACCAAAAGGACTGAGAAATTGCTCAGAAAGGTCAAGGATTAAGTCCCTGGCCTGAGCAAGACCCAGGATGGAATCTCGCTACTACTGAAGGAGCACAAGCTCATAAAGCTGCAGTCCAACAATTAATAGAAGCAGTTCGTCAGGCTGGTGAAAAGGTAACTAATTGGAATGAGGTATTGGAATGTAGACAAAGGCCTGATGAGCACCCAAGTGATTAGTGGGGAAGATTAAAAGCTCCTTTATTAAAATATGGGGGAATGACCCGTGACAATTTCCAGGAGCCTTTAGCCATCAGTGTATTTGTAGATCAATCGGCTCCCGCTATAAACAAATGCTTTAGGAAGCACATGCCAGGTTGGCAAGGTGAAACAGTAACTAAAATTCTAAGTGTTGCTGCTTTTATTTTTGATGGAAGAGAAGAAGAAAGACAAAAACAGGAGGAAGAGCAGTTAAAACATGAAAGGAAGAGAAATTGAACTGTTAGCGGCTGCGATTACTCAAAACTATAATCCACGAGCGCGAGGTCAGGCGTTTTCCCGGGCAAGAAATAGGGGAAGAGGAGCGAGGGGCAGGGTCCTCCCTGCTCCCCAATATCTTAATACTTTGGAATGTTTTTATTGTGGAAATCTAGGTCATTTGCAGAGAGAGTGCCCTTTGAGACGTGTGGCAGATGCCAGAGAACTCCCACCTGCTAGACCCTCTTGGCCTCATTCACAGCGAAAAAGATGATTTTTGAAGATTAAAAATGGACCCCGTCGGAATCAAGGTAGATGAGTGCGGTCAAATTTCTCCAAAGGTAAACGGAAATTTTGTTACTTTGTTGGTAGATACAGGAGCAACTTTGTCTTTGTTAAATTTTGAAATTCCCCAAATTTCAAATGAAACTGTGATTATACGGGGAGTAGTGAGGGAGGAGATAAAGCATTTATCTACCCCTTTACCCGTAGTTTTAAATAATAAATTAGTATGGGGAAGATTTGTGATCTCTCCAAATTCTCCTGTTCCCCTTTTGGGACGAGACCTTTTGCAGGAATTTGGTACATGTATCTCCTTGGATCCAACGGGAATCCGGTTAATAATGATAGGCTCGGAAATAGTTCAGATTGAAGATCAGCCACAAATTATGTCAAATAAAATACCCCTTGAATTGGCCGCAGTCCCTAAAGAACTCTGGACTAGGTCCGGAGATGAAATAGGATTATTAAAATCAGCTGAACCTGTTGGGATCAAACCAAAAGGAGGGTCACCTCCTTCAGTTAAGCAATACCCTGTTATTAGTGAAGCAATTCCGAGCATTGAAAAACAAATTGCACAGTTCCTCAACAAAGGAATTCTGAAAGAATGCCATAGTCCATATAATACACCTCTCTTACCAGTAAGCAAACAGAGATTAGATAAGGATGGAGACCCTGAATACAGATTTGTTCAAGATTTGCGAGCTGTAAATGAACATGTAATTGCTCCGCATCCTGTGGTATCTGATCCCAGCCTGATTTTGACTCAAATTCTGGTCTGGGCACAATATTTTACTGTCCTAGACCTCACAGGAGCTTTTTTTTAGTATCCCCATTGCAGAAGAGAGTCAGTTAATTTTTGCTTTTACCTGGCAAGGGAAGCAATTGACCTGGACACGATTACCCCAAGGATTTACCAGCTCTCCAACAATTTTTTCTCAAATCTTAAAGAATGATTTACAAGACCTGGTTTTCCCAAGCAAGTCTGTTTTAATACAGTATGTTGATGATTTGTTGTTAGCAAGTAAAACTGAGGATAATTGTATTAGAGATACGGAGTATTTGTGTGTTCAGCTTGTTAAAAAGGGACATCATGCATCTCTGTCTAAGTTGCAGTTGTGCAAACAGCAAGTAAAATATCTTGGATTTATATTGAAACCAGGGAGACGGGATGTTGATCCTGAAAGAATTAGAGCAACATAAAATATAGCCAGACCTGTAACTAAAAAACAGTTAAGAGGATTTTTAGGACAAGTGGGGTTTTGCCACCCCTGGATTCCAGGATTTACTGAAATGGTAAAACCTTTACATGAAGCTACTCAAGGTAAGAAACAGAGCCAATCACCTGGAGTTCGGAAAGAGAAAAAGCTTTCCGTACTCTAAAAGGAGCACTTTTATCTGCCCCTGCATTGGGACTTCCTGACTATTCAAAACCTTTTAAGTTGTATTGTGATGAGACAAAAGGGATTGCTAAAGCAGTATTGGTACAAACATTAGGACCACATGAAAGACCAGTTGCACATTTTTCTTCACTTTAGATTCAGTAGCGAAGGGAACTCCTTTCTGCATTAGAGCAATAGCAGCTGCAGCAGAAATGGTTGAGAAAACAAGAACAATTGTTGTAGGACATCCACTAACTGTTTGTGTACCCCATGAAGTTGAAATTTTATTAAAACAATATGCGGAGAAAGTTTTATCTCCCCAAAGAGCACATAGGTATGAAATAATTTTGTTATTGGCTGATAATTTGAAATTGGAAAGGTGCAATACCTTAAATCCTGCTACTTTGATGCCTTTGTCTGATGACGGAGAGAAAAGATGAATGTAATTGCATTCAACTTGTGAACAAATCCAGCAAGCCACAAGACGACCTGAAAGATCAACCTTTAGAAAATCCAGATTTGAACCTCTTCATGGATGGATCGTCCTACTACGAAGAAGGTCAGAGGTATACTGGGTTTGCAGTCACCACGGAAACTCAGGTACCGATAGCAAGATCCTTACCTGCACCTTTAGGTGCACAAGGGGCAGAAATAGTTGCTCTTGCAGAAGCAGCTAGATATGCAATTGGGATTCGAGTTAACATTTATACTGACTCTAAATGTGCCTTTGCAGTGTGTTATGCGACTGGGACTCTGTGGAAAGAAAAGGGTTTTTTAACCTCAGCCGGTAAGACAGTCGCACATGGAAAACAGATCAAAGACCTCCCGGAAGCGATTCAATTGCCTTCAGAAATTTCTGTCATCTATATAAAGGCACACACCAATAGACAAGACATGATCGCAAAAGGGAATTTCCTCGCTGACCAGGCTGCCAGAGCAGCAGCACAACAAACTGTGACTGTAATGTCTTTGGTACAACATGAAGTCATCTCTGAACTTCCTCAAATCGAGAAAATTTATGAAGATTTACCTGGAGAAGGAACAGTGGATTCGTCTTGGAGCTCACCGATGAGAAGGACAATGGATATTGAATAACAAACCTCTCCTTCCGAAAAGGTATTCATTGCCGATCACGCGGTGGCATCATGAAAAAACACATGGCAGGCCAGAGAACTTAGCACTTCACATCCAGAGACTCTGGGCGGCTCCAGGGGTTTATGCCGCAGCAGAGACAATTTGTCAAGGGTGTAAACTCTGTCGACAATACACTCCTGGGCGAATTAAGCCTCCTAGCGGGAAAAGGCCTCCAGCTACCTTTCCTTTTCAAAAACTCCAACCTGACTATGCAGAGATGCCAAAAGCACTGGGGTACCCTTACATGTTAGTGAGAGTTGATCAATTGACAGGATGGGTAGAAGCTTTCCCAACTAGAAAGAATGACTCAAGGGCCGTAGTAAAAGCCTTATTGAAAGAAATAATCCCGAGATATGGTGTTCCTGAAGTGATTGATTCAGATCAGGGAAGTCATTTTTCAGCTGCTGTATTAATTCAAGTGTATGAGACCCTAGGAATTCTTAGTCAGCTTCACACTCCACATCATCCTGAATCCTCTGGCCAAGTAGAACAAATGAATAGAAACTTAAAAGAGAAATTAGTTAAGGTTTGTAAACAAACAGGATTGAAACAGCCGGATGCTTTAAATCTGGTTTTATGGGATATTAGGAATACTCCTAGGCAACCTATTGGAGTTTCACCTGCTGAAATTTTGTTTGGAAGAATACTTGCTGTTCCAGGTACATATGTACCGACAAAAACTAGTCTCTTAAATGGAGATGAACAAGTACGCAATATCTATTGTATTTACAAAATTCATTTTCTCAAATGCGTAATCATGCTTATTGGTACCAAGGAATAAGTCCTGAAATCCAAGTTCATGACATACAACCTGCAGATAAAGTTTATATAAAAAATTTTAAAAGAAAAAATAGATTCGAACCGAAATAGGAAGGGCCTTATACTGTTTATTAACTTCTTTTATGTTATTAAGGTGTCTGGGAAAGAGACTTGGATTCACCATTCTCATGCTCGAAAAGAGTCTGAAGCACAATGCACTGCTGTATCGTATTGTTTTTCTTTGTTACTGTTTGTGCTTTATTCTGGAGCGCCGCCTTCTGGACAAAGTTTGCATTGCAATTTCAAGAGGCCGGTACCAACAGAACTGTTACTATATAGAGTGTTAGCACTTGTAATCCTTCGGGTCAAATTGCAGGAATACAGAAGGAGCCTGGACAATTCCTTTTTACGGGTAGTAGTCCGCAGACCCGACAGAAGAATCCTATCTATCCGGTTCGAAGTTCTGTCAAATTCTGCGTTACTACTAGGGGGAGACCTCATGATTCATGTGATACTTGGTCCCACGGCTCTGACCCGATTAAACGGTTCTACTCATATCCCCTTGCAAACCCTTCTCCTGCTCACCACATTCACATTTACGAATCAATATGGGGAATTGGGACGTGGTGTTATGACCATCAATCGTGGGAATTTCGTAATCGTAGAAGTTGGTGCTGTCATCGATTCAATTTTTCAAACTATCGCTTTAATTTGCAGTTTAGGATTGTGATGTATAAGTCGAGATTTTTAAACTGGCCGTTGACTGTCTCTAAACCTGATTATTGGCACCATGATAAAACTATGCCAAATTTGTTAATTCGGAAACCAAGAGATGTACACCAAATTATTGTAATGGATTCATGGGCAGAAAATATGCATGTACTTTTAATGAAATCTGTTGCTAATAATCTAAATTTAAGTGAATGCTGGATTTGTGCAGCTCTTCCAACAACAGCGAGGCAAGGGTTTCAATTAGTAGGAATTCCGATACCGAAAACAGCAAATTGGAGAAAATATTGGTGTAATACCACTTTCTCATCTGCTTATGAAGAACAAGTTTTGGACCTAAAATTAGTTGATTTAATAAATTACCCACCAGGCCATTGTGTACAGAGATGTTCTCCTCCAAGCAGTCAAAATCAAAAATTATGTAAGAAACATATTTTTGTAGGAAATTGGACTAAATGTCAAAACACAACTACAGTTAGGTCTGGATTGAAACTAAGCTGGCGAGCCCCAGATGATTTAGGAGTATTTTGGTTATGTGGAGATAAAGCATATAAAGCTTTACCCTTAACCTGGGGAGGTGTTTGTACCCTAGGAGTCATTTCTATGGATTTGGAAATTCACCCGAAAAATGTACCACGATCAACATGGCATAGAACCTTTTTGACTCGGAATCAGAGGACTTTGAACCCTTTAACTGAACGACCAACAGGATTTCTTTCATTTATTAGATGGTTAATTCCAAGTTTAGGAGTGAGTGAATTAGAGAAAGCAATTCTAAATATTTCAGGAGAGATTGAAAAACTAGCAAATTCTACTGCTCCCGGATTACTTACCCTTCAAAAGGAAATACCTGACCTGTCAAAAATGACAATTCAAAACCGCATGGCATTAGATATGATTCTAGCTTCACAGGGAGGAGTCTGTACTGTTTTGAATGTTAGTTGTTGTACGTATACTAATTGATCTGGAGAATTAATTACAGATGTTCATAAAACTTGGGAAATAAGTTCAACCATGCAACAAATCCAGAGGGATGACACTTCCTGGGGTTTTTCTGATGTTTTTTCCTGGTTAACATCTTGGTTCGCGAATTCAGCAGTCTGGCTGAAAAAGTTGATTGTTGTAGTTTTAGTAGTTATAATCTGCATAGTTTGTCTGATTGTTTCATGTCAATGCTGTGTAAGCTGTTGTTCTTTTGCAGTGAAAAAGATGAACGATGAAATGTGGAATTATAAATGAAGGTATTGCAGGAGTGCGATGAAAAACAAAAGGAGGGAATTGTAAAGGAATTAATCATAAGCTTAGCTTTCTACTATTGTGACATTAGAGAATAGACTATTGTTTTAGTTACTGATACAGGTGCATATGAAACAAAGCTGCTCATTTATCCTCGTATAGTCCTTACCAAGGCTGGCCTAAAACCCAGTCAAGCTGCATCAACAGGAGAATGGCTATATTCAAGATTAGATCTTTGATTAACTTAGGACAGATGATTGTGAGAAGTTCTCTGTTTAAAGTAGATATAGAATACAATAGAACAATTTGAGTTTTCCCAGAATTTTGGGGGTGGTTCTCATTCTGTGACCCGAGCGGTTGAGGGCCGAGACAACCGGAGCAAACCTTGAAGAAAGAAATGAAATGAAGAATAGGACATCTGCTGAGACAAAGGAATCGAATGGACTTTTTGATTAATGAAGAATGAAGGACTGAGAATCGGTGGGAAAACGTCAAGGACTTTACCTAGTTACAAAATGTTAGAAAAGAAAACTACATCTACTAATGACGTGTGCTCTATGCCTTGCCACTCACTGAGGTGATGGCCCAACTCTGAGTTGTCAAATAAGACAAGCCTAGAGTTACCCACAGATTGGTAAAATTCTTTAACAAGAAGGCCTTGGACAGAATGAAGACTCTTAGATCAGGTTTAACAGGTGCTGTGTGCATTCACACACAGAACCTCAGCTGTGAAGATGTAATGGCTTTACACCTTTATACCAGAGAATCCCTGTAATACATCGTGGATCTACTTATGCTGGACTTTTTGTTACAGAAATGAATACAGCAATGCTTGTATGAAAAAGCTGTTCAGTTCCTAGAACAAAAGCAATCACAGTTTTGTAAAGCCTAACAAAAAACCCCACACTATTTGAGCAACAAACCACAATCCACACTTTTAGGGGAAGAAACACTTCTATGGCTATTGAAAAAGTGTAGAGAAGTGCACTGAGTGGATAAAGGCATAACCAGTGCGTTGCCAACCCTTTACAGACCGTAGGGATCCCACTTCTAGTCTCCAGATGTGTTCTTCATGCTCTCCAGCCGACCTGTGTGAAAGCTGCACTTGGTTTCAAATTGAGGAAAGTTGTCCCTTTTACCCATATAAGGCAATCCATATAACATTTCATAGGGTGAAATCCCCGTGTCTTTCCTAGGAGCAGTCCTAATTCTCAGTAGTGCTAAGGGTAAACACTTTGTCCAGGGTAGTTTGGTTTGTAGAACCAACTTTGACAGTTTTTTTTTTTTTATTGTTTGGTTCATCCTCTCGACTCTCCCTGAGGATGGTGGGTTCCAAGGAGTATGAAAGTCCCAGGATACCTCTAGGACCTCCATAATTCTCTGGAGTATTTTGGAAGTGAAATGACTGCCCTGATCAGAATCTATATTTTCTACTATTCCATATCTAGGAATAATTTGTTCTAAGATGATTTTGGCCACTCCAGCTGCGGTGGCAGTTACCATCAGGTAAGCTTCTACCCATCCAGTAAGATGATCTACTAAAACCAAAAGATATTTCAGTTTACCTATTGGTGGTAATTCAGTAAAGTCCACCTGCATGCTTTGAAAGGGCCTTAAACCAGGCTCCCTTCCTCCTGAGGGTTGCTTCTTCAGAATTTTTTTATTTATCCTTCTGCAAGTCACACATCGCTCACAAATTTACTTGGCCACTGTATAAATTCCTATACATCCATACTTTCTCAGAACCAAGTCACACATTGCTTGTATCCCCCAGTGGCTTCCTTGATGTAAAATGCCCATTATTTCCCTCATGGTTTGTTTATTCAACATTTCTCTCCTGTCTGGGAGAACCCATTTTCCCTCTGTTTCAATGGCTCCCAACTCCCTTAACCTTTCCTTCTCTTTTTCTGTGAATATAGGAGTTGCTTTTGGTACAGGCACCTGTGGAGTAAGATTATACATATTCACAATCTCGTGACCTAATGCTACTGCTTTGGCTACTTCATCAGCCAGCCGGTTTCCCCTGGCTCTAAAAGAATTTCCTTTCTGATGTCCATTTACATGGACCACCGCAATCTCACTTGGAAGTAATAAATTCTTTAGCACTTGTTTAATTAATTCCCCATGTACCAATTCTTTTCCTTTACTGTTGATTAGCCCCCTTTCTTCCCATATCCTTCCAAAAGTTTGTACCACTCCAAAGGCATATCTTGAATCAGTATAAATTGTTCCCTCTTTTCCTTCTAACAGGTGTAATGCTCTCTTTAAAGCATACAATTCACATGTCTGGGCTGACCAGGTGGTTGGTAGCTGCCCTGCTTCTTTCACCTCTTGATTTATCCCTACAATAATTGCATAGCCATTGTGTCTTTTGCCTTGGTGGCTGAAGGCCCACACCAAGACCCTGAATCACCTTGTCCGCGAGCTGCTTTTTGCTGAAGATGCCGCCCTTGTTGCCCACACAGAAGCAGCTCTGCAGCGCTTAACATCCTGCTTTGCAGAGGCGGCTGAGCTTTTTGGGCTGGAAGTCAGCTTGAAGAAGACAGTAGTTCTCTACCAACCAGCACCACAAGATGATTACCATCATCCCCACATCACCATTGGCGACTCAGAGCTTCAGTCAGTCCAGCAGTTCAGCTATCTGGGTAGCATCATCTCCTCAGATGCCACGATTGACAAAGAGATAGACAACAGAATAGCAAAGGCAAACAGAGCTTTCGGAAAACTCCATAAAAGAGTCTGGTGCAATAAACACCTGAAGAAAAGTACAAAGATCAGGGTCTACAGAGCCGTGGTACTGCCTACTCTTCTGTACGGCTCTGAATCATGGGTCATCTACCGCCACCATCTGCGACTCCTCGAACGTTTCCATCAGCGCTGCCTCCGCACAATCCTAAACATCCACTGGACTGACTACGTGACTAACATTGCTGTCCTTGAACAGGCAGACGTCACCAGTATTGAGGCCATGTTGCTGAAAACGCAGCTGCGTTGGGCAGGGCACGTCTCCAGGATGGCGGATCACCGCCTCCCTAAGATCATGTTCTGTGGTGAACTTGCCACCGGCTGCCGCAAGAGAAGAGCTCCAAAGAGGAGAGATAAGGACTCCCTGAAACAACACCTCAGCCTAGGCCATATTGACCACCATCAGTGGTCCACCCTGGCCTCCAATCGGGAGATTTGGAGACACACCATACATAACGCTGCTGTCTCCTTTGAGAGCACGCGTAGAATCAAGCTCGAGGAGAAAAGACAGCGCAGAAAGAACTGTGCCTCGACTATACCACCCAAGGAGACCCTCCGGTGTGCTCTTTGCAACCGGTCTTGCCTATCCCACATTGGCCTTTTCAGCCATCAGCGCGCTTGCAATAAGCGTGGGCAAAGCCCTTCCCAAATCTGCGTCCGCGAAGCCAAGCCATGATGACTCTTGAGGAACCATCAATAAATAAGCGGGGGCCTGCGTGGAAGGGTATTTCCTTCAAATCAGGCCGCACTTTAGTCTGATACTCTATTATGTCTAGACAGTTGTGTTCAAGACTTTCACAATTCATTTCTCCCTTCCATAGGAAGGCAGCTGGGTTAAGGCATGTACTGGTAGTCAGAGTCAAATCATCTTTTTCTATTAGTATTGCCTCACACTTCAATATTCTAGAATCAGTTAACCACCTCCCAGCCTTCTGAGTCAAAATAGTTTTCACTTGGTGGGGAGTACTTACTACTAATACCCCCCCCCAAATGTTAGTTTTCTGCTTTCCTCTACCACGAGGGCAGTAGCAGCTACCGCCTGCACACACTCTGGCCACCCCTTTGATACTGGATCCAAAAGTTTGGACAGATATGCTATTGGTTGTCGTTTATCCCCCCGTTCTTGAGTTAAAACTCCCAAAGCAGCTCCTTTATCCACTGTAACAAACAACTCAAATGCCTTATCTAATGATGGCAGTGCTAACACAGGAGCAGTGATTAAGCTTTGTTTTAACTCCTGAATTAGCTTCTCTTTTTCTTCTGTCCAGTTTAAAACATTTGGTTCTTCATCTAGTAACTTTAAATACAACCCTTATTTTTTCTGTGCATAGGAATCTATCCATAAGCAACAATAACCAGTTAACCCCAAAAATTTCCTTAACTCCTTCTTTGTTCAAGGAAGAGGCAATGCCACAATTCCTTTTATTCTTTCTGGATTTATTTTATGTTTTCCTTCACTGATCAAATGCCCTAAATACTTAACTTCTTTTTCTACATATTGTAATTTGCTTTTTGATACTCTTAGTCCTTGTTCTCCTAAGAAGTTCAACAGGGAATTTATGGTTTCTTTTACCTCGTTATTTTCTTTCCCTGAAATCAAAAGATCATCAACATATTGAAGTAAAGTAACACCAGGGGGAGGCTTAAACTGCTCAAGGATTTGTTCCAACACCTGTCTGAATAAATGTGGAGACTCCGTAAACCCTTGTGGCAACACTGTCCATCGGAACTGTTGCTTTCATCCCGTATGTGGATCTTCCCACTCAAAAGCAAATATGTCTCTACTGTCTTGGTCTAACGGACATGCCCAGAAAGCATCCTTCAGATCTATTACACTAAACCACTTCTGCTCATGAGGGATCTTGCTCATTAAGGTGTAAGGGTTAGGAACCACTGGGTGGCGTACTTGGACGATTTCATTTATCTTCCTCAGGTCTTGAACTAGACGGTAAGACCCGTCTGCTTTTCTTACTGGTAAGACCGGAGTGTTAAAAGGAGATATACAAGGCTCTAGTAATCCATCTTGGATGAAAGTCTCTATTACTTCTTGGAGGCCCCTCCACCCTTCTAAGGGAATGGGGTATTGCCTTTGATTTACTATATCATGGTTTTGATTAGGTCTTATTTTTAAAGGAGGTATGTCCAACCCCCGCCCCGGTTACCTTCTCTTGCCCATGCTATCGGGTTGATTTGCTCCTCATCTTTTTCTGTTAATAAATTCATAGAAATTACAATTCGTTCATTATATGTCCTAATTTCCAACCCGAACTGCACAATCAAATCCCTTCCCAATATATTGCTGCCCACTGCGGCAATATATAATGCCTGAGCTTGTACCACCTCTTCTCTTAATTTGAATAGCATTGGTTCAAACGCAGGAACAGAAAACCCTTCACCTTTAATTCCTGAAACCATTTTTTGCTGGCCCGTAAATTTCACTCCTTGAGGTATAAAACTCAGTGAAGTTCCAGCAGCTCCTGCGTCAACTAGAAGACAACTTCCTCTTCCGGGGTCCCACCTTTAAATTTATCAAGGGTTCCTGATGGGACCGTAAATTAAGGAACCCCTGACACCCCTACTCAACATCCTCAAAAGCCATCAACGACACCACTTTCTCTTCCTTCTTTAATTCAGGACACTCCCTCTTGAAATGTCCCGTTTTCCCACACTGATAACATCCTGCTGGAGCAACCTGCCTTTTTTCTTGCCCGACACCCCCTCTCAAACTGCCGTCGGCGCCGCCACCCGTATCAGTCCATCCTATTTCATGCCCGTAAGTGTACCCGGCCTGGACACAGGCAGCCCTGTGCCCTCCTCCCGCCAGCTCCAGTAACCCTTTAACGCGGACAGTGCACGGCTCCCCCCCGCTCCGGGGGATGCACACCCCCAGCCCAACGCGCCCACTCCGGGGGGTTTCCGCCCCGCGTCCGTGGACGTCCTCTCCGTTTTAATAACACACCGCATTGCCTTTTTCTCTAACTTCTCCATTTCGTCAGAACTTTTGCCACCGCTATGTCCCCACGTGTCCACGTCTCCCTTCCTTGCTCACGTACTGGTTCTATTCTCTGTTTCACCACCTGATCCACTGCAGAAACCATCCTCTTCACTTTCCGTCTTTGCTTTTCATCCTCCCTCTTCACATACACTTTCTAGGCTTCCCTCAACAAATCTTCCAATGGGTTTTCACTCCAACCATTTATTTTCTGTAATTTTAATTTTTTTCCTTTTTTTCGCCCCCCCCCCCCCCCCCTCTTTTCTGGATATCCGGCCATGCCTTGGCAACAAAATGGATCTTTAAAAATCCCTGGGCTACAGGGTTTTCAAAATTAATTCCCGAATATTTTCTCATTTGATCTCTCAACCACTGCAGAAATGCGGGCAGTGTCTCATTTCTTTCCTTCTGTGTTTCAAATGCTTTTGCAAAGTTTTAAAACTTGGGAGCAGTTTCCCTTATGCCTTGTATTATTAATTCCCTTAAATCTTTCATGTTAACTCTATGTGCCAGATTATTATTGTCCCAACTGGGATCAACATTAGGGAATTTTTGTTCTGCTGGGACTACTCCCTGTCCCGGAAGGTTTCTTCTTTCCCACTCTTCCATAGCAGCCCTCCTAGTTATTCCTCTTTCTTCTCCACTAAATAAAACATGCATTATAGACATCTCTGGCCAAGAATAGAAGTTTGGCCCTAAAACTTGATCCAGCTGATCAGGCAATCCTATAGGATCTTCAATTAAGGATTTCATTTCTTTCTTAAAACTTCTTACTGCACTACTAGTAAGCGGGGTACTTACATATCCCACTTTTCCCATACCAAGGGGAACTTCCCGCAAGGGGAAAACTTTTTCTGTACCCCCCCTTCTTTCAGATTTTTCATTTTGTAATGGTAAAGGAAAATTTTAAAAGTCTCTTTGAGACTGCACTCAGTCTGGGATATGTGTTGGGAGGGGGAGCACTAGCCATGGCTCCCCAGGAGCCCTTCCTGACTCCTTTCTTGGGTAGGGAGGTCTGTCACCCCCTCCGACCTGTATTTTGGCCAGAATACAGCCTGACCTTTGATACTCTCCTTTGTCCAGATGAAACAGCAATACTGCATCATCTTTTTCTTGTCCTTATCCCTTGTACAAGGTGCGTTTTCCCAACGCTTCAACATCCTCCCCAAAGGACTGTCTGGAGGAATGTTCCCAGGACACTTTTCCCTGTCCTGCTTATTTTCCTTAGGCCTATTACTTTTATTCCCCATTCTGATTTCCTGAGACTTTTTCTGTCACTCCGTTCTTTCGGTTCATCCCTCTCCGGCTGTTTTCCCCGTTGATAAACAGAACCGCGGATCCGGACTCCGCACTCACTTCGTACCGATGGTACGTCTCACACACGCGCACACACAAAAAGTCTCTCAGAATGTCCCAACCACCAAGGCAATACTTTTAACAGTCAGTTTTCTTACCTTGGTCTGTGCACAGAGTTGCCTGGTTGTCGCGATTGTGCCTACTATTCCTATCCTTCCCCTGTGGTTCACTGGGTCTGCCTTTAAAATTGGTCTCAGGATACCAGTCGGTCCTCTGCAAACCTCCATCGACGATTCACGAGACCGTTGAAATCAACGCGACGCCTCTTCCCGTCTTTCGTCAGCAGAAATTCCCAGGGCGACAACCTGGCTCCCGGACGAGCCCCCAGCTGTGAGAAATGAGAAAAAAAAAAAAAACCTCGCGAAAAGAGGGTTAGGCCAGACTCCACAGTGAAGCACCTAATTTTATTACGTTCTTGCAAGACCGGGTGTCTAACAAGCAGGCATATCTTGTCAGAGCAATACATGAATTTTTATTACCCTATTCCCGGCCGCAAAATCCCTCCTTTGTTTCCCTATTGGCTGGGTACTCCAAAGTTTACAGACTAACCCGACACGCCTACTACATGTTACAGTACATATCAGTTCATACGTCGCATGTCTCATTACCGCGAAATTATGCATCCCCTGGGAGGAGAAGTTAATATTCAATACCTTATTAAGCAAGCGTAGTTGCTGCTACCAGAGGCCGCATTCCTCTCCAACGACCCTAGTTTAACAAGTTTCGAGTTTGTAATCTTTTATCTGGCCCCCCATTCATCCCTTTGATCGCCCTCTTTACCTGATCAGGGAACCCTTTTGCCTTGAAAACTCATCCCACCTCTCTGGCGCCCTCTTTGTCAAGTTCTTATCATGCAAGAACAACATTCTGTTTACTTCGTTCTCACATGCTGAAAACTGTAGAGAGAAAGTATGTGTGGAATATTTTAAAAACATCATTATTGCACTGAAAATGAAAAGGCGGTTCTCAACCATGCTTTTATTACAGTTAGGTATGCGTATCTTGCATAGAAATTTCAACTGTTCTCCTTTACATTGTTTAGATTGACAAAAAATTTTAGGACTTGTAAAATTTTACCTGGTTCCAGTAACTTGAAGCTTAAGGTATTTTAAATTCTCTGGAGAAAATTTTGGTTATATTTTGTGTGTTTTATTTCCTAAAAGTCCAATTAATAAATGATGTATTAACGATTTATCTTTTCAGTTTACCTATCATCATCATGGCTTGGCTTCGCGGACAAAGATTTGGGAAGGGCTTTGCCCACACTTATTGCAAGCGCGCTGATGGCTGAAAAGGCCAATGCGGGATAGGCAAGACCGGTTGCAAAGAGCACACCGGAGGGTCTCCTTGGGTGGTATAGTCGAGGCACGGTTCTTTCTGCGCTGTCTTTTCTCCTCGAGCTTGATTCTACGCGTGCTCTCAAAGGAGACAGCAGCGTTATGTATGGTGTGTCTCCAAATCTCCCGATTGGAGGCCAGGGTGGACCACTGATGGTGGTCAATATGGCCTAGGCTGAGGTGTTGTTTCAGGGAGTCCTTATCTCTCCTCTTTGGAGCTCTTCTCTTGCGGCAGCCAGTGGCAAGTTCACCATAGAACACGATCTTAGGGAGGCGGTGATCCGCCATCCTGGAGACGTGCCCTGCCCAACGCAGCTGCGTTTTCAGCAACATGGCCTCAATACTGGTGACGTCTGCCTGTTCAAGGACAGCAATGTTAGTCACGTAGTCAGTCCAGTGGATGTTTAGGATTGTGCGGAGGCAGCGCTGATGGAAGCGTTCGAGGAGTCGCAGATGGTGGCGGTAGATGACCCATGATTCAGAGCCGTACAGAAGAGTAGGCAGTACCATGGCTCTGTAGACCCTGATCTTTGTACTTTTCTTCAGGTGTTTATTGCCCCAGACTCTTTTATGGAGTTTTCCGAAAGCTCTGTTTGCCTTTGCTATTCTGTTGTCTATCTCTTTGTCAATCGTGGCATCTGAGGAGATGATGCTACCCAGATAGCTGAACTGCTGGACTGACTGAAGCTCTGAGTTGCCAATGGTGATGTGGGGATGATGGTAATCATCTTGTGGTGCTGGTTGGTAGAGAACTACTGTCTTCTTCAAGCTGACTTCCAGCCCAAAAAGCTCAGCCGCCTCTGCAAAGCAGGATGTTAAGCGCTGCAGAGCTGCTTCTGTGTGGGCAACAAGGGCGGCATTGTCAGCAAAAAGCAGCTCGCGGACAAGGTGATTCAGGGTCTTGGTGTGGGCCTTCAGTCGCCTGAGGTTGAAAAGGCTCCCATCGGCACGATATCGGATATAAATGCCGTCTTGTTCGTCGAGGTCTGCCGTGGCCCTTTGGAGCATCATGCTGAAGAAAACTGTGAATAAAGTGGGTGCGAGAACGCAACCTTGTTTCACACCATTGGCTATTGGGAAGGGCTCAGAGAGTGCATCGCCATATCTGACTTGGCCGCGCTGCCCCTCATGTAACAGGATAATCATTTTGAGGAACTTGGGGGGACATCCTAATCGTTCCAAGATCTGCCACAGACCTTTTCTGCTCACGGTGTCAAAGGCTTTGGTGAGATCAACGAAAGTTACATAGAGACCCTTGTTCTGTTCCCTACACTTCTCTTGCAGTTGTCTGAGAACGAATACCATGTCTGTGGTACTTCTGTTGGCTCTGAAACCACACTGACTTTCAGGTAGAAGTTCTTCTGCGATAGCGGGTACCAATCTGTTCAATAGTATTCTTGCGAGAATTTTTTCCAGCAATGGAGAGCAGAGTTATGCCTCGGTAGTTTGAGCAGTCTGACTTTACTCCTTTTTTCTTGTACAGGGTGATGATGATTGCATCACGGAGATCTGGTGGTAGTTCGCCTTGTTCCCAACAGCGCACAACTAGCTCGTGAAATTTAGCATGGAGCGTTTGGCCTCCATGTTTCCAGATTTCAGGTGGGATTCCGTTGACCCCAGCTGCCTTGCTGGTTTTCATCTGCTGTATGGCCTTAAGGGTCTCTCCCATAGTAGGGGCTATATCCAATTCATTTTTCACCGTTTGTTTTGGGATGAGCTGGATTCCCGAGTCTTGGACTACACGGTTGGCACTGAAGAGAGTTTGAAAGTGTTCAGACCATCGATTCAGGATGGAGGTTTTATCTGTGAGAAGCGTTTGGCCATCTGCGCTGAGTAGGGGGCTTTGAACTTGGTGTGTGGGTCCGTACACTGCTTTCAGAGCCTCATAGAATCCTCTGTGGTCACCCAAATCTGCACATAGTTGAGTCTTTTCTGCTAGGTTGAGCCACCACTTGTTCTGGATGTCTCAAAGTTTCTGTTGGAGTTTACTGCATGCAAGACGAAAGGCTGCTTTTCTTACATGGCAAGATGGCTGAGCGAGGTGTGCTTGGTGAGCAGATCTCTTCTTTGCCAGCAATTCCTGGATCTCTGGATTGTTTTCATCAAACTAGTCTTTGTTTTTCTTTGAGGAGAACCCTAAGGATTCTTCAGAGGACTGCAGGATGCTGTTTTTAATATGTTGCCAAAGCGCTTCAGGAGAAGAGTCTATGGGATGGTCTTCAAGCCTAGTTTGAAGGTTTGCCTGGAAGCTGTCTCTCACTGCAGCTGTTTGAAGATTGTTAACTTTGAGCCTCCTCCTCAGAATAAGCCCAAACCTAAGAGGGGCGGCAAAGTGGAGGTTAAGTTTGCAGCGCACAAGGCGGTGGTCTGTTTGACATTCTGCACTAGGCATCACTCGGGTGTGACAGACATCGCGAACATTTCTCTGGCGCACTAAGATATAGTCAATGAGGTGCCAGTGTTTAGATCGAGGATGCATCCAGGTTGTCTTCAGGCTGTCTTTCTGCTGGAAGATAGTGTTGGTGATGGTAAGCTGCTGCTCAGCACAAAACTCTAGCAAGAGGCGACCGTTGTCATTGCAGTTTCCAACTCCATGCTTGCCTAGTACTCCTTTCCAGGCTTCAGAGTTCTTACCTACTCGGGCGTTGAAGTCACCAAGGATTATGATCTTATCATCTGCAGGAACCTTTTGAGTAAGGTGGCGCAGATCGGTGTAGAATTTGTCTTTTTCCGTAGGGTCAGCTTGGAGAGTTGGGGCATATATGCTGAAGAGAACAACATGTTGCTTGTTGTGTAGCGGGAGGCGTAAGGAGATAATGCGATCGGAATGACCTGTTGGCAAATTTTCAAGTTTAGAGGCGATGGAGTTTTTAATCATGAAGCCAACTCCGGAATGATGACTTTCGGTTTTGGGTTTGCCTGACCAATACAGTGTGTAGCCGGCACCATGTTCTTTAAGGCTGCCTTCCTCATGAAGGCGAACTTCACTGAGAGCAGCAATGTCGATGTTGAGTCGTGACAGTTCGTGAGCAATTATAGCAGAACGGCGTTCAGGACGCCCACTGTCTGCTGTATCGAGCATGGTTCTGATGTTCCAACATGCGAGTGTCAATCTGGACACACCTTTGGAGGCAGGTGTATGCCTTTGTCTCTTTGTCTTTGGTTGACCGCAGAAGAAGATGCCTGTTGGCCGCAGCTAGCCAACCGGATTGGAAGGGG
Source organism: Bucorvus abyssinicus (assembly GCA_009769605.1). Taxonomy (NCBI): domain Eukaryota; kingdom Metazoa; phylum Chordata; class Aves; order Bucerotiformes; family Bucorvidae; genus Bucorvus; species Bucorvus abyssinicus. The sequence continues at coordinate 34,499,632 of CM020031.1, forward strand.
AGATGAGCTTTGGTTAGGCCACCTTTTCTAGGCCCCTCTCCATGCGGAGCAAGCAGTGCTCTCCTTGAAAAAGGCTGCTTGATCATTCAGGATGCTGCCGAACGAGACTGTCATCTCCCGGGTCAGTCTCAAGCGACCAATGTCCTGAACCGCCTGCATGCAGGGTTGGGTCTGCGGCTCCAGTGACATCTTACCACCTGCCGTTTCGTCCCTTGCCTGTCGCTACAGGGCTTTGCAAACGTGAGTACACCCTTCAAGCCTGCGCGGTGGATTTTTTAGGTGAGGCGCAGCGTGCGCGAGACTGGCCCCACCCTTTACACCTGAGGTTCATCTGCCAGGGCCTAGCGAGCTTGGACGGTGACAGCGAAGTCCTCAGGTCGTAGGTTTGGTTAGAGTATCCTTCTCTTAGATGGATGGCCTTACAGGGCTAAATGAGCTCCATCTGCCCGGGTTTGGAGTTAGAGTTGTCCTTCTCCTAGGATGGTTGCCCGAAGGCTAGTGAGCCCATCCTGCCCGTGGACACACTTTGTCTGACCCTTCAGTTGAGACCTGTCAGGCTTGGGAGACCCTACCTGAGGCATATGCCACCACCAGCATAGCTCTCAACTTCACAAGGGCACGCAAGCTCTTTCCCCACAGCAAGGGGGTGCCCGTGAAAGAGAGCCAATAATTAACACCTCAGAAACCAACACACCTTACTGAAGATGCAGAGAAACAATTAGCAAATAGCTGTAACATTAGCTAGCATTAGCATTGTGCTGCTTTTATGTTGTTTCTACTGAAATCCATGACAAAACTTCTATTTCCTTCAGCTCATGGGAGCACAGAGGGCTGTGTAATATATCCTGTGAATTCAAAGAAGGATTAATGTAACTAGAGCACATCTTTGCGTTGTCGCTAAACCTGCGAATGAGCTGCTATGAGAAAAATGGAACAGGGAGGTTAAGTGACCTGTAAAAAAGAAACACTAACCTCCCTGCGACAGAGTCAAATCCAAACTAAAGTTCTTTGCAACGGTCACATGTCTGTCCTGTTACAGAGGCATCTTGGCAAAGACATTGGCCAGTTAGTTTATCCCAGGTCTAGCTGTGTGGCTCAGGCATGGCAGGCAGCCAGCAACACTGGATGGAGAAAAATAAAAACCTGTAAAAGAAAGGGGGGTGGAGAATAGGAAATATGCTAAAAGTGAACACAGTAAGATTATTAACTTGTGTGTAATTGGGGAGGGAACAACAGAACCGAAGCTTAGGCAACACACACATTAACTCAAATAAAGCAATACAGTCCTTCCGCAGAGCTGAGCTTCTAAATCCTCTCACTGGCACTTGTAAAGCTATTATTCACCCTCCAGTCACCAACTCAGATGATTTTTTTTTTTTAATTCTCTCTTCAGACTCTCTTTTAGACAGAGCAAATGCAAAATGGGGGGAGTAGATTCATGTGTCTGTGGGGAAAGCAAAGACCCATGGACAGGAGAGGTACTGATGAATGCACCACAAGCACTAGAAGCATAAAAACGAACATACGAGAACAGACGTTTGTCCGTTCAACTCTGGGATGTCATCACAAGAAATGCACATATTTTCTTAAAGTCTTTTATTCTTTCTCAACCAGTGGTTGGCTCAATCCTTGAAACATGATGATGCTTCTTAGGAAAAACTGTATTCTCAAGTCTACATAAAATTATTTTACTCCTCCTCAGCATAGGGCTTGTAGCTTACACAAATACTTCTACAGAAACTAATAAACTGATAAAAAAAGTTACTTATCTAGTACTAAACAGCTTTCATTCTGAATCCTTCTGATCCTGTATTATTTCTAATTAGGAACTGGAGCATTCACTTCACCTTCCACACAGTGTATTTGGTATGCTTCTGCTATACTCTCTTTCATCCTGTTGCCCTCACAAGCAATCTTTATCTATGCAAGTCTCTAACACATTACTGATAAGTACAGTTAGATAGAGTTTATACACCTCTAATCTGGTCATTGAAGAACTTACCCATTATTCACAGCTTCGTCTGAAATTCCAAAGAAAAGAGCTTTCTCATGCATTTTTTTTTAATGATGCTGTATGTATGGACTTATTCCACTCTTACTAATGTCTTTTCTGTAAGTCTGATCAAAAGACAATTCAAGTAATGGCATACCAGTAAGAGAGGTAATTACAAAATTTCCCAAAATTATTTTATTTTTACCTGATTATTAATGGCTATTTAACTGGGTTTTTCACATAAATTGCTCTGTGGTTTTTTTTTTTTTTGGGGTGGTACAGTTGATTAAAAATCTGGCAATGTATCAGAGTTCTGCAAATGATGACGGACTGCCAGTCTCTATCTTTGAGCATCAGTCCAAAGGTAGGGCCGTTGACAGGAGCTTCTATTCCTGTCAGCAGGTTACTATTAATTATTATTGCACACCTTCAATAGAAGTATTTCAACCCTTACTCACATTTGTACTATCTGCACAGACTTCTCAGACACTTTTCCTTTCTCTCTAGGTAAAGTTCAATCAGTTTCTTCTTGATCGTGTTCTCAGTTACCCAATATTTTTCGCTGTCCAATAACTTCCCAATGTCCTACTTTATCATCAAGAGCCCCAAATTTTACTGTAACATGCCCTATCACCCAAGGCCTTATTATTTATTTTGTCTTACAAGAGATAGCTTTATATATACACCCCTAGGGTGGTATTCTCTCTCTTTGCAGCAGTGTCGTGCTGTGAGTTCGTAGCCAAATAGCAAAGGAACTAAACAAATTGAAGACATTAGAATTTTACTGATCAAATCTTTGTTCAACTTTAGCCTCTGGTCCTCAGTGAGATAAATCTCAAGTGGACAGTGAAGTGATATCAGTCTCCCGTTAACATACATTTGCATCATAAAAATCCACACCGTTGGCACTTTATTCCAGAGAGGCCCCGAGAGTGAATAGCTGGAAGTTATTAGTGAGGCAGCACATATTCTCTCATCCTGCAGTTGTCTGCGCAGTACAATGCCCACCCTGTGCATAAATAGAGGAGACCATTTCCCAGAAACGTCACTCTTGAGCGCAATGAACGACTCTACTCAAAGAACATAACGGGGAGATAGGAAACAAGTTTAAGCCTGGGCTCCTGCAGAAGGACAAAGCCCTTCTTCAGGACCCAGTTTATAGTTGCAGTAAAAGACAAGCACTCAGGCTAAAACAGGTCCTTGTCCATCTGAAATTTTGTATGAAACCGATGCCTAAAAATATAGCAGTGGGTAAATAAGCACATTGAGAAAATAAATTAATTTTAGCTGAGCAGGATTGATCCCTACAGATAATATTGGTTTTGTCATAGCAGTGAAATTCATGGTCATAGAGTACCTATAATTAATGTTAAACATCCTGGCCCTCCTAATGTCATACCACCTAAACCACTGTAGAGCAATGAAGGTTTTGGTATCATAATTTTTGATAATAATGGTTTAGAAATGGTCTAAAAGTTTGACTGAGTTTCAGGATACTATCACTTTTTTTTTCCCCCAGAAGTAACAAGTAAAAGTAAACATTTTTTTAAAAGGTGGTGAGGGATAGGAAAATGGGAGTAATTCCTTCCTCCATCTAATTTAAGTAAATTAACACAATTAAATGTAGACAAAAAGAGAAAAGGCACCGGATTAAAAGTATGAAAACAGACCAGGACACGCACAAGAGACACCAAGTGACTCACCACCACTGCCAGGAGAACACCTTCTTCATCATCATCACCCCCAAAACTGCCCCTTTCCAGCTCTGGAACAGCACCTGCCCAATCCTCCCTTTATACAGGGAGCCCCGCCCTCAGCCTCACTGGCCACACCTGGGGCTCCTCTGGCCCCAGCCCACAGCTGCAGCCATGGCCCTGCACACATGCTGTGTAAACTGTTCCCAGGACTCTCGAACAGCTGCTGCCCGAGTGGATGACATACTTGACTCATTGTCATCATCCACTCATCATGACCACTATAGTCTAGTTGTAGTCACCGACTCACTCCCTTCAGATGACAAATCACATCTACTGAGACTGACGAGGTGACACACAGTTGCACATGCTGGAACAGATGGTAAGGTACATCGACAACCCATCAACCCATCATTCACCCACCCGTCAACTCACCAAACCATCGATCGCCATCTAGTCGACCTGTCAGACGCCGACCAATCGGCCTGTCCATCACCGACCCGTAGACCTGTCAGTCGCCGTCCCATTGACCCGCCGGTAGCTGACCCTTTGACCCATCGCTCGATGACCTGTCGAACCATCCATCGCTTCCACATCGGTCGCCAACAAGTTGACCTATCTGTCGCTGACCTGTTGATTGCCGTCACATCAATCGGTCTGTCACTGACTCATCCACATGTCGATCGGCATCATGTCGATTGGTTGGTTGCCAACCCATCGTCTCATCTATCACCGACCCACCAATCGCTGTCAAGTTGATCTGTCTGTTGGAGACCCGTCGACCTGTTGATTGTCAACCCGTCAACTCGTCTGTTGCCGACCTGTTGAACCGTTCATCACGTTCCCATCGATTGCTGACCCGTTGATTGCCATCACGTCGATCGGTCATTCGCCGACCCATCGACCTGATGATAGCTGACCTGTCTATCGCCGTCATGTCGACCCGTCCTTTGCTGACCCGTCAACTTGATGATCACTGACCCGTTGATAGCCGTCGTATCGAACTGTCAGTTGCCGACCCATTGACCTGCTGATCGCTGACCCACCGATCGCCATCAAGTCAATCAGTCTGTCACCGAACCGTCCACATGTTGGTTGTCATCATGTCAAACTGTCGATCACCAACTTGTCGACCCGTCGATCTCTGACCCATCGATGGCCGTCACATCGATCTGTACGTCACAGACCCATTGACCCGTCGATTGCCACCCCGTTGACCTGTCAGTTGTTGACCTGTCGGTGGCTGACCTGTCGAACCGTCGGTCATGTTCCCATCAATCACTGACCCATCGTTACTCGTCGTGTTGATTGGTCGGTCATGGACCTGTCGATTGGCATCACGTTGACCTCGCTGTCTCGTCAAGCTATCGATCGCTGTCACATCAAGCGGTCCGTTGTCGACCCACTGACGCGTCGATTGCCGACCTGTTGATCGCCATCGTGTCGACACATCCATTGCGGACCTATCGACCCGCTGATGGCCAACCCATCAATCGCTGCCACATCATCCCATCCATTGCCTACTTGTCGACATGCTAATGGCCGACCTCTCAATCGCCATCACGTCGACTTGTCCATCGCCAACCTGTTGACCTGCCAATAGCTGATCCGTTGATCACTGTCACGTCAACCCGTCTGTTGCAGACCTGTCGACGATCACTCACCTGTTGATCTCCATGACATCTAATCATGGGTCACCGACCCATTGAAATGCTGATCTCCGACCCATCAACCTGCTGATCTCTGACCCGCCGATTACTGTCACGTCAATTGGTCTGTCACCAACCCATTGACCCGACAATTGCTGACCCATCGGCTGTCGTCACGTCAATCTGTTCGTAGCAGACCCATTAACCCATCGATCACCAACCCGTCGAACTGTAGATTGCCAACCCGTCGAACCGTCCATTGAGTTCCTGCCAATCACTGACACGTTGATTGCCATCACGTCAATCCGTCCGTCGTCATCACGTCAACCCTTCCATTGACGACATAACGATCGCTCTCAGGTCAACTCATCCATCGCCAAACCGTCGACCCATCTATTGCCAACCTGTTGATCGCCAAGATCTCTAGCTGTCGGTCACCTTACTGTTGACCCACCATTCGTTGACACGTCGAGCTGATGGAAGGCTCTCACTGGTCGCAGTCCAGCCAGTCGCTGTCTTGATGACCCAGTCTGAGACCAGTTGAACCGCCGGTCCGTGACCCAGTGACAGGGCATTCGTGGAACTTGCCAGTCACCAACTCATTGACCCACAGGTCTCTGACCAGTCGGTTGCGGTTTCTATGACCTGCGGGTGCCAAATCAACAGCTGCCTTTTCTTTGATCCAGCAGTCAATGACCCATCAACCAGAGGGACACCAATATGTCAGCCTGCCAATCACCAAACCGCTGGTAGCTGTTCTGTTGAAAAGCCTGTCAGAAAAAACCCGGTCGCTCTTTTGTTGACCTGCCTATCACTGACCCGCTGGTCACCGTTTCGATGACCCGCGGGTCTGCGTCCCACTGGTCGCCGGTTCTATGACCCGTGGGTCAGCATCCTGCCGGATGCCGTTTCGATGACCCGCGGGTCAGCATCCCGCTGGTCGCCGTTTCTATAACCCGCGGGTCAGCGTCCTGCTGGTCGCCGTTTCTATAACCCGTGGGTCAGCAGCCCACAGGTCGCCGTGTCGATGACCCGCGGGTCAGCGTCCCGCCGGTCACCGTTTCAATGACCTGCCTGTCAGCAACCCCCTGAACGCCATGTTGTTGGCCCGCTGGTCACCGCACCATCGACCCGCTGGTCATCGTTTTGTTGACTGGCTGATGAGAGAGCCATTGACCTGGTGGTTGCTGACCCATAGGTCTCCGTTTTGTTGACCTGCCCATCTCTGACCCATCAACCCACTGTTTGCCAACCCACTGGTCACCTTTTTTTTGAACCACCAGTCACCGACCCTTTGATATGCCATAAGGTGGTCATCTGGTTGCTCTTTTTTTTTCACCCTCCAGTCACCAACCTGTCGTCCCACTGGTCGCAGAACCTCTGGCCACCATCCCCTCGACCCACTGGTCACCATCTCGTCGATCCACGGGTCACCGATATTCCGGTCCCCATTTCATTGACCTGCTGGTCTATGTTTCATTGACACACTGGTCCGTGACCTGTCGGCTCACTGGGCAGCAACTTGCCGGTCTAGTTTTCGTTGATTCGCCGGTCGCTGTTTCGATGACCCCTCGGTCACTGTTTCAGTGACCAGCAGGTCAATGAAACTGCGACAGGCGGGTCAATAGGTTAGTGACCAGTGTTTAAATGAAATGGCCACCGGTGGGTCAGTGGGTTGTTGACCAGTGGGTGAACGAAAAGTCAACCTGCAGGTCGACAGCTCAGTGACTGACGGGTCAATGAAACTGTGACCAGGGGGTCAGTGACCGGCAGGTTAATGAAACGGTGACCAATGGGTTGACGGCTAGCGCGTCAACAAGATGGCGACCGGCGGGTCAATGAGTGGAAGGTCAATGAAATGGCAACCTGTGGGTTGGTGACCAGAGGGTAAACAAAGTGGTGACCAGCAGTCAACGAAACAGTGACTGGTGGGTCACCGACAGGCAGGTTGACAGGTTGGTGACCAGTGGGTCAACAATATGGTGACTGTCCAGTCGGCAACCGGCGCGTTGACGTGTCAGTGTCTGGCGGGTCAATGAAATGGTGACCAGCAGGTTGGTGACTGGCAGTTCAATGAAACGGCAGCCAGCTGGTAATTGACCGGCGGGTTCATGGGTCGATGACGGGAGGGTCAACGAAACGATGACCAGGAAGTCGGTGACCAGCCAGTTGACTAGCCAGTGACCGGAGGGTCAACAAAACGGTGACCAGCACGTCGGCGACCTCCAGGTCGACAGATCCGTGACCGGTGGGTCAATGAAGCAGTGACCGGCTGGTTGGTGACTGGTGGGTCGACGTGTGGTTGACCGGCAGATCAATGAAACAGCTACTGGCGGGTGGACAAAAGGGCAACCTGCGGGACAGCGATTGGCGGGTCAACAAAACGGTGTCCAGTGTGTTGGCTAATGGCAGGTCGATGGGTCAATGACCAGCGGGTTAACAAAGTGGGGGCCAGTTGGTCAGTGATGGGTGGGTCAATGAAACGGCAACCCGCGGGTCAGCGACTGGTGGGTAAACAAAACGGTGACTGGCGGATCAGTGACCAGCGGGTCATTGAAATGGTGGTGGGCAGGTCGGTGCCCGGCGGGTTATCGAAACGGTGACCAGCGGATCAACAAAACGGTGTCCAGTGGGTCAGTGACCAGCAGTTCAATGAAACGGCAGCTGGCAGGTGGACAGGTCTTTGACCGGTGGATCAATGAAATGGAGACTGGCATGTCAACGCATCGGCGACCGGCAGGTTGGTGACCAGCGGGTTGATGGGTCGGTGACCAGTGGGTCAACAAAACTGTGACCAGCAGGTCAGCAACTGGCAGGTCAACAGGTCAGTGACCGGCGGGTAAACGAAATGGCGTGGTGTTATGTTACCTTGTAAATATTAGTCTGACCATTAGAGATATGAAAACATTGACGGTCTGGGAAGGGAATGAAAAGAATGTAAACTACAGGTCAGCCGTTTGGGAAAACAGACAGGAGAAGACAAAACAGAAGAGGGAAGACGTTGAAACCAGCATAAATCAATAGCAATAAACTCTGATAACACAAGTTTCTTTGCCAATTAGACCTCATATATGGGAGAGTTTCCATGAAAATCTTCAAATGCTGTTTCTTCCGAGACCAGTAGGATACGCCACACTCCACAAAAGAGATCCTCTTAATCATGTTTTCAGGAATAGAATGAATATGTATGATTATTTGGGGAAAATAATGAATATGTATGTAATCGGGTGTTATAATCTTTGGCTGTGGCAGCATAGGGGCACGCGATTGGAAGGAATGATCTCCCGTGCTCCTGGTGCTGGACAATAAAGAAAATGTCTGCTTCTTAATGCTACATGGGTATTAAGGAGTTTTTCTTCCAATTTTCGGTAACAACGGGTTTGTAACTGGCGGATCAACGAAACAGTGACCAGCAGGTTGGTGACAAGCAGGTCGACGAGTCGGTGACCAGCAGGTCAAGAAAACAGCAACTGGCAGGTCAGTGACCGGCAGGTCCTTGAAATGGTGTCCAGCAGGTTGGTGACTGGTGGGTCAATGAAACGGCAACCGGTGGGTCAGTGACCAGTGGGTCAACAAAACAGTGAGCCACGGGCCATTGACCGATGGGTCAATGAAATAGCGACCGGCGGGTCGACAGGTCGGTGACCAGCGGGTCAACAAAACAGCAACTGGCGGGTCACCGACCTGCGGGTCGACAGGTTGGTGACCAGCAGGCCAAGAAAACAGCGACCAGCGGGTTGGTGACTGGCGGGTCAACGAAAAGGCTATTTTACTGTTAGATTCTCCCAAATGTTTTTAAAATGAGAGTTTTTATATATACAGCTCACTTAGTTAATTAACCTTACCTTCTGGTGTAGAATAAATAGTTTTTTCCATTCTAAACAAGTGGGTTTTAGCACAGGTTGGAGCTGCTGCCAAGTCCATTTAGCAAAATTTAATTTTTTTATACTGGGAATACTGAAGTCAGATAGGCTGGCAAATTTAACTGAGATACCTATTCTGCAACCCTTTTGGAAAGCAGTGTTCGACTTGGGGCTTCCTGAGCCACCTACAGTGAAACTTGGTGCCCTGGATTCTTACAGTGCTTTCCTGCCCAAGACATGGATAATGCAAGATGTGCCCAAGACATGCTTATCGAGCTGCTCCAGTGCTTTGGTTATGCTTCTGCATTTGGCAGCAAGCGCTATTGTAGGCTACAGATCTTCATTCATTGTCTGTGATGGCCCAAACTTTTGTGGTGGTTTTACTGTTGGGGATTTCTACCACGTATCAAAACTGGAATGAACAGTAGCAAGCAGATAGTGAATGCAAGTAGTTATCTGTCATTGTGCTAATTAGAGGCAGCTGATGATTTCGTTGTTAGGTTCTCTTGAGCTGATACTTTGTGTTGAAGGATGTTAGTTTACTCCTTTGTCAATTTTCATGCTTACGATAGTCTGGTGGTCACCCTCAGAGATGACCAATGGATCAGTTATTTTCTTTTAGATTTTTTTATGTAAACATTTTCTTCAATAGTTTTTCTTTTAAATATTGTTAAGTGTAATTCCACAGGACGAGGAAGTTAAACTGTTGCTTCCTGCAAATACAAAATCATCTTCTGAAGTATGGGGAAATGTGTATTGTGTTTTTCCTGCTGTGCATGTAAATCATTAACTTAGAGTCGAAACTGTTTACTTCGTCAATAACTACCTCCTGAGTTTGGCAATAACTGGCAAGGTATACACTCCTCTGGTGGATTAAGTATATTGGCTAAACACTGAGGACTCTTCAGAGTTTGATCTTTTGATTTGCAAATTCTTGACGTGACGTCTGGAAACTATGGTGATCAACCTTGTTTTGGTGTAAGACTTTCCCTGCCTTCATAAGATGCACTTCTTAAAATCCTGATTGAGAGAAGTGGCTTTGAGGGAAAAGGTCAGTGTTCTTTGTCGTTGGCTGATACAGGTATATTTTCCCAAGATGCCAGGTGGGTAGCCTCTCAGTTCTGCCGGGTTTTTTTACCATTAGAAGCAGGGAAGAAAGTACTTTATCCAATAGTCGCACACCTATCAAAGGGACTGGAAATAGAGAAACTGTTTTTGCCACATGATTCAAATTTTTATTCATGTGAAGGGCTAGTCAGTATTTTTCAGAAATCTGCATTAAAGTGACAAAAACCAAAGGTGGAGACAAAACGCTATACCCCACCCGCATTAAATATATTGGATGACTCTGGTCCGGGATGGGGTTAATTCTTGTATTTTGTGGTTTTGAAGCACTTTTGTTTCATTGCTCTTTTAGTAATGTTTTCTGAAATGTTAAACACCATTTTATTAATAAGCAATGTAAAAAAGCATGATGAGCAGTCACATAACTTTAGCTTCACAATAAAAAGTTGCACTTGTCCTGTTCTTACTGTTTTTTTGTCTGTTTATCAGGTAGAATGTCCAAAACTAAGAGCCTTTTCATTAAACCTGAGAGGGTTTAATTGCTGCTGTTTTAAAAAAAAAATAAATAAATCAGGTGTTGCATTTAGTTTCTAGAGGACATAACTCAATTTCTTAAAACTAATGTAAACAGAAGTGCTAATTCCTAAATAAATGTGCTGAAACTGAAAGCGTGTGCCTCTCCTCCTATCCTAGTTTTGCTAAATGACAGTGAAAACCAGGAGGTTTCACATTACTAATTCTGGTAGTCATGGTGAAGCCCTGAAAATAGCTATTTGGAGCCAATCTACTTGATATCAAAATGGCACCTTTTCTTTGGCTGGGGGGAGAGGTAACAATCTAAATTCCTCTCCTATCCCCATCTCCTTACTGTCTGTAATTCTTTGTAGGCATTTTCTTGAAGCTGCATCCGGACTGCTAACAACTGCTGGGGCTTTCTGTTCTTAATTTACACATCCTAAAGATACGATATAGAGGGGAAGAAAAAATAAAAAAAAAAAAGAGTTGAATTAGAGTAGTTTTAATATTACATATCTGGCAGCATTAGGGGTCTCTCAAAAAGCAGCCGTGACCACTGCCTTCAACATGTCATTGTATCCATCACTGTTAAAGCAAGCAAACCAACTAAAACTCGATACAGCGATCAGGAAGAAAATTCCAAAGTTTCGGACTGAAGTAGAAGAGCTATTACTGCTTCTGCCAAGCATTAATTCCTTTAGACAGAAAGACACTGTTGTTGTTTATGCGGGATAATTATCCAGTATCTCTCTCTGGCTGAAGTGCTACTACTTGGATGTAGATTCTGAACCACTGAAATAATTTCAATTTTGTGTATAGGTTACAGATAGTCAGATAGACTTTTATTCTTGTAGAGAAGATGCTCAGATAAATTTAGTGAAGAAGCAAGAGTCTGAAAACAGTATCTGAGCGCTTGTACAGAGATTATGGACTTGGCAGCATACCCTGGTCTGAAGTATGTAAGACTAATTAAGAGAGAAATCTTTTCCCGTTCCAGCCAAGATGGTGTGAGACAAGGCTCCATGCCTGGTGTCAGATGCAGGCATACTTCAGATGAAATCTGTTTATTTCTGTATTTTAATGTTTTCAGTTCCCCAAAAGAAGTGAGAAAAATTAAAGTTTTGTGGGTTTGGGTTTTTTTGGGTTTTTTTCCACTCAAGCCATCTTTCTGAAATTTCCAAATACTTTGTGAACTTGTGAAATCCAGCCTGTTTCCTACAAGGGTGCATATGGCTGTGGAACAGACAAGAGTTATACAGCCTTCTCCAAGTAATTTTTTATTCCGTGTGTAACGGTAGTACAGACAATATTATGTAGTGGTAAAGGCAGAAAGATACAATTTAACTAAAATCCATTTCTAAACACGTGTGAGTGATTTATTGGTATTGTGTTGTAGCTAAGAAAAAAAGGTGGGACTTTCAGAAGCCTACGAGCAACCTAATCAACAAAGTGTCTTGTTTTTGCCAAATGCTTTTGAAGCTTCCACTTTTTTTTGCAAACATATATTGTAAGCACAGTATGTTCTTTCTAATTTTGTAACTTCTATTATTTTGAAATCTCATTTTAGTAATTTCTAGAAGGCCTCAAACTTGCTTCGGTTGTAAGGCATCTGTGAAGACTGTTAAGTTTCAGCTGTGCAATTAGTTGCAGTATTTCTTGTCTGTGAATTGTAGAAGTGCAATTTCTTACAACTAACTGTTTTCCTCTTCTGGGAAGAAAGATGCTAAGACATGAAATAATCAAAAAGCCTGATAAGGTATCAGTAATGAAGTAACCAAACAACCTTCTGTTTGTGGAGCATATCATACAGATAAAACGTTACTCCTGTGATACACTTGATGTCTGATTTCCTGCTTAAATCTGAGTGGAGGCAGCAGCCGCAGCCCGTGTTAACATAGCAGCCTGTGGGGTTTATATACCACAACACTGCAGCTGGCATTCTCTTACCTGACACGCAAATTTTACAGACTTTGAATGGATTTTTTGGATTTTTTTTTTTTAACTGTTTCCAAAACTACTTCTGTACACTGGAAAAAAAATTTCTTCATTAGAATGAGCAGCTCTGAGACATTAAATATGCATCTCCTGGAATACAATTACCTGTCCAGTCACACAAGTCTTTTGTTGTGTTTCACAGAATAGTTTACATGCAAGTAACATTTTTAGCCACTTTAACTGTGGTCATTCGTCAACTGTGTAGACCATTAGAAGGTCAAAGTCAGGACAGTGTTACAAAAGGTTGTTTCAAGTATCTTTCTAGGCACAATAATCTGTCTTAATAAAATATCTAGCCCAAATTTATATTCCTACCTCTTTTCACTCTTTCCCAAAGACAATAATAAATCAACTGTCTTCTCACTAGACCTTTCCGTACATTAAATCCCAGGCAGGTGTTTTGTAACACAATTTTCCTTAACAGAGCTGTCCTAACTTCCAAGAAAACTTCAGTTCTGTATTTTGTCCCTTCTGACAGACTACGGGGCACAGTGTTGTGGTCTGCTTGGTCACGGTACCTTACACGTGGCTCTGGTTTTCTTCCCACAAAGCCCGCTCTCTGCTCGTACCACGACAGACTTTGGGATGGGGCTAGACTGACTGGAGATCACCCTGCTGAACCGTCACGTTCTAACGCACCCAGCGCAACAGAGGCAGTTCTCAGCACTGCAGCACACCAAGTAGCGACCGCATTTTCAACATCAGAGTTCCTGCGTTTCTGAGAGCTACTGTCCTTTCTAAGTTCTGCATATTGCTGGAAAAAAAACCCCTCTGAAAGATGTGCGCTTACTGATGTCAGTGCAGAATACAGCGGCAGGGAGGACTGGCTGTGGTGACTCTTATCATGATTTTAGGTTTATTTTCGCATGAACCGTCCCTGCGGGTTGGAGCATCGCGACCGCCAGGACAGGAGTCCTTTCTCTGAATTCTCACGGATAACGGGCATACAAAACGCAGCAGGGTTTCATACAGACTCCGTATGTCACAAGGGACGGCTGTCGGGCTGAGGGAGCAGGGGTGAGCAGACCCTCTGCCGCCGCCTCTCCGCCTGCCTCCGGCTCCCAGCACGCTGGCTGAGAACGAGCCGACTGTGGCTTTCGGGGCGCTGCCCGCGGGGAAGGCGCGGCGATCTCCCCCGGCGGCTCAACACCCCTCAGCAACAGGAGAGAGCGGGCGCTGCTTCTATTGAACGTCACATCCGCTGCCGCGCGGAGCCTTGCGGGCCCTGTCGTTGCCGTAGCGACGGAAGCCGCCTCCGCCTCTTCCGGCTTCGCATGGCGCCGTCTCTTCCGGTGCGGGGAGTAATATGGTGAGTGGCCCCCACTGGGGGGAGGAAGGCGGGAGGGAAGTCGCGCTTGGGAGTGCGGTGAGAAGGCCGGTAGGGCCGCCGCTCCCAGGTGGGGGACCGCGCCGCCGCGACGGCGGGGCTGGTCAGAGCGTAAGCGCACTGGGCCCGGGGCCGCGCCGGAGCGCGCCGCCGTTACTCGCCTCGTCCTGGTGCGAGCCCCGCCGGGCTGGCGGTGACGTGGCTGCGAGCGGGGGTCCGCCCTAGCGGGCGGGTCTCCGCCGCGTTCAGCCGCGGGCGGTGTAACCCGTTACCGGTAGGCAAGCGCCGCCGGTAGCCGCCCGCCCGCCGGCAGGGGAGGGAGCTGGGGGGAAGTGCCCCTTCACCAAGGCGGCGGGGCGGTCGGGCTTGGAGCGGCCGTTAACGGCTCCGGGGCCCGGGAGGAGCGCTCACGCTGTCGCTTTCCGTGTAGTACTTCCGCTTCAGAGCCGCCCGCCGCCCTCCCCCCGTACGCGGTTTCCCCGGTCACCAGTGGCTCTCCACGGCCGCGGCGGCCAACCGGCACTGCGGGCAGGTTCCGGGCTGGCAGGGGCGGTTCGGGTTCTGGGTGTCGCTGAGGGCTTCCCCGCTGGACGGGCGGCTCGAACGAGTGGTGCGCGCTCGGCCTGGTAGCTGGGCTGTGGTTTGAGTCTCAGCCTCGAAGTTTTCGTGCAACAGCAGATCATTCGGGGAACTGAAATTCGCCTCAGCACAGACGGGCTGTATCGCCCCTGCCGCTGTGTGTCAGTGAAAGCACAGGGCTGTTACTCCCGGTACGCTTCTAAAGGAGGAGAGTCATTCTGGGAATGGCTGCTGTGAATGCTTGTTCAGCTGGGTGTCTAAACTTGTCTTTCTATGCTCAGCAGAAATAAATTGGTATCAGTAACAGGTGCTGTCGTGTTGCCATTGTTTGGAGCAGACACTCGTGCTTGTTGTAGAAATACTTGCCGTACAGCTGTTCTCGCTCTGCGTGGGGACCCTCGGTGGCTGAGGGATGGGGTAGCTGCCCTCCCACTCAGCACAGAGGTGTTTCTTTCCATCGTGCTGCCAGAAGTTTGGAAGCTAGAGAGCCTGTAATACCAAAGTGCAACATGTGCTGAGTTAGAGCTTTCTTCCAGGGGTGAGCTATGGCTGGTGTGGGTTTGCATGCAGTTCTCCTCTGTGGTACAGAATGCACAGCTTTAATGCCTGGCAGGTGTGGCACAGTGCAGTTTGCAATGGAAGTAGTGCAAACAGCATGGGAAAGCAATGGGTGCTAAGGCAATGGAGCAGCCTTCATAAGCAGGCAGTCCACTGCTGCTTTCCAAAGTATTTTGTCATCCCGTATGTGTCTGTGGAGAAAAACAATCATTACATTATGATTTGCTAGTAAAGAAAATAGTGTCAGCCTTTTGCCTCAAGTGAGCTGAACTTGGGATCTGTAGTACTGCTTTCATTCATGGCACCAAGGCATATGTGTATTTCTACAGATAATATGAAACACAGCTGTGTTGATGCACTTGTCTCTAAGTTAATTGAGTCTGTTTTGGTGGCCGGTCTGTTGGGATGTCTTTTTGTCTTCTGTTGGCAGTTACAGATATGATAGCTTACAATTAAACCTTATTTCATCTGGCACAAAGTTAATGCACATGACAGACCATCCGTTACAAGTCCATGAATTTCTATTCCAAACCAGAAGGGCTTTTCACATGGAAAACTTCTCTGAGGGGAGGAGTGGACGGGAAAGAGCTATAGATGTCATCTATCTGGACTTCTGTAAAGCCTTTGACATGGTCCCCCATAATATCCTTCTCTCTAAACTGGAAAGATAAGGATTTGATGGGTGGACTGTTCGGTGGATAACAAATTGGTTGGATGGTCGCATCCAGAGGGTAGTGGTCAATGGCTTGATGTCTAGATGGAGATTGGTGGCAAGTGGTGTCCCTCAGGGATCCGTACGGGGAACAGTGCTGTTTAATACCTTTATCAATGACAAAGACAGCAGGATCGAGTGCACCCTCAGCAAGTTTGCAGAGGACACCAAGCTGAATGGTGCAGTTAACATGCCTGAGGGATGGGATGCCATCCAGGGGGATCTGGACAAGCTCAAGAAGTGGGCCTGTGTGAACCTCATGAGATTCACCAAGTCCAAGTGCAAGGTTCTGCACCTGGTTTGGGGCAATGCCCAGGATCAATACAGGCAGGGGGATGAAGGGACTGGAGAAGGACTGGGGGAATTCTGGTGGATGAGAGGCAGACCATGAGCCGACCATGTGCGCTTGCAGCCCAGAAAGCCAAATCATATTCTGGGCTACATCAAAAGAAGCATGCCCAGCAGGTTGAGGGAGGTGATCCTGCTGCTCTACTCCACTCTGGTGAGACTTCACCTAGAGTACTGCATCCATCTCTGGAGCCCTCAGCACAAGAAGGACATGAACCTGTTGGAGTGGGTTCAGAGGAGGGCCACAAAAATGATCAGAGGGATGGAGCACCTTTGCTATGAGGACAGGCTGAGAGAGTTGGGGTTGTTCAGCCTGGAGAAGGGAAGACTCTGGGGAGACCTTATTGCAGCCTTTCAGTGTTTAAAAGGGGACTTAGAAGAAAGATGAGGACAGTCTTTTTAGCAGAGGCTGTTGCAACAGGACAAGGGGTTATGGTTTAAAACTAAAAAAGGGGAGATTTAGACTAGATGTAAGGAAGAAATATTTTACAATGAGGGCGGTGAAACACTGGAACAGGGTGCCCAGAGAGGTGGTAGATGCCCCATCCCTGGAAAAATTCAAGGTCAGGTTGGACGGGGCTCTGGGCAACCTGATCTAGTTGAAGATGTCCCTGCTCACTGCAGGGGTGTTGGACTAGCTGACCTTTGAAGGTGCCTTCCAACCCAAACTACTCTGTGATTCTGTGAGAGTAGAATGGAGGACAGCTAACTCAGTAGCTTGGGACTTCTGAGGAAGGGGACCAATTGGCACGGTTGATGAATTTTTTCTGGTAGTCTGCTCTCTGTCACACTGTCAGGACAGCCACGTAGCACCACCTTGCATGCACGTATGTCCTCTCCATCCCAAGAAAGAGCTTATCTGCACATAACTGGAAGTTAGGAGAGGGAGCACCTGCAGTGCCTGCATCTACTATGCATGTTTAGGCTAAGCTACAACTGAGATTGTTTGTATGTTTCACCACGTTACTGTCCCTGTGTCCACCATATTACAGAAGATACCAGTGTTATTTTTATTTCTCTGAGGGGTCCTCATTTATGTAAAATATAAACAATATTTTCCTGTTAAATAAAACAGTTGCCTTTAGGTGGCAAGTGTGCTTTGATAAAGAAAAATATTTGTATTTTCAGAACACCTGTAGTAGTTTTATTTAAATAAAAGTAGAAAAACATGCTTTAAATGGTACATTGGTGTGTTGTCCAGTAAACTTGAATTCTGGATTATATCTAAATGAAGTTTGATTCTAAGTCATTCATCATTTTCTAATATAATAACCATGTAAAACGGTTACAACAGAATATTGTTGTAGTTAATCTTTACGGGCTATTGCTAGTTAACAAAAAACTCTTTCTGAGCCTTTGATATAATTATTAAAGTAGTCCATATATGAAGATTTTGCTTATTTAAACTATGGTTTAAGTAAAATTTTAAATTAAACTATTGAATTTTTTTTGAAGGGGACAATACACCTGTTCCGCAAATCACAGAGATCATTGGTTGGAAAGTTAGCACATGAATTTAGACTGGTTGCAGCAGATAGGAGGGTAAGTATTTACTTTATAAAATTAATAATAATTTTTAAAAATCAGCTGTGGTAAGGTAAAATACATTATTAACATGAGTATATTTTGAGATTTTTTTCTTTGAAATTTTCTAGCTCTCCTTTCAAAAAGAAATCCAGATGTGAAGCTTGATTCCTTCCTGTGCATAGTCCCTGTCGATTAGTGTTCTCCAGAACTGCACTAACATTTAATGCGTTCAGTAGAACTGTAAACTGAATGTGCACAGATGCACTAATATAAAGTCCTGGAAGTCTGTCTTCAAAAGTCAGATGGTGTGTGCTGTGAAAACATGCAAATATTATACAGAGGTGATTGGGTTTTATACCAAAAAGATATTTTAAGCGTGGTGCACAAGTACTGTTTATAAGCGAGTTTTGGGACAATCTGTAAAGTTAAAAATAGAATATGGGCTTGTTGCTCTGGAGTGAGTTGTAAATTTTTGGGAGGGAGGAGAAGCCAGTTCTGCTTGCATGATGAAGTACTGCAATATTGTTTTTTTAAAACCAAACAGTTGTGTCTTGTAAACTTTGGAAGATGTAAAACATATTTATTCTCATCAACAGTCCTGGAAGATCTTGCTGTTTGGTGCTATAAATTTAATATGTATTGGCTTCCTGCTTATGTGGTGCAGCTCTACAAACAGCATAGGTAGGTGGCTGTCTTGTACTGAAACTACAACCAACTACCGCGTGTTTCTTAGCTCGTGAAGTTCCAACATACTAAAAAAGCAAAGTTGAGCGTGTAATGGAGTTAGGTGTCTGCACTGCCAGGTTTGGAAAGTGTTTCCTTTTGGTTTGCCACAGTCAGTTCAGAGGAATTTCTCAGAGGCAGGTGTGGATGGGTGAAAGCCCCCCAAAGTTTGCAAGGTTTTCCAGACCTGCTGGTTATTTTTCTTCCTGCAGTACCCTCTTTATATTTAAGATTGCAAAAAAGAAGGCTTTTAAGCTAGTCATCAAATCTGTTCCTTATATAAATAGTACCAGTGACATATAGAGACTCTCACTTGCACCTGAATGAAGATGTTTTTAGTGTGGCAAAAGGCTTCTTTGATTCTAGGAATGCCCCTTTTAAAAATCTTGTATATCTTCTACTTTTGTATAGGGGCTCCAAGATGCTTCCCATCATCTGTACTGAAAGCAGAATGCCTTACATTTTTAATTTGTAATGCAGGTTTTCTTCCAGTTTAAAGTTGGATTGGAGAAGCAAAACAAGTGTAAAATACTGTTGAACCTACTTTTCACTGCAATGCACGTAAGGGATCTCTTGCTTTGGTGGCTGATGCGTTATTGGAAGATCTCCTGACTTTTTTGTATTTAAATTCTTAGTCACAAGCTTAATACCTTTGTATCTGGGTATTATTACATGCTTTAATAAGACTCAGATTGACATAATCGGCCTGTTTATGATGTTAAATATACTGCCGTGTCTAGGACATTCATGTTATATATACATACAAAAGACAGACTTGCTCTATCAGCAGAGACAGTTTGTGTAGAGAGAAGATGGAAAAGAGCTGCACAAGAGGGACTTAGCAGAATACAAGTGATTTCTGCATTGAAAAATTATATGCAGTTTTAATAATTGCTTTTTTTTTTTTTACAGCTTTAACTGCTTACACGTATTTGACAATCTTTGACCTTTTCAGGTGAGCTTTTTTCTTTACGGTTCTTTTGTGCCTGTCTTTGTATAGTTCTATATGTATAAAATTTATTTACAGATACAAACACGTTATTTAGAGTCATCAATATAGAAGCACTAACTGTTTTAAATATAGTGTAAATGAGTATAAAATTGTGCATCACAATAAACAGATGATGAGAAACACCATAGCTGTACTGAGAAGGACCAGTAACAAGTCAGTCCAGTCGTGGATTTCTCTGTGCCGTTGTGTATCAACATAAAGCAGAATCTAGCATCGAACTGTTATCTGGTGGTTCGTTCGGAACACTTCTCTGATGCCACAGGCATTGGTTCTGAAGCACCCCTCAGTGTTAGCATCAGGAAACAAGGAGTATGTTTTCCTTGCTAGCTCACTAGCCTGTAAAAAGTACAGATCAGCTATCTGCAGTCTCTTTTGCCTGCTACGTACTATAGCTTATCTGACTTATAGTAAAATGTTTATACATAACAGCAGCAAACATGTAGAAAGGAAAATGAATGGTTGATATAGGCACAAAAATAACTTGATCTCTGACAGTGTTAGAATTGTGATAGAACTTTAATGAATGTCATATTTCTCTTAGAATTTCATATCTGAGTTTGTCATCCTGATTCAAAATACCTTTGTCACCTTGGGGAAAGTTTCGATGTTGTATTTTGTATTTGTATGGAATACTATTTTTTTTTGATTTAGGAGAAGATGGAATACCCCTGGCACTTACATATTAGGTTAATCAGGGGATGGACTAGAAGATTGTTCTAAGTCACAGCAGTCTCTTTCAAGAGTTTTGATTTGCTGGAAGGGAGAACAATGCTTAGTAATTCTGCTGCAAAAATCAGTTTCTGGTTCTTCAATTTTTGTCATCTTCCTGGTCATTTATAATAATCTTACTGAGTATATGAATTTAGAATTTTGTATATGAGCAGTATTATTTCCTCTGCTTTTGCTTTTACTCCGCACAGCTGTGGATCAGTTTGTGAGGATGTGATCATTCAGCAGCTGTGGGGATGAGTTCTTGATCCAGTCTAATTTAACATTGTCATTAATTAAGAAAGGGCTACATAAAGGCACAGGTGGCACTGAAACTGAGTGGGCTCCAATAAAAAAAATTGTCAGAAGGGATCAGTGGAGGAAAAAAGGCAAAGGAAATGAAACTCATCCTAGAAAAATTCAGGCTAGTACCATGGGAATAAAAATATTGGAATTTCAGATGTTCAATATGAGAGGAAAACTTGGAAAGAAAATAGCAAGAGAGACCTGTGGCTGTCAGCGAATGGCCAGTTAGATTAGAGCTTGTATAGGTGAATGCAGCCAAAAAGGTATATCCGTTTTGGCCATATAAGTAGACGAATTACTCTGTGGAAAAGAAAAGCAATACTTGGCATAGCCTGGGGCTTATTTTAGCGTGCTAAATCTAATTCACAGTGTAATTTGTAAGAGAGTAGAGCTTTCTCCACTTTCTCACTGGTATACAAAGGAAGTGACACAAATGTGACAGTCCTTTCATCTTTCTTATCATGTTCCTTCTCGTTTAAATGGCCTTTCTCAGGTCACAGTATTTCTAGGCAAGTTCATAAAGCACATGTAAGAAGAATATTTACCAGGTGTCTAGTTTGATATTCTCACAGACTTTTGCTTTCTACTTTGCATTACTATGTGTGATATTACTATGTGTGATACCAGGCAGTATTAAAAGGATTTTCTCAAACCACCTTTGCCTGTTAGTCAGATACTGGCTATCTGATCTCACATGCTCCAGATCCCTTTCAGAAAAATTCATGGAGTGTCTGCAGATTAAACACTGGTTGTGCTGTTTTGTGTCAAGGCCTCAGAGGAAAAATGTGTTGCATTTGAAGTTATGGTAAACTTGATAGAGGCTGAGTGATGGTCTGTACTGAAGAAAGTTGGTGGTAGCTTTTGTAAGCACAGCATTCCACAAGTACAGCATTAGGCTGTCTCCTGGAATTAAACCAACTACCACTCTGCTAAAATTATTTGCTGCTCTTTTTATGGGAACAGCTGAGACATCATCATGCAGTCTGTTTTATTCCCAAGCACAACCTTTTCTGGATTCACTGGAACTGGCATTGTGACAGTGATGGAGTTGTTGAGTTCACATAAGACATGGTTCAGTTCTGATGGCTGACATGTATATTCGTAGATTATACAGTTTCTAAAGGCTGCAGTTATTTATCATAGTCTAATTCTCCCCCTTTTTTCAGTTTGGTAACATGTCTAATAAGCTATTGGGTAATGATGAAGAAACCCAGCCCAGTCTATTCATTTGGGTAAGTAGCACTAACAGCCGTGTTTATGAGTTAGTAACTGTGTGTAAAAGAGCCTAAAAATAAGGAAGCTCAAGACTGATGCTGTAAAGAACAGTTAAAGAATAGGGGAGGAAAAGAAAGGGGAGGGACAGGAAAAAGGATTAAGAAATGCTTAGTTCTAAGCTCTTTGTGATAAGTGGAGTGTTACCTTGAAAGACATTGACAATAATGCATATTCCATAAAATTTCCAGTTTCTTCCCATCTATCTGCTCTTGAAAGAATTGGAAGTAGTAGGTCTGTCCTGCTGGTTCCTGCACAGACCAGAATGCATTTGATGCATTGTTCACTGTTTCTAAACTTAATTCTCAAATTTCAGGTTTGAAAGGTTTGAAGTTCTAGCTGTATTTGCATCTACAGTTCTGGCACAGCTTGGTGCTCTTTTTATACTGAAAGAAAGGTAGGAATATGTACCATTTTCTTTAATTTTTTATTACGTATGAAGATAGTCCAGACTGAGCAAAAACATAGGCATTCTACAAATGCCATCTATAGAGAGAGGTTGTTGAAAAAACTTCAGATTTTAAAAATACTGCTAAAGCTTACTGCTTCCTTATATCGATTACACTACATGTAGGCTTTAGATGTAATAAATACAATTAAACAGCTTTCAAGGAAAATCTCAGTGTTCTTAATCATATTTTGCAAATAGTAGGTATTCCATTTAGTGCATTTCACTATGCACCTTGACTTTTAAAGTTCATTAATAATATTTTTTTTTTCTTCAGTTATTTCACGAAATAAAGCAACTTCATAATATATTAAGGATCTGAATGTTTAAACTATCACTTCATCAGTCCCTCAATTTGCTCAGATATTAATTTGACATGCTATGTGCACTTAGCATTTGTATTTCAGGAGGTTAGCCTAAAAAATTGTTTCAGTCTGTAAAAATGAAGAGGCTTTTGTTAACATCTGGAATTTAAAACTAGGGCAGTGTACCATCCATTTTTCTACTCAAGGGCTCTGTTTTCTCTATAAAAGGCAATGTTAACAACTTAGCACATTTGTACTATAGGTTGATCTGTTGTGCTGACAATACACTGGAATGAATTCTAATAATGATGCACTGTCAAAGCCTCCAAGTTTTCGAACATCAGTTTTATGAAATTCCCAGAACTTACAGGTTTTTCTGTTGCACCTGAAACTCATTTCTTATTTTACTGGTGGATAAAAGACTCTTTGTAATTCCACCACAGTATCCAACATCTAGTTTATTTGGTCTTGCATAGTAAGAGGCTGTAAGTCAGGAATTTCAGACTTAGTTTGTTGTGGTTACCAACAGCAGCATTAGCAGTATTTTTTGGCATGTTCCTTTACAAGCATCTTTTTAATGTGTGGGCAGCATTCACAGTAGCTAGCACCTATGTGGCACAGTTTGGCAATAGCTGGAAAATCTAAATTACACTCTGCTTCATTGCAGTGTTAAATGCTTTCAGCCCTTACCAAAACTGCTGTGCTTCTTTAAGCAATTTGGGTTTTTGCAGCACTGTATCTGTCAGGTTTTGTTTATGAATGGCAGCTAATTCTGTAGAAATGAAAAAATATGTTTCAGGTATCAAGGTTTTATTGTATGAACATAACTCAGATTTTCAATTATTTTTGTAGTGCAGAGCGGTTTCTGGAACAACCTGAGATACACACGTAAGAAACTATTTTGACATGTAAAATGCTACTTTTTCCAGAGTCTCTCTCTGATTCTAATTCTTAATCTAGCATGTGTTAATTATGCAAGTATATTCCACACTAAATCGGTTTTGGTGCCTTGGCATTTGTTTCAAACTATGTGCAAGCTATATTGCAAACAGGTTTTTTCGAGGTACAGTTGAAATGTAATGCACATGCTCTCTTAAATAATGATTTAACTATGTATTGCTGGTTTTGGTAGTTTAGTTACGCTCGTTTCTTATGGAGGCCTGGTGTGTGGAGGAGCAAGGATGCTGTCATTGGGGAACTCAAGGTGTTGCAAAGATGATGAAACCTTTTAAAGAACATGGGGAAAGGAAGAGGTGTTATGGGGCAGAAGACTGGGGATGTAAGGTGAAATTGTAGTTCTCCCAGGAAAGGGTAGGGACATAATTCCATAGTTGTTCTGCTGAGGGGACAGTGTAGTTATATCTTCAGAGGACAAACAGATGTGTGTGTGCATATATGCAGTTAGATAAGAACTGTTACTCAACATTATGAACAGCCTAATGTGGTAACACTAATGTCTGACGTTCAGTGATCTCGTATAACCCTTAAAATGATAATACATTGACAGTTATTAAGTGTTACACTAGTCTCTTACTCTTGTTTTCAGTATCAAAGAAAGATACCAAAGAAAGTATTTCGATATTGTTGCTAGTAATTTCTGCTCAATTTCATGTTTTGTTATGGTGTGAAATTAAGATATGTTTTTTTCCCCCTCCCTAGGGGGCGACTGCTGGTTGGTACTTTCGTGGCGCTCTTTTTCAACTTATTTACAATGCTTTCCATTAGGAATAAGCCTTTTGCTTATGTCTCTGAAGGTATGTAATAAATTAATCTATAACAATAATTGGGAAAAGGTTTTACTGTTCCTATTTTTATCAAGGTATGACTTGTCTGGTAACTCTTAACTAGTGGGTATATATTGCTATTACCTCCATTAATAAAATTTCACTGAATTTAGAATTGCCAACTAGAATTTCAACTCTGCTTTGCTTGTAGGGCTTTCTGAGCAGTATGTAGTCAGTAAACTGAGTATAATTCTAATGCTGAAGTACCCTTTATTTTCAGTCTTTTGGATTCAACCAGTAAGGTCATCTTACAGCTATCAGAACTTTAAAGGCATTTTATGGATATATTAGTGGATTAAAACAAATTAATATAGTAATTCTTCTTAATATCTCTTTTGCCTGGGACTTCTTCACTGTGAAGTAGGCTAACTGTAAATTGTTTATAGTTACATAATTATGTATTATACTTTATATTACATAAAATATAATTATGATGGTTTTAATCTGCAATTATATTTGTATTTAAGCAGTTCAGATTATTATGTGGGATGGACATTTTACTTATTGACTGGAAAAGTCAAACCTTGGGTTTTTTTTCAAGTGACAGTGAATCTGTTGAGGCACATTTATTCATTCACATGTATTGGGTTCTTCCCTTAAAACACAGCTGGAAGTGTGCTTTAAAATGGATACCTTTACTTGTAATAATTTTATTTCCTTTTTTCTTTTGCAGCTGCCAGCACAAGTTGGCTTCAGGAGCATGTTGCAGATCTTAGTAGAAGGTAAAGCTTTACAATGTTTTTCAAAATTGATAGCTTCTGGAAGGCAGCATTGGGGTTTTGTCTATAATAATGATTTGGGTGGGTATTGAGGCATAAACTGTTGTGTATTAGAGCTTTTAAAATAGCTTTACCTCCTGTAGGTCTAGTATATGAGAGACAGTGTTTGCTCTAGAGATCATACTTCCCAGACACATCAATCTAATATAAACACACATTTCTGCATAACTTTGCCTTTGAATGTGTTCAGGACATTGTCATCTCCTTGGATGAGGTGAGGTAAACTAGCATTGTCCTGTGCAGACTTGAACTGCATTTCTCAACAGTCAGTGCCCGAGTGATATATTTTGCAGTAATCTGTTTATTTACTCTGTGAGGTGGGCAAATGACTGGGATGGTTGCAGTTTAAATATGGTATGTGCAACAGGTCACTCACTGAAACATAGCTTTGGAAACTCCTCACCTGTCCAGCAGGAAACTGGAAAGTCTGTGTCTTCCAGGGGCTGAAGCAGTGTTGCTCATTCATCTTGTCTTGTTAATTCTCTTGCTTGTATTGGATATCTGAATGTGAGACAACATTGTTTGCAAATAATTTTGTCAGATGTCAGAAACATTTATTTTGAGCTGTATTTTCCAAGTACTTATGCTGTCAGTATCAAAATGATAAACCATATTGTATAACATTCTAAGCCTGCTGCAAAGTCTGTCTGTTTCTGCATGTTGTGTTTTGTGTGTACAGTGGAGGAAAGCAGAGAATGCTGGCTTGTTAAATAGAATAACTGATTTTATATGGGTATAAGGTATTACATCATCAGATCCAAATTCTGCAAAACAGTGTTGGAGGACTAACAATAGGGCTGCCCAAGTATCTGGAGTTTCAGTGTGGAAAAAAAAAACCAACACATGGATGGCAATCACAGACACTAGCAGAGTTTTTCTTCAACGATGTGGTCACACAGTGTTCTGGAGAAGGACACAGATGGATGACTTGATGGACTCCCAGATCAAGAGTCTAGACTTACTACTGGGATTTGAGATAACCTGTAGAAAATTATGCCAAAAATTTAAAAAAAAATATTAAATTTGGCTAGTACTTATACAGCTATTTCAGATGTGTTTCGCGAAGCAGTGCTGATCACAAAACATCTGTACCTGTATAGAATTATGTTGATTAAAAATCATACAGGAGCAGATCAGCACATGATGTCTAAACATAGGCTGGTTCTAAACAGAGCAGCAAAACATTTCATGTTGTCTTTTCCTTTAAATTTTCCAGTACATGACATGCACTTACATTCACGGGGAAGTGCAGAAACCCTTTTCTCTCTTCATGCTCCCACTGATAGGAGATAACTATAAATAAATGACTTTTCCTGATATTCCCTCATGGGATTTTTGGTCTCTTCTTACTCAGCTAGCTGGTCTCCTCCCTCTTTTCAGACTCTAGGAAATAGTTAGCTTTGGCTTTAGAACACTTTTGCACACCAAGGTGGCAGAGGGATTGATGACTAGTGATATGCACACTGCCCAAATCTTACATATACATTATAGCAATACCTGAACCTGACGTGCCTAGCTATGTTACCAGAAAAAAGAACGTAGCACAAGAGATGTATTTTAACATGTGAAAAAACTGCATGAAGATTAGTACAGAAAAACGTCTTGTAGATGGGAAGCTAGACTTAAAGCAAATTTAAGATGGAAGAGGTAAGTATTAGTTTCTGATGTGAGAGAGAATGTGATGTGGATCTAAACTTGATTAATTTTTGCTGACATCAGACTATTACAAAACTTTGAGCAGAGTTAGAAGGGCCTTTACAGTCCTCAGAGGCATCATTTGCTGTGACTGCAAGGTGTATTTGAAGTCAAATGCTGAAATAGTGGGTGTAACTCTTCTGGGTTTTGAAGTAATGATGAACAGTGAGCTGACAAGTGCCTTTTCTGTTTTCTTACAGTATTTGTGGAATCATCCCAGGATTGAGTAGCATCTTTCTGCCACGAATGAACCCTTTTGTCTTGATTGATGTTGCTGGAGCTCTAGCTCTTTGCATTACATATATGCTCATTGAAATCAAGTATGTACAGTAGTTTTTAAAAAGTCACTCTTTCTGTATCCAGTCTATGGGAAATTGCATTTTTTACATGAAAAGAATGATCTTATCAAAAGCTGTAGTTTGTGTGAATGGGATTGCAACCATGTGACTATATTAATCTTTTTTCAAACATGTATAGTTCAGATGAGATTAGTATATGTAATATTCTCTAAGTGTATATAATTTAAAATAATGAAAAAGAATCAAAATAAAATTCTTATGCCTTTCAAAAACGTAAATACCTGTTTTTCTTTCAAATTGCTCTTTCTAGCAATTATTTTGCGGTAGACACAGCCTCTGCTATAGCAATTGCTTTGATGACATTCGGTACCATGTACCCCATGAGTGTCTACAGTGGGAAAGTACTACTGCAGGTAAGGCAATGTCTCAGAACAAGTTTTCTTTGTGGTTTCAGTTTTGTTAAATGTCCTTTTTTAAAAAACGAAACAAAGAACTGTAAAATCTGTTTTAAGCGTTTGAGTAGGAAGTGTTCCCAGGAGAATGCGCCATGTGCCAGAAGAATTTTAAGGGCAGTAGAAATACGTATCATGAAGTCATAAGAATTCATTGTTCAATGCCATTGGTCTCTCGTGTAGGTAGACCAGACTTAAAGGCTCTCTTACTTAAACAGGTACCAGTTAATCTTTATTACAACTTTTTTTTCTTCTTTTTCTTAAAGACAACCCCACCTCATGTGATTGGCCAATTAGATAAACTTCTTAGAGAGGTAAGTCAGTGTATAATAAATACCTAACACAGTGTGTACAGCTAACCTTAAATAAGCATTCGGGTATACAAAGAGGTTTTGTGAGTAGTCTAAGCAGATTGCTAAATAATTTTATAATATATTTTTTAGCTATATGTAGAAAATACAGTTCTTGCTCTCAAAGGTGAATAGTGTCATTCAGGTATCTGGAACGAATCTGTTAAAATAGAGCTCGCAGTTGTTTTTATTAACTAAATTCATGTTACTGTTGAAGCGGTTTACAAATGTGAGTGGGGAGAGGAAAAGGAGTGCAGGCAGCTGTTGTCTTACAGCATATCAAGTTGGGAAAATACTGCAATTTGGCAGCAAGAGTTACTTAAATCCACTTTTTTTCATGGATTTGGATGTTAAGGGTAACAAAAGTACAGTAGATAAGCATTGGTGACATCATTAACAGACATTGTCCATTCTGTGTATGGAAGCTTTTATTTCACTACTGAAAATGCTGTATTGTTCAGCTGTGTGTAAAAAAAAAAAAAAAAAAAAAAGTTCTGAAAGGATTTGAAACATTACTTCTAAATTTCTCGATGTTTGTATAAAATCAGGTTTCTACTTTGGATGGTGTCTTGGAAGTTCGAAATGAACATTTCTGGACATTAGGTTTTGGCACTTTGGTAAGTTAGGTCTTCATTGTCTCTTTGGCCTTTAAAAAAGAGTTGTCAGTCACTTTGAATTTTTAATTTAAATAAAGTAACATTTTTTTCTGAAATCAAATATAAAAAAATGTGGAGTCAGTACTCAGTCCTTGTGATTTATTGCAAATCTCTTCCCTTGTCCTTTACATTTTTTAAAGCTTTCTTATTGGTTAATATTATTTATGTATATTGCAGCTCTGGATTAAAGAGTGCATTTTGCATCTGTAGAATTTCTTTCATATTTTGGCAGTGAAAAAAACCCCAAACAATAGTAAAGACATTTTTCAAATGGTATATTAGCATAAATTGTCTCAAAGGAGAAAAAGAAAACAGTAAACCTTCAGGTACCAAAAGTTTACTGTAAACTCGTGTATGTTTTCAGCATTTCTAGGGGAAAGGGTGGAAAAAAACAACTATGGTTGTGTACTGATAATCTGTAAGCTGAAAGAAATGAAGGGGTTTTTTGTGATACAGAATGATCACGCAGAACTTATTCCTAAGTTGATGCAGGTATGTTGTGGCAGCTGGAAAATTAAGACTCCTAGAATTTTTCTCTACTTTGGAATTCTTCCAGTATGCTACACTTTTTAAAAAAAAAAAAAAGGCAGCACTTCTGACTTGCCGATATGAAGATAGCTTTCAGTTTCCCGTTCTGCTACCCAGAATACTGGATCACAGCATTGTTGGGTTGATCACAGATATTTACAAAACCTTTGTATGCATATTTACCTATTGGCATCTTTGAGATTGTAGATTTTTGAGAACTGGATATGTTTTCAGCTGCACCATCTGGCTTACATATCACAAGCTGTGAACCATGTTCTTTATTAAACGTGAACTGAAAAAGCATGCGAGGGATTCTGTTTTGTGTCCTGTTCTTTTCTGCAGCTGCACGTCAAAGTAAATGAGATGGTGTTACTGAAAGAAAGGCAGAGGCAGCCCGCAGTTACATGCATGTCCAGGAGAAACTCTTGGTCTGAGTTCCACAAGGGGCATGGCCTCTGATCTCACTGACAGTCCTGATTTGAGCATGCCTGCCATGTGTGGTGTCCTCTTGCCTGCTCCAGCAGCACGGTGGTGACACTTCTTCCTAAATTTGGCATATGGAGTTTGTCTGCGCTTTGTTCTTCTTTTGGGCCACGTATTTTCCCAGTTGTTGCCTTTCCTTTCCTGCCATCATGTGTTCTATTTTATAGTTTGGTTTTAAGACTCACTTTTCATGAATGATGATCTCGATATATTCATAAGAGATCAATGCATTAGGAAAGATCAAAATGTATCCTAATTATGGAACTATTTAATAAGTTTCTCAATTTAGTCAGTAGTCACTGCAAAAGATCCTGCAGAGAATTATTCAAAGACAACTTACCTCTTCTTGAATGCATATGGAGAATCTTTATTGGAGTAACAATTAACAGCCAACTTATTTTTGTCACTTCCTAGGCCGGATCAGTACATGTTCGAATTCGGAGAGATGCAAATGAACAAATGGTACTTGCCCATGTCACTAACAGATTATACACATTGGTCTCTACTTTGACTGTTCAGATTTTCAAAGATGACTGGATCAGACCCACCTTATCATCTGTGCCTATTGCAAACAATATTCTGAACCTTTCAGATCATCATATTATTCCAATGCCACCTTTGAAAGCTGCTGATAATCTGAACACTGTTACATCCACGCCAGCTAAGCCCAGCAGCCCACCACCAGAGTTTTCTTTTAATACACCAGGCAAAAATGTGAGTCCAGTCATCCTTTTAAACACTCAGACAAGGCCGTATGGATTGGGCTTTAATCACGGATCCGCACCCTACAGCAGTGTACTCAATCAAGGATTTGGAATACCGGGAATGGGAGCAACTCAAGGATTCAGAACTGGTTTTACAAATGTCCCAAGCAGATATGGAACAAACGCTCGTGGTCAACCTCGACCATAATAAACACCATTATTTATTGTACTTAAGGGTATTGACTTAATTCTTTTATTACCCAATTTTTACAAACATTTGGAATGTCAGATCATTCTAAATGGCTGGGAACAAGTGCATTGTTCATATTCATGAAACGGTTAAATTGCAGTTATTTTCTTTGCATCAGCAGTAGCCTGTGTAATGCCACAGATATTTTCCAGACTTACGATACTTTACAGGTAGTTTTTATAGAGTGTCTATTTCTATTCAGCTTTTTATTCACTCTTTTTCCCCGCCAAGAATATATTGAGATATAGCACAACTCTGTAAGAGGGTAAATTTGTTACCAGGTAGCTTTTTTTTTTTCTCTAATGAGAATTGCTTACTCAATGCTGAACAGCTGAGAGAATAGGAAATTGCAGAAATACAAGTCCCAGTTTTTAGAGATGTTTTGGTTGCTGTATTAAGCCATCTTTTGGCCAAGTCACAATTACTTTTTGGTTGCAAAAATCCATCAGTGTTCATATTGTGGCCACTGTGAAGACAATCTGGCATTTCAGATTCTAATAAATTTTGTGAGACCATGTTTTTAAATTTTTTTTATTGATGCTTTTATAGAAATTCAGATGGTTTAGCAACCATTTTCTAGTTGTAAGTATTCTATATTCATCTCTAACACTTATTCCTTTTTGGTTTAACTGCTAAAATATTTAGCAATATACTGGGAAATAAAATATTTCAAACTTAAGATTTTACAAGCACCTCTTTTTTATGATTAACCCTATTTAAGATACAGAGCAGATGGCTGTTTTGTTTCTGAAGCCAGTATTTCATTTTTGCCTATGGAAAGTGTTCTCTGATTCGATCGTGACTTTGTATTTTTCCTCTTTCTATTTTTCCTGTAGTTTCAGGGATAGAAGTATTTATTTGTATTCCTGGTTTATATCCAGAGGACAGGTCAATGAATGCTGACAGTCATTGCTAGAGCGCTTAACCTTTGGGGCGCACTTAGAACAAGACTGCCTAACTCGCCTCTGCTTTTGCATTACTGTTCTATTGTATGTCTAGAAGGCCGTATTTCTTCAGGGCCTTTCTCGGAGAGCTCTTCCCTCTGACTGCTGTCTGTCTTCACTGCTCCAATAATAGGGAAAGGCCTTTTAGAAATACTTTTTTCTGTTTTCCTGTGCAGTATGTATCTTACAGTTCCCTAGCCAATACCTCCTCTGCACTTTCTTCTGCATCTCTTGGCTGTTGAGGAGTGGGTTGCCTATTCCTTTTGTTGCACTTGCAACTCAGGGTGCTATATATTGGCTCCCACCTTGTTCATCTGCATACTAAGGAAGTCTCTCCATTTGTCCAGGGTGGTTATATGGAGCTGTAGTATCTCAGGGACCCCAAAGATATTATGTTACCTGAAGATAATGCGTTTGATAGAGAAATGTTTCTCTAGTAGACCTGGTTGAGAAATCAGCCTTCATTTGAATTTTAAAAGATCTGTGGCCTCTTCACACTAGCTGAGGTTTCTTTTTCTGCATAAGGACATTGCTTTCCTCTGGTTGTTTTTTGTGGTACAGCCCTGCCTCTACTACCTGTGTTTCTCACTCCAACGCGTGGAGGAGGGCGTCACTCTTACAAAGCAAGATGACGTTCTGCATGATGGTATCTTGCTGGGATGTTTTAAACTGAGGGTAGTGTCCAGACTGCCACTGGTATAGAGTCCATGTAAGCTACAAGTAGGGGATCTAGTTCTGTACTTCAGCAAGAGTAACAAGTTTTATGGTTGTGTTAGAAAATGTAATGACCTGGAAAACTTGCATTTGAGGATTACAGTGAACTTACAACAATTGGCTGTGTTTCTGTGAGGTCTATATTGGCTCAGTGATCACCTTTGCTTCATTGCTCCGTCTTTATGTTCTTTTCACACGTGCCATTGCTGCATGGAAATTCACTGAAGTACAGAACACTTGAACAGATTCTCTGTACCTCTTGGGTGCTGAAGTAGACTGCACTCTCTACAGCATCTGCAACACCTTAGAGCCAGCAGAATGTTTACAATATACTACTCTCGTGTGGCCTATTTGAAAATTGTTCGTTCCTCCAGTTTCATAACCAAACACTTGTCCTTTTTCTGACATTTTAAATACATTGTGTTATATTGATTGCATGCCTACTTGTTTTTAGGAGAAAATTAAAGCTCCATTTTATTAAAAAATGAAGCTGATATTTGATTTAAAATGAGGACAAGAATCTCTGAATTCTGAGTGCAATATAATCACTTTAACAAAATTATTTTTTTGAGTGATTGTTTACAGTATATATCATATGTGCAGATGATAAAAGATTCTTTTAGAGATTAGAACAGCTTTTTAGCTGCTTTATTGTTATGACTATATTAAGAATATTTGTTAAATCAGCACAGAGTAAAATGTCTCCTTTTATACGAGGAAAATAAAACCAGTATCGTCTTCAAATGACAAGGAAGAAGTAGTAATTTGTGTACAAGCTTTTATAGTTATCTTTTTATATATGTTGATTAAGTGATGCTCTCGGGTGATATTTCAATCTCAATGAGCAGATGCGTGAAACTTCAGAACTGTTTTGCTGGGTCTGCTACAAATGCAGGCTGGATCCTTGTAATAATTCTACAGAAAGCATTTTTGGTGCATTTTGTCTTTTCTAATTGTATTTTGCTGTTAGTTGGTCATAATCTAAATGTTTATTTGAGATGTGGTGAATAAGGATTATACTGTCTTTGCTCCTAGTAACAGGAATGCTGCCCCAGCTAGGGGAAAAAGAGGACTGGTACTTGCTACCATTTCTGTCTACCAGAGGATTTGACATTGTTACTCCCTTACCGTGTTCCAGCTGGGATGGTATGGGATCGCTTCACTTGTAGGTAAACGCATCGAGCTTTAGAGAATTTGAGGTGCATGTACCATTACTTAGGCTTAAGATTCTTGTGAAAAACTGTGTTTTTCTGATATAAAAGGAGATACAGCACCTACTACAATACAAATAACTAATGTGTTACTTCCTTTTTTTTTTTGTTTTTGCAGCTTTACCTATTGAGTCATGGCTCTTGAGTTCATTCTGTTCTGAGTTCCCTTCACCCAGGTAGTAACCACAAATACCTTCGGGAGGACACTGACACGCCAGTGACAGCCTCATGTAGGTGGCAGATTTATGGTTTTTATATTTTCCCCCCTGCCTTGACTGAGATGAGACAAGTCCTATTCAGGGAGAGAACCTGTGCAGCAATTCTGCTGATTTTTGTGATTAGATTAGATGAAGTCCTTCAGTTGATTTCTGTCCCTGCTGCCACCATCCAACAGGGACCAAGAAACTATGCAGGGATAGGTTCTTTGACATAAAGCCCATCTCTGAATTCTGCAGTGACTATCTGTACTGTGTATCTCCAGATCCTGTGGATCTGGATACTTAGTGATATACAATGTTGAAACTGAGAGCGGAAGAGATACCAGTCGTGGTCTTTTCACTTGCATTTTTTGTTTTCTGAGTATTTTACCAAGGGGCTAGACTTTCTCCTACCTGCCTGTTCTCCTCTGCTTTAGTAGCTGTGAGAACTCACCTTGTACCATGTCTTTGCTTTACTGACTACTTCAGGTTCTTGTGCTTTTGGGATCTTAGATTCTTGGACTCACATGGTTACTGGGCTGATGTAAGCTTTCCTTCCAGCAGCTGTTTTTAAAATTAACAATGGATCATATAAATTGCTAAGATGATGACTCCCTCCTCTTTAAGTAAACCCTTTCCAGGGCTTCTATCCAGTTCTATCCAGATGGCCCTCTTCCTGTACCAAAAGAACACCCCTCAAAACCCAAGGGAAGAAAGAAAAAACAAGCCTCATGTTTTGAGACCCATTGAATCATATTATACCAACCTGTATCTCATTTCTTTGAACTGAGTAAATGTAACTCAAAAGAACTGCATACTTAGGCAGTGAGAAGTTGGTGACAAAACTGACATGCCAGAGATTTGGTGTGCTGTATGGTTAAATTATGGGTTCAACTAACTGTTATAAGAGAGTCTAAAAAAACTAGGCTTTTCCCAGTTATTACAACCTTCTGAACCCTCATTTCAAAATGAAGCCTCTTTCAAGTTAACTTTCAAATTCTTGAAGAAGCAGAGTAGCAGTGCACGCTACAGAAGCATAATGCATTTTTCAGAGGCCCTGTGAAGTATGAAGTACGGCAAAAGCTCACCTGTAAAAACAAAATTAGCCACACAAACTCATGTTTAACATTTATATAGCCATTTTGTTACCTTTTTTCACTAGTCAGGAGCGTGCAGTAGGTGCCTTATACTGATCTGAATATTCAAACTCCAGAAGATTTAACGTAGTTGTTTAGAATGTTTTCTCATGAGCTAAAGTAGAGAATATGATAGCACATAGTTCAAATAGCTTTGATGTGTTTACAGAGATGTACAGTAATATCCGAAAATAAACACCTCTGTCCAATTTTTAGAATTTTCATTGTATCTATTTCAGAAGTAGCATGCAAAATAGAAACATTTCACACAAATGTTTAAGTGATGGGAAAACATAAAATGCTTTTGTTTCATCTTGAGCACCAAAACCAGATTTCAGGACAGCTTGAAAATGAAATTCATAGTAAAATTGTAAAAATTTGCATTGCTGTAAATACATATTTCTATCACGACTTTAAAATATGTATCTAAGTATTGTCTTAGGTCAGAAATACTGGCTTTAGGAAAATGGTAAAATACAGGCCAGATCTGACATGCCTACAACTCCATAGCTTATATCCTTTTTAAATCTCTGTCCAGGATAGAAATTTTTAATGGAAGAATTCTGGAGCAAGAAAATACTGACTTGTTTTTTCTCAGTTCATCCCCTACCAGTTTGAAATTTTTTTTAATTCCATTTTTATTTCTTCAAATGCTTTCATCATTTTCTCACCAGTGGAAACCATAATTCTGTAGGTAGCTCTTGAATACTGTCCTTCTGTCTTCTCCTAGGGATTTCATTCCAGGGTAGTTTTTTGCCAGAGTATTATCCTTAATTTGTTGAATAATTCCAGTAAGGAACGTAAAAGCACAGGGTTGTGAAACTGGTGAATATCTTTTTCTAATATAGGCTATGGCTTGTCTTAATTTTTGGTGCTTAAACTGTCTTCTCGCTTCTGACTCATTTTACTCGTGATAGATAGCACTTTGCCTTTAAAAGTATGCTTATATAAAACTATAGTTTCTAAAGTGACCACTTTCCTAGTACAATTACTTCTAATGTTATCTATATTAAGAACAACGTTTTGTTTTTCTTTTATTTTGGGTCAAATTAGGAATGATTCTTACATGAATGAATGGTGTATGCTGGGGCGTTGCTCCCACACACCACCTGCTCTCCTGTGTTGCTGTCAAAGCACAACGGAAATCCCCACATAATTTCCTCTTAGCATCACTCCTCACCACCCTTGGATTGAAAAGTACCCAACAAATGACAGGAAGAAAATTATATTTGGGTTATTTCTGTTTCCTTGTGGCTTGCAGTAAGTGGACAAGAGCCTTTGCAGCCCTCCTTGTAGGGGAGGGAGGAGAGGGAGTAGAGAAGACTAAAAATCCCTTCTGTGTGTCCGGACTTCTAGCAACTCATTTCAGGATGAAGTTGTTTAGTTCAACCCAAAGTAAAAGTTTGTTTTAGTGTGATTTTTGCCTCTATCGATCATGTGGTATAAATTTCCAGTGCTGAACACTGCAAAAGTGGACACATCTTGTGAAAACAGTAGTTAACACTTAGGTCGAAAGGCATTCCCTGCTGGGATCTTAATGTGTGACATAAAGCAGTGATAACAATGTGGAAAAATCTTGGGTTTTTTTTTTTTTTATTCAGAGCTAAGACACGGAAGATCAAATTCTTTTGAGGCTGAAACTAACTCTTATTCAATGCTGCCATATTAGGCTACATGGAACATGGGGCCAGGAACAGCTGAATCAATAATCAGTCTAGCAAGAGCTATGATATTTTGCTTCGCTTTAGAGCTCTCCAGTGCAATTAAATAGCAAATGTGAAGCATTTAGAATGGAGTACAAATTGCTGCCATTTTGTCTATCACAGGTTTAGATACTCCAGTACAAACACTTGCAGGATTTTGCTGAGATTGTCAATAGTGGTTTTGTCAAGGTTTTCTTCCGTGTCCTCCATGGTATGCCATACTGCAGGAAAAGGGGATGGAATCAGATGTAGAACTGGAACCCCTGCAAGGAGGAAAGTGAAATTTGGAGAATAATATTGGAGAAGTTCTGTTAAACAAAGTGATATGTTGCCATTTAGCAATAGAGACGGGTAATTACTCAATAAGCTTACTTTACAGAGGAGTGTGTGTCACTGCAGCTTCCTTCTACCTTCTTTTTTTGAAGCCTATGACTGCAGCCCATTCATTTTTGTTGTGTGATTCCTAAAACTGGCACCTTCCTTTCCTTTAAGTATTACTCTGTGGTGGTGGTTTTTTCTTTTTTTAAGGCACCTGTAGTTTGTAGTTTTACTGTGATACTTGCTTTTTTTATTCCGAGATTCTTTGCATTGTAGTTGTTGATGCAGTGTTTAAGAGCTACAGAAGAGCAGAGAAACCACTGCAGTCTTCAAACTGAAAACTGATTACCATCGTCTTGTGAGAATGTTAAGATTGAGCACTTTTTGAAGCATTTTCTTCCATTCCCTCCATAAATGGTAAAATAGGGTGTCTGTATTTTTACTTTATAAAATAGAACCACTGTTATCCTCAGATAATAGAATTTCCCCTTGAAAGGATCTGTATCACTGCATATATATTTATACATCAAGCCACCTATATAGATACTGCAGCTTCTAGGTAAAAGAGGAGTTACATCAGTTATTTGCTTCCTGGTGGCTTTTTGGGAGGAGCATTGTTTCTCTTCAGCCTCTTTCCTGTTTGACTGCTTTTCCTCTCTTTTCAGCTGCATACCACTAAGGAACCTGTTTGCTCCACTAGGTGTTATTTGTGTTATTAGAAAAAGTTTTGAGGTGTAGTCATTGTTTTGCCCATCACCTTCTCCCATGTAGGATTTTTTATATTCCTGGACCATTGATGGCGGCTGTGTTGGTTTTGTTGAACCTGGGCTCTGCCTTGGTGTGAAAAATGAGACTTAAGGAGTTGAAAAGCCATTGAGCAGGAGACAGTAACCATAGCTCAGTAAGGAGAGCACCCGCTTAGAAGCAGAGAGATGTCGCTGCTCTTGTGCCTGCTTCCAGAGCTGTGTGCGCATTTTACATTACTCAGTAGTAATGTAACAGAGCATAAGCAATGGTAAAATTAGGGGCTGGATATGGAGACAGCCTCCTCCTTTCCTAAGTAGATACCCTCTTTGTTGAACTAATGTTACATTCCTTTGTGATTAACCCTTCTCTAGCAATAAGACTCTTGTAGTCCTTGCTGTACAGTGGAAATCTTCAATCAGAAGAGTTTACTATATCTATTACCCTTCTTTGGTCTACTTTAGTTTTGAAGATGCTCTCCTGACTGTTTGATCTGTGAAGGATGTCAAATCCACATCTTAAACTTGGACAAGTGTTTTAATCACTGACTTGTAGCTTGACAAGGTGGCAGCAGTAGTACAGCTTCTTTGCATCCCAAAGGAGAAGAAAGCAAGGGAATGAACACGAAGTCAGAGGCTATGGCATAGGTGTCTGCCAGGAGAAATGCTTAGGTAGGGAATCTCAGTTTCAGGTATGTGCCTAATTCGAGGACCGATTTCAGGCCTATTGTGTCCTTTACTATTTCTGCTGGCTACTTTACGCACCTTTGCCACCTCAAGCTGACAGCTGTGAAACTGCCATTCTCTTTAGGGAATGAGGATGTCTAATTTGAGTATGTGCTTTTTTGCAGTAGTCAGTGCCTTCAAATTTAAACAGGTAATACTAAGCATTACTGTAACATTGACAACGTATTTGTAGAGATTTTTGTAGTCTTTGACGATATGACCCTTAAGTGTTTTTACGGCTCCAAGAAATAGTAACTAGCTGACTAGTGTGGTATATAGTGATATCCCACCAGATCAGAGTAGCTTATCTTTGTAGGACACTACTGCTGCCAGAAATTTCCATTATCTCTGTGCCACTGGAGCTGTGCTCGTGCAAAATTATGATGGATATGTGTTTTCATTGCTTTTGTTTAGGTATGTTTTTTCAAAGCTGAGACTCTTGGCCTGCATAAAGTTGATTTTGGAAGCCTCAAGTTGGGGCAAATAAGCTTGAGAAACAGGATGATATGCACTTGCTCATTCACTAAATGATGCATTTGTTACTGAACTTATATTTGAAAATATAAAAGATTCCAGTACCTCTTAATAAAAATGGAATGTGGTCATCTTCAACCAAGCCTCGATGTAAAGTAGTCTGGAAGTACTGCCTTTCAACAAGGTGATTCTTCAACAGATTCATGTTGTGTAGCTCTTGCTCTGTAAGTTACAATGAAAGTGATAATTACAACTTTTGGACAGTGTGAGGCATGCTGGCACATTTGAATTATTCTTCCTCACATGGAAGTTTTTCTATCAATGAAGAAAAAGGAGTTGATGACTGTATTGTGCATTTGTTTAGTACTTAGAAGACCTGAAGATTGGTGCTATTACCATAATTTTACAGAAGTGAGAACTAAAACACAGAAATGAAATGGTTCTTAAGAGTCACAGTCAGTTAAAGAATCTGTTTCATGGCTTTGAAGTGTCTGAGAATCTTCCTCAGTTATTTTAAAATCTATGTATAAGTTTAAGATGCACCAATTTAACATTTGCATTATTAAATATTAGAACTGTAAACCAGAAAATTAATCTAAAAATCTGATTTACAGGACTTAATACATTCAGGCACTGCACACTAATTTTTCAAATTCATCAAATGCCCCTACCCCTCTCCTTACCAATTGCTTGAAGCCTCTGAAACCATCGAATAGTGTTTGGAAAATAATTGGGAAAGATTGGGTTTGGTGCACCAATTAAATCCAGTAGTACAAGCAGGTCCTACAGAAGAAAGAACCTTTAATACAGAATTCTTTACTACACCACCATCAACAGCAGCAGCAGCAGCTATGAAACCCCTTGGGTCCTATATAGGTCATGACTAGGTCTTTGATAGCTCTGGCCAAAGATCTGGCTTTTCTACCAGGGTGCTCGAGGAGAACTCATTAGCAGAACCTGAATCCAATCTGATGCATTTTACTGTCTTTCCAAGGAGGAAGAGGGCCATTTCTCTCTTCCCCAACCTGAAGCAGACTGCTGTGCTTTGTTTGCAGTTTGTGTGTTATATCCCTTTAAAAGAAAAACTGGTAGATGGGGAGAAAGAAGAGGAAATTGCTTCTTCGCTGGAGAACAATGCAATCTGTCAAGGGAAAGACATTTTGAGTTGCAAGATACAGTGACAGAACAAAAGTGACTCAGCAGTGAGTGGGGAAACTAGAAGGCAGTAGGGAGAAGGGAGCAGACACCCAGAATGTTAGTAGCAATATAAGGGAAACAGAGAGCTTGCTATAGCTTAGCACGGAGCTAGAGGAGATTAGCTCATAGATTGATACTATGTATGTGCTCTTTCCTAATTGCTTTGAATTATCTCTCTGAAGAAGGTGGGTATCCTAGTTTATATTCTGATAATTCAGTGTATTCTGATTTTTCTGTGATGACTCTTCATACTTGCATGGAGAAGATTTAAGCAGATTTACCCGAAAAGCTCTTGCCAACTCTATCACATCTCATAACATTTCTACAAGCCTGCTTCTTCCTTTAAATTTGGAGTTCATGGTTACTTGGGAATTTGGCCAATTACTAATTAAATATTTTAAAAATACTGTTTACTATTGCTCATGAGGAAGATGAAAGCCACTTACTATGCCCTGCAGCTGATTTGTGGTTGTTGAACCAGGTGGGTGTGGCGTAGATACCATTTTTTGAGCTAAGTGTTGAGATCCATAGAGGGAATCGGTAGGGGACCACCGGACAAAGGCTTCTTCACCATCAAAAAAAATGAGCTGAAGTGAAAGGTCTGGTCTTGATGTTGAGCTGGTCTGTTGGAGGAAGTTAAAAGTAACATAACTGCTTCTGGCCAGAACATTAAATGAAGGACAAATGCTGTAGTCATATACGCAACATCAGTAGGGGTATATTTTCAAGGTACCCTATGCAAACCTTCTTGTGACTGTTAAACACACGGTGTAATAGTGGTGGTGATCAGTCATTATTATTTAGCTAGCACAGTGAGATGAATGCTCCAGTCCGGTATCATTTTGGATCTGGTTAAAAGTTTCGTTTCTGACTTTAGCAGACATGAGCCGAGTATATTGAGACAGGTCTGCAAAACCAGGTAGCAGAAATATCATAGCAAATAATGAGGAGATGTGCCACAAAAGAGTAATAGCTCTGCTACAGCTGTGCATCACCGGAGGTGATTTATGTA
The DNA here is from genome assembly GCA_009769605.1 of Bucorvus abyssinicus. NCBI lineage: Eukaryota > Metazoa > Chordata > Aves > Bucerotiformes > Bucorvidae > Bucorvus > Bucorvus abyssinicus. The sequence goes on from CM020031.1 coordinate 34,540,587, forward strand.
TTTGTAAAGCTGATGGTTCCTTTGAGGGACAAAGAGCAGTCAGTTGTGAGAAGAATGACCATTTCTTTTCCTTTAGGGGGACTCGCAACCACCGAGGCAACTTTACCCTAAAACCAAAGCACAGACTGGAGTAGATACACCCATCCCTTTCAACAACCAAAAATATCAAAGCGGTAAAAACCGAGAATAGAGAAGAGTAATGTATTTAAGGTCACTAAGGAGACATCTGTGTGAAATTTCTTTCCCATGTAGAAGGAGCCTATTTTCCCTCTTTATGAATTGAAGCCTTATTTGCACTGGCAGCATTTCCCGATCATCTCCAACATGGCTAAACCCAGTTTGGTTCCACTATATATGAAGTGTAGTCTTGGCACTTGCTATAAATATTTTAACTCCTCTATGAATTAGTGCTACTTCAAGTGAAATTGCATGATGTGGTTAAAAAGGTGGGGTCACTGGCAACAGTCATGTCCTGTATGGACTACAAGTCCCAGCCAGCTGGAGCTGATCCAATATAAACAGTAGTGGAAAATTTCTATAAAATGTTGCTCACACAGGCAAAATGATACCAATTAGGCTCACAGTGATATATGGATTTCTCTAATGGCAATGCTTTGCTGCCCTTTGTCCTTTGCACAGGACAGAGCTCTTTTGATAGCAGTTGTTTTGCATTACATTCTGGAGGAAACGGTATTAATGCCGTTTGAATTCTAGAAAGCGGTATTTGTATTGTTATTACTGTTTAACACGTTTCCAGGTCTGAATAATGTAGAGATAGATTTTTGCCTTTTACTTTTAAGCTTACTGTATATAACTGGAGAAGCATCAAGACAAAAATCACGGCTTCAAGTCAAAATATAAATAGCCTTGGCTGAAAACAACAAAGTCTGTTATGCTACTACAAGCAGAGCAAAAAGGTCGCAGCTAATGTATTAAGCACACGGATGGCAAAGTGTATTTTGTTAACAGACTGTACAAATGGTAGCCTGTGCAAAGCAATTAGACTGCCTTTTTGTCAAATACTGTCATCTTGAATGATAAAACAATTCCATAAAAAGAAATTATGTATTACTTGTGAAAAATTCCAGTCTTTAAGTCAGTGTGCACCTTGTTCCGTAAATAAAGCACCAAGCAAATTTATTTGAAATGAAGCTTAAATGACCAGTATTCTTAATACCTGAGCAGAATGCATTCCCGACACTTTGTAAAGCATTTGAGAGGCATTTTCCTGGGAAAGCTCTGTTAGTGTTCACCAAGTATTCTTCTGTAAATAGTACACACTGAACCAGTAGATGGCACTCATTAATCTCTAATTCTACGAGTTTGTACTCCTACAAGTTTTTAGAACCTGCAGGATTAACAGATTTTTGTGCCCAGCAATGGCAGCACTTTGAAGCAGATTTTTATAGCATAGGTAGCACAGACCGGTGTGCTCTTTGCAACCGGTCTTGCCTATCCCGCATTGGCCTTTTCAGCCATCAGCGCGCTTGCAATAAGCGTGGGCAAAGCCCTTCCCAAATCTTCGTCTGCGAAGCCGAGCCATGATGATGATGATTACTTGACTGTTTTCCTGTATTCAGCCATCCCTTGTTTCAAAAAGAAACTATTCAGATTGATAAAGGGAAACAAGAAGAAAAGCTTGAAATCATTATGGGATAGAGGAACAGAAGTGTAACTCTCCTGCACAGTAATTAATTCATCTATCTCCCAAAACAGAATGCAACTGAGAGATTTTTTTTTTAAAAAGCAAGATACAGAAAACAGCAAAAATTGTCAATGACCCTAGATGTCATATAATAGGAGCTTCTGAGTAGGGTTCTGTGCCTTTTAGATAGAAAGTAGGGTTGTATCTTGCGAAGTCTATGGAACGCATTATTCATGTATAAATTGTTATTTTTATATAGGATATATTTATTAGATAATTTTTAGCTATCCACCCTTTGCATAAGAAGGATAATGTACTCTAAAGACTAGGTATCGATCTCTGCTCTGTGCTTCTTGAATTAGTGGAAGTTTTACTACAGGCACAGCAATCAGAGAATCAGGCACACAGGCTATGGGAGAACAGGGAAGTACCTTAAGGCCTATTGCTGATGCAAAGCCAAATGAAAATGAAACAAGCAAACTACCTTGATTAACTGAAGTTTGTTATCCAGGGCACGTGCCAGCTCCAATAACATAGCACAAGGCACGGCTGAATCAGTTGCCCCTACAAACACTCTCTCCTGCCATTGGTGTCCAAAGAATTTTGAGTCATAGTGGCAAGCAAGTACTAGGTGGCGTTTTGCAGAAGGGTCAAGGGTGCCGATAATATTTGAAAATGTTTGATATCCAAATGGTGTGTATCTCTGAAATGTATCTTCTTCAATTTCCCAACCAGCCTGTAATCTTTGAAGACGGTGCTTGATATGCTGCAATTAAAAAAAAAAAAAATCAGATTGATATTGATTGCTTGCAGACAAATTGTCATTAGCTAACTAAAAGTGGCACTTAAGCTTATTTCTGTAAGTTCATGGTATTTTTAAAAGGTAAATTTTATAGCAAAAAAAATTTATAAAATAAGCAACATCTTTACTACCTTAGTCTTTGACTGGCTCACTTGCATTTTTATTTCTCTCTCTTGTCTCTTTTCTTTGGAGTCTGAAGGTGCTATGAATGATTGTCCATTAATATGACACATTAAGATCTTGATCTCTGAAGTTTCCAGGCAAGTGTTTTTTCAGGTATAACCAGGACAGCTTTAATGTTTATCTCTTCAAATGTAAACTTATTTGTGTTATTAAACTGGATATCAGAACTGGCTGCAGAGAACTTGGTGTGGCTATTTTGATAATTACTACACACAGATGCCACAGCAGTATAAAAAAAAATTCTGGGTGTTTGTTTGTTTGTTGTGGGGTTTGGGGTGGTTTGTTTTTTTTAAGACTTTTTAGCTTCTATGAGAAATCTGCTTTTCAAGTGACATAAGTTGTTTACAAGGCTATAAGAGATGTTATGATTCCTGTAAATTAAAGAAATAATTAAACATTTCAATGTTTTAAAAATTAAATGCTGTAAGTGTAGCTCATGTAAAGATAAAAATTAAGACAGCGAATCTGTAAAAGAGATCATTAAATTTAGGTATCTTCCTGCCTAAAGAGAATACCTCTAACAACTCCAGTTATACTTAGTACAGAGATCTGGCTAACTCTTATTATGGAGGGCCATCGCTGTTGAGCACCTTATTTTTATGGGTCCCTAGAGCACTTCTTCAAGGCAGATTCCTCTCTCTTTAAATAAACATTAGGAAATGCCTCTAAGGGGGAAAAAGAAAAATGTCCTACTCTTACTGAAGTCAGTGGAAATATTACCATAAATTTTAGCGCTAGAACAAACTTCCATTTCGTTTGTGGTCACCTTCTGAAAGCTTTTATGGTGTTGTACAGTCTATCCATTATCTGTAGGCACAGCAAAGGACCTCTGTTACGGATTAAGGGGAATATATAAGCCTGGATGGAGTTCCCAGTGTGCACTAGCCGTGACCTGCACTAGCCTTCTCCCTTAAAGGAGTCTGATGGTTTTTCTGTGTCTAACAAAGAAATGTCAGCCGTTTCAAAATTCCTTGTGCTTTGACAGTGGGGGATTTTTTTTTCCTTTGCTTGAGGTCTACTTCAGTACACGCTGTTGCTGTGTTACAGGATGATCCTATTTTGAACATGATTTTTGGTTTTCTAGGCTAGGCTCAGATGGTTTTTTGTTGTTCTTTCTTTTCCCCCTTTCATTTGGCTGCTTTCCAGGGTATGGTTAAAGAAACCACAATACTAAACCTATATGCATGCTCGCATACACGTGCACACAGAAGCTGTATTTTTTCCAGTCTACCAATTGCAGAGTGGCAAATAAACTTACAGTAGTTAGGGCTAACTTGGAGCTGTTGAGTCACTGCCTAAAGGGTAGATAAAGACTAGTGAGATGTTGTGAGTGTCATCTAGTAAACTCAGCTGTACCACTGTTCTAGTCTCCTGCTCAGATAACATAACCCAGAGCCAGTATGGGACGCAGTCCTGAAGATGCCCACGCCGTGAGCGCAGAGCAGATGTGCTGACAGGGCAGCGGCTCAGTCATGCGGTAACTCCTTGGGTCTCACATACAATATGCTGGAGCTTTTACCAGCTTGGGGCCAGCTGCAGGCTGGATGTTAGCCCAGCATTAACACACTGCAGCTCCTGGGCCAGCAGAGCTAGCGTGGTACTTGGATGAAATGGTCCACTTGGTCATGTGAAATGGTCCAGTGCTTGGTCATGTGGACCATTTCATCTGCCTGCCCGTTTGGGCCCTTCTGATCCCTTTATGTGTTGATATACCCATCTGAAACAACACTACAGGAGGGTGTAACAGCACAGGGCCTTTCCAGAAAAAAGGGCACGGTGGTGTCATTTTATCCCTGTGTATGTTCCCAGGGGGTTTGAACCAGTGACCAAAAACTTGCTCATGTGAAGAAAAGGACAACGGTTGTATTGTACTTTGGGTACCAAACCTGAGGCAAGCTTTTTGATTTGAAACATAAATTTAAAAACAGATTTTAAAATTTTTTTTTCATCATGCTATGCAACCCTGGGAAATAATGTCAGCTGAAGTGCAAGCTGTGTCATGTAGGCTCTACGCAGTCTAGACTTGAACAATGAGAGAGTTCATCCTACTGAATGAAAAGAATTCAGTGGTCACTAAAGCGCTACCAGAATATAAATAAGAGATGTTCTTAGAGGTTTTCAGGAAATGTTGTCTTACCTGTTGTACAATATAATTTCCTGGTGATCCTGAGTATCTTTCTATCAGGATAGGGCGCAAATCATTCTCCCACATTTCAGAGACATCTGTGTGTGCTGCAACGTTTTGAATAGAGTCAGAGTGTAAAATTCTTGGTTGGTGAGAATACTGTAGAAGGGAGGAAAAGGAAAGATTGCTATAACTATAACTGGACCTTTTTAACGGCAGTTTTCTCCAGAATTACAGTAAATGTGATATAGGTGCTACTTTGATTTACTGACAACAAAAAGTAATTTTAAAAGAGTACTTTCTCTCCAAAATAATTGACATTTTAAAGTTCTGTGGCCTCTGTATCTTTGATTTCCATGCAAAATATAGGAGTATTAAAAACAAAGGAGAATTTTTTTACCTACGAGCTAACTGTGAAAACTCAACCCATGTTTGGGTTCGCTCATTTCTAATATCTTGATTTTACATACATACTGTTATGCCTGCAACCATGCTACCTCCAAATGAGGTTTCAGTTGAGACAATCACCAGAAGCTTTGTTTGTAGTAGTAATAATATTTAGCTTTATGCTGTGTCTATGTTATGAGATGCGGTGCTGCAAAGGAATGCGTAAGCTATCTCAGTCCCAGAAAGAGTGAAGCTGTGTCACTGCGGACTCTGCCCACAGCGGTGGTGTTGCTGTGACTAGACAGCACAGTGCAGCTCATTCGGGCTAGCTGGGGCGTAGATCAGCTTTGTGACACATCAGCTCACCCCAGAATGGGCAGCTTGTCTCCTGTGCCAACAGCTACCTTCCAAGTGGCTTCTTTTCTGTTGCCTAAGCACAGACCTTTAGAGCTATTTCAGGTCATGTAAAATACTTGAGATGTCCTCATGGGGCTGGCAAATGCATGTCTTTGAGGTGCTGTTCTGGAGGGGTAGCTGAATGCCAGGTGGGATCCCCAAGGACATCTCAAATGCCCCTCTGGGCACCTAATTTGAACCTATCCAGTCTCTAGCAATCGTCCCTCAGGAACTTCCTGAGCCACTCCTAGTTTTATAGATTGCTATTTTAGGTACTATCATAGGATGCTCCTATCATATCCATTCCTTATTTCTATCATAGGAACTCCCCTCTACTCCTTACTTTCTCCCACTGAAAAACCTTGGTCTGTTTATTTGTTCTTTGATCAGAACTGCCTTACGTGATTGATCAGACTTGCTGTCCTTTGGTGTACCCTTTCTACCTCATCCTTTTTGAGATAAGGAAAGGGAGGTAAACTGGGACGAGTGCACTGTATCTTATAGTGTAGGATGGTGGTATTTGCTATTGTGTTCTTTTCCTTTCTTCAAACTGTTTAATAACTGACTTGCTTTTGAGCTGCTGCTGCTGCAGCAAACTGACATTTCCATACATGTATTTAACTCTATTGTTGTATATGTGATAAAAAAAAATAATAATTTTCCCTCTTTTCCCACTCAGGTGTATCATTTCATGTTTACCTGAAATGACTGCTGAAACTTGTTATGTGGCCAGAAAGTGTACTGGCTTTGAGATCTTCTGCAGTCCCATATAATGACCTGTTATCTTAATTACCCTGACTGATTAATATTGTTAAAAAATTGTTTTTGCCTCGCTATTTGTCTTCTTTCCTACATCATTTATGTGTGTGCTCAGCAAAGCAGGCACAAGCATGAATAATTTCTAGACTTCACTGTAAACATTTAATTCCACCCTTCTCTCCTTTCCTACCTATTTATCTATATGTGGACCTTTCCTAATTCCACTTCAGTTTACTTGTGAAATTCAGTAGAGGGGAGACACAAAGACACTGAATCCTATGATGTCAATTTTGATAGAGTGTTTAAAGCTGAAATCTAAAACTATAAGGACAGCAAATTTTAGGATGTGCAGTTAACTTTTTTAATGCTAGTACATTTAGACAGATTAAAGAACATTTTCATTTCATCTGATATAAGGAAGAACTTTCACAAGTTTGGAAATTGTATCGTAGAAGATGCATAAACTGTCTTTTCGAAGACTAGAAGTTTAGTACGGTGGAATCTACACGACTGTAGAAAAGGCAAAGACAAGAGAAAGTGTTCTCAGGGAGCTGTTCTGTTTAGCAGGAACAGGCAGTAAGAGGAGAGAAAAGCTAAACCTATGCAATTCAGAAGCGTGTAGGAGGACAAATTAATTAAGGAAGTTCAGAAAATATGCCATCAGTGGAACAAGTGAAGGGCTCAATTAGAACATGGAATTGTCTTGCTTCTAACTATAGAGCATACCTGGTAGCTGGGGTCATTGAATCACTTTGCAAAGAAGCATTATTATTATTATTAACGTACAAATGTATGAAAGCACTTCACAAGAGAGGAATAAATTCCCATTTCTAATAATGGAGATATCGTCAAATTTGGGAAGTGAAAGGAATTACAAAAATGGACAGGAAATAAAAGAGAAGCACAATGATCTCTGAAAGTGACTCATTCCATACAGTGTTGGTCAATCCCTATTTCCTCCATGGCCACAGCAGGGAGGGAAAGCAATGTGTTTATGACAGGGCTATCACTAAACCTTTTGTACTAAGCTGCACAAAACTGCAAGACTTCAACTTCTACAAGTAGCCCACCCTTACCTGCTCATTTTGGTATACTTCAGCTTGGTGCCAATGGAAGTCAGCTTCTAAGAACTCTTAAGTTTAGGACCTGATTCCTCCTCCTCAGTGAGGAGGCTGTAAGACTTCTAGCTCACACATCCATTTAGGGTGAAGGAACAAAAGTTGTGAAAAGACAAGAATTTGATGAGCAAGAGGAAGTGGTTCTCGGTGAGTGTCTGCATGGGCAGAGAAGTTCAGATGCTGTGGTTCTGCAGTTAAATGATACTACTTACATCACTGGCAAGTAGATTGGCTAGTTGGAATGGAATGAGCTAGGGTGTACCGGTGTGACTCAAAGGGAACTGAAAAAGTGAGCACTGGGGCTACCCGCTTGTATGCTGACTTGTATGACTATAGATTTAGCCTCATGTATTCTTATATATGTCATATATATGTACATATACAAGTATTATGTGTATTGATATTATCGCTATGTAGTCTGTACATGGGCTATATGTATAGAGTAAGATACAATTAATAGAAAAGAATGACAAAGTTTCTCTTTTTTTAAAAAGACAAACAACCCAATACTTATCTGAATAAAATCAAGGAGAGAGGAAATGACTCAGAGGAAGTGAGTGGAAAGGTATGAGGGAAGCTGCATTTTGCAAGTTTGTACTGGACTCTGATCTACCGGTGAAGAGACTGGTACACTGGATTAGGGGAGTTCAGTCAGTTCTGGCTGAACTTTGAGTTCAGCTCTTCTACAAACACCTGGGGATGGGCCTTAGACATGTATTTTCTGTTTGGAAATTCCTGAACCCGTTAACTGAAGGTACTTTGCAGTTTTATGCTCTCCCACGTTCCGTGTGGTTTGGTTTTTCATGAAAAAAATATGTTAGTGTTTCATAATCAACCGCTGAGAGTAGTTATACAGAGAAATCTGGGGTTTACTGCTTATTACCGTTTCATTAAACGTTATCTCAAGACTACTTTTTTCACTAGTTTGTGCAATTAAAAACAATATAGTATGACTCTCTCTTTCACGGGCACCCCCTTGCCGTGGGGAAAGAGCTTGCATGCCCTTGTGAAGTTGAGAGCTATGCTGGTGGTGGCATATGCCTCCGGTAGGGTCTCCCAAGCCAGACAGGTCTCAACTGAAGGGTCAGACAAAGTGTGTCCACGGGCAGGATGGGCTCACTAGCCTTCGGGCAACCATCCTAGGAGAAGGACAACTCTAACTCCAAACCCGGGCAGATGGAGCTCGTTTAGCCCTGTAAGGCCATCCATCTAAGAGAAGGATACTCTAACCAAACCTACGACCTGAGGACTTGGCTGTCACTGTCCAAGCTCGCTAGGCCCTGGCAGATGAACCTCAGGTGTAAAGGGTGGGGCCAGTCTCGCGCACGCTGCGCCTCACCTAAAAAATCCACCGCGCAGGCTTGAAGGGTGTACTCACGTTTGCAAAGCCCTGTAGCGACAGGCAAGGGACGAAACGGCAGGTGGAAATACCACCCAAGGAGACCCTCCGGTGTGCTCTTTGCAACCGGTCTTGCCTATCTCGCATTGGCCTTTTCAGCCATCAACGCGCTTGCAATAAGTGTGGGCAAAGCCCTTCCCAAATCTTCATCCGCGAAGCCAAGCCATGAGTATGACTCTACAACGTATGAGAATATTATATCCTTTCAAAACAATTCTGCAGTAGCTATCAATACCATTCCTATTTGTTTTGCTTAGATAGATGTCCATCACTGCTGGAAGAGCTGTTTGTTTCCTCAGTCAAAGATACGGTCCTCTGAATCACTGTAATCCCATTGAAAATCGTAGTAGAATAGAACGTTATATGCAATATAATTCCGGATTTTGATCCCTCCCGTCCTGTTTGGGTTTCCCCTTCAATTTACTGCCCCTGACAAAGCTTATCGCTACAGCTGCCCGTTCCCAGGCGGTGTGAAAGGCATCGCTAACGTAACAAACGTGTGGAGGAGGCTCGTTCTCTGCAGCCATGAGCCGGGAGCGGGAGGGAGGCCCTGTTATCCATCCCCACCTGCGCTCCCCGCAGACGGGAGCGGCCCCGCGGCCCGCAGCTGAAATCCATGTTCGCGCCCGAGGCGGGATCGCATACGGGAGCTGTGCCAGGTTTCCCGGCGGGTGCGGGTACCACCGCCCGGCTGCTGACCCCTGCTTCCCGCCGGCACCTGGCGGAGCGGCAAGAAGAGCCTGAAAAACGCAATGGTGACCCACCTTCTCCAGGGTCCAGTCTGCTCCGGTTTCCCTCCCATGCACCAGGTGAAAGCAGGCGACGGCGCAGAGGCACAGTGCCCCGAGCAGGCGGGCAGCGGCCGCCACACCTTCGCCTCCGCCGGCCCTTGCCATCCCTCTCCTGTCCCTTCCCCTGGCGGCTCTCCCCGCGGGCCCCCTTCCCTCCGCCTTCCCGAGGCCTGGGGGTGGCACGGGGAGAGCGGGGGCCGCAGCCGGCCAGAGGAGGAGCCGGCTAAGGGAGATGGGGAGCGGGGCTACTGCAGACGCGGGCGTTGACTGTGGCAGCCGCAGCTCTGCCAGCTTCTCCCAGCTCGTCTCCCCTCCGCAGTAAGCCTCGTCCCTGGCACGTCAGTAGTGCCAGGAGGGCTGCCCGCCACCGAGCCCGCGCCCGGGCCCGCCCCCGCCCTCCTCCCCGCCTCCCCCGGGACCGCGGCGTTGCGGGCGGCGGCACAGAGGGGCTCGTGATTTTCACCCTGAGGGAAGCTGTAGCCTGCGGTTTCCCCTGAAAGCCCGTTCTGTGTTTCTGGGGACGTGTTCGATGGGAGTTGAGGCTCCGTGTGACCTCGGTGCGTTTGAACGGGGGCAGCTGCCGGCACTTGAATGCGGGCTCTGCAGAGCGGCCTCGGGCTGCTGCGGAGAACGGGCCTTGTCGGCGTGCAATGAGTGCTCGTGAGGAGTCTGGAAAGGCAAAGGCTGAGAGAACTAATTATTTTATAAGCTCTTCTTATGATCCCTTTTATCCTAAAACGACAATACTTGCTAAAATGCAAGTTCTCTCTTCAGACATTTTAAATGCTGCTAGAGTTATACCATTAACCACCAAAGAAGCAAAATCTGTGGTGAGGCGGTATTTTGCAGTAGACCGGTTAAAATGATTAAACCAAAGGTACAAGCTCCTGAGCGCAAAAGCCCTTCTTTATGTCATTTGACAAAACCGTCCGGGCTCTGAGTTGTTGTAGAAAACATCTGAATATTCTGTATCACAGATATTCCATTAAAAGTCTCCAATTTTTACATCATTCTTAAAGATCAGACTTAATGCTAATATAGATTGAAAGAAAATAAAAAAGGAAGAAGGGAGGGAGGGAGCAGGAGTAATCTTGCTGCTCTTCTGCCTCACACTGGAAAGCCGCTTCCTGGAAACTACAGCCTTGCAAGTATTCAAAGTGCCTGCGAGGGTAATATTAGAGAAATGGAGCAATTTGTTGATTTGCAGATTCTTGACCCAGATTCCACAGCTTTCCTAGAAAAGCTGGTGGGTCTGCTGCCCAGCATACAGCTGGGATCTCTGGTGGAGATAGTTTCACTGCAGATTCAGCATCCTTCTAGCTGATACTCAGAATGTGGCTGTAACCAAGTGTTTCATATATGGGGAATCAGAGTTCATTTAAATAAATGTCTTTTTTTATTATTATTACTATTTTTGTATTCACAAAAGTCCACATGTCTCTTTGTTAGGAAATTATTCCAAATGCAAAGGCATGTCACTGATGAATAGGGAGAAGTGGGCAGTCATTTGATTACCAAGAAAAATCAGCATGGTTTACAGATTCTTAGGTAAAAGCCCTGGCATGTCAGCAGAGATCAAGTCAAGGGAAATTAGCTTAAATCCACCTACCAAGAAGGCAGTGGTCCCAGCAGGACTACAAAGCAGACAAAAATCTGTTGCCTCTCCATTGGATTTCCTGTGGTTTACTATATAATCCAGATGCTGGACAAAATTTCTGGCTGATGTGCTAGTGTTCTCATAAAATTCAGCAGAAAAAAATAATGCAATAGCTACAGGAGAAATTTGCCAAGAATATAAGCTTGATTCAGGACTAGCTAACCCTGTTTTCCCCCATGGGGTTGTGGTCCCACCAAGGGCTACAATTCTGTGATTGATTATGAATTTGGCACGTGTAAAATGATCTTAAATAGTGTTGATCTTACCTGTATGGGAAACACAGAAGAAAATGTACATGCTGGACCAGATGCATAGAGAGATTGAACAGGATTTTTTAAAGGTGTTACTTTCAAATTTTGGAGGGGAGACCTTCCTTCACTCCCACTCATAACCACCCCAGAAAGTTCCTTGTCTAATGATATAAAGAGGACTGAGAAAAAAAAAAATCTATTGAAATGTAACAGAACGCACAGCACTACACAGCTGAAAAGAGAATTATGTTACTATTTTTAAATATAATAATATAAAAAATAATCAAAGGTGATGAACATTTTGTTTTTCCGGGAATTTATAAAGGAAAAGCATGTTGATTAGTCCTACTCCATACTACCAGATTGAAAAGATGTCAACAAATTGCTCAGTGGTCAGCTGTTCTATTTTATACATTTTAAATAGTTGGTTTATTACCCTGAAAAATCAAATAGATGTAATCTAGAGGGGGAAAAAAGGTAGTTTATTTGAAGAGAAGCATAGATTGTAGTACAGTGTTCCTTTCCTGTAACCGAGTTGGTGTGACAGTGCCATCTACTGCAGTCCCAGAGGATAGACTTTAGAGGCAGCGCGGTCAGGCTTTTCCTTGTGCTAACCCTACAGCGTCTAAGTGTTTCAGCCCAAACCGTCCCGTGGGAGCTGAGGCTGTGTGCTCTGTCATTGCCTTAATCATGAACTCTGGAGAAATGCACTGTCAAATGCTGCGGATTTAATGGACACGTGTTTTCTCAAGAAGGGGGACTCGTGCACCTTCCACCGTTTTGATGCTCAGCTCCTTCAGCTGGCAGGCCCATGGTGGGGAGAGGAGCATAAGTGTGGTTTGTTGTGTTTTGAATCCACCTAATACGAGGCAGTTTTGTGATTGAGCTCTGGCTGCTTTGCCAACAGTGGCAAGGCAGCAGTTAGAATGTACAGTCCGGGATTTCCAGTGTTTGGCAGCCTGGGCTGCTGCATATTCAGAAATCTATTGGCAGCTCTTAGAGCCCAGAGGGAAAGGGCGGGGGGAAGCTGATGTTCACAAAGAAGCACATGGGCCTGCAGGTGCCCAGTGCTCACATGCCTTCTGTGGGCTCAAGCTGCTCTTCATCCTGGTCCACTCGTCCACCACCGATCTCAGAGGGGTCTGGAACAGAGCCTTTATTAGACTGTGGAAGTACCACGCTTGGTCATTCAGGTTTAAGAGATCCTGTTTCCATGAGCTGATGTATTCACAGACAAGGTTTTACTAAATGAAATGTGCAGGGGAACCCTAAACACTTATTTAGGGAATAACTTTATTTCAGAGTCTGTTCAGTAGGATTATATGATATGAATAAGGCTGCCCACCAGACAGGCAAAGGGATTTGTGAGGTCATTATTTAAACTAGTGGGGGGCTAAGTGAATTCCAAAAGGTAAATTACATATAATTAATAATATAAATATATATTTTGTTTTCAGTGGATTTATACCAAGGTAAATTTTGATTCCATGTTTTTTTAAGCCTACACTAAACTTTTAATTGTTTTGTTGGAGGTGGATTTTAGGACAAAGTTCAGCTAAGGACTAAATCAGAGACGATGAGGTAATTCAGAGACGCATCCATATTTCAGGATTTTATCCAAACCAAACCTGATCTCTTAACTCTTTTTCAGTTTTGTTTTTTTTTTTTAAAGGGGGGGTGTGTGTGTGTGGAGAAAATAATTTTGACATTTTGTTGATAGAGTTATCAGTTCCTCTTTTTGCAGGCATCTCTTGCAGATCTTGCAAATCCTGAACAGGGACATTTACTATGCACGATCAGTGTCAAAAGCAGTGAAAAGTAATGGCAGCATAGGCTTATGGAATCCAATCAAGCCTCCCAGGACATTGACTTCTTTGTAACCCAGTTAGGTGGTATGAAGGTATTCCAAACATGGGACTGGTGAATAGGAATTAATATAATATCTTTCAGTTTTCAGGTACAAAATATCCAAATGCTATCGACATTCATTTCAAGCCAGACAAACTCGACATATTTTTAGAGTTAAGATAGTTGTAACAAATGCAGTTTATCTATATAGACCTAGTGGTCCATGTGGAATGAAAACCAGGGGCCTTATAAAAGCAAATAAAGACAATAAAAGTTACCCATATTTCCTGGTATCTTGTAGCTGTGAGAGCAATTTGTGAAGTGCAGCTGCCTTCAGCAGGGAAAGCTCTGAGCTATGAAAACAAGGTAACCATCCAGGGGAACGATGCAGGCTCAGAAACAAGATGAAGAACCTTGATGACATCCACAGGAAATCACTAACTATGGTAGTCACAAAAATAACAAACCAGAGTGTTCACCCCGTCAGCTGGTGCAGAGAGGGCTAATGCTGTCGTGATGCTGAGCTACGTAGTCACTCAAAGCCAGCTGTGCACGCATACAGAGGTATGTATGGGTCTCTGAACGAAGGTGCTGAAATGCAGAGCTGCTTTCAGATGTGCGTTACTCAGAGATCTTTACAAACAGAACAGTTTTGGGATGCTGCAGGAGAATTTGTACAGTAGAAAGTACTGCAGTGCAAATACTTGCAGCGGTTTGTTTTGTGTTGGCTGATGCTCTTCTGTGTTCTGTGATAAACTGATTTTAACTAATCCATCTGCTGCTCTAATTTATGAAAAAGCAGCTATTACGGCTTAGGGCAGCAAATGAAATGGCACCAACCCTATGGGATGGTATAAAGCTGAGCTTCTTTACAAAGAAGTGTAAATCGTTGCCCAGTGACTGTGGTAATACCTAACATCCATCTGCTATTGTCCATAAAGAGCTATTTTTAGGACTGTTACTCAGAATGTGAGAAGCTCGCTGCACTTTAAATACTTTAGAGTATGACTCCTTGCAGTGCTAAACATCAAAAATCATGTTTATGGAGGCAAACTCTATGTTTACAGTGGTGGCATGTGGGAGTCCCACTTCAGAGGAAAAAGGAAATGAAGATTGCTCAGTTATCTGGTGGAGAGCTTTGGCAAGAACATCCTCTATTCATGGAACACCCTTCATTAAAAAAATCCCAGGGTGTTTTTTTAGCATTCAAAACCAATTAAAACCAGAATCAACAATTAACTGCTACAGTTTTAGTTTAAAGTGGTTCCAGATTCCGACAAGAAGTTGGAAGCTAATTATTTATCAAATAAACTGGCTCCAGTCAGAACACGGACCTGGTTACACTCTGTATTGGCTGCGCTGTGTAAAGATTCAATGCAAAATAGAGTGAAGTACGCGGAAGAATTCCACTCAGTGTCAGTGGGTTTTAGGCCAGGCCCCAGGAGTATACGGTGAAGGAAGTGAGAAATGTACATTACAAATAGCACTGTAAATGACAAAGCACTGATCTGCTTTTCCATTTGAGTCTTGCTGAGCTGAGAATTAGAACCCTTTAGATTTCTGTTGACAGATTGCCTTTTCCAAGTGCTTTCACTCTGGTATGTAATTTAAACTTTGCTAACTTCTTATGGTAGTAGATATCATTTTGAGACTCATACACAGAAATTTAGTCCAAATTCAAGGAGGAAGATTACGGGTTGTCTTTTAACAGGGAGCTTTTGGGCTGGAGGGAGGAGGTTACAATTGCAGTTTGGCCATGTGACGAGTTTTATTTAGCACTTTTGCTAAATACATTTGCATATCTTGTGTGCAGAGGTTTGCACAAGAGTGACTTCACTAATGCAGAGCAGGAAGCCGGGACTTGGGTGAATTAGAGTATTAGACTGAGGGCTGAAGCACAGTAGCAGAGAAGCCCAGCCATGTCTGAAAGGACCTGGAGAACTGCTGGGGTGAGCTACAAGCTCCTCAGTGGGGACTACCAAGAGTAGCCCACGGACCGGCTGACATGCTGTTTGCAGAAAGCCTTTTTGAGCTACCAGGTCAGCGGCCACGAGAAAGACCAACGCGATCCTCTGACACACTAGGTCAAGTATTTCCTGTGCAGAGACGAAAGGCCTTGTCCGAGGCCCTGGGGAGATCTGCGTGGGGCTGCGCCGCGCCACCCACGCCCCGGTAAGGTGAACTGAAAGTGGCACGGATGGACAGAAGGGCTGCAGCGGCCTCGGCTAGGCCCGGGAGCGGCGAGGCCCAGGGCGCTCCCTGAGGTACAGCGGGGAGGGCGGAGGAGCTGTCGGAACTCGAGGGCGGCGCTGGCGCGGACCCAACTTTTGGCACGACTGAAGGCGGCGGGGGCTGGAGAGGCGAGGCAAGGGCGGCGCGGGGCGCCAGCTGCAAAGTGGAACGCAAGCAGCCGCTGAAGGCGCCGCCCCGCCGCGCCCCGTCGTCCCGTTAGCTGTTCAGGGCAGCAACCGCCACAAGCAAGAAAACTAACGGAAACTCTTTCGGGGAGGCCTGCGCATGCGCCGCCTCGCTCCCCGAGCCTCCCTTCCCCGGGGCTTGCCGGGGCTTGTAGTTCGCCTGGGCGCGGCTCCCCGGGCTCGAGCAGGGCTGCGGGACTACAGCTCCCGGCAGCCCCCGCGCCGCAGCCCGTCCCCGGCGGCTCTGGAGTGTGCGGGTAGCCGCGGGGCTGCGCGGCGGGTGAGATGCGCGCGAGGCAGCTCCAGCCCAGGGTCAGCCGGCGTCTGGCGGGGCCGCAGGTGGGGGCGGCGGGACGGAGGGGCGCGCGCCGCCGCCGGCGGGGCAGGGAGCCGGCGGGCGGGGGGGCGGGGGCTGGGCCCGCCGCGCCGGGGAAGGGCGGGGGCGGACTCGGAAAGTTCCTGCCGCGGCAGGAGCGGCGACGTTCCCGGTCGCCGACCCCGGCAAGGGCCCTGGCCCGGGGAGCTGTTGGGGGGTCCCCATCGCCCCCCGCGGGGGGAAGCGCTGTCGCGGCGGCAGTTCCGCCCCGGCGCGGGGGTGCCCTGGGGTGGGGGTGACGGGCCGAGGCCACATCATCTCCGGAGAGCGGCGCCGCGGGGAGCTGTGCCGGCAGGGGCGGGTCACCCAGCGGGGATTTAAACCTGGGAGGGACGGGACGGGCGGCTGCCAGCGCCAGCCCGGACGGGGCTGCGTGACCCGTGGCAGGCGAGACGTATTCCGCCACGCCGGCGGCTCCTCCGCCGGTCCCGACCGGCCCGTGGTGGCGGGGAGGCCGCCCGCCCGCAGCCTCAGCCCTGGCACCTGCGGGCGGCCCCGAGGTCCGGCGGTGGGAGCCCGACTGCTGCACGGCAGCGGCTTCAGTCCCTGCCGGCGCGAACCGGGAAAGTGCCCAGCTCCCGCGGGGGTAAGAGCAGTCCGAGGAGCCGCTTGGAGCAGGGCTTGAAGTCCGTGCCTTGGCTAGCAGGGCGAAAGGAGGGCGAATGAGGTGCCAGATGTTGGAGAAGCTGCCTGAAAGCTGCTTGGTTTGGGAGCAGCCCCAGAAGGAAGTGGAGGGTCAGCGCTTCTACGGGGAGAGCAGGCTGTGCAGCAGAGGAGGGCGGCAGATGGGCTCCTTCCATAACCCTTGTGCTTCTCTGCTTCTTGAGTTGTAGGAATTTTTCTTCATATAAATATAGAATCGTGGGATCGAGAATAAATTTCTCTATGCCCTCATTTTATGTGATGTTCGGAGTCAGTTTATCCTGACTGCAAAGTGAGCAGTTTCTATGGTTTTCCTTTCTTAGAAAGTTCCATTCTTTCCTACTGAGCAGTAAAAGTAAACTTCATTAAAGACTTATGTGCAAATATACTTGGTATGAAAAGACTCTGTAAATGCAAATGCCTCATGCTTTTGCTAGTATAATTAACATTCTAATTAGGCAGCTGTAGGTGAACATTCACAACTTTTCGCTGTCTAAATTTAACCTGCTTCATAGACCCACTAATTCTTTAACTTTATATGGCTTTTCCATTTTCTGTCCTGTTTGGTTAGGTATTATGGCTTTTTAATTTGGATCCACCCCTAAGGCTTGGTGTTTGCTGTCTCTGGCATCTGTGGGAAGTGAGGGAGAGAAAAGCGATATGTAGAAAACAAAAAAAAGTCATCTTAAAGCAAAATTGAAGGCACTGTGAAGCTGAAAAGGTGCCTACGTGTTACTGTTGCTGCCCTTATTCTTCCTATTTATGACCTTCAGCTGTATCATCTTTAGTGTGTTCTTTAAGGCAGAAGCTGTCTTTTCAGGTGTCGTTGGCACCTGAAATACGTTGAAGACAACAATTTGTAGATACCTGTGCTGAAAATCCAGAAGGTTCTCTCTTCTGGAGCCCCTCTTAGGAATTTTTATCTCAGAACCAAGAGCTTATTTTCCTTCCAGTACTGCAATTCATGTACATCTCTTTCCTTATCTGCCTTCTCGAGTGCAGCGGCAGTGGGGTTCTGAGTCGTTACACTGGTAAATAGTAGGAGTACCTGACCTCTTAAATGGACTGTTTTACCAGTTGTCAGCCTTATTCCTAGTAAAGACTGTTTATGTTGTGTGTGACAAACTGCGGCATTTCTTTTCTAAAATTTCATTTAATCTTACTAATATTCTGAGAATGTTTTTTTTTTAATTGAGTTTATTGATTTTGGTGTCCTGTATGAGATCTGTGCTCCTTTAAAAACTGTCGGCGATATATAGAATATATGTACTTGAAACACTTTTGTATTCACGGTAACTTTCCTGTGGCAGGAATTGAATGGGGAATCTAAACGTTATTATTTCTGAGCATCTCAGTTGCTCACGAAATGCTTGAAATATCGACTCAGGTAGCACAGCATCTTGTTACAAGTATTTTGAGCCTGTGCTCATGAAATGGTTTGCTTTAAAAGATTGTAGCAGTTTGCTTTTTTAATCGGACACATGAGCATTAAATGATTTCTTTTTTGACATTTGAATGCATTTGATAAATTTCCCTCCTTACCCACCAGCTTCCCAGTGTACACCTACGGAGCAGAGCTGTGGTCTACTCCCCCCTTTTTTTTTTCCTTTTCTTTTCACCCTCTCCTTCCCTTAACTGTTAAGTGCTTTGCTCTGCTAAGTTACTGTTAATTAAAGGATGCAGTAATGTACTGGGCAGTTTTAGGTGTGATTTGTCTTGTCTGTCATACAGTGGGAGAACAGTTAAATTTAAGTTGTAAGTACAAAATGTTACTAATATAACATATTTGAATACAAGGAGCTGGCGATCCTGCTGCTTCAAAGCAGAGAGGTTATGGCATTACTATGCAATTTCACGTCAAATAACAACTTCATCTTTTCCTCTGCAGGCAGAGTACAACGTTTCAAAATGTTGGAGATTATCTGGGTGAAACTAGAGATCGCATTTAATGTGATTGTGTCTTCAGACATTCTGCTCCTGCATTTCACGCGCTAAAATGTTTTATAAAAATGACATCAGATACCTTCACTGATCTCCAAGTTAACAGTCTCCTGTGAATTCAGAGAAGACTTTCTGAAGGAGGAATAGATTCATCACATACACAGACTTCTGTTGTTGCTCAAGGATACACTTTGTTTTTCCCTTCTAAAAGGCTATCTACGTGAAGATGAGTCTGCTTTTAAGATATGATCTGTGGAAATAGGTGAACGAGGAAACTTCTAATGAGTTACCAACATTTATTTCCGTCTGTGTTTCTAGCTTTTTTTTAATACAAAGCAATGAAGGACGAGTATAAAACAGCAGAGCTGATATATTTCTTTGAGGCCTTTATGTAAGCCTCTGTTGTCTGGACGTGGTGCTAAAGGGGACAGGCAGTCTGCATTCATCAGCTGATTGTAACTGTGGAAAAAGAACCTTTAATTTAAAGTAACTTCCAGCTGAAATTATTTTACTCTTTGACTTGCACAGAATGAAAGGGAAAATTAAGTTTTACTGGTCAGGGGTGTTTTACTGAACTAAGAAAGGGAAAGTTATCCTTGTTTCCATTTCAAACCAAGAACTGACAACATTTTTTTCTTAGAATTTGACTACTAGGGTGATCTTGACAGAGTAAGCAAGTCAGATGTCAGCAAACGACTCTTCTCCCCCATCCTTACAGAAGTTTTCCCCACCTACGTGTCATGCTGCTGCACCACAAACCCCAACTTTGTCTTCAAGTCCCCAGTCGGGGCTCTCCAGTCGACTCTCCAATGGCAGTTGCAGTACCCAGAGCCTCACCAACTCCCGGGGCTCTATGCATGGTGTCTCCTTCCTTCTGCAGATCGGTCTCACTCGAGAGACTGTCACCATTGAAGCTCAGGACCTGTCCCTCTCTGCTGTTAAAGACCTCGTGTGCTCTATAGTTTACCAGAAGGTAGGGTATAACACTACCGTGTTCTGCAGACAGCAATGCTTGTTTTGTAAAATGCTGCTAGTAATAACAATGTGTGACTGGAATGTGCCAAGAAGTCTGGTACAGTGACAAAGATTCATGTTAGATGCTTGCAGTTATGCACAAAGAAATGTTGCTAACTTCCAAGATAGAAGCTTTTAATTTAAATGGAGTAAACCCTCCTGTTTCTTGTGAAATCTAGTAAAAGAAGTTGTAGTAGTAAATTTTCTGCAATAATTTTAAAGATGTGGAGACTATGTTTTTCCTTTCAGTGATTGTCTTAGGTTTTTACTAGTTTATGCTTACTGCTGTTAAGGAGCGTTCTTGCAGCCGTAGGAAAGGACCGGTTGTGGCTACAGAAATGCACTGCAGGCCCGCAGACTTGCATGCTGCTAGCTTTTTCTTCTGGTTTCTAGTTAATAATTAAAAACCCCACCAGACAGCTACTACTTTTCCATAGGAGGAATACATCCGTTACTCTTATGAGAGGACTGTTATCAGCATAATTTCTATTGCGAGAGGGTCAACCAAGAAATGAAAAAATCTGAGCACACTTTCAAATGTGTCTTGGTTAAGCGGTTGCAAGTTCTGACTCTCTAGGAAGGAAATAACATTGATCTTGCTGGTTTTGCATCCAAGTTTTACCTTTATTTAGGTTAGATCCTACTAAGCAACCTGAAAAGTAGTTAACATTGTTTCATAAAATAAAAAATAATGAAGAAATAATTACTCTTTTACCTCAAGGCTGGGGGTGGGTGAGAGGGAGGGACTTGAATGTAGATTATTTTGTAGGGAATTGTTTTCTCCATGACTTTCATTGGTATTTATGTTTGATTCTTATAACTAGATGATTCTTTTTCACTTAATAGCTTGAAAGAATGTAAATGTAAACATTGTATGAACTCTCATTTGCATATGCTCGTGTATCTTTTTTCCTCATCTCATAACTGCTTCTTCCATAATTTAACAAACTAGTTGGCAAGCAAGCTGATTTCATAATAACTTCATGGGCTATCAAAATGTAGTTCAGCATGTTAGTTCCTTCCTGAAGAGACAAGTTATTTGGGTCAAGTTTTTTGTTGGTTTTTTTTTTTGTACCATGCATGTTAGATGCACTTTTTCGCAGCCATTTTAGGGGCTGCTTTTCCTTTCTGTATCAACTCGTCCTCTTTGCATCTGCATGTTTCCTGTCTTCTATCTTAAAGATGAAAACAAATACATTCACACTTATTTTTCTTCTTCCTTTCTGTTCTGGCAGGCTCAGCTAAAAGTTTATCTCAAGTACTTATTACAGCTCAAGAGACTTCTTATATGTTGAGCCTAGTCTACTGCAGAACTGATGAGGATTTCATGAGTTTTCCTCTTTTATCTGGCTTTGATTCAGCTGATGCTCTCCTGCAGCTGAGGCTACCGGTAGATGGCTGCTCAATGAGAGCATGTTCACAGGTGGCAAACTGATCAGGGCACAACCTTATGTGTGGCGGATTCATCTTCCATAAGTAGATTTGTAGCCAGGGCACAAGTGGCAATACCCTCCTTCCACCCTCTCTCTATTTTACAGCCACATGTTCTGCTGTGACATTTTTTTCTTATAGATCTGATGACTATTGCAGGCATATTAAATATTCAAGTATTAATATGTAGATAATTTTGTATTTATGTAAAAATAGGAAACTGTGTTCTTCTGTGTACTGTTATGCGTATGGCTGCCCATTTTTTCCAGTTGAAAGCTTTGAAGGTACTGGGTATGCTATTGAGATTCACAGTGTTAAAGCTTCCCTTTCCTTTGGTATTCCACAGCCTCCTTAAACTGTTTTTTCTTGATTGCTTCCTGGCCCTCAGCTCTGGGGTACTGTATAGTTTGTTCTTGTGATAGTTCTGTAGTTAGCAGTATCTATTTACTGTTGCCTTCTTTAATGAAAAAGGAGAAATATCTTTTTTTAATTAGAATAATTTCTAGCTTTTTTCTTATTTGAGTGTTATCTTTACTAAAAGTAAATTGAATTTTTTGTGCTTATTTTTAATAGTGCTTTTAAATCACATTTCAGCCTTGTATTTCTCTACATACCTGGAACAAAAAAAAAATTCAGGTATCCTTAATCATTTGCTTGGGAGCTTGAACTGCCTGCCTTAACTATTTCAGGCTACAAGTACAGTATCAAAAAAAGTTGATTAGGACTTATAGCAGATCTCTGAGGAGGATGGATTTTAATCTTTGTAAAAGTAATTCCAGCATCCTCAGAAGTTTTCAGAAAAGTAACATGCCTTGCATTTATTTCTTTCAGGGGAAATTAATCAACTGTGGGGAAAACAGTCCTGCAAAAGCCTGTGTTGGAGAACAGTTTAGTTAGGAAATAAGTAATGTGTTTACCTAATGCATTTTCATAGTGGTTTCTGTATTGCCAGTCTTGCTGTATTGTTGATGGTCAACTGTGCTTCCTGCTTCAGATGCTGCTGTTTGCTGTAGCTTGTTCAGATTTTCATAGAATGATAGAATCACAGAGTAGTTTGGGTTGGAAGGGTCCTTCAAAGGTCTGCTAGTCCAACACCTCTGCAGTGAGCAGAGACATCTTCAACTAGGATCAGGTTGCTCAGAGCCCCATCCAACCTGATCCTGAATGTTTCCAGGGATGGGGCATCTACCACCTCTCTGGGCAACCTGTGCCAGTGTTTCACCACCCTCATTATAAAAAATTTCTTCCTTATATCCAGCCTGAATCTCCTCTCTTTTAGTCTAAAACCATCACCCTTTGTCCTGTTGCAACAGCCTCTGCTAAAAGGACTGTCTCATCTTTCTTATAGGCCCCCTTTAAGTACTGAAAGGCCGCAAAGTTTTGCAAAGGGATAATTAAAGTAGCATCAGCAGAACTGAAACTAAAGACACATATGTCTGCAAGTAGAGCAAGATGAGTAATGCAAATGTCTGATGTGTCTTTTAGCTCTGTTAAAAATATTCTAAATGTTAGGAGGGGAGCAAAACCTTTTTTCAAATTTAAAGTTCAATTCAGTGAGCACTGTTAGGGATATTGTATATTGGAATTCTGAATAGGAGTCCTCAGAAAAAACAAACTCTAGATTTTATTGGGATGCTTCAAAAGATTCTTGGTTATAGTCTCTATCTGTCTTCTCTGTTCATTCCTTATCTAAATGGTTGTATGTTAAAGTACCAGACATACACTTCTCAGGGGGAGCCTGAAGAGGAGCCAAAGCATGAACAGATATGACTGCTGGAATAGAGGGAGTGTATTTAGAAGCGGAAAAATGTGTAGCATAAGTTGCCGATGGGCAGTGTGTGTCCTTACACAATGATCAGATATTACAGAGGCAGGTTCTTAACCCTGTTTTGTGTTTAAATGCTGTTTCTTCATTCCTCACGAGAGGACATGAAGTAGTACATAGGGCTTGCTAGCTTAAAACCAGGAACTCCCATGTGGAGATGCTTCCCTCCTACAAGCTTCGAATCATGTAGGACAGCATGCTATAAAGGCTTTATTCTAGCTTATTTGTATTGTTCCAGTTAAACTAATAGCTATAAATGAAAAGCACTTGATTGTTCTGTTCTATTACTTGTATAGTATCAGTACCTGCCAGGTTTTTCATAACTTTTTTTCTTAAACTTATGATTCTTTATTGTAATAATTCAGAAACTTCCCTTATCTACCTTTTTAATCTACAAACCTGTCCTTCATCCTCTTCATTTTCAGTCATACTCAGCACTCTCTTCTTTATATACTTTTCCTCCAATGGCTTTGCTACATTTTGCTCTGAAGTAGGCCAGTTGCCCTCCTGCCTTAGGGTGTTTGCCTGAAGTTGCTGTGATCCTTTCTAACCGTTGCTTTCTCTTTGACTTGAGCACTGATACACTGCTATCTGTTTCTTAATCTTCCAAACTACTTTTTCCACTTCACTGAACCCACCCAGTCACTACTTAGCAAAGTTGAAGGGGTATTTCTTATGTCTTACTGATTAACAAACCTCTCTTGGATTTTTATTCTGTATTTTCATAATATGGTGCTCTCATACGTCTTAAATCTAAAAAAAGAAAAAAATAAGAAAGCCGAACTAAACATTTTCTCACTCTCTTCCTCTTCTTTCTCTGCCCTTACATATTTCTAGTGTTTCATTCATGTTTGCTGCACTTAGTTCCTGACTATTTAACTTTTTCTTATCAAACTTGATCCACCCTAGTATTTTTTGTTCTATCTTGTGTCTTACTTAGTTTCTTCCAAAGCTAATTTTTCTCTCCATGGCCTGCCTGTTTCAGGTTTGTTCTTAAATCTCCACCAACAATGTTTACAATTCTGCTATTGCTGAACTCTTCCATATGTAGCACTTTTTTTTCCAGTTCTTTCTTTGAAGTAGTCTCAATATTGTCTTGCTTACCTGTAGGCTTGAAGCCTATATCTAGCACCTGTTGCTTTCAGCTTGATTCCTGTAACTCTGGTGTGTTTAGTCTCTTTGGTTTTGCTAGCAATAATATTTTTATTGTCTTAATTTTTCTTCACCCTAACACTATCACTGTCTTTCAACTGCACCTGTAATTGTCTCTCTCAGCGGCAAATACATGGTTGTGTATAATCTCATTTCTGCTTGATTTCTGGCTTTCTTTGTGCTTCTTCATTCTTTTTTTTTTTTCTATTTTTTCCATGTTGGGTGTTTTGGTCACCCTTTTTTCTATAGCCAGTCCTTAAGGTGTCATGGTTTTCATTAAATGTCTCCTCTCCCAACAGTATTTATGCTTTCTTACTAGTGTTAATTCCCTGATTGTTTCCCCCCCACATTGTGCTGTTTTTACTCACCTGAATTCAGGCCTTAATCTGTTGACAGCGACTTACACAGGTACTTAACATGTTCATGCTCATATTTCTTCAAGACTCTGACCTGGGTAAGGTCTTGAGAACGCAGTCATCGGAAGTATAGCTGTGTTTAAAAAGAGTTAAATTTTGCATATTACTCCTGCATGTGAGTCTTTCTACTGTTTCTGTAGTTTCATACTTCCATCATTTTTATAAATGTTGTAGTCCTGGTACATTGTATTCCTTGGTCAATAATTTGAATAATCTGAATTGAATATGATCCTGTCAGTGTGTATGCACTTTTTTGATAGTCCTGCCTATTATTTTAATTAGACTAGGTGGGATTTATTTTTCAATAATTGGAATATGTCCGAAGTCCTTGGATTGTTTGGAAAACTAGCCAGTTTCCTTCGAAGATGAAGTAAATTGGGATGCAGTGGGAACGAAGATCAGGAGATGTGTTCAAACATGTTCCTTTGATGATCAGAGGAAAAAAAAGCCTGACATGAAGAACACATAAATATAGCGGTAGAATTTTCTAACCAAGTGACAGTTAACTGTATACCTGTATTATTCACATACCTAAGAACTCGAGTTTTAATGGGGCTGAATTAAAGTAGTTTGGATAGGTAGCTCTTCAGAATCACAGAATCATCTGGTTGGAAGAGACCATCAAGTCCAACCAGTGAGGGCTGCTGAAGGGGGAGAAAAAGTGTTTATTTCAAAAGACTTTAAATTGTTATGTTATGAAAAGACCAGAACGTGTGGAATTAATATGAGCTGTCTTCCAAAGGTTTGGACACTGTCATGGTAATGTCTATCTAATCAAATTGTGGCAGAGGTGTTGACTTGAAGGTTAATATGATTTCTCAAGTGTTAACAGATGTTTTAGTAATAAAACATTGCGAAGTAAAGAACTGTGTTACAACAATTATATTACAATCCATCCATATTACAAATGGATCTCTACAACTCTTGCAGTAACAACTTAATTTGGTGTAATAAATGGGTAACAGTACTGCAACTATGCTTGTGGGTTTTTCTCCAGGTTAAGCTTGTGATAGTTCATGGTGCTTATTTTTGAATGTCTCTAAAATGAATGCAAATCTTGTTTTGTATTCAATCAGCTGTGTTCAAATCATTCCCCCCCCACCTTGTTGGTCTGTGTTCTTGACTTGTCATCTGCTTTTTTCATATGTATGAGCTAAATTAGCAAAGGTAATAGAGTGGAAGCATTTTTTCAAATGTATGAGCTAAATTAGCAAGAGTAATAGAGTGGAAGCATAGAAGCAAACATGCCTCTGAGAGGATGGGAACTGCTGGAGTACTTGGGACATGGAGCTAGAATATGCGGGGCACGTTAGCGTGTCCAGCATGGTAATAGGTTTGTATGCTGGAAAACCCAGCCAAGCGGTAGTCCAAGTATATCTGTACTGAGGCATCTGGTGAGGGAAAGATCTCACGCAACATGTTGGAAGCTAATTGTCTGTATGATAATGTGATTTGGCACATGATTCTGAAGAGTGGGAGTGAATAGCTGGGTAGGGATGCAGGATAATAGATTGGAGTGATTTCAGTGAATGAAGAGACTTTCCAAAGTAATGGATGTTTTGCACCATTAGACTTTGGAATTAACGTTCAGTGGTTTGAAGCATTTGTTTTGAGTTATGATGGGTCATGAGATATTGGACCTTGAAACAATATCCGCCTACACTTTTCCCTAGTGTGAATTTTTGGCGTCTGCTCCAGAACTTTGTAAAGAAAGTCCTGGAACTTGAACTAGAGGGATTTTTCAGTTACTGCCAAGATAGAAAGAAGCCTCAGTTGTGTTTCGCTCCAGCAGTACTGGCTGCTGTATATTGAGTTTTTCTGGGTGAAAAGAATGGTGTAATGTACTATTAATAAAAACTAGACATACCGTAATACTTACAGGTAAGCATTCTACATGATGCACGATGCCAGTTGTCTTTCCTCAGTGTAACTGCAGTAATGCACTAGTAGTGTTACTTGTGCTAGCACCACCCAAGTACAAAGGATTGCATACGTAAGCTGATGGTATTGGTGTACCAAAGATTAGTTTTGGCACGGTCTGTCTCATACGTAGACTTCCTGCAAGTGATTTCCTGGAGTTAGATGCGCTTTTAGAACTGTTAACACTGGGAACAGTCTCCTTTTTGCTTTTAGGAAGCATAGTAATACTGGGATTACCAGTTTATATGTTCCGAGTCACTGTGCAGATGCTTTGGGCTTTTATGGAGGAAAGTAATAGCTGTTTAATCCCATGAGATAAAAAAAGCTTTAAAAAATTCTGCTCTGAGTTTTGTTTTCAAGTTTACATTATGAGCTCTTAACACTTCAAAGGAACTGGATTGAGTTCTTCCTTAACAGCTTCATGTAATGGAGCATAAGGAAGGATATAAAAGCTGGATCTGAGATAAATATTTAGTAATGTACAACTTAAACATACTTTCAGCTTTGCATAAAAATTCTGTTAAAAGATACCACTTGAAATAAAAACCTTGTTAATCGATGATAGTTATTCTTGGCCAGCAGTCCACCTTCGCCTTCTGGCTGAGGTGCTAGCAAGGAATGCTGTATTCCCGAATGTACGGAGGAGTGGAAGAGAGAGCAGGGCACTGCACGGCTGTAAGGATCCAAGCTGCTTGCACAGCTCCCCCCATCGAAGCCTGGCCAAGTGCCTTAGCCACGGGCTCTGATGGGCCACCTGCAGCTCATCGAGGCTAGCCATGCAGAGGGCAGCCAGCCAGTGCTTCCATTGCTTGGGCACACAGGACTGTAGTGGGGGCAGAGGGGAGTAATTTGAGCTGAAGTGTGTGGAATGGAGCGATTAGAGAGGCATCTTTGTGTTAGGGTCTGTTCTTTTGCAGCAGGGGAATTTTGGGGTGGGGGTTGTGCAAGGAAAGGGCAGGGCTTCTTCATCAAACTTAAGGTTTTCTTAGGGACAGTTGAATCCGACAGCCTCCTGGCAGAGGTGATGCTGCTGCAGCTCCATGCCCCAGGTGCAACCAGTAGCAAGACTGACCATGTATTCCCGGTATGCACAGGCACTTGGATACAGGTGTGCAACACACACACACACGTATAGACACAGATCAACACAGGCAGACACACAGAGCACTCACATAAGCGCAAACAGCGCCAATGAGTCTCATACTATACCCTTCTCTGGTGGTTCACTATGAAGGTCTATAGTGGGATTACATACACACATAAAAAAGAGCACATCAACACAAAAAATTGTGGATGTCTCCAGCAGCTGGGCTCGGGCACTATTGACCAGTAGCAGCTGCTGGATCTTGGTCTTGCTGGTACCTGGATGTTCAAGCTTTTGATTTTACTCGCATTTCTCTAGTCACTAGCACCACGGACATCTGGGTCCTCTGACCTGTGGTCTGCCCCCAGTTGCTGGCGTTCAGACTGCCCCATTCACACGCATGTGCTCAGAATGAGAACCCATCATCCAGGAAAACAGTTAGAAAGGGAATTTTATGAAAAGGTAGGACAGATGGTGCTGATAAGGCACCAGACAATTATTCTGACCAGCCCCTATTTACAAGTGACTAGCCTTTTTTGTCTTCTTATCCCCCTATTTTTTCCTAGTTACTTCTATAAACATCCCATAATAAGTCTTGTACCATCCTAGTTCCACAGCATTTTATAATGTGTCCCATACCATTGGGCAGCAACCCTTCTCAGTCCAAAAGGTGCTCTAGTGTTGACTTATCTTTATGAGTTTTATGGCTGGGAACTGGGGCTGAGGCTGTCCTATGACAGCCCTGGGATGGTCCTGGACAGGGGATCCTTTCCTTGGAGTCCTTAATTTGGGTTCTCCACCTGCCCTTGTGCCTCTGTGCTCCTCTGGCATGTGGAGATGAGCCTTTGGTGGGCTGATGGTTCCTGTGATGATGGGCCTGGGAGGAGCTGAGCAGGGTGTTACGGGGGCTGCCCCACCTGCATTTTTCCTCTACGCTCCCTTGTGGCCATGCAGACAAGTACCGAACCTAACAGGCAGGATAGGTAAAGGAACTGTTTCAAGGTTCCTCAGCTATGCCTGTCTCTGTTGTGGATTCAGGAAAACCTTGTAGCAACTACAACTCTGTAGTACCAATGAACAGGTTACCTGTGTTCTAATGCTTTTAGTTTTTGGAATTATTGTTTCAGAAATGGAGATTAGGCATGCACAATGCATAGAAAAATGTGTCCTGGGTGAAGTCCGTCACCTCTACCTATAGAAACTGCATACAAAGTCTGCGTTTCATGATAGACTTCTTGGCGTAAATTCTATTATTAGTCTTCTTAGGCCTGGCCTTGTGATTCTGCACCTAGAATCTGGTCTAGAAGCTATTGATTGAGCTGAACTTACAGATAGAGGAATTATCTTTAATGAGCTTAAATAATACTGTTACAAAACCACACAAGCATTCACAGTCCTTTCATCCATGTGTATGTATACTTGTTTTGGGAGAAGAGGGCAGTAAAACATCACTACAATATCTTAAGTGTTCACGGTACACAGCTTAAAAGGTCAATTTAATTAGTATAGAACGAAAGAAAGATGTTGATGCCAACAGTTCTAACCATCTATAATAGACTATTTTGCTTTTTTTACAATACTTTTATTCCATAGAAATTAATTTAGCCTTTGTCTGGAATTTATTTGAAAACCAAATCTTAATTGTGGGCATTATGCTGTTATTTGGAAACTTTGGAATTCATGTTGATGCTGCTTTCTAGAGGAATGGAATGTCTCATTTTTAATGATTTTGCTTGCTGTCACAAAGAGGATTTGAGTGTTCATGTATAACTTTTGTTATTGTGTCAGCCAATGCTTTTTAGTCACCAAAATTTGATGTGGTATGTTTCAAACATTTCAATAAATCCAAGATGTGTACGTGAGTGGGTAAATGGTGCACATGCAGAATACATATGGTCATAGCATTTAAAGTGCTTCTTGGTATGGGATTATCTGACCTCTGGTTGCTGGGATGGGGGATTATGTGTAGGGATGTTCTGGCAGCTGCATGAAAGGTTTATGGTCTCGAATTACGAAAAAAAGAGAAACAAAGACATATTTTTATCAAAAGAAGGAGACTTAGATCTGTGAAATATCTTAGAGGTTCCTTAAAGACTCTGGTTTGTAGGTGGTTCTGTGAACTTAGTACAAAGAGGCAGTAGTTCACGCTGATTCTCTGAATCCTCCGTTGTCCCCCCAGCAGCTGAAATTAATATCACCATTAATAAAAAGTGTCATATTTATCTGCAGGCAGATACATACCATATTCATGCTGATTTTCTCTCCCGTTTGTTGGAATCAAGTTGTTCAGCAGCATGATGCAGTTGATACACCATAAACAGAAGTTATCTTGAGGATACAATTGTTTGGAGCATTGATGTGTTAGCTTCCTCTTGTTGATGCTAGCGTTAAGATGTGACACCTGGCTAAACAGCGTATATAATATCAAGGAATAAAATCTTACAGCGCTTATTAAGAAATGTAAATATAACTTGTTTTCTTGCTAATTGAGGCACAGTGGAATTTTGAGTTAGAACTTAAAGCAGGTTTATGCACTGATTCAGGCATGAAGGACTGTCCGTTCCCTCAGAAGAATTACTAGTGTGCTGTATCTATGCACACTCTGAATACAAAGTCAAGTCTTGGACATACTTGCAGAGATGCTGAGGCACATGTTTGGGCAGCACAGCTAATTCTCAAGCTTTTTATTTGATTTCCTAATTAAAAAAGCCAAACAAACTTCGGGAGATTGGAAAAAAATAATTTCCAGAATATTCATGGATATTTGCTATTCAGCAAGATGAATCAGCGAATGAGTATACTGAACTAAAGTATGATAAGAGAGGAGTTCTTATGGGTAATTCCAGATGACCTAAGGATTTTAAACAATAGCATTCTATTGTTTAAAGGTTTTCAAAAAGCATCTGATTGGGGGGAATATAATGCTACTGTTGTATCTACCTTCATGGCTATTGTACAGAGTGCGAGAGAGTATCAAGTTTCTGTAGGAAACCTAAGAGTGAGTTGGGAGGCAGAGGAAGCACCTGCTGCTTTGGCGGCAGCCCAGTAAATCAGTTTCTTGGTTCTGTGGATTAAATATCTACTGGTGCCAGTGTAATTTTGTCAGGTCTGTCCTTTGCTTTTGTGTGGGTTAAACAGCACAGATCCTGTCCCAGTAGGTAGTATGTTCTCTAGAGCACAGATGTTCTCCAGTGTTGTGTGACGTAAATGTGTAGGGTGTGCACACCAACGGAGAAGGCCAACTTAATACTTTGGATAAAGTTGCTACCAGAAAGAGGAAATAATTTTCTTTCTGAATGGAAAGGGAGTGTGAAAACAACGGGCATGACGGACACCTTCGTTATGTCTTTGATTTAGTAGAAACAAGTCTTTGACTACTTTAAATGAGGACAATTAATGTACCACAAGATTCATGCGGTTTAGACCCTGTTACTTATTGACTGTGCAAGATCTAAATTACCAAACTATAGTCTATCACCAAATTAATTGAAAGTTTATTGTGTGATTTTCCATAATTTTTCCCACATTTTTCCAGTTTTCTTCTGTGGAGCACTTCTGCGAGTATTCTCACCTCAAGTTTGAATTCCGGTTTAAACACAAAGGCCAAAGGAACTGGCTGATTAGCACTCCTTCCAGCTCTTTTTCTCTGGGAACTGGTTACTTTTAAGCTTTTCATTTTGTTTTACTCACACTTGACAATATTTTGAAGAGTGGGGAAAATACAGAATAAAAAAAGCTATTTTCAATGAAGTGCCATGGAAAAATGGCTTGTTACTTAATGTATCTGTTCCCCATATGGATTTGCCATATTATTGTTTGTCCTTGTGGAGAATCGAGTTTTCCTTTTCTTGCATCTGCAGATCTAAACTGTTGCAGAACAATGACACGGAGCCTCTCTTGGCTTGCACCTCAAGAAAAGCGTGGCAGTTGGGGCTGGAATGTCTTGAGCCGACTTACCTGCCTCACCCAGTAAGGGTCACAGATGGTGGTATCTGAGTTAGGAAGGTCTGCGTTGGCTTTCAGGTGCCAGACTGATGATGCAGGTCTGAGAGGTTAAAAACCCAAAGAAACAAAATCCCAAAAGTTTTTTCTTTTCAGGTTTGAAATAAGTGTCACTGTTGGTGGGGAGAGGAAGTTGGTATTGATTCATTTTGGTTTGGTGTGGGTTTTTTCCATTTTGATTTGTTGGGGTTTTTTTACCTTTTTATGCTACATTGGAGTTCAGAAAATCCTTCAGTTCTTTAAAAATAAGCAGATTAATTTTGTTTCCATGGAACACTTAAAATACTCAAGTTCTGTAGGTGTTATTAAAAACATTTATGGACAGGATTATCAAAGAGCATGCGTTAAATTAGACTGCTTTCTATTGCAGTTCCCAGAGTGTGGATTCTTTGGCATGTATGACAAAATTCTCCTCTTCCGTCATGACCTGAACTCAGATAATATTTTGCAACGAATTACATCAGCAGAAGAGATTCATGAGGGAGATCTTGTTGAGGTTGTACTCTCTGGTAGGTATTATTGCAACAATGGAACAGCGCTTTATTCAGCAGATGAAAAGAAAATAGGGCTTTATGGAACATTATTATTATGCTTGCCTTGAGCTCTTTTACTTAAGTCTCATACTGGGTCACTTTTTTGGGGTGGAGGTTTCCAGCAAAATCTAATTGATACAGATGTTTCAGTGCTCAGTTTCATTATTGTTTCGTTATCATGTTTTAATCTTCAGGTGTTTTTATTACAAATAAATCTGAATCCTAATAATATGATTTTATAATTAGAATAATATAAACTTATTATAATGATTGTTGCCAAAATGCTGCTAGGATTCAGAATTTGCTCTTCCAACCCTGATGCTGGCTTTCTTTTACTTATATTTGTCTTTTTATTCTGTAGCTTTTGCGATTGATGGTTTATACTGCTGAAAGGCTTTATGTAAACGTAGTTGCTGAGTCATATATGTAAAGGACAGACTCTTAAGGGTTATTGTAGTGCTTGAAAACAGTTTATTTGAAATGATAAAGTCCTTAGAGTGGTTATTACCCTTCAATAGCAAGGACAACTCTTCCCCGACAAACTCCACCTGATTTGATTTGTGTTTCATCAATGCTCTGTCGAATTAGATCAAAAGCCAGCTGTAGTTAAACTACAAATAAAAGCTGAGTTAGCATCAAGCAGCTCTTTCAGACTGAGGACTAAGTGCCAAACTGAGGTTATGTTCTAGACAGAGATGTCCTGGCTGACTTGGGATTAGATTAGTAAATTGAGTCAATAAAGTATGATATCCAGAGTCATAAGGCTGAGTATCTTGGCTGCATTTCAGGACCTACTGTTGTAGGTATATCCAGGGCATTCAGTAGTTGATCACTGTGGTCTCAGGTTGTCATCGCTTCTGGTGAATGGCGTGTGTGGAAAATTTGTCCTGTGTGCCTCTTCTTCACAATCTCTGACAGTTTCCTTATAAACAGACAGACCACCGGAAACCGAGGCATTTTGAAGACATACAAATCTCTTTCAGCAGGGTTTTAAAACTCAGACATGAGAATCTGAATACGAAGTGTTAGTATATTTGATCAAAGAAGAGTAGTCATCAGGGCAAGGTAATGTTGGTATAAAATACCACTTTTTTTTTTACATTCTGAAGAAACAGGACAAAAAAAATTTTAAATGGATCTGTGTTTGTTTGAGAAAAAGAACATTTCTAGTGAAGTTTCCAGTGATTCATGGAAATTCTGTCCACTGTTCTGTTTTGATACACGCAGAGTTCAATCTAATAACCATTTACTGAAAAAATCCTTTAGAAGATAAAAATCTAACCTGTAGAACTGTCGATTGTTTCAAAATTTCATATGTTACAAAACAGCTTAAAAATTAAGTTGCTCTTTCAAATGTTTACTGTTGATTTTAGCAAAGGTTGCTATATTTGCCTTCTCAGCTTAGTGAGGTTTTCAGCATTATGACTCATTGATTAGTTGTGGCCATTAGCCTACGGAATCCAACGTACTTTTTCCTCAATAAAAAAGTTTACTTGAAAACTTCATAATCTTGTAAATGCGTATTTAAATGGTATAAGGTAAAATGCTGATGTCTAAACAGCTCATTAGTGTTCTCTGAGTCTGCCATTTTTAAAACAATGTGTATTTCCCATAAATCCTTGTTGGTCCTGTGGCAAGAACCATAACTTACTGCAATGTTTTAAAAGCTTTGGCTACAGTTGAAGATTTCCAGATCCGTCCTCATGCACTTTATGTGCATTCCTACAAGGCTCCTACCTTTTGTGACTACTGTGGAGAGATGCTTTGGGGTTTGGTACGACAAGGGTTAAAATGTGAAGGTAAGTCTGTGATTTTTAGTTCATTTTCGTGTGCGTTTATATATGATGAGGAATATCTTGCTGCATATGTTAGCACATGATAAATGTAGTATTTCATAGAATTGGAAGGGGTAGCGCATCACTAGTTCTGATCCTTGTGTTAACACAAACTGTGTGTGACCTTGGGCAGATGAGTTAAGAAGCGTTCTTACTTCACACTATGGAAAATACAGCTAGGTTACAAGTGTGTGTTCTTTGCACAAGGAGCACATACTTTGGAGAGACTCCTGAAGGGGAATCCCCTGCCTTACGGCCCTCATCCAGCTGGCTGCGGAGTGCTCTGCAGCCTGCTGACAGGTACTGATGCTGCCTGCTCACTGGCTTCTCCTTGGCTCTTGGACTCCGAAGTGAGGCAGTGATGAAAGCCTCCTGGTGAGGGGAGATGTGAGGAGGGTGATAGGCTGTTTTTGGGTCTTTGACCTTGTTTCTAGAGCTGGGCTTACTGGAGACCGGTATGACAGCAAGTAGTACAAAAAAAGCTGTTTCTGGGAATCACATCAAGAATGCTAAAATAAGAGAATTTAACAGCAATCTATTTCTGCCTTTACCATTTTCCAGGGTGATTTTTTTAACTGCTTCAATAAAATATTAGTACTATTTTTGTTACTTTGAATGTTGGGAGTTTTTTTGTCTAAAAACTTTCTTTTTCAGGTTGTGGGTTAAACTACCATAAGCGATGTGCCTTCAAGATTCCAAATAACTGCAGTGGAGTGAGAAAGAGGCGTCTGTCTAATGTGTCTTTACCAGGAGCAGGGCTTTCAGTTCCAAGACCAGCACAAGCTGAATACACATCCTCTGCCTCTGAAGAAGTATGTAATGTGAAAGGGGAAACAATCTCTGGTTTTAAATCCTTTAACCTCTGGGGAACTAGATAGTGTTGCAAGAGGCTTGTAATGAGTACCAGCGAGTTGAGCTTAACCATTAGGATTGGTTTTAGCTCATTTTTAAATCTGGTGAGTCTTAGGCTGTGGCACTTACTGATAACTATTATTACTGTGGGAAATGAAATGGGAAGTAAATGATGACTTTTATGTATAATTTTGTTGTTAGCCTGTCACTCTTGGTTGTGTGGCCTCTGAGAACTTTGGTTGCAGGATAGAATAGTTACTTGGCTAAAGCAGTACAAATTGTACCCTTTTATGCTTGGAGAGGAGAGAGTATTCCTGATAGGCTGTTAAGCTTTTCAGAGTTACTCTAAAAAAACTCAAGCCTTATCAAGGAGAGTGTAGGGGATGAAGGGTTTACTGTCATCCATAGTAGTTCTTTGTTATAATGGTTATGATGATTGCAGAGAAGTTATCGGGTATACTGCCACTGTATTGGGATCGTAAGACAGGACAGGCAGTGATTAGATCCATTTGTTTCATTGCTGCTTTCACAGTGGGGTAAAAGCATTGCTTTTGGCACTTAGTCTTTCCTACTTATCTAATTCTATTACTTACAACAAATTTCACCGTAGTTTAAAATATAAATTGTGTAGATTGTAGTCTCTAGCTAAAAAAACCGACGTTCTTGCATTAGACAAAAGGTAGTCTTGAGTCATGAAAAGTATTTATTGTGATGTTTATAAGTATTGGTAAGATGTATTTATTGAACATAGAATTGTAACCATTTCTCCTATCAACGAATTTAACTTTATGATTTCTACATTAGTACCTCTGACACCTCTTCTTTGCTATGCGATTTCGAATACTTGGCTTAGATGGTCAGTAATATATTACTGTATTTGCAGTTCATCTTTGAGCAATCTTAAAACGCTTTAGTTCAGAATCACAAGGGCATGTTCCTTTACATTTTTCTGTAGATGTAGGTAACCTGCTGAATGTTCAGTGTGATACTCAATGCCTTTTTTGCTTTAATGGCTGAATTTTTGTTTTAAATTAATTTCAAATATTTTGGAGGGGTTTAATTTCCAAAATTATTTTTAATTTTCTAAATATTTGTGCCTAACTTAGTAAGCTAGTGCAGGCATGCCATACTTAGCTTTTTAAAACCGATAGCTTGATTGGATTTGGTTTGCCTACCTCCAGTGTTATCCGTTTGATCCCCTGTATGGGGGTCTGTATGTGCTGTTTGTGAACCTTGCCAGGTACTTAAAAAAAAAAAAAGCATGGGGTGAATTTTTAGCATTTTGTCTTCTGTAGAAATAAAGATTCATGCATACTTTCCTGCTCTCTGCAAGACTTTTCTGACTGGTGTTGTCTTGGTTTTGTATTATGATAGCAGAATGTCCTCTTAAAGCTTCTTGGCCAGGTTGCTTGCTTATCCTGTCAGTTTCAGAGCCAAAATTTCCCTCCGGCCCCAGTGACTTTTTTTTCAGTCTCCCCTAAAGTAGAATCATAGAATAGTTTGGGTTGGAAGGGACTTTTAGAGGTCATCTAGTCCAACACCCCTGCAGTGAGCAGGGACATCTTCAACCAGATCAGGTTGCCCAGAGCCCCGTCCAACCTGACCTTGAATGTTTCCAGGGATGGGGCATCTACCACCTCTCTGGGCAACCTGTGCCAGTGTTTCACCACCCTCATTGTAAAAAAATTCTTCCTTATATCGAGTCTGAATCTCTCTCTTTCATTTTAAAACCATCACCCCTCGTCGTGTCACAACAGGTCCTGCTAAAAAGACTGTATCCATTTAAGTACTGAAAGGCTGCAATAAGGTTTCCCCAGAATCTTCCCTTCTCCAGGCTGACAACTTCAACTCTCTCAGCCTGTCCTCGAAGCAGAGGTGCTCCCATCCCTCTGATCATTTCTACGGCCCTGCTCTGGACTCACTCCAACAGGTTCATATTCTTGTGCTGAGGGCTCCAGAGATGGACACAGTACTCCAGGTGAGGTCTCACCAGAGTGGAGGAGAGCAGCAGGATCACCTCCCTCAACCTGCTGAGCTTGCTTCTTTTGATGCAGCCCAGGATATGGTTGGCTTTCTGGGCTGCGAGTGCACATTGTTGGCTCATGTCCTGCCTTTCAT
This sequence comes from Bucorvus abyssinicus, assembly GCA_009769605.1. Lineage (NCBI taxonomy): Eukaryota > Metazoa > Chordata > Aves > Bucerotiformes > Bucorvidae > Bucorvus > Bucorvus abyssinicus. Next base: position 34,577,506 of record CM020031.1, read on the forward strand.
CCACCAGTACCCCCGGTCCTTCTCTGCAGAGGTGCTCTCAATCCCTTAATCTCCCAGCCAATATTGATGATTGCCTAACCCAGGTGCAAGACCTTGGACCTTGAACCTCATGAGGTTCACTCAGGCCCAATTCTCCAGCTTGTCCAGGTACTTCTGGATGACATCTGATCCCTCAGGCGTGTCAACTGCACCATTCAGCTTGGTGTCCTCTGCAAACTTGCTGAGGGTGCACTTGATCCCGCTGTCTATGTCATTGGTAAAGATACTAAACAGCACTGGTCCCAGTACAGACCACTGAGGGACACCACTTGCCACCGATCTCAATCTGGACATCAAGCCATTGACCACTACCCTCTGGATGCGACCATCCAACCAACTCCTTATCCACCGAACAGTCCACCCATCAAATCTTTCTCTCTCCAAGTTAGCGAGAAGGATGTTGTGGGGGATCGTGTCAAAGGTTTTACAGAAGTCCAGATAGATGACATCCATAGTTCTTCTCCTGTTCACTGATATAGTCACTTTGTCACAGAAGGCCACTAGGTTGGTCAGGCAGGACTTTTCTTGGTGACACTGTGATGGCTGTCTTAAATCACCTCCCTATCCTTCATGTGCCTTAGCATAGCTTCTAGGAGGATCTATTCCTTGATCTTGACAGGCACAGAGGTGAGGCGGACAGGTCAGTAGTTCTCAGGGTCCTTCTTTCTACCTGTGAAGGGTATGCAATGTTTCCCCTTTTTCAGTCACCAGGGACTTCACCTCTCATGGCAGTCAAACTGTTTTGGTACAAATCATATATACCTTATTCATTCCAGCGCTGCTGCCCAGAACCCAGTAAGAGGATTCCCTCCTGGAGTGGCCGACCCATCTGGATGGAAAAGATGGTGCTTTGCAGAGTGAAGGTTCCGCACACCTTTGCTGTTCATTCTTACACTCGTCCCACCATATGCCAGTATTGCAAACGGCTGCTCAAGGGTCTTTTTCGCCAAGGAATGCAGTGTAAAGGTAAACTTATAATTTTCTGCTGCAGTGGTAAATTTCGGTGAAGGTCTTGTATTTAAAACTGATTTCAACTTGTGTTTTAATTGCTGGAAGGTTGTACTGTGAAGTGGGGCAGTGTAATTTTTGAAAAATGCATGGTTTTGAGAGGATTACAGCAGCCCACATTTTCATTTTAGTAGACTCTGCATTGTACGTTTTTGTGAAAAGTAAGATTTAATCGCGTAGATTGGGAACACCTTAATTCTAGAAGGATTATTCTAAATTAATAAAAATGGGAAATACTTCCCTGTGTTCAATGTCTGTCTTCTAGACTCATCACTAAAGAATTTGTAAGTTTTCATGATATAATTCTGGTACAGAAGACTGATTATTGTCTTTTGGAAAAATTTATACAGCTTAGGCGCCTTTCCTGGACTAGCTTAGGCGCCTTTCCTGGACTAGCTTAGGCGCCTTTCCTGGACTAGCTTAGGCGCCATCAGCTGCATATTTTTTATTTAGCATATGTTAAGAAATATGACTTCAGTTCTTTGACTCTTCCATGCAGTTCTCAGGGCATAACTATGACATCATGATCTTCCTCCTCCTCTTTGTTGCTGAATAGTGCTTTGTTGCAGGAAACAAAATGAATCAGAAATGCTAATATCGAAAGGACTTTCCATTTCTCTCATGTAAGTTTGTCAAACATGAGTATGAAAGGTCAGCATTTTGAAAGAGGTTGCTTAATAAATTTTCAGTTTTTTTTTTTTTTTAGTAGAGGAGAGCAAAAAGTTTAAGCTTATAGCTGTGTTAACTTTCTTTTGACTGAAAATACTGCTGTGTCATGTAAGGAAAGAGGTAGTATTGTCTTCCATTTCTGCTGTTATTAATTTGTAGTCTTTGCAGTCTGTTTGAAGTCTGCATCCTGAGCTGGTTTTGTTAAATTTTTTTGCAGTAATTGTGTCTCTTGGATACATGCAGTACATAAATAATGATCACCTGAAAAAGGTGATTTGGAATTTTAACATATAGTCACTACTGACCATATACAGTTGTTGTGACTGTATATCCAGCTGAACAAATGGGGCTATACATCAGATTCAGGGAATTGAATGACACTGCGTAAAAATAGCATTTATGCATGGAAAACAAGCCTCAAGAAACGTTATGTATATGCATAAGACAGAAATAAGTACATTAATAGGCATCCATTTATGCAGTATGATCCTAGATGTATTTTTAATGTATGAGGAATTGATACCAAAAGATCCAAATATTTTCATGCACTTTTCTCCTGCAGTTTCTTAGGGTTTCCCACAAACTTCCTTATGCATGTTCCCAAAGCTCAGGGTCTTTCAGCAGTACCATGTTCCTGAGTATCTGTAAGAGCCCTGGATTTCTTGAATTCATCCAGGCTTCTACTTGGATTCTGAGGATGATCTTTGGGGTGCTAAAGCTGTATTTGTGGTAATAAATTAAATGAGCATTCCTGGGCATTGATGTCAACTGGAACAAAAGGACTTGTTCTCATGAACAAGTTTTCTTAGCAGCCCAGCCTGGGTGGCTGTATGCAGACTACCTGTTGGGAAAAATTTCTTGGGGTGCTCTGATTTACAAACTAGACCTGGGAACTCTTTGGGATTGTGCTAATGCTGTGGAGCAAAAGCGTGCTAGGGTATGTTTCTAACTTTTAGTGGACTAGAGAGTTGCATTGCGGTACCCAAGAATGTTTATGGACATAGTTTAATTTATTAAGATTGACTTGCTCTTAGTCTTTCTAGTTCCCCGGTAGGTTGGAGGCCATCTTGAGCATAAAGACTGAGGCAAAGACGACATTCAGTACTCAGTCTTTAATAGTAAGACCAGCTGTTCTCTGAGTTCCCAGCCTTCTGAGCTGGATGACAGGGACAGGGAGCAGAATGAAGGCCCCATAATCCAAGAGGAAATGGTCAGTGACCTACCACACACAAGCCTATGGGCTGGATAGGATCCACCCAAGAGAACTGAGGGATCTGACAGAAGTGCTTACTATGCCAATTTCCATCATTTATCAGCAGCCCTGGCTAACCAAGGTGGGGGGTTCCAGTTGACTGGAGGTTAGCACATGTGACGCCATCTACAAGAAGGGCCAGAAGAAGGATCCAGGGAACTACAGGCCCGTCTGTCTGACCTTGGTGCTGGGGAAGGTTATGGAGCAGATCACCTTGAGTGCCATCACGCAGCACGTACAGGACGACCAGGTGATCAGGCCCAGTCAGCATGGGGTTATGAAAGGCAGGTCTTGCTTGGCTAAACTGATATCCTTCTATGACAAGGTGACCCGCTTAGTGGATGAGGGAAGGGCTGTGGATATTGTTTACCTGGACTTCAGTAAAGATTTTGACACTGTTTCCCCCAGCATTCTCCTGCAGAAACTGGCTGCTCACGGCTTGTATGAGTGTACTCCTCACTGGATAAAAAACTGGCTGGATGTCTGGGCCCAGAGAGTGGTGGTGAATGGAGTTAAATCCAGTTGGTGGCCAGTCACAAGAGGTATTCCCCAGGGCTCAGTGTTGAGGCCTGTTATCTTTAACATCTTGATCAATGATCTGGATGAGGGGATCGAGTACACCCTCAGTAAGTTGCAGATGACATCAAGATGGGCAGGTGTGTCAATCTGCTTGAAGGTAGGGAGGTTCTACAGAGGGATCTGGACAGGCTGGATCAATGAGCTGATGCCAGTGGTATGAGATTCAACAAAGCCAAGTAGCGGGTCCTGCGCTTGGGTCACAACAACCCCCTGCAATGCCCCATGCTTGCGGAAGAGTGGCTGGAAAGCTGCCCAGTGGAAAAGGACCTTGGGCTGTTGGTCGCCAGCTGGCTGAATATGAGCCAGCAGTGTGCCCAGGTGGCCGAGAAGGCCTACAGCATTCTGGCTTATATCAGCAATAGTGTGGTGAGCAGGAGCAGCGAAGTCATTGTCTACCTATACTGGGCACTGGTGAGGCCACACCTTGAGTACTGTGTCCAGTTTTGGGCCCCTCGCTCCAAGAAGGACATTGAGGTGCTGGAGCATGTCCAGAGAAGGGCAGTGAAGGTCTAGAGAACCAGTCGTGTGAGGAGCAGCTGAGGGAACTGGGTTTGTTTAGCCTGGAGAACAGGAGGCTGAGGAGTGACCCTATCATTCTCTACAACCTCCTTTCAGATAACTGTAGTGAGGTGGGGGTCAATCTGTTCTCCCAAGTAACAAGCAACAGGATGAGAGGAAAAGACCTTAAGTTGCATCAGGCGAGGTTTAGGTTGGATATTATGAAAAATTTCTTCACTTAAAGAGTGGTCAAGCACTGGACCAGTCTGCCCAGGGAAGTGTTGGAGCTACCATCCCTGGAGGTGTTTAAAAGACATGTGGAAGTGGTGCTGAGGGACAGGGTTTAGTGGTGACTTGATGGTGCTTGGTTGATGCTTGGACTTGATCTTAAAGGTATCTTTCAACCAAAACAATTCTGTGATTTAGTGATTTGCAAACTCTGTTTCTTGTTTGGCCCCCTTCAAACTAGCGAAGTAAGTGTATTCCATAGTATGGACTGAAAACAGTGCTATAGGAAGTACAGTCCATTGGTCTCCTAGGATGCTTCCTGATTGGCACTGAGAAGCTGAACAGGGTTATATTTTGCTCTAGGGTTTGTCTTCTCTGCTACTAAAAATGGGGAGATAATGATTTTTCTCTTGTCTGGATTTAAAAGGAAAGTAGAATGAGATTTCTTTGGATAGCAGAAAGGGGCTAAATTATCAGTTTGAAAACAGTTGTGGGGATAGGAGGGAGTTTTGAAATTCATTATGTTGATACAGCCTTGAAAATTACAGTGATGCTGCTATTAAAGGAAATTCCTTTTAGTACTACTAATATTGTATGCTGGACTTTGCTCAGTAAGCTGCATCTGATACCTTGGATGCAGAAATGACACACATCCAGGTTAGATTCCATGTCCATGTCAGGCCAGATCTGGACATAATGTTATTCTGTCTGCCTTGTGTCAGCAGGCAGAAATGGAGCTTCAGTGTTCAGTCAAATCTGTAACCTGAGTGATAGGGGAACTGGACTTAGAGGTTTGCTGCAAGGCGTATTTGCTCTGTGATATAGGTGTGTGGTCCAAGAGGCTCTGAAGGCTGCAAGTTGTAGGCAGCAGATGGGGAAAAATGATAGAGATGAGGCATTTAAATCATATAGCAATGGAAAAAAGTGTGTGGAACAAATGAGAAGATGGGGAAAATTATATCATAATGGAAAAAATAACTACAGAAAAAGCTAAAGAAGTAGAAAACTGTTTTTGAGGTAGTGTTGACATAATATATAGTGGTGGGTCAAATCAACATGTGACATCAGGACAAGACTGTTAATTTCCTTCTCAGGTGACCTCATTGGTGCTGTCTTCAGTTAACATGCAAATGTATGAATCTGAACTGAAGCTTGTGATGGAAGTAGTGAATGACAGAATGTTACTGTCTGAGTAGGAGTAGATTCTGGTATCATGGGCTTATTTATCTTCTGTTTTAGATTGCAGATTCAACTGTCACAAACGCTGTGCACCTAAAGTACCTAGAGACTGTCTTGGAGAGGTGATTTTCAATGGAGGTAAGATGAGAAACATGCCTTCAAATACTAACAGATCTTTGGAGGCTTAACAAGAAACACTAGCTTTTGGTTCCTTCATCTTTGAATATTTTATGTCTTTTTATTTTGCCTTCTGATTTTTTTCACCTGGGATTGCTGACAATTAAAAAGATTCACTATAAAACATACTCTGGTAACTTTAATTTTACTTAATCAGTCTTGGCAAGTCCAGTATGCTTTGCTTGAGATTGCTCAAGGGAAATAAAAAAATCAAGAAGCCTTCTCAAGGAACAAAAATTAAACATCTTTGTGATCAGTTTGCTCATTATTCACCATGAAATATATTTTAAAATATTAATATCTAAAGACAAGTAGCATTTTCTGTGGCTTTCTCATATCCATGATTTTTAGTGGCCGGAGTTAGCCCAGCTAAAGAGAAAGGAAAAAACCAAGCCAAACCAAAACCACCAACTCTAATTTTTTTACCAGTGTTAAGCTGTTGAGATGTGAAATGGATGAGCAGACAGTGAGGTGAATTAAAAGCTGTTTAAATGGATGGACCTAGAGGGTGGTGATCAGTGTCATGAAGTCTGTTTGGAGGCTGGTAACTAGTGGTGTACCCTAGGGGCCAGTTCTGGGTCCAATCCTGTTCAACATCTTCATCAATGATCTGGATGATGAGGCAGAGTGTACCCTCAGCAAGTTTGCTGATGACTGGGAGGACTGGCTGATAGGCCAGAGGGTGGTGCTGCCATCCAGAAGGACTTTGACAAGCTGGAGAGATGGGCTCATGGGGACTATTGGACGAGATGGCTTCCAGAGGTCCCTTCCAACTTCAACCGTTCTGTGACTGTGTTGCCCAAAACCTTGATCCTTGGCACACATAATTTTAAGGGGAATAAAACTGATGACAAGGAGCAGATGACACCAAACTGTGCAACCTGATTCAGAGGCCTGGGCAGCAGCCCTGTTAACCACTCAGGTGTTGCCATTGCACAGCATATCCCATCCATTCATGCCTGCCTTCTCCAGCTCCAAGACTGTTGCCTGGGTCTTGGTGTTGGTGATCATGAAGAATAGTGTGCAATATGTTGTAGCTGCAGCCTAATTTCACCACCCTTGTGATGCTAATGTGCGGGGTCACATAGTTTAGGAACTACAATTTCATGCAATTCTTCTGTAGGTGTAAAGGAGTTGTCTATCTTTTTGGTCTTTCTTCCATCCTTAAATTGAGCTCTCTTCACATCACCTGCCCCACCACCTCCCCCTCCCACCCCCCAAAAAAAAAAGCTACAGATTAAGGTATTTGGATGTCTTAATTCTTAGTTTTCCATAGTGCAATTTGTACAGCTTTTGGAAAATATAAAGTTCAGCCAGAAGGAGTCAGATGTGAATAAAATCTGTTCTGCTTTAGTGTTTTCCTGCAATGCCACAGCTACCCTTTCCTCTCTTACTTTTGTTATTAATGGGCTGCAAGGACAGTGAGAACAGAGTTGGCTTTCTGTTGATGGAGAATTTAATTTGCACAGGAATAATTCTCTGGGTCATTTCTAGCCATTGAAAGGTTACTTTCTACCGATTTCTTGTGGAACAGAATTACTTAATGAGATTTAGGTTTAGACCTTAAGCTTTTCACTCCATTTCTTTCAATATGATTTATGTTTTAGTTGGGTCTCGCTTGCCTTGGCATTTAGCAAAACCAAATTGGTAGTGTTCATTAGCATACTCTGCATCATTTAGCGAAAACTGAGGATTTTGTATATTCTGGTTGTACTTTCATGTTTACTTGCATAAATGTGAACTGAAGAAGAAATTTTGTGGGTTGTGTTGGTTTTTTTGTTTTTTTTTTTTTTTTTCCAATTGTGTATTTGAAATAATATCTGAATCCTGTTTTGTTTCCAGAACCTGCTAGCCCAGGCCAGGACTTGGACATGCCAATGGAAGTTGATAGCAGTGAAATGAACAGTGATGGTAGTCGAGGTCTAGATGATGCTGAAGAGCCTTCTCCTCCAGAGGACAAAATCTTCTTTATGGATCCATCTGACCTTGATGTAGACAAAGATGAGGAAGCTGTCAAAACCATCAGGTAAGTCATAAGCTGTATTTCTTTGCTCTGGATGTACTTTCCTCAGTATTGTGAGTAAAATATTACTGATAAGCTCAGTTTTATGCTCAAAGTGTTGGGTTTTTATTTGTGGTTTTTTTAACTTGAAAATGCTTTGTAAACTTATCCTGTCTCAAGAAAATCTGAAACATAAATTAAAATAATATAGTCTCTTCTAACTGGAAAAACCGCAGTGCTATGACTGCGATCAAGGAAATAAAACCAGATTACCAAAAAATGGTAAAGTTTTGTCGCCGGTTGGCTGAGGCAAGCCAATCACGGGGACATGCCCTTTCCTATCCCTGAACCCCTCTCCTCCGGGAGAGAAAGGGTTAAAAAGCAGAGATACGAAAAGGGAAAGAAAGATTTTGTGAGACCTCTGAACGTTTGGAAAACTGAAACAAACATTAATAAAACTAGAACAAAATATATAATATGCAGGGAAAAACCAGTGCAAAATCTGAGGGTTTATACAGGATGGAAAAGCGAGGGTTAAATGCGAGTAAGAGAGAGAGGGGGACGGTGCCGCGCAGAGTCCGAAATGGCGCCGGCCACGTGTGTGCCCTCGTGGAGTAAACAAAGGAAACCGCGGCTGTTACGAACGCCGGGCTCCAACGTGCAAACCCTGAGCTATGCTGTTCCTACCAGTTCTGGTCGTGCGAATTAAAAGAAGCAAAGCAAGAAGCGGCAGCGCTGGCAGCAGAGAGGGTACGGTGTTACAGCAGCAGGCAAAGAGCAGCCTCAGGGCGCGGCGTCTCCAGCAGCCACAGCAGTCTGTCCCAGGCGGCGCAGCGGGCGGCTTCCCCGGCACACAGCTTCGCTCCACTCAGAGACAGCCTCCGGGTGCGGATCTCCCAGGCGGCGGGCAGGGTCGGAGCCGAGGAGAGACAGCCTGTAAGGTTCCCGGAGCCAAGCCGCAATGTCTGAAGAAGCCTCTTCCCGGAGCGAAGCTGAAGGTCCGCTGCGCCCCTCACAGCACAAAGCCGGAAGTGTTCCGAAAGCCCAAAAGCCGAAAAGCCGCGAAAGAGCCTGTGGTACCCGGCTCTTAAAGGCACAGTACGCTCGTGAGAAACTTTCTCAACCAATGAGATGTGTAAACGTAGCATGGAAGGGAATAGTCCAATTGGTCAGTTTAAAACAAAAGCTTTCAAGCAGTTTTTTTTTTTTATCAAACTGCCACAGTTTATGTCTTAACATGGCTAAGACATGATTTAAGGTCTTTGACTAGCCTAGTGGGTTGATTTAAAAGGAATTACTTGAAATATTTTAATATTCATGTCACAGTCTATATGTGTTTTAGGCAGAAGTTTGCTTTATTTATGTTGAATGTGATTCTTATGAAGTCTTCTATCCACTGTTACATAGTTCCTTTAATCAAGTTTGGTTCTTTTACTTTCTGTATTATTCTGAGTAGCGCCATCCTGATTTTCTTAAGCCATTTTTAATAACTTAAGAGCAGTTGTATTAAGTCGAACTGAAGGTCATTTTAGCTCAGAGCTTGATACCAAATACGTGAAGAAGTCCGTTTCTTTCAGTGATTTATAGCTCAAGGACTTCCTGAGTTGGAAGTAGCAGCTTTTTTTGTGTTCCACCTCTAGGTAGGATTTTTCAATTTATTTCCAGTCAGATTCAAAGCAATTAAAGTGTTTGACAGGCAGCCAATTCTACAGTGTAACTCTGCTGCGTTAACATATCCTTACATTTTTGGTTTTGAATCTACCGTGTGATTTTGTGTGTTTATAAATGTTACTGCTAGTGCCCCATGTAGGAGCTCTGGTATTAAGCGGGCAGCTCAGTGGTTGACTCCATCTTCAGTGCTATAGAAACCTGTGTTTAACTAATGACTCTGTTAGAGACTGTCAAATCCTTGCCTGCAGGACAGTTAATATCCCTGAGCGCTGATAAAATTTTCTGGTGCAGCTGTGATTTAAATTAACACAGCCCTGTTTAAATTTTCATAAATGGTAAGTGTGTTTAGGTAGGGACCTTCGTTAATGTAATAGCAATATTAAGAAACAGCATAGTCAACTTACACGAACAAGGGAAAATTACACTGGTGCTGATGTTAATTATATTTCTATGCTGGATTAAGACCAGCAGTCTTAGCTAATTGTTTTGAGAGAGTATGATTTCTGTACGTGTCCTCATTCTAGTGTGTTTCTTCTGTGTTCCATCGAGTAAGTTAAGAACTGCAATACTTGCACTATGAGAGCCACTGGGAGCTCAGATACCTCATCAATTTCATCTATCAATTACATTTGTATGGGAAGAAAAGGTGCCTGTTCCTGAAAATTATGGGCTAAATATGTAGTACCAGTATAATTGCAGTACTGTTGTATTTAACTAGTTAAATATTAACTGTTCTATGGTTTTTTTTAGTCCTTCAACAAGCAATAATATTCCTCTCATGAGAGTTGTACAGTCAATCAAGCACACAAAGAGGAAGAGCAGTACAATGGTGAAGGAAGGATGGATGGTCCACTATACTAGTAGAGACAATCTGGTCAGTGACTTCAGTTTCTTCCTATATTAAGTCAAATTAATTCTCTAAACCAGTGTATTTTATTTTGTTTATTTAGAAATTCTGATTTACAGCATAATTTCAAAGAACCATAGTGTTCATTATAAAGAAATCTGTTGCAATGGAAAAACTGTTGTTTATTAAAAATTCTTCATGTGGCGGTTCAACAGTACTGTCCTTTCTCCCTTTTAAGGAGAAGGATCTTTAAATTGTCTCAAATAAATTGCATGTTTAAGATTTCAGCTTTCCTGAGATGATTATTTGGAATAATTTGCTTATGTCTTCTTTCTGTTCAGCAGTTGAACTAAATATTTGTATCAGTGTTTTTATTCTACTACATGAAAATGTGGAAATCATTATAAAATGATGAGTACAGAAGTGGTTGACACTTACTATAATGATCTAAATGTCTGTAAATAATTATGTGTAGATATGGGAGTCCTTCATTCCTCTATCAATTCACTCTACCTAAAAATAAGCATTATTGAACATCACCCCTCCCCAAACTCATTATTCTTCTTAATGTCACTGGAATAAAGAGTTGTGGCTTGGCCATATGTCCTTGGGTATGCAAGTATCCTCTGAAAAGACTACGTTGTTTGTTTCCAATGCTACCAGTGATGATCTCTTAATTGAACCTTCTTAGGCAAGCTCCTTGATTTTATATGTTGAAGAGGGAGATAAGGAATAGTAACTGGGTTCCTTAGAATTGTCTGATGGGAGAGAGTGAATCCTTTTATCTTTTGGTAGATGAATGAAAAGGATGAAGTCAAGAAGTTCCCAGATCTCATGAAGCACATTGTGCCTTATTGAGACTGTTCATGAAAAGCAGCATAAATACTTTCGCATTTTATCTCTACACAGGAGTCCGATTGAAGGGGACTTCAGGAATTTAGAGAAGCAAAGTTATTTAAGTTCTGCTGAAATCAAGCTTGAGGGGGTGATACTAATCAGCTCAGATTACTGTAGTATTTTTACTTTTTGTGATTTTCAGCTAAAGACCACTGCAAATGGTCAGTCGTAAACTGCCTTACTTTTTTAACATACAGTTTTCTAATACCTAGATGTGTTTATCACAAACCAAAATAAGTATCTAGCATGTTTCAGGTGAGATTCTAGTCCAGGCTATTTACCAGACACAATTATCATCAGCTGGCTATGGGAAAAAATAAGGCCAGGTAGCAGATGAAAATGAATAGTTCTAGCAAAACTGTTCAGGGCAGTTTTTCAGCTCTGATTTAATCTTTTGGTATGACCAGTACGTTTTTCCATGGACTTTTTTGAACCTACTCAGAGCAGCGATTGGATTGTATACTTTAGCTTTATTTTATTTTCTTCATCTGTCTGGCTGCTACCTGGACTGACATCTGCCAGAAAAGGCCATTCATATGAAGTGGAGTATTCTGCCCCAAAGCAAGACATTTTCAGTCAAGCAAGATCTCACAGAGCTTCCTAATGGGAGGAGACTTCTGTATTTGGCATTGCAACATCGGTTATTTCTCTTGACTGCTCTGCTCTCAGCAATGTCAGACTATTTCCTATTCGTGAAACAAATCGGTCTTTCTATCAGTTACAAAGAGGTTCATTTTATCAGCAATATTTGTATGCCGCTTTCTGACCCTGGACAGCAAGATATTTCATGCTTTACAATGAGAAGTTTCTGTATCGTCGTCTGTATTCTTTTCCTCACTCTGAGCCCATCCTTTCTCAGAATAGGGTACAGGCAGATTTTGAGTGCGTTACCAACCTGTTCCTTATTTTCCCCCTCCAACGTCTTCCTGGATTCATTATTTAATAAAGAGCATATATGTCCAGTTTCGCCCTTATGCTTTCACCCAGGTTCCATTCAGTGCTTACTGGGAGTTCCATTTAGTTAAATCCATTCATGACCTAGCTTTCTTCATCTGTCTCCTACAGGTAGTCTTAGCTTCCACACGGTTGAAGTGATTTAAGTTCTGCTGTATTTTGTCATCCCAGGCCAGGGTTAAGGTCCTTGGTTTTTTGTCATGCAAAAATGAAAGCAGGTTTCTAACCATGTGAGCATGGTGCAAGCAAACTATGTCAGGTTCATGCAGCCATATTAGCTTTCTAAAAGCTTCTTTGTTTTGAGGAATGTTCTTCTGCTTAGAATTACAAGACAGTTACGTGCAACAGCTTGCTCATATTACTTTTTGATGGAAAAGATACTTATCATTCATGGAGACTTCCAGAAAATGACTAATTGCTCTGTCTGTCGTTTTATTTTTTCCCCAAGATATTTTGTCTGCTTGAATCTCATAATCTGTCTTGCCACTATTGACAAGGTGGTTTTGACCTTCTGGAATTCTGTGTTGACAAAAGAATTAAGGACTTGTTAGGCTTGCTCAATCCTTGAACCCATGTGATGTTGGTGTGAGGGCACAGAGCATGACTCCCACAGTTGTTGCTAAATTAAAATAATTCAGGTTTTGTGAGCACATGTATCTGGTGTGAAACCTGTTTAGGTAAGTGTTTTTCCTGTACAAGGATAATTGCTATTGTCACTGCTATTACTGTAAGGTAAGTGGTATTTTTTCTGATTTGTGGAAATATTTTTTTGAGCCTCTCCTTGAATTTAAAAAAAAAAATATTCTCAAAGTGTGTTTTTTTTTTTTATGTATCTAGTCTAAGGTGCAACTGTAGATTGATGTGAATAGATTACCTTAGTAATATAAGCATTTCTCATTTAATAATTGCATTACAAAAGCCATACCAGTGATTTATTCCTTATGTTATTGTACTGTGCATTTTGTAGAGAAAAAGACATTACTGGAGACTGGACAGCAAATGTCTCACACTATTTCAAAATGAATCTGGAACAAAATATTACAAGGTAATTAATGATGATTAATAATTATATTGCACTTGATTTACTCCATGCTTTATAGATCTGAAATCTACTTGAGAGCAGTTATAAGTATTATCTCCATTTTCCTTTCTTTTTAGTCAAAACTTTAGCCAGGTGAATTGTTGGCCAAAGCTTGTAAGTGAGAAGGACCAAACTAACTCTGAGAAGTTGCCTGCAGCTTCTATTCTAATCCCCTTGAGTACGTCTTACATTCTACATGTACTGTTCTCCTGAATAACACAGCATATTAAGCTTTCTTCACATTTACTAGAGAATTTGTTTGGCTGCCAGTCTAACGAAGGCTAAGATTTTTGCATTAAGTAGTGACTGAAAGTTTGCGTGCTCGTGTATTTTATTTCAAGGTTCCCAAAATTAAATTATTCCTAACTGTACAACTGAAAGTTGCAAGCAAGGTTTAGAGGAAAATTTACTGTTCAGCCTGACGTTATATAAATGAAGCTTAACAACAAGTTTAGGGTGTCAGTGGTGCAATATTCAGAAAATGTGTTTGAATGTATAAACAGGATTTTTCCTTTTCTTGTCTTACACCTTTAGGTGGGGGTCCAAATCTTGCAGCTGCTTCCTTTATAACATCTCTAAGATCAAGCCTTTTCTCTGTACATCCAGCTAAACTTGCCCAGATCCTTTTCATCCCTATCTTGACCAATGCAGTCTCCTCTTCTCAGACCTCTCTGATACTTGTATTGCCCTGTGCATTCAAAACACAGCTGGTAAAATATGTTCCTTGCTTGTTGCTCCGTTATATGACTGCTTTTAGTCCCTTGACTTGCCCCTTTTCACCCCTTTTTTTAACCACTTAAATCTCAGGTTATTTGTCTTTGCTGTTAGAGTCATTCACAGTTTTTTGCCTTTACATTTATTTGCTCTCTGTCTTCATCACCTACTGTCTCTTATCCCCCTAATGCCAGCATGGAGTTCACCTGTATGTTCACTGCACTTGCAAGTGACGTGCACCTGTACACCTTCTCATGTATGTGGAATGTCCTCTTCCAGCTAACATGAACTTGCAACCATTTCTTCCTTCAGATCTGTGCTATAGTACTGCTTGTACCATGGTCTTAAACTGACATGGTAGAGGAGTCCATAGAAATTAGTATCTGTATGAAAGAGAATCTTTACCCAAAACCTGAGATATGTGAAGCAGTGCTTGTTGACTAGCAACAGGATAACAACATCTTCTTCTTAATGTTGTCTTGTTTCACTTTTTCTCCCTGTCCTGTTCTTCTCTAGCTGAGCTGTATAAACTACAGGGGGAAAATAGTCATTCTATAGTTGTGCATCATTTGTATGTGGTGGGAGTGTGTCTCATGCAGAATATAAGTGGACTTTGAGTAGAAAATAGTTGTGTAGAGAGAACTGTGATGGGGCTGGAAGTCTCTCTAGGCTTATACAGAGGAATTAAGAAAACTGCATGGGCAATGGTCATGTGCAGTTTGACATTAGTTATGAAGCTTGGTGTTTTGGTATTGTGACATATTTGCTTTGATTTCTCTGCAAACACTTTAAGTTTTGAGTATCAGTGTATTAAAATACTATGTACATTTTCATTTTTTAATGTTTAATATTTTTCTTCAGGAGATTCCACTTTCAGAAATTCTCCAGGTGACTCAGCCTCGAGATTTTTCAAACGTGATGCAGGGCAGCAACCCATACTGTTTTGAGATCATCACTGACACGATGGTGTACTTTGTTGGCGAAAACAATGGCAGCAGTCATCACAGTCCTGTTCTTGCTGCCACCGGAGTTGGACTTGACGTAGCTCAGGGCTGGGAGAAAGCCATTCGTCAGGCTTTGATGCCAGTCACTCCTCAAGCTAGCGTTTGCACTGCTGCAGGACAAGGAAAAGATCACAGTAAGCAGGCAGACCAGGCACTGGTCTGCAGGCAGGCGTTCGTGTTCTGAAGCTGTTAATGGGGGAAACTCCTTTCAGAAAAGTGCTTATTTAGAGCCAAGTATTGTCTGTCTATTCTCTGCTGAATTGGGTCCATAATTTTCCACAGGTCTCTAAAAAGTGACGCTCCGGGTTTTTAGAGGGTGGGCAAATCCTTTATCTGTCGTAGCAGAAAGCAGTAAAGAATTAGGTTTACAATATGAATGCATATTGCAGAGCTTTATTGTAGGAGCATTAAGAACTCACACGTAGTTGGTGAATGTAAAAAGGGACAGTAGTTTAGATATTTCTAATATACCTAAATAAATATATTCAGATTATATACATGTCCTCCAAAAGAACTGAATTTGGATGCTTCTTGATGTTATCCCCTATATATATATATATGTTTAAAATCTGTGAGATATCAGTAGCTAAGGATAAGAAATGGAGCAAGTGGTGCAATGTAAATACTGCCAGTGATGGAAAGAACTTTTGCTGAGCTGTGGGTAAAAAGTAGCCACACTTAAAAAGTACCCCATTCTTCTTTTTATGCACCTGCCCTCCCTTTCTTTCTCTGGCATAGGATCATATTCTTTATCAAGGCTCCACTAAACTTGTGGAGTTGTGTTCTTTCTGTTCAGACAGTTCCTCGTTCCTTGGAATAACATTCGTTCACCTTCTGTCCCAAGATTTATACTTACATTCTTCAGTTTCCTTTCATCTTCCAGCTACCCCTTAATCTTCTTTTAGTGAAATTTCTTTTGCAGGAGATTCTGAGTTTAGTTTCTGTGTCTCTGATATCTGGCTACTCTGAATCAGCAACAGTTAAGAACACCTAAGCGCTAGTCTGAGGTAAAGACACTTTCTGAACATGCAACCATGGTCTGAAGGGGTAAACTTTGAAATGCCGGTATTCAATTATAGTGAAGAAACATACCTGTAGGATAGTACTTCGAAACTGGTCTTACACATAAGAAGCCACTTTCAATATTAAATTCTTAGTTCCAAATATATATATACACCCCCCCCCCAAGCTCTCTTTGTTTTCTAGAACTTAATGTTTACTGTTGCTGAGAGTCTTGCAAAGACAATTGCTCTTTCCAAAATCAGTACTTTTTTCAGATGTAAATAACATTTTTACATTAAAAGTTGTCAGTGGGAGGGAATAGAACTACAGGGAATAGATACAGGGAGGAAGTATTTTAGCATGTTTAAGATTGTAGGAGTATAAGAAACTACCACGAGTTGTGGAGTAGCGTATGCATATTCTTAGACAACTCAGGTTGGTTTTTAAACTCTAAAGAACCCACAAAATGTCTGTTCATCCCTCTTCTTCCTATGCATTGTGATCCATGAAATGTATTCCAAGAACCTTTAAGAAAATTAGACTTCTAGTTAAAAGAAAAATAAAGCCCCCAAAATCTCAAATATGTTAAATTAAAAGACCAAAAGAGGAGGGTGATGTTGCTAGTGCTTGAAATATTTGCAGCAGCATGGAATTGGCACTGTCAGAATGTCCGCAGGACACTGGCTAGTCAATTCATACCACATTCTGGCCAGAAAGTAGCTAGAAATGAGGATGCTTTTCCAGTGTGACCCATGGGAGAGAGTCCTTTCTGACCTTGTGCTGGGTGGTTGGGGTAGGCTGTTTCTTTGTGGGATGTTTCTGAGCTAAATGAGGAACAGAAGATCAGTAAACTGATCAGTTACCTGGTACAGATTACATGTTGAATCCTGGCATTACTGATTTTTTTTTTTCCCGACGTGACAATTTTTCATCCCTTTTTCTTATGCATTTCAGACACTAGAAAAATGGGTTTATTTGGAAGGAGTAACTCAATCTATACCTACCAGATATTTTGTATACTGTGACAGTCTGTGGAGAAGGGTTCAGTTTCAAAAACGATCTTCGCTTTCTAGTTACCTTGTTCAACTTTGCTGTGGTTTTTTGTGTTAACCTTGGTAACTGCCTTCTTTCTTGTTTTTTCCCTGTGTTCTGTACTGTTATTCCAATACAGACTTGACTATGGGCAATAATCGGTAGACATATGCAAGGCTGTAATTCCAGTTCATATTTCAGATGCAGTGTTCAGACTGTCTTTGAGAACTAGTATTTGTCGCTATCTCAAATCTGTAAACTCCTTCTTTGAGATAAAGCACAGGTGGCAAAAATCAGATAGAGACCTTTTCTTTGTTCTTTGAAATTGTATTTTTAAAGCTCAAGGCTCTTAAGGTGATAAAGGCTCTTTTCAAAGTGCTAGTAAATCTATTGTGTATCTTCTATCCACCTTGTAGGTGAGTTTCTTCGATGTTTTTGTACATTAACAAATGGTAGGTGTCCATTTGTCTGAGACTTCACCTCTATCTTGAAAGTCAAAGGGTGCTTTCTGCCTTCCTTGATGTATCTTGTTTGTGCATCATAATGTTATTTCTGTAATGAAAACTTCATGTCAACATCATCTGCCGGCTGAAAAATTCTGTGTCTTTATCTGGCCCTTCTACTTGCAAATTACACTTCCCAGATGTGCTCCTATGTTCCAGAGATTGATATGCTTCTGTAGTTTAGCCATGAAACAAAGATTGTTTATATTATAGGGTTTATTGCTTTTTTAACTATCAGGTCTTCTGTTACTTTGCTTGATTTGTTTCCTTTTCTCATGCATTGATTCTGGATATCTTGATGCCACAGAAAATTGGTAACCACAATCATTTGACTATAAGGGGTCTACCTGGTCCTCTTCGCTGTATTTTTATGCATTGCTACCAGAAATTCTTAGTAGTTTAATGAACTCCGATGCAATTGCCACATTACTATTGCTTTTCCTTCTCCACCTCTCTACTGTGGACTCACTCGTACTGTTCTACTATGTTTGTAATAGTGATATGACTAAAATGGACAAATAATCCCAGCAAAACTCCCAGGGCTGTTTATCTAATCAATCTGTGAAATCTGAGTTCTGGATTGTGATGTTTCTGCAGAACATCAATAACAATCGTTTCACCATGACTGGGTTAGAAGTCAGTAAGGGGTTTTTGTTTGTTTGTTTCCCCCCCCCACACACACCTTTTAACAGAAAAAGTTTGCGCTTTCTATTTATTTACACAGTTATATCTTCTTTATTGCAGAGGAGTTATCTCTAAGCATCTCTGTTTCAAATTGCCAGGTCCAGGAGAATGTGGTGAGTCATCTGCATTGTATAATAATGGTGTTTATTTACCTGGGTATGACAATGTAGTTGGCAGTAGCAGTGTCTGGATGAGAAAGCAACACTAGGGCATTGTAGCTAAAGAAACTCGTATTATACACAGGAAGTAATCTACTTACCTGTTGGTTTGTATGAATGTATGCCCCTGCTTACAGTACAGCGAAGTGGAGCCTCTTCAGGAAAAGATTGTTGTGTTTTTCTGCCCCATTCAGGGTAATGATGACACCCTTTACAGAGTTTGATGAATGTCACATGTAAATACAACTTAGCCAGTACTAATATGCTCGTGAACATTTTGATTACTCCTGATATTTGTGATTTCTTTCTTTCATGCATTAGGATATCAGCTCTGTGTACCAAATATTTGCTGATGAAGTGCTGGGTTCGGGACAGTTTGGTATTGTATATGGAGGTAAATTACCTTAGATTTCATTATGCATTTATTAAGGTAGAATGTCTGTCTGCTTGATATTATTAGCCTTTTAATAATTACTTAGCTGAATCTAGGATGTCTAGGTGAAGTTTATCCTGTTAAAAATTTTGTTTTAATTACTTCACTGTGTCTCAGTGCAGTTTTATGTGCAGTATTTCTTAATTCATATTTTGCATTTAGTGGTTTGCATTGGCATCAAAATTGGTTTAGAATATGCATTGCATTTTGACCACAATTAAATACAAAGCAATCTCTAGTCTGCATTTGGTCTTGGTTAATGATTTGGGTTTTTTTAATTGCAAATTCTAACACTGTTGTCTGTATTATAGAGTAATAGAAGTCATGTATTTAAGGAGGCTGTCAGTTATACCTGTTTTTAGTGATATCTGAGAGCTGTGGCCAACAGCAATCAGAAAAATACATACTTTATGATTTGGCAGTATTTATGCTAATATTATTGACATTTTATACAAACAGTTTTGCTACAAATTTCTCTCAGCAGTATGAAGTAGAGGGAGGAATTCTTTGTCAAGAGGTCTCAGTTTCAAATGTAGTTTTATCACTTCTAGTTCTTTAAAACTTCTATTGCAACATATAACTTGTTTATAGTGTGTAATCACAACAAGAAGAAATACTAGAAATGCATCATATGAACTCTTTCTCTCTTTTTTTTTTAACTTTTTATCCCATGTGTTATATCCCAAGTGCTGAGAAAGCCACAGACCAAAAATCTGGAAAGAAAGAAAAAGTGATAACTAATAATTTAAAAGTGGTAACCTTTCTGCTTCTGTCATGTCTTTCTAGTCAGGAAGTATTGTGGCTGTGACTTTTCTGTGCGCCAATTGTGTAGTGAAATACTTTATTACTTCTCAACTGCTTGATGGAAATGCAGTTTGATGGTCTGGTTTTACATCACTATTGAGAGACATCTATTTTTTTTCCCGGCTGTATTTCTTAAAGCATATTGTGAATCGACATGTGCTCCCCCTCTTATGGATAGAACATGCACAAATGCAGACAGTATTTTAACGTTTTGATTTCATTTCTTTAGTCATCTAAATTGCCTTTTAGATAAAGCTCAGTTCTTATTTTGCAAGACTGAATGCTTATGAACATAAATGCATGTAAAAGGCTTTTATTATATTAAATTTTGTCACTTAATGATGCCTTAAAATATATAGGATATGCATACTCAGTTTCTTAAAATCACAAGCTGAAAGAGCAACAAAAGAGAATATAAAAGAATATTCTTTTGCTGGCTCTGTACACTGCTTAATTGTTGGTGGTGTTTGGGGAGACTAGATCTGGTAACTTCTAATATTGGCTTCTCCCCACCTCTGTAGGCTTACTGAAATAATGGTAAAAAGCCCTTTTTTTTTATTTAAACAAATAGAGGCAAAATTAAGTTACTTCCATTATTGTGGGGTTTGGTTTTTTGTGGATTTTTTTTTTGTGTGTGTCCTCTGTTGTAGACAAACATTTACAAATTGTAAATCAAAAAGTTACAGCATATTGATATCCAATTCCTGTTTCTTTCAGTGAGAACAGTTTTCCTCTGTTTTTCCTATTTTGGTTAGTTTTGAAGGGTCTGAAAAACGGAGACAGAAAAAGAAAATGCTTGACAGTTTCTTACTGATGTAAAACTTTCACTGAAACCTGGTTGGTTGTCCTTTACTTAGGAAAAGGAAATTTCAAGCTGCTTTTCTGTTAATCATTCTTCATGTTCAGTTTTTAGCTGTAGTCTGGCTTCTGTAGTTGGGTGTTTTGTTAGTTTAGTGGTTTTGCTTTATGTTCTCTTTCAACCTAGCATTTGTCATCTGGGTTTTGCATCTAGTTTGTAATTTATAGTATTTCTGCTACATTTCAATATAATTTGATATCTAGTGGAGCCAGACTAATTTTCCCTGAATCGAAGGTTTTATTTAAATTATAGCTGAGTGCTGTGATTTCTAATATTTTGCCTAAAAATTGCTGATTTGTCACAGACAAAATGCCTTAGATTGTCACGGTCTTGCAGCGTGTGACTCCATTAACCTCTCTGATGCGAATGTGATAGAAGTCAGTTTAGTCATTGTGGAGAAGCTGGGTAAGCATTTACAGCTACTCCCTTAGCCCTTGAAACATCCTTTCCATGCACTGCAGAATGCTTCTCATGTAGCTGATGCAGATTTCAGCAAGGAATAGTACTTGGTGCTATCAGCACGGTTTTTGTCTTTCCGCAACCTTTTAGAACTTTTTGACCCCAACAAACTGCCCCTGGTGTTAATGTGTTCTTCATGGCACATAAACACTCTCATTTTCCCGCAGAGTATTGGATATATAATTTCCTTCCTGTAGAGCAGTGTGTGTAATTTCCTGCTTGTGGAGCCCATGGAAGTATGAAACCACTGGAGCAGACTTGTAGATCTTTCTTCAAATTGGTCTTGATTGGTTTTGTTGTTTTCTGGGGGTTTTTGTGTTTGTTTGGTTGGTTTGTTTTGGATTTTTTTGTTTTTTTACGGAAGAGAAGCAATATTCTGTGGGAGTAGGTATTACTTGCTTATGTGCAAGTCTCTTGCACAAGCAGAAGCTTCATGTAATGCATGTAATGTCAATGTGTGTGCCTGACAGCATAGTAGTAACTGGTTTAAATTTACCTACAGCACTGCTGTTGATGCTGATTGCTTCTTGTTACTCATATACCAGTTGCAATTTTAACTATAAATATAGTAATACTGCACACTTGTACAGAATTTCTGCTGTAATATTTTATAGCTATGAATTGCTTCTACCTCTTGATGACTTACTGACTTTCTGTTTAGGAAAACACAGGAAGACTGGAAGAGATGTGGCTATTAAAGTCATTGACAAGATGAGGTTTCCAACTAAACAGGAAAGTCAGCTTCGGAATGAAGTAGCCATTCTCCAGGTAAAAAAGTATTTTTGGATCACATTGGAGTTTTATATGAGACAAAAAGCCATTAATGAGATTTTGTAATGTGTGTAAATGCTCTGAATTGACTTCTAAATCTGCATATGTGATTTCTCAGTCTTTTTGTAAGAGGGCATCTTAGAAGCGTGGGAATTCCTGAGTATTTGGTAGAGTCGATAACTTGGGGGTGGAATCTCACCCCTGTGGGGGGGATCCACTGAAGATGTACTCCCTCAGGTAGCAGGAAACTCTGTATTATTTGTTGCTGTCCTCCACTACTGGCTCTTCAGTCTATGAGTGTTATTCTTGGATGTTCTGTACTCAAGCTACTAAGTATATGAACTGTAAAATTAATCATTATAGATAATCTGTGTTGAAACAAATCAGTCTTAGTAACAATGATGGGCATGTTTTATGGGTTGTTGTTTGTTTCAAGGTAGTTTCTTGCCTCAGACATTTTGCTTTTTCATCTCTAATTCTCCACTTAACTGCTTTTTGACTTGTGGTACAACATTTCCATGTAATTGAAGATATTTCGTACTGTTTTAGTGAAGTACCTGTACTACTTTATTTTAGAATTTGCACCACCCTGGGATTGTGAACCTGGAATGTATGTTTGAAACCCCGGAACGGGTCTTTGTTGTGATGGAAAAGCTGCATGGGGATATGCTAGAGATGATTCTCTCCAGTGAGAAAAGTCGGCTTCCAGAACGAATAACTAAGTTCATGGTCACTCAGGTTAGCATTCACTCTCTCCACTTTGAGAGGAAAGGCTCGATTTGTCTTTTGTAATTATGTGAGAGGTTGTTTGGAGAAGAGGTTTTCTGTATTACTGCTTAAAAGAGACGGCATGGAGGGCTGCACATCTAATGAAAGTTGATTAAACATGGAAAGAATTTTGAATGTTAATTACATTACTTTTTTTGGCCTTCTTATAACATTATTGACATCAAAAGATGCATGTCAAAACAGTAAGCATTCAAGAACATGGGGAGGGGTGAGGGTGGGGAATAAGGAAGATAAACCCCATCAGTCCCAAGTCTTGATAGGTTGAAAAAATAGTAACTGCCCAGTATATATGGGTTAATTCCTGAAGAGTGTGTTGATACAAATTACTGTATTGGTTAGTGTGTGTGGCTTTTGACACTTCTGATCTGCTTAAATAGTTGTGAAAATGTTCTTTCCTTTTTGTAGATACTTGTTGCTTTGAGGAACTTACACTTCAAGAATATTGTGCACTGTGATTTAAAACCAGAAAATGTACTACTAGCATCAGCAGAGCCATTCCCTCAGGTGAGTGAAGATGAAAAAATATTTCTTTCATCACTTTCCATGGTTCTTTAAAAAAAGAAATAGAGGCATTGCAGCTTAAAAAGTAACCTCTTGGGTGATCGTTCAACTGACTTAGTCTAGAATTACTTGAACTACATGTATCATAGTTGTCTCTTTTTTCCTTCCAACTCTTAGCCTAGCTTTATGCTCAATGGTCTGTTGCAGTTTCTTTCCCCTCAGGCGTGGATCGCGTCTCACAACAAGGCTATGCACCTGCACTCTTTTTTCTAAGGAGCCTGAGAAGTACAGCTGTTGCCATCACTTAGCAAAAGGCTGTGTGGACTGCATCTATTTTTATGCTTGTCAAGAGTGCATGGATGTTGGTGTTCTGGATTAGTGAGAATATTCCTGTAGAAAAGGCCCAGGACTAGAAGCTGCGAGACCAGTTTCTATTCTAGTGCTGGTTGACCCCTGGGAAACAATTTCTTCCCTGTTTTGCATCTCCTCCTCTTCCTCACCCTTGTCCATGTTACTTATAAGCTGTTGTGAAAAGGGACTGGCTCATTTGTCACTGATCGTGCTTCATCAGTATGTGTGATATTACATCGTAATATAAACTAAATAGTTAATTTCTGTAAGAGAAATGCTCTTCAGCAATATTAGTATTTCAGCACTTAGCCCAGTCAACTATTGCCTTATCTACCTTAGATAGTTTGTGTTTTGTGGAGGATATACAGAAACTAAAAGCTGCTGGGAAGCATCAGGGAATTGCTTCCGGTCCTGTGACATTCATGCAAAGTGGAGTGGACTTTTGGAGAGTCACTTGCATGCCTTTAGTGCATTGCTCTTTCTTATACCCTGAGGAGGGCTTATTGGCTTGGGGTTAGAGTTGGACTTGTACAGATAAAAGGATCCCAATCAAGTGCCTGCTGTGTTCAAGTTAATGAACTGTCCCAGAACCATGAAGATTTGAGCATCAGTGCAGGCACCAGCTGTTGATGCTTTTTTACCTAGATGATTATTGGACTGTTCTGTCCAGAGCTGGCTGGGTCTGAGTTCTAGCTAAAACTCGTAGTTTGATCTCTCTGTAGCTGAAGGCTCCAGCTTCAGGAATATGATTGAGAGGAATGTGATCTGACTGGGATTCAAGTGCTTTTTAAATTTTGGTTCTGTGCCTTGTGAGGGTGCAGATTTGCCTCTGAAAATACGCTGAGTTTGGAATCAAGTTTTTTGTTCATATTGGCACGCTTGTGGTCATGTACTACAGAGATTGCCTCAGACTTGAGTCCGTTCAGGTCTCGGTCTGAAGTATTGCTGATCCGCAGTCTGCAAAACCAGCAACCTAAAACCTCAGCTGACTGGCTTACGTAATGTTTTGTCCCTGTTTTAGTGCATACAATGTTTAAATGATGGCTGAAAGGGTATCAAGTACCACTCTGGTCTTGGACAGTAGCACGCTTTGGAGATGAAGCAGAGCTGCCGCATTTTAAAATATATTTCTTTTGCAGGTGAAGCTGTGTGATTTTGGCTTTGCACGGATCATTGGCGAAAAATCTTTCAGGCGTTCTGTGGTGGGGACGCCTGCTTATCTTGCCCCTGAAGTGCTCAGGAGTAAAGGTTACAACCGCTCTCTAGACATGTGGTCAGTAGGAGTTATTGTCTATGTGAGCCTTAGTGGTACCTTCCCTTTTAATGAAGATGAGGATATAAACGATCAGATTCAAAATGCAGCATTTATGTACCCACCAAATCCTTGGAAGGAAATTTCTAGTGAAGGTAAAGAAATTAATTTTCTCTATTAGAATGTCTATATATGTAGGTAATACCTTCAAATGCTTAAACGTCCAGGCTCAGACAGGAGTGTGAGAATTCTTGATCGTTCGAGTTTAGTCGACTATGCCAAAATGGACAAATATGAGCTGGCATGTATTTGTGAAAGGTAAATTGCAAACATAATGTTTTAGATCATTTTCAGGGCAGGAGGAGCCAATAAAATTAGCAAGAAAAATGAATGAAGAATGAAAGATGAAGAACCTGAAACTTCTCCAAATTCCTTATGAAAAGTTAAATCGTGTATTTGCTGAACACTGATCTCAAAACATAGTTTATCTAAACTATAATTACAGAAACAGTTCAAAGTTAAATCTGGAATTTTAGTTTTGTACATTAGCAAGGGAAACAGAACCTGGATCTAAATGTCACATCTGAGAAATACAGAAGTTTACAAGGTTGGTCTCTAGAGCTCTCCAATGCCAGCTTTATTTTTAGAAATGTGTATATGGTTAACACACAGGTAGATTTGGAAGGACATGTACAACAGTATGCAATAGGGGAAGCACCTACATAATTTTGGAACACATTTTGGATTATGCTTAAGTTATTTAGGCACTTCTGAAAATCACTAAATTCAGTAGGGGAAAAGACTAACAAGTAATACAGTAAAGCTTTTAGTGTTTCCATCAGAGGTGGTGATGGGCGAAGCTTACCCCATACCTATTTTGTAGCCTCATTTAACATAAAATTAAAGATAAAATTCAAGAGCTTGATTAAGTTTAAGAGAGTTCCGTAGGATGCACACACATGCATAAAAAATTCACTTTCATTGCAGCATTTGAATGATGATAGAGGTGATTAGTATTTAAACAATATAATTTTTGTTCTGTTCTTCTTTGCCAGCCATTGATTTAATAAACAATTTGCTTCAAGTGAAGATGAGAAAACGATTCAGTGTTGACAAATCCCTTAGTCACCCATGGTTACAGGTAAACCTATCTGCCTTTTTCAGTATGCTTATAATGGGTAAACAATTTTGTTTGTTTGCTTTTATTATATCCTTCAGAGGCTTATTAAAACCGCTACTGTCAAAGTCTGTTAACAAGTATTTGTGGAGGCTTGAGTATTTCTGGTTTTAGCTTTACATTTTACATGCTCTAGGATTCTGTCCATCTGTTGACAGCTTCTTTCCTCAAGGAAAGTTTTGTCTTGCTGTGTCTCCCGACCCTAACTCTCTGTCTGACATGAACATAGAGTTTTCCTCTTCTGGCACCTCTCCCGAATGCAGTGATGAGTGCATGGAGCCCCACTGAAATCACTGTAGAGACAAACATGGTTTGTTCAGTGCTGAAGTGGACACACGACCTGGTGTGTGCTGTACCTTATAGTTGTTTTAGAACGAAATTGTTTGGAATGGAATTTATTCGCTGCTTTGACGCAGGTTCCTTTCACAATGGTTTTCCAATACTGTATGCACATATCCATCCACATGAATAACTTAGAAGAAGTTAAGGGGAAAATTCAGTTAATTCTGAGTACAAATGTTATTGGAATGAGTATAATTTAATGTATTTGTATATAGATATTAATTTTATAATAAAGCTACCATAGCTGTCTTGTTACAAAAAGTTGTAAGGATTTACAGTGTTACAACTGTCCTTACTAGCCTCTTTAATTTTGAGCCATTCTTTGTGGACAGTCTGTTGGGCTATTTTGGGGACCTTGTTGATTATATCTTGTGGCTATTTATGCTAAAAGTAGAGACAAACTGCAGAACTTTTATGTGGGAAGGTAATGGTGCTGTTTCTTAAACTGCTTCCTTAAATCTTTTTTTTCTCCTTAGGATTATCAGACTTGGCTTGACCTCAGAGAATTTGAAACACGCATTGGAGAGCGTTACATTACCCATGAAAGTGATGATGCACGCTGGAAAGAACATGCATATGAACACAACCTGGAGTACCCCCAGCATTTTATTATGGCTCCTAATCCTGATGACATGGAAGAAGACCCTTGATTTATTCATTATGCTAAATTGCAGCAAAGAAGGATACTCTGGACAGAAACTGAAGATAAGTTTTGGAACAGCTGTTGCTCTTTCTGAGTGCTGTACACATAGTTCAGTATACAAAACCCCAGAGGATCCTGCATTGACATGGGACTAGACTGTCATCTGACAAGCTCTTCCCCATCTCTGACCTAAACTAGGAGTAGTTACTGGACAGTGGGATAAGCCCCGCTGAGTAACAATTCACCGAGCTGTGTGGCTACAAAGCCATTACTGAGGTGTAATGTGTACAGATTGAATAGTTTGTGTGTTTTTCAAGGTTCGTTTGGGTTTTATTTTTTTTTCCATAGCCTACACAATAAGAATTTTTGTAATGTTGTAATGGTTTTCTAATCCCTATTTGCTAGGCCATAGATGACTGTTTTCTGTTACTTAGCTACATCTCCCGTTTCCTAAACTTTGCGTGGTGAAAAGAGGCTGTAAAAAGAAATCAGTGCAGAATACCTTGGCTAATAGCAGAACGTGGTTTAGGTTGAATACAGCTTCGTAGATGAAGGAATAATTTGCTGCTGTTAAGACAGTTAAATATGTGTGTCTTTGCCCTAACTGAACTTTTTCCAGATACCCCAAAAAAGAAAACCCCCTAACTTCTTAGATTCCTCTTGAAATGCTGGCTGACAATCTAAAGACATGACAATCAAAGCTATGCTAGTCTTTTATTTTGTCTGTTAAAATAGAGCAATAAGCCACAACAGCGTGTTACTGGGCAAGCTTGGCACATGTCATTGATGCACACCAAAGGCATTTTGCCTTAAAACTACATGAGTAAGGCACCGAGAGCACACCAGACTTGATGTAGCATATCCTTTCACTCTGGAAAAACAGCTTATAGCAGAAGGATGTGGAAGAATAGGGAAAAATAGATGCAGCTTTCTTCTACTGTTTTGAGTAATTAGATTTTTTAAATTTTTCTAATATTTTTCTAATTTGTTTTAAGGCTCCCTGGACTTACATCAGGAGTAGTTTGTAGCCTGCTAGCTTGTATCTTAACTCTGCTCAAAACCTAGGAGTAACGGTGGACATCAAATCACCTGTGGTTTCTGCTAGGGCAGCTGGATTGTAGCAGAAAGGGCTTTGCCTTCTGACCTTAACCTGCAGCCCCTCCCCTCCTCTTTACTGCGTTCAGTGGTGATGTTTGAGCTGAATGAAGAGTCCAAAACCAACTCTGAATTCAGTTTTTTATGCAGATGCCTAAGCTGGTCAATTCCCAGCCACTTACTGGACTTGTGTCACAGTGGAGAGGAAGGAGCAGTGTTATTTGGAAATTATTTCCTCGGAAGACAGTGTAACAGTTGAAAGTTTATGGTATTTCAGAAAAGTTTGAGGCCATGCAAATGGAAGGTGGGGGGGGGGGGTGTCCTCTTTTGGAAAATGGAAAAGGTGAAATCTTTCCTTTTGTGTGAGATAACAGCAGTGTGCTGCTGGAAGGTGCTGAATGGCTGTACATATCCCTGATGTGCCAAGCTGCTTAACGGGAGCTTGGTTTGAAATATTTTAAAAAATACTGATACAGGCTTGAACTGCAAAGTCAGTGAGAGGCTTTAGGGTATCTCCTCTCTCTCCTACAAAGCTTGGGGTTTTTTTTGTCTGTGTGTAGATAACTATTTTTTCCTACTGTTGTTATTCAGGTAAAGGAAGCAGCTGAGCAGACTTTTCTGAGTTGTTAGATATATGTAAAATTTTACAGGGTTATTTCAGGGCTGGCAGCTGCTTGCAGTGACAGTGACCTGGCAGCAAAGTCAGTGGCAATTGCAGAAGTATGTACCCACAGGTAGGTTTGGGTCTTGAACCCACCTTTTCCTATTGCCCTTAATCTAACTGCCACTGCATTTTTGTAGGTGACTTAAGTTGGTAAAGGCTGAACTCTGGCTTCCCTGGTAGGATAAACCAAACTTTGTACAACACGTTGGTGTGGTCTGTACGGCAGTTTTCTACAGGCAGCAGCGGGCAGAGCGTTTCAGCCCTTCCAACCACCATGCGTACTCTCTCCCAGCACGTTTTTCTCAGGTTTGTGCAGGTGACTTGCACAATGGCAGTCCCTGCCACTCCTACACGGGGGGTCATTCTCCCCCTTCTACACTGTCAAGGCAGTGCAAAGGATCTCAGAAGGGACAGAATTTGTCCCTTTACCTTGCCATCCTGCTAAGGCAGGGTTTCAGGCTCTGATTTTTTCAGAGAGGCACTACTTTTCATCTTTGGAACCGGCACAATCACCTCTGAAGCTGGCAGCCTGGTACTTGCCCAGGCTTGGCAAGGGAAGCAGTGCTTTTTTTCAACCTCCACTGCTTGAATGACCAAATTTCAGTGAAGCCATTCCTATCTTCCATCCTAACTGTAATAATGTAGATACAGTGTGGTTTTAGACTTCAGATTTTATACTTGACCTGCCATTTCAGGTTTTCCTGTGGGTTTTTTTTTTGTTTGTGTTGTTTTAAGGGAGGAAATAAAGCCATCTCAGTCACTTGAAAAAGCACATCAGGAATACAGGAAGGAGGGGACAACAATGAAGTAGAAGGCCTTGCTGATGTCTCTCCCCATGAAGTCTGCTCTGCTCCAGAATATTATATGAGCTATTTATTCTTCACGTTGTATTGAAAAAAAAAATGATGTTGTTGGCCTTTGGAGGAGATTGCCTCATCATATACACAGGCTGATGGGGCCAGACAATGGAAGCCACAAGGAACTAATAATGGAGGAACCAAAAAAAGTCGACATACATTAGGAGTAAACTTTCTTCAGAGTAGTAAAAATAGCTGAGTTTGTTTATTCCCTTTTTTCTACCTTTACTGCAAACTTTGACAGCAGTAGGTTACAGTGTTTAATGTCCTTACCCTTAGATGAATTAAGTTGCGTTCATCCAAGAAATAATGCTATGATGATGCTAGAAAAAAGCTCATGTAAAATTTATAGCCTCAAAAGGACACTGTCAAGTACTTTTATATTTTTATACATCCCTTTGTTTGTAAATATCCTCTGATAAGCTTGAAAATAAAATTTATTTCCCTATCAGACTAGTTCTTTTTATTTATGTGAATTATCTCTCCTATCAAATATTCTTAGAAGTAAATGGTTCTTTATACTTCCTTGTTTGTGGATTTGTCATTAGATACGCTCTGCTGTGGGAATTCTTAGCAGGTGCTTTTGAAATAAATAACTCTTTTTGCATGGTCCCTGTCACCATTCTCTTCATAAAAATATTTTCAAAAATGTTGAGGTATCAAGCTGAGCACATCTAAAGTCTCCCTGGCACATCTGCTTGTTACTGACAAGTTTTAACTTGATTCCGCTAGTAAATACTTCACTCAGCTCTGTTGTATGACTCCTGATTTACTCTGAAACAGCACTCCCCACCAAAATGTGGCTAAGCCCTGAACCACAGATTGGTGTGAGAAAATTGCCTGCAGAAGTAATGTGACATTTCATGTGCTTTCAGTTCAAAGATAAATCAAAATATTTAGTTCTTACCTTGCTGCATATGTAGCTAGATGCTGATTACTTATTGCAAAACCTTTAGTGTGTTGTGTTGGGTTTGTGTTTGGTGGGGTTTTGGTAACTGTGGAGGGTGTTACTGGTGTGGTTCCTTGTAAGAAGTTTCAAGAAGCTCCCCCAGCTACAAGTTGGACCTGCCTCTGGCCAAGGCCAAGCCAATTGGCACCTCTGCAATAACTTATTTAAAAGGGAGGAAAAAACTGTTGGGTGGGTTCCTTTGTTTTGGGAGCTTTTTCGTGTTGAGTGGGACCTCAGAGAGACAACCATGTGGACACCCAGGTCAGTGAGGAAGGAAAGGGGGAAGCACGCTGAAGCAGCTGCTCTCTTTCAGCCTGTGGTGAGACGGCAGGCTGAGCCCCTGCAGTCCTTAGAGATCAATGGTGGAGCAGAATGCTGTCTGCAGCCTGTGGAGGACCCCGTGTTGGAGCAAGGGACTGATCCTGAGGATGTCCATGACTCTGGGGGAGGCCTGCGCTGGAGCAATCCATCACTGAGAGGACTACAGCCCATGGAACAGACCCATGGTAGCAGAAGTTCATGGAGGGCTGTCTCCTGTGGGAGGGACGTGACGTTGCCACAGGGGAGGACTGTGAGTAGTTTTGCCCTTTTGCCCCTAAAGAGGAAGGACCAGCAGAAACTACATGGAACGGTCCAGGACTGGCCACAACCCTCATTCCCTGTCCCCCTGTGCACTTAGGGAAGAGGATGTAACAAGAGCTGGGCCTGGGAAAACGGGAGGAATCAGGGGAAGGTGTATTTATCCCTGTCCTACTCTGATTCAATTGGTGAATTGGTAGTGGTTTTGTTTACACTGATTTTGTTTCCCCAAGCTTGAGTCAGTCTTTTGCCTGTGACCATGACTGGTGAGCAAGCTCTCCCTGTCCTTTGTCTTGAGCCTTTTGTTGGATTTTCTTCTCCCCATCCCACCAGATGGGAGGTGGAGTGAGCAAGAGTCTGCATGGTGCTTTGTTCCTGACTGGGTGGGCTTAAACCAGAACATACATGAAACTATAAAATGCAGGACTCTGTTCCTTTTACTTTTTTTTATTTAATAAGTTGCTATTGAAGGCTACTACTGTTAGCCATTTTGCTGTAGTATTTGAAATTACTTCAGTAAGAGTTCAGCAAATCCAGCAACAGGTGGTAAGGGAGAGTTTGATTCTGGCTTATGTTTCTTGTCAGGGTGTACAAGTCTGTGGTGAGGCAGCAGAGCAAAAAAGTTGAAACAGTCCCCCATCTTCTTGGGATTCATCAGCATATCATAGCTGTGCAGTAACTGCTCATGAGTTGCAGTGTCACTTGAATTCTGCAAGAGCACCTAAACAAAATATATATGTAGGTTATAGCCCTTACTCCTTTCCTATAAATTCCTTCATCCGTGCAATCTCTTGCTGTCTCCTTTTCTCTTATAACAGTGCATGATGTTCAGCAGAACTGTTCAGATCCCTGGTGGATTTCATCATGGCTTGGCTTCATGGACGAAGATTTGGGAAGGGCTTTAAACGTGAGTACACCCTTCAAGCCTGCACGGTGGATTTTTTAGGTGAGGCTCAGCGTGTGCGAGACTGGCCCCACCCTTTACACCTGAGGTTCATCTGCCAGGGCCTAGTGAGCCTGGACGGTGACAGCAAAGTCCTCAGGTCGTAGGTTTGGTTAGAGTATCCTTCTCTTAGATGGATGGCCTTACAGGGCTAAACGAGCTCCATCTGCCCGGGTTTGGAGTTAGAGTTGTCCTTCTCCTAGGATGGTTGCCCAAAGGCTAGTGAGCTCATCCTGCCCGTGGACACACTTTGTCTGACCCTTCAGTTGAGACCTGTCTGGCTTGGGAGACCCTACCGGAGGCATATGCCACCACCAGCATAGCTCTCAACTTCACTAGGGCACGCAAGCTCTTTCCCCACGGCAAGGGGGTGCCCGTGAAAGAGGTGGATTTCATACACTGATGTATGTGGCAAGGTTTTGCATTAAATACTCCTAAATATATGATCAGTTTAGTTTGAGGGATCCAGAGTAACATATCTCTAGGAGAAGCAACTCTTTGATCTCACACCTACATGTAGTTTTGAACAACTTTCTTTTAATATCAGATGTTTATAAAAGCTGTCTTGCTGCTTAAGGGTATTGCTTGTGGGTTAGAGTTTATGTACCTCAAAACACTATTGTACCTGCAATCGGAGGTCAATGCCCATGTTTTTTAAAAACTCCCGCTGTTTTATGGGGCCTAATGTGGCTGTTCTTCCCTGTGTCATCTTTCGAAGGTAGCTGAAGTCAACATCTGCTGTCAGGTCTGCAGTACCTGGATCTTTCAGCACATCATGAAGTTTGTGATTCCGGAAACCCTGAAAAATTAAATTGGAAGATTATACTCGGCTGTATTCCTAGCTGTACCATAGCTGAGTCTAGCAAAGCCTAAGCTGTACATGTGAGGAGTGAGAATAGCAAATTATACTTTGAATATTTGAGATAAATGTAGCAAGGGCTCAGATTATCCCTGCTGTCTGACAGAAGCCCTTATGGGTACTGATTAAATAAGAACTCCATTACTCAGTTTTACGACTGCAGCATAATGCAGCTTCTGCTTTTATGTCTACCCAGGACCTTGCTCTTACAAGAACCTAACGAGCCAAGAGACAAATAAAAGATAACAGAGTGTTTTGGCTTATTTCAGGGTAAAAAACTTACCCGGAAAGTGTCAGTTTTGGTTCCATCATGACCATAATCAGCAACCAGTGCAGCTCCCCCATCCTTTTCTAAACGACAGGCAAGCCTCTCAATGATGACACCAGCCTCAGGACACACTTCCACATGATCTCTTGTTTCTTCAGGCTAGTGCAGAGTTCAAAGATGAAAACCTGTATTAGCACATAACTACAGGGCAAGAGTTCTTCACACTTGACATCTTGGGATTTCATCACTTCATTGGGGCACAGAGGTCCAGGGATGTAGTCGCGACTACCTAGAGCTTGAGCGAGGTTTTTGCTAACCTTCTGAGTGCTGGATTTCAGTCACCTCTTCTATAACCTATAGTCAACTGAAATGAAAATTTTCCTAACAAATAAATACGCCTGCATCAGGTGAGACTGCATTACTGTGGTACTGAAAGAATGAAAATAGCTCTTCAGCTGTGCGCACCCTTCAAAAAGGCTTTTCTGTATGAAACTTTGCAGTTGGTTTTAATCTCAACTACTTAATTTTTTAACTTTAAGAATCCAGTGAACTTTATGAAAAAAATAGTCTTAGACTTTCCATTACAGGTCAGTATATGTCAGAAGTACCCAGCTGCACATACACAGCAGGTTGAGAGCCTGGCTTAGCCAGGGCCACTGTCAAGATGGTGATGTGACACGTGCAGAACTCTGCTGCCATGAGTTTGCTGCCTCGGTTTGCTCCCTTGAAGCTTTTTTGTCTGTTTAAGCTCTGATTTTGCAAAGTTTGAAGTACATGTTTATTTTTGTGCTATATTTTCACAGTGTAGAAATTTACATGCTTGTAGAAGTTTTGCAGAATGGAAATGATAAACCCTATTTACTCATTTAGACTGAGAGCTCTCCCCCTGAGAGCTGTCAAAGTGGCTGAGAAGCAGTACATGTGTGTACTTGAAAAGAGTCAGTAAAGATGTAAGGACCAACTCTGGAAGGCAGAACCTTACCTGAATAAAGTTTTCTGTCGCAGGGGTACTGGATGGTGAGAGGACAAACCGCAGCTGGTCAGGAACTTCTGGATCTATATCAACCAACACTTCACGCCAGCCTTTCTCTGTTCTCTGTTTAATGAAACCAAGCACTCATTTTACACTCTGTAACAGTACAACAGTGCCTTGATGAGATTGTGTTAAGCATTTTCACAAATGTTTTAAGAACACAATATACTATTAACAACAATTATTCATTCCTATTCAATTCTAGCAACTGCCTTGGAAAAAGCTTGTGGTAGAGACTCATCTAGAGAGTCAACAAATACAGCTTTAATTAAAAGGAATGAATGATGCTGTTAATAAAAATGCTGCCTCTTCTATTGACAGTGCAATGTTTAACTTATCAAAATATTTTATTCTACCAGTAATTTTAATAAACTCATTATCAAATTAAAGTTGAAAGTTTCCTCTGAATCCCACCTAGCCTCTATTTTGCTAATCTCATTGCCATTCAAATGAAAGCCCTTCAGTCTTTGTTAGTAGTGGCACATAACACAGAAATTAAAAACTTGAATTAATGTAGCGTAAGAAATAAAAACCTTGAAGCTTATCTCAGCAGAAAGAATTCTTCAGCTTTCTCCAAATTTTTTCATTCAAGAACAATTACTAATGTGCAATTATGAGCTGAATTAAGCCTTATTTGTCCAAATTCAGTTAAAAATATTTTATTACCGAAGGCAATGCATGTGTTTAGTTCAGCACCCTAATTTCTCAAAGAGAAAAGGTGTTTAAGCGGATGGTCACAGTTACAATAATCTTCTTGCTATACCTGAAACTTATGTATTGGCAGAGCATCAAAAAACTCATGTGCTAGGTAAAAGCTGTAACCTGTGGGAAGGTAAAAAAGAACACATTAAATTATTAATGCTTCCATAGCAGCTTCCAGTTGAAAATTAAAATGTTTTTATGATTTTTAATGAATTAAGCTAGTTAATGTGGTTGTGAAATAATGTATCACTACTTTCAGCTTGGATACATCAAACAGAGCATTTGTACAGTGAGCTCGAGCTTTCAGTCCATGATTTTTAGATTGGTATCTCATGAAAAGTGATTCAGGCAAAGCCAGTAACTGGTTCCCCGTGAAAAGTCAGAATATATGAAATTGGTTAGTTATCCCAAAATTAAGTTCTCCCAGAATAGGTAGCAGTTACGAAAATGAGTCAAGATCCTGCCTCAGACTCACACAAGAAGAACAAAGCTGTATATTAATGACTTCTCTATCCATTATGAAGGCTAGCAGAGACGTCCTCCGTTATCAAAAGCTGCAAATGGAGGAGGGATGCCATCCCTGTAACAAGACGTTCAAGCTCCTTACCTGGTGGCACATCTTGAATGTCTCTGTACCAGAAAATGGGAATTCCAGTCTTGCTAACGCCTTTCATGTAAGCAGGCTTGTCCT
The DNA here is from genome assembly GCA_009769605.1 of Bucorvus abyssinicus. Lineage (NCBI taxonomy): Eukaryota > Metazoa > Chordata > Aves > Bucerotiformes > Bucorvidae > Bucorvus > Bucorvus abyssinicus. Next base: position 34,612,705 of record CM020031.1, read on the forward strand.
CAGTGTATGACTGCACCTCGCCTCCTGTCAGCATCAGTGCTTGGATCTCACTGAGTTTGGGACTCACTTCTACCAGATGAATAGAGATATCACATTTACTAAGTAAAGAGGCAAGCTGGTTGAAGACCTACAAAGGCAGATGAATTCTATTAGGCACAGTTACGTGCTGTATACATTAAAGCTTTAATCTCATTATTTATATTCAAGATAAAAGATTTAGTTGCCTTTCATTTAACAAAATAGTCTCAGTGAAAGAGACTGCATTTTGCTCCTCCAGAAGGAAAAGGGACTTTCTTCATCAATTTTAATAAAAGCTGCTATGCTTCTTAGAAGTCAGCAAATACAGCATACATTATATAGTTGTAAGAACAACATGAAATGCTAATTTAAAATAGTAATAGCCTGAGAGCGAGTAGCTCCTCTAATACCTGCAAAGGGTTTAGCATTAGGAGAAAAATGGTTCAGTTTTCCCAGACACCATAAACAAAAAGTGCTCAACATCCTAGATTTCACTGTGGTTATTAGAGTTCTTTTTCATTAACATATGTAAATAGAAAAAAAGTTCTTCTGAGTTACGAAATCCCATTAGCAAGTCACTTTTGAATCAATATTTTAATTAATAGCCATGCAAGCATGACAGAACAGAAGGGGTTATCTCAGAAGAAATTCCCAAAGGAGCCAACACAACTTCAGCTCCGTATTATTTTCCTTCCCTCTTCCTCCTGTTGGTTGCACTGCGGTGTCCCTCCACAGCAGCAGCCCCCGCAAATGGATTTCAGTTTGGATAATGCTCTGCTATACAGAAATAATTTATAATGGACTATTCCTGCCCTCTCCTTCTATCCATTAGCATTTGAAAGATTCCATACGTGTCTGCACTGTGTGCACACATTGGCCCGTGTTCTGCTTTCAAGTGAGACGCCTGATCTCAGAAACACACACTTAAGAGTCTAAGCTGCAAATCTCGTGACTGAAATGATCTGGTTACTAGGGAAGGTTCAACCCTGATAGCAAAACATGACTCCTTCAGGTTTCAGAGTAGCCCTGGGATAAAGCCAGAAATAAAGAACATTAATATTAGTTCTCACCTACCCGTAATATATCATCAGTAAGAGTGCCCCTCCCTGGGCCCAGTTCCACCAGCTGGAACGCTTTAGGTTTGCCCGTGGCTATCCATTCACTGATATACCATATTCCTATTAACTGACAGTGAGAAACAAGACAGAGAAAGGGTTACAACGCAACTTGAAAACTTGTGTAAGGTGGTATCTGCCCTTTGTCTGACAATAACTAAGGTACTATGCAACATTCTTTTTAAGTTATAAAAAATCATTACAGTACATAATCCTCCCTCTTTCAGTATTAAAATCGTAATTGTTTGCTGTCAGCCCAGCAGAAGCGACTCCCTCTGGGTAAAAGTGTGGGAGTCTTTTCTGGCTGGAGCAAGAACTTTTACTTAAGGCCCAAAAGCAGGTCATTGCTCTGAACAACCGTTCTTTATTTACCAAAGTGTCTCTGAGAACAGCACTTAGCCAGTCTTCACTACTGGAAATGATACACACACCAGAGTGAACCAACCCAAAATGTGACAATCACTTTTGAGTGGAGTTTTCGCAATGGGAAGGTAACATAACTCCTTTTATTATAAGCAAGTTCTATATGCAAACAAGCGTTACTAAGCACACACGGTGTCCCAAACTGTAACACAAGGAATCGCTTCCTCTCCAAAACCAACTCAACTGTAACTCAGTGAATGAAAAGAACTATGCGTTACCTCTCCAAACACCTGACTTATTTCAGGTGAGGTGATGAAATCTCCGCCTTCGCCGATGCCGCCGCGGCGCGTGTAGTAACCCTGTGAGGAGGGGAGAGGAGCTGTGAGCCCGGGGAGCGGCACTGCGGGGCCGCTTTCTGGCCGACTGCGACACTACGGGCTCCGAGTGCTCAGGCACAGCATCCCCGGCCCGGCCCTGTCCGCACCTGGCCGGGGTTAGTGAGCGCCTCCCGCATGTACTCGGCCACCGTCACTGGCCCAGTGGCCCGCAGCTTGAGTAGCAGGTGCCGCAGCATGGCGGTGGCTCGGCTGGGCCCCTCGGCCTCTCCCCCCGCGGCCGAGGAGGGCCGCGCCGCCGCCGCTCCGGGGATGGGGGGAAGGTGGTGGTTACCATGGTGACGGGGGAGCCGACGGCGGCCGGCGGGGCCCAGGGCAGCGGCGAGGAGCGCGCGGCATGTGGGCAGCGGGACCATGGCCGGGGCGGCAGCTGCAGCAGCAGAAGCCCCTCCTCCTTCTCAGGTCCTGGCCGCTCGGTGGCCGCTCTACGACTCGCAGCCCGCGAAAGGACGAGCCACGGGCTAAACGCCGCTGGGAACGGGCGAAGACGGCTGTACTTTGTCTGAGACGCCCCCCGCCCGCTCCGTCGCCACTTTCCGCCTCCGGCGAGGCTCCGCGCGCCCTCCTCCCCCCTTGCAGGACCTGCGGACCCACGGGACCGGAAACGCGGCGGCGCGCATGGGCACAGGCGCTTCCGGCGGGCAGAGATGGCAGCGCTGTGGGATTTCGGCGTGAGGGACCCGAAGGAGGCGGATGAAGACAGCGGCGGAGAGGAGGACGATGAAGAAGGAGAAGATGGAGATGCTGGCGATGCTGGCGGGTTCACGCTGGACGAGGTGCTGCGCCTCGGCGGCACCAAGGTAAAGGAAGGGGGGCGGGAGGCAGCGGGAGCACATGTCAGCCGGGCCTCCCCGGGACGGGCCCTTGTGGAGCGCGAAGTGTGGGGAGGTGGTGGGGGGAGCCGCTGGGAGCGCGCGGCTTCGTGCCTGGTCCGCCTGTAACGGCCGTGCGCTGCCGTCCGCAGCAAGACTACATGATGCTGTGCGCCGTGGACGAGGACGAGGAGGTGGTGGACGGCGGCAAGAAGGACGTGGTCGACGACCTGAAGGAAGGGGAGCTGGAGGCGTTCATCAGCTCCCTGGGGCTCAGCAAGTACGCAGAAAGTTGCCTGGTGGTGGAGGGGGAGGAGGACGACGGTGGCAGGGAGAACAAAGAGAAGCCCCCAAAGAACGAGAAAAGCAAGAAGGAAATGAAGTCTCCCTCGTTAAATGGGAAAAAAGAAAAAAAAGAAAAAAAAGAAAAAGCAAGCAGTGTGAAAGACAGCAAGAAGAAGGTCAAGGAAAAGGCAAGTGGTGTGAAAGACAGCAAGAAGCAGCAAACTGTTGGTGATCAGAACAAGCACCTTTCAGCAAAGAGAGAAATGCTGGAAGTAGATTTTGAATTTCACGCTAGACAAGTGATACTGATCAAACCAGGGGGCAAATGGTATGATCTAGAATACACCAATGAATTCTCTTCAGAGCCACAGAATCAGATGCTTCTGTCCAAGTATAAGACCTTGGCTCAAAAGCTGTACCAACATGAGACAGACCTGTATAAGAATAAGACAGATTATCAGAAGGGGGCCTCTTCAGCATGGATGAAAACTGTTGTGTCATCAGGTACATTGGCTGACAGGATGGCAGCGATGACCCTGCTTATTCAGGACAGTGCTGTCCACAGTATCCAGTTTGTTGAGAACTTGGTAAACCTCATAAAGAAAAAGGGCAGCAGGCATCAAAGCCTCATGGCTTTGGATACTTTCAAGGAGCTTCTCATTTCAGATCTCTTGCCAGACAGTCGAAAATTATGGTCTTTCTCGCAGCGACCATTTAACAGTATAGAGAAGATGTCGAGTGGCAACAGGGATTCCAGAGACAGGCGGTTGATACTGTGGTACTTTGAGCATCAGCTGAAACTGCAGGTGGCAGAGTTTGTGCAAGCATTAGAAACACTGAGTCATGATTCTCTGACAGCACCAAAATCCCGAGCACTGGCAGTTGCCCACGAGCTTCTCTGTAACAAGCCTGAGCAGGAGAAAGTTCTGCTTGTTCAGCTGGTAAATAAACTGGGAGACCCTCAGAACAAAATTGCCACCAAAGCCTCTTATCTTTTAGAGACCTTACTTCACAAGCATCCGAATATGAAGGGAGTGGTGTGCAGTGAGGTGGAGAGGCTCTTGTACCGGTCAAACATCAATGTGAAAACTCAATACTATGCCATTTGCTTTCTAAATCAGATAGTCCTCAGTCATGAAGAAAGTGCATTGGCTAGCAAGTTAATAACTTTGTACTTCTGCTTTTTTCGGAATTGCATTAAGAAAAAAGACGTTGAATCCAAAATGCTCAGTGCTCTTCTTTGTGGGGTAAACAGAGCTTACCCTTATGCTGAGACTGGTGATGAGAAAGTGAAAGAACAAATGGACACGTTGTTTAAAGTTCTGCATCTTGTGAACTTTGGTACCAGCGTCCAGGCCCTGATGTTGCTGTTTCAAGTGATGGACTCTCAGCAGACTGTGTCGGATAGGTACTACGCAGCACTGTACAAGTAAGTTGCGGGTTTGCATTTTTTATATAGATTTCATTTTATGAGGTAGTCACCATTAATTTAAAGTTGTAGAAGCACTTGCTTTGCTTTTAAGATCTTGGGAGATCTGTGTCTCATTGGCTAAAATTTTCTGATGTTTTGTGTGACATAGAGGAAAATGTGTGTGATTTCTTTGACTTAATGTGGGGATAAAACTAATGGTAGTGATGGGTCCCGAGAACACAATGCATGCATTTCATCCTTTGCACTGTTTTCTAGTGGCATGTTTTAATTCCAGATATTATTTGAAACTAATAGATAACTACTTCTTCTGAAATCACTTTTACAGGTACTGTGGTTTAGCCGCAGAAGAGCCTAAAATCTTTTTTCCTTTTTTTCATATGGGGGGCAGGGAAATAATGTGTTAACACATTCTTTAGGTGATTTAATTTGTATAGTTTGAAAGCATTATTTTATAAAAGTATCTCCTTTTTTTTTTTTTATCCTAGCTGATTGTTTAGACTCATTGTAGGATCTTTACAGGCTTCTATTTAGTTGACCAAAGGAAAGTTGCTGATTTTTATAAAAGGGAGCTCAAGTTCCCCCAGAATGTGTGTGTATTTAGGGGCATTCCTGTGCCTGGCAGTTTGGAAAAAAAGTGGAGTGAAAAATAAACTTGCCAACACATATGTCTGGTCTGATTGTGAAGCATGCTAATTGCTAACCATTTGCTTTTTATTTTTTTTAATATGTGAATAAATCAGATTAGTTTTTTACTTTGAACATTTCAAAGTTTTAAACTATTTTCAGTTGAACTCAGTTTCTTTATATTTTCTTTTTATTTGTTTACTGGTATGGGTTTCATTTTAACCTTCAGTGTCTCATCTATATCTAGAAATATTAGACAGCTGTTGATATTTCAGGGTTGATCATAATGGTTTTGAGTATTGGGGAACCAGCCGTCACTGGTCTTTTAGATGGCACTCTGAAAAATGTAGATGATTGTCAATAGCAATTATTCTTCTATGTGTATTGTGACAATCTGCAATCTTTTCTCCTCTGTGTTCTACAGGAAGCTTCTTGATCCTGCTTTAGCAACCTGCTCAAAGCCATCCATGTTTCTTAATCTTGTCTATAAATCTCTGAAGGCAGATGTAGTGTTACGGCGCGTGAAGGCCTTTGTGAAGAGGTTACTTCAGGTCACCTGTAGTCAAATGCCACCCTTCATTTGTGGAACGCTGTACCTTCTGTCCGAGCTTCTGAAAGTAAAGCCAGAGTTAAGGGTCCAGCTGCAGGATCATGTGGTATATAACAGGATTTCTTTATCTCATTGTTTCTTCAATAAGAGCTAGTTTCATAAGCACCTTTCCCTAACCTGTTTATTAGTAACCTGAGGGTTTGCTAATGTTATGCTACAGGAGGAAGCACTTGAACAATTATAACTATGTTAAAATTCTGCATAGATGAAGGTGTTTTGAGCATCCTAGCGAGTCCTATGGACTTCATTCGTGGAAAGAGGATTGTTTTTCTAAATGCTGTATAAATAAGGAGGTGAACATTTTTCACCCAAAAGCTTTGTCAAAACATGGGCTATTTGTTTCTTCTGTTGGCAGTCTCTGAAGAATAGCTAGGCAGGACTGGATTGCTTTTTTTCTTTCTTTCTTCAGGTGGGAAGGGACAATTACCCTTGTGTGATGTAAGCTGTAAAGTTCATTTTTAAGTCTTTTATTAAGGGCAAAAATCTCTATTGCTTAAACATTGGCCATTATTTGCTTATATATTTGTAAGTAGCTTCTTAAGAACTGTGTGTGCATTTCTCTAATAAATCAGAATAAAACTGGAAAGGAGAAGCTGTTCGCTAACATTTTATGTTGTTTAGGAGTCAGATGATGAAGAGTGCTTTAAGGATCAAGAAGATGCTGAGGAAAAATTTGTGGATGCAGACAAAGAAATGGAAGATGAAGTGAGGAGCACAACAGAAAATTCTGCCAAAACAAACAATTCAAATTCGGTAGCCTCGTGGGTGCATCATGAGAATATGGGAGGTAAATTAGCAAGATAATATAATTCATTTAACTTGTAACTTTCTGTAGCAGTGAGGTGTTGATCAAGACTTTTTGTAAAAGTTATTAAAACATTTTAGGTTTTCAAATTGAAGTTTGATTCAAAGCAATCAGTCAGAATAATTTTTCTTTATCTGTTAGCTCAGCAGTGTTGAAGAGACCATATGAATCTGCTAGTGTGCTTCACTTCATGCAGTTTGTAGCATTTGTGCTGAAGCAATAAACAGGCTCAGGAGTTTTTGCTTTCATGTTCAAACACTTTCAGAGTGATATAGCCAAGGTTAGGACATAGAACTGCTCATTTGCTTATGAAGCTTGCTAGAACAATTCATCTAGCTTTGAGCCTGCTTCTAGTTTCACTCTTCCCTGGGGACCTTTTGGAACAGAGCAGGGGTTTTCAGGAGCTTCCTTGGAATCACGTAGGAACTTACCTGTGCACTTCATCATGCACTGGGGAAGGGCAGCTGAATAGAACCCTTTTTTTGCTCTGAATGAATCTGGCCTGTCCAGCGAAGAATGACGGGCAACATTGCTGTCACAGTGAAATGAAAGTAGTACTCTATCATAGCCTGATGAAATTTAAGTTGTTTTTACCTCCTCCGCCCCTCAGGCAGAAAGAGTGGAGCTTCGTATGATCCTATGCACCGCAGTCCTTTATATTGTGGTGCTGAAAGTACAAGCCTTTGGGAACTGAAGAAGGTAAGTTGTTCTTATGTTGTGATTACTGTGTTTCTTAATGTGGCCTTTGTACCGAGACAGGAAAATTAACTTGCTTATCCTGGGAGTAGCTACCTGGGTAACGTAACAGAAAGGTTAAAGGACACATTGTTCAGCTTTACATTTGTATATGTTATGTACAATGATGATATTCTGGAGTAGGGAATAGGAATTTTTAAGTGAAGATTTGGACAATAATAATATTTTTTGACTTTTGGATCTTAGCTTTATATCACTAAAGCTTTTTAGTGTTGAATTAAATAAAATTTTAAGTTAAAATGTATTTAGTTAATGCAAACAAAATATGAGAACTTGAAGTTCTTCAGTTGTTCAAGGGCAAAGCACATCAGCTTTGCACTACTATATGTGTAGTAGTAGTCTCTCAGGGGAGACCTTATCACTCTCTACTGCTACCTGAAAGGAGGTTGTAGTGAGATGCGGGTTGGTCTCTTCTCCCATATTATGAATGACAGGACGAGAGGAATGGCCTTAAGGTGCGTCAGGGGAAATTTAGGTTGGGTATCAGGAAGAATTTCTTTACACAGAGCGTCATTAAGCATTGGAACAGGTTGTCCAGGGAGCTGGTGGAGTCCCCATCCCTGGAGGTATTTAAAAGACGTGTAGATGTGGTGCTGATGGACATGGTTTAGGAACCCTGGCAGTGCAGGTGAATGGTTGGACTCGATGATCTTAAAGGTCTCTTCCAACCAGATGATTCTGTGATTCTGTCTGTGTGTTATTTGGTGAGTTACAGAGTGGTCTATGACATAATGGTGTTGTCAGGAGTCTGATATATCAACATGAGTAATGATTGCATTTCTTTTTAAAGTAGAGATAAATAAATTATTCATATTTTTCAGCTTTCTGAACATTATCATCCATCTGTGGCCTTATTTGCAAAAACAATTCTAGAAGTAAGTGCTTTTCCTTGTCTGTAGCTTTGAATTTTGATTTTTATGTTAGCTGTCTTTTGCCATTTGAAGAAATACATTATAGTGCTGCCTTGCACTCTGCAGGTAACTAGCAGCTCTGCAGTACTGTAACATACATTCAAATGCAGAGCTTTTCATGGAATTAGAGTGTTTTAGAGAAAGGAGACTGCTCAGAGAAGTAAATAACTTGGTAGAAATGTGGGTATTACCTGCTTTTTTAGAATTTTGGACTTTAAAGTGGGTTCTTTACGTGGGGAACCTTGCTGTTAGAACAAATTCTTTTTTAATACTGTTGTGATATCATGCCAAAAATACTCAAGCCTACACAAGTATGTACTTAAAATGTTTATTTTCATTTGAATATATGGTATGCAAATGGTGCTGAGTATTTACCACTATTAGTATGGTACATTGCAAGGCAGTTCATCACTGAAACAGAGAGAAGGAGATGGGTTTTAGTTAAGAAAATATTGAAATTCCAAAAATAACAATCTATAGAGGAGTATATTAACTGGTCAGGCTTATGTGATGAGGTGTCCCCAAGTCTTTCTCTTTTTAAAGTGTGGTTTATTGTTTTTCTTGGACAGTTTAAGTCCTCTGTGTTTAGTTGCTGTCTTTCTGAAATGACCTGAATGATTTTTGGCTTTTTTCTTCTTTCAGGGAAATCACATTCAGTACTCCGGTGACCCTTTGCAGGATTTTACATTAATGAGATTCTTGGATCGCTTTGTGTACAGGAATCCCAAACTCCATAAAGGCAAAGGTGCGAAATTCTCTGTACATATTAGCATATGACCTTGATTATTGATGATGACCAAACTCTTTTTATCTCAGATTGCCAACTAACCCTTTGTGATTGTCATGTATTCAAGATACGTGCAGTGGAGGAAAGGGGTCAGTACACAGCTCTTCAAGAGAAATGTCTGCAGCTTAGAATCAGCTGACGATCACACACTGCTGCCTTTAACATCTGCAGTGCAGAAATTGCTAACCTAGCTGGAATAAGCAAAGTGATAGGGGAATGTAAAGACTACAGAATGGTTGAGACCTCTGGAGGTGATCTGCTCAAGCAGGGCAACCTACAGCAGGCTGCCTAGGCTGTCCAGATGGCTTTTGAATGTCTCCAAGAATGGAGACTCTGTTGCCTCTCTGGGCAGCCTGTGCCAGTGCACAGTCGCCCTCACAGTGAAGAAGTATTTTCTAACATTTGGATGGAGCCTCTTGTGTTTCAGTTTGTGTCTGTCACCTCTTGTCCTGTCACTGGGCACACCTCTTGTCCTGTCACTGGGCACTACTGGAAAGTGCCTGGCTCTGTCTTCTTTACCCCTTTCCTTCACGTATTTATATGCATTGATGAGATCCCCCCTGAGCCTTCTCTTCTCCAGCCTGAACAGTTCCAGCTCTCCCAGCCTTTCCTCACAGGAGAGGTGCTTGTAGTCCCTTCGTAGTCTTAATGGCCCTTTGCTGGAGTCTCTCCAGTATGCCCATGTCTCCCTTGTACTGGGGAGCCCAGACCTGGACACAGCACTCCAGGGATGGCTTCGCCAGCGCTGATGAGATGAAGGATCACCTCCCTGCACCTGCTGGCAACGTTCCTCCTTGTGCAGCCCAGGATACCGTAAGTTGTCTTTGCTGCAAAGGCGCATTGCTGGCTCATGGTCAACTTGGTGTCCACCAAGGCCCAGAGACTTTTCTGCCAAGCTGCTTTCCAGCTGGGCAGCCCCCAGCACATACTGGTGCATGGGGTAGTTCCTCCCCAGGTGCAGGACTTTGCACTTCCCCTTGTTGAACTGCATGAGGTTCCTGTCAGCCTGTTTCTCCAGTCTCTTGAGGTCCTTACGAATGGAAGCACGACCTTCTAATTTGTTTGTTTCTGATTTATGTTCTGCTACAGAAAACACCAGCAGTGTGGTAATGCAGCCGAAGAAGAAGCAGTTTATGAAACATATGCAGAATCTTGCAGGTAAGCCAGCCCCTTTTCAGTTAAGATTGTGATGGCTAAAGAATTCTTGGCTGGTTGTTGTAGATGTGTCATCTGCACTGTCTGTGCTATTTCTGTTAGCAACAAAAGAAAAGTCTTGTCCATTAGGAGAGCAATGGTGGTGCCTGATGTTCAGGATCAGATCTAGTCTACTTCTAAGGGAGCATGGAACCTCCACAGCTGAAACTTTGGAGCCATTGAATCATTTTAAGAACAAATGACATAGAGAAAGTCAGTTCCCTTAACTGTTTGCCTCTTGAGTAGGAAAATGCCTTCTACTGTAGCACTTGGCTTTACGCACCTTTTTTTTTAAGACCTTTCTTTTCTCTCTGTTTATCCCCCTAATTGTCAATTACTTTTTGTTGTACCGATTCCTTTTTCTTAGGCAATGCATGATGAAGATCACACATTAAGAAATGTATAGCAGCAAAGGACAGAGATACTGAAAATGCATGCCTCATGTCCTGTGCAGTTTTTGCTATGACCTGCATATGCTTCCTATACCTTCTCTTACACTAACTTATCTTTCTCCTGCATCCCCCTAAATGGAAATATATCCCCTGGGTAAAGAAAAGATTCGCAGTCTTGTATAAAATTTTAGAACATTGTTACAAATTTGCTTGTAGCTGGCAGTGTGGTCCCTTGAGGGGAAAAAAAGGCTAAAAAAAGCCTTAAAATTTATTCCAGCTAATAATATTTCTAGTTAGAGGAACAATCTGTTAGGGTACTAACCTCAGAGGGACATTAATTTATAAAATACTAAATAAATTTTCTGCTCACAAACATGCCATTCTTAGTCTGGCATCCTAGTTTTACAAATAATGTTTTTTAAAGTTCTTTAAAATATCTAAAATTATATAAAAAACTTTTAAATCTATGCTGATATAGCAGTAGTTAATATAGCAGTATTGTGTAGTTAATGTTTTTACTTGTTTCCAAGTTATCATATGACCGTTCTTACTCTGTTTATTATGATTGAAAAGTTACTTACAATCTCAAAAATTGGATTTATATAATGATTTAAATCACATTAAGCTCTTTCATTAAATGATATGGGTTATTCCATACAGTCCCACAGCTGTAGCTGTTGTTGGGATTAGTGTATGGTATCTTTGGCTCTGTTATTTTGCTAAGAGTCTTCCTGCCTCCAGAAAGAGGCTGTAGGTGGTTGCAAAACCTCCCTTGCTGATATGTAGATTAGAACCTGGTTAGGGCTATACCTCGAGTTTTTCCATGGGGCCTGCTCACATCTAAGTATTAGTATGTACATTGAGAACTTGTGGTTTGAAGTTGTTTTAGATGAGCTCCACTTTATTTAACGGATGACGCAGGTTATCTGTGTACTTCTTCTGTCTGTGCACGCTGACTAACCTTTTAAACAAATGACAATAATTTCAGCTTGCAGTAAAATCAGTTCTTTTTTCGTTTTGCAGTCAACAGTAAGGAATTCTGTGCCAAAGATGAAAGCAAAATCCCAGTGGATGAAGTGTTTTTTCACAGGTAATGGAATACTTGTGAACATTCATTTTAAGTGCTATTTTTGAATACAGTACCATCAAAACCCATTACATTTTTTAAGTGTTCTCTGGTATTCCAAGTGTTTTCAAAACTTGATTAATTTTAGTGACTTCTGCTTATAGTACTTTCCTTAGAACGTAGTTTCAACATTTGTCTAAAGCCCTTAAAAAAGAATATCAGCTATGAACAAAGGCAGTCAGTGCTTGTGGTCTACAGTCAGGTAAGTTGACATTGTAATAGAGGCCTTAAACAATGGGTAGTGATGCATGTCTGTGTTGTAATTCTTATGCGTTAGAAGTATATTTAAAAAATGGAATATACCTTGCTTATGTTATTAGCTTCAAAGCTTATTGGAATGGAACAATGCAAAAGAAGTCGGAGGTAGTTTTCGGTGTATTTCTTTTTCTTTATTCTTCATAGTTCTTTCCATTTAGTTGGCTTTCCTTTCAAATTATGATACAAAAATGCAGCTGTAATACTAAAATTGAAGTGATACAGATTTAGCAAAAATTTGTTCTTACTAAATCAAAATACTGGTTACCTGTGAGTGTCTCCCTGGGAGATCAGTGTTTGTTTATTTCATTTAATTAACTTTTGTTTGTTTGTTTAATATATTCATTGCTGTAGGGGCTTTAGAATTTTTCTGAAGTATCAGGTTAATGGAACTTCATAATTTTAAGTAACTGATATAATAATATTGATAATTATAATATTAATTAAAAAATAAAATCACGGTATTAATTTTGAGATTAAAGCAAAGCAGCTTAGAAACATGCCCGTCTGAAAAGTTAACTGTATTGTTACATTAAAGATGACTGAAACTGTGATTACACATTTAAAATCTTCCGTACGAAGTCTGTACTGTTTTGCTCTTGTATATGATTAAATTTGCCTTCTGTGTTTGGTGCTTCTTTAATATGAAATGAAGGAGAGAAAGTGGTTTAAAATGACTGACAGGAGCTAAAACTAAGCACAGAAGAGAAGAGGGTTACAGCAGAAAATTTAACAGAACTTAATGGGTGAATGAATCTCTTTTTTAACTTTTTTTTTCCTCAATTAGATTCAAGTTAAATTTGATCCTTTCTTCCTTACCAATACAAGGCAGATTTTCACATCTTTCTTGTGCCCTTGTAGAAATTCACTATGCTCAAACTAATGTCTGGCACTTTTGGCTGTGAAATTTCTTTGTTTTAAATCTTACAGTAGTGTCTTACTCTTTGGAAAACAAAATATCAATCCCTCATTTGGGATGTGTTTGAAACCATTACTTACAATTTTCAACTGGCAGAGTATACATGAAAAAATCTGCAGGTTTTTGTTTTTTCAAACTTGTTGTAAAGGTCATCACTTGCAGTTTTGTGATTGAGAGCAATATATTATTTCAGATTTTATTCAAAGTTTGATAAGAGAAGAGAGAAACAAAAGCATGAGGATGATGAAGAAAGTGTGGAAGATGTAGATGATGATGAATTTGAAAGAGTGTTGGGTAAGGCTGTGTTTTTCCTTGCAGTAACTATCTCAGTAACTACTCCTGCTGTTACAGATTACTGATTTATCCTTTTTATAGTTGATATTGTATAAAAGAGCCAGATACTGGAATATGGAAGTGGAAGAAAAGTGGCTTTCCAGTTCCCATTCTATGCTACTACAGCCAGCAGTTCATACTGTCTATCACATAAGCCAACTGGATGGCCATCTCCTAGAAAAGGCCTTGCTCTCACTATGCCAGGACTGTTCAGCTTGTTCGAATGGTCGAAAATTGCCTGATTTTGAGCATAAGCTCATGAGTGGCAGTTCGTGCCTTTTTGTTCTTTCCCTAATATAGTCTGAGAGTTAAATAACTTTTTCCAACAGCATGTAACATTTGCTTCTATTTTTTTCTTTACTGCTTGGGCTTTTTTAATCTCCCTTACAGTTTCTCTTACCATTCCTACATCTTTCATGAGGTTATTTGTTTAGTTAGGTCCTTGGCAAGCTTTTGCAGTAGTGTTAGCTCTTCCTGTAGCATGTACTTTGTTTGCTTTAGAATTAGTGTATGATTTTTTTCCAGAATCGAAATTTGTTAGTGTACTATAAAATGTTCATTATTTTATGGTTTTGTATTTTGATCATACAGTTAATATGTGTATTTGGAAAAAAAAATCGAGCTAGCTCACCATAACTGTTTTGTACAATATTTAGAGAATTCTGAACTCCCGTAGGAGGATTCTTCCTTAGTGACACAGTTAGTATGGTCTTAGTTATGACAAGAATCTGTTACTAATTGTGTTTGTGATTTTTATTGTTAGTATCTTTAATAAGTTAACTGTCTCTGAGAACTTGCTCCATAAATTCAGAAGCTTAAGGACCTCCTAATGTTAGCTTTTACTCTTTGAAACAGTACCGTTGTGATTTTTCAGATTTTGTTTTTACTCGCCATTTTATATAGCAATATTTTTGATAAGTGAACCCCATGATAGGAACTTTCACCCTCTAGCCTGCTTTGCTTTTCTGTCAAAAATCATAGTGAATACTTCTAATCTGAAAATCGACATACAGATTAGCTGGCAGGACACTCGCTTGGGATATCTTAATTGAGTCTTTGTTCTATCTGACTTGGAGCAAGAGTCTGAGACTTGTTTCGCCCACCTGCCAACTCAGTTTGAATCTCTGGGCAATTATGTGTCCATTCGTGTCTGTCTGTTTCCCACATCATCTGGTTCTGGCCAGAAATTACACTCTGGGTAAAAGAAAATTTTCATTATTTTTCAAAGAAAAAAATTTTTTTTTTTAATTAGAAAAAGTCCAGTTCGATTTAAGTAATTGTTTTGTGGACTATTTTTCATAGGAGTGTGAACCCTTTGGTATTAGGTAACCTGTTGTTACTGATGCAGATCATATAAACTGTTCAGGAAAATGATACCTAAAAATAATATATTTTGCAATTACTTGTTTGACTTTGTTTTGTAGTAATAATTTCTTCCCCCTAGATACGTTTGAAGCTGCTGATAATGCCATTGACGTTGACCAAGATGACCTTGATTTTGCTGGGTAAGACTTTAAATTGCTTCTTTCATCTATTGTTTTAATACCTATATATAGAGTTTTACTTTGCAGAACTGGATAGACATTTTCCAAAAAGACTCAGAATATCATCTTGCAAAAAAGGCAGCACTGGGTAATGCTGCTTTTCGTCATGTCCCTTAATGGAGCATTGTGATCCTGTGGTGCTTACAGTCTCCTGGCTTAACACGTGAGACCTGTAGTGTTTTATGTATCCAATGCAGTGACCCAGTAAGCAAGGTAAAAATCTTACTTGTTTTTCACTGTCTCAGGTTTCTGTTTGAGAATTACTAAGTACAGAAGTAAGCAGAATGAGGCGTGATGGTATTGCTACTGCACGGACTGGTTGTAACTGACTTAATGAAGTAAATAAACTTTGTGGAATCCAGAATCACAGACCTCAGTTCTCAGGAAGTCAGCGGTTTCATTAATCATAGAATCATTCACATTGGAAAAGATCTTTAAGATCGGAGAGTCCAACCATGAATGATTAAGTAGCCTCTTTTTTACTTAAAAGTAACGGCAATACAGCTTTTGAATCAGCAAAGAAATATTTGTGTCTTGAGGTGAAAGAATTCAAACTTAAACTTCTAGTGAAACCTTAACATTTTTATGATCCAGTCTGGTCTGAGTCAAAAATAGCAAAAAGGAGACAAAAAAACCAAGTAACCATCAAGTACATGAAGAAAAAAGAAAAGAAAGAAGCCTTATTTCTTCATTCAGTAGAGTTGCTAGGGATACCAGCAGTTTGTGTGTTTTACAGAAAAGACTTTCTGAAAAGGAGCAAAGGCCTGTAGGAGGTAAAATACTGAAGCTGACATTTCTGTTAATTTCAGAAGAGGATTCACTGCAGAACTTCTTAAAATGGTTGTTGAACTTTTCTAACATAGTGTTTTGCCAAGACATAGATGTTACCTGGATGCAAACGCTATTTTGCCAGATGAAATGCTAAGCTCGTTACATATTTTTTTAGTAATATACAAAAGAAACCCAAAGGCGGTAAGAAAGGCCAAAGAAGGAAGGAATCCAGTGCTGACTGGGAGGATTCTGATGATGAAGATGAATTCAGTGATCTGGATGATGAGGAAGTCTCCTTAGGAAGTATGGAGGAAGACTTTGCAGAGGACATGGATGAAGAGGGAGGTGTATTTATGGATGTGTCTGATGATGATAACAGCCTAGGTAAAGTACCATTTATTATTAAAAAACGAGAAGAAAAAACTTTAAAAATAGGTTATCTAATATGTAATTAAATGTACAAATTCAGATTTAGCTACCTAGGTGGGAGTTTTGGCTTTTATGTAAAGAAGTGACACAAGTCCTTCTCTGGACAATGAAGTCTTAAGAGAAACATTTCCTGTCACAGTGTCCTAGGTGAGAGTGGGGATTAGGCATCTGGGTATAAAAACTTGCAAACAAGGCATGTTTCTTTCATACCAAAAACATTGGCGGTAACAAAAGTAGCTTTATACACAAATAAGTGGCTACAGTAGGAAGAAACACCAAAAGATCTCAAAGAGAAAAATAAAACAATGTAGAATTTGGTTATTTTTTAATTTCTTTAGACCTACTTAATATTTTTTTTTTTTTAGATGAGGTAACTTTTATTGAAATTGCTGTCTCCTAAGTAACAGCTTGCTCTTCTAATACAGCTATGCAACTAAGTTTTTATTGTGGCTGTAATAATAACTGATCATTGCACCTGCATGCTTTTGTTTTCAACTGAAAAGCACATTTTACACAGTATACACTTTATGTGGCTGGAAAAGTGCAGATTAATGGAGTATTTCAACTTAAGATCACAGGAAGATGACTGAGGGTAGAGGAGGTGAACTATTCATACATCTGTTAACACAATCTTTCATGAGATTATTATTTCATTAAACTCAACAAGCAGACATTCAAGGTTATGTGACACCTGCTTTTAGCCTTCATATTTTATGTATCTTAGTACCGTATTTCATTGCTTTTTGGTGCTGTGGAAAAAAAGCATAAAGAATGGCACACCACTGACCACTTTTTCAATGTCTGCGTTGAAGAAATCGCGGATTTGGTTGTGGGCACTGTGTTTTAAACTTTTTTAAAGACAAATATGCCAAAAAGAAATTTTAGTCTTTGCTGTGGTTTAAATACACATTCATGTGTGACAATGAGGGATTGATGTAACTTTTTTTTTTTTTCCTGTCAGACCCAAACAGTGACCAGCAATTGAAGTCTGCCAGTAAAAAAGGCAAGAGAAAGAAAGACATGAATTTTGTGGGATCACTTGAAGGTAAGGAAGTACTGCCATGATTTCCATTTGAGAAGGCTTAATACAAATAGAGAGTCTGAAAAACTTTGGAATCAGGAGGGTTTTAGTACAATATGTTATCTACACTTTTGGATCTGGGTTCAGATTTGAATAAACCATAAACGAAAAGGAGGTTGTCCTCTAACTGGTGTGGCCTAGTTCAGAATGACAATCTGCTGTTGAAGGACTGGGAATTGAAGGAGGAACTTTTGAAGGAAGCATGGAGTTGTAGTGGTGATTTGTCCATCTGTTACTAACACCTGATGCACAGAATTCTCCTATTTAGTTCTTGGTTGGAAACTTTTTTCCTTTTTTTATAAGGGAGGTGGAGAATAAAGGTTTCTAGCACAGTCATTTTAGATGGTCCCATTAAATACATAAATAAGTAATATTAAAAACAAGGTAACACTTTGAATTTTTCATGTCTTTGTGAACTCAAAATTCTGTCTTGTGAGAATAATGCTTTTTGTTTGAAGGATCTAACCGAGGCAAGAAGAGAAAACTCCAAGATGCCAGTATACTGGCATCTGCAGAAGAGGTGAGTTTGATCAGTGCTTAGCAAAAAGTGATCAAGCATTTTACCTCTTTCTTTGTAGTAACATAGTAAAATTTCTCTCCTTAAAGTTTGGCTATCTGCTCGATGAAAATGCTGGGTCCAAGTTTGACAACATCGGAATGAATGCCATGGCCAACAGAGATAATGCAAGTAAGTACATGCTACAAAGCAGATAGTTGTAATGCTGTGTCACGTCTTTCTCTTCAGATTCGGTACTTAACTGAAATACGCACATGGTCAGAAATCACACAGTAGGGACGGTAGCTCAGTGTCGATAAGATGTGGCTTAGTTTTCTTCAGTTACTAGAGATGCCCAGTGCTAATATTAACCATGACTACTGGAGTGAATAAGGCTTCAGAAAAGAGGAGGAGGCTGTCAGGTGGCCCTTTCCCACTGTAAATGAGGATGGGCAGTATGCTGTTTGTCAAGCATTCTTGTGAATTTTGCCCTGATGAAGAGTGTACTGGATTTTTGTGAAGGGAATGCGTAAGGCTTGGCTGTCTCTACCCACCTACTGGAGTATGTCCCTGCAGTATTGGTGAAGCAAAAGTAGTTTCCCAGAAATAAATCTAATTAATTAAATGTGGATATACCGATAGAATAATCAGTCCTTTGTAGAGCTTTTACAGGTCATGCTGGTGTCATCTGAAAAATGTTGACAGCACTTGAACACTCTGTACTCCTAACACAAGCATGTCTAGCATTAATAAAATACAAAGGCATGGCAGGAGCACTCTTAAACTGAGATTCTGAGATGGTAGGGTATGTTTTGTGAAATGAAAAAACCAAAACTTTCTCTGGTGTCAAAAAAAATTGGCAGCTTGCACTTTATTAACATTTATAAATATAGTAGCCAAGTTTTAACTTTTTCATGATTCATCTGTATTCCACATGGTGGGCAGAGGTATCCACCGCCTCCTTGTTTCTCACCTTTCCTCTTACAGATGTCAAACAGATCCAGTGGGAAATAGAGCGCGACAAATGGCTTCACAATAGGGATGTGAAAAGCATCATCAAAAAGAAGAAACAGTTTAGGCACAGAGGGCTGAAAAACAAGTACAAAGGCAAGAAATCAAAAAGATGAACCAGACCTTTAATGTGGACGTTTTTATAATAATTATTCTAAAATAATTTTTTAATTACACGTCTTTCTTACTTCAGTTCTTGCTGCTTAACCATGTCATTTGGTCATTCTCCCTTATGCCGTGAACTCCAGACCACTCATTGGATTTGTAATACACTGAAAAATAGGAAAAACCATGTCAGCTCTAAGTTAGGGATGTCTGAAGGTGAGCCATTTTGTGGCTATTTTTGTTGGATGTATAGTCCTCCAATTATGAGGACTCTATCCAACAGTCTGACACTCCAGCCACACCTCTGCATGGCAATAAAGACTTCTGCAGTGTCTCTTGGGCTAAGTTTTAAGCAATGATAAAATCAGTTTTACACCTAAGGTGCAACAGAAGCTTCAGCCATCCTTCTGAAACCAACAACTACAAGCCTACCTTCCAGAATTGATGGGAACCTCTTCTGCATTGTGTATCTGAAATCTGATAAGAAAGATAAATCACAGTTACTTTACCCAACTTATTTTAAGACAGAGAATTAAATGCACTATTTTTCTCACTAGGTGAGCTTTACCTAAATTTGTCTGAGCTCCTTAGTTACAGCGACCATTACATAATGTGATCTGAATTTCCTTTTGGTTTTTTTTTTTTTCAGTCACAGACTGCATTCAGGTTACTTATAAGTGCAGCCTTATCTTCACAGTGTTTTCTGAGCTTCCTTACAATTGTGATAACCAAATACAAGCTACAGACTCCCGGGAAGCTGAATGCCTCCAACAGACTGACATGCAAATGAAAATTGTGAAAACTACTTTGTTTTCTTACGTAGCTTTAGGTGTTCACTGAATCCTTCTGTTGGCTGCTCTGGCAACCCAGTAGAAAATCATGTAATGGTAGCTTTATGCTGTTTTAATGATTTACAGCAGCTCACAGAAGGAGCTTATCAATGCTAGTACTAGCACAAAGAAAGCGGTAACAGCCTTATTCTGAGCACATTGAGCTGTTAAGATGCGCTCACTGCACCTTACAGAACTACAGCTTAAGAAAATCTGCAAAGGCATCTAAGAACTGGGACCCAGAACTGAGAAGACAGAGAAAGGAGAAACCATGAATGCTCAGCACCCAAGTTACCAAGATTGGCCATACATCTATTCTCCACGTTTTGGTTACATATTTTCAAATTAAAATGCAAAGAAAAATAGCTTAAGCGTAACAGCCTGCTGGCACCCGAATCTGGGATAACAAATGCAAACTGATGCAGTTCAGTTAAACTTGGTGTAAGACCACAGTGCTGCTGAAATGGGTGGGCTCATGCCGCTCTAGCCCCAGCAGCAGCTGCCTCTTTGCTCACGCTGACCCTGCGGGTAGCAGGACTGACCTCCTGCAGGGGCACAGGTCTGTCAAACTGGCGCTGCCCCCTGCCGAGCCCGGAACACAAAATAAGGCCACTGCTGTACAGAGCAAATCTCCTTACAGTGGCGAGGCTGGTGCTTGGCTTGTTTGTGTCACCCAGGCACTGATTCAGAAGTCAGAGACTTGAGGGACTGAAGCGAAATCATCTGGAAGATGACACTGGCTGCCTTGTGCCAGGTAGGTCTGTTGTCTACCTGGGAAGTGTCAAATCACAGACACAGAGACACCCAGAACGAGCCAGGCGATCCCTTCAGCGGCTGAACACCAGCCGCCTGACAGTGCTGATCAATTCCTGCCTCATTTACAGCGAGCCTCTCCTGTTTAAGTCCCTAGTGGAGCCGATGCTGTTACTTTTAAAGCGCCCAAGGCGCAGCTTTGTGCCGGGTGCTCGCGTGCTGCCTTTCAGAAGTTTCCCCACGGTTTTGGTTTTATGAAACTAAACCAGCAGCTGGTCCTTGAGGACCGCCCTCTCGTACTGGCCCGCGCTCCGCGCGCCTCAGGCGGCCCCCGCGCGCAGGAGCTCTCCCGGTCCCGGCGGCACTGGCAGCCACCCCTTCCCCCTGCGGGGTGTGACCCCGGCCGCCCCGCCGCACCTTGACTGCGGTCCATGGCGCGGTAGAGCAGGAGGGCGCCGAGCAGCCCCGCCGCCTCCAGCAGCACCAGCCCCGTCACGACGCGCCGCGCCATCGCCGCGGAACGCGGCCCTTCCGTTACCGCCGGTCCGGTAGCGGCTGCCCAGGCGCAGTGCGCCCGCACCCAATGCCGCTTGCGCACCTTTTCCGCGCAGGCGGCCCACGCATGCGCGTTTCTTCCTCCCGCCAGGGCCAGCCCCTGTTATGGCAGACCCGGTGCCGGCCTGCTGAAGCGCTCCCTTGCGGCCCGGTCGCAGGCGGAGGCGTGTCTTGGCAACCCGCGGCTTCCCTCTCGCTCCGCTGCTGCTTGGGCAGGCCCAGGCGGGGCCGCTGCTTAGCACGGTGACGGCGTTGGTTACAGGGGCTAGTCCTTGGCCACTGCTGCTCGCCCTCGGCGGTCCCCTCTGGCTGCTGGCAGCAGGCCTGACTCACCACCGCCGTTCCCTGCTGCCCCGGGGGACCCAGTGTCCTCGGCTCGCAGTTTCGGCTGTGAGCTGGCAGCACGTACCCACCAGAGCTAAGAGGCCGGGCAGGGCTTGCTGCCTCATGTTGTGGCTCTTGAGCAGATGCCCCGGGTAGGTGAGGGAACAGGCTGGCGCTTCAGAACTGCTCTCCTGCTGCTTCTGGTGGAAGAGCATCTCTGCTCCTCCTGGGAGCCAGCAGCGGGCTGACCGTGTTTGCTGCTAGGGGAAAGCACAGCTGGATAGGTGAGACTCATGGCTGTGATAAAAAGGGATCCTGGTTCTGTCATGAGGGTGTTGAAAGAACCTGTGCCATGCAAGATCTCTGTATTTAATTGTCTTTTTAACATGAAAAAAGGGCATTAGTGCAGACTAGCTCCCAAAGGGAGTATTTTGAACCTAAAATGGCAGCATCCCTTCATTCTCAGTATTGTTCTTTCTGTTTTATGGTTTTGATTTCATTGTTTTCTGTTAGTCACCGTTTCTCTTAACTCATCACCTGGGGCTGACTTTATTGCTGAAATAAAACCTCTTGGGATTTTTCTTACTAAGGATGTTCTTTTCTTTGTGAGATGCTTTTTTTTCCTATTAATGCTATGTAAAATTAGATATAGTATTTTGCTGTTCATTTGTACAGGGTGATTAATTTTCCAGTTCTGTTTTCCCTGGTGGCTGAGATTGCATGTGCTACTTGCTCTCAGTGGGATTTCTTACTAAAGTAATTCCTGGTCTATAGATCATAAACAGACAGGATCAACCCAGCTTCCATTTCCAGAAAGGTGGGAAGGGAGGTGGAAAGGAAATGTCTCAAATTCACAGGAGAGTAGAAGTAATGCCAAGGATTTCCACCCCACCACTTTAAAATGTCTATTTATAGGCACTTACTGCATTAGACTAAGAGTTTCACACTCCAAAGGTTGTAAACATGGTTGAGGATAAAAAAAGCCTTCATGGATGAGTTAAGTGTTGGCAAAGTCTCAAGGGCTTACCTTGAAGGGTCTGTAATTCTCCTACTGGGGGTCCCGGTAGCCTGTCAAGTGCAGAAACATTCCAAGCCCTGGAGAACCTGGAAGCCAGCAGAGATGATGTGGTGCTGGTGTCCTAGCGCAAACGCGACAAATACGTTATAAATTGCTTGCTGTAGTCTACTGTAACTAATTAGCTGATGCAGGAAGAAGGAAAGCCAACTGATTGTGGTTGTAGATTGTATGAGAATATTGGGCATTTCTACTACAACCAGAGCCTGCCGGTTTTTGTCCTGCTTTATCTTAATTAAGCAGGCCATTGCACTGCTTTTTATTATGGTTTATGTTTCTGAAAGGAGAAGATGTTTTAGTGTTCAAACGTTTTTAGCTGAAGAAGTGAGAATGAAGTACATAGTTTTTTATGTATCAGTGGGACAACTCAGCCAGTATGATAAACTGTATTCTGAAAAGTGTGTTAGTAATGTGATGTAGTGTAGAATAGCAATAAAGTTATGCATTAAACTCTTCAAGGTGTAGAAAGTGACATGGCACAGCATCTTTACTTGCAAAATTATAAGCTGTCTCTTGCTTTATTCAGTACATCAGCATTGGTTTTTGTCTTGTTTCTGCAAAATGGTATTGACTAAGACATACTGGAAGGCTGTAAGTCAGAGGTTTGCAGAAAGGAGGAAAGGTGCAAGAGGAGAAGTGAAAAAACCTGAAATAACTAACTAGTTGATTTTGATGAGTTTTATTAAATGTCAGTTGCAACATGATGGCTTACAAGGAAGGGATGAGTTTTGCTTATCTAGGAAAGCCTATCCAAGCAGCAGATGCTTAGGGTCATCAGAAAAAATGTGGGTCTAGGGAGGGATTTTTTTGTACTAGCATGGTAGTAGATGCAGTCAAGTTGGGCTCTAACTAAAGAGTCCTAGGATAAGGTCTCGTTCAGCACATAGAGTTCTCATTGCTTGGTGAGTTCTGATGTGGAAAGAAACTGTGGTGTATTTAGAGGCTTAGGAAGTATGCCTGTAGTGTTTAGGATGGATTTGTAGCAGCTGTGAGACAGGACACCGAAGCAAGAGAGAGAGGGCAAATACAAAGGAGGGAGCTAGCACAAAATGTGAAATGTGCATCTGTATTTTAAGGAGCTGTAATTCCATTGAGTTTGGGTCCAGAGTTCTGCTGTAAAGACCTAAAAGGTTACTGCCATAACGTGGCACTGGCTTTGATTTCTTGCAGAGTTTGGAAGAGTTCAGACATGGAGTTGTGATGCTGATTGCCTCTGAGGTTTAGCGACTCCGTAAACCTCCTCTGCTCAAGGAGAAGGATCAGTAGATGAAGGAAGAGAGCTCACACGGCTAATATAGGGTATTTTGTGGTAGGTCAGCAGGGGGAAATTTTACCAAAAACTACTGCCAGTTGTTCAGTGGGAGAAGGAGTACGCAGCTCCCTGTGGTTTGCTGGGGAATGCAGCACCCTGTATCTGGCAGGCACTGGTGTACAAGCGTGTACAGAGGTTGCATGGAATAAATGAGAAAGCAGGAGAGGGAGAAAATGCTGTGTTTCTGCAGTGCAGTTGCAATCTACAGGTAAATCTTTTGGATTTTTTCCCTTTTGGGTGTTTGCTTTTGCACTCTTAATGCTAAATAGATTTCTTGTCCTAATTTCCTATAGCTTGCGGAGTGGGTGGATGGGGTGGAGTGTGGGGAGGGAGACAAGAGAGGAGGATAAAGAATGAAAAGGAAAGATCTGAACCAGAAATTGCTGGACTCTCTCTTGCCCCTTGATGTGACACTTGGACCCACCAAGCCACAATGTCACCAGGCAGTAATAAAAATATCTCTGCAGGCCTCTTTGGCTTTTGAACCAAGAGAGCCTGGTGTCTGGCTTCCTCTGCCAGCTTCTCAGGTGATTTCTGTGCAGAGCTCAAACTCTGACATTTGCCAGGTTTAGATGGTCATGAACATGCCTTGTAAAGGACTCACATTGAACCCCTTCAAGAGGTTTGTCTCTCAAAGTTTTAATGTTGAGCTCATTCCTTTTACTTATTAAGGATTACAAAGGTTATGCTGCAGTTAAGTCTCACTATATAAAATGTTTCCCCTAACTCAAGTGTGTGCAGTGGAGAGGTTAACTCTGATGCATGGAACTATTGGTGAGGTAGGGGTGAAGGATGATGGAGCTCCAGAATGCGGTACTTCCTAGGGATAGGTTGTGCAGTTGAGAAGCCAATAGGAGATTTAGAGACTAGGAATTTTAGGTTTATCAATGGTAGCTTTTCTTTAAAATAAATTTTGTATTTGTGCACGTGCAATTACTACTGGCAGAGAGAACAGGGCTTTGGAGACTCTCAATGCTTTTGGCTCTGATCTGTGCATAAATAGGAGAGTGATATAAATTATATATATCATACAATGTTTTTTACCTAAATATGGTATTGGGTGGTGTATAAATGCAATATTAGTATGCATTATAAGACATTGTATGATGTGTAGACATTATATACACATTATTGTACAAATATGACATGTATCATGTCCTGCTGTCCAAGCATCCTAAGGCACTTTATATAACATAGGGTGGAAGTTATTTCGTTCTGGGAATAACATTTCACTGAAAGCATGAGAGGTTAAAGCTGTTTGCATTGTGTGATCTCTGCTAGTGCTTCTGGCAGCTGTATTCGCAGGGGACTTGCAGCATGCAGGAAGCGGCAGCAGCTCCATTTCTGTCCAAGGGCCTCCCCCCAAGGATGCGGGGTGGGTGCTGTGGGCCAAGGTGAACATGCTGTTCCCTCACTGCTGGCAATTGTCAGAGCATCAGTGGAGAAAATGTGATTCCTGGAAGCCTTGGGGAAGCAGGCACCATGGCGCAGCTCCAGGAGCTGGCCACAGGCTCATGCTGGAATGGGAGGCTGTATGGGGGAAGCTTTGCTGCAAGATCCCTTCCAAAGGGTGAGGGGTGGGGAGAGATGCAGGTGTCCAGCAGGTAACCGCGTTTCTAGCACTTGTTCTGGCATGCCCTTTATGGAGACAGCAACAGGCACAGCTGAGGACAAGCACTGGCAGTGACATTGAGTAGATGACTCCATTTCATCCTTGACCTGAGGCAGTAGAGAAAGGCAGACACTTTCCTCGGCAGAATGAGTGAAGCTCCTCACTTGTTCCCGTCTTCTCCTATCCAGACCCTTCCCAGGTGTTTCTCTGTAAAAGACATGAAAGCTCCCTTTATTGTCTGTCACTGTCTGTTTTATATATATATTAAAAACATGCTAAGTGCATTGTTGAGTCAGTTCTGCCCAGTGCTTTCCATATACCAGTTAAAAGTGAGCCAAAAAGGTCACAATTAAGAAGCTGTTGAGGATGTCATGAATAGAAAACATTATTTTGTTTATGATCATTTGAGAGCTTTAATGTTGTCATCTGATGACTGTCTATAATGCTGAATTAAGTCGTGTAATGAGAAGGCTCTGAGATCTTATCTGAACCTCTGATAAGTTTTATTTTGTTCTCTGGGTTTCTTGGTGCAGGTGTGAACTGGCTTATCCAGGTTTTGAGTGATTTGATATTTACAACTATCCAGAGTAAACCTGTAAGCACAGAACTACTGTTTATTGAATGTGGAGATCCAGATAAATACCAGGCTAGTGAAAAGAACCAATTTAAAGTCTGTTGTTTTCTCTCTCCTGCACACCCCCCCACCCCCGACAAGTTATTGAAGTCATGCAGCGAGTAAAGATATTTCTCCTGAGGGGGGAAAAAAAGATAATCTTGGATGACTAATGCCTTTTGATTAGGGGCTGTTTCACCCAGGCGACTCTCACAGATCATTGCTGCACCCATGTAAGAAACCTGTTCTCACTTAGGGTTCTGTTTATGTCTAGAGAGGATGAAGCAGATTCCATCTCCAAGGATTTTGGCCACACATCTGAATTATGATTGCCTCCCCAAGTCTAATTTCAAGAACAAAGCCAAGGTGGGCTTTTTTCTTTTTGCAAGAACAAGCCTCATCTTTCTGAGTAATTTTGGGGCCACATCCTTTTCTTGTGCCCAAGGAGGTGGCACAGGGGAAAACAACTTGGAGACAGTGGGAGTCTCAGGACACCTGGCTGGCTTAGCACCCCCTACAATTTACAGTAGCCTTAAGGGTGCTGTAGTTGACATAAACAAGAACAGATCTAGAGGCTGTTGCAGTGCTCAGAAATGGCTGGAGTGTCACACTTACCTCTTTTATGCTACTGTTCTCTGTGCACAGCTGTGGTGGGAATGAACATGGCAGCAGTATCTCTGGGACGTTGCCTGTCTGCTTGCAAAGAGTCACGCTGTTAAAACTTTAATGTTTCTGGTACTGGGTCACTGAGCAATGACGGATACGTAGCACTTACGAGACGTACCACAGATGAAGGAAATAGTTGGTTAAGGGATGGGGATTTTTTCCATGTTTCATTGGTATTTTTTCCTGTATGAGACAGGAAAAAATATAACATGTATAACAAAAAAAATTAATGTGTATAACTTGTTTTCGGAAGTGTTTACACTTCTCTTAGGGTTTCAAGTACATTACTGCCATGCTTTGAAAAATGGGAGATGATTGGAACAGCTGTGATTTCCTGAAGGAGAATCAAACAGGGCTTTTCTTAGCTGGGGTTTGGCAAACAGTTCCTAATAATTTCCCAGGTTTTAGGTAGTTATGGGATAGTATTCAATGACAATATTACCATTTTTCCAGTTGCTTCTTTCTCCAATTGCTTCATGACATAAGCAAATCTTAGAAGTGGTAACAAGGTCTTTGTTATGATTACGTTATAAATTTGTTCTCCATGCCTTAACTAATAAAATATTTTATAGGCCCCAGTGTGTTATCGATTGCAGAATGTTTGGTTATACTCTCATTGTGGTTGCCAGGGGAAATAAGTGATCTAAAATTATTAATCTCTTTCTCCCATTCCAGACACTAGTGCTGTTTTGAAACCCTAAAGATACAGCTGTTTCATTTTTCCTTTTCCACAACAATGTGCCAAGTGTCCCCAGTTATAGCTCCTGGGATAAATTCTTCTCAGAGTTCATGAATGGGAGAGGTGTTTTTATACTTACTGAATGTAGCTGAAGAAGAACAGAAAAAAAAATATGTAAAAACAACTAAATGGGGCCAGTGGGAAAACAGCTGTGCCATAATTAGGTTACTGATGGCCATACATCATAATAAAGGAAGCAGCTGAATGCCAGAATGGGGAGAATGTCCAAAAGATGCTTTGCTTCTGAGTATTTTTCTCTTCCAGGCAGGAGTGAGGGAGATGCATGGCGGCTTGACAATGGCATTGGGTCAAAATTCTGCCAGTTAGTGATGGAGGAAATGCTACAGATATGAAGTGGTAATGAAATAACAGTTTGTTGTCTTTACTGTTTCTGCACACTTCATTAGCAACCCAGATTTTAGATTTAAACTGTTGTCTGGCTTTGGCTTTTGAGAGATGTTTAAATGACAATATAATAACAGAGTGGAAGCAAATAGTGACATTCATATTTCTGTTTAGAAACCATTTACCTACAAGAGTCTAGAGGAGGCCTCTGTCATTCTGTTGTACAGTATGGTACCATGGTGCCCTGGTTTAAGTCAGAACAGAACTAATTCTGTTCAAGTGATTTTGTTTTCCAGCTCAGTCTCTTCTCAGTGACTGCACTGTCTGAAGTTAATGGTGTATTTGTGCAGACAGCGTCTGCTTCTAGCAGTGATAACGCTCGATGTTCACAGTCACTGCCAGGGACTGGGGTGCAGAAAGGCTCTGGCTTGTACTTGCTCCTGTGCACACCAAGGTCACTGCTACATCCTGTGTGCCACGGTGGGGGTGCAGTGAGTGAGAGGCTGCACCTGCGGGGAGGAGCGGACAGGACAGGTGACCCTACACTGACCAGCAAGGTGTTCCGTCCCATAGACATCATATTCGGTATAAAGCTGAGGGTCTTGCTCTCTTCTTCAGTGGCCAGTGTCTGAGGAGGACTCTGCGTTCTGCCTTTGATCCCAGTCTGTGCATCCCTGAATCCAGTTCCGGTGTCCATCTGCTGCATCGAGTTCCCATCTGCTGCTGAGCCCAGTCTGGGACTTCCCCCGTGTCTGCCCACAGCATCAGTGGTGACTGACGTGGTTGCCATCAGAGGGTTTGGGTTCATTATTGGTATTGTGTATGTTTGTATATATCGTTATTCTCATTAAAGCAGTTCTAGTTTTCTTCTCCAATCCATCGGTCTCTCCCGTGCTCCTTTTCTGTTTCCCCTCTTTGGGAGCAGGGGCAAAGGCGGAAAGGGTAATAGAGAGCATCTGTCATTTGTCTAGTGGCTGGTCCAGCGCTAACCCTTGATGCATGGAAAGGACAGGCTGTTCAATTTGTTTGTTTCAATGTAACTAATAGGCAACAAAACACAATTCTTCAGTCAGAAAGCAGTAAGTACCCAGTAAGAAAAGAAGGTCACACTGATGCTTTTTTCTCTTTCTTACAGTCGGTAGGAATCCTATTTTGATCATGCAGTTACATTGAGGATGAGAATACTATGATCATAATGTATGAAGACCTGAAAGAGGTAAAGCAGATGCTGGGTACTGGTGGGCAAAACAGATCTGAGCCCAGTCCTTGAAATCTGCTGAAATTAACAGCAAAAGGCACAGGTTTCTGAAGGAGCAAAATAGAGCTGATAGTAGCGACAAGCTGAATCTGGCTATACAAAAGCTGAGCTCTGGTGTAATGCAGAGAACATACTGTGAAGGAAAACATATATTGTTAATACATGATGGCAATGCACATCCCAAGTGGGTAACTCCTTTTTTAGAGGAAGCATGTTGTGTGACTCCCTTTCACTGTATTGCTTTCAGAACCTGACTGCCAGTGCAAAGCAGATAGCTGAATTCTTTGGATTCTTCCCAGTGGTAGAGCAGATCCAGTCCACGGCAGACAGTACCACTTTCCAGGCAGTGAAGGATAAGGCTTGGGAGACTCATGGTGCTGTTGGCTCAGTTCTTTTCTGCAAATGTAAACTTGCTTGAATTTTGCAAGGATGGTGAATGGTAGCACTGCGTCTTGGGCAGACAGGGATTTGGATCAGTAGATAATTAATCTTTCTATATAATTTTCTAAGTTGAGAGTTGTTTAAGAAACGCTGATTGTGCTTCAGGACACTGTTACTTGATTTCATCACAAAGCCAGCACCATTCAGTCAAGCCCTGTATAATGTGATTAGCAGAAATGTCCTGCAAGTAGCACACCGTTCAGTTGTGGTATGCAATATGCACCAGTTAAAACAAAGACTAGTTTTATTTTGGCTTCTGTGAGTACTGGGGATAGCCTGGCACTTATTCTACAGAGTGCCTCCACAGATGTTTCTTCTTGGGTTTTCTAAATAACCCTTGAGATTGCCTATGAATCTCAGTCAACACATGGAATCCACATACTCCACAGATTGAGCTGTGTCTTTTAGTCATGGATCACGCTAGGGCTGTAGACTCAGAAAACCTCAGGCTATGGGCTCTCTATAATCTGGATTAAAGGTAGAGTACAGTTTTAGGGCAGTCTCTGTTTGCAGTGCATGAGGCTTTTGCACTTAAAAGCCAAATCTTTGTGCTTTCTGGGTTGGTTTCACAGCTGCTGGTTTTCTTTTATGGTTGTCGGCACCTGCACAAGGCACATTCCAAAGCAATGAAGCCAGACCAGTAGCTTTCTATGTTTGCTTTATGTTCACATTCTGTTGAGGACACCAAACGTAAGGGAAATGTAAGAGTGTATTCTTGGGTTAGAGATTCTTTTCTTGCAGGGAAAACAAAACAAAACAAACCACAAAAAAAGGAAAAGAAAATATGGATTATCCTGAAATACAATAATAAGAGAGACAAGGTATTTTTTTGTCTTAAATCATACTCCTTGGTCCTTACAGTCAAGGGTAATATTTTACTTTTCTTTGTATTTCATGTGTTGATGGAGACTGGAAGAATCTTTTCGCTGAAGCTGGATGGGTGACAAATTCGAAGTGTACTTAGAAGGAACTAAGCTGGAAGTGAAGTTAGAACGTGATGTGTACTGCAAGGCCTGAACTTCCTTTACAGAAAAGAAAAAAAAAACCCAAACCAAAAAAACCCCATATTCAGGATGCTTTTCATGCATTTTTATGAAATAAAACAGAAACCAGGTCAATATCTGATTTAAAAATTTTGAATCCATACAATTTGCAAACCTGTTTCTACTGTCTTAACTTACACAAGCAATCCTTGCTCGTGCAGTTAGCATCAGTGAGTACACCGCGTTGTCTTAAATTACTTGTAGTTTTTTGGCCTCTCTTGTATTTTAACACTGATTTTTAGCTATGATTTCATGTTACTTGGAATATATATGCAGTAGTTAAACCTGCTGAAATCACTGGAAATGTATTTAGTATGTTGGAAGTAGTTTTTCAAGATTTTTTAAAACAATAATTTTGATTCTTAATTTCTAAGTTCTTAGTATTCATATATATTTTTAAATTCTAAGTTCATAGTGTAAAATGAAATTTCAAAAGATCATGTTGTAGTTGTATTTTGCTACTTTCAGTGTGCTGATAAATATGAGAAAAAAGTAAAGGACTCAGTGGTGGAAATTTTCTCCCGCTTCTGGCAATAATACCTTCCTCTGGTAGTGTGAGATCTCATTCTGAGCAGTTGAAGGAATTGTCTTGGACAGAACTTCCTTATGGAGGTTGGAGTCCCCCTCCGGCTGGTGGCTGTCTTTGTTGCTTAACCTCAACACAGGGTTGCCCATGGGGAAAATTGGAAACCTATGTTGAGAACACCAGGTTTTACCCACATGATTGTTGGGACTCCAGAGCACCCACCCTGCTTTGGATGTTGAGGAAGCAAATGAAGAAGCTCCTGGCTGGGCAGGAATGGGGGGAAGTCAGTTCTTTATGGTATCAAAGCTCAAAAGAAGGGATTTTTCAGACATGAGAGAAGGAAGTGGAAATGGAGCCTTCACCTGGGTTGTCTGGATTTGCCTGGGTTACTTTATGCCCAACAGTAGTACATATGATCTCAGAGCCAGGCTGTGGCTTTTTTCAGAACATCTGTCTGGCAGCTTGAAGTGCCACTCTCCAGAACAGAATGACTGTCCTTTGGTGCTGCCAGAAGAGCGGTGTGCACAAGACAGTTGACCACCGAATGATCTCATGAAGGGCTGCCTTTTTAGGCTGCAGTTTTCCCTTGTGAGGCTGGTTAAACACCAGTCTTTGGCAGCTGGCTGTTTTCCCCACCAGAGGTATTTATATCCAAAGAGAAGAAATACAAAGGAAAAAGTACTCAGAGAAGGCTTATGTGAGCAATAGGCACACAGTTGCTAATTTAGCCAGTAGAGGAGGTTACAGTCTTCCTCGTAGTTTGTCAGCTTCTGTCTGAGAAATAATTCTTTAAGTGTGGTCAATGACTTGGCAGAAGGAGTGTTTGTTACAGCAAATTTGGGTAAAGTATAGCCAGGTGGGAAACTCAGTTGTTGAGTGCTTGAGATACTGACACAGATGGACTCTATGAGACCTTCTGCTGCATACTTTGTTAGCTGATGGTAAATACAACAAACTCCCAGTCATTCAGTGCTAAGGAGAATCCCTTTCTAAAAGTCTACCAAATGACGAAGGAATGATTAAGACAAATTAACTTCAATGCATAACTAGCATTTTGTAATTTGGTAGTCAATCTCCACAAAATCTTGTTTGTCTGTTTTTCCTGGCATATTCCCCATTTAATTTTCTTCTCCTGTTCCAGCCATGTTTGCTGTACAATGAAAACTGCATACGTCTCACTGATGGCACAAAAAGCCTCCAGCTGCTGGTCCTTTAGGATGACTAGCTAAGATGCCAGTGACCCAAAGACTGGAATTCATATGGTGGGAAGAAAGGATTGATGCAGGTCTGAATTTACTTTCAAAATTAAGAGCTGTATTAATGGTATTTAAAATAAGTAATCCAGAAGTGTGGTACCAATGAGGATTGAAGAGCAAAATAGAAGACACAAAACCAAACCATATCAGAATGAAGTGGGTTAATACCAAGCAAATGAAAGTTTCAGGTTGCTAAAGCTATCTCAAACAAATCTGAGGTTCGTGTAAGCTTTACATAGGCACTGGAAAAAGCAGCAGCATTTCATGGCTCTTCACCTCAGCTGTACCTGCTGCAGCAGTAGGTCAAGATCGTTGCTAAACAATTAATAAAAGGAAGTTCAAAAGGCTTTGGTTGAGGATGATTTTGAAATAGGAGCACTACTTCCTATTAAAGCAGGTTGCTCAAATTACTGACATCAACAATAGCCAGCCTGTCCCCTTAAACAATCGTATCTCTCAGTTTAAGATTACAATGAAATATTCCAGGGCAGTTCAAGAGGAAACCCTGTCTCAAGACGCTAAGTAGGCTACTCTTAATATTTTACACCTTTTGACCAGGCAAGGTTATTTAAACTGAGGTTGTTTAGCTGTCTGAGGGAATATTTTACAGGTGACATTCTAAAATTTATTAAGTCTGATCTGCACATTCTTTTAATATTCACATACTCGCTAATTGCCAGCTAATGACAAGCATTAAAGAACATTGAGTATAAGACTGGTGAGTGTGAGGGGCGACTGATTTTTTTGCAGCTTTCTGTGTGTAGTAGTTTTGGTTCTGTTAAAAATGATGTGGTGGAGTAACAAGAAAGCAAGCTAGACGTAATGTCACTGGGGAAAGGGAGAAATTGTACCTTCCTCAAGCACTTAAGCACATTCAGGATGAAAAAGCACTGTGAAGTGCTTTGATATGGTGGCACTGAAGGCCAAATCAAGTAGCCAACAATAACTGCAGCTATTGACAGCAGCTAAACTAAACAAAAGATTCAAACCCAACAGAAAAATTAGACTCCTCATTGTGGAAAATCACCAGTTGTATATTCTTTCAGCCATGCATACAAGGAGCAATTTTAGATCCTTGTTTTCCACTTGTATTCTATACTTCATATATGTTTTTGCTTTTGTAGTTTGCTTTTTATCATGGTACTCAGCAGTAAACCTTTAAATGGTATGTTGGATACACAGTATTTAAGGAATATGTTGGGTCATTCAGCTTCTAAAGAAGAACGTTTTTCACTCCCTGACCACAATTCTGATTTAATTTTTTATTTGTGACCTGCTTCACACTTACCATTTTCCAGCAGTTGTAGGTATTTATGATGTCTGCATTTATGGTAACTGGTAAATGCTGCTCTATTAGTACTTAAGTCACCTCCATTTCCTTTATGAACTGTTCAGTAACAATCATAAGGCAGGAAAGTATATTAAAATTATATTGAAAAAGAGAAATTGGAGGTCTTCGCTGAGAAGAAACGCATAAATGTATCTTTTGTGTGCAAGAGATGGCTCCCTTGCATGTGTTCAAGGTGTCAATAATCCAACTAGAAAGGAAGAGTATTCTGGTACTGAATTATAATAAAAGTAAAATGGGATCAAAGCAGACAGAACTGAGCTCAGTTTTCTCATTTACAAAATGCGAGCATTTCATATTGCAGCATTATGCAGTACATTAATTGGAAATATAATTAATGTTGAATTACCATAGAAGTGCTGTAAAAGTACAGGACAAATACGACATTCACAGGAACATCAGATAATTTTTTTCTGAGGGTAGACTGGCTATTAGCAATGGTGCCAAATGGATTTAGAATGAAGGGGTACATGAAAAACATTCATTGCAGTCTTGTTATGACAGCAAATGCCTGGACTTGTATTCTAATGTTGGTTTTGTTGGGTTTTTTTTTGTTGTTAAAGTCCTAACACTTTGATCTGAATTTTGGCTGAACGATCACCTTTGGTGGGGATTAGTACCTTCTGTTTCACTCTTAACACACTGCAGAACTTGGCAATGTACACTGGAAGTGTTGAAATGAGATTGGTCAGTGATTGTTACGGACGTCGATATCATCAGGATTGACGTGAAGCGGAGAAAGAGAACAACAACATTATGGATGCAGGCATACTGTGTCAGTGCTGCGTCTGAGTGCATTGCTAGAGCACTCTACTGAAATGGTATTTACATTCCAGTGTTTATGGTTATGGATACAATTGTCCTGTATTGCTATTGCACTCTGTAATACTTGTAGATTTGATAATATGAAGTATTAGCCGATAAAATATTCAGTTTGCATCTGAATGGAAAGTTTTTCCTGTGATCACTTGGCTCCTGAAAAACTTCAGGGCTTTGAGAAAGACAGAAAATTAGTCTGTGACTTTACTCGAAATGTGAGGCAGTCAGGAAATGGAAGGAGGCTGGGAAACTGTTGTCTGGGGAGGCTTGTGTGCTTGTGAATAATGTAAGTTTATTGATCCATGCTTGTGGGGTCTCCAGTGAGTTCCCTGCTGTTTTGCATTTTACAAGCCAGTGAAGCCGTTTTCATTACTAGAACACTCATTAGCATTCCCCCAGCAGGTAAATAAGTCATAGTTTCATTATTGTGTATTTCTGGTGTTTCCATAGGCATGTGGAATTGTCCTTTATATTCAGAGGGAAAAAATGAAATACAAGATAGTCTTAGGCATTAGAATAAATGTAAAAAATAGTGTTAAAAAAAAACCCCAACAAACAACCAAAAATGGAGTGCTTATATTCTTCTTAATTTCTTTTCTGCAAGCACAGAAAGTGATCAGCATGACTTTTGCAGATGACCAGGTCGGCCTTTCTTTTATTCTTTGGGCAAGTATTTATGTTGACTACACTTTTAGTTTTTGGGGTTTTTTTCCTGGTCTCCCAGCACAATTCACGCTGTTTTTTTCCTGATGGCATGGAATCTTTTCTGTTTTCTTGACTGTTACTTAATTAGAAAACTGTTTCTTTTTCTTCTTTCAGCTTATTTCTTTTTGAATTCTTTTTCTGTCAAGTCACTGTGTTTGTCTTCACTTACAATGTTTTAGCTTCTGGGCACCCACCTTTCGTGTTGCTGTGGAACCAGAGGCATGGTCAGCCATTTGTACATCACTGGAGAAAAGTAACCTTAGTGTTGTGGTGCTGAGGGAATATAAATGGGAACTTCATGCGCTGAGGCTGTGAGGTGGTGAGACCTTATGCCAGTGGACGAGGGGGGCCCTGAGAACCGGTCTGCCCCTGGCCGGGGAAGTTGGGGCATGACCTGGTGGAGGCTGCCTCTGCCAAGGTCCCATTAAATAGTTTCCCTGTTAAACAGGATGACCCTGCCTCAAGAGGCTGGGCTTCCCTGCAGCTCAGTCCCTCCAAAATGGGGTGGGGAAGCTTGGTGGTGTTATGTCAGACGTTAGCCCAGGGCCCCTGGCAGGCTGAGTGGAGGCTGAGGGAAAACCCCTCTTGCCTTGCCTTGTGTTAGGGGCAGTGAGAAAGCAGGATATTCCATGACTGCCACAGCCCACAAGCCTGGGGCTCTCCTGCAGCAGGAGTTATCTCTCTTGGGCTGTCCAGTGCTACATGGCCCACCTGTAAAGGTAAGAGGAGTTGATCTCCCATGTCTGAAAAATATGGTTCAGCTCTCAGACCGGGCTGGGGCAAATAAATATGGGAGTCAGTTCCTCTCCTGCTGACCAACAAACCCCTTGTGCCAGCCTGCCTGGGGTGAGCAGTGGTTACAGGGTGGTGGTAAGTGTGGTCCCCCATGCAGTGTAAAAC
Source organism: Bucorvus abyssinicus (assembly GCA_009769605.1). Classification (NCBI taxonomy): domain Eukaryota; kingdom Metazoa; phylum Chordata; class Aves; order Bucerotiformes; family Bucorvidae; genus Bucorvus; species Bucorvus abyssinicus. The sequence continues at coordinate 34,648,394 of CM020031.1, forward strand.
CTGACCTCCTGAGAAATTTCTAGCAGTAAAACCTGTCTGTGGTCTTACCAGAGAGAAAAAGACATGGCGTGTGAGGATGTGGAGGAATGGAAGCACACAAAACAAGCAGACTTGGAAAGGAGAGCGGCTGTGAAGGCTGCGTGTGTTTGATGAGTGTGTTGCCTGTATGGCTGGAGATCGTAATTTGGAGCAAAAAGCCTTGGGAAAGCCACCTGCACAGTGATGCTGGTGGGAAGTGTGCATGTCCTGCAGACCCTCAGCTGAGCAACAAATGTGTCCGAGCGCTGCAGTTTGCTCAGGCCTCCTGTTATCTTACTGTGGAGGACAGTATTCATGGTGGAGGAGTAAACAGGACAATAAACATTCTTCTGCAGTTATCAAATGTGAATGTCTCTATGGCACTTAATTGCTTTTGCAGGCCATTTTATGTCTCTCCAGCCCCTGTGCCCAGACTATTGCCATTTAAGTAAGCCATCTGAAGCACAAGAGACAGAGGGTCTATTTTATACATGGGTGATTTCAAAGTTCCCGTGCAGTGGAGGACAGGCCCTCTAGGGCTCTCTCGTTGTATTTTTTACTGCCAGTGTGTTTAATGGTTTATGATATAGGGCCATACAAGTTCTTTGTCCACAAATGAATTGTGTGATGAAAGCCCGAGGGCACTGAAAGAGATAAAAAAATGCATGAATATAGAAAGACAACTATGTATGCAGTAGAATAAGTAAATTATTAACTGCTGTAAATACAAAGCTATTTGCCAGCATGACAGACCCTGCAGGAAAACAATAAAAGATGTAGCCTGAGTTTGCTTCAGAAGGAAAACTGTTCCAAGTCCAGAATTAAGTCAAAATGACTAAGGGTAAAAGGAAGAGATGACACATTGTTAGCTCGGGTACAACGATGCTGCAGCCTTTCAGCTGAAGTAGAGGTGGATGCTGACACACCAAAGGGAGTGTATCAAAGGAGTCAATATGGCAAATCATGTTCATTGAGTAAGGAGCAGTTCATTTGGAAAAAGAGTGAAATCAAACCAAAAGTGGCATCGTGTTGCAAAAGAATGAACATAAGTATGGAACAAATTGAAACCAAAGAAACAAAAAGTTAGGCTGAGATCTCTTCAGGCAAGTTGAGCTCCTCTCGCCTGCCAGCCCATTGATTACATTGACACTCATTTATATTGATGTACATGAAGTCCTGTTTTAAGATACGAAAGCCTCCAGGACCAAATCCCGCTTTCTACCCCTGTAATCTGCCCATGGCAACACGTCTCTCCCTGCAGGTTCCACTGAACTCCACAACTGCCCTACCATCCCCTGAGGCAGTGCCAGGTGTGGTGACACAGGAGCTACTGAGACACTATGGCAATTTTATGGTGATTTTAAAGAGAGGAAAAGAGCTTGAAAGTCAATGCATTGAATGCTATTTTTGTGTGGTTATCCCATAGACATGACGATCAGGCAGGAGTCATCTCTAGCCTGGGAACTGCATAGCCATGATTAGTGCAGTCCCAAGGACTCGCGTTAGCAAGGGTCACAGGCCAGGTTTATTGGCTTAGACAGTCTTTGGGCTTCTTGCACACTGTGCCTCCAAAAGATGGTGTAGACGTTGACAAAAAAGAATCAAAGAAAGAATTTGCATACCTAAACCAAGATGTGTTTATTTAAAATAGCACCACAAACCATCTGCCAGAGGGGCTGTTTTGAAGGAAAAGTGCATACTAGTTGCTGGAGACTAAAGGGGGAGGTAGATGCCAGAACCCAAGAAGTGCCTTCTAGCTCTGTGTTCCAGCTCCTCTTCTCTGCCTGCTGCTGGGGAGGGGGAAGGTGGGTTATCAGATGTGCTATGTTTTGCAGTCTTTTCTAGTAGTTTGCTTCAGTGATATTTGTGCCCCCTCTACTACGGCACTGTCAGCCTTGTTCTTGGGTGCTTCACTTCTCATTCACTCTATGGGGGATGTCAACTTGCCAAGCTGAGCTGCTTGGTTTGTAGATTTGCTGCTCTCAGGTTGCTCTCCTTGAGGGAGCTCTTAGAGCACGTGCGGGGTTTGTTTAGATCTTTGGTTAGTTTAGGACAAGTGGCTCTTCATAGCAAGTAGCTCTTGTGTGTTTACTCTGGCGTGCTGTAGTTATGGCCCTCCCCAAGGAAGATGCCCTGACTGACTCATTATGGGACAGGGAGAGTGTATTGGCTTGTACTGACAAGCTTGTGCGTTATTTTCTGGGCTCTGGAGAGTGTATGCCAGCTTCATCTTCTCCTTGCCACTTTTCTGTGCTGTCACAGTCTTTCCATATTGCTTCTGTTTTCACCGAAAACCAGATTGACTAAATTTCTCAATGACCATGAAAGAATAAGCATTTGGGCTCTTAATGCAGTCTGGCAAGGGGTATGCTGTGTTGCAGTGATATCCTGGCGATGCCGTCATCTCTGTCTGGGGACAGGCAGGAAGTTCCCAGCCAAGCAGCGCAGGGCTTGGCCTTCTGAATGTATGGAAATTGTGCACTGTAATGGCACAGCCTTTACCAGTGCCTGTGAAGTGGACCTAACAGGACTCAAGTCTTTTTATTTCTGTAGCCAAAGCCGCCTTTAGGCAAGTGGTGGGTTGAAGGTGAGTGCTACCAGGTGTCTTTTCTTTGGTGAAGTAAACCAGAGCATCCTTAGTGTCTATAGTAAAATGGTGGCAGAGATACCAGATGGTGTCATGCTCTTCTCCTATGCTGCTGGTAACAGTGGCGCTGCCTCTCTCTGCCCAGGCAGTGGGGATATGGCAGTACGTGTGTGTGGTACAGTGGCAGCCTCCTGGCCCGCGTAACTGTGCTGGGAGGAGTGGCCATTCCCCCACTGCACCTGAACACTCAAGGGTACTCGGAAAGGGGGACCGCTCACTCAAGTGTATATATATATCCAGAAGAAGTATTCACTCACCAAAAGGGGGTATGAGGGCTACTCAATCCCAGGAAGTTTCCTTGGACTGTGTCCCTATTCACGGGGAGAGTCCCCGAGTGCAGACCCACTGCTCCGAGGAGGACCGACTCAAACTGGCTCTCCTGCAGGGCTCCATGTATACCCTAGTCCAGTCTGAACTGTGGTCATGCTAATTAGCTGGAGGCAAGCTCACAAGAGGGCTTGAAACAAAGTAATCAAGTTTTAATGGCTGTGAAGCCTTGGTCTTTATCAGGTCTGGTCTTTGGTAAGCCCAGGTCGATGTCAGGACTTTGTCAGGGCAGGTGCATCTGCCTCACCTCTGTGCTGGCTAAGCCTGAGCACAGCCCCTCTGAGCAGTGGTGGTGCTCAGCAGCATGACCCAGCAGAAAGCCAAGTCCTGCAGCAGGGATGCAACAGGCTTGAGTAATCCAGCTTGCTAACCTTGAGCCTAATAGTGGCCCAGTGGTCAGACGCAACGTCAGTGTGTCCTGAGATGAACGTGGTGGGTGAATGTGCGGGGCTGTGGCGCTGCTTGTGAATGTACTGCTGGGCACATGCGAGAGTGGCTGCAATATTGGTGCACTGGAAGAGTAAAGCAGTGAATGAGTTTGTTTTGAGGAGGGTCTGGAAAATGGTGGCTGTTATTTGCATATTTAAATATTGATACATGTACTCAGTAATCTTTTTAATGGTTAAACTGAGTGTAATTTGGTTGTGTTCTGGGGTGATTATATATAAATCACTTCCTTTTAGAAATGGTTGTTTAGAATTAACTGAAATATTATACTGCTGGAGTTCACAGACTTTTGCTATATGAACATAACAGTTGGCATTTAATTACGTGTATAACCAATTCAAAGCAATACAAGGTTTTATAAGGCTAATTGGTAAGTTGTCATGTAGGTGGTTTCTCTAAATGGCTTCATAACATTTAGAAGGACAAAAGAAATTGCACATAAATAATAGGTTATTAGAAATAAATGGGTACACAGCTATTCATAGCATCAGAAATGGACAATTCAGCTCACAGTGGAATGCTTCAGAACACTACAGCTACAGTATTTGCATAAAATAACATCTGAAATTTGTGGTTGTCTTTGTTTCCCATTTAGAATGCCTTATGTAATTACTACAGCAGTCCCCTTCTGAAGAAATCCATTATAATTAGAATTATGTTAATTCTGATGCTGTGAATAACTGGCCATATTTTCAGTAAAATTTTTTTTTTTTTTTTTTTGCCCCTTAAATATAAGTGAACATTTTTACAGGGATACATGCTTGATATCTTTGTAGCCATCTTTTTCTAGTTTATCCTATAAAGTTTTTGCATAGGAGTGTCATACAATTAATACTCTAATTAGGAGCTAATTTGGGGATGAGAACAAAGTTTAGACCTCTATTTACCTTTGGAGAGTGTAGCTGGTTGGTGGGGATTGTTACAGCAAAAAGCCACTTAATTTTTCCTTCTTTGGCCCATAAATGTTATCTGAAATACGATATAAGAGAAGAGCAGTGCCACATTCTGCTCTTGGCTAAATGCTTTCCTTAGAAACAGGTGGTGTCACGGCATTGGCATCAGTCTATTGGGATGAGTTTGACATTTTAAGTGCTCTCTCATGTGTACTGGAAAATGCTCCAAGACACCTTCTGTTCAGGGGAACAGGAGGGAATTCGTACTGTGCTCTTGTTTTCTGCTGTGGGAACAGTGTTGGGTTGCTGAGGGGCTGGCACTGGTTTAGTCAGTAGGTATTAGTTTTGTTCTGTCTGCTTGTTTACCAGGTTCAGTCAAAAGTAATATAGGAAAAGACCTATCAAAATGCCCTTCAGCAAAACATACCATGATCCTGCCCTGTAAATGTCAGATTAGTGTTTGTATTGTGACAATATATTTTTGCACCATTACAGGAGATACATGCCGGATTACAGGGGAAATCCCAAGGGTCAGTAAAGTCTCTTCAGTTGTACATAATGTTGTTACTTCTCTCAAGCCAGTAGTCCTGGGAATGAAGCCATCGGCATTTAGGTACTGTAAGAGGTCATGGATATGAGGAACGTACTGGACTTTTCATTTGTTCTTTATACTGCTTTCCCTAAAATACAGACTTCCCTAAATTATAGGCTTCTACCTTCAGGTCGATCCCCAGGGGATTTTGATGGCTTGGTGCCCTGAGGTCAGACACTGATTCCTCTCCTTCCCTGCTCCCCACCACCCCTCAAAACAAAAAAGCAGCAGGGACTGGCCCTCTCTTGTTTAACCAGAGTGATGATGCCAGCGTTCCCTTCTTGTCTTTATGGGACAACCTTATGGTGAGATCATGCTCATGTTTAATTCCTTCTGCAGCTGGAGGGATCAAACCCATGTCTCCCAAGGCAGAATGAAAGTGCCAGGTTGTAGGCTGCTGTGATATAAGGGGTCTTCAGCCATGCTCCTGTTGAAGCGGTTGCACTTAGCTTAAATCACTCAAAATTAATTGGGCAAGACAGAGGGAATGTGGTGTTGACTGGGCCAACATACGTGCTATTGGGAGATGGGAGGTGAGGGGCTGAAACTTGAGGAGGAGGGAAGATATATGCAATAGTATATGCAACGCAATAGTGCATTGATCGCTGACCTCTGCATTGTGCTGTATTTCTCTAACGGAAATGGCTGCTGCTGCTGCTGTGGCTGGTGTGTAGAGCGATCCAATTGGTGTGTGTCAGGGAGGCATGCGAGGTCAGAGGTCCTCAGGGAGGCTGGGGAATATCCATCTGCTGATTCTGGCAGGTTTAGACGTACATGGGAGAATGAAAATATGTGGACATATGGGTATGAAAACAATATGATCCCCAGGTCAAATGGAAATTTCTGCACTCAGAGTAATGTTCATCTGGGCAAACTCCTCTGCCTGTCTGTTCTACGCTCACTGCATATGAGAGCAGCACCCTGCTCCATCACCTCCATGTCTCTCAGGAGAAGCAATAGGACTGCTGGGAAATGAATGGCGAAGAAAGGAGGGTGGAGCAGTTTGAAAAAGAGAAGTTTCTGCTAGATGAATGGTGGGAAAAGGTAGCTGAGGGTTGCTAAAAAATTCTGTACAACCCACTGTTCTGCCTGTACCTTGTCATCCAACTGTTCTCCTGTAGTTTTCAGCCTCCAGTGTGACTTGCCTATGCTGTACCCTAACTGTTATCTGACAATACCTGTTCTGACATGTGTAAGAGAGTAATGGCTTTACTGATGCCTTGTTCCAGCTGTACTGCATCAGCCTGGACACACCCAAAGCAGCACAGAAAATATAAGAAAAGAGGCGGTTTGTTTGCTTTTGATGGCACTTTGCCACTGGTGCCTAGGAGAATGGGTGGGTAATCTCTAGTTTGCATTGTCATTTCTAGCCTGTGCTGTCTCTGCAGGAGAGAAGAGATTAAAGAGCTCCAAGATGTCCAAGCATTACGTGGAAATCTTGGCAAGTGACAGCTCTGGGAATGTCAGTGTCATAGATTTTAGCTTCTAAAGTGGTTATTTTTTGTTGTTGTTCCCAGGTGATGTATTCAACAGCACAAGCCCCACCACCCTGATCCTCTAGGGAAGGCCTGCTGAACAGGTGAGCCCAATGCTGCAGCCTGCAGGTGTCTAAGATTTGGTAATCACTGTAAGGAAGCTATTTCAGAAGGGGTAGCTGAAGGGAGCAGCAAGATGGGGAAGAGTGAAGGAGGCAGCAGGTAAGAGAACAAAATGGGGGATGTTGGTGTGTTAAAAATGTAGCAAAAAATGTCAGGGGTATCAGCATTTTATAACCAATTTATTGACACCACAGAAGACTTTGTCTCATCCTAAGCCATGTGTTGTTTCAAGACTGTGCATGTGTATTCAAGGCATATCTATGTTCTAATGTAGTTATTGTTATTTTTACACAAAAGTACATTAAGAAACAACTTGTGCACTATTATTATTCTTGTAAAGTTCTCATTGTAAGTCCTACTAATCCCCAAACAAAAGCTGAAACTCCTGTAGTTGCTGTTTATTGACCAGCTAAATAACAGTCTACTTCCAGCACTGAGTTTACTGATTTTTTTTTGGTTTTACTGCTAATGAAATTTGACAGCATTTAAGTCGTAGGGGGATTTTAGGTTGATGTTGAAAAATTGGTGCTAAGAATTAGCTAATTGTATTACACAGCTTTCCACTATGAGTTCTAATTCTGCTTGCGAGGAAGGATGTATTCTGAACCTAGTTTGCCCACAATGTTAATTTAGAGTTAAAAAATAATTGATTTTTACCTTTTCTTGATAACCGTTTCTATTGATTTCTCTACTACTTAAGTCTCTGCTTTAAGAAAAAACACTTGTTTAAATCAATCTCTATTCAGAAAAACATGTGAGAACAGGCTTAGTTTAAGGTTCTCTATAGACCACAATGCAGTTCTCCCTGCATAATAAGCGTTTGTGTTATGAGACTGTTTGTTTGGGTTAAGTCATGGTCTGACTTACCCTTCATCCACCACTTTCCTCCATCTCAAATGGTGATAAAATATTCCTTCCAGATAAATGAGTGGTTCTAAGATGGGTGAACCTCAAGGTCCTGCAGGAGACTGTTGCATGGACTGCCCTCTTTAAAGCTGAGATTGCCTTTTCTCCTCACCTTTACTCTGGGCTCCTTTGTCCCAGAGGGCTGCAGCTGCCCTGGTGGGTTCAGGGTGGAAGTGATCACTGTTGCTTCTGGTCCAGTGATGGCCTTCCACAGCATGATGAAGGCCACGCGTTTGTTGCCAAGGAATGCTTCTTGTTCCTCACAATATCTGGTTAAAATATTGTATGTTCTGTGTACAGGGCATTGCTGAGCTATTGAAACAGTTTTACCATTAGTTTTCAAAAGCGTATTCTGCTGTAATTTAATGTTACTTGAATTATGATGCTCTGGATCCCTAATTAGGAAAAGAGTCCAAGCGTTGCCTTCCTTAAAACATGGGTATATTTACATCTGGGATTGTTCTGTTCTGTTTTAGATAATGTGACCAGCTGAGAAACACAGATCCTGAGTTTTAACCATGCTCGATGTAAGAAAGCCTGTTTGTAGTTAGGATTCAGACTTGGGCCCCAGTTCATCAGGAGCCACTCTGCCAGTGCAGGGTATTGCGAGGCTGATAATTTCTCTTACCTGATTTAAAAAAAAAAGTAAAATAGTATATTTTTTTTATATAAGTGGTTTTCATATAAAGCATCACAGAATATTCATGAGAGTGAATGGAGGGAAACCCCCCACCCCCCAATTCCACAGGCTGAGGCCATCTGCAACAGCAGAGTGCTTGGCACAGCAGCTGTCAGCAATCTTCTCAGACCTCTAGGTGAAACTGCAATGTAACTAAAAAGGAGAAAAGACTTCATTCTTCCCTCTGTCTCCAACTGGATTATTCTAAAATGTTTTCCTCCAGTCTTCTGTTTGAAATGCCAAGAGCCACCTTCTGTGAGGTTTTTCATACTTATGAACATGCACAGTGGGAAGCAAAAATTTAATGCCCTATAGTCTGTCATACCTGCCTTAGCTACTCATAAGTTTGACTTAGACTGACTTTTTTTTTTTTTTAACTGAAGACCCTGCATACCAGGGACGCAAAGTACAGTATATTTCAGGCTGAAATTTAGGATCAAACTATTGCCTGACTGCAGATCTACTCAAGAAGTTGGCTTTTACTGTTGCTTGAGACTAATACTGTGTGAGATTTAATGTTCATGGTGACAGGAACTTAAATTTCTGGTTTTTATCTTCAGAAGATATCTTTTCTTTTGCTGTCCATCAGAAATACAGGAATTTCCCCTACATGGTTACACCTGGTTACTCTGTGTTTTGAGGAATTTACAAGACTTGTAGGAGAGCATTCATCCTGCTAAAATTTTCAGTCTAACCTCTAACAACTTACTGGACTACTGATTAGTCATATGGTGCTGAAACAATTCAGATATAGTTATGTTTGTTTCTCTAGATTGTCCTTTCTTAAGTCAGGTACAGGTGGTTCTTCGCTTCGTTAATTTGTAAAAGTATTTGCTCTTCTCCTCCTTAAAGGAAGAGCTCCCCTTAAAGGGTCAGCTATTGCTTGGGGCTCAAATGTAGTTTTGACATAGCCTTCGTGTGTACTGCCAAGTGTCAAGGATTACAAAAACCTTGTTTTGTCACGTGCACAGAATAATATATGGGGTTTTTTTGGACAAGATAAAGATCCCAGGAACAGTTTATTTGCTGGAACAATGTGAAAGCCTTGGTGACCTTTTGAAATTCAGTGTAGCTCAACTCCAGTACTTACTGGACTGTGCAAAAAACTTCTAAATACCTCAGAGTGCTTTGTGAAGTACTCCTGCCTTCTGGCATCATGAAATACTGAGCACTAGAAGTGTTTTATGCATTTAAAAATATCTATGACAGAATGGGGAATGTATGAATATATATTTCTATGGATTCTGTGGGATATAATGAACTCTCAGAGAGTGCTAATGCCAGGTTGCAGATTTCATTTTGATGGCAGGGTCAGTCTTGCCTTCCTCCCCTCTGTTTACCTCCAGTGTGGACTGTAATTTGAAGACATGACAGTACAGGGCTGCCAGTAGAAGGCTGTCAAAGTCAGAGTTGTTTCCCCTGTATGTACTCTGCTGAGCAAGATGAAGTGGGTGGTGCGTCTTCTATGTCTGTGCATTATATGACTGAGCCCTCAGAGATGTGTGACCCTCAAAAAAAGTGACACCTCTATTTGTGGTACAGTGAGAAGGTGTAGGAGGTTGAATTTGGAATATTTTTCTTCTTAAATGCTCAGAGTTATTCAAGGATTAGAGATTCATATTGAAGTCCAGTATTGTATTTCTAGGCTATTCACAATGGCCAATAAAAGTAAAAGGAGGGGTTTTTTGTTTTTTTTAAAAGTACTCTGACATGAAGAGCCACAGAACCACCAGTGGGCCCTTGTTAAGTTGTTGGCCTCTTGACTTTGTCAAGCCATGTTTGTGATCCAAGTAGGTTGTGACACTTTCTGCACGTTTTCTAGAACACATCTTGAGGAGACGTTCACTCTCTGACAGCCTGTTGTGGAAAACCCACAATATTGCATGCTGCTGGTGGTCCTAAAACCAGTAGCTGCCCTTCTCAGCTGTGCTGCTGGTTTATGGACACTCCTTACAGCTCTGCCTTAGAGCTTCTTTGAACAAGGGTGGATCGCTGCTGGTGAACCCCCAGCAGAGGAAGTAGGCTGTGTGTTACATGCTGACACACAGCGTTCTGGGGTAGTACTGAGGAGATACACGCAGGCAGCCACTGTGCATTTCTCTGTATGAAGTTCTTCGCTGTTGGGCTGTGTTTGCAGTACTCCTCAAAGGCTTTGTGTGGAATGCAAGAACAGCGCGTACACTACATGAGCAGTTGTAAGTTATTATTTTCAGATAAATAGGTTCTCTCCTGTGAGTAATAAACTGGAAAGGTGAACAGGAGGCAATACTTCACCTGCACTAATCTCCGTGGCTAATACAGAAGATGATGGGTAGTAATGAAACTGTCTGCTTTGAGCTGTTTTTAAAATCGAGCCAGATAAGCAACCCTTCATCAATTTCCAGTCATTACTCTTTTCTAAGAAAGAAATTTTAGAATTGCATTATGGCTACAGCCTTGGACTTCATGCTGAGTATCATTTAATAAAAACTAGATAAATTGAGGAAATGTAGTATCACTAGCTAAAGCTACTGCATAAAAAGCACTAAGGGCTACTACAGACTTGAAATGTGCGATCTGTTTTTAATGAGAGATTTGTTTTCCTGTTTGAATTAATAGCAAAATATGAAATAGACTCTCAAAACTGTTTTTTAACAGTGTTTTTGTTCTTGTATATGTCAAAACCTGTCTAAAATACTAGGATCCAAGTCTTATTTTACTCAACTCTATTTCTTTGGTTATTATAAGTCATATTTGCTTTGTCTTTAGCTGCCCTGTGATTCTTAAAGTCACCTTTCTTTAATATTTCTTTGCTTTGGTGTTTTGCAATGCCTGCTAGCTGTTATGGCTGCTCTGTCTGTGGAGAAGATTTATGACTGAGTAGAGACAGGTCCTTAGGAACATTTTATACACTTTGAACCAATGTTAGAAAAGTTCATTCCCTTTTGGAGGTGTATATCGCATGTAGTTATTTTCCAAGTGTAACTTTTAGTAGATCTAGTATCACGCAGAGACAGTGTTCCTTCTAAACCTTTTGTATAATAACCTTAAAATGGACCATTGCTTTTTTTAATTCCCTGGCAGATGTTCAGGTTGATGAAGGCTTTTTTTTTTTTAATTACTGACTTGTCAGCATTTGTTCTGTGACTGAGAAAGTCAGTGGAGGCTTAATGACCAACATGAGCAGGTTTCATTTTTATCTATTTATGGATAAACCATAAATGCTGTTTGCTTGATTTCCACAGGTGTTTTTTCTTGGACAGTCAAGCAATCCAACTAATAGTGCACTTGTGATATTCCTATTGAGATAGGAATAACTAAAAGACACCCTTTGAGATATGAGCAGCCTTGTCCTTTGAGGGCAGTTTGATTTGCATGTGGGTAACCTTTCTTCACAGATCTATCTGCTCGGGAGAGCTATCAGGATAACCTTTTCCTCCTTGCAAAGAGTGAGTTTGATGTCTGTTTATCTCAGGAAGACCTGCTTTTCCCTGCACCAGCAGTGTTATCCAGAGAGGCTGGGAGAAGCGTAAAACGTTCCAATGCAGCAGGCAGAGCGTGAGGTTAGGAGATGAGCCCCAAGAATTGGATTCAGATGACAAGTGTAGTAATTCTGATTCTCCTATATGACCTTAAGCAAACTGTTTCTTCTTTTGCACTTTAATTTTCTCTGAGCTGTAGGCTGACTGTTTCTTGTTCAGAGGCACTTAGCACCACAGGTCCAGCTTTAGTCACGGTCTCATCCTTTAGGCAAAGCCTCTCCATGGGCCTCGGGAAGCTCATATAACTCATTGGGTAAGCTAATCCACAGCTCCCGAGCAGTTTCTATCAAGCCAGGGCAGCTCTATCTGGTTAAACACTGTATGCCTGCAGGGTTTCAGGTTTGATCTTAAACCTCTATAGGTCTTTTTTCACTAATTCCACTGAGCTTTGGATCACAAATTTAATGCTTTGCAGGATGTTTTCAGCGTGGGAAGCATGCACTCATTCCTGGTGTTTCAGTACAGTTTTAAGCTTCTGACTAATTCCTATTTACAGATTTTGCATTCTAATGATGTATAAATCTGTAAAATGAAAGTAGAATTATTTAGGCTTCCTGGGGAATGCAATCCTAGACACACCTGGTCTAATTAGAGGTTTAATTTCTCTCCTGAGTTAAAGTCTAAATCCTTTTAACTCTCTGGAGAGATGTAGAATAAAAATGGTTGTGAAGTATTGGGCAGAGCCAATTACAGAAAGAAAAGGGTTGGATGGCCATAAAATCTTCAGAGCATTACCACAGGTACAGAATAAGATGGCTCAGAGGTTCTCTATCAATCTCTCGCCATAGCAGGCTTGTTAGAGCAAGAGAAGCAATTTTGAGGCATGCAGTTTTGCAGACTTGGCTGTAGATGAATACCTTCAGCATGTGAATGGTTTTGTTTTCCTGTTGCTGCAGGATTTTTCCAGTTTCACCTCCCTCTGAGTGATCCTACTGCAACTTTTGGTGGCACTTACTGAGTTACTGGTCCCACAGAGTGCAGGAACCTCCCTTACAGCTCAAGGCTCCTTGTACAGAGAGGTGGTAGGGACAAGGCCAAGTGCAAGCTGCAATATCTGTGCTTGAGATGGGATTTAGGATAAATTCAGGTCCTTGAATCCTGAAATTATGACCCAAGGAGCTTTGTATAGCTACTGTTTGAACCCCGAAGGTTTCTAACTTACGGGGTGGGGGGTGGGCATCTTTGCTTGACTGAAGTTTCCCAAGTGTCTGCACTGTCCCTCTGTACGTGTTAGGGATTATCCTTGTCTTGACAAGTGAAACAGCTCAGATATTAAATTATGTCTGAACCCTCTGCAGGCACAGAAATTAAATCATTCTTGTGCCTCTGGCTCGTGGGCTGCCTGATTCTGCAAGTGCTCATGGAGTGGATGTATGGTAGGAGACTCTCTACAAAATATAGTTTGATACGACTGATTTCTTTTTAATCACACTTAGAGAAGGGGTAATGTTACTGCCTAACTTTAAAGCTAACATACCATGTTCTGTCCCAAAGGTGTGTGTTTGTGGTTTAGTGGTTAAGATATGTCGCTGGGAACAGGCAGGCTCGGGTTCCAGTCTTTGTTTCCTAGTTTCATTTTAGTCAACTCTGAATCCAAAATATGGACTTGGTTTGTCTGAAAAATGAGCTTAAAAGAAGAAGCCCACTCAGCTATAAGAATTAAAAAGGAAGTAAATAATGATTACAGTGCAGTTGAAAACCAGTTCTGCTGTGTTCTGTGCTCAGAAACAATATAGTCACCTTTGTATATTTTGGATTAGGCCCTCAGCCAACAGCACTTACTAGTTTTATGAATCTTACAGTACCAAAATACATCAAAAAGTTGAACTCAAAATGCTAGCAACAGAACAGTATTCAGAGGAGCAGAAAAAACTATGAAGGGAGGATAACTCTTTAAGGCAATTCTAAATCAACTTCTTTCCTCAGGTCAGGGAAATAGATAATACGCTTTCATCAGATGCTCATGATTTGCGTTTGGGTAAAATTTTTCATGAAAAATTTATTCTTAGAATGAAGGGAGAGAGAAACATAAATATCTGCAGCTGTTGTGGTGCTGTCTTTTTTTAGAGTATGTGGTTTTTGCAGGCAGTGTGCCTCTTCTCAGGTGATAATTATAGGGCTTTTCAGTACATCTTTGTCAAAAAGGCAGACAGGTGATAATTTTTATTTCACAGGTTAACTTGCTTTGGTTTGTATTTATTTATTTCTGAAGAATACTTACCATTTTGCTGTAAGTGCTCATGTTATGGAGAGGGAGGGTAGCAAATTAGAAGCCTCCATAGAAGGAGCTGCATGCACACATAATTGACTCTATAAATGGAGTTTCTGCCAAGTGTTTACAAAAAAGCTCATTAGTTATTCTTGACATTTTGGTGTGATGAGCTTCTTGAAAGGATGAAAAATTAGACCTTGTCTCCTGGAAGACATAGGAAAGTGGTAAATGTTGACAGTAATTGCCTTGTCAAATAGTCGAGAATAACGAGACATCATGTCAACAACTTTTTATTGCTTTATCTATATTGTACTATTGTACTCACTTTCTGCCTTCTCTCTGAGTCTTTTGATGACTTGGACTTGTCACTAATTTGGTTCTTTTGATGATTTGGCCTTTCCAGTTCTGATTCCTTCCAGCATTTTTTTTAAACCATGTCAAATAGTCAAAAGTAAAACCTTACTGCCCAGCTTTCTCTCACTCCAGTCTTTGAATAACTTTTTTATTTTCTTTTTTTTAATTGAAAGAAAGTGCTGTGTGCCAGGGTTTGGCAGGGGTCAGTATGCAAGTCAGTGATGCCTTTTGTTTTCTCCCTGTGAAGCTATTTAGACCTGCTGTTTGTCCAGGCACAGCAGAGTTCTAGATTAGCAGTAAATTTTTTGAGTGGGCTGTCTGGAGTCTGCCAGACTCCAGCAATCTTCTCCATTGGCCACTGTCTGAGTCAGACATAGGCAGATCAGAGGGTAAAAAAATCATCATTATCGTCTATCTCTCAAGATATCCTGCAATGCAGGAACACAGCCAGTACTACACAAATATTGCCTCTCACACTGCCCAGTGCTGACTGGGCTCAAAGCTCTCCATGTTGAGTGGATTCTGAGTGCTCTCATCCTTCAAGACACTTCCCTGGTTGTTTTTCTCTGCTTGGTGATTTTTATTGTGGTCTACTGTTATCCCCCTCCCCTTCTTAATTTCTTAGGTATCTGTATTATTCCACTTGTGAAAACTGCTCTTTAGCCAAGGTCAATCATAGTGAATGATTATCTGGCGAGTTTTCAAACCTGAATATGGAAAAAGTGTTGAAAATTTTCTCATTTCCATTAGCTGACTCACCGTTGACTTGCAGGCAATTTCTGCTGTTATCCCTCTTTTTATAGATCACTGTTAACTTAGGGCCTTGAGTATGGCAAACAAAATCTGTTTGGGTTGATGGATTAGAAGCCAGCAGTTGGTCTGTATCAGTTTGCTCTAAAGATAGGCCTATATCTATATGCTGCATATATAGAAAAGATGTGTTTCCAACACTGCTGCAAACTGGTTCGACTGAATTTTGTCAGCCAGGACAGAACGGCAGGTGAGAGGTTCCCTGGGGATTCAGGATAAGGCTAGAAGATTTAAGCACCAGGGCGTCCTCGTGGGTAACATCTCGAGATGATCACTAGATGGCAACGTCACATAGCTGAAGCGGCTGATCTCACCTTCCTATTGCAAGCTGTTTTTTTTTTTTTTTTCTCAGTTGTTATTATCAGCAGATGAAATGGTCTTTTTTAACTCGGGTTATTTATCCAGAGTGGAAGATTTCCCTGAGCCTGTAGGCTCAAGAAGTAAGTTATCACTGCAGATTACACAGCCATCTTGGAAATTAAATAACTATTTAGAGGGCTCGTGTTAATCATTCTTAGGTAGTCTAAGGACAGGCCATTCTGCACCAATGAAGAGCTTCTCTACTTACTGTTCCTTAGGGTACTGGCCTGAATTTTGGATAAAGATCCTTAAAAAAAAGACTGTTACTGCTTTTTTCTTAATGAAAATATGCTCTTGAAATTGTAATGATCTTTGACAGTCCTCAGCTTAGTTTGAGATAGTGACCTTGTGCACTGATGCAGTTTTGCCCATTCTCTGATTGATGTATGATTTTTCATGTGACTGTTTAAAGTGCTGCCTAGGCTCTGTACAAGTACAGATTAAACATGAACAGCATGCGTTTTGGACTGATACTCGGACTTTGATGTGATAGTGTGGTATGTGCCAGAAAGAGTAAATGCCTTGTGCTGAAAGCAGGCAATGCAGGTTTCCTGGAAGGTGTGAGCTGGAGACATGAGAGACTAGGTGTGCACAGAGATCTCTTTGTGGTGGAGTTCTGGGTGCTTTTGGTCAGAGGTTCTGGTGAACATCACAGGCTATACCAGAAGGGAACTTGCTGGGGCCAAAAGGTTTCTTCAGCTCCTGCCAAACCAGTTTGCAGAGATGAGGACATAGAATCTCTTTGAAGTGCATAAACATACTATTAGAGAGGTAGATTTCAGAAATCACTAGTAGAGTCAGGGAATATTACTTCATAATTATAACAGATCAAAATGAGATTGATAATTTGGGGGTTAAAGGAATATATTCCTTTAAATACAGAATGAACATTGAAGGCTAACCAGGATAACGAACCTTACATTTGGCAGAAGAGACACCAATCTTCTGCTGATACTGTAGTAGATGAACATTGTAAAATGATGATTGCAGTAACTTTCATGAGGACAGAGACTCCAGAGGCATGAAGCTGTTTGTCTCAAATTCACCCTACTGCACAAGAATTTCTTTTGCAAACTGGAAATTGCAGACTAGGGAGAGACCACATGTATACATCAGTGTATATGTAGCTATGACATCTTTGTATCCAAAGTAGATGTATGAGGATTCTGATAAGGTATTCCCACTGAAGACAGGGAAGAATTAATGCTCTGGAGAAGTTAATCTCTGATTCTGGTATGTATATCTGGCCACTACATGTTCAAGGAAGATAAACTCGGACTAGGACAGGTGTTAGCACCGGATCTATTGAGCTGTAAGATACAAGAAGAGAATACAACAACTTTTCTTGTTTAACCAGCAAAATGAAGGCTGTGAGGCTCAGCGTTTAGGGGTGACAATGACAGGGGGAGGAGGAGGAGAGGGAAAAGCTAAAGAACCATGGTAGTAAAAGAATAAGTGGACATATGTTAAACGTATATTCTGGCTGGAAAGTACATCTTGCCATCAGGACAGGGAGGTCTCTGTGAACTTCTGATGGGGACAGTGCTGGCAAGAGAAACCTAACTGATGCTTTTCTTGAATGAACTGTACAGCTTGGTTGATTGTGGGAGGACTGATCTCTTCAGCTTTTTTCATTCCTCAAACACGTATACAAATGAAGTGTTTGATGGTCTAGTGAATAATCATACAACAGTAGACTATACTGTGGTTCTAAACCATATTGCTTTGGGAAGGGTTGTGTGCTGGATAGCTCAAAGAGCTGTGCTTGGAAGCCCACTGCTTTCAGGATTGCTGTGGGAATACTTATTAGTAGCAGTAGTCTGAGTCTTGATATGGGGATTTCAAAAGCTGAACTGCACCTCTGCTGATACTGTCATGGATTTAATATTTCCTCTTGTCTCTGCCAAGTTGAAGGGCTTCTGTCAGCAGTAGAAGCCTTCTTTTTTTTGACATTAAGATGAAAAGGGCAAGATTTTAAATCTTCATTCACTTCTGTCCTGCTTCATTGCTGCTCCCATGGTCTGGGGAGGATAGAAGTTGGTCTGAAATGCGTGGGATGGAATGTACAACTCCAAGATGTATCTCCTTCAGATATTCAGTTATGTGTCTCCATGTGTTTTCTCTTCTCACCTGTACACTTGAAGAGGCAACATCCCGTCTTACTTCACAGTGTGTATAGCACAAGATGATAATATCCAACAGCTGCTGTGACATTACCTTTCCAATGCTCTGATCCTGAACCCCACAGGAAGAAAAAATTCCACAAACATCAGCCAGCTGATATTTCCCACCTTGTCCCACCAGGGCGAAGGGCAGAAGAAGGAGAGACATGCTAGTATGTTCAGATATTTTTAATGTAACTAACACAGGTAGTGGAAATTCCAGGTTTGTTGACACATGACTTCAGTTTCTTTTGTCTTTTCCTGGGAATATGTGCAAAGAGTGGAATTTTGCAAAGACATCCACATGGAGGAGCCCTGCACTTGCCAAAGAAGGGTCTAGCTGTTCTTCACTGCTGCATCTGCCCAGGGCTGCCTTGTCTTGAAGCGTAATTAGTTCTGAAGAAGAATTTTATCAGCCTAGTCTTTGGGGAGTGGTAGCATGTAAACATTTATTAAAATGTTATTTTGGGGTCATAATTCTGTCATGAGTCAAACTTGACAGATGCAGATAGAAGAAGGGGTTATCTCTCCATGGGGACCATTTGTGTTTCCTTCTAAAGATTTACGTGAAGTGGTGCATTTCCCCTCAGCCTGAGGGATTGCAAGAGGATAGAGAACATTATCATATTTTGAGTAAGAAGGTGCGTTGCCTTTTGCACTGGGAAGGATGTAGACAGCGTAGATTCTTATGAGAAAGATTTTCCTTCTGCTAGTGTTGGAAGAAAAGTAATGGGCATTGACACACGTTCGGTCTCATTTTAAAAATTTATATCCTTCCTGAAAACTACCACTCAGCTGCTTTTAAGTTAAGGTATTAGAAGGGACAAAAGAAATCTTTTCAACTCTGTCATCTTCCATAGACTTGCTGTGTAACTGGATGAATTGATTCATCTCTGTGTCTTGGTTTCATTTTGGTAGGATAAGGACCACAGCTCTCTTTGCTTTCTATTCTGAAGATGACCCTTTTCTGTGGGAGGGTCTCTTACTGTCTTACATGAGAGGACATGGTTACATGGGGGCTCTCTAGGAGAATATCCCACAATGTATTAACCTTTTTTGAATTTTCTAGTTGGGGAGTGACTCCATTTAAATTGTAGCCACAAAGATACTAGAGAAGGCAGATTGGTGATAACCTTGGAGCTATCTGCCACTGACTGTTGGATGCAGCCTCCTTCCCAGTGAAAGGGATGTATTAGGCTGCTGACAGCTGTGTCGTGCTGTCCTGTTACATGTTGCAGAGCATGTGCTTTCTCAGCAGTGCTGCATGGGAAGGCGGCAGGATTACAGGTGTCTAACTTTCTGCCCTCCCCTCTCCAGTTAATCTGGTCTTGTGACATGATTGGCAAAATTTCCCCAGGCATTAACAGGGCTAGGATCAAGCCTTTTGAGCTGTTAATTTAAAAAAAAAACCAACCTTTTTTTTTAGAATGAATTGCATTTGAAACATGGGTAGGAATTAAAGGACAACCTTCTAAAATCACCTACCATTACCTTTGCCAGCTGAATGCACAAATATACTTCAAAAGCGGGAAAGCAACATGTTCTCATAGTCTTACTTTTATCTTGGTGTTGCACACTGCTGAATCAAATGCCCCAAGGTAGTTGACTTCACTTAGAAGCCTAATTATCATCTCATCTCACAAACCTTTTATTCTGGGGCAGCCCTAGTACCCACATTTGGATCTCACCTATGTAATTTTTACACAGTGTACCCGCCCCGGCAGTGGTGCCTCTCCTGATTTGAAAGGATGGCTGAACTGGCTCCAGGAAATCCTAATGTTCAGAGGACCTGCTGCTACCTGTGTTGTCATTCCTGGATGCAAGTGTCTGCCTCTGAGGGAAGGCTATGCAACTGTTCTTCACTGTTAAGTGAACACCAGCAGTGCCTAACAATATCAGTTGTACCTACT
The DNA here is from genome assembly GCA_009769605.1 of Bucorvus abyssinicus. Taxonomy (NCBI): domain Eukaryota; kingdom Metazoa; phylum Chordata; class Aves; order Bucerotiformes; family Bucorvidae; genus Bucorvus; species Bucorvus abyssinicus. Next base: position 34,667,830 of record CM020031.1, read on the forward strand.
GAAAACTGTTCTGTTCCTCAGTGCTCATTAGCAGCGAAATTGATAACATCATCTGATTGTGCCAGCATGAACAGGGCTTCTGTAATTGATTAAATGCAGAGACAAATTTGAGACAGTAAATCAGTTGTAGAAGTGGTTTCTTGCAAGTAGACCATGGAAAGTAGTATAGTAAGCCACAGGGGTCTTTGTTCTTTACCTCTGTAGAAGCTTTAAATGTGTTGTGGCATTTTGTTTCCTCCATGGCTGTGTAATTAAGAGGGATTAGAATGCGTCATGGAAAGGAGCAGCATGTGGGTAGGTGTCAAGAGATTTTTGTTGTAACTTGGCTGTGTTCAGTCAGTCTGACTCCCTGTTCATGTCGAGGTAAGGATCTTTGCTTCTGCTCTCCATCTATAAAACGAAGATAATGTGACTTTGCAGTTGCCTGGTGAAATCAAGAGGCTCAATGTTAAAAGCTGGTAATGACTACCAGCAAGTGTCCCTCTGGAGAGGGATTATACCAAACAGTTTTTTCAGCTCAGTACAAAAGAAAAATCCCTTTATGTTCTTCAAAACAGGTAGGAGTTGTGGAGCAGGTGCCTAAGTGTTATGGAGACTTTTGAGTATCTAAGAAAGGCAGGGCTGGGTTTGAAGACTCTCCCCCTTTGCACATTTAGAAATGAAGAGTGCTTGGAAGCCCAGGAGCTAGAGACAGTGCGGGCCTTGAGAGAGAGAAAGATGACTGATTTTTTGGGTCAAGAGTTTATGGAAATGGCCAACCTGGGATTTCTCTGAGTGAGAGAGCAGCCTACTATGTGTTTCTGTTGAATTTAGGGGAAGGATTTTGCATTCCCTCCTATTCTTGGCATAGCCTTGCTCACTTAGAAAATTTAGTTCTCTCTGAAATTTCTTGCCTTGCTAGAACAGGTCTCCAAACCCCACCCACTTGCAACCTTTCCTGCCACAAATGCAATGTTAGTATTTAAGTGCCTATTGGATCCTCGTTCTGGCAGTGCCATATAAAACCAGAGCCTGTTTCTGTGTGGAGGCTGAGGGAGTGGGTCACATCCATAACTGAAGCATTTAAAATTAACCATTATGATTAAAGGTTGTATTAGTGATTCAAAGATTCCTGTCTAGTAACCGAGCGGAACAGAAAAGGAATGACCTGGAGACTACTCCAGCTCTTTTAAGGATAAATAAAGGACTTAAGTTATGGTGGTTTTCACTGGTGTCAGTTTTTGATGGGGGACTGCCAACTTGTGAGGGCTAGGATCCCCCCAGCCTCCTCCATGGGGCTCAACCAGCTGAGCAGTTATGTTAAGCCTAGTACTTGGGCCATGCTGTTGTGACAAGGAGTTTAAATTCCCTCTTCCCTTCACTGGTCTCTTGCTTTCAGCAGTATTGTATTTCTTTCAAGGCCTGATTCTGCTTTGCCATGGCATCTGCAGTGCCCATCAGGCACGGTGTGCAGGGAGCATGGGTCTGGGTCCTCCGGCTCTGAAGCTTTTTGCCCAAATTGAAGTACTTGTGCTCTTCGCAAGTATGACTAATTTTATTTCCTCCTGGAAAAACTCAGTGGGGTATGATAGCATCGCGCAGTGTTCCCATCATGTTTCCTTAGTGACATCACTGCCATCTTGTCCAGATGAATAACAAAGCCAGTGCTGCAGTTTTGTCTTGACAGGTTAAAAAAAATGAACTCCAGCTGTCTTTGTTCTGCTGTATATATATTGTTAGCCTTACAGTATGCTCCAGAACCAGAATTTGTTTTCTCTTTTCTGGCTATTGGTGGTGCTGATGTATGGGAGAAATGTTGCAGCCTGCATTTTGCGAGGAATGTTGATAGCATAGAGCAGAGACTAGTACAAATATGGCTATTCAAGTATATAATAAATTAGGCAATGCTGACATGGATGTGATAAGATACAAATAGGTAACATCAAGTCGTTGTGCTTACTAGGGCAGTTTCTCCAAAAGCATAATCAAGTAGCTGATTCTCATGCACTTTCACTCGTCTTTCCTTCCCTCCTGCGTATTCTTCTGTCTTCTCTCCAACTTAATTTTTGTCCATGCTTCTTCTGCCACACCAGCCTTGAAATCTAAAGACCAGCATTTTGAGGGGGGTTATTTATTTAAGAAGAAGAAATAACAGTAGACATTGAACGTAGCTTACTGTTTTCTGAGACAAACAGCACAGAACCAAAGGAGCTATACAGACTTAGACGTGCCAAGGACACACTGCTGAAAGTCCCATCTCCAGTGTTTGAGTGTACCCAGGCTACTTCTGCAGATATTTCTCCCTTGGGAGGTATTTGATGTGAAGGATGTTAGTGGGATAGGAAATTGTGGCAACTGAAGAACACTTGGAAGAGTATTCTTTGAAGACTGTGTTTATTTTAAAGGACGTCTTGAAGCATGTGCCTTTTTCCAGCTGGAGCAGAGAGATGGGACAGAGGACTGAGACTCAGTCTGTCCTACAGCCAGGTCACCCCTGCCAGCCTGCAGCTGCCACATGCTTGAGAGGAGCAGGGGCATAAATTGACCTTTGCTTCTTTCAAGGGTTAAGGCTGGGCAGGCAACTAGACAAATGACAGATGCTCTCTATTAACCCTTCTCCATTCCCAAAGGAGAAGAGAAAGGGAATAAAGGAGAGAAATTTATGGGTTGGTAAAGAAAACTAAACCAGCTTTAATGAATAATGACATGAAATATATATAATACCTATATCAATCCTGCCCCCACCCAGTTACGACACCACTGGTGCTGCAAGGCAGATGCTGGGGAAGTCCCAGACTAGGCTCAGCAGCACATGGGAACCAGATGCAGGAGCTGGATTCAGGAATGCACAGATTGGGATCGAAGGCAGAACAGAGAGAGTCCTCCTCGGACACCACCCATTGAAGGAGGGTTTGACTCTTGCCCCCTTCCTGCAGGTGCAATCTTTTACTTTACTGCACCCCCACCGTGGGACACAGGATGTAGCAGTGACCTTGGTCTGTACAGGAGCAAGTACAAGCCAGAGCCTTTCTGCACTGCAGTCCCTGGCAGTGACTGTAAACATCGAGCATTATCACTGCTAGAAGCAGACACTGTCTGCAAAAATACACCGTTAACTTCAGACAGTGCAGTCACTGAGAAGAGACTGAGCTGGAAATAAAATCACTGAACAGAATCAGTTCTGTTCTGACTCAAATAAGGACAGCTTCCCAGCCGTGTTGTGCAGGGGAGCCTCAACGTGTATCCATGCCCTTCTTGAGCCTGTTGTGCCATCGTGGGAGAACAAGGAAGCGCAACTGAGAGTGTAAGACCAGATGTGCGAGGAATCCACTGTAATCCTTGAGGCGATGAGAAGAACAGTTTCATCACTGTTTCCTGAGTTCATAATGCTCCAATCGTTTATTGCTTGGTGTGAGTGTTAGTGTTTTAGTACAGAGGAGTTCACCCATCTGTGCCTTTGGCTTTGCTGTCTAATTGTGACACCCCCCCTTCTCCCTGGCTTGCTTTAAAAATTAAAAAGAAAGGTTTGAATTTGGAGCCTGAGAAACTTTTTTTATTAAGAGAAGAGTCCTGTCTTCCCCCTAAGGAAACACCTGGAAAATTAACATTTTTATGGTGTGCCAAATTAGTTCCTTCAAAACTGCAAGGTGAGAAAGGTTGTTAAGTCAGAGGCTCACAGAGAGTTTCTTCAGCTCAGTGAAATACCTGCATGGCCAGCAGCAACCCATTCCTTCTACAGGTAGCTCTGAAGACGAGATCAGCACTTTGCTTGTATTGATCCCTTCTCCCACCCACAAGACTTTTATTCTGGACTAATTTAAAACCCAGAATACCAGCAGTAAAATAAAGCCTTGGAAAGTTTGAATGAACTCCTAGTGGAAGAAAGATTCAGAGCTGTATGTGGAGACTGGGCCAAATTTAACCTTGGTGTCACTATTCTGGAATCTTGTTCCCAAACACATGCAGATGCACACAAAATCGTCCTATATCTGTGTGTTTTCTTTGTGTGTGTAGGCTTTTCTAAATAAGACATACCTACTCACTAGAAGTGTTTAGAGCTGAGCTGGTGTAAGGAAGGTTTGAGACTGGGAAATAATTTTAAACCCTGGGTTTCTCACATTGGTACAACCTATCTAGGAGGTCAGCAGCCCATCTGATATGCATAGCTCTTAGCCAGGAACCACAAGCAGGAAATTAAAAAAAAAAAAAAAAAGTAACTTTTGCAGTTGTCTTGTGTCAAGCTCCCAGAACATCCTCTTGACTAATTACAATTGATATTTAAGTAAAACACTATCTACTTTTGTGAGAGTGTGTATTCTAAGGTTGGAGATGGGTGAGAAGCCGGAGCTAGAGGCCGTACATGAGTATGTACAGAGCTACCATCACCTCAGTCTCTCTTTAACTGGTTTATGATTTAAATAAACAAACAAAAGAACTTTCTTGACAAGAACTATAGTTTGTATTAAACAGATCATGAGGCAAGGCAGCTGCCTAGTACCAAAGTTCAATTAATGACTTTGAGGATTTGCCACGCTTTGGTCTTCCAGTGATATTATAATTTTACATATTTTAAAAGGCAAGATGCTCTTTGTCCTGCTTCGGTTTTTTTACCTGTTAAGAATAACCTTGCATGCTGTGTAAGAAAGTGCATTGTTCAATAAGCATGCCACCTTTCAGTGCCCTTTTGGTACTTCAGTGAGGAATTGGAGCTGCTAAATGCTTGGTGGTGATGGGGCCCACCAGCTTCTATGTTGCCTGATTTGGGAGATTTCCGTTCAGCCATTTGTAATCCTATGGTGATGAAACTTAGTATCCATGTTGTCAGGCTAAATGTGCACTCTCTTTTTAGTATAAAATGATTCTGATCTGTTAAGCTGGTTCTGGAGTTATAAAGTGACAGGGGACCACTAATTTTTTAAGCTTTAAGTGCTTGAACCTAAGCCTAATGCTTAATGCTACAAAGTTCATGCATATAGATGGTTATTTCAGCTTCTGAAGATATAACATAAAATGGTTTGGCCAGGTAGGGCTCCTAGACCTATAATAAAGGCTTTGAATAAAGCAACATGGTTTTCCACACCTGTGACTATCACAGACTTGAGCAAAAGCAGGGTGGGTGCCTTGAGCAGCACAAGCCTGGTGCAGTGGTGAGGGACCAAGGCTGGGGAGCACAGAGCTGCAGAAAGGCTGCAGGCAAAGCCCAGATGCTACTGGGGCAGGCAGCAGTGCCGGTTCCCTCACCGTGCAGCAGCAATTCCAACTTTGTGTTCCCACCCCCAGCAGTGGTCTCCGCAAGAGAGAAAGCGCCCTCTGTGGTGAGGTGTTTGGACGTGTGTCTGGTTTAGATGGGGCTTTAACCAGTATATTTTAAATGTCAGCTAAGGCATGTCTTATGCTGTTGCTGGGGAAGACTCTCTCTGTAGGACCTCTTCCTCCAAATTGAGCCTGGTACTGATGAAACGTTTGTGCTGTGTCCAAGCATGGAGCTTGTTTTCTGGAAGTAGACCCTGCTCCCTCAGATGTTGGAGAAGGGCTGTGGTGTTTGTCACTATTTAGGGTAGTAACTGGTTTTCTCAGAGTCCTGGGATTTCCCTGATGTGGTACTACTGTAACAAGTGATGTTTCTTATGGAGCAAATAGCGCTGAAGTTCACAGGGACTTCACTGAATTGCTCATCATCACTTCTAGTCTTTCAGACACTTAATAGGATCGTCAGCCCTGAGTATTGAACCTGGCCTTCACGTGCAGTACGGGGAGCTTGGAGGGGTTAAACTGCAAAGGAACATGCGCACAGCTTGTGTGCTTTTTTCATTAAAGGCAATTTACTAATCTAAAATTGCTATGGGGAGAAAAAGAGTTTCTATATTCATTTTATAGACTTTTATGCTATTCTTATTTTTATTGTAAGGGGAGGGGAAAGCCCTGTGGCGTTTGCAATGTGACATTAATGTCAGCTTTCTTCTACTGAAGAGTCCTACAAGATGATTTCTTTCTGCTTTTGAAACCATGGCAGAAATAAACCTGAGGAAAAAGAAGAGCATGTTTTGTCGCTATTCTATACTGTCTGACAGCCGCCCACAGAGAAACTGGTAGGAAGTGTCTCATGATCACGGAAGATGGATGGACCCGTGGCAAGAGCTTATCTACCAGATTTCAAATTTAGTATCAGTTCTTGCCTCTAGGTTTGAGCTGTTTACAACAGGTTTTAGCCTAAAGTGTAAAATTATGGTTGTAGGGAAATACGGCATTTTTGCTGCTGAAAAGAAATATATGAGGAGGAGTATGAAATAGATATGCTCTTCTCATTGCCGAAGCAAGTAGATGAAAAATCCAGCTGCTGTGTATTCAAACATCACAACTTTTGTCACAGTCTGAATGTCAAAATATTTTCAAGTAAAGTTGTGTTCTGTGGTATTTTAACTTCAGCAGAAGATTAGAGGCAAGCTCCAGGTCTTGTAACCCTACCCTGAGTATTTTTGTTCAAACTGAAGAAGCTAAACTATTTTAATCTCATTACCTCCCTCTCAGCATTACTTACTGATTTGAGTAGTTCGAATGAGTTCGAATGCATCTTCGAAAGGTGAAAAGATATGCTTGGTGGAATGAAAATTTTTTGTGTTTCTAGATATTTTAATTTTTGTTAGTCATTGAATCACTAGCTGCTTATCTGCTTTGTTGCCATAGAAAATACTTACAGCACACAAAATCTGTGCAAAGAGCTTTGGTATATCAGCAATTACCTGAAAACTTCCATTTTTAAGGCTAACTCTTGTTCCTAGCTTCAAGTTGATGAACACCTAGTGTTTGCAGCATTCTACTCTGGTTTGTGAAAGTTATTGCAGGACTGATACAGCTGTCAGAAGTATTGTTTATAGTTCTTTTAAAATAAAGTTGCCCAGAAAAAGTTGCAACAGAAATAAGTGAAAAGAGGCCGGTACTCTGATCAGGTTGAAAATTGTATGAGATGTGGGGTTATGTTAGGGATGAGTCTGGACTCTTAGTTCTGCTCTTGTAATACTTCACCTCCATCTCCACAGACTAAAGGAGTCCTCCTCAAGAAGAACCTAGTGGTTCATCCTGTGAAATGCTGTTTCTGCTGTTTGTCAGTACTTTATGATGCAGGGAAGGATTCAAGCAACTTAGTGATGGGAAGAACAGTGGTTTTCACTTCCCATGTAGTTAGTGTTTAATTCATGCTCTGGTTTGTGATTAACTTCCATAAGAAGGGATGTAAGTAAGGACATTTCAAATCTTCTTATGAATAGGTGACTTTCTTAATGCAGTGTTTCCGTAAATTAATATTCTATGGGAGCAAAGAGATGATGGGAAAATGTTTGGCTGTATGGAGGTCGATTCTGTCCAGAAATCTGTGGCATCTGTGAAGGCACAGGTTTAGAGGAAGAAGCTAGCTCAGCTCTTTTGTAATGTGCTCCCTTCCCTGTATTTGCTATCTTTCAGTTTTAACAGATCATGTCACAGTTGTGTGCTTTTGTTCCTGCTATGGGCACTCAGGAAGACTTAGAGTGCTTAATTCTTGTCTGAATGACCAGGCAGCACGTTCTGGGCATGCTTTTAGTGTGGTGTTTGGGGAAAGAAGGTGCAATTAGAACTAACCCATTAACTGTAATAGCTCTTTATGTTCCACACTGACTGCAGACCCCTGTGGGGACAAGGCGTTGCCAATTAGCCTACATCTGTCCAGCAACAAGGTTCTCTTTGATCTCTTAAATTTAATCTGGTTTTATTTGTAAGTAAAGTTGGAAAGCATAGTCTGAAAAAAGATAACTGAAAATGTTGCAAAGTGGCCCTGAATTTGGTACTGTAGTTGTTGGAGGATATGTTTTTTTTTTTATAGTGCATTTTCACGGTAAAATGACTTAAGCCTTGTCAGCCAAACTGGCATAACTCAAGATCTGTTGGGTGCTAACAGTTCTTTAAGATAAGAAATGTGTTCTGAAAGAGTGCATATGCTATTACTTGGGGACAGGCATTTTATGTGCTAATATCCCAGTCTTTTATTCATGGCCATTCTAGTAAGGATGTTGATGGAATAAAATGAAGGCTGCTTCAGGCTGAGCTGGAAAAAAATGCCATGGATTCTGGTGAAGATAATAGGGAAACTCAGCATGCCTCAGTCTTAGTAACTTGGCAGTCAGGTATTTTTTGTCTACAAGTTAACTCCTCTTTTAGAGGAAGTTTTGTATTATCAAAATCATCTAAATACTATTATTTAAAGATTATATTCAGAAACAGTTTTCCTTCCCTTCAGTGTTTCCCTGAGCATAAGGCAATCTAAAGTTAACGTTGCATGTCTGTTAGGTGTGTTGTGCCTCATGGATACATGGAGGGTGAACTGTTCAGCAGCTCTCAAAGCAGTAAAACAAAGCAACTATGCCAAAACTTGTCACCACTAGGGACTCACATAAAAGCAAATTCCCTTTTTTTCTCAGCTCTAGTGCAAGAGACTACTGAGGAGTGAGCGCTACACTAAGAAATAGGTAAAAAGTAGTTTTAAAAAATCATTACAGAGTAAGGGAACGTATGCACAGTCATATTATGTTACAACCTTACTGAACTGGTTTCTGTTGGTGAAAACTGTACCTCTCTACGATATGCTTCAAAATTCTGTTTGATTAAAGAACTGGTTGACGTAGCTTTTAAGACATCAGAAGGATAAGGCGTTCATTATCCCATGTTTGCCTACTGCGAGGCTTCTACAACATTCCTCTGCAGAAATCGGTGCTGACGGGATACAGCATGGTTGAACCAGAGGTCTCCTCTCATATGTTCATTCCCGTGTTCCTCCGTAAATGCAGCTTGCTTGCTTGGAAGTAGCCCTTGATTTCGAGATACAAAAAGAATACTGTTACGGAGCACCTGCCAGTGCACCAGGAAAAAGAACTTTAACTTTGTTTCTTTGGATAATAGAATATAATAACATAGTATTTTTCAGTGGTATTGCTAAAAATTAAAAATATGAGAGACAATCCAACTCCCACTGACTCAAAGCTGGATTTTGTTCCAGTTGAATAATGAAGCTGCACTACGACTGCTGTGGCAGAACAGGCAGAAGGTTCAAACAGCATGGCACCACACAAACTAGAAATGATATTCAGATTACACAGTGCATGAAACAGTCTTACAGTATCTTCTTTACATATTCCTGGCAGGTGTATTTGTCATGGAATGGTAATAGTCCTAACGGAGTCCATAGGAAAGTCCTGGTCTAGCAAAAAAAAGCTGAGAACGTCTTAGAGAGGGGGAGCAACCCCACTGAGCTAAAACTCAAGCTTGCTGGTGTCCTCTTGCATCAGATCTTGTTGGTATGTAGGGTTTATATTGTTGTTCTGTACAACAAAATATTATGTAGGGAGTGGTTTCTCTCTGACCTTTATTGGGAACTATGCATGTGAATTCCTGGATTTTTCTGCCTAATGTATTATTGTTCTTCCACTGATTGGAATTGTAGCACAGTGAGACTATACCAAGCACTAGGGTAACAGGACAAATACAGTCCTGGATTAGTTTCACCCACTTCACTCTTTTTTCCTGTCCTCTTTATTTATTTTATCCACTTTGGTATTATAGTCATGTCTTTCACTCTGAAGCCTTCATTTCAGTTAACAGCCTCTCCACTGTTGCCATAGAGTCCAGTTACCTTTGTTTCTATTTACAGTGTGAATAGATGTCCATCATTACATTGTTGATCATGACATGCATCAGTAACACAATAAATTGTCTGGGGAACTAGTCAGCTTCTAAGAAGAAATGTGCTGTGGCTGCTAATGCCTCCAAGGAAAAGGCATTTCATGTGGGGTGTGAAAGCTCTATAGTGAAGGACGCAGCAACCAGCACAGTGCGTCTGGAAAACAGAATGGCTGCAAGGGACAACAAAGATAACAGTAACAGGAAGCTTTGGTTTCGCTTTTATTGACTGGGTGAAGGTAACAAGATGTAATGTAGAAACCAAGTGTTGAGGTACTCATCGATGGCTGGTTCATTGAGCAATTGATTAGCAAGCATGCAAGGGGTGTGGGTATGCTTGGCGTTGGGCAAAGTGGTGTGTAGGTCCTGAATTCTCCAAATTCTGTTGTGAGGACTATAATGTACTATGGTTCAGCATACTTGTTAGAGCAAGGGAAGCAAAAAAATCCATAATGGCTGTCCTCAATATGGGGAAGGGAAATTGTGTGTGTGTGGTTTTTTTTTTTTTTTTAAAAAAAAAAAAAAGAGGGAGTGTGTTAGCACCAAGCTGGCATGAAGACTACTTAAGGACACTCCACCTGTTAGAAGAGATGGGAGGAAGTCTTGATGCTTTCTTTTGCCCCAAACAGGGATTATCAGAAAAAAGAAGGGTCTGTCAAGAAGCTAAAGTTTTATGTTTGAAGACATAAAAAATATTCTACTCTGGCAGGTTACACATAAAGCTCAGTAAGGTACTCAAACTCTGTGATTTGTCCTATCAACTACCAATCTTTTATAATAATGAACATGTATTTCTTTTAAATGCATTAGGAACATGAAGCCTGCCAGAAGATGTGTAGGAGTAATAGATAATTGAGGTATAAGAGGAATACTTAAACTTGTTAAGTCCAAAACAAGGAAATTTCATTAATTCTTTGCATTATTCGCTTTGGAATAACCTGGGAAGATTTCTCATGCTAGAACCCTTCCTGTGGGATACCCTTGAGAGAGTCTTTCTGAAACTCAAGTGACTGTAGGTTATAGAACGAATTGTCAAAATGAACAGCAACAAATCACCAAAGATTGTTCTTATCCAAAAGCTTCAGAGGAACTCAAGCTTACAGTACTGTGTGACCTCTGGCTTAGAGCTGCCTTTGTACCTGAAAAGTGGGAGTTGATAAATGTGATACCTACATTCAAGAGGTGTCCAGGGTTGTTTGGGGAATTCTAGTTCTGTAAGTCTGATGTAAGTACTTGGTACAGTGTAGAAACTATAACAAAATATAGAATTAGAGGATGTCTGGTAAGTATTGTGTACTTGGGACGAGCTAGAATGCATGTCTGCCTTGCAAATGTATTACTGTTCTCCATAGGATCAATAAGCTTGTAGAATAAAGATGGTGTGATGTGGTATAGTCTACTTTGTCAGAAGCCTTTGTAAGAACCCATCTTCCTCATTAGGGGGTTTTGGGGAAGCTAAGCAGCTATGACAACAAAAGGACAGTTCTAATATGGATAGATAATTTGTCTAAAAGCTGGAAAACAATATAAATGGTCAGTTCTTGCAGTGGAAGGGGATCACACAGGAATATTTGTTGGGACCTGTGTGCTCTGAGCTCTGCTCAGGAATGACTTGGAGAGAAGCTGCTGGTGATACTAAATTATCATAGTAGGGGTGGCAAGGGTGAAGGCTGGTTGGAGAACAGCAGAAGGATCTCATAAGACTGAGTGACTGGTTAATAAAATGTCAGATGAAACACAGTGTAGGTAATGATGAAGTGATCCATGTGGGAAACCAATAATCCAGTTCTTCTAATTCTACTAATTAGTGAGCTGAGCTCATACTAGAAAGTGAGATCCCTGTTGTGAGAACCTGGGGCTTTAGTGGATAATTCTGTAAAAAGTTCTATTTACTCACTAGTGGTCAAAAAAGAAAATCAGATGTTGGGGCTTATAAGGAATACAGAACAGAACATGACATTACATGTAAATATGTTGTTTGCCTGCATCTTGACTAATGTGTGAACCTCTGATCTCTGTATTTAAAAAATAATGTAGCAGATCCGGGAGGGTTTGGAGAAGGACAGCAAGGATGATCAAAGGCACAAGAATCTTTTGTAGGAGGCTATGACAAATGAGCTGGGACTCCAGTTTGGAAAGAGACAGCTGAGGAGTGTCTGATATAAGTCTATCTGAAGTGGCATGTAGAGGGTTGAATATTCACTGTGTGTTCCAATTCATCCAATGGACATCCAATGAAACTAACAGGAGGAAGGCTTAAAGACAAAAAAAGTTGATTACTTATGCAAATGGTAGCAGACACATGGAACTGTTTATTAACGGCTGTGAACTCATGTATGTTAGTTTGAGGGAAACTGGATACATTCAGAAAAGAGAAAGTTGGGGTTGGGTGTTACTAACTATACAGAAACCATGGCAGCTCCATACCGCTAAGCCTAAGACAACTGGAGGTTGGGACAATGTTGAGGAAGCCATGCTTGTAAGGTACTTGATCTTCGCTAATTATGGTTCCTGTTAAATACAGGTTATGGCAGGGAGGAGCTGAACTTCTAGTCTGATCCAGTACAGCCACTCTTCTGTGATGGAGCAGACCAGGGCCTTAGCTTCAAGCAGCATCGTGACCTGGCCCCCAGACTAAGGAGTTGCAGCGGCTCTGGTGGCCACTGTACAAAGTGGAAAAGATGACCACGTTGTGTAGTTCCCCTTTACTGGCCTTTCACCCCAGTGCAGGATAGATACCAATTTTAAGCATTCTTCCAGTGTTTTGCAAGTACTTCTCACAGATGTTCAAGGTGATGTGTAGCACAACTACTGAGAAAGCAGCTTATGTGGATTTGTCTGGTGAGTTTTTGAGACTGTTACTCTATTTTGAGTATATTGTGACCTGGGGGTTGCCCTGCAACTTACTCTTCAGTCTCCAATTAGAATAATAATATGCAACACACGGAATATTGCTTTTGTGAGATGCCTTTCAGTATTACTTGAGACTAGATTTTTTTTTTTTTAACCCTTGCCATTATTTATTTATTTCCTTGCCATCTTCCAGAACCTCCTGCAATCTCCCTGAAGTCAGAGAGAATCTTTCCCTTGACTTCCTCAGTCAAGGAGTCAGTTCAGGAGTGTGCTCCTTGCTGTGCTGTGCTTTCTGTTAACTACAGGGAGGCAGTCCTGGAGAGCAAATTTACCAGAGCTTGCACCTGAAAGTTTTGATAGCTGAGTATGTTTGAGACACGGGCAGCTGTGCAGAGGGAAAATGTGGGTTTATGTTTTTCCTGTAAATCACTGGAACTGGTGTATATTTCCATTTCTGATTTCTGGGCATGGATTCAGGAACAGAACAGAGTGAAGTGTATGTTCATCTATTTTTTTTTTTTTTCCCCCCTTTGTACAAAGGAGAACAAATACAGAGTTTGTACCTACTGGAAATGAAATAGCAGCATGTTCCTTTTAACCACTTTCTACTAGAAGTGAGTGAGCCACAAAGGTATACGTGGGATGTTCAGCCTGGAGCTGAATCTACACTATGCTGCCACAGATTGGGAGTGCAGAGTTTTGTGTGCCATTTCTAAAATCTTGGACAAAATGCCATCATGAAGGAGGACATCAAGACAAGTGTTTTAGCATCACTCTGACCATCTTGAGTAGCATCGGATAACTGCACTTCATGACTTGTTGAGGTCAGGCTGTTGCTGCGTAGGTGTGAGCTATGGCATTAATGTGGCTAAAGCCTGTAGCCAGTCTGCCTTACTGCGATTGCTGTATTTTGTGCTGGCCCATGCTTGTCCAGCCGCAGCGTGGGTGGGTGGGGCTGTTCAGATGCTCAGCAGGGATGGTCAATTGCCCTGTCTTTGTGAAAGGTGTGGATCTGCCAGCTTCACAGCTCTTTCTGCTGAGGTGCTCTAAACTTTGGATGCTGGACTAGGATTGCAGTGTGAGTGATGTGGAGTGATTTTTGTGAGTTGCCTGGCCCCAGGAACACACTCACTTTTCTGTCTTTTAGTTAGGCTTTTTTTTTTTATGCATACTTGTCTGACCTGCTCTCATTGTACCTTGAACACTGGTGCTCTGACACCCAGCAGAACTGTTCTATGCTACAGTTAGTCTGCTTACTTGTGGCTGTTTTCTGCTCTTTCAACAAGAGGCCACTGAAGCCCAGCTGCGGTGAGAGGCTCCTCAGAGCTCTGTTCATTCTTGTGTCTTCCATTATCAGCCAGATAGTCAATTCTTCATCCTGGAAAGCTGCAGCTAGATCTATGAAAGGCAGTCACTGGGGGCTTGCCTGTGTATCATTCATTCAAAAGCAGATGCTGGCAGCCCTTGGTAACAAAACTGTATCTGTATTCCTGGTCCTGAGCAGAGCCACAGGTGTGGCTGATGGCAGGGAAACCGGGAGGAAGCTACCTAGTGGAAGAAAGGGTGCTTGCCACAGAAAATAAGAAAAACCTAGGAAAGCATTCCACGTCACCTGCACAGAAATAGAGGGCATAAGGGAGTGGACTCCAAAATTGGGTAAAATGGCAAATAAAACGATTATAGCAGGAAGAGGGAAAGTAATAAGGTTTGGCAGAAAAACCAGGCATGTGGATGAAGTTACTTGCAAGGTGGATTTTAAAGGCTGGGAGTAGGCGTCTGTTTTTGAAAGTCTTATCTTTGGACTTCATCTCTTCAGACTTCTCTTGTGGCTGTATGTTTTCCATGGTTTTTACCTGAAGAATGGATTTTTTTTTTTTTTTACCTGCTGGGTAGTGTACCTTCCTGTATGGACTGCTCTATCTGGAATCTGCAGATGGTTTTCCTGCTGACATGGGAGGCTGTGGCTAACGAGGGGGCTACGCACAGCCCTCTGTTCATTCTTTTAGGGTCAACTGCAATGTTGATTAGACAGCACTTTGCAATGAGAAGCAAGCAAAACACACCGGCCTTTCAAGGCCTTCATATTAGCCAGATTGCATTTTACTGGTGCATCCTGCTGCTGAAGGTGGCCCTGTCTGGTGTTTGCCAATTCACATCCTTATGAGGCAATATTCCTTTCATACGCTGAGCTGAAGTAGTGTGCTTTGATGTGATAGAGCCCGTTTTGTTGAAGTGCATAATAGGAGCTAAATGTTACCAGATTCCTGTGTTAATGAACAGCTTCTATGTTGTAGTACTAGCAATAGAGAGACTGAAATTAATTAGGACCTTTCCTGTGGAGGTAAAGGGGTTCTGCACTAGTCTCAGTGGCCATTCCTCCACCGTATTTCAGTGTAGCCTTCAGTGGGACATGAGGACAGATTCACTGACTAAACAGGCTGTTGGCCTGATGGAGAATGTACAGATGAGTTTTATGTCAACTGGGGTAGTATTTTACAGATGAAAAGCTGGTATGTATCTGTATGTTCAAGGGTACTTAAATGCGCGCTTGCTGTTGTCATTAATGCTTTATTGCTCTGTCTGGCTCACAGATCACTGCAAAAGTAGATAGGATATCTCACTGCTAACGTGGACCCGTCTCTCTCTGCAGTGGTCCTGAGACTGTGTACTTGGGGGGAGATAGGGCTTTTTAGGCAGATTTTGTGCCGTGCTTCAGTGCAAACAGTGCCCATATCTGACTTAGTGAAGCTCCAGGTATTCTCCAGGATCTGGGCGTGAGGAAAGGCTGCGTGCCAAAGCAGGGGCTTACTGGTACATCCTTCCATGCTTTCCAGGACACTGGAGAAGTAAATCAGTGTGTGCTTGTTCTTTCTTTCCCTGCAGGAGTGCAAGGTATGGTCTGGGAAAAGACAAGTACGGGCTAATTCTTTAACTTTGTATTTTCTGCCAGTTTATGAGGCAGCACAATTGATACTTACTGGACCTAAGCATCACAGTAGTTATTTATTGCTAGCTCACATCTATGCTTACGGTAAATAACCACCAGCCTGTAGTGCAGTTCTCTCCTGTGGTGCCTCTGGAGCATCTCAGAACTACAGTACCTTTTGTTAAGGATGCAACACAGCCTTAAGACAAGTAAATATGAATTGTTGTTTTGGTCAGCTTTTTTATGGCTTTGCGCAGTGAATGTGTGTGTGCTATATAGGTGTCTGTGGAGTCAGTTAAAGGAAGGTTTTGGAAAAACCAGCCATATAAAAACTCGAAAACATTTCAGTGCTGATAACTAAGCAGAATTAAATATTTCTTATCTTGGAAATATTTTGGAAAGTGTTTTAAAGTATTCATTATGTTTCCCAACATAAGTGGAGAAGAAATAGAATCATTTTTGATAAAACAAATTGATGTCTTATTGTTAGGCATTTTCTTTCTCTAGCAACTGATGAATTTAACATCATGTTAGCTTTTGCAAATGTCATATGAAATAGATGAGGAGAGAAACTTGGGAGAAAAGCTGTAATCAATCACAAGGTGCCACAGTTCTCTCTTCTCTGTTGATCATCTTCCTACAAAGCAATTTGAGGAGGGAAAGATTATAAGGAAAATAAAAACAAATCTCCCTTCCCTTTGTGAAGGTGGATTAAGTGGGTCAACAACCATCTTTTTGCTGGAAAAGAAAACCCAGAGGCTGCAGGGTAGTCTAGATTTTACTAAAAATTTCTTGCTTATTTGAATACCTGGAAACCATAATGATGTGTAAATGACTCATTCTGCAAGTTGCTAGTTGAACTGCTAAAGTGGAAACGAAGTCATTAGGAAGGGAGCAAAATGGGAGTGAGCTGTGAACAGAAACCAGAATTTAAGTTGACAACCTGAGGTCAGACCAGAATCATCATAATAGTCCATGGAAAGCTTTCATAGCACCAGACTGTGTTATGCTTCTGCCAGGAATGGGTCTGTTGACTCTCAGGATTTGTGCCTTAGTTATGTGTGACTCTATAGGTTTTTTTTATTCTCCAGTCTTTTCTATTAAATGGTTAGTGCTGTTTCATATCTTTCACATAGGTGGTCCCCTTCTCTCCCCTCTCACAGCTGGAGACTTCAAGGTGCTTGCACAAATAAGGGAACTACAGATGTGCCACCTATATACCCTTTTGCAGGCTGTGTGCTCTGTGTTCTGATCTAAGGACACACTTGAGGAGAAAGACGGCTTCTGTGCTGTGGATGGCCTTACTTTAGATGTAGCCTGTGGTGAGCTTTTCAGCTTGACGTTTCAAGAATGAAACAACAAACTTCTGCTTAAGGATTTGGGAAGGTATTATACATGGACTTGCGCTCTGTTGTGGTTGATGTGACTAACAGCACCTTGCCTTCACTTGCTTTGGGTGAAGGAGGTCAGTATTGCAAGTCGAGCAGGTCTTCTGCTAATTGGTACTCTGAGGTCACTGAATTCCAGTGAGGCAGTTCACTTTCTCCCACGAGAAAAGCATTTTGGGCAGGCACTGTACAAAACAGCTTAGCATGAGAACTTCAGTGACACGTGAAGTTTGCAGTCAGAAATCATGCACCAAATTCCATGAAAATACAGGGAATATATTTAAGATGTCTCCTTTAAGAGAAAGAAGAAAGATTTATTATCCCTTTGGTGGCTAAAATTTCAAACTTTTATGTGGTAAGTTTCAGAGACTTTCTTCAGAAGAAGAAGAAAATTATTCACATGTGAGCCTGTGAATGTCAGAGCCAGGAGTTTTAAAGGAAGAAACACACAGCATGAGTTTTGTTGTGGTTGCTGCTGTGTACCTTTAGCAGGTAAATTTGCTGCCACTCAGCTGACCTGTGGAGCATGTCAACGACATGCCTGTGGGAGTGCTACCTCTGAGGTGGCTCCGGAGTGGCCGCTTTCCTCTTTGCAGCGTGGCTGTGCTTGCAGCTAGCCTCAGAGCCTCAAGCTTTAATGGTTCCAATTTCTACAGGAGGGCTGCAATGTGCATTTTTTTCTATTTCCCATCTTTTCCTTGACTGCAGACCCCTGAGACTACAGAAGCCTCCTCCTGGATGAAGGAATTGGAAAAGTGCTGCCATTAAGATGGGTGGCATATACATCTGTATGCAGACTGAATTGTTGACCTGATCATCAGTGTGGTTCTTTGGATGATCTTTTCCCTGTATTTCTGCATCAAGCACTAGGGCTGATGTAATACATCTCTGACTGCTTTAAACCTACCAACAGTGTTGGGTCAATAAAAAAGTCAGAACACATCTTCAAGTAAGGAAAATTCCAGTGAATGTTATTTTCTTAACTCTGGCTGCCGACAATATTGTTGGGGGCTCGTTCTATGTTCTCCTGTCACTTGCAATATGCTCAGACGTGTAAGGATCTTCATGTTCTGTAATGATCCAAGACCTTCTGTATCACTCTCCACTGATCTGAAAAATAAGCAATTTCAGAGGAGTTGTCATCAAAGCTAGGAAAAGCCTCTGAACAACAGAGTTCCTTTTTTTTTTTTCTTAAAAAAAACCCCTACATAACCCCTGTGCCTGAAGCATTGGGAATGTATGAATTCAGTAGGCAACTTCAAACGATATCACACCACAACTCTGAGCTCTCTTACAATGACCTTTCTTTTGAAAAAAGTTTTTCTTTTATTTTCTGGTTCAGATCACAATGTGGGCATATGAAGTGCAAAGGGTAATGGCCAGCATGGTTTCTAAATTTTAGATACATACTCAGAGAGATTTTGAGTGAAGGAATTTTGCTGAAGCTGGAAGACAGGAAATGAAATGGAGATGTGGTGAAACAATTTTCCTAGAAACTGTGAAATGATCTCATTTTGCATGAAGAGTCTTCAAATTACCTTATTAAGCCTGCAGACAAAGATGACCAGAAGAAATACACCAGAGATTATGCATTTGATTTTTGTCCTCAGATGTTATTTGAAAATACAAGTGTCAAGGGTTAGGGCTGGGCTGGCCTGGCCACTAGACAAGTGACAGATGCTCTCTATTAACCCTGCTCCCTTCCCAAAGTGGAAGAGAAAGGGAATAAGGGAGAGAGACTTATGGATTGGAAAGGAAAACTAAACTAAAACAGCTTTAATGAAACAATAACAATAATAAAATGAAATACATACAAATATATACAAACCCAATACTGAACCCAACCCCCCTGATGGCAATCATGTCACTGTCACCACTAATGCTGTGGCAAACACTGGGGAAGTCCCAGACTGGCCTCAGTGGTAGACAGGAACCAGATTCAGGAGCTGGATTCAGGAATGCACAGATTGGTAGTCCTCCTTGGATGCCAGCTATTGAGGAAGAGGAGCGCTTGATCCCTTGTGATCCCTCAGCTTTATACCGAATATGACGTCTATGGGATGGAACACCTTGTTGGTCAGTGTAGGGTCACCTGTCCTGTCCACTCCTCCCCGCAGGTGCAGCCTCTCACTCACTGCACCCCCACCGTGGCACACAGGATGTAGCAGTAACCTTGGTCTGCATAGGAGCAAGTACAAGCCAGAGCCTTTCTGCACCCCAGTCCCTGGCAGTGACTGTGAGCATTGATCATTATCATTGCTAGAAGCAGACCCTGTCTGCAAAAATACACCATTAACTTCAGACGGTGCAGTTAGAAGAGACTGAGCTGGAAAGTAAAATCACTGAATAAAAGTAGTTCTGTTCTAGCTCAAACCTGGAGAAGAAGAAACAAACAGTATCGGGGGAACCTGAAACTTCTTTTATACTTGATATCAAAATATCTGTAGGCTTTTTTTGTCTATCAGTATTGCTCTGGGATAGGGTCCTGGTTCATATGGTCCAAAACCATCCATATAATGTGGATCTGTGTAAAGGTACACTATTTCTGACTACAAATTAAAATCACAAAGGATGTTCTCCAGGCATAAGGAGCATGTTCATATGTAATTACACTGTGTGTGTGTGCAATAGCCAGGGGTGTGGCACTGCCTGTGTGTAACCAGTTAGCACTCGAGAGTCTGATGCGCTGGACATGCTGTCCACTGAATCTTCTAGCTGGGAGTGTAGGGTATCTCATGCCTTCTAAGGATATCTCTTAATGGAAGTTAGGGGAGAGATTGTTGAGGCAAAGCTGCTGCAGCTACATCTTCTGAGATATGGCCACACAGAAAACACAGCATGAATGTAAACAGCACCAATGTCCTTACTTGTTCCTCTTTGGCTGATCTGTTAGTGGAATATTTATGTATGTAGATACACATGTATACCATGTGGGTCCTTCCAAGAGCTGATTTTAGACTCTGTCTGCCTAGTCTTCCTGGTCTCTCTAGTTGCTGGTACTGAGGCATGCCAGCCCCACTCCCACTCTAGTTGCTGGTGCTCAGATCCCCTAGCACACAGGATGCTATGAGTGGTCTTAGACACTCTGTCTATCCAGTAGCTGGCCTTTCAATCCTTTGGTCTTCAGTTGTATCATGCACAGACACATGAGTATGTCAGTGGGTCTCTCAGCTGACCCCAGACCTCATGGTCTCTCTAGTAATTTGCTTGGACTTGTTGGTCCCTCCAGACTTCTGTCTCCCAAGCCTCTTATCCTACTCACTGATTGATCCAGCTTGATACTGACATACATACCACATATAGTATATATACCATACCGTATGGTATGTTATATATCATACTGATATACACACTGTACAATACATGTGCTCTTCATCCAGCCTTTACAGGTGCAGGTACTGTGGACACACAGGTATCTATGGCTGGTGGTTGCCACACCAGCTGCTGGCACTTAGACCACTTGTGCATTGTAGTCTCTCCAGTTGCTGGTAACTGCAGGTCATTTGGACTTTCATACACAGACATGCACACAGAATTGAGTCTCCTCACCCAGGAGTATAGAAAGGAGTTTAATGAAGACAGACTGCAGTGATCAGATACAGGGCATGGCTGGGTAAGCATACTGACTACCTTTATCCATCCTTTTCCTAACCTCTGGTTTCTTCCCTAAACTTCCCATAACAAGTCTTGTGCAATCCCATGATGCTCTTCTCCTGTATCTCATAACAAATCCCATACTCCTTTGGGCAGTAACTGCCACCCCCTCAGTCTGTAAGGTAATCTGAGGAGCTGAGGGGTTTCACACCTGGATGGTGGGGCTGATCGCTCCACCTAGGCAGAGCCAGGGTAGGGGACTCCCTTTCTCTTGTGTTATTTGTGTTCCCCTGCTTGGTATTGTACTTCTGTGCTCCTTTGTATTTGTGGAGATAAGCCTTCAAACATACAACCTGTCAAATGGGTTTTCTACAAAGTGTAAATCAACCCTTCTGTTATGTGAAGGGAGGAAGAAACAGCAGCTGAGTCTCCTTTTGGCACTTGTAGAAAGAGAGAGGGTAGTACAGTAAAAAATGGGAAAGTACAGTATGTAGTGAGGGAACCAATTTAGGGGAAGAGGTTAGTACAGTGAAGGAATCATAATGGGGTTTTGCCCCACATGGAGAAGGAAGATAAGGGTGAGGAGACAGGAGAAGAATGACAGATCAATGCTATACTGAGACTGCAATGAATGTGATGTGTCAAGCATAGCGAGAAACCAGACTCTGCAGATTAAGATATTTTCCTTTTGATGTACGTGCCTGGGTGGCTACTGTCATGAAGTGTCAGTGTAACCACCATTTCTGTGGTGGAATGTCCCCACTCCCTGGTTCAGCCTCTTGGTAGCAGGATACACCTGCCCTAGCGCTCCTTAGATGCTCTTCCTACTAAATTTCACCCTAGAAAAATAGCACAGGTTAAAGCTTGTACCTGAAAGTAAGGAACTATATTCCCTAAACATATACATTATTTGTATGAGCTTGACCTCATGACTGAAGGCATATTGGTGTGGAAAAACTGACATCATGTCTTTGGGACATTTTACCTTCAGTAACTTTCTGGTGTGATATGTGAAATTATAGCAATCTTACTGTGGTAACTCATTAAAACCCAGATGAAATGATACATAAGAATAATACAGGAGCATAGCTGAGGGTCACTGAGTCAGTCAAATGGAATATGACATAAAGTATCTCAGTGAAAAAAATCCCCAAACTTCAATTTGTATAAATAGGAGTCAGAAATATGTAGCAGGAGCAAATGTATTTTCAGCCAGACTCCAGATAGGACAGGAAAAGGAACGAGCTTCTGAGATGGTTGCTCCACCCTGCCACTGGAGAACAGAAACCATTGGTAAGGAATAGATATGGGGCTACCTAGTATGCAGGCAAAGAGTATTATGGGTAAATAAAATATAATTTTTATGATATCTCCTGATGATATCTATCTGCTTTATGAGCAGATGCTGAGAAAAACAGAATCATGACTGACTTCTCTCGTACACAGAAACAACTAACAAGTTACACCATTCTCTGGCTGGCACAGCTTCCACCTAGCCTGTATTCCCGTTTGGAGTAACTTGTGCAATCATAGATGAGATTTTCTTTCAACACTTTAGAAACATGATTTCCCCTCAGAGTAATTTATCTGTATATTCTTCCTGACTGATATGTGGAGGAACATTCATGTGCTTCCACTCAACTACTGGGTTTAGTCGCTGCATGTTTCCTGACGCTCTTCCTCCTCCTCATTATCTGCTTGTTCCAATATTCATTTACCTCTTTCTGAAGTGTGAGACATGGGCAGCACTTTTTCTTAGATTGCTTATTTCCAAGATCCCTTTTATTCACATTCTCTTCTTTTGATTAAGTTCTATCATATCCAAATGTCTTGGTATCTCCAAATCTCTGTTACCCATATTCCCCTCTTGTAAATAACAGCTTACTGCTTCAAAAAAGGCCCTTTATTCTCTGTGACTTTTCCTGCCAATATCATACTACTCTAATTATTTTCTCTACAGACTTCTTTGTTTCACACGGCAAGTCTCGCTCTCTTGTTCTCGGAGTCATTGTGATCCGCTTGCTGCCGGACCAGCCTTTGCTGGCACTAGGAAGGTAGTTTTACATACTCTGAAATATGCTGCATGCTCATACATACATACAAGTGTAACGTTACATATGCAGAACTGCTTCCTGTGTGCTGTTCATTTTCTCGGAACATCTGCTATGCTTCTCTTTCCTCTGAAGTCCTTCAAGTTCCTCTGATTTTGATTTTCCCTCTCCTTGCCTTTAAAAAAGCTTCTGATATTTCTGCTTTCCTCTCTCAAATCTTCCTTCTGAATTCCTGGGTGTCTCGACTCTCACATTCTTATCTCTTGCTGTCCAGTACAGGTTCTGGAGATCCTGTTATTTTTCTGATTCCTACCTGGTGTTCTACCTGTTTGTTAAAATTGATGTTACTCTCTTACTGTCCTCATGATTTCACCTGCAAAGGCTTTCATGGTTATGTTTGCCTGCTTTCCTTTTGTTGCGCACACTGCTAATAAAAGGATTCTAGATCTCTCTGCTCTGTTATTATCAAATAATCTCAGCAGAACAACAAGGATCTGTCTCGTTTGGAGCTTCAGCTGCTGAGTGCTGCCTTTCCATAACTCTAGCTCATCTGTTTGTGCCTCATTTTGATTATCTTTTCCCTCTCACCTCCTTTCTTCCTATCTTAGCCTATGATCATATCTTAGCTTATGGGCTGATCTCTCTAACTTTTAATCTTATAAATCCATCTGAGAAAAAAGTTGTTAGACTGTATTTAAACCTCTCTTCAAATACATTGCTATATAACATCTATAACATTATTCCTGCAAAACAGCAAAGCACAGCATACAGACACGCACTCACTCCAAGCACACCTTAAGTGCCGTCACCTCGAGTGAAATACACTGACTATTAAACAGCCCATAAATACGCTGCACAAAATAACAGTGTATGTGAATTCAGTGTCTAATACCTACTTGACACTGGAGAGGGAATTTTAGTGCAAAGTATGTATCTACACACAGTGGAGCTGTTAAATTCCCCAGAAGTGCCAATAGTGGTACAACAGTGATGCTGTCCATGCCTATTATCTGCTTTGTAGTGATAGTATTTCCTGTTACGAGTACTGGGGGGATAAAACCTTTGAACTCTAAAATGAGAAAAATTGATCTGATGAAAAGTTAAACATGGGTTTATAAGACACTTCTTGGATTAAATTAGATGCAGAACATAAAGCTAGACTTTAATGATGCTTTTTCATGTGCTAATCAGTCCCACACTGGTCGTCTGATGATACTGATGAGAGCTGAAAAACAGAGGAATTAAAGAATAATTTGGAAAAATAAAAGCATTAAAGGAGGATGCTGTGTATTATTGATGGTTTAGGTCCTGGTCCTGCAAAGTGTTACTCATTTATATAACTGCAGACAGCAAGTTACTTCAGTAATGCTGAAGCTGCTCATAGTGCTAAAAATTAGCACAAAAACCTTTGCAGCTCCAGGGCTGATCTAAATAGGGTGTGAAGATCTAGTTTTAGAATAGAACAAATAGAACTTAAAAGGTGGTCAGATATCCTGAAATATATTTCATACATCTACATTCTATAGTTCTGTCCTCATCATAAAATATTGGAGTTTTGATCTCATTAACAAATACTGAAAATCTTTTACAAACCTAAAATGCAGCCGAGTTCTGCCCTGATGATTATTACTTTTTAAATAAACATAGTGAATGGAAGGTGGATGATAAACCGTGGTAAATTAACTAAGCTGAAAATCTCAGGACCCTGAAGAGTATTTATCTCCAGAATGAAGACATGCTGCTGGTTCTGTAATGCTCAGCAGAGACTTTACCTCTCCTGTTGTGGAAAGTGCTTGGATACCATGGCAAGATAAACTTGAAAGAGCGGGTAAGAAGCAAAGTCAAGGAGACAAACAAGTCAGTATCCAAGCCAGGATCCAGGTCCCGTGCTCTCGTTAAACCACATTCACTCTCTGTATGTATAGGAAGATATTATGGAGGAATGCAGTAATTTTTGGCCTTTGAATACTGTGGGTCTGTCTCCCATCTATGTAAATGCTTCCAAGCAAACGTGCTGCCCTTCGGTTTTCTTCTGGGTATTTCTGTTCTGCAGAAGGAAGGAATTCCCATTCAGAAAGGTCCACTGTGTGCTTTCCACTTGTTTTAAGCAGCTATTAGCGTGCTCTTACTTAATTAATAGTAAAGCGAATATTTTTTCCTCAAAACAAGCTATTGAGAGTCTAAGGAAGTTTTTATATAATCAAAATTTGTGTATTTGGAGAACAACATACTTGAAAATCTGTGCAAACAAAGAGCCCAGCTAAGATAGACAACAACACAGGGTTGCAAAAAATTTACCAAAAGGGATCTGAACTGTAAGAATTTGATAAACAATGAATGAAGTGAGACACAGTAAATAGAAACAGCACCTGGAGAACTTAATGCTTAAGGAATCACAGAAAGGAAACCAGTGTAGGTGATGAATTTTAACACAGCATTCTCAGATTACTGAATTTTTGGTTTCTTTAGTAACTACATTTTTGATCATGGTGTTCTCATATTGCAAATTATATCTGGGCTGGGAATGCTCAGGTTTTGTAGGATTGCACTCCCCCGGGTATGTATTTAAGATTCCACTGATAAGGATCTTTTTGAAAGCAATAACGATCTGAAATCCTGAGCTGTTAAACAGGCTCATTTCTTATTTGAAGCTAATAGAAATGGCGAGTTTTTGGAACCTGTTTGTGCAGCAAATCCAAAGATTATATTTGGCTTCCTTTGGTCTGCATGTGGGAAAATCCCCAGAGAAATTGACTGTATGAGAATGGGTGGCTGCAGTGGGTGCTATGAAAGAAATGCAGAAGGCAAAACATACAACAGGCAGATGTGTAAGGGCTTGGATGTAAAAGAGAAATGAGGAGTGGTGGAGAAGGAATAGAAATTATTCCAAAAAAGATAAAAGCATGAATAAAAAGCAGTTATGAGAACAGAAGAGTGTGTAGAGATAGGGGGCATAGTTCAGCCATGATACCTGTCCTTAGAACTTACAGAATTAGAAAAAACAAATAACCCATGCTACACAAGAAGAGAGAGAGGAAAGGAATTTTGATAAAAAGAAATCTGTTTGTATGTGAATAAACCGAGTTTGTTGAATGTGGAGACATCATAACTGGCATTCTCTTTTGTAGGAATGACCTAAGCCAAACTTTTTGACAAGTTCTGTCTGCTGACCACTGCCTTGAGTTACACCAGGAGAAACGCTTCTTGGATGCGAAACATTTCCATTCAAGATTGTGAGCATTTCACAGTGCTCAGGTTTTCATGGGCTGTGGCTACTGGCTGCTTCTTGCAGGACAACTAATTGTCTGCTCAGGGGCACATTTTTAACCCTTTCATCTGTTTACTGGCTTTCGGTTATCCAGTGCTCTGCTGTCCTGATTGCTTGAAGGTCACAATTTGGTTCATGTTATAGGTATGTTTTAGGAATGTTTTAAGAATGATTCTTTCTCTAGCCCCCGAGACCAGGCACAGTCTCTCAGGTAGAAAGCTATGAGGAGCTATGCCAGAAAGGCGTAGCTATGCTCATCAATGCAGTGCATTGATTTTTTTGTAGTTTAGACAAGGGAACAAGCAAAGAGACTGTCTTTTGTTGGTGTGCTTGGATTTACAAGCCCCAAAATTGATGAATGTGAAGGGAAGTGCATGGAAAACATGGCTAATAGTCTTATATTCTCCTCTAGATAGTTTAATGGAGATGTTTTCATGCTGCATATCTAAAAGCTGCTTTAATATTAGCCAGGCAGAAAATAATCTTCTTGCTCACGATATGACAGTTGTATCTGCTGGAGCACAGGCTTGGCTGATAAAAGAAGAAAATACTTTCCTAAAAAAAAAAAAAAAAAATTAAGTGTAAAATTAATTGTCTTTTTTACATATAAAGGATAGTTCTGTTTGAAATGTTTTCTATTTCTCATCACAAAACACAAAATCCTTATAGTTTTCATTCTGAGACTGGCTTCCCATTCACCCTCTTTGGTGGCCCGAGGCAAGATGTTTTAGGTTTTGGCCTGCTGGCAATAAAAGTAAATAAAAGATTTGTGATAACAAGTTGAACTTCTGCATGCAGCAGTTTACTGGAAATAATGTTTCCACCCTTATTGTTGTGGATGTTTCAGTGCAGAAAAGCATTTTCTGGCCAAAGTTTCTGCCTGTGGAAATGGAACAAATAGTACCTCAGCCTGCACTTCCCTCATGGGAGGGAGAGGTTCAGGTGATGGGGATGGGTTTGTGCTTTCCTGGTGTCTAGAGGTCTTTGATCTAGCTCTCATCAGGTGTAAAGTCATGTAGTTCAGCCTGGTACATGTCTAACAAAAACAAATATATTGAAAGGAAAATCATGCTGCTTTAAAAAACAATCCTAGTATGTTATAGAATCATTTAGCTTGGAAAAGACCTTTATTGGTTATTTAACCAAAAGCAGCATTTTGACAATTCTAGACTTTTTTGTTTGTTCTTAACTCAAATTTTCTCTTTGTCATGTGTCTGAACTCTCCCTATGGCTTCTTATTATGTTTGCTTGTAGCAGTTCCTACTTTTTGAAGTCTGTGCTTTGCCCTTATTGCAGCATTACGGGAAGCACTTGCTTTCTGGTTAGAAAACCCTGTCGTCTTGTATATTTAATCAAGCAGGGAGCAGACTGAGACAGTAATAACTTGCCACCTACGCTGCCCTGTTAACAACTGAGGAGTCTCCATTTTCTGCATGTACAGTTGCCATCACAGCTGACCTACAGTGGTATAAATTCATAGGATGGACAACAGTCATGCAAAGTAGTTCATCCTGATTTTAAAACAAGATAGGAAAATAAGTCTGCTAGTGGGGTAAAGATGGACCCCTCAGGAATTTCTGTAATGACTGTTCAGCAAGGTGCTTTCTCCATATACTCCAAAATGGTTTTGTTTGGAACTGGCATTTTCTTTTTGGTTTTCATGCTGCCATCACTTTCTCAGAATGTCTGTCTCCCACAAGCCTAATCTCTCAAGGTGTTGAAATGGCTTTGAAAAGTGAAAATTGTGAGGCCATCTGAGTGGTACTCAATATTTTACAGAATTAGGTACTGGATGCATGAAATGGACATTGATGCACCTACATTCCCCTTTAAAAATGCCAGATTTCAGGAATTTTGAGGAATTACATTCAGAAAATTGAGGCCACTGTCAAGAATAGTATTTGGAAATACTGTCTGCTCTTAAATGCAGACAAAAAAAATCACAAAATTATTTACAGACATAATGGCTTATCATTGTAATTGCTGCAGATTTATTTATCAGATGCTTGAGAGCATCAGTGGTTAAAGTTCTTTGGAGAATGTGGGAAAGAATCTGGGAGGCAACTGGTAGATTCAGAGCCATTTGTGGTGCTGTGGGATTGCAAGTGTTTTAAGGGAATACCTGATGAATCTGTCATGCGTATAATATGTGTGGGGGACAGGAGGCTTCCCCCTTCCCCTTAGTGCACCCCTGAATATCCAGTACTGTCATACTCAGTGAGGGTCAGAAGTATAAAAGGCTGAGTTACTGTGAGGAAAACACTTCACTTAGTGGGAGCTTTGCTTATGGTAATTTTCTTGGCTTCTCTGTTCACAGGAATAGTAATCCCACATAGCTGATAGCGTTTCCACAAGTCATTCTGGAAAAAACATCCTCACACATTTGAGTGATGTTTTCTACAGGCACCAGGCTAAGACAGAGATTCAATAAAGAGAACAAAGAAAGGGTAAAAGTGTCCAAATGTGGAGCTGAGAAAGTCTGTCCTCTTCCCTTCAACTAACTGCCTTGCAAACTTCCAGGACAAGGCTGCTGTTCTTGTTTGATTTTTTTTGTGATAAACAATTTTTAGCAGCAGAAACACAGCAGTCAGTGCAGAAGACTCAGTGACTGACAGGGCAGAACTGTTTACCGAGAAAGCTCAGCCTGGCCAAGGCAGTGGAAGTGAGCTCTGTAGGCTGTAGACTATGTACTTACGTTCTAGAGCTGCTCTTAACTGAGAATGTCATTTTTGATAAATAGTGCCCATTGTATATTGGGAAAAATCATGATAGCTGGGGAAATTGCAGGCAGTGAACACTGGAAAGAAATAAAAAAGAATATTGAAAAGAAACTTTAATTATGTTGGATTCACTTTTTGAGATGGAAAATAGTGGCATTATCCATCAGATAGTCGACCATCCATCATTCCTGTGCATCCACCCTGGACTCTGGAACATTTGAAATGCATAGTCAAAGTGCCAAAGAGACACTGCTACAAATACCCTTTGGAACATTTAGGAAGTGAAGAAAGTGGGTTATATATCTTTAACCACTGCTAAGAGCAGCTAAAACAAATGGCTTCTTATTAGATCCAGTTAGCATTGTACTGCTACTTCTAACTTGACCAAACTTTGTGTCTTAAAGTAGAGCTGGACTTCTACTTCAGGCAGAGAAATGCTGCATAAGAAAAGGTGTAGACCTTTACAGGTTTTAAATGTTATTCATTGATCCTGGATTTGAAAACAAGCCCAATGCTGCTTAGTACTTTAGTGTCAATTACAAATTTTTAAATTGCCGTGCTTTAGCTTGAGCTTGGTGGCAATAAAGAGTCTCCAAATGGAGAATACAGTCCTAGCCTTTGATGTGTAATTATTTTTGTACAAAACCAAGATGATTCGTAGTCATGAATATCTATGGTAATGAGATACTTTGCAGAGAATCACCTTAGCCAGTGGTGAATCCCCTCCCAGAAAAATTTTAGTAGGCATTAAGACATAAATTTCATGCACTGTGCTCTGATGAACACAAGAAACATCTGTAGGTACTATTGAGTATTATAAACAGAGAATACTGATTATCCTAGGAATATTAAAATTTGAATCTCTAATTGGCCCATAGAGGATGTAGGAAGAAAAAGCCTTTTATTTCAAAATGCAGAATATCCTGGATCTGTGACTAAAAGTTTTTTATCAAAATGAAGGAAACTTGGTAAGAATTGCTGAGTGGTAAGCCCAGTTTAAGCATGGCTCTGGTGGTTAATTAAAAACATTGCTCTGAACTGTAGCATTTTTAATAGTCACAGTGCTGTTACTGTGGATATGCTGATAATTGCTGTTCTGTAAAACTGTCAGACAGGAGCAGAAGCGAAAAACAAGAGAGCGAGACTGAGTGGCACAAACAAACCACTTAGAAGTCACCTGGTTAATAACCTTGAAATATGTGTCAGAAAGCAAATCATGATTCAGTTATATTTAATGAGTAAAGAATAACTATAGCTATTGTTCTTTTGATATAGAGAATGGAGTGATTTATTGACCGCGAAAACGAATGAATTAATTCTATGGTTAGAACTGATGCTATCCACAGTAAAATTTGAGCAGTGCAAATGTATTAGCGTGTCTTGTCACTTGGAGTGGTGCGAGCAGCACCCAGATGTTTCGATGTCAGTCCTGGGATCGTGACAAGGCATTGGTATCTCACCTCTCTAGTCCAAAGGTGTGTCCTTCTGGTAAAGGTGCTGGCAAATATGGAGCTTTGGAGTTTTACTCCAATAGACAATTACATTTCAGATTCCAAACCAGAAAGCAACCAGTGTTCATTAAATATCAGATACTAAAGAATTAGGTTTCATTTTATTGGCAGAGCAATCTCACAGTTACTGTTACTTTTTAAGACTAATAATTGTTAGAGCTTTGTTTTGTTAAATAAAACAGTTGAGGAGAGGTAAAACAGCTCATACAGGCCGTACAAATTCTGCGATTTGAACGCGGGTCTTTACAGGTCACTCTTTGATCTGTCCTGCTTTTGCAGTCTCAGACAAACAAACTTAGTTGTATCAACAGTACGGGACATTAGTACCATGTTCACTCATTTTCCAGGTTACAGTATTGTTCCTTCAGCCCTCTGGAAAAAATCAGAGGGTCTTTGAGAACAAGCTTAGACTCACAGCCACCATTAAAACATCCACATGAGAAAGAGGCTGCTTTCTTTTGCGTTGTTATTCTCTGCTAAAATAACTTGCTACGTTTTTTCCTTGTGAGAGTCAGCACATGTTCAGAGATGCTGCTGTTTCATTTAAATGACCTCTGCACTTCATCATTGCATTTCTCAAAGAGATCAAGGTATTTTGTTTTAAGTGCCTCCCAGAACTAGAGGAAGGGCAAGAAAAACCAAATGGGTTAATTGACGGCATTAGTGCCTCCACTTCAAGTACAAATTGCTTATAATCCATCTGTACCTCTAGTGTCAAGGAATTATTTGTTTCAGAAGCAGTAGTTTAAGGACCTGATACTGAGTGGAAAGACAGCATGTAAAAACTTAATGGAAATGTAAATGTGACTGAAGTTTTCTTCAACTTTCTTTTTTTGTGGTTTTTTTTCTTTCTTTTTTCATTTTCTCCCAGTGGTATTGGAAGAATGGGATAGCATGACTTTATTGTACAGTCTTTATGGAATCTGGACAACCTCTTTTCCCCCCACTGGAAAGGGAAAAAAAAAAATATTATCATTAGAGAAGAAAGGCAAAATCCTGCTCTGTTGCCCCAGTATAAACATTGAACAAGAACCTCTCCTGACGGTGCTTCTAGGTCAGGATCAGTTCCTGTGGAAACCCACCAAAATGACTGTGATGACACCAGATCAAGCAATCAGTTCCCATTGGTACAATCTTAGACTTAATGCCTATAAAAACCATTCAGTGATATAACGCCACTTAGGAAATGTTCTTGCTTTAAATGTTAGCTTAAAATATTTTTTTTCCTGGGCTTGGATGATGAATTTACAGGGTTGAGCTTCCCATTTTGTAGTTAACAATGGCCTTGTGGTCTTTCACATACTGTCCAGGGATAGAATAAAGAAAAAAATATATGGGGCAGAAAGAAAATAATCTTACATCCCTTCTTGTTCAAGCGGCACATCTACCTTCCTTAAGAACCGGTGAGACTTCCAAAGGAAGGAGCAAAGCTCTGGTTGTTTCCATTCATGTCAATGGGAATTTGGCTCAGTTACTTCAGCACATATTAACAGATTCCTAGTTTAACATGCACTTCTAAAGTGTTTCTGTTGGATCAGGTTAGACTCATTAGAAGGTAATTAGGTTTGTTGCTCTTCTTTCTGAGCACGGGTACCATATTATTTTCTCCTTTCTTTATGCTTCTGTCTTACTGCCATATGAATTTTCACCGTATTCTGATTTTTGATGGTTCATCTCGGAGTACCCTGAGAAAAGTATCGACCAAACTGTAGGTACTGTAGATAATCTAATGAATGTGAACCTGATGATTAAAACCTCATGGCTTCTTACATAAAATGGTAGAAGGGCTTGCTCCAGTAACTTTGGAAAGTACAGTTAGTGCTCCCATGAAAACAGGGAATAGAAGTGATCAAAGAGAGAGTTTGAGAGCACTTATGAGGGTTTGGGCAGAGGACTGAGAACTGTCTAAGGAGAAGAGAAAACTTGAACAGAGTGTAGCTGAGAGTCAGGTCAGGCAGGATGGATAAAGAGCCCAAAGCTGAACAGGGAACAGCAATAACCAAACCTGCCCAGTGAAGGTGTGTTTGGATCCAGCTTACAACCATGTCCCTTTCCTGTCTGAGTGAGAGCTGAGAGTTACAGTGATGTTTTTTTCTATTGTAATCACAAAGACTCCTGGTTAGAAACTCTGCTTCCTTCCAGCTCTGAGAAAGGCTCCAGCCTCACTAGACTTCTGTGATTATTGACTGAGCATATTGGTTGGGCCATCTGCGTTTCTCCTCATTCATCTCATGATGCATAGAGTGATGGGTCACTAGAAAGCAGATTTTTTTTTTTTCTTGCATGAAATATTTCTTTTTGATGGAGCATTGGGCAAAAATGATCAAAAGTTGATATAAGTAATGTGCTATTCTGAGAGGACAGAGATTTTCTAGCTTGTTTCTCACAGTGAGCTGACGTGTAAGTAGCCCAGCAGACTACAGTTCTGGTGTTCCCTTACAACAGCATGAGACCTTGCGTAGGCTGTTGAGTGAGAGAGAACCTGAATGAAAACATTCTCCTAGAGTCCCTTCATGATATGTGACTGAGGGCTCTTTCCAGAGTGTACTCCAGGTGGTACTTCATGTGTTCTACTACTCAGTGACTTTAAGGGCTGTGTATCCCTGATCTTCTGCTTGTGTTGAACAGATCAGTGAGCATCTCATGACCAGTAATACCTGACAGATGTCTGAACTTTGCTAGTGCAATGAAACCACAAACATGTATAATGATCTTCTGGACTGCCTCCTCTCAATTGCAGCTATGAGATGCTCTATAAAAGGACCAGCTGCCAGTCTGCCAGAGAAGAAAATGTATAGCTTGGAGCTACCACAATTAACTCCCTTGCTAGCTTATAACTAGATCCCAGATGTACTGCAAGAAAACCCAGATTACCAGAAGAGTGGGTTATTGGGAGGGAAGCCAGGGTGTACATAGCCAGGGACAGGAAAGTCTGTGTGCTGTTCTTTACTGCCCTGTATACCACAGCATAAAGAAAAGTAAGGCAGACTCATTTGACGGGCTGGCAAAACACAAATCTGCCAGTGAGGAAGCAGACCCGATTTTTTAATGACAGAAAGCTCTTCCGTAACCAAGTGAAAAAACCAGCAGTTTTATTTTTAAAGTAAGCTGTCAGAATTGCCTTGTAGAAAAGCAAAGGAAAGGATGCCAAGGCTCATTTTTCCCCTTTCCAGTTCATCATTAAGATGCAGGCAGTTTCTGTAAGCATTGAAGTGAAGGGAACACCAACAGCATTCAGCAAAAGGGCAGGCTTGAATAAAGACTTAAGTGTGGAGGAATTTTCCTTCAAAATCTAGCCTTTTAGTTTGGATTAACAGCTGGTTAAACCAATAGTTAACTAAGTACTTGGCATGCTGTGCCAGAGAGAGAGATTATATTAAAGCCGCTATAATAAACTGTAAGAAAAGGTGTCTGAATCTCGTGCTATGTAACCTTAACCTTCAGAACATTAGCACAGCTTTTATTGCACAGGCAGACATTGTCATTTTTAAAATGGCCACAGCTGAAAGGTTAAAAACTGGGGAAAGTTTCTCCCTAGCTCTAAGAAACACCTGTCCCCACTGGATAGAATTTAGTGCATTGCTGAAAGAGATTTGACATTTCTGGCAAAGAGTAAGCCAGCTCAGGCAGAGGAGGGGACGCAAATATCCAAAAAGAATGAAATTTTATGTGATTCTCATCGGTGGTGTGCCCTTGTAGGAAGAGGGGAGGAAAAAACATTTCCTTAGAGCTGCATCATTGTCAGAAGTTATCCTTAGCTGTGATTATTCCTTCTGAGGGTGCCTTGTTACTATTTACATCCCTTAGGCAGGAATAAGATGACACAATCTCAGATTTAGGGAAGATGGATTACCGCTGAGTGTTTTACCTGATTCGAGTAAGAAGCTAATTTGGTCAAGCATTAGAAAACACTTGATAAACCAGCAAAGACTCAGAAGAAAAACTTGTGGTAGAATTTTGTCCTTGTGAATATGCCTGAAGTCTTATTTACAGTGGTGATCATTCACTTTGGTATTTGTTCACACATCTTGTCGATGGGCAGAATGAGATTAGG
Source organism: Bucorvus abyssinicus (assembly GCA_009769605.1). Lineage (NCBI taxonomy): Eukaryota > Metazoa > Chordata > Aves > Bucerotiformes > Bucorvidae > Bucorvus > Bucorvus abyssinicus. The sequence continues at coordinate 34,701,879 of CM020031.1, forward strand.
ACTTTAGCACTACAGAACTCAAGAATGAATGAATGAGTCAAGTCTTAAGAGGATGGAAAGTCAGAGAAGCTATGATTTGGTTCAAATTAATGATGACCAAAGCCTAATTTCCCCCTGACCCCCACTTGCCCAGTATTTGCACATATGATTTCTAACCAGAAGAAGTGGGAGCTGAGATCTAGTATGAACTGAACAGACTACAATTTAATTTCAGCAGAGCCTCTGATGGTAGGGTGGAGTACTTCATGGGTTGAGAGGTGTTTTTTTTTTTCTTTAAACTTGTGTTTTGTGCTCAGACTCTGGATCATTCAAGTCATTGGAGCATCTGCATGCCTCTCGGACCTGGATGAGGCAGATGTTTGGCAATTGCTGTAACCTTACACCTGTTCTTCAGTGAAGATGTTTCTTTTGATTTGTGGTGCAGTAAATAGCTTACCAATGCCTGGCACAGAATTGTTATCTTTATCTGTTCCTAGAAATGTCTCTCCTCTAAGCCTAATGGATATTTCAAATCACCGAGTACTAACATAGTTGGACAAAATAAACTGAATATCATAATAAAAAATGATTGCTACTAGCCAGGATATTATAGCATTAGTCACCTGCTTTCTGATGTCTTAATGCCACTTTCAATGATAGATAATGAGGAACAGCAGAAAGCAATGCATTGCTGCCAACAGAGTTCAGTAGTTATCTGATCCCCATATTAACAGTTGTGCTCAGACCATTACCATCAGTATTCGTCCTCAGCTCCGGGGTGGTAAGGCAGCCGAGTCATTGCCCATTCTTTTTTGATAGTGACAAATGCAGCCAAATGCAGCTGCTCAACTCTTCCTGTGGAACATTGATTTGTCAAAGATGACTGCCGTACCCGAGAACTGTGCACTGTATTCTTTACGACAGCTTTCTTCTTTTCAGCAACAGGAATAGCGCTAGGAAACTGAAACGGGAGTTTCTCTGGATTTGCACCTCACAGTGATTATAAGCTCTTCTTGAAGGATCATTTATGAGCTTTCTCATGTGTTGATTTGTTGGAGTCTAATTTAAAACGTTACCTAATGATTATTTCTTTTTCCATCTGGACATTAATCAGACTGCTGTGTATCTAGTTACCTCTTTTCATAAATTTGCAAGAGTTTATTAACCTTTGGTATGTCTCTGCTGAACTCAAATATGCTTGAAAAGTGTTGTGGAGAAGAGACTAGGCAAAAACTCAGCAGATGTCTTTAATTCTTGGAAACCAGGCATAAAAGCCTGCATCCTTGTAAGGCCTCCCCCCATGTCTCTCTAGCTTCTCGAGAATATTGCAGAGAATATTGCAAATATTTATCTAAGTTTGGGGGGTTTTAGGTTTTTGGTTGGGTGTGGGGTTTGTTTTGGGTTTTTTGTTCTTTTGTTTTTTGAGAGAAAGAGTTATAGGAATTTCGCAGCTCAATAATCCTTGGTAATTATAACTCAGGATTAATTTCTCCATGTGGTTAAGAGTGAAGCCAAGATAGAGCACGAAGGTCAGTCTTCAGGATGTATATTCTGGTAGGGTATAGCAGTGCCAGCAGCAACCTAGAAAGTTTCCTTTCTGGGCTACCTGCAGAGAGGACAGCCCACCAAACACCTTCCAAGCACCTACTGCAAGACTATGTATGCCCCAGTTCTTGAAAGATGTTGCATATTTGTAATGCCGAAGCAATAACGAAATAGTGACTTTATTATCCTACTGTCTCAGCAGTTGTATAACTGCTTACTAGGCAGTCATATACGTAGGGACCAAATAGACAAACTGATTTGGGACAAAATTACTAAAATTAAAGCCTAAACATTTACTTCTATTTACCTAATGTTCTGCAGTGCCTGAAGGTATTTACTCAGGATTTGGCAGAATGTTGAATAGTCTTTGTTTCCTCCTGTGTTTCTTGTTTGGGGACTGTTATGTAGCCCCTGTTATGAGCAGATAAACTATGTTTCCTGTGTTAGTCAGGGAGAAGCACTCTGACCTGTCTTATCAGGTAGGCTGGAGCTGTAAGATTTTTTTTCTTTTTTCTTTTTCCTTTTCTGGCAGTCTTGAGAAACAACATGGACTTTGATTCTCCTCCTTAAAAGAAGCAAAGTTTTTATATTCTCACATGTGCAATACCTGCAGATTCTTGGCACCATGATGGTAACTTCTGTCTTGTGATTTTACTGCATCTATTGGGCTGTTTTATCTTATATCCAGTTGTGCTTCTGTTTCAGAGTAGGTTATCTATAATACAGTAACATTTAGCTTTTCACTTCTCTTTCATATAGTCATTTGGGAAGCATCTTCTATGTTACACTTTTGGAAGTACGTGCTGTGTAAGTTAGTTGGAAGCCTTCCATCCAGCAGTGAGTGCACTTTTCTTCCAAAGTTTAATTAAAGTGTTTGATCTTCTGTGTAGGATGTTTCACTTCCTCGGAAAAATTTCATACTCTATGAGGGTGAACTGTGATCCATTATTGGATACTAATTCTTCTGGGCTACACTCAGTGGGAATCTGTGAACAGGAATGTAATTACAGTAGCAGGTGTGACTTGTGATGTAAATGCTGTTTCTGGCCATTTATTGCAGCAATCTCGGAGGATGATGGCAGAGCAGAAGTCAATGGTGCATGAACAACTAGGTCTTTGATATCAGAAACAAACCTTCCTCACAATGAATCGTAAAGGGACAGACTGCAATGGTGATGTGTAAGTCGCTGCTGTCTTGCTGGGAGACAGACAATACAGCTGCTATAGTTGTTCTTTTGTTCTGACAATCCTTTGACATGAATCATAATCCCGATGCATAAATTATCACAGTATGCTTGTAAATTCTTTAGAATAATAGATCACTGACCAACTTGCATCATATCTTTCTGGTGGGGAAAGGTTAGACTGTAGCTGAAACAGTAGGTAGATAAAGCTTAATGACAGGGTTTGCAATTAGCAGATCTTGTGGGCAAGACACTGTGTCATTTTTGTTGCACTGGATATATTAAGCAAGGAACACTTTATGGCTCTTTTGTAGATGCTAAGGAATACGTTTGTGATTTGTGCAACATGCCTGTATCTCTGGATACACAGTGAAGGAAAAGTACTTGTGATAAGCACTGAGTAGTCACATTTCTAGTTCTCGGTCTGTACTCCATATTGTGCTTACATACATACAGACTTCTGCACTACTGGATGACTTGCATTAGTGCTGGTTTGTATCCTTGTTTAGTGCTGTATGGATTACAGCACTAAGCTGGAAATCTGTAACCCTAAGTTAGGTTCTCTGTTGTGGCTACACAGAAGCATATGCTCTCGCTCTAAAATGCAATGTTTTCCTCAGTTTCTTCAAATGGCCTGGGTGCAAATGCAACAGTCTTTTCAGCAGTGTCCTGTAGGTTATTGCAAGTATGAGTCCATGTTCATAACTGGAGGTAGTGACACTCATGATAGCGTGTAACGCAGGGCTGAATATCATAAATACCTGGCTGTTCGCAAATCAGCATTTCACTGCTTCAAATGTCTGCAGTTCTACAAAATTGTGCTCTGAACAATTGTGCAGCAGATGCACAGTTAAGGAGAAACATACCATGTTGTTCAAATTAAGCCAGAACATATTTGTGATCATGGTGGTGTTGAAACTTTTGTAATAATATTAGTTTTTTCTGAACTTTTTCTCCTGTTAGAGACATTACGGACCAAAACAAGACAATTCTGCCAGCATAAAGTGGTGACTGGCAAAGTTTGGTTTCCACCTTGTTCTGTCAAGGTGCTGTAATACAGCATGAAGGCAAAGCTAAGGCTGTGCTACAGGACTTGAGAAACCTTTCCCAATAAAATGCCATTATTTTGATATCAGACTTTAGACTGCTTATTGAGAAACATGGCTATCATTCTTTAAAAAAATTTGGGCATGGAAGAAAGTCTGTAGCATACCCATTTAAAATGGAGAAATCCGTCAAGTGAGCTAAATACCGGGTAATCCTGGCAGCCCTTGCACAACATTATGTAGCAATACGTGGTCTACATATTTGTGCGTTTTGCAAATGTGACATCTGGTTTTTTATGGAAATACGTGAGGACCGGTTGCTTGGCTTTGCTTGTGTTCCGTGAATATGTGCAATGACAAATTTTTGTCTTTTCACTTTTTTTGGTGAGACGCATTCTGAAACTTCGGTTTCATCAATAATGACTTTCTGGATTATTTTTAAAGGGTTGTGATGCAAATGGTGAGTTGCAATACAAATGGTGGGTTGTCTATTCTATGAATAACACAGAAGACTGGATTTTGTTTCTGTGAGCAAACCCTTTACACAGCAGTGTTTTTTTTTAGTACTGTCTTTTATAGTCACTGGCATTGCAGTCTGCTACAATAGTGCTGCTAAATTTTAGTGGTGCTAAAACATCTCAGGCAAGTAGGTATTTGCGTGTTTCCCATAACACACAGCTGCCTGTGTGGTACATACATGCACTGTATTGTGCGTAGCGTGACATTTTGCACAATATGGAATTCAGCAAGTGTATTATCTGGGTCAAAAATAATGTTCATGTCCAGTAAACCAAGCATAGGACTTGGTTCCCCAGATCACTCGCTCCATAAAATGGAGGGTCAGCAAGTGACAAACCTCCAACGCAATGCAAGGAAGCGAAATCAGGTCATAGAGAGACTGCAGAGTCAGTATCTGATGTTAATTAATCACCTGTGTCTGTCCTCCTGATTTAGGAGAAACATTAGCGAGTTACTAATACAGCGTATATTGGAATATTTATGTACAAATTTAAGATGTATGCCTGGAACTGTAATTTTATTGACTTGTTTTTACGGGAAGCAACATAGCATATTCCAGCAAAACGTTCAATTCTTCTGCAGTGTTTCTATGCAGTTTCCTTTGCATCTAAGGTCATATGCAATGTGTAGTGCAGACTTAAAGCAGTAAACTGGTCTTCCTTGCAGGTGTTGCAGTTTGCAGAACCCTTAGTTTGACTTTGGCAGCGTAGGAATTTTCCATAGACTGTGCCTCACACCCTGTCTTCTGTGTGGCTGCCTAGCTTGAGCAATGCCTCATATTCCATAATTTATCACTCTTCCTTGTGCTATTGCTGACTCAATCTGACTGGCAATGATTTTAGTCTTCTGTGACTAAACAATTTTCCATAGAAATTGCCATTTGAAGCTAAATCTTGAAGCATTTCATCTTCCATGCTTCCAAGGTTGTATGTGACAATGATACTGGCAGAGCAACAGTCTTGCTAATTTACTGACTTTCTCCTTATGCTGATGAAATTTATAGTACCCAGCTATAATATTTACCCTGCAAATGGAATGTCCTTAAACATACGTTTATGTACCATGTACATGCATGTTCATGTATGTATCATCAGCAAGAGGAAATGTATACAACATATACTAAGCTGTGGCTTCAAAACAGAGTCTAAGCAGAGCAGGTTTTATTTTCTCAGAAAGGTCATTGTCATTAAATTTAATCACATAGATCGCACAGATTCCATCTGAAACAGTAGAAAGAAATTGCAGGTTCTATGAATTTGTGGAAATGACCCGGACAAGTGCACAGACAGAGCAAACCAGGTAATCCTGAGCCTTACACAAAAAAATGGGCTACGCAGGTCTCCGTTTCTGTCTCCCTTCTCACATCTGAGCAGTGTCACTTAATGCTTTGCCAGGTCTGAAGTATGCCAAAATAATGGAATTACCTGGAGCACTGTTCTGAGAGTCCTCCTTCCTGCTCACTACATTCAGATAAACTGAATGCTCACTGTTGGAAATAAACTATCCAGACAACAGTTTACTCTGATCTCTAAAATCAAAGTGAGTGGGAGAGAAGATGCCAATGCAAGGAAATATGTTCATAGTAAAATAAATAGGGATTTTTACTTTAATAGGCTTTTACTTTGGAAAAAGATTACTGCCTCCTAAGTTAATCAAAGATAGTGAACAACCTGCATCTGGAATGCCTCACGAATGCACTAGTAGATTCATTTCAATTTTGTGAGAAACTTTTCATTGCATGTAGATGATGGATGCTTTTGTCTTACAGAGCATATAAAAATGCATCTTAAGGATGTCTTGCTTGAACATTGCTTCTTATAATCAATGTAAATTTACTAAGATTGGAAGACAAAAAATGCTATAAACCCATACTGAAGAAAAACAAGCTTACTGGATTGCAGAATTGTATCAGTCTCAATATTTATTCTTTTACTATGTAGAAAACAAAATATGAAAGCCCAGCAGAATACCTTAGATCACAATCCCTTAAAATAAGTTGATGTTGACATTAAATCCTTTTGAAAGCTTACCACACTTACCCTCCCTGCACCCAAAAAATGCTTTTAAAATTTGGGATTGCTGAATTTCATTTTCCAGTAGCACTGTTGACTTTATTTGTGCTGTGAAGCAGCAGTACAAAGAAGTAAAATAGTTATGTTATATACAGCTATACGTACACTACAGGCCTAACTATTTACTTTTCTCATCTGTGGGATTCTGATCTTTTCCAAAATGTGAGAGACATTCACAAAGAGAGTTTTCTGGCAAGTAGTGTAATAACATCAAATTTCTGATACAAGAAATCTAACTGACAGGATTCCAATTAAAACAAAAAAAGAAAACTAGGACATGATCAATTAAAGTACTGTGATTTCCAAGTGCATTTATAGATTTCTCAGTTTCACAGTAAATTCTTTCCACATGCAACAGTGGTGTTGAAAGACAGTACGACTGTAAGATTTAAGGCTAAGGTCGACTTTGTGTGGAGACCATAACATAAAGAATTGTGTTTTAAAAAAAACAAAAACAAACCACCCACCAAAACCAAAAAACCAACAAACAAACAAAAAAACCCCACACCAAAACAAACAAAAAAAAACCACCCCCAAAAAAACCCCACCCCACATTCGTAAGATATACAGCAGCTTACTGTAAAATTACACCGTTCAATAAAAATTTAGGGGAAGAATCCTGATCCTCTTGAACTCGATGACAAAACTGTCATATTTCAAACTAAGACAATGACTCCAGGTCTTAAAATGCAATAAAGCAGAAAACATTCAGAAAAGGTAATTAATGGTCTTTTCTTTTGCAGTGCATATTATTATTAATGCAAAGTCATCATCATTGTTTATTTTCAGACTTGGGCCTCATGACAATATAGTATGGAAGGGTTATTGTTTATTGCCTTATAATCTAGGAATGAACCTTACTTCCTTCTCCTTCAGAAGTACTTCTCACCTTACTCCTCCCAAAATACTTCGCCTAAGGAATAATCACATTAAAATCAGTAGGATTTCTCCTGACTGAGGTAACACTTGGCATGAACAGTGTTGGCAGAGCTGAACTCTAAATTAAATTGACATCCTCATTCTTCCAGCCATTTCCTCTCCCAGTGTTGTTTCACTGATGCGCAAGTAGTATCAAACCTGCATGACTGCTACCAATTCTAGTTCGGATACTGCTGGAAGGATGATGAAACATTCTTAAAACCCACGGAGTATTTTTCCCATTCTTTTAGAAGCAATAATTAAACAAAGAGATTTGCATATAGGAAAAATCTATTGCAGTGTTGTAAAACAATGGAGGTATGAGATGTAGGACTGTAATTTATCTTTTGGAATACTAGTTATTTCATTATTCTGTGATTTCCTCGTTCTTGCTAGTCCCATTCCTGCTAGTGTGATAACATGCATACTTCCTCGCACAGCAGTACTGAGAAACTACATGAGATTTTTATTCCGTTCCAAAGTAATTTTGGTTGTGAGTATGTGTTAATTGTCACCTTGGGCAGAAAATGACTTAGGAAGAAGAGGGTCTGATCCTGAAACCGCTCCCTATGGGGCCATGTAATGCTAGCTAGCTAGTAATCCCTCCCTCGTGCTGGACAGTGACTGAATGTGCTAGTGGAACTGAGTGCAGTATGAAAGTGTTGTATAGAATCATTTAGGTTGGAAAAGACCTTTAAGAACATCAAGTCCAACTGTAAACCTATACTGCCAAGTCCACCGCTAAACAATGTCCCTAAGTGCCATGTCCACAGTGTATTTACTGTACTTATTATATTTCTAATTATGAAATTGCAAAACCACCAGTGAGAATGCTCATCTGTTTGGTGTTCCCGTAATAGCTAGGAAAGCTCTATATTGCCCAGTTTAACGGTTAAATGCTGTCCACTTGGTTCTATCCCTGACTATGCCAGTAGTAACTGTATCTGATGGGAAGTATTTGCAGGACTGAGCTCTTAATCGTACCTACCCTGCACTACTGTACTTAAAGTATCACGAAGAAACTGAAACTCTGCTGCCCATCTCTTGGGTAGCAGCTACTGGGCCAGATTTTTACAATAAGGATTAGTGGCTATTTGCAGATATGAGTGTTGCTGGATTAAATGGAAACCATTACACTTTTGATCTGGCCTGAAATATGTTCCTATAATGTTTAAACCAGACAGTTCCAAACCCACTGTAAAAGCTGTCAGCATGTACTTCTGGAAGGGTGGGGATGGGTCAGCTTTGCTCCAGTGTCTGTGTTTGGGGATCCTGACCAGGAGCCAAACAAACCGCCAATTAACACTTATTGTTGCCGATATAAAAATAAACACCTTGAAAAGGCAAAGTCTGTTAGCACTTGGTTATCTTTTGCAAACTGCACCTCCTTTTTGTAGCTCCACAGAATGATCCCTGTAGAAGAAAGTAAAAAAAGCAGCTCCAGAGACCATTACATTTTTTTTTAATTTAAGGAAGTAAAATATTTTACATATTTTTATAAACCATATATGGTGGTTGTTTTGTATTGCATTGAGGGGTTTATTCTGTTGATTAAACATTTACTCATTTACCTTAAGTAACAGCTTTATCCTGGTTACATTATTACTATTAGAATTCAACTTCAGATAAAAAAAACCCTCATAACTCTATACATTTTCCTACCTAATTAATTGATTCTACCTAATTAAGCCATGATGATCATGGCTTTGTATTCTCTCTACCTCAGTTAATACAAAGTCAGTTCCTATTTTCCAGTTAATACAAACTGGAATAATGCATTCTGAGTCAAAAGGAAACTACACCATGGACCCTCCTGCCCAGAATTCATTTTTTAATGCCAAATAGCAAAACTCCTAATTAAGTGAGGCCCATAGAATTGAGGTATTTCTTGACGCTTCCTACCATGAAAAGTCTTGTTCAGAAATGGATGAGGGGCTGGAGACAGAACAGGAGGGTGCAGCCTCTTGCCTAGCATAGTGTGGACAGGCTGCTTTCCAGTTAATCATGTCAGAGAGACCAGTGGTTACTGACTCTGTTGTTAGGCTCTGGACATTCTCAGGGTGTACATCAGGTGAGCATCTGATCTTGGTGAAACTGGTTTTCTTTTCCTAAATAAGCCTAATCAAATAAGAAAACTCTGAGTTTGTGGTGAAGAACTTTTGCCTCCCTTCTTCATCCTGGCTTTTAGGAAGATTGCTATTTAACTAGCTACATACCTACCCAACAACTTCAAGCCTGAATATCTCATCTTTGGAGGGACTAGTCCTACTCCTATTGAAGTCTATAAGGCTTTTTGCAGTGGCTTCATTGAAAACAGAATTTTTCTCTCCTTTCACTAAATTATCAAATCAACAAGGAAAAGGTTTATTATTCCCATGCTTATTGACATCAATATTTTACCAAAAAGCTGTGAGTGTGTCATAAAAAAAAAACCCACAGCAGCATAACTGCTAAATGTAGCTAATCCGAAAAAGTATCTGAAACAAGTGAAATCAATTACCAAATAATAATTTCTTTTAGAAGCTGATTAACTAATGTTATATTAATTTGGAACTCCTTAATACAGCGAGGTAGGCAAGTAATGTAATTAGTAAAGTTTCATTCTGATCTTATTTGCATCTTTGAAAATAACAGTGCTTGCTCTACTCAAACTAATCAAATAATAATAGCCAAATCAGGATCATCCCCCTTGCACATAAAAGCCTTCTCTAACAACCATTGAACGTCAATGGAGTTACTTCTGTTGACTAAATGAATGCTGAATTTGTCCAGGGGTCCATGATCTTGGTCAATACGACTACAGTTACAGTTTTGGCTTGCACACAATCCTTTTTGCAGCACAGCTTTCGCAGGTGCATAGGGAATCATCAGAATTCTACTGGCGGAAGGACAATATTTAGTCTGATCCATCCATGAATTCCAGAGAGGGCTGATGCTGGACGTGTGCAGCTGGTGAGAGGAAATGAGCCTTACTGTGTATTACAGGATTGGAGACTAGGGAAAAAAAATATTGCTAAGCTCTAGTTAATTCCACAGCTAGAAAACAGCAAGGATGCAGCTATTTAATTTGTATTAAATGCCACAGGAAGGTGATGGAGTTAACCCTGGCTTATGTCACCTGAGTACCTAGTCCAGAAGGTTTATAGGTAATGTGATATTGACTGTGGCAGAATTGATGAAACGTTGATCATTGAAGGAATACAGTTTGGAATTATCTGACAGGTGATTCTCTTGTTTAACTATGTCTGATGTTTTGTTTATATATTGCTGTGCAAGGATTTACCCTTAAGAGAAAATACTCCGATGAGCATGCAAACTGTGTGAGTTAGAAGTAGATGAAATGGTAAGAATTGATTAGATCTTTTTTTTACTGCCTCTTTGTTACCACTTCAGATGGAAAGTATCTCCAGGAAAGTTTTTACTTGCTTTGAAGGACAATATTGTACTACGAAAAAATGGAAAACACCAGGAAATGAACTGCAGCAATTTTTAATTTTGAACACAGATGATGACCAAAATACCACTAGATTTTTTTCATCACAGGCATTCAGAAAAAGAACAACCAAGCATAGCTATTCTTCAATAAGTCAGTGGCGTTAGAAGACGTGGCTGGTAGAATTTAAGGTCTCAGAGAGACAAGAAACTTATTTCCTAAGGAGTGACTTTCTCTGAGCTGAGTTTATGATACTCTGCCAGCAAGCGTTTTCTTGCTCAGGTCTGACAGAGACTATCTGTATCTGTTGCTCAACATTGGCTACAGGATAGTTGAAGTCTGAATTTGTCAAGTTCTCCAGTGTTTCTTTCTTTCCCGAGAGATGCTGTATTGTCACAGACAGGCTTTCTCCAGTGATTATCCGTCTTCCACTCTCCCCATTCTTACCTCATTTTAGTTTGGCCCTGAGCAGAACTAAACCAATGAACAGAGCAGAAGTTTATTAATTCACTACTGTATAATTCTCTCTCGCACATGTACCTGTGCTATCCTACCGTTTCTTAGCTATGATTTTACAATGCAGTACTGTAGGAGGTCTTATACTATTGAGACCTTATTATGCTTCAGAATCAACTTGAGAAATCTCTGAACAATAAAATGCAATCAAAAATAGTTAAACCTGAACTACAGTAAAAATCAATAACCAAAACACACATTCAGCAGTCTCTAAATAAAAAATAATGGATCTCTGGTTTTTTTTTTTTAATTTATTGAGTCAATTAACTTCCTTTTTAGCTTGCGAGATCCAGTCACTTTTTCTTCGTACCTCGTAATGAAACTATTCAAACACAGCTGTATACATTGCTCTTTTATGTACCACTAAAACCAAGCAAGAACTTCTGAGGTGGATTTAACTAACTACGTGCATAATATTATCACACGCATGATGGTACTACTGGAGAAATGAAAAATAATAGGGATAGCTCTCAATAGTAATTAATTTACAGGAAGTTATGGTGTTATAACCATGAAGTTGTAATAGGAGAGAGCAGCATCTTGGTGGTCTATTAATATTAAAGTTCAAAATTATTCCTTATTCATGTATAACCTCTTCAAGTTTTATGACAAGACATATCTTGTATTTATTCTAATCCATAAATTGCAACAAACTCATACATTATTAAAAATGGAGCCTGAGTATCTGACAGGGAAAAATCTGTTCCTGCAGTTTAAAAATGGGTGTCATGATTTACATGGAATGGACTGCAGGCTTTCATTGTCGCAGTGTTAATTTCTTATTTAAAAGAAAAAAAGAAGTGCCTGTTTGGGCATTAGAACAATTCAGTATGACCACAAGAGCCTGGTGCAGCTAAAGTGTTATGCGCTGGTCTATCACTTCTTACTTAGCGGTGGTGTCATGCAAGGCACTTTTGGTACGAGCTGCGGCGCATCTTCCGCAGCAATGCAGTATTTTGCTGTTTAGTGTAGTTTGTGTATTCCAAGAAACGATTCTTTAACGTCTAGCACTGCTTGACATTTTCCAGTGAAATTTGTTCCTGGACTCTTAGAAGGATACCTTGATTTTAGGATTGGTAGGGACATGCTACAGGATAACGTGGTTCTAACTATATCTGCAAAGATTTCGTGTGCTTGTGATGCCTATATTATGGTAGAACTTAAACAAACAAAAAAACCCCCAAACCAATCAAAGGCTTTGAGTTAAATAGCTTTTTCTGTGAAGAGAAACAGAGGCTGTAATTTTGAGTTTACATATGTTTGAAGGGTGCGACGTGAAATAGTGAGTTATAACTGTGTTGGTTCACTGAAGCGATGTTTCCAAGGTCACAGCTTGTTTTTCATGAAACACCTGCAAGAAAGATATGTTTAATCTTTCTTTTTTTCTCTTCTGTAAAGATGAGAAGGAAGTTTTAATTTTCCAAATTACACAGTTCAAAGTATATACTATGCAAGAGAATAATATATTTTGCTTCTTTTTAATCATCTGAAAGAAGAGTGACTGATGTACCAGTTAAGAAAGAAAAAGAAGAAAAATTCCTTCTTTAATGTGGAGCAATATATTGCACTAAAATGAGATTATTTTTCTTCCAGTATATTTATAGAACAGAAAAAAGCTCCTAGATATCCTCCATTTCAGGCTTTTTTAATGTTAATGTAGAAGATATGTATGACATTACTCTTACAATTTTAAAAAGAGGAGTTATTAAAATGAAATTAGAAATGCTAATGAATAGCATTTGGATAAAATGAGAAGATCTTCTAATGGATTTTTGTAAAATTTTAATGAATTAAACAGTTTATAGAGAGCTAGTTCTTTTATAAAAGTCAAGAGTTGAAATAAGATGGAATTTCCTTCATGAGCTTGATTTTGGACAATGGAATGCTTACATATTGTATTTGTAATGTTAAAAGAAATATCATTATTAACAGAGAATGTGATTTCATAAGTCATTAAAAGGCTAAAAAGGAAATTGCTAAACTTTTAAATGTGAATAAAATGATATTGTGGTACTATGGAGACTCAAACCCATTCCAGAAAAGCAGAACAATGAATGAATACCTTGACCAAGAAATGAATACATGCTACTGGAAAATTAAGAATGAACTTTAAATACAGATAAACAATTATAAAATGTAATGCAGTTTTATGGACAAAAATGATTAATTTTCTTCAATGTTCTCTAGCAATTTATAATTTATTTTTTTTTTTTTACATTAAAAAGACTTCATTGAAGTCTCGCTGTATTTGTAAATGCAATACTTTGGGAATCTTAGGAACCAAAGAACTGATAGATGCCTCTCAGGACTTACTTCAGCAGCCAGGTCATCCACAGTCTCACTAGAATGGCAAACTGATCTACCATTATAGCCTACTAGAAGTGTCCAGCTATTTGTGATGGAGGGGACTCGCTACTTAGAGTCTCTGGAAGGAAAATCAGCTGCACAGTATCTTCTTATTGCCACAGGTAAAAATCCTGAATAAGAAGTACCTTAAAACATAGGGTGCTTGAATTATTAAAGAAATATTAAGATACTAACACAAGCGAGAGTTGGGTGGCTCATTTTCCTTGTTAAATCAGTAGCTGTTAGTGAAAGTGGTGAGCAAATTATAAGTTCTTCCAGCATGATCTCCAGTTCCAGAAAGTTTCCATGAACTTTGGAAGAATACTGATGGTCCATTGATCCTTAAGAAAGGATTTATATTGGCTATTTACAAAGAGATGCATAAAAAAAATGTTATGTAATGAATAGTAAATATACTCTTGGTGCCTGCATGCTTATGTTGACCACCTCAATGGACAGTGAAGGTTGATGCAAATGGAACTGTGTAGCACTTGGCATGCCAAGAGCTGTGCAATAGTCATGACTTCATTGGGAAGCAAAGGTGTGCAGCATCTCTGCAAGTAAATGCTTATCTAAGAAGTACCTGCACAAGGACTAAACTAACTAGAAGCAACGGTACTGTCATTATAGATGGACCAGTGTACAAGTAACTGACCATTAATTTTTTCATTGTGAGCCTTAATGTTGTAATTTACATTTTAGATACATTAAACTGATGATGTGTTGAACATTTTTTGTAGGCTAAATACATTTAAATATACTTTGCCAGCAGCTGCCACATAATGGTATATTCTGACAGGTACCTTAACATCATCTTAAGATTCATGCTTTTATAAATGCAGAGCTGGGAGGCAATGCTGACTTAGACGTTCACGCTTGTGATGAAAATTAATCATACTACTAGTATTTCTGTCATGGTTTAAGCCAGCAGCAGAGATAATCTGTTGTAATAAGACTTAGCATGTCCCATGTGTGAGCTGAAGCTAAGATGCAGTTGAAGATGTATATGGTGTCTGGAACCAGGTATGCAAGTAAAGGAACTTCTTGCACAAAAAGAAGACTTAGTTAAGGGTTCTATGGGTGTGTTAGACTGTATCCTGTGCACATAACTGAAGAGAGGGACATTGCCGTTCTTGTCTGCTCAAACCACGGGATCACAGATTCTCTACACTTATTCTTCAGAACTGGAGCACGGTATCTAGACACTCAGTATCTTGTCTAAAAGATTTGGAGGAATACTGTAGGCACTCAGTACTTCTGGGATGGTGATACGGTATCACCCTTCACATATTAATTGTTGTGTTTTGATTTGTCTTTTGGTTTTAGATGAAATAAACCTCTTCCAGCTGAAAGTCTTTGCATGAATCATGATCAGTTCATTTTGAATAAGAAACAGGAGCTCCCCAATATTTTTTCCCCTCTCTTATATATTCTCTTTCATAACATTCACAATATAAACACTCTTCTGAGGAGCATATTGCTTAAAACAACATTTTCCCTATGAGGGCGTTGCCAGTGTGTGCATGAGGCATGTGCTATGGGAGAAGAGGCTTTGTGACTGGGAACAGGAATGTCTTCATCTCAGCTCATTATTAGTTTCTTGTGTGGTCCTTGTCTGGCTTCCATGTCACTCTGTGCCTCCCAATGAGCCATACCTATTTACCCTTAATTTGTGCCACTCTTCTGGTTTTTCTGGTTAAATTATAAGCTCTTTTGGTCTCTTACAATATGACCATCCAGCGTGTAGGATACTGAGCTGTTGGAAGAGCAGCTTGGTAATATTTTGATGGAGATAATTTGCACTGTACTGTTAAGTACGTATTTATTTGCTGTGCTATATTGGGGCTTTATAACATTTTTCCTTATCAGGTCGCTTCTCTTGTTTCTGCTGAACCATTAACTTTACTCGTGGTTTTGAAGGCTAGAAAGGACCATTGGGAAAATTTAATCTGACCTCCTGTAAAGTACAGGGCCTGTCTTTTCATTCATACAATCAACAGTGTATTTTGGAAAGGTATCCAACCTTGATATAAGGGGTTGAAATGATTGAAGGATCTACAAGGTACCTGAGTTAATGATGTGTTGTTAATAGTCCGTCAAAATAATTTGTTACCTCTGCATTCTGTGATGCCTTTGTGTGACAGATTAAAGCAAGCCATTCTTAACAGCTCTCTTCTATCTCCTCTACATGGAAATACTGTGTCTCCATGCAAGACTATGTTCTGGTCATGTTTTCATATTTCTCAGGGAAAAATGAATCAGTCAAAGCTTCTGTCAGCTGCTCACTTTTCAAATAAGGTTTTATGGTCTTTGAATCATTCTTTTGTGTCTTGCCAGAGTCCAAAACTCTTTCTCAATCTCTACCTTAAAAATTGGACATCCAGACTGGACATATTGTCTCCACAGCATGTTCTTGGTTGAACCATCACGAACAATGCTGTCATCAATTTGATAAATGCTTGAGCTGAAGAATCAAAAATCTTAAAATACTGAACTGTACATGATTTTCCCAGTGTGGACTATATGCCATTGTTATCAGTCAATGTTGATAATAGTTTTTTTACTGTATTACATTTTTCAATGACTTTTGCTGATTATTTGATGTCACAGTGAGGACCTTCTAGAGCTTTCCAGCATCTGCCTTGTTTGAGAAATATAGCTCCTTGTTTATAGTTTAACAGTAGAAAAATTTTCAAATAGCATAGCAAATCCACTAGAGAACTAATGCTGTTTATCTTAGGAGGAAATAAGGTGAAGAAAGACACTAGAAACAGTATCAGGAGGAAGGCTAAACCTCAGACATCAGCCTGCAGAGCAGCAGATTGCTCCTGTACAAGAATTGGGCACTAGTAGGCACTAGGTAGGTAGATGTTCTGGGGAAGGGGTTTTCACGAGAATTTAACATTAGGTGCTGTTGGAGACAGAGATGTATAGATCTATTCCAGGGTAACAATTCCTCTTCTCTGAAAGTGTACTGCAAAAAGACATACTTCATTTGTTTCTGCTGTTGGCCGCTGCATGTTTAAAATCGTGCAATACTTTCAAGCTAATGGTTTCATTCAGTGCCTGAGTGCTGAGTAGGTCATGAACCCAGACCAGCAGGGCTCTAATCTTGCCTTCCATACCAGTGCAAGGAAAAACATAAGTTTTATCTGAAACTATGCTGCTAGGTTTGATCCCAGATTCATGACCATAAACACAATGTGTACTGACAAGCTATTAGACAAATCCTTTCTGCACTCTTTAATGATCTGCCTTGGGATTGCAACCCAAGACATTTAACTGACCATCTGTTAAAACTGGAAATCATAGTGAAATAGGTAGGCACAGATAAGTAAATGTTGATTGTGGAATATAGTGTCTAATAGCTTTATTGATGTTAATATAAGAGTATTTTCTCTACTGGGAAGGCCAATGAAACCAGCAGGTTTACTCAATAAGTACAGCACTCTTTGAAGTTAGTGATCCAGGAGCAGATCTTGTGAACAATTTGGTCTTCTCCTAACAGTTGGTTTTACACTAGCATAACACTATTATTTCCACTGAGCTACCGGTATAAGTGAGATGAAGACCAGCTCTACTAGTTCCTGATAAGGCTTTTAAATTTATTTCCTTTAATACCGTAGCAAATTAAAAGAAAACACTGCAAGTTTTAATTAGATCGTATTCCACTGTTTTGAAAGGTATGAATATGCCTGAAATTAGAAGTCGGCAAGAAGAACAGTATTTCACAGATAACAGCAAAATCTATTTGTGTCCTGAGTGCTTCTGTCAATATAAATCAGAAACATGAACAGTGAAAGAATACTGACTACTTCTCTGTTAAAAAAAAAAAAAAAAAAATTACTACTCTGCATGAATTTTGATATACTTTTATATATTAGGTACTGTTATGCAAGTACTGCTTTGGTAACTGCCGTGCTGTAATAGGATTTGGAAGATAAAGAACCTCTTCTCAAAGAGGATTTATGGCTGTCTCCATAGAGTTAGTAGATACACTTTGAGTGCTCACCATATGAAACGATTTGATTTCTTCCCTAAACCAGTGCACTAAATTATCACAAAACACTTGGTTATATTGATTTTGAACTGATTTTAAAGAAGCAGTTAGTTGTACTCTGGCTATTGAGTTTCTGAGAATAGTACAGCAGTGAGAGGATCCAAAGGATATCTCATGAGCGTATGAAATTAGCTTACTTTGTGACAGCAATTGAAAGACCATAGAGTAACCAGGGACAATATAAATAGAGATAAGCAGAAATGAACATCAGGAACTAGCATAAATCACGCTGTCCTCTATGAAGTATTTTTCACCCGACTGCCATTACAGAAACAGTCTTCTCAAGCTCAGATTTATTCCTTTGTTCTATATAGATTTCTGCTTCTGATGGTTTCCTGCTTTACCCCCACCAGCCCTTCCTACCTGTCTCAAAGCAATTTTTTTTTTTTCCCTTTGATTTTTTTTTTGTGTGCCCCTGCATCAGAGCCAGTTCTTAGGAGGGAAAACCACATCAGTTGGCAGGAATAGAGGAATTAACTAAGACAAGGTAAGAAATGGTGCCAGTCAACTCCTCCTTCAACGGTTAAGGATAGCAATTGATGGGGTTTTCCTGGATACATCTTATCTTCTAGTCAGAAAAGCCACGCAAGTGGATTATGGGGACATTTTATATTGGCATAAGATTTGAGAATGTCTTCTAGCCTGGCCAAGCCTGGTACTGCTGCTGCGTACTGAACTTCCAGTAATGACCAAAGCGTGTTGTATATTGCAGCCGCCCAGTACTTGCACACCTGTGCACGAGTGGGTTGGTGTGCTATGATTGTGCTGAGGATGTGCAGGAAGCACTGTGCTTACTGTGTTCTCATCTTTGCAGTAAATTCATTGTCTCTGTTCACATCCCTTTCCTCTTCTCTCTACACATTGGAACACCCTGGGTATCTGAAATGCCCTGGCAATGTTGGATTTGCTGTGCTCAAAGCCCACAGCACATTGTGCTGGTTGTGGCTGGGATAGAGTTAATTTTCTTCATAGTGGCTGGGATAGAGTTAATTTTCTTCATAGTGGCTGGGATAGAGTTAATTTTCTTCATAGTGGCTGGGATAGAGTTAATTTTCTTCATAGTAGCTGCTATGGTGCCGTGTTTTGGATTTGTGCTGGAAACAGTGTTGATAATACAGGGATGTTTTAGTCATTGCTCAGCAGTGCTTACACAGAGTCAAGACCTTTTCTGCTCCTCACACCATCCCACCAGTGAGCAGGCTGGAGGTGCAGAAGTTGTGAGGGGACACAGCTGGGACAGCTGACCCCAACTGACCAGAGGGATATTCCATACCGTATGATGTCATGCTCAGCAATAAGAGCTGGGAAAAGAAGAAGAAGGAGGGAGGGCACATTCAGAGTGATGGTGTTTGTCTTCCCAGGTAACTGTTGCACATGATGGAGCTCTGCTTTCCTGGAGGTGGCTGGACACCTGCCTGCTGGTGGGAAGCAGTGAGTGAATTCCTTGGTTTGCTTTGCTTGTGCACGTTGCTTTGGCTTTGCCTATTAAACTGCTTTTATCTCAACCCATGAGTTTTCTCACTTTTCCGATTCTCTCCCCCATCCCACTGAGGGAGAAGTAAATGAGAGGCTGTGTGGGGCTTAGTTGCCGACTGGGGTTAAACTACCACACATGTGCATACCTACTTAGGCAGGGAACTATGATCAGAAGTATGCAAGTCTGGCCATGGTCCTTTCTGACTGCTGTGGTGCCTTGTTAATCTGGGATTTACTTGTTCACCACAGTGTCTGGGACTGACCCCTTCATCTTTCAAGTTTTCCAGTAAGTTCAGATCTTTGGTTGTGCTGTTAGCAATTAAGGTTGCTAAGTGATGGCAATGCAGTTATCTATTGCCCAGTGACTTAGAGGAAGGCTCTGGATAGCTGACACCCTACTGAATACGCTCAAAGAAGTTGATATTCCCTGCTTAAAATGTTTAGGAGTAGAACTAATGCCTTGTGAGGGAAGTTTCTTTAAATGAATAGTTGTGAGAACAGTTTGATGAAGGCTAGAAATATGTTGGATATTCACAAGTAATGGTTCTTTTTCAGAAATGAACTTTAATTTCTGAATACAGGGTAGGGAGAAAAAGCGATAAATGGAAGAGATAATTTTGTTTGCTGTTAATAATTTATCAGCTCTAATCAGGGTGAAACCTATTCATTAAAATGTATACGGAAATGTGATGATAGTATAAGGAGTGGCTCGTTATTGTTAATTCATTTAGTACTCAATGTAATAGCACTTATCATAATTAACTCCTCTGGTAATATTAATAGGGTTGTCATACAATACGTACACTATTTGCATGAGAATTCCACTCTAGGTTCTCATTAATTAAAACACCATTAAAATGTCAGCACTTTAATTTGCCTTATGTTAAATAATATGAGGAGGCTTTCAAGGTTTTCCTATTAGAATTTATCAAAATACTGCTGTTACATTAATTTTAGCCAGAAATAATAGTTTGTAACCGCCTATTTATCAGCTAATTACTTTACTGTTTAAAAGACTTTAGTTTTTCAGGGGATTACTGTTGCTAATGGACGGAGGAGGAACAGTAGCTTAATATACCAGTGTTCAAGTTTTTATTAGGCTAAGTACCTTGTGTTTTCTGAAGAGGTTTCTGTGCCAGTCCTTAGAAAATGCTCGGTGTCAGGGTCCTGCAGCCCTGGTGACTCTCTGGGGGGCCAGATGCTATGGGGCTCTGTCAGGTCCTGGCCAGGTCTGAGGGTTGGTCTTAGCAGTAAAGACTGAAGCAAAGGTGGTCTTCAATAAGTGTCTGTATCCTCTCTCACCAGGGCATCTACCTCATTCAGCAGCAGGCCCACGTTTTCTTTATTCTTCCTTTTGCTAATGATGTGCTTGAAGAAGCCTTTCTCGTCATTTACATCCTTTGCCAAATTTAATTCCAAAGGCGCCTTAGCCTTTCTCATTGCAGCCCTATGTACTCTGGCAATGGTCCTGTACTCCTCCCAGGTGGCCAGTCCCTTTTTGCACGTTCTGTAAACTTCCTTATTCCAATTGAGTTTTAACAGAAGCTCCTTGCTCATCCATCCAGATCTTCTCCCTCCTTTACTTGATTTCTTACTCCTAGGGATGCACCGATCTTGAGCTTGGAGCAAGTGGTGCTTGATTATTAACCAGCTTTCTTGGGCACCCCTACCTTCTAGAACCCTAACCCATGGGATTCTTTCTTCCAAGCAGTTCCTTGAAGAGGCCAAAGTTAGCTCTCCTGAAGTCCAGGGATGTAATCCTACTTATTGCCCCGCTTCTTCCACGTAAGATCCTGAACTCCACCATCTCATGGTTGCTGCAGCCAAGGGTGCCACCCACCTTCACATCTACAACCAGACCTTCTTTGTTAGTACCAGGTCCAGCAGCACATCTTTCCTCCACCACCTGTGTCAAAAAGTTATCACCAATGCTCTGCGGGAGCCTCATGGTCTGTGTGTGTCCTGCTGTGTAGCCTTTCCAGCAAATATCAGTGAGGTTGGAGTCCCCCATGAGAACCAGGGCCTGTAATTGTGAGGCTACTTTCAGCTGTCTGTAGAAGGTCTCATCAACTTCCTCTTCCTGATCAGGTGGCCTGCAGTAACACTGTAGACCCCCAACAGTGTCACCCATATTAGCCTGCCCCTTAATCCTTGCCGTAAGTTTTCAACACATTCTTCATCCCCTGCCTAGGCAGAGCTCGTTACATTCCAGTTGCTCTTTCACACAAAGAGCAACTCGTCCACCTCACCTTGCTGGCCTGTCTTTCCTAAAAAGTAGGTAGCTGTCCATAACAACATTCCAGTCACGTGAGCTATCCCACCAGGTCTCTGTAACTGCAGTGAGGTCTTGGCCCGGTGACTGCACACAGATCTCCAGTTCTTCCTATTCATTCCCCATGCTGTGTGCGTTGGCGTACAGGCATTTCAGAGAGGTAACCGAGCACACAGGTTTCCTTGGAGAGGTGCAAGAGGATCCACCATAGCCATGCACATCCTTGAAGTGGCTGGCCTTCTGGTTTTCATCTTGGAAGGCAGTGAAGGAACATCTGTCACTGCTCTGATTGGCCTGGCTTATTCC
This sequence comes from Bucorvus abyssinicus, assembly GCA_009769605.1. Taxonomy (NCBI): domain Eukaryota; kingdom Metazoa; phylum Chordata; class Aves; order Bucerotiformes; family Bucorvidae; genus Bucorvus; species Bucorvus abyssinicus. The sequence goes on from CM020031.1 coordinate 34,723,551, forward strand.
CCAGTTGGATGCATTGTCATGAGCATTGCCATTTTGGACCCCACTTCTGAAGTCCTTCAGTTTAAAGCCCACCTCACCTAGTTGGCCAGCCTGCTACAAAATATTCCCTTGCCTCTTCTAGACAGGTGTATTCCATTCCTCCCTAACAGGTTACAGTCATCAAAGAATGTCCCATTGTTGTGTACTTTTTGTGTCCTGTGCAGTGTACATCAGGCCTTTGAGCAACCCACGTGGCTGGCACAAAGTGCTTCTCAGGAAGTGCGCTGGGTGCAGACTGAAGCCTCGATCCTGGGTCCTGCTCGTGTCCTGAGGAGCTTTGCTGTTGAGCTGAAGGAAGTAGGTATCGCCTGCTGCCTTTGGCTATGACAGAACGAACCAGGGACACATGGGATGAAGAACACTAAGAGCTGTAGCAGTTTGGTATCTAAAGAATAAATCCATATCGTGCATTGTCGCACTTGTTACAGGTATTGAGCCCTGGCCAACCGGAGATTTGTCCCGTTATAGGAATCACATGGCTCATAAGGGGCGGTGTTCACACTGCCCAGCCTCAGGCAATGCACTAAAGGAGATGATGTGATAAGAGGCAATGCTTATGTTCCTGCAGTTCAAGCTCTTGCATGCTCTTCAGTAAACTCATTGATCTTATTAGCATTTAAGGCATTAAAATCATTACTAGATCCTGCTTTTTCAGCCCAAATACAAGTGTGTCTTAAAAAATCTCAAGGGTTTTCTTCATTGTTAATCTTTTTCACCTTTCGTTTCTTCAGAATATTCTGTGTCTGCTACCCTAGGATATGAAAGCTGGAGGTCCTCAAGTTATCAGCTGAATCATGGAGCTGAAAGTAAAACATCAAATAGCCTGTGGCCACACACGGAGCTAGTTCATGGCAGGATTATAACATAAGCTTCAGAGAGGGAGATTTAAACCTGATGTGGTAAAGAAGCATCTAGAGTACCTTGAGGGACTGGCATGAGGAACCTGGTTTGAGCTGGTATTATTGATCCAGGAGTCTGTAGCTCTCTACAGTACGTGAAGAATTTCTTCTCTATGCTTTCCTAATCCACAAATGTCCTGTGGTGTTTTTTAAATAGATTTGATACCTTATATTATAAAAGTGCATTAGTTGAAAATAATCTTTAGAAGATCTTTGTTTTCAGACTGAGCACTTCAGGATCTGTGAACCGTCACAGGGTTAATTAAAATTCGTGTTTTTATTTTCATGCGGCCTTGTTTGTATTCAGGGCATGTCCTGAGCAGGTTTATTTTGATAGATTGTTATCCACAATAAATTGAAATACCTTTCAGAGTGCTCTCTGAAAGATAAGAGAAAATTACTCAAGTTATATTCCTAGATCCTAGGTGACTATGGTGACTAGAATGATTCATGATTCCACCTTCATTTAAACATTGTTGAAATGAGCCTGAAACTTAATTTTTATCAGCTCTCTAAGAAAATATTGGAAACTATTAATTGATTGTGCATATTAAAATATTTACACAGTAGTAAAATCATCATTCTTATCACTCGTACACACTATGGTCCAAAATCTATCCATCAGTTCAGCCATTTTCTATTTTGTTTTGATTTCTTCTCTCATAAGGCAGTTTGTTACATGATTGTGTTGTGTCTATGGTACAGTATAAAACAATGGATACACTTTTGATGCAAGCACTATTAAGATAGCTGTTTATTTGTGTTGACATAGTACCAAAGGGCTAAAAAAATGACAGTTCTCACAATGAAGTCCCAAACTTCGTACAGTAAAAGGTGAGAAAGGGGGTCTATGGACCTCATCCAAGTAATAATGATTGTTCTGAATATAAAGAATGTACAGGAATGAATGAATCTTGATCTTACTTGATGTGTCCATAGTAGATCTATGCAATTAGGATTTAATTTGTAGTATTTTTCTTTTAGAGGATACAGTTTGCAAAGGCAAACAACACTGAGGTTTAGCAAAGGAGAAAAGTATAGCCAAAAATTTCGTATTTGTTTAAATATATAAAATCTCATCTCTCTATATACATATACCTATATATAAGATGTGTTTTTTGCATTCATCAGGGTATTTATTGGAGGGTGTGAGTAATTTTCTGATAACGGAAGGGATACAGTTAAGCTGTGTGTCGCTGCCTCTCCTGTCCCGTGACTACTTGGTGTTAACATGGCAGAAATATAATCTATCGCTTGAATCTGAATTCTTAGCTAAAGATGGTACAACTTGTCTTCCGGTGGTGGAAAAAGCTCTTTAGGGATTGGTATCAATCTGATCTGATTCAGTTCATCTCAGATATGAACTGTCTCCTGGAAGATCCCTTCTCCCTCTGTAGGCTGTTGAAGTGTCTAAATAGTTGCCTTGATACAGAGGCATTTAAGTGTCTGAGTAAGGAGAGATCTATAAAACATAATGGTAACTTCTAAAGACTTGTAAAAAATTTTAAAGCTCGTGAGGGCCAGGTCATTCTAGTGGCTGGTGAGCTAGATATGGAGTCACATGTGGACCCTGCTCTGTAGGAGCAGTAGGCAGTAGTCTTGCTGGGTGAACTTTGACCAGCTCTTCATCAGCCCTTCCTCAAGGAAGTGTCTCTCACCATCTTCATACAACACCCAGTGCAGTGGGATTCTAAGCACAGTGAGAGCTTTTGTACACTGTCATAAAAAATACTAATAATTTCAACTTTAGAATTCCCTTTCGTTGCCAAGACACCTTCAAAACAAAACACTTTTGCAGTTTGCGATCTTGTCTGTCTTCTCGCCACAGTGGAGGAGGCCAAGCCGTGCGCTTTCTGGGCAATCCCTTGTCAAAGGGGTAACTTGCAACACATTAGCTGGAGAAAGCTGGACCAGTTTGCAAGAATTCTGACAGAAAAATGATGAATCTCGATATTTATTCTTCCTGCTGTTTTTCCTGGCAGCCAATTCAGGTTCATTTGTGAAAAGTCTTTTTTCTAACTTGGTGTGATGCTATTGACTGGCAGAGATGAAGAGGGCTGCTTGCTTCTAATTTGTGTCAATGAGAAAAAGAACATTTGATAACCTGCGTTGATCAGAAATTTTGTTATTTCGAGAGGGGGAAATGGGAAACATGAAAGCATGGCCACATTCAGAAAAGTGACTCTCTGAGTGTGATGCATTACGATATTCCATGGTCCAGTGTGTTTTCTGAGTTCCTGTTTGTTTGGATCAATTCCTGAGGAAACGAGGTTTTTCTGCTGCGGAGTTCGTGCAACGGTGGAAAGGCAAAAGACGTTGCGCTTTGCCTCTTGCAGCTTCAGTACACTCGCAGGCAAGCCCAGCGCCTTTCCCTATTGGTGTTGAGATAGAAAAAAAGAAAAGTTAATGAAATTTGTTTTCTGTTTCTTTTCCCTTGTCCCAGTAATGAAAGAAACTTGAAACCTGGCAGGTCCCTACATGTCATCTTGAATTCCCCAGTAACCAGATCTGTTGAGGAGGACCCTTACAGGGAATTGCATCACAAACTGAGATACTGTTTTGGAATTTCCTTTTTGATGTTACTTGTACTTTTGAAGAGGTGCTACCAAGGTTGCTAGGCCTGATTGCCTTTATACAATTTTCCCACTTGTAAACTTTATGCAGACTTTATACACTTTTTAAATTGTGTTTTCAGACCCAGATTTGGGTTTATGTGCCTGACGGTTTATTCATTTCTGCCGTGTACAAAGAAGATGTAATCTCTGCTCATTAGCCTTGCTTATATCCTTAGACTGCTATGGTGACATGAATAAATCTTTCAAGAGTACTTTGCCATTAAAAACTGCTTTGCTCTTGTAGAGTGTCCCAATTATCTATGCGCCATTATCAAAACTGCAAATGATTTTTTTCGTTATTGATTAAAACCGTCATGTTGAAACGGGTTTTGATGCATAATCTAGCAGATGACTGGTTACTTACAGACTCGATACAGGTTACTTGTTGAGAGACTATCTCCTGTGTTTTGTGAAATTTCAAACTAGATGAAGATGCTGGATTCCTCTGACAGTGTTTTCAGACAAAAACGTTTCTATGATATGATCTAAGTCTTAGGTGCTGCTCTTATTACCAGATTTAAAAGGTGTGTGTTTCTGTCTGCCTGGACACTACTAAATGCATTTACTTTGCTGAAAATTTCTATGACCGACTTGTAGTGAAAGTGCAATGATGTTGGGAATTACCACTTGACTCTTTCATAATACAGATGTTGGAGGAAATATAATGATACTATCAAGTATTGTGAGCCTGTGATCCATAGATGACTACTTTAGAGAGTTAAATCTCAGGGCTGGGTTTTCTGTCTGCTCACAATCCTTTCTTTTCTATAATAATCTGATCTTAATTGGAGGGCCAGGGCATTTTTTTGATACACTTCAGCTCATGAGGTGGCTGCAGTAGATTTGCACCACTGTGTGAGGCACAAGTGAAATTCTCCCATAATGCTGTCTATAGAGTTGGCCACCCACATCCAACGGCATGAACAGAACAAGAGATTTTAAGAGTAGCAGAGGAATGGAGTACTGCTTTACAAGCAGGGGATCCAAAATCTTGGCTTGCCCAGAAAATGAAAGCTGAGGGTCAATGTGGTAACAATCCATTACTACGTTAGCAGATGTTACAGCTCTTCTCTCTCTCCGCCTATTTAATCTCAAAGACACTGTTGGTGCCAACAGAAAGAGAATATTTCAGACCTTCAAAGCAGTGAGTTTCTGGGACATTTTCCTACTGTGTGGGGGAGAAAAAATGGAAAGCGCTTAGAGATGAGTGTTAATAAATTTAGTAGTAGAAGTTATACAATAGTGGGAGACTAGACTTAGTAACTCTGGAGGTCCTTTCCAGTCTTGTATTTCTGTGGAGAGCTTAATCCTCTTCTGTATAAATTATTCCTTATTTGCCACCACAAGAAGTAGGTTATGCTGCACTATCTCTTTCTGAGCTCTACATTTCTTAATCCTCTCCTCAGCCTCATACAGGGAGAGCCAATTGCCTAATACTTTGCTCACTTTTGTGAGCAAATTGCCTGGGAGAAGAGGAAGGAAAGGAGCAGGAGGAATCTGATCTGGCCCCATTTACTTGCCATTACAACTGCTCAAACTGTTTTGATTTACCATAATGAAATGTGATTTTAAAATCCATCTTTACAGATAAAATTCATTTTCACTTACTTTTCTTAGTTCCTGGTAAAATCTGGAATGTTTTTTTCTTTTTAATGCTGCTGTCCCTATCTCTCCTTCCTTCTCTCCAGTCCTGACTACCAAAGTGCAAAACCCCCGAATGCCCTGACTCCTTAAAGTGCACATTGCTGACGCAAGTAAAGGCTAACCTGATAACTTGGGGAGGTTTTGGAAAAGAATTTGAGAAAAATAGATGGAGATCTATTTCTTCTCAAAACTTGCAGAACTAAAATCTCATTTCTGGAGAGTTATATAATCTGTACTTTACTGAGACAGGTTGCATCCTTTAGTTACTGGCATTGGCTGCACAGGAAAGTAAATGGCATTGTCATGAAAAGGAGGTAATTCGCTGTTTTTGCGGAGCAAGAAGACAAAAGGAAGGTGTAAGAATTTTGAGCAGTTTATCACGTGGAAATAAGAAGTGTGTCCTCTCCACAGACCTGGCTCTGTGGGCTAGGAACCCAGCTTGGAAGCCTTCACCTGCAAACATTCTCTTGGAAAACTTTGAGAACCTAGATGAGATCCTGATCATATTGAAATCAGTGAGAAGTTTTGGCACTGACATCAATGAGGTTAAAACTTTATCCCTTTTATTTTACAGTTGTTCTGTGTTCATAAAGTGCAAGGTATGTACTTTTTACTATGGCTGCACATGAAAGCAGGCCTAGAGCGTTATGTATGTACCTACTGAAAAAATGTTGTATGCTTTCTCAGTTAATATGCCACAGGATTTGTTGATGGGATATGAGCTAAAGGAATAAATTATGAAGAGACTACTGGCACTGGGATACTGCAAATGGAAAAATGTGTATAGTTAGCACCAGATGTTAAACTTGAGTTTTAAAATTAATATTCTGTATGTAGGATGGCTATGGAAGCTGAAAGGCTTAAGCAAAATGCAAACCTTCCCAGGGAAGATGAAAACCTCATGCTTCACCACTGAAAACTGGAAACTCTTCTCTCAGGGAAGGCTTTCCACCTATAAAATGGAGATAACAGCATTCCTCTTCTCCTTTCTTTTCTTTGTTACTCTTTTCTGGCCAGAGACTATCAGTAATGATGCATTTATATAGTCTGTGTTACAATGGTCTGTTTGTGTGAACTTACAACAGTACCAACAAGAATCCACTGATATCGATCAAGGCAGAAGTTCTCTTTAATGTATTTCCCAGAGAAAAATTAAAGTGACTATTTCTGAAGTACAGTTAATTAATCAGATGTTTCTCAGTATCTTACTGTACTTCATCCATTATTTTAATGAAAGAATAGCGTATTTCTCATCACAGTGCCAAAACCGCAAAATTGAGAGCAGTGAATTGCTGTTGTTATGGGAACAAGGGTCCAGCAAACTGCTTCAGTTCAATTGTTTTGAAACAGAACTGGCTTCTTTCATGGATGCTGCATATACGGGAAACCAGCCTGGCCCCGGGATGACCTGTTGCCTGCAACACAGCCTTCCCAAATGACAGCGTGTGCTTTTGACACACTTTGTCATCTGTGCTCTTTCAGTCATTCCTTCTCTAGGATTTCTCTTATTTCCTTTGCTTCTGATTTTGTTTTAATTGTACATCCATTCCTGTCTTTTCTTTCCCTAGTATGGTCTCCAGAATCTGAGGTTTGGTTGAAATGAATGCATATGCTGTATGTGGACAGAACAATTATCCATCCCTTCCCTTACATGTGCATACACACAGCACACAATGAGAGGGAGGTGGAACTAAAATCGCAATTCTTTACTTGGGAAGATTTGAATTATTATAGCTAGAAGATAGTCCTCTTACCTGCTTCTGCTGATAGATCTTTATCCTTCCTGTGTTATCAGTTATAGAAGATAACATAAAGCATTTATTAATACACTAATACTTACAAATACACAGCTAATGGTGCCTATGAAAAATAAAAAATAATCTTTATACAAACTCGTGTGGCAAGCATGTCCTGCCCTAGAGTCAGACAATTAAATTTTTTTTTAATAATTCTCATAACTTATTATCTTTGCCTGAAACTGTGATTTAGACTTAAGAATTTCCTACCCACACAGAGCACTTCAGCTCCTTAGCTTAATCATGCTCTTGAATTAGTCTATCATATTGAAAGTGCTTGGTTTCTGATGACATCAAAGTTTGAAAGCTGGAAATGTTGTCCTTGTTCCCCATTCACAGTACCTAAATAGAGTGGCCAGAATGTCAAAACTGTGCAGCAGGCAGAAGCTTCCAATGGACAATTCCTTTTCGGAAAGGAAAAGAGGCAGTTCCTCTTTAACTGGGACAGCAATGTTCTTTTCCTCAAATGTCAACACCTAACACTGTGAGAAGAACAAAAATAATGGGGCTACCATACAGTAAATAACAGTATGTGATATTACAGTTTTACAGAGCAAGAAATACTTTACTTGTGCTTCACTTGGCTTTTGCTTTATGAGATAATAAAGTCCTTTGGCAAATAAATGCCAGGACCTCAGCCCAAGGGAGAGGTGATGCTTCTCAGAAGACTTTTGCAGGGCTTGTTTATTACCTCATAAACTCAAAGCCAAATTAAGTTGCTATAATATTACATTCTGCATATGAATGATGCCTCCCCTGTCCATCTGCAGTTATGCATACTTCTTATTGCCTGGGTTTCTTTCCCTTCTGTCTGTTCTTTACATTTCTACCTGCAGATGTTGTGCTAGAGGGACCACTAGCCCAAAATGTATGGGCAATGTCACTACTGCTAATCCTAGGTATTTACAAGTCAGGCACCAAAATCATAAGACACAAACAGAAATCAGTGCATGCTGGATATGTGTTCTGGGATCTGAGCTGATATGTTATTTCTGGGACATGTTAGAGCTTTGTGGGCTTACAAATATGCTGTGTGGAAAGAAAAAAAAGAAAAAAAATTGGAGATTAGGAATCTCAAGTGCCTTTAGGGTCTCAGGCTCCAAATATGCTGTGAGAGCTGGGAACATTGAACATGTCTTATTTATTCCTGGCAAGGACAAATTTTAGCTGTGGATGACTACTGAAATGAACAAGTCAGCCTTACTACGAAGTTTTCTGTAGGGAAGCCAGAAACCAGGCTGGTGAACAAATGAAACGGACCATCCAGATGGATTCTCCTGTGTGAACCTTGCAAATCCACATAGAGCTTTTTCCTTGTCGCTGCCTACAGGATACTTCATAAATGCAACAAACGAGAACGTAGACATTAGTTCTGGTGGTTCATGAGTGTGACAAGAGGTAATGAGACCATAAGATAATTCAGGCTGGGAAGGACTGTAGGGAGGTCTCTAGTCTGCCTCACTCTGTTCAAGGCAGGGTCAGACCAGGGTGCTCAATTATTGTCTCCAAGGGCGCAGACTGTGCAGCCTTATATGTACGTTGAACCCTTCTTCTTTCAATATATGTCCTTTGTCTGCCATCCTTCAGCTATGCTTCTCTGGAAGGAATCTTGGCTCTGTCTTTTTGTAACTGCCTCGTAGATATTGAAAGGCTACTATTAGGAGATGAAAGTGAGCGAAGAGAAATTTAAGCCCACTTCTGTTATTTTTCTTTTTATCAGTGAGGGCTGTGAAGCTCTGAATCCCATTGCCAGATTAATTTAAAACTACTGAGAATATGCTGTAAGAAATAATTCTGCATTGACACTAGAGGGGAGGAGACAATTTCTTGTTTTGTCTTTGATATCATATGATCCAATTAACATTTTAGGGAGTATGACCTGATGGAATTACATACTGTGAAGATTAGAAGCATTTCTTTATCCACCCATGCCAGATTAATTCTAATCTTCTTCTGGTCAATAGTCTGCAATTATGTTAATGCTATTTAAGAAGATTTCATTATGGGGACTCTTATGAACTGTGGAATATAGGCCTTCATATTCTATTTTGTTAACAAACTCGTTGAGAGGTTATGAAATGCAAATGTTTTCATTCCCTTCCCCACTCAGCTCTCCCTGGTCTGCTTCAATCTTCCACACAGTTACAGTTAAGATTCAATGCTTATTTTTTTCATAGATGATGATATATAGTAAATGTGGAAAAAGTGGGTGATTCACATGTTATTTTGTTAATATTTAATGTTCATTGGTTTGTTTTATTGCATTTGTGTTGAGGAGCCGGTATGGTAGCAAGGGGGCTCAGTGGCCAGCGGGTTGCCGTGGCTTCTACAGATGTTTGTATCAGCTAAGCCTGATTGAGCATTAGGTGAAACAGGTGTCTGTGCACTGCCTGAGGAGTGAAAATCTGTATCCTGTGGCTCCTTTATTCCCTTTGAGCTTTAACAAGGCTGCATTTGAAAAAGGGCTGAAGGACTGGAGCCTGAGTGGGGTCCTGCTGCAACAGTGTGGTCAGTCAGTCGGTTGGTTGGTCGGTCAGTCAGTCTGCAGGGGTTGTGGGGTTTTGCACCTCAGAGGTCCATGGACTTTGGAGACCTGAAGCCTCAGGCCTTGCTGAAGTCCTTTTGGAGAACCTGAGATGGGGTTGCAGACTGCTGAACTTGAATGTCTGCATTTTGCCTGTGAAAAGAGGGACTCTTCCGCTGCTGTGAAGATGGAGAGTGCAGAGCAGGAACCTCCTGCCGCTACAACTAATGGCAAAGCTCCCACCAACTGCAGAAGCAGCTTCTGGTGTTATGTTGTGTAAGGGCGTGCTTAAAATGTTGTGTGACTGCTGATGGAGCTCAGCAGGGTTAATAGCAATTGAAAGTCATACGTGGGGTCAGCTCTTTAGAAGTGCCGAATGGAAGCCAATGAAATGACCACTGGATGTGCAAATTTGATCACACTTATGAGAGTCTTAATTTAACTGAAAGGCCCAAGTGCAGTCCCACTCGGATGCAAAAATACTTGTTCTAGAGAAGACCAGGGGATCCTAGACTGCATTCACAAGCAGTATTTCTAGTAGAGAAAACTTAAAAATTCAATCTCTAGGTCCTTCTGTAGCATTGCAACATAAAAAAAAAAAAAATACACTAAATTGAGCAGGATGAAAAGTCTCATGACTTTAAAGCTAATCTTGGTGGTTTTTTTTTTTATGGACCTACTTACAATTTTGTGAATGCCTGAAAATATCTTTATTTATACAGCTATTTTTGGCACACTTCCATTTACTGTGGATTAATGTTCAGGAACTCGTATGTAAATAGCATAAAGTAGTAGCTTATTTTATTGCAAATATAATTTATGTTATCCTTAATTGATGAGGAATTTAGGACATTCTGTGGCTCTTTTGCAAGACTGCTATCGTTAATTTTATTTCACTTCCCATTCTTATCCCTTGTCAGTTAGTAGTTTAGCAATGAAAAACCTAATTAATTTGCTACCCCTACAGTATGTTGCCTTTCTACCACAGATCCATGTTTAAATGTTCCTTGGAGATTGGCCTCATCAAAAAGCATCATTAAAGAATAAAGTTTACAGTATTCTTTCCTGAAAGCAGACTAATTTATATATTCCATCAAGGCTGCATCCTATAAGTATTTTTCTGTGAATAAGTGCAAAAAGATCTGCTTTATCAAGTCTGGGGTTTTTTTTGGTTGGTGTTTTTTTTTTTTTTTTTTTAGTAATTCGAGCTCCCGTTCCAAATGGGACTGACCTGTGTTGAAGTCCCAGCTTGGTTTATGGGGATTTGGATGTTTATGCTCTGTAATGACTTGTTTAGGAGTGTGTGGAATGGGTTTGGTTTTTTTTCTTTCACTGAGCCCAAAGTAGAGTTTAAGAACAAAAGCTGTTCTCCCTCCAGTGTTCCAGGGCCTTTGTCTGGGTTGGCAAAGAGGTACTGTTATTTTTAAACAACGGGGTTTAGTATAAAATACAGAGATCTACTGGTTACACTTCTCCCGTGTGCTTTAACCTTTATTAAAAAACAAAAAACCAACCCAACCCCCTTTGTTAGCCATTGTTCTTACCAATTAAACCTAACTGAATGACCGATCATGATCAAATGCCATGAGGGGTGGCTGTAGCTGGGCTCAGTGTGTTAGCACAGCTGCTGTTAAATATATTTAACTTCTAGCTGTAGGGGGGTCAGAAATCTGTGGCTGATCCCTTTGTTTTCACCTCAGTGAATCCTAAAGATCAGCATTAGCAGTGAACACGTGTTAATCCACTGCTGCCAGCTGGTGAAGCACCCATGAATGATGGCAGATCATAAGCAACTCTCTTTCCCAAGAGCATTTATCTATAGTCGCTCGGAGACGCTGCCAGTTGGGGCTGGCACAGTTGTCTTTTGTAATGAAACTCTTGACTTCGGACAACTCTCCAGAGAGCTTTAGGAAGGTGATCTCTGATGATCTGCAAGTCACTGTAGCTCTCTGCACTTTGAGACTGCTGCAGCTCTGACTTGCCAATCTTAAATTCATGCAAGTGGCTCTCTGGCCGATAAGATCCCCCGATGTCTGCCTAATGCCCTGTGTACTTAGTGTTTTCAGCAGCGGGGCTCCAGGAATCGGATCGAATCAGCCTCAAAGGCTGCTCAGCCTTTGATATCTGCTGTCTCTGCGTCACATTAACGCTGGGCTGTAATTAGTCGTACTGTACCTACACCTCTCCAGCTCGTGGGAGACTGCCATGCTGTCGCGGGAGATGAGCAGTTGGTTAACAGGCTGTTTAGTTAACTAATACCCAAAGGGGGAGAAAGAACTCCCTGTCAGAGGGGAGGGGGATTTTGGGTCCCTTATTAATATAGTAACATGGAATATTGATAATGGCAAAATGTGGGGGATAATATGCAAGAAATAATAGAAAATAAAAACGTTTTTATCATGTGAGCAAGTATGTGGACTCTTAACACGCGGTAAAGGCAGTGTTTTTATTAAACTTGGGCTAGAAAGGATATAAGTGCATGCACAGAGAGTAAGAATAAATTATAGTGATATGAAAATATTTTTTATTAAATATTGTGCCATTTTAGTGAAGTGTAATTGTGTTCTGTGATTTGGCTTGGCTGCTGGTTGGACAAATGGGAATTTGAGTATTTAGTTGTTAATAAATTGCAAATTTGGAACAGTGTATTGGATCAGGATAAAATCTGGCATTATAAAAAAGTTAATGCTGTTTTGTACAACACGAAATAAATTCTCCTCTGCTGCAGTTGGTAGGGGTTTGCTATTGATTTTGATAGGATTTTCTCCAGGGAGACCAATCTTAATATCGTAGTCCTGAAGTGCAGGCTAAATGGATGGCTGCCCGTATTCTGACATGAGGTGAATAGCTACATATACAACAGTTTGTGCTGAGACATGTGCTCTACAGAAACAATGTAATAAAACAGTATCTTTCTTATTAACAGGAACATTTTGTATGGAATGACAAATTATGGAAGTCCAGTGGCAGCATCTCCTATTTGGTGATGGGCTTTGTAGTCCCACTCAATTTTCCATAAATTCATGGAAAAGTTCTTATTTTGTCTTGGGTTAGTTTTTTTGTTAGGGTTTTTTTTTTTGTTGTTTTGTTTTGGATTCTTAATGAGAATCTCAAACTTTAAGTTAGTTTAGTAATCTTCAGCTGTTGCTTTCATTATACCTTGGAACTACCAAAAAGAAGAGGAAAAATATGCTAGGACAATGCAGCTATTCTGGGAGAAGAAAATAAAAATTAGAGAAATAAAATTTGAATGATTTCCCAGACATTTCCAAAACTATTCAAACCAAAAGTTTGACAGTATTTCATGCTGACTTTTTTTTATTAACATTGGTATTCATGTTCGCTTGTCTGCAAAAATGAAGCTTTTCAGAGAAAGAGTTGCGTGGCTGAAATATTGTGGTGCTTTTAACATTTAGTCGTACCTCCAATTATTGCAGCAGAATCTTGTTCATTTAATTACCACCGGTTCTGGACTATCTACTTTGTGATTACAGGACTGTAAATGTATTTGAATTCTCAGGAACCTATTAGCAAAATTTTCTTCTTAAATGAGAAATGATTTCAGACACAGAGCTGTTGGTTCCTGTGTTGTCCAGCTTTCAATAAGCAGTATGAGTGTAGGTGGGTTCTTTTTGTTTTGTGCAACAGAAATACTGTTTATTGAAGCAGTCCTCTTTACTCTTTTCAGGACATGTGCTGTCATTTAATATACAAATGTACTCAGACTTTGATATATTTAATGTCCTTTTTCCTCCTTTATCAAAAAGGTTTGACAGAATTTTGATGAGATTGTACAGTGCTTTACCGAGATTACGGCTGTGTTTGTATTCTGATATATTTATCTTTTAAATAAATTTGAAAGACATTCTTGAGAGAGAAAGTGCTGATAAGATCACCACAGTGAAGCATTTGGTAAACTGATGGTATTTTTACAGTTAAACATAATAATGGTCCATCAGTCCTTTGGACGGAGAACATAAAAGGAAACTGGAAAAGATACAGATCTTGGCTATATTTAAGCAGTTGTCCAGAGCTAAACGCATTAATAAGTCCAGGAAACCAGCCCAGGACCTCATAGAACTAACAGGCCTAAGTGTCAGCTGACCTGTAGCAGTCTTAAATCGATGAACTTGGTTGTAGATGGGCATGTGCTTTGTATTTCATTGAAGGGTCACTGTAGTGGAGAACTGGCTATGAAAGCTGCTAGTGCAACTGAACAAAAACTAATGGCTCTATGCAGGAATTGATGAGTATGATGAGTTCTTCATCAGCTGCCATTTTTGGATGGGAGTGAGGGATCAATATGTGGATTTTTATATAAGCAACACACTGATTTTGGGGATGATGGAAGTACATGTCCAGTTTGTCCTTTGGGAGAAAATTCTGGAGGTTGAAGTGCTTAACTGTTATTTTTGCATCAACATTCACTTTAGAAATGAACGCGACAGGAGCTTTGATAAAGCTGACAGGAAAGGAAGGGAAGTCACAAATTGGGAAAATGCTTGTTAAAGAATTTCTGGAGAATCTGAGCATATTCACAGCAGCAGACAGATGACATTTAACATCGTGTGCTTGGTGAACTGGTTAATTGGATCCATTTTTAGTTAATTTGGTAGAACTCATAGAGGACAGGTGAGACTTCAAAAGGACAAATATACTTGCAGGAAAGAAAAAAGGTACATGGGAATCATGGCCCAGTGATTTTAATTACAGGACCTTAATTGTTCTACTACTAATTAGGAAAGTGAATTTTGCCAGTATCTAAAGAGAAGAAAATAGTCATGGAGAGCTGTAAAACTTTAGATTTGATGCAGAAGCATGCCATGTTGGAAGCTTACACCGGCATTTCAATTTTAGAGTGAAAATCCTTCTTCTTGTCTCCCTATCTCCAAAGTCATACATCGGGATGTTCAGTCCCCAGTGCCAAATGCTATTTGCTGTGAATAAAATAGCATTAGTATCTTATCACATACTTTTCCAAATTATGACCTCTGCCTTAGTGGCTGAATATGCAAGCTGAACCATACCTGTGTATACTGAGAAATATGTGCATTATATGAACCATGGAAGGAAAATAGATTGTGGCATGGTTCTGGGGCCACCTACTCAAATATAGCTGCCAAAAGACCAAGAACTAGGAGTTACCACTGTTATTAACTAAGAAGAGTGATTTAGTCTACACTGAAGATCATGGAGACAGTTCTTTTCATAACATGGAAACTGCAGGAATCCCAAATAGCACAGGATACGTGTCTTAAGGCAGAAAAGAGAAGCATCTGAAACTCAGCTATGTGTGTTGTGGCAAGTAAGTCCAGACAAGACAATAACACGGAAAACCACAAGAAATGCGATTGCGTTGTCAAAGGTCCGGAGCACTAGGTCAGAATGCATAGCAAGGACAAAGGAGTTGATGTTCTCGGTGCTAGAGCATTTCTGCATTTTCGTCTGTTGCTCTGATGAAGATGATGAACAAACTGCCAGCCTGAATGCAATTAATCTGGACCTATGTTAATTCCTTTTAATTTGGGCACAAGCATCTGTGCTAGAAATAGTGATGTCAGTGCTGAGGGAAGAGCCCTAGGCACTGTAACAGACAGGTGAATGAGCAAGGCTTTCCTCCCCCTCTCCCCCAACACAGCACAAAAGAAAACAATGCCTTAGAGAAGGCCAGGTCAGATCTGAGATTGAAGAGGCAACATTGGTCATCATCAGCAAATGAGTATGTAAAATAAATGAATGGATAAATAACAGATTGGAAGAGATGCAGGTTGCAGCAGAAGAAAAATGTTTAACTGTTATTAGGTTTAAAAAAAAAGTTAAGCATTTTGCCTTGTGAAAAGAAGGGAACTGAAGATGAGTTGAAGCATAAAAGGGTAATGGTAAAGGTTTCAACTGATGACACTGTGATGAAAGATGATAGATGAAGCCATCCGTCCCATAATTTATGGCACTAGGAAAGTTCTTGTGCCTTCAGGCAGATAAAAAGAGGAGCTTGGCACTGTCTGTGTTATTATTATGAAGGCAGGGAATTTGACTTCTCACAGTACTAATATAAAAAAAGCTTCCGTTGAAAATGAGAAAGCTGACTCAGAAGGTTATGTTTTTTCTTGTATCCCCTTTTGAGCAAGTGCTAGCATTTATGTATTTATAATATTATTGCAGTGCTGCCATTTATTATCAAATATTAGCAATATACAGAAGTAGTAATTTCTAAAGTGTATGTACTGTGTTTTTGATGAGGTGGGCTGTTCCTGACCTAGAGATCAACAGCTGCCTCCTTTGAGATCAACAGCTGACTTTCAAAAACGTAGTAGTATTTGCTGATAATTCTGGCTGACTATATACTTCATGGGATTATTTGAGAGTTATGCTGCTTAATTATCTTATTGACTCTAAACATAGAAATGATTATTTAACTTCTTTCCAGTTGTTTTTTCTATCCTATGGGCAGACCACGGACCCTGGATTGCTTGGAGCTCATCAAAGTAAGATAGTATTTGCAATGCCTGAATGTTTATCTGTTCCTTTTGTTGCTCCTCCACTGTAGTTTAGTGGTAGCATAGAGACCTTGCAGGAGAACTAATGCTTTACAAGATGATTTGGGTGCAAAAGCTCCTGAATGCTATATTTAGCATAGAATCTGCCACAGCAGAGTTGAGAGGAAATTCATAGTAAGTCTTTACTGAAGTCCACATCATTCTTCATTGAAGTCCTCAAAAACAGGTTCATTTTGTTTGGAGTCTAAATAAACTCATAGCTCTACGTGATCTGCATGATCAGAAATGAATACACCATGTATCACACACCCCTGTAGAAGGAGAGGTTTCCACTTAGGTCTACAGAAGATGCTAGACGGCGTGATGCTGGGAGATACGCTACATGAAAATCAGTACAAATAGTCCCTTTCAATCATTAAGCTTAGTGATGAGCTATATTCTTGTAATTTGACAAATAATTGAAAGAGGTGAATGTTCAGTGCTGCAAGCAAGCATGTATGTTCTTATTACAAATAATACCAGGTACATCCTTAATCTGCTGTGCATAATCTTGAAATTGGTCTTTGAATAACACTGTGAACTCAGTTACATATCCTTATAATAAGTGCACAAAGAGCAGCGTGGTGGGCTCTGTGCCTGCGAAGGTTACCACGTATCCAGGGATGTCAGTACAGTGACACTGACTACAAATCTTAAGTATGGCAGCACCCAGATGTTACTCCGCAAAAGCACCTTTTTGCTGTCCTGCAAGAATAGTTTCCTTGCCCACAGTGCCTGTGCATGGTCCCTCTCTACACCTCCGGACACACTGGGAGCTCTGCCCCTCTGAAGAATGTACAGTGCTTTAGAGCAAGGCTTGGTTAATTCGGGCTGAAGTAGCATTTCTGGAAGTCCTTTTTCAGATGTTATTTCATTGCTGAGTAAAACATTTCCTGTCTCTAATATGCATTACAATACCTAGAAGCAACCTGGATGACATTTAATTGCATTTTTCCTTTAGAGGCATTTTTATGAATAAAATGCAAATGAAATTCTGTAGGCAAAGAGGTCTGAAAGTTCCTAACCAAAATATTTCTAATTAAGGTTCCACATTTTAAGATTTATTCAGGAAACCTTAAACTTTCCATTCTGGAAACACTAAAGGGTGTCTTGAAAGCAAAAGTCTTGGTGTAACCCAGCTTAGAAAAATATATCCCCTCACTTAGAACTGGCAAACTCTTGAGGATGGCAGGATCTGCATGAATCTGCATTGTAGATGAGTAAATCTGAGGAGAATATTGCTGAAGGAATTTTGAAAGTACGGCTGTTTAAATAGCATAAAGTATTATCACCTGTTTCTGTATGCTGAAGGGGGAAAAAACCCCCAACATTTGAAAGGAATACAAATATCATCTTTGATTATCTTACCCCACGCTCAAATGTACTCTTTGAGCATGTATACTATCAATAAATTGACGATACTGCCATAGCAAGCAAGATTTCTCACCACTATAGTCTATAACAAAGATGTATGCTGAGCTGGTGGTTGTAGACTAGAAAATCCATTACTACTTTGAACAAGCTATAAAAGCAGACAGAGGTTTGGTTTTAAGTCTGTTTTATAATTTATGACCTCATCTGAGAAAGGAAGAAGAAATATTTTTTGTGTGTGTGGAGGGAGGAGGCAGAGTTAAAACATTTTTTTAGAAGTATGAAAATCATGGTGTCTGCAGTGGCCTTGAATGATTGCAAAAATTTTGATGTTTTATATCCTTTATCTCCCACATGTGTAAGCTCCTCTTGAGGTTCTACATTCCTGGTTGCTTGTGGAACATAGCAGTTGGAGGACACCAGGCAGAGCAAGTAGCTGTCAGGTAGGACTGTGTTCAAAAAAACAAGGAGATACAGAAGGTGAAGCAGAAGTTTGTTATATTTACCTTAATGCTGAGGCCATGCTTATGATTTGGAATTTTATGGGAAGATAAGTGGGGATCTGCCTCTGGCAGAGTAACTTGATTCTATCTGCTGGTTGTAGTCTGCATAAAAATTAGCCAGCACTTCAGAGGTATAACCCTCCAGCTGTCTGGAGAGGCTGAGCACACAGCCTGGTGGGATGTGGTGGTCTGAGCTTTCACTGTAGAAGAGTTAGAGAAAGGGCACTGAGAGCTGGGAGGGATTCCTGCTGATAAGTCGAACTTAAGGTTGTGTTTAAATTTATTTGTGGTCTTTTGTTTACTCACGACTTCCAGCAGCAGGACTAATTTTTGTCTTGCAGAACAAACTTCTGCTGCTTCACCATTAAGTATGCTTTTTGTTGTATGGACCTAGTAAGTCCTTTGAAATGAAAAATCTTAGAGGTTTCTGTTCCCATGGATGCACTGTGTCAGAAAAAAGCAGATGTGTCTGTTCCATGCGAAGCAGACTCTACAAAGGAACAGTATGGGTTTTTCTAGGTGAGAATTCCTCTACCTGGCTCAAATTGGCACTCTCTTCACGGAGCAGATGGCAGAGAGGCATCCTGTGGTGTGAATACAGCCACAGGAATCGCAGTCCCTTTTTACAAGGTAACTGCGGTGCTAGATAGAAAGAATACACAAAAACCTTCAAGGTGCTTTTTGGTCATAGGAGATGTAAATGTGAGATGTTTGTCTTACTCCCAAAATGCGAGGAATTGAAAGGTGATACTTCATCTACTTCCATTCAGGAGAATGTTTCCATTCCCACAGGAATCATTAATGGGTGTACGTTACAATAACTGCTGTTCCCTTGCCTTCTGCTTCCCTTTGTCCTCCGTGGCAAAGGCGCTTCATCGAACCCCACCAACCGTAGCTGTTTAGTACAATGCTGCTCTATGCTGGAGGGAGAGAGTTGTGTCAAACCTGTTGACGCACTGACTTGTTGCAAAAGGGCTCTCGATGCAGGCCCTCTTTTCTGCAATCCCTCTTGCCTGGGATGTGTTCATTATGTCCCTGTGGGATGGCACCTATAGATGGAGCAGGAGAAATGTGCTTCAGACGTGTACACAGGATCTTCGCACAGGCAAACACCTTGGCTGCTCTGAGAAGGGATCTGAAGATTGAGGGGACTGTAAGAGAATTTCATGTAAATAATTCACTTGGAAAAACAAACTAAATCCTCTCTGAGCTGTTATGCGCCTATTCAGAGAGAAGGTCCCTCAGTGCCTGCTAATTGGTACAAACCCCGCAAAGTGAAGTGAAATCACATCCTGAAACTTGGCGAAGTCAGAATGAAGTAGTTCACTGCTGGTGTTCCCATATTCCCCTCAAGGTAAACACAGGAGTTAAATTCTTAGCACAGTAAAATTGTAGGGCATTCCACATCAGCACACAGCTATATGAGTCCTGGCAGGACAATCATAGCAACTGAATTTCTAAAGGAAAGCCCCCTATGTGATTCCTGGCAGGACAATCACAGTGTTTGAAATCTCCAGCCGTGAAAAACTGCATAATACAAAGCTATCAAAACATACGATATTCCCAGCATGAAAAACATAAAGGGGGCATGGAGGCTTAAACTGTATTAGTAAAACATTGCTGTAATCGGTCTTTGGCAAGAAAGAAAAAAACCTGCTATTCAGTTTTCTGGCAAGGACAAAACTTTTATAAGTTGAATTACTGAGAATAATATTCCTTAGTAGGACTAAACTGCAGCTTAGAGCCTTGTACCTTCAGAATTTTACTTTCACATATGATCTTTTTTAGTATGTCTAAACAATGGCAAAACTAAGGGGGTGACAGCAGAGGATATGGCAGAAGTGATACAAAAGACACTTGTGTGGTGTCCATTTCCGAGGGCACTTACTGAAAGATACTGAAGTGACCTCACATAGCGAACATGACATTTTGGTTGCATGCAAGGTCCACCTCTGTCAGGATGGTGCTTACAGACAGAAAAAGGAGGTCATGTAAGAAGAGAACTGTGGAAGTGCCCAACTTGGAGCTCATAACCAAGACCTTTGTAGCATGTGACCTGACAGTGATTGGTTTGGTAAAAAGTTTTCAGTTCTTCCTTTTCTTAAAGGGATGTGCCAGCAGAGTTGCAGGAAGACACCTCCTTGCTGGTGACAAGTATCAGCACTACGAAAGTGTAACCCTTGCCCATCCCTGCCTTAGTAACTGTGACGGAACTTGGTGGCTGGGTGAGGTCTTGTCCTTGTCCCCCTTGTTCTTGTCCACGCTTGTGGCTCATCTCGGTGCAGTCATTCACCTTTAACACAGACTCAGAGTCTGTAGAGTCGTTTTTGCAGTGGTTAGTAGTACCACACCTATAAATACATTAATATTCTGTGAGTAAATGTTTGGTACTGGAAGAAATACGCAAGAGGAGTTATTTAAAACGTGAACAAGGGGGTAACAGAGTTAGGCAGAGAACGTTGCTGGTGCACTTAATACAATTTAACCACGTGGGGCTGCTGCTGTGAGCACGTACTGCACATGCAAGAGCTTGCGGTTGAGTCTGCTTGGTAGGAGCACGGGTTGATTCTGACTGGGTGCTTTTCCTGTCACTTGCGCTTCCCCACCTGCTCGTTGTATCCTGTGCTGTGTGACTGCAGAGCTTGCTTATGTTCAGGACGTATCAGCACCGGGCCCAGACTTGATTGCCCTCAAATGCAGCATGTGTAGGGAGCAATGGGCAAGAACTGTTCCCATTTCATGAAACAATGAATTCCTCATGAGTGTGAGAACTGCAGCTAGAGATCTTAAATCAACCTGCAGCAAATGAGCATTTTAAGTGCTTTCATCTCCCTAGAAGCCAGCGTTCTTACCGGTTTTCTGAAGGCAGACAAGACACTAGAATGAGCAGAGACATCATCTGGTGACCTTCTGCCCTCAGCTAAGGAGCATCAGGTCTTCCAAACCGGATCTTTTTCTTTCCAGGCCACGGTCAGAATCAGATATGTGTAAGTTTGTGTGCAGGCTTTGAGGAGGAGGGCTGATTGGTGGAGGAAGTCTGAACTCTTTTGGTACAAGAGCTACTTACAGCTTAATGACAGTTAAGTTTGTATCGCTCCCTGATGCCCTTAAGGTTCACAGGCAGTAACCCCATTGCCCTTTCTCCTGTCGTGGGTGAATGCATAATGAATGCTGTCATTTAATGACAAATATCAGAATGATGTTGCCTTAAAGCAAAATCAAGACTGCTTTGCACCTGCCTCAGGCTCCCTAGGCCAGGTAGGCTGTTGGGTTTTAGTACTCAAGAGATTAGGAAGAACTGCTGTTTTAGAAATCGCTGGGAGGCCTGGAGCCATCTAACAAGTTTGAGTGAAACTTGCACATGCTGCCGGATGAAGGAATGAGGGAATCCATCCAGCTGCACGGGAATTCCGTGTGGGTGTCAGAGGGCCACCAGCAGTGCTGCGGTACCATGTGCTTGGAGGAGGTGTGGCTCACATTTGTCTAAGCTACAGCTGCTCTTGCCCTTCGTGTGGGCTCTTTAGGTTCGTGTGTGGCTGAAATAAATTGAAATATCTTTTAGCCTGCTCTAGTTTGGGCTGGACACTATACTATCTTAAATCTCCATACCTAGGAAATAGGAAGGTGGCCTAAAGCCTCTCCTCTTCTGATTCTCAACAGTATGAGACACAACATCTTGCTACAAGTACAGGACAGCGATCCTATGCCAAGAAATGAGAGTAGATGTCTCGCATCATGCCAATATAAATAGTTCAGGTTGAAATAAAGTAAAAGAAACCAAGAACTTCTTTTGGGAAGTCCTTGTTTCAGGATACATTCAAGGTAGACCCAAATCTCCCTGACCCAAACCACCCTTCCTTTTAAAAGACTGTGGCATCCAATTCTAGATGCGAAGCTAGATTTGCAGCTAACTTGGTGGTTTTTAGTTAAAAATCTGGACAAAATCAAGGAACTTAATACTAATGATCATTGCCATGTTTGAAAGCCGTGGGTGGAAGCTGAAAACAGTTGACACACTGGTTTTGGACAGGAGATGTGGTATACACAATATATATTCCAGATTCTAGAAGATTTATTGCATGGGGGATTCCCTCTTCACTGCTGTAGGCAATTGCCCACTTGTCAGACTGAGATAAATAAAAACCGAAGTTTAATGAACTGAGTTCACAGAACCATAGTTTTGTGCTTAAATGAGGAGCACTTACTCTTCCTGAGAGCTGAGTGAATATACTCAGCTGCAGTGGTAGTGTTGTGCTTTATCTTGTGTGGGAACACTGTTGTGTAGAGATGGCCTGAAACGTGGAATGACATTAATGTAATGTTATTGCCCAGTGGCGACTGCTTTTCACTCGTCTCTTTGGAAGAGTCCCTTGGTGTAAGAGAATGGTTTCCTAGTGTATTTTACAGAAAGTGTCTATTTTACTGTGTATGAAGTGTCAGCATAATTACTGCTTTGTGTTTTGGCTCGAAACATCCTACTGAAACCCAGCATTGCTCTGCTTGAGCACAGACTTCTGTGCAGGTGGTGGCACTGTGCAACTCCTTTTTTTTTTTTTTTTTTTTTTTTTTTTTTTTTTTTTGGTGGGGTTTTTAGTTGATTTGATCTTCCCCAACAGGGTAACCCAGTGTTTTATAAGAGACTTCTCACAGTAGATGAGTTCTGTACCGTTGTTGAGATGGAAAGAGACCACGTGGTGAGCTCTGTATGGTTGTGGCAAAGCAGAATTAACCATTCTTAAGCTCGCTAAGATGAGAAAGTGTCCAATCCATTGCTCATAACTGATTCCAGCATTTTTCCTTAGTAGTTTGTCATATTGTCTGCTGCTTTTGAGTATTAGGAAGCCCTCATAACCAAACTACACCTTCCCTGATACTTTTAATGCCCCTGTTTCTTTCTCAAGTCTAGTGACAAATGGCTAGACTTGCTTTAATCTTCTTTATAACATCACCTGACATATTTCTACTATGTGCTAGTTTCTTTTCTGTTTGGTATTAAGATCTTTGTTGGCTAACTGTTTTTTTTTTTCATCCTGTAATATTTCTCCAGGTTCTTTTAAGTACAATATCCTAAAGTAAAACCAGCACTCCTCTGAGAGCTAGCAAGTCCAGAAAAGAATAATTGCCTTGTTACCATAGATGATTTTATTAAATGAATGTCAGCTCAGCTGTTTCCATAAACTTCCCATTTAACAACCGCAGGACTATAAAGGCCTCTGAAGCATATCCGCTTCTTGAATTCCCCAACCTCCCTCTTCTCTAAGTAAATTTGCTTGTGGAGATTATTTTCTGTAGAAAACCTCTTTTCTCTGAAGAAAGGATACTTAGAAGATTCAGGATCTCAGTAGGATGGTAAGATGGGTAAATTGTTACCAGTTCTGGGCCAAGCCTGTATGTGACAGAATATTTGTGCTTTTTCCAGCCTGTTGTAGGCTATGGATCTGGAAAATTCCTAGTTTCAAACGTGCCTCATCAGTCTCTCCATGCAGTAACTCTCTGATGGATGCTGGTTGCTTCTTGCTTGTGTATTAATCTCTTTGGTAAAAGTAGCTTAGTCTCTTGCATTTTCTGTAATTCTCTTCCTTTAATCTTGTTCTTGCATAGCATTCCTTAAAGAGCTCATTGCTCCTGCTTCTATGTTCCTATCAGAAATACAGCTTTTTAGTCAGAATTTTAGGATGAAGAAAATGAATAAAGAGTTTCTGCAGTGCATGCAGCTCCTGCCTCTGCTAGCAGTATTCTCTCTTCACCAGGTTGTTCCTGTTTTGTCACCCAAAATTATTGTCTTAGTGTTCAATTCTAGTAGGAGATTGGCTGTATGGAGAAGAGGCAAGGGTTATAAAAGGTTTAGGAAACCTTTGCTGATCCATCTCCGTTACATTTTTCACTGGTTTCGTGGCGAGCTTGAACTGTAAGGAACCAGGTTCATCTCTGTCCTGTTGCTAGATTCTTCTGTGACCTTGGGCAAGTCAGCTCAGCTCTTCATGTTTTGTTCCCTACCTGGGAGGAAAAAAAAACCAAAACAACAAATAAAATCAACTCCCACCCCAATAATGGCCCTTACTAGTCTCAGGGGCTCTAAGTTCACAGACTCTGAAGTGTTTACTGTAATAACAGTACCTAAACCAATACTACCTTTTGAAAATCAGGCCTCAAAACAAGTCATATATTAAAAAAAAAAAAGTACCTCTTATCTACCATTTTTAAAGAGACAAATGTTACCTTTAAGTGTTTTGAGAAATATTTTTGAAAACCCAAAATTTGAAATTTATGAACCATGTTGCTGTAACAGTTAGGGCAGGATGTGCAGTAGTAGGCTGCTGGGGCTCCTCTGGGAGGAGGCACTCAGCCTTCTGCTTTGGTCCTCAGAATGCCTCCAAAGCATGTGTCAATAGCCTCTTGATGCACAGCCCGTTGTGACTTATTGTTACGTTCAATGCGCAGCAGATTACGAAGGTATGTTATTTGTTAGCGTGATTTTCCAGACCGCTGCTTGAAGAATTTTAACAGCATCCGCTAAACTCCCTAATGCATAGTTCAGAACGAATAGAACTCTGCTTGATGATGTTGACAAGAGTGTCTGTGCCCGCTACTCCTGACTGTATGCGTGACGCACACAGATCATTAGCTGCGTGGGGCTGTGCTTTACAATTAACAGATTGGTTGCTTTTATTTTAAGCTGTATCCTAATTCAGATGTTTTAATTTTGCAAGGAAAATAAGCACACGCTTCTCTCTGTAGCTGCTCTGTCTTGCAGCCATAGCACCTGAGAGCTCCTGCCAACTGAACAAGTTGCCCTCCTGTTTTTCTTGACCTGTTGTTGACTCTCCTCGCTGTCTTCCAAACTTTTGCAGGGGCTGTTACTGTCAAAACCTCGTAGATCCTTTCTCTTCTTTAGCTTAGTGGATGTTCAATTAATCTCACCGTATCTATCATTTAGATGACTGGTTTATTTGCTTTTCACTCTTCTCATAATGGCATGCAGAGCTTTCATGATGGCTGAGTGTCTCTGGGGCCTTATTCCAGCCTGAACATTAAGTCATAAAAACAATCGTGCTACTTCTGTGCGTGTCTGACAAGGCTGTGGTGCACAGCGGCTTTGCTGTCTTATCTTACCTTATCCAGCATAGCTGTTCCATTTAAAACAAAGAAAAAACCCAAACAACTTTAGATTATAACACCATAAACCTTAAGTTAATTGGCAGTTCCTTCATCTATCTATTTATCTGTCTATCTAATCTATCTTTCTGTCTGTCTCTCTCACTTTAAGACTGACTGAATGTTGATTGTCCAAGACATTAGAAATTGGCTTGGATACAACTTGTGGTTTTGGGTTACTGATGAGGAATGCAAGTGTATGTCTTCAAATTGTTGCTGTCCCACCTTCAGGCATGTGTGCCTGGAATTTAGCTGGAGGGAGCAGATTAAAAGGGAAGGCTTGGAGCATTCAAGTCACCGAAACCCAAATGCTGTGATTTCTTTTTTCTTTTTTCCCAGCACTGTTTCAGCCTACCTAAATAAACTGCACTTAATCTTTCTCTGCCCAATCAGCAATTACTGTTAAGCACTTAGAAGAAGATTAACGTATTATGAATAACGGCAAGGTAGCCAGTTGAAGGGTGTCTCTTCCTCACGAATAGTAACAGTGTGGTAATGTGCCAGAATCAAAACATTAACATCGCAGCAAGCTTTATCAATGTTAATTCACTGAAAACAGACACCATGTCTGACTTCCAGCTTTAATTAAGGTAATTAAACAAAATGTGATCTATTCTTTTTCCATTTATTTATAGATTTAATTAGTAGTAGTGAATTAGGCTACATTCTATAAATATATACTACTGACCCTAGTGCTTCCAGGTGTGAATGATGTTTTAGCTTAAGACTCATTCTTAGTAAGTAAAGTTTCAGTGTTATGATGCTCCGTAGCATGTGCTTCACAATACAATGGAACCAAACGATCTTCCTCAACATGTCCTCGAGGTTAGTGAATATGGTTATATTTACCTAATTCCCCAGTCAGCATAATATCTGTGCCACTATAGACTTTACTTATATATTTATGTGAAATAGGTAAATATTTTTAAACATATGAAGGTAATTCCTTGCTGCTTAAAGTCATTGGAAAAGTCTGAGTCAGCTTCTGAACTCTTCTCCCTTTTATATTGCAAGACTATTTTCCTTTCTATGATACTGCACACAGTTCGCTTCTCTGCGTTCTTCAACTTCACCTCTTTTAGCTGTTAGCAATCCTAACTAATAATGAATGACGCTATTAAATTGAGAAGTAGTTCTGATTTCAGACAGAGGAAAATCCTGGTATGTGGTAGGACTGGCTAGTCATGGCTGTAGCAGGAAGGCTTTGAGCCACATCACAGAGCGCTCAACGAGGAGAGCCCCAGGGAAATCCATGCCTACATGACCTGTGTGGTGGAGCTGGCTGAGCAGCTCTGTTTTCACGATGTTTGTGCTGATGCTTCATGGCTGCTGATTGAGGCTTGTCCTTTATTGTAGGATTACTTCTAACACGACCTGATTGTTAGTAAGACCTCTTCCTAATCTCCTTGTGCTAGGCATCAAGCATGAAAAGAGGAGTAGGGCTTGGGCATAGGCCTTTGAAATCAGCTGCAAACTTCTTCCACTTCAGCAGTTGTCGGATGGAGCTTTCAGGAAGCTATAGATGAAGGAAGCAAATGATACTCATTTACTGTGTGTATTGTACTTACCCACCTTGTTGCTTATTTCTTGCCTTCTCAGCCGCATGTCACTGTTAGATGTTTCAGAAGTTATGGTCACAACTCATTCTTTACACAGAAGCTTCACTAAATGTGCTGGCTGGTGCTGTAAAGCAGCTAGGGGAGAGAGCGAGGAGGGTTGCAAGTCATGTATAGCCTGTATGAGCTGATACTCTTTTCTCTTGTTTTCACTGATGTATTTGTGTCTCACTTTTGGACCTTCAAAGTCAGTTTTAGGAGGGATCAACCAGAGTAACTATTAAGTGAGGCAACAGTACAAGCCATCACAAGCCAAGAAGAGAAGAGGCAGAACTAGATATTAGCTCAGAGGTCTTGTGAGGGTAATGCTGTCTTATGAACATCAGAAAGGCTTAATGGACCTGGTTTGTGGGCGATCTGTGTGGTTTTTTGTTGTGGTGGGCTTTTTTGTGTGGGTTTTTTTTTGGTTTTGTGTGTGGTTTTGGTTTTTTTTAGCATAAGACACACAATGGATTTTAGAATGAATTAGCTTTGCAGTGTCCAGCCTGTGGTATTTGAGCTGTTCCATATTGGAGCCCATAAAATCTGGGGCTGGCAGTAGAGTTACGTGAGGGATGCTGGGTAGACCAAATCCCAACAACCAAGCTAACTCAGACTGCCAATACAAACCCTCATGAGCTTGGGACAAAATGTGTGTCCAGCTTCTCCTCGTGAACGTGGCTGTGCTTGAAACACAGGTCTCTGTAGCTCAGTTGCCTGTGTCAAACAGTGGTCATAACTGTGTACATCCGGAGGGGGAAGAATAGGGCAGGAATATGGTGCTTTTTCTGAATCCCAGCTATGAAGCATGTAGTTTAATCCTCTGCTATATGAAAGCTTTGGTATGTGTCCACCACTAACCTACCTAGACAGTTGCAAACCTGCTTTAAATCTGTAAAACCTGGTGTGTTTTTAATTCAGATGAACTGAATTAGGCAGGTGCTGAGCTATTGTAAACACATCACTTAAAGGGTTATGCCTATGTGTGTATACATCTTTGAGCAGGAAGAGCAGCACTGATGACCACGTATCCTGGCTGTGGTAGGTGGAGGAGGTATTCACAGACAACTGAGTTGTTGGTTGTGGATGGGATGCATTGCAGCCTGCCTTCTGCTAAACTCTTTGAGGCTTTGTCCATGAAGAGAAAGTGTGGTGTGACCACATCTCCAAGGTCTGCTTAGTTGACACTCTGGTTGTAACTGCCCCTAAGGTACTTTCTGACAGACTAGAATAGTTAGAATATAATTTAATTGGGGAAACGGAAAACCAGGCTTCTGAGAAGCCAGGAGATTTAGGGCACTGTAGTGCTTACATTGTAGCTCAGCTCAGAAAACTTTAAACAAAAAAATCCACCCCCCCAAAAAAAAACCCCAAACAAACACAAACCCCAAAAGGATGTCATATTATTCCATAAAAAAACCTGAAAACTTTTGCAGAATGAGATTTCTGTGCAGTTGTGTCTTCACCATAACGCATTTGACTCTTTCAATGATCTTTTGAAATTCTTCATGCATACTTAAAGAGGATTTTTAGAACACTTAAGACAACTCTAAGTTTGTGGGTTAAAAAAAAAAAAATTCTACTGACTTCCATGGGGCTATGAAAGTTAAATCTATGTTAAATGTTGTTAAGCACCTGTCCTGTAGTAAATTTACTAAGATAATGTTCACTTTCCCTCTCAGCCACGCATGTACTTATTTAGGCTAATACTAATCTTCTAGTAATCTGCTCTGTCTGCTTCCACATCATGAAGATAAGGAGCAATCTATGGACTTTCTAAACTTCTGTGGGAAGCAGTGATTGGAATCTTATGTTATCCTTTACATTTTGAATCTTGATTTAACAACTAAGTACAACTTCTAGGAGAATACTAGAGTTTGTGAGTTTTATAATGAGGTGGTTATTCTTCCTGTTATTAGGCATTTGATTACATTATTTCTCAGGGTTCACTGGCTCCTAAAAGTGGCTATAAAATCTCATAGATTTTATTGTGTAAAGATTCAAAAAATGAGACAGAACACAGAATAGCATTTTCCTTTTCAATATGGACAGGGCATTCTTTCTGCCCTGTTGAAAGTATTCAGAGGGCAAAAAGTAGGAAAACCATGTCTGTAAGAAATTACAATGATTTTGGAGAAAAGCTTAAACCATATTGTTCTGTGAACTGTACCACACACACCAACAAAGATTATCCTTTGCCTGTAAGAGACCAACACAGTGGGGGAAGGAAGCACAAGGCATCTGGGAGATGGTGTTGTTCAAGGTGAAAATGTGTAGTCTGGGAAGACTAAGCCTAAGCAATGCCAGCTTTAAGAAAGTGTTATACAGAAGCAGATGTGTTTTATCGAGCATTGTTATAGCTGGTGCTTAGACACACACTTGGTCCAAGTAGATTTCAATGTACTCCAAGGAGGTATCTCTTTTTTTTTTTTTTAAGTAGATAGTGAATTGAAGAGGTTTGGAGTAGTGAGCATGTGTAAGCTACCTGCCTTTGAAGGCAGTGATGGGCAGCCAAGCCTAAAAGAGGAGAGAAGGCTGACCTAAACAAAGGGTTGTTTTTTTTTTTTTTTTCTGTAAAGTAAGAAAAAGGAATTCTGCCTAAGGCAAAATGGAGGGGGCCTGAGCAATTGATTCCAGGGAGCCAGTATTAGTTTTGTGTTGATACTCTGTGGAAGCCTGTATATGAACAACTGCCTCATGGAGCTCAAGGAGCAAGATACTTCAGGTGCAGCTATCAAGAAAGCTGGACTTTGGATGGGGATTTTTAGTCTGAAGGCAAAGGAAAGACAGGCCAAAGCTTTAGCCTAGGCAAACGGGAAAAGGATCGCACTCTTAAGAAAGACGTTCTCCTTACGTGGTACAGGAGTGATGTTTACATTAACTGGTGCAAAACACTGAAAACAACGAGGAGTTTATATTGTAGAACTCTAACAGTCTATTAGAATAATTTAGTATCACCAACTGTAGGTACCTATCTTGAATTTCATTTGGTAATCCGATAAATAAAGTCTTTGGTGTCTAAATCAGATGTAACATCACTTCTGGGAAGGGTGTCCATTTTTTTTTTTAAGAAGGATTCAAGTAATTCAGAGTGCATGCTGTATTTCTTTTTTTTTTGGTCCTGTTCAGGGAAAACTTATTTCTAGTCTGAATCAGTCTAGCTTCAGCTTCCAGACATGGTATTTTGCTGTATGATTCTTGTCTGTGGTAAAGGACTGTTTACTGTCAGAAATAACTTCATGGTGTAGGTGCTGACAGATCTTGATTTAAGTTGTCCTTTGGTCTCTTTTGATATGTATTTTACATCAAACTATTTTTGTCTGTCTTGCATGATCCTGTTTTTCCTTTCAACTCTTACTTTTATCAGCATGCCAAAGTGGAGACATCAGAAACAGGGAGACTAGGTGCATGAAATATTGTCAAAGGAGACTTTTTTTTATAAGATTCTTATTTGTGTCATCTACAAAGGCAAATCTACCACTAGTATTTCTGTACGTCAATTCTGTGATTGAATTGACGCTGAATTTCCTTGCTGGGCACTAGTTTCCCTTTTTTTCCACCTGTCTGCAGGCTATGTTTGACCTTTGTGGGAGAAAGCTGAAGTCTGCCTATTAGTTTGATTTACTGTACATGGTGATTTGCATAGTTTTTCCATGATACTTTGTTTCAGCCCATTACGTTTGCCCAGACTCAACAGTAAAAGTTCCTGAGTCTGTAGTAATGACATTTGCATTAGCATAAAATTGAAAGTGTAAAATATTTTAAATATAGGGAAAAGAAATACAATCCCTAAATTATATCTTTCTGCGATCTCCTATACCACATTATGAGACCCAGAGTACAATGTTTGAACTGGACATCTCCCCTGAGTGCCATCTGCAAGGTAATTTTGAATTGAGGGCTCGTTTTCTCTGGAAAATTCCAAATTCCTTACAGCTGATTAAATAGTGGAACTCCCATGGTACTGGCACCTTGTTATCCAATGCTAACGGGACATCCTGCCTTTAAGTAATGAGAATGTGTCAAATGATCGCTGGTCAAGTCTGAAGGATGCCGTGACACTTTCCATTTGTGGGGCAAGCTTGTTTCAAACTAGAACTATCAGACATTGATATATTTCAAGCTGCGGCTATTTGCCACCACTTGAACAGCCCACAGGGCTGGTTTCTCTGTGGTCACTCAAGTGCTGACCAACAGATGGATGTTATACTCTCCTCCATCTTCTCAGAGAGAGGAAAATGGGTTGGTTGCATGACACCAGTAAGAAGTCTGACTCTTTGTGTATTGCCTTGGGGCTAATCAAGACATGAGGAAGGCAGCAAGAATATATTTTTCATGTGAGCCCACAGAGAGTCAAAGCCGAGTCTTTAGAGACTGTAACTGAGCAAAGAACATCAGACCATTACCTTTTCTGTTACTCTGAATTCTATTTGCCTGCCCTGAAGACCTGATTACTAGACCTTTAGGGTAGTAGATTTGGGCTAGAAATCTCTCATATTTAAAAAAAAAAAAAAAAAAATCATCAAAGAGAGGAAAAGGTGTATTTTTCCTGTTCCCAGAGAGAAAATAGGTCATGTTTATCACTTACACGTTTGAAGCTGGAGGAGATTGTGTCATAAGGTTTCTTCAGGTGTCATATTCAATAGACACTTGCTCATTGCCCATTCCATTCAAGATATCAGGACAGTTATCAATCACGCATTTGTTTTCTGTGGTTTTTTTCAATACCAAGATGCACGGCAAGTGCTGGTTAATCTTGTAGCACTGCGGGTTGTCTGGTGATCTTGTCTCCCAAGCTAAATTGCTAGTTTAAGTTCCTCTGACCTGGCTGCCCCACACATTTGCACCTTTCAGTCTGTAAGAATATAAACGCAGTTTCTTTTAGCTGAGTTCATCTTGGGGGCTTTGTCAGATGGCCAGAAATTTTTCATGAAGGGAGGAATGATCCCTGTTTAGCCAATTAGGGGCATAAAAGGGAAAGAACATTTTCCTTGAATTGCTTTGAGGGTTCCTTCATCACAGTGGATATTCATATTTCATGCACTGAATATGAGGAGCTGAATTCTCTGCTAGAGGCTCTTAAAAAACCTCATTGCTGCCCCAAGCAGCTTGGTGACTAAGCTGCTGTCAGTGAAGGCTATTAAACTGTATGAAGCCTGGCACTTGGGCTTCCTGGCGATTGAATCAGGAGCCACGTGCAGCACTGAATTGCAGACCTCAAAATTGTCCCAAGACCTTTTTTGTTAGTATTGAGTAAAGTGTGTTTTAAAAGATGTCGTTAATCTCATTTGAAATTACAGAATTTGCTTATTCATCTTCGAGTTACTGTTCATTACTGCAGTGGTTAGCAATTGCCTGGATCCTTTTCAAGAAAGGGAAACATTCGACTTGGTGGGGGGAGGACCATGCTGACAGCTGTTGTTAGATCCCTGGGAGTGTTTTTTTTTCTGGGAGATGAGATGCCATGAAAAGAATTACGTAATTGCAAATCCCACATTCCTAGAGCCTTTCTGATTCTAATATATTCACCCTAAAGCACGCTTTTTCGTGAGGCTACTACATTTGCAAGAAACACAGTTTCAAATTATTTAGTGATGAACAATTTTTCATTGACAACTTTTTTCACCAAAAATGTGAATATGTGGTTAATTCTCCAAATTGTATTGTCTGTCTTTTTTTTGGTGGTGGGGGGTGGGACAGATGGACAGATGACAGGGTGCGAGAGATCCTAAAATAAAAAAATCTCTTAATTTTGTTACTTTTAATTGAAACATTTAGGCTTTTTTACCCCCAGTCTTAAGAAGCTTTTAATTTTCATTTGAGCTTTTCATTATGGAAAAACTTAAAAACATGTAAGGTCTGTCTGAGCATTTTAGCTAAATTTTCCTGTCAAAATGTAACATTTTAAACCAAAATGTTTGCAGTAACTTTTTCTGGTTTTTAGTCTTAGTAAAGCTCATTAATCCTTGCAATATTTGGGAACAGATATTTTTGAATGTTAATGTCTAGTGAACAAAAAATATTTACCATTATATAGATATGCTGAAATCTCTAATAGATGCTATTATTACTTGAAGAATTCAGTAGTCACTTCAGGTTCAAATTCAAAGAGCTTCTACAAGTTCTGTGACTGCTTCGTATTCTCTTCCAGCCTCTGCTCTACCAAGATCATTGAGGGCTTGGGGAAAAGCAGCAGCTGGTTGTACAAGAGCATCTGGAGCTCAGTGGAAGAAAGAGAGAATTACTGATAATATGAAAAGGAAAATACAAAATAAAGTGGTACCAGTAACTATTAACAATAAGCAGGTGCACCAGTGGCTGTTGCAAAGCTTCTGTTCCCGTGAGAAAGTAATACTTCTCCATTGACAATCAGGAAGATTTCTGAGCAGCTTTTATCTGGTCATGAAGTCCAACACTACCAGCTCAGATAATGACCTGACCACAGTGACCTATCACACTTTGGCAGAATATAACACACTACCTTAGCTCAGCAAAGCCATGATAAAAATGCTGAAATGGCACATTACATATTGCAGTGTCTCAGGGGAAGAAATACTTTGGTTCAAGGACAGGACAGGTTCTACTCTGCTTCTTCAAGTAGAGCAAGTCTCCAGCAGGCACTCTGTAGGTCAGGAACTGGCTGCATCGAGTTGGCCGTACGTTCCTTGATTGCCTCTAGGCCTTGGACAATTGTACTTGACAGGCAGGGTAAAATATTTTCTGTTTGTGGAGTCAGTACTACAATATCTGTCCTGTGCTGTGACAAAAAGGGGTTTGTGTTGCCCTAAATCATGACTGCATCTCTCGTGGTCTGTCCCAAGTGGCTCGTGTGGTGGTATATGGTGAATAGCCTTCTTAGGCACCTCCTGACTGGTCAGGACGTTACAGGTCCAGTGCTCACACGCTTAACTGAGAGCTCTCCTTTTTCTCCCACTCCAAAAGATAGGCTGTGTGCACCTGCCCCTTAGGCTACGTCCGCAGTCTAGGCTTTCTGACTTAGCTGTCAGTAGGTGCACATACTCCGCATATGCGTGTCTCCTTACCCCAGGCTGGTTTGCACAGAGCAGTCTACATTGTACTCTCAGTTATATGGACACAAATTAAAGTAACCTAAATGTGGCTGTCCTTGTGTAACTGAGAGGAGAATAGCTGCCTTTGTCTAAAGTAGATATTAACCTTTTGTGATAAGGATATTCCTGATATATATATTTGAATTAAATTTCCTTAACTCAAATTCTTATAGAATAGTTGCACAGTAGTGATGTGCTCTTCTCTAAGCCTGACTGTAATCAATGGCTGTTTTGTAAAAAGTGAAAGATTAGACACTCTAAGTGGTAGTCTTGAATCCTTTACTGGTTAGTACTGAGAGCGTTTTGAAGATTACCATGATTTCATAAACATGGCCCATACTGTTCCTTGAGGAACAGGGATTTTAAAATAAATTCTTTGAAGGAAACTCACTAAAACTCAGAATGAATAGTGGCAGGGGAGTAGGCTACTTTAAAAAAAAAAAAGAGACACTCTGGAGTAAGCTCCTTTTATTACACTTGTCTTCATAACTTGTTCTACTGCTGCAGTGCAGGATTTTTTTCTTCTTAATCTGTAATTCTTTCAAAAATCAGATAACTGTGGCTTCTTATGTAAACGACAATAACAAAGATGCATACCATTGCATACCATTGTGGATTACACAAAGACATTGTGTTTCAGATAAAAATATTTTGAATTGTTCTTGTCAGAGTCAACGTTGCTGGAGAGCTGCTTCACATCTGAGGACCTGATTCAAAAAGCAGTGAGTAACTGTTATTTTTAGTAGATATTTTTCTGAAACATAATGGAAAAGAACATCTATGGAAATGGAAGAGCACTTCCATCTTCTTGGAAAGAGCTAAACGGAAAGCAGACTAAAAGCCACATCAGATATTGGTATACCTTCTATCTGGCAGTTCAGTTTCAAGCCTCAAGTCGTTACCACAGTAGTATAAAACACTGTGAGTTTTCTAATAGTGCTAACAGCTGTCATGGTCAGGTGTTTTCATGTGTTACTCCTATTAGCTAAGCATATAAAGAAGGATGTAGTTACGCTGAGCTTATGGCTAACTAGGAGAGATAACATTCAAGAGTTTGTGTTTCACGTAGCACTCTTCTGTGCTTCTTTTTCTCAGCTGCAGCTCAATTTCAGGCATCGGGTACAGCATTTAATCAAGATGGCATTTAAGATGGTGCCTAGAAGTATTAACAAAATATTATTGAGAAAAGCAACAGAATACGCTATAGTTGATTTATTTGAAGCAGTAATGCCCCAAATGCCAGTTCACGGCGTATTTTTTTTTTTAAGCAAATGCCCTCTGTCAGACCAGCATTGAATAACAGTATTTGCAGAGCAACTCTAGATGGCTGAGTCAAGCATTATGGATTAAGGAGAAGCATACAGAATAAAAAGCATACAAACATTCTGAGAACCTGTATGTATGGTTATGTTTAAGTACCTGTGGACCTGAATACAGAAAAGCACCTTCACTAGAGGGGAGATTCTCATGGCAATGACAGGTAAGATAAAGGTTTTAGTGGGCAGCTATTTAAATTTACATGCATAGCTCACTTGTGGCATGAAATTTTAGAACAGTGTATGTTGTAAGAGACAGTGCTGACACCAGCATATGGAAAATCAAGAATGAACCTTCTTAACTTTTTTAGATTGTCTGAGACATAAGCGGTTCTACAAAACAAGGATTGCCTGTCCAGAATGCTGCTTTTTACATGAAAGCTGAGCTTATTTTATAATATTGATTTTAGAAGCTGTGTCATCCTGCCTCTCCCCTACCTAAACACCCTATATATTGTAAATAAGGTCTTCATGTCATATGACGCACCCAAGCATTTCAAGGCAATGTGTTTATGCATGTTAGTGTACCTAGGAACTTGCACAATCCGTTTCTGCAATAGGTTCAACTAAGCCAATTCTGTCTGTCGTTGCACAGATGCTCAGAAAATCTCTTTACTTTTCAGTCAGTTGTAGGGCGTCTAGGAGGAAGGTTTTTGCTTTTTGCATCCAGAGACAATTTGTGGTAAAATAGTATTCTAGAAAGAAGAAAAACTGAGCTTATAATGTCAGAGCTGAGAGTGTATGGTTTTAACACATTTGAGGGAACTGGCTTTGCTGGCAAGTAGTGCGAGTTCTGGAATTATCTTTGCCTTATTGTTACTCTGCTTGAAAGCCTTCCTCCTCTCCCAATACTTTCTCTGATCTTTTGCTAGGTTTTCCTAAGTTACACAGTCCTTTCATTCCCTTACGTCTCCTTCAGCTGCTCATCAAGCTTTTTTCCTGCTGCCTCTATCTGGAGTGCAATGGCTCTTTAGTTGCATTGTCTCAAACTCTCCCATTCTTGATCCCAAATCTGACAACTAGTTTAATGCTTGACAGGATTCAGTGCCTCTGGTAGGATGAGTGCACCTGACATGTCATTTTTTTAACCTTGTCCAGTTTCTGGTGTTTCAGAGGAAGGTTAATCCTGTTTAGCTCTCTCTGGTTGCCAAATTATATCTCAGGGGGGAAGAAAAAGCCCTCTTGCATCAGTATCCTTAGAGTATGCAGTTAAGGCACGCAATAATAAATGGGATGCAAACAAATAGAAACCGCAAGCAGCAGTCAAGGAGAAGCCTTTTGTATTTCCTGGATAGTAGCAGGACATAAGGAAAATTGTAAGGAATTAGCTTCAAGGTTGTTAAGGGACGACACCTGATTTATTCGCTATAAAGAGCCTCTCAGTTTTAGATGATTTAGAACTAGTGTTGTTTTTGCACTCTGGGCATCACAGTAACTAACAGTTAAGCAGGACTTCTTGACTCCATTGCTTCTCCCTCTTGACACAGCAGTTACAGGAATATGTTTAGACTTCCCTGGGTCTCTCTTGGCTGGGACTTTTGGATCGTTTGCTGGGCTCTCACTGGGAGGAGCAGGCTGTGAGGTCATGCGGGCAAGTGCTGTGCTGCGTACTGTAAATGTTTACTTTCTATGTGGCAATATTGGTGTTGCAGGTAGACGGGGCAGCGCGGGGTGCGCTAAGGTTTTACAGGAAATGAGATCCGTAGGATCCATTTAACTAGACCAGGTGATAGTCTTAGGGAAAGCGCAGAAGCTTTTTCAAGCGTGCTGTGATCTTGAAGCTTTCAGAATGCTGCCTGGTCGCTGCCACCGACTCACGAAGGAAAGGAATTGGTGCTGAAATTCTCAGACATAAACACAATAGATGCTCAAGTAGGGGTGGATGGCAGCTTAGAATGGGAAGTTGTCTGGTCTTCATCCCTCTCTCTCCATTGTTTCAAGACCAAGTAACACACAGAGCTCCGGTAGGATTAAACCAGAAGTCAGTGGCTGTAGGGCCAGGTGTGGAATCCAAGAATGAAATATCACTGTAGCCCCTCTTATGCCAAACCAGTTTATCGTAACAGCTGTGCTGCAATAGTTTGTAAATCTAGGTGTGCCTCAGAGCTTCACATTTTTTTTTTTTTTTGGAAACATGGATTTTTAAAGGAAAAAATGTTGCTGCTCTGAAGTCACCCAGAAAGGAGAATGATGGCATTCTCCATATTCTTTTCACATGAAAATGTTATTTTACATTTGCTTGGAAAATTGCATTTACAGCTATAATTTTCTTTTAGTGAGGACTACTCTTGCTGCGTATTTCAAAACAGGACTAATGAGTGACCTGCAGGGTATAACAATTCTAATTGTGGCCACCACCTTACCAGCTGCAGCTGTGACCAGTAGGGCACTGGGGAAAGAGAAAGGTAATGAATCACTTTAGTTTTGGTCAAAAACTGTTTGGAGACTAATTTCTGAGTAACATAGAATGAAACCTCAAGTGCAGAAGAACAGTAATATGCCTAAATATTTAAAGATGTCTGTTTTAACTGTATTAAAATCAATGAAATACTCTTAATTTTTTTTTTAATATTCCTTTCTATTTGGAATGGATACTTTTTCAGACTAAGAAAACAAAACCTCATTTTCTGTCTAGGATATTAAGAAATTATATGGTATTATAGGCTGCTTTTCTCTTTGGAGAGGAGTGAAACAGGCTATAAATTAGCTCTGGTTCATTCTTATTTTAAGTCATTGACTATATTGCTGATTCTCTTCAGCAGGCTGCAGAAAGGCAGACAAGAGCTATAAAGCTCTGCAGTAGCAGAAGCCACTGAGGGAGGCTACAGCTAGCTGGGCAAGATAGTCTTTGAATTGAGAATTCTGGAACCAGCAGCACCTTCTCAGTGAAACTCCACGGAGAATGCAGCAGGGCTTGTTGGCTTTAAAAGAAAACCCCCAAGCAACCCCTCCCACTGCAACAAAAAACAGAAGGGGGAGGGGGGAAAGGTATTTTTTCTATCTGGCTTCCTTTAGAGAAGTATTTCCATGATCTTTTATAGATAGGTGCGTGTTAGCTCTAACCAAACTATGCTGACTCAAGGCTGTGTAGTCACACTGATGTAACATTGCTTAGAATTGTCTTGCTTTGATAATCCTTGCTGCAAATCAAACTAAGTGCTGGGTCTGTTCAACCACTGAGAGCTTTGGTTGGCTCAAAGTGAGCAGTGAAAATCACTAAACGTAGCCAAATGCCACCAGTGCATCTTTACTGGCGCTGACCGCCATCACCAGGGATTATGACTGAGATTGGATCTGGCTTCTACACAACTAAGCAAAACAGCAGGGGCGTCTTTGTTTTACTGTCTTTTCACTACAGAATCACAGAATGGTTGAGATTGAGAAGGACCTCTGGAGATAGTCTAGTCCAACGCCCTTGTTGAAGCAAGGTCAGCTACCATGCATTGCCCAGGATGGTCCCTAATTGACTTTAGAGTATATCTGCAGATGAAGATCTCTCAACCTCAATGGGCAACTTGTTCAAGTGTTTGACCACCCACACAGTACAAAAAGTGTTTTCTTCTGTTCAGGTGGAACTTCACGTGTTTCAGTCTGTGCCCATTGCCTCTTGTTCTGTCATTGGTCATTGCTAGACAAGAGCCTGGCTCATTCTTCTTCATTTACTCCCATCAGGTATTTATATGGTAAGATTATCCCTCTCCCTGATGGTCAATATATATATATATATCTCAGGCTTTCTGCTTGTATGTGAAGAGTAGAAAATGTGTCCTGTGGAGCATGCTGATGTGAAGCAGACCTCAGGGCTCTTGTCCCACTTTATTGAAACACAGATTCTGCATCTTTGCACAGAAAGAGCTTTGAATATTTTCTGGGAGGATGCACAGAGTTTGAGGCTTGTTTAGCTGGCATTAAAAGATACCAGACTTCATGCAGGATGGAAATTGATTTCTCTCTAGCTGCATCCTTTCTATCTGCCCTTGATAGATCCATGGAATCCTCTTAAAACAGGGGAAAAGCTAGCAATCTGAGGATGAACAGCCTTGATGAATTAGACTGCTGGCTTCTCTCCTCCTCTGCGGGAAGCAGCTTTAAGTCCTTGAGCAACAACTTATCCTGAAAGGATTCAGAAAAACTGAAATGTCCAGTATGGTTTGACTCAATTAATGGAATTTACTGAAATAGCAGATTTTGAGTCCTGGCAGATTTGATTCACATGTACGTGTTCTCACTGCAGTTGAATATCTGTCAGCAATTCAGGAAATAGGCCATTACATTTTGCAGGTGTGAGATTTTGCACTTATGAAATATATTTGGACATCGATGGACCAAAATGTCTTTGAAAACACCTATCAAATCTGGACTTAAAATATGATCTGAAACAACAGGAATTATTGTACCTGTTCACAGACTATCTCCAGAACATATAAATGAGTTCAAAAAATAACAAAAGGGAATGTTTGTTCTTTACAAATGAGGGAAATTCCTTAGGAAAAAAGGAAGTCTAAAGTGTTGACACTTTTGTGGGACAGCTTAACAGTGAGCTAACTATTTTCCTTTCAGTTGCTTTCATTGGGCTATAACATGCCATCAGATATTTCCTGGCTAGAGACTGAAAGTAATGTCCGCTTTCCCTAAATAGACCACAGCTTACTGGAAGAAAGGGACCTAAACTTTATAGTATACTCTTCCCCCTCCATCTCCAGAGAAACTGCTTTCACCACATTTGTAGCTGTTGAGGGGTCATTGCTAGGCCAATAGAAGTTGAGGATGGCATAACCCATCAACTTTGAAACATACGGAGATGTCTTGTGCAAGATTACTTATTGCTTTTTAGACTCCTGCCTGAAGATCAAGCGTGACCAGCATGGAATGGAAACTGTCCTGCAATGAAGTAGGGGTCAAAAGGTCTCACAGGCATTGGCTTTCTCCATTAGTGAACATTCAGCTCCTTATCCATACTCGGATCTACGTGGAATGGCTTTGCTAAAGGAACGGTTAAATGGAGAAGGGTTCCCTCTGCCTTGAGAAAGAAATTATAAGATGAGATATGTCTGCCTAATCATGGGAGACATGGAGAAAGTAAACCTGCTCGCTCTGTCTTTTATAAGAATGAGCATCAGAGTAAAACAGCAAATGCCAGATTTAAGATAAATAGTACCATAAGGAACTCCTTGCCACAAGATGTTGTAGAGGATATCCCTACATGGGTTCAAAGATAACTACATAAATATAAGAAAATGCCTGGTGACAAACCTATAATTAAATGCAATGTTAGCACTTCTATGATTTAGGAAGTCCACAAGCTTCAAGGTTTTTTTACCTTGAATTAAGTGCTTACCCAAGGAAGTAGCTCTATACCTGTCCAGTTCTCACAGTGCTTTCTACACATTTCCTTCTGGCTGTAGTCAAAATACTGCGTCAGATGGATTTTGGCCAGTATCAGTTTGGCTACTCATACATAGCTGACAAAGTCGTTCTCCACTCATCTTTCATAGTATACAATTACAAAAATGGAGACTTGAATCCACCCAGCAGAAGTAACTGTCTGTCTAAATGAGAATATCCTGGTTAGAAATTACGTGAGCTTTAACACCAAGAATTTCTCTCGGAAGACACCATAGCTTTGTATAATGTTTTGTGCCAAAACAAACAAAATATTAAATAAAAGGAACCAAAGCAGAAAA
The DNA here is from genome assembly GCA_009769605.1 of Bucorvus abyssinicus. NCBI lineage: Eukaryota > Metazoa > Chordata > Aves > Bucerotiformes > Bucorvidae > Bucorvus > Bucorvus abyssinicus. Next base: position 34,764,298 of record CM020031.1, read on the forward strand.
GAGAATGCATTATATGAAAGGAAGAAAAAGAGCATAAGAAGATGACATTTTTGTTTGCTTTAGGCAGCATCAGTACTTTACAGCTTGGGTGACTTTTATCCGCAGTGGAAAAGCACTTCAAAATCAGCAGGTTTTCATCCTCACTGATAGCCTGTCGGAAGGTTGAATTATTCCCATGTTCTTTTTCTGTCTTTCTCGAAGATCACAGTGGTCCAGGTTATCTGTTTCATCATTTGCTTTTGGCCTGGAAGGAAAGGGGTGGGGGTGTGCAGAAAATAAGGCCACACACGTAGAAAGCTTCAATGAACATTTATTAATTCTTCCGAGCTATTAGTGATGTTGGTACTTGAGCATTGATACAACCTCTTGAAAAGGAAACTTTTTAATAAATGGGCTTCAGGTGTGACACATTCCCACATCTCAATAGACTTTTTCTTACTGAGCATACCCTTGGGAAATTTAGATGCAACTGAAGCTGTGGATACTCGTAACAGCTGATTTACTGATCGAGACTCAGGTTTCTTGTTGCTTACCTTGTTTCAGATTGGGAGGAAAAATACCCATAAAAAGACATTGGAAGCAAAGGCCATCAACACAGTGGTGCTTTCAAAAGTTTTCACTGAGCCATTCTTCAGAATGCCAAGCCTGCCGGTAACGAATCACGTCCTGCTACATTCTTGTCCATAGTAATGTGGTAAAAGGTGATATATGTCAGCCAAGGGTTGTCAGAAATACATTGTCCTTTGAGTTACAATAACATTTCAGTGTGACAGCTCTTAAAATTTATGATAAAAATACAGGCATGAAGACAAACCATTATTTTACATATATACACGCACACAAGTAAGCAGCTAGCTGGATAGGAGTTTTCATTGAGAGTGATAAGGGTAAGAATGTTTTAGAGGAGAGAACTTACTGGCTCCCTAAATTAGGAAAGAAAGAGGGAAACTGGTGGCAATAGATCAATAGATACCATTTCTATCAAATTATTATTTTGTTTTCACTTCTTTTATTAAACTATTAATTGTAGTGGTGTTGAGAAGTTAGACAACACTTGCCATCATGACAGTGGGCTCTGACAGTTTCATGCAGTCGTATTGGAACAGTGCAAGTTATTGCTTCTCACCGGATACGCCAAGGCCTATTCTGCAAATGCTACTGTGTACTTTGTAGGCGAGAGGACAGCATTTTTCTTCAACGGTTCAAACTTGATAGTAGCCAGATGTCTGTTCTCCTAAATCACCCTTCCTTCTGTATGTTTTTCTTTCCTTGGCTCTTTTTCATCCTACCTCATATGAATGTCTTTTTCTCTTTTTTTCCCCCATCGTATTTATATTAACTTTTGAGAAAACATAAACATGGGTCATGTACTAAGACATCAGATCCCAAACACTCCATATTTCTGGGGCAGTCAAATCACAGACTTTGTTCTGTTCCAGGATGAGAAGCAAGCTCACTCAAATCTTAGTCTTCCATTCTATTGCACTTTGGAAGGCCAGTCCTGAAAATTCTTAAGGTACAGAATACCCACTGACTGCAACAGGTGTCATCTGAATGTCCATGATGGGCAAATGGAAAAGCAACAAGTACCACCAAGCACTTTAAGTGCCCAGTTGTATAGCTGTCTGCAAGAGATAGGATACTCTATTAAAACACAGATAGATGCTTTTGGCTTACCGGGGCAGAAAGTTTGTGTGTTGCCTCTTTCCAGTGCTCTGACTTTGCTGCAATGGTGTGGTGAATGGCTCCAACACTTACAGTGACTCCCAGAATTTTTGTGCTTTTGCACTCCCGCCTAACAGATGCACAATAAATGTAAGATTTTTAGAAATGGGTTGGGAATCTTACAAGATTCCTACACAAAACCTGTGTGTACAGTAAGTCTTATATGTCCTGGAAGTGTCTGATTCCCTCTGTATGTGCAGAACCATGGGGAACAGAATGAATGGTTAGTCTAACAGATGCTTCTCCTAAGTATGTGTCTCCTTTTCTTTGTATATTCTGTGGTCATCTAGTGCTGGTGAGACTATAATGTGTGTGACCGATAGTTCTACAGCTTGTGCACGGTTGGTAGTGTCCTAGTTTTTAGGATAGCTGGTGGCTGACTGATTATCAACAGAGGACAAATTTTTCAACGGGAAAATAGGATATACCTGGAAAACTTAATGGAAACCTTGTCCTTATGACCTTTGCAGCGTGGTTGTAACATGCATGCGTGGGCACTTACTCTCAACATCAACATCACAAGGACACTGCAAACATCAGTAGTTCCTCTATCGCTGCTTTTTTCTCTGAGAATTCCCAGGAACATGGAAGTGTTGCTTTGTATGATGAGAAAAATGAACTAATGGTACAAAAGAGGAAGGTAAAGCTTTTTCTGGGCTAATTCTGCTTTCTTTTTGGCAGCAGGTTTCCATTCAAAGTTATGCATATGAGTCATTAACCACCTTAGAGTGGTTCCAGAGAAGCAGGCATTGAGTTGCTTTAGTTGTAGTTTTAAGGAATTCACTGTGTTTGTGGTGTTTTGTTTGTTTGTTTTTTCTTTAAGTACTTTCAAATAATAAGGGAAAAGGTGATGTTGTTCCTATGGACTTCTAGTATTAGGAATAGAAAACCTGGACAATTAATGCTTAACTGTCTTTCCTAAGGATACTCAACAAACTCTTTGCAAAGATACAAGTCCATTTAGGATAGTTGAGCTTAAAAAAAAAATACACCTGGGGGGTGGGGGGGAGTGAGAGTGGATTATTTAGGAACTTTGACCTTGGGCATTTGCAGAAATGAATGAATGCTGGTGTTGGTACTGGAGAAAATACTGTAGTGGACAGAGGAGTAACTTCTGTTTTGTTGGGTTTTCTAAAGCAAAGGGGTTTGTGGCTGCGCTGTTTGTAGACATGTAGATGTGAACCCCACCTATCAACTTTTGAACACTCCAGCCATCTCAAATTTTGAGGCATAAAATAGAAGGCTACCAGGAGTTTCATAAAAAGACTAAGTTTGCTGTATAAGTCTTTCTCCTGAAAGAAAGACCATAGCGTTCATTAATACTATTGGACATAAAGAATGGGAAAGAAATCTTGCAGTTTCCGAATATGACAGTAAAAGGCTGGAGAGGTTCTTGGGCCCTTTTAGACAACAGGGAATTAAATCAATAAAAATACTTTGATCATGGAACACCTTTAATTTAAAAAAAAAATCCTACTTGACAGTAGTAAGATTAGAAATTAAGTGATAGAGATCAAGAAAGAGAATCAGATTATAAAAAAATACCATAATAATTAAATGTTTAATGCGTGAAATGAATGCAGTAGCATTCTTGACTATAAAATGGATTAACTGTGGTCTTGCAGCTGATGGAGCTGAGAAGATACGGTTTATGTTCCCTGATGACTCCCTATATGATCATGGGGAAGTTGCTTTGTGCTCTGTGTCCTAATCTGCAGTATGGAGATGAAAATTTTTGCCTACTTCACTATGACATTGTGATGCTAAATTAGTTATTGTTGGGAAAGCAAATTGATCTTGAAAGGAAGATTTAGTATAGTTAGAGGATAGATGTAAATAAAAAACCCCTTTTGCTGGATACAAAATGAGCTTTCAATAGAACCAGAGCTCTGAGAGGAGAGAAATTTATCAGCAAATGGTACTGATCTAATTATGCAGCTCTGATAAAATCAATGTAACCAGGATTAACACTATAAATCCAAAGTAAGGGTTTGATTTATGCTTTCCAGGACAGGAGTCTAAATCTGAGAGTTTCTCCATTCCAGAGCTTTGTCAGTTTAAGAAAATTTGTTAAGGGCTTATGGGTATCTGCAATCATTAAGTCTTCCCACATGTCAATCCCATGGGCTTTTTATCAAGTGTCCAGATGAGGGTAACAAAGCTGGTGAAAGGGCTGGAAGAAATGTCCTGTTAGGAGCAACTAAGGACTTTGAGCTTGCCTAGTTTGAAGCAAAGGAGGCTGAGGGACAATCTCATTGCTCTCTACAGTTTCCTGAGGAGAGGAAGTGAAGACAGAGGTGCTGAGCTCTTCTCCCTGGTATCTAGTGACCAGATGTGTGGGAATGGTTCAAAGCTGTACAGGAGAGGTTTAGACTGGACATCAGGAAGCATTTCTTTACTGAGTGGATGGTCAAACACCAGAACAGGCTTCCTAGAGAGATGGGTGATGCCCCGAGCCTGTCAGTGTTTAAGAGGCATTTGGAGAATGCCCTTAACATGCTATAACTTTTGGTCAGCCCTGGGCTGGTCAGGCAGTTGGACTAGGTTAGGTAATCGTTGTAGGTCCCTTCCAACTGAAATAGCCTATTCTATTTAATTTTCTTACTGTCTGACTGTTCTTGTTATAATCAAGTTAGCTTTCCCTGAGTCTGGATAGGCAAACTCTTTCAGTGGTTATGTCCTACCATTGAGAAGGTGGAATGGAGGAGTCCCTGCAGATTCCCCCGGAGCAGAAATTGGTTGGTGGGCCTTAACCCAACTATGGGATCAAACCTGTCACTGCTCTCTTATATACATCTGCATTGCACCTTGAAGCAGCATTTAATCTGTGAGTGGATGAGCACAACTAGCATGGTGGGAGGTGTTTAGAAGAATTAATGCTTTTCCTAGTGCTGCTTTAACCACATTGGCAAAGAATATTTTGAGGAGTATGTTTCCTTGCAGCGACAGTCATACAGCTTGCTTGACCTCTTTCTCCTTTGAGTTTCATATGGACAGGAAACAAACGATTTCTAGAGAGAAAGAACAGTCACAGACTTCTGGATAAGAATCATGTGATAAAAGTTCTGTCTTAAAAATAGCTACATTTTGCTGCTTATTTTGCTTTCTTTTGTCACTTTTTTTTTCTTCTGTTGTTCCTTTATTGGAAGAAAGAAAGAAAAGTAGCAGCATCTGGCAGTCCCGTTCTCCAGCCATCAGAAAATGTTCATGCTCCTGCATTAGAACTGGAGCCTCTCTGAAGCTGAATGAGTGTTGACTTTCCTTTCTGCAAGTACCGTTTTGTACGGCGTACAGCTGTGTTGTTCTTACAAGTGGTAAATGTGTGGTCTTGATGTTTGCTTATCATGGAAGACAGAAGATTGATAGAATACAATGTGTGACTTGGTATGGATGTTTTTGGGGGGCATGGTGGTGACTTCTACGAGTCATTGCTTCCAGGTTCATTTATGTTGACCCTTTTCCTTTAAAATCAGTAGTATTTACAGGATCTGATACTTTTTATGTAATTTTTTTCATTTTTTACACTAACATCTTTCCTTTTGCATTCATAGGACTCCTGTGCCCTCCTTAATGAACTCATTAGAAACACAGTGAAAAGCTTCCCTGGGAAGTGAATCATTACAGCACATTTCAAATATTTAGAACACTTTTGAATCCTGTATTGGATAATTGCGGCAAGGCTTTGGTAGCAGAGGGCTGTAGGGGTAGCGTCTGTGGGAGAAGGTAAGACCACTTACAGTCAAAGCTACGGCTTTACATTCGATGCGTTAGATGATGAAAGTCAGCTCCCCCTTTTAGTTTACATATGCCCGTTACTGCTTCACTTCCCTGGGCATGTAGGTATCATCAGCTGAGCAGTGTGAAGCATGAAGTGAGGACAAAGTTGGATTCTGTGGCTTTAGGTTTATAAATCTCTAGGATCCTGCCAGCTTGTGACCTTACTGTAATGTTTTCACATACACTAAGAGCATCTATAAGACATACAAAGGCCAGCTACCAACTTGGGCTCTAAATTATGTTAATCCTAAATTAAGAAAAAAGGAGGAGGATGAAGTAGAAAGGCAAATCTCTGCAAGAGGAGGCAGTTATGAGAAGGCTATAGACAACTCTGGTTTTATGTGATGAGAAGCACCCTCTGAAAAACAAAATAGCTGGTGGACTGTGTGTGCATACAATCTCTGGAGATGTAAAGATTTCAAGTATTAGTTTCATAGCTTCACGCACCTCACGAAAACCCTTGATTAATGCCAAACAGCGGCATGCCGGTAGGGGTACTTGGCTGTACCATTTAAAACACAGCATGTGCCTCTGGCCATGTCATTTTTCAGTGGCCTTGGAGGCATTATGCGTTACTTCCCCTTCAGTCCTGCTCTGTTCCCATTCCTTCAGCACGCGTTAGGGGAAACCTATACATAAGACGCCTTTTGGCCTAGTAATTGTGGAGCTGTGTTCTCTCTGTTTAATCCTTCAGAAGAAGTGCTTTGACTGCTTAGGCACATGCCACTGTAAGTGTGCTAGAATAAACACATCTTAACAAAAATCTGGCAAAGGTGGTTACTTTACTGCCTCATTGCTTTCATCATCAGCATCTTTCTGTATTTTCATCCATTCTTACGATTTAATTCAGAAGACTGAATCAGAATCCATAAAGACTTGGAGACTCTTCATTTTGGGTAAAGGCGAAGATTGGTTCTGTAACTGTGAGGTTGCGTATTTGAAAGAACTAAACAACATGGAGAAATTTCAGTATAATTTCCATGACACAGTGCAGTATCTATTCGACAAAGCTTTGTGAGAACTAAAATGTTGATGGGTAAAAATATAATTAAACATCTTTAATGCTAAAGAATCTTCAGAACTTCTTCAAAGCTGCATGGTAACAGAAAGAGCTGGATTTTGTGTCAGAATGAGTCAAACAAGTATAAAGGTCTTCCTCTGCACTCTCATTATTCCATTACCTGGACAGATCACGGGGATACCGGTGTGGATGAGCTGTGCACTGCTTACTCTGTTACGTGGCCCAGAGGGGTAAGGAGAGGAACTGGAGTTGTGCTGCTCAAAGCAGTCCCTGAGACACCATATCTTGCCGCCTGGGCAGACTGTGGGGCGGTGGATTGTCCACACCACTCCTGCTTCAGGCTTCTGCTCAGGCAATGCAAACAGTTGAACTTTATTTCTTTAACTTTAGTCACAGATGAGATTGTTGGTTAGGAGTTCACAAATGATGGTGGGTCTTTTTTTCCTCCATTTCAGAGGCTATATTAGCTTTTTTCCCTTTCCCTGTCAGTCTTCCATGAACTCAACCCTGCTCTGGACACACCTTAATAGAACTACAGCAGCGTTCCTGGTGCTAAGAAAGGATGAAAACAGCATGCAGAAAGATACTAAAAAAAGCTGTTGTTATTCCAAAGGTCCTAGGACATAAGGTTATACGGACCAACACTCAAGACAACTTTTTCTTCTTTATTCAAACTTACGTGATCAGAAAAAGAAATTCCTCAGCATTAGTGGATACTAAATGTGAATGTGTATCCCAGCCAACAGACATCTTCAGTACGAGCTTAAGTCTGTTTTAACAAAGGTTCTGATCGAGCCTTCACTGCAGCTAGTGGTGTCTGGATCAAGTCCTAAGTTTGTTTCATCAGGGTTTTTTGTATATAATTTAAAAAGTATTTATGAATGCTTCACAGCTGAAGTTTTATCAAGAGTAAGAAAGCAGGTGATGTGCTGGAAGTAACAAGTTATCTTTAGGCTTTAAAAGTTTATGCTATTAGTGAACTATTTTCAATACTGTCTTCATTATTAAACTGACTACAACCAAGACTTTTTAGTTTCATTTTATTTTCACGTATCATAAAAGAATGTTCTATTCATGGAAAATTTGAAAACAACCTTGCTCATAAAGTAGCAAGAATGAGCTCTCCAAAATATTAGTACAAAAATGCTCTCTCAGTTGACACATTGCCAGAACCATATATGTGCCTGTTACATGTTCATCGTCACCAGAGCTTAGTCAACTTAACTGTAGCTTTAGGACACCTACAGAACTAAAAAATAAACATGGCCTATTTATTTGCCACAAGAGAGTGGAAGGTAGCATGAAAAGAAACAGAAGTGCACATCGGAGGGAAACTTTTCGCTAATAGAAATGTATGTCTCATCTATGAGTAAATTGACAGGTAACAGCAGCTGGAAGCAGTTGCACATCAGTAATCCCACCTGTAGGGTACTTGAATGCACTGCGCTGAGATGGATCGAAGGTAAACAACCACTGAAAGAGTGGCATGGTGTTTTTCAAGCTGCCAGTGCATGGATTCCCTTGTGTGTAAATACGTTTCATCACTGGTGACTGTTTCATAAATTTACAATTGTTTTGGGCATGCAGTCCAATTATGGTGTCAAATTTTGTAGCTTCATCATTGTACATTAATTAAACCCAGTGCATAGATTCCAAATGGGAAGCTGAATGCAGTGGGATTAAGGAAGGTAGGCATGATGGATGTAGTTAGCTGTCTGGGATCTGAGGAAGAGATTTTGACAAGTGGAAGACAAGTCACACTGAAGATAAAGCGAGTTGGAAGCTAGAAATTAAGTTGATGTAGGTATGCTTACAAACAGAGATGGGGATTGCAGCTGCAAGAGAAGATGGGGTACATGCGTGCCTTGGAGAAAAGGCGGCTAAGAAAAAGTCAGATAATGCTGGAGAGTAAGAACGGACAGGTAAATGACAGGCAGAGCTGACCCATCCACAGCACATGACAGAAACGTGAAGCTGCCACAGCAGGCTGGAATGTAAGATGGGCTCAGGACTTGGTGCCTGGTGGGTATTGCTTTCTGCCTAGCACTTGCTATGCTTACCCCACAGGATGTGTTTAAACCTCCTTAAAACCGCATGTCATCTGAGCATTGCAATCCAGTGCTTGAGCTCTGGCCTCTTTGGACTACTGGAATAGTTACTCAGGCTATAGGGACCTGACACCTTGCGTGTGCACTTGTGTACATAGAAAACAAGCAACAGCCAGGGAGGTGTATCTCCTAATTGCGCTTTCATTCACAAGAAGCTAATTCAAGACATGTGACTATCGTTTCGTTTCTCATAAGAAGTGGGTTAAGTGCTTATAGGGAGACTCATCCTTCCTGCTCCAAAACTTGAGAACAAGGGTCTGTAGTGAGGGAAAGGGTTGTGTTCATAACTCACTTTCTACAACAGAGTTGCAAGTCTTTCTGAGGGCTTGATTTTAAGTGATTCATTCATGCGTTTGTACTACGTTCTGTTTTCAAAGGACAACTAGAATAACTCATCTCGATTTACAGTGGAAATAGGAGGAGGTAAGTGAATTGCTAGTACCAGGATACCACCTGATGCCCAAATGGGACTACTGCACAGTGCAAGTAGAAGGTTTGGGCAGAGATCACCGCACTTGAGCCTCAGGCTTGAGTTCAATTGCTTGAAGGCACATGTAGGCATCGTTGTGCTACTCCATGCCATTCTGTGAAGGCTGGTCTACAAATGCCTGAATGCTTATTGGGTAGAGGACTTGGAAATTGAGGGTAAGGACAAAGAAAAGTCTGCCAGAGTTAAAGTGTATGAATTCCTGTGAATCCCTGTTCAGACTGTCTTAAATCAAATCTGACTTTATACTGGTAGTTTTGTGCACTACTAGGCAACATAGGTGCGAATAATGGGATTTCTGCTAGAGGTGACTACTTCTATTAACTTAGTTTCACAACATGGATTTCAAAAATAGGTTTATAAAAGCTTTGAAGGAACTTAAATATCAGGTCCCATTGAAAATTACCTCACAAAGTGTAGATACTGAAAAGTGAGTTCAAACATTTCTGCAGGGTTAGAATCCAAAATGAAAAGGTGTCTCAGCTATTCACTGTGAAGGGTTTTTCCCATTGCTCTAAAGCTCCAAAGGAAAAAAAAAAAATCCAAATGGTTTCATGAAAATAATGGCCTGAAATTATTTCAATTTTGTCTGACTGGTTGTTTTCTGCAACAATGTTTAATGATTTCGGGGGAGGATGTGAGGAGAGGCTTGTGTCAGCACATCCCATTTAATGCATGCCGCCTTCGGCTATACTCTGTTTACAGGACCTTCTCTAACACCACACTGAGAGCTAGGATCAGTCCTTCTATCATTTGTACTTCATGTAATCTGCTTTTTGGCATAAGATTTCCACTTGAGGGAGATTGCTTGAGATCTATACTTTGTTTGCTATGGTGCGCTACCCAGGTCCTCACTAGCTGAGTCTTGAAATCTGTGGCCCTAAAGATTCGTGTTAACGAATATCAAGGTATAAACCAGGAGGCTGCAGCACCTGTTGTCTTTAATCTTCTTATTCATCCCTTCATCCGTATTGAGTGTTTGTAATCTTTCACCTGCAAAACAGACAAGAAATCCTGTGATGAAAAGGAGCATGTTAACGTTTGAAGCTCATGATCTGACTTATTGTGAATTTTCCAGTAATGAAGACAGAAAAAAATCTTTTTAGGTTTAAGTGAATGAGTGATTGAATGACCTTTTCTATCAACTATATGATGCAAGGTATAAGTTTTGCACTGAGAAATGTCTTCATTTGATGCTTTTTTCTAATCGGAGGGGCAGTGCATGATTAGGTCAAGCTTGCCTTTCAGGACTAAAAGAGTTAACACAATCCTCCAAACACGTAGGCTGTGATCAGAAGGTGTTACAGCAAAGCTATAATGGAGAGTGAAACAGCTGGAGGAGCAGAGTGAAGCTTGCCAGGATGTTAAAAAAAAAAAGCATTATGAGAGGCCCTTTTAATAAGGATGGAAGGAGTCGAAGTTACAGTCTTTGCTGTCTCTTCTAATATTATTTTAGAGGGGATGCCAGCCCAGCTGGGAATTTATAGTGGAACTGTAATTGAAGTGGTGCATTCCTCCCTCAACTACCTAGTGCTACAGACAATTCAGTCAGCATGACACTTGCTCTTGAAGTGTCCGTGCTGATTAAAACTGTTCAGCAGAACTCCTTCCTGATTGAAGACTCATCTTTCAATAGAGCCAGCCGAGGATGGAGCAGAAGTTAGCCCTTCGCATTCTGCTGTTTGGTATCAGCGTTTTGAAAGGGACTGAAAAAGCAGCCCACCTGGAAGCATATATAGGGCAATGGTAAAGCTGTTAGAAGCAGAACTCTGTAGGAACAGAAGTTTGATGAAAATCACCCATCGATGGTGCCTGCCCGAGTCAGGAAAAAAAAAAATCCGTAGGGTAGTAGAGTGAGAGGCCTTTGCCAAAACCTGCCTCTCCTCCCGTGATGCTATTAGCTGCTTTTGTGTGTGGCTCAGTTTTCACTTATTTGTGTGAACCCATATGAATTGCTGATGTTCTTTGCAGGGTGAGTTGCCTGCCTGCACCGTGTGGTGGGAGCTCTTGCTCTAATGGCCTTTCAGGACACAGCTTGATGAGAAGGACAGGAGGATCTGCCTGATTTGAAGAAATTCTGTGTCTGGTCTGCTTAGAAAGATTGCCCATAGAACTGATGATCTGTGTTTTTAAAATTAAGAAAGGACTAATAAATGGCTGGTTTTCTTTAGAAAAGGAAATGGATGGAGATTGGGATGTAGGCTATATGTGATTAAGGAGATTTTCACCATGACTGGGTTTATAGAGGGAGATTGGGGTACTGAGTTGAATTTATTCAAACTGAGTGCACTGATGGGTAGAAAAGCCACAATGTTTGAATTGAGCCTATTGTAATTTCAAGAGAAAATCAGACATTTTCTTCCTTTCACTGCCCACCATTTGTTATACACATTTGTCACATTGCACCAAATGGCATTTAATATACTGGTAGTGGATAACATTTTTGAAAGTGCTTATAGCTGAAACCATTTAGAAAATTACATTTTAACTACATAAATAGATGTATGGATCTTGTGCTAGGAAACTTGTTTTAATGTAGTAGTTAAAATTCTGATGGAAATCTGTGGTAAATGCCCATCAGAAGCAAGTAAACGTATCTCCTAACCTGAAGAAACAGAACTTGCATATTTAACACAAAAGATTATAGACATGAAGAAAAATTTAAACCATTTATTGGATCAGATGTATGTGGATACTCCTTTCAGACACATATTTATATTTTTCTTCACCTCCTCAAGAGATTGGTGAGATTATAAAGGGAAATATCATCGAAATTTTGTCATGCAAGACAAAACAAACAGGGTCTCCATTAGCTCTATCAAGTGCATGGCACACTGAAGTGTGAATATTCCAACTGATAAACGGAAAGTAGTAACAGCAATGTCAAATAAGTGGATGTGCTCTACTAATGGAATTCTTGACGTAAGGATTTGGAATGGATGATGATTCCCTTGTACAGTAGTATTTCTGGTTGCAAATATCCTGTTAAAAGGGCAGCGTCATCTATTTCTTCTAAAGGAATGCAGTTAGTACCATCAGCTTATGAATGGAACAGGTACATTCATTACACTTAGAGTGACAACTGTATTTGCCTTTCTCTATACATACAAACTTAGGACTAATTAACAGCTGAGATTACAAAAATAGCAACTGAATGTAAAAATCCAAGGAAAAGTAGTTAATACAGTACAACAGTATCATGGGAAACGCTGTGGCTGGCTAAGTGATTGTAGTCCACTGATGTCAAAGGTTGTCTGAAAAAGGTTGGTTCAGCATAACCTTGGGAATAGTCTTATTACACACCTAAAGCGGGTAAAGGCCCAAGGATTAGGCAAGTGGAGCCTGACAAGTAACTGTAAAAGCCTTCTGTCACATCCACACTCATGTATCTATATATGCTATGTGTGAAGAGCTTTATAGAGATAGTCAGATATCGAGGGAGAGCGTGTGTAGCTCTGGGACCACTGTATGAAAGCCAGGCTCATTAGTTACCATGAACACAAAGGCAAGTGAGAAATTAATACCTTTAAAAGTACTCAACACACATCTCCTCCCCCAATGTCACAGTTTTAAAGTACTATATCTCAGACATCATTGGTCTGGGAGCGTGAACATTATGCATTGGAAATGAATTATTTTGTGTTCTTTTCAGTGAAGCACGAAAGCGTATGTGCAGCCAAGCGGCTCCCAGTGTGAGATTTTTGCGTAGAGAAGCCTTTTTAGGACTCTGATCATGAAGTCGGAAAAGGAAAGGGGGTATCTCCTTATACTATTCATAATTTTTGTACTATAAGGTATTACAAAAGCAATAGGAGCAAGAATTAGGATCAGACTAAATATAAAATATTTACGGTGATTAGGAAACCAGGCTGCTTTTAAAAAGAAATTGGGTATCCAGTAGTCCCTCCAGGGACCCAGCTCTGGACAGTAGAAAGTAGCTTACTGCAAACTCTGGCCCAACATCTGTTTGTGAACCCTTTTTCTGCCTTCATAGCCTCTTGTCCAACTTTGCATCTGTGTTGGGTTTGTGTCTGGTGGGGTTTTGGTAGCGGGGAAGGGGGGCTACTGGCATGGCTTCTGTAAAAAGCTTCAAGAAGCTCCCCTGGCTCTAAGTTGAACCTACCTCTGGCCAAGGCTGAGCCACTCAGCACCTCTGCATGAACTATTAAAAGGGGGAAAACCTGTTGGGTGAGTTCCTTTGTTTTGGGAGATCTTTTGTGTTGGAGAGGAGAGGGACAGGAGAGAGACCACCATGCGGACACCCAGGTCAGTGAGGAAGGAGGGATGCTGGAGCAGCCATTCCCATTCTGCCTGAGACAGCAGGCTGAGCCCTGGCAGCCCTTAGGGATCAATGGTGAAGCAGAAGCTGTCTGCAGCCTGTGGAGGACCCAATGCCAGAGCAGGGGACTGCTCCCAAAGAAGACCGTAACTCTGAGGTGGGCTCTTGCTGGAGCGATCTGTCACTGGGAGAACTGATGCCGAATGTTGCCAGGCAAACTAGGTTATACTCCTAGATAAAATGATGACAAGGGAAACTTAAGGGAAGGCAAGCAAATGATATACTGTAGCTTTTATAATACTTGGATTTTAGTGCACTGCTTGCTATAGTGTCTCATAAAGTGATCTTTGCATGATTAATTAATTAGGGTGGATATCTGATGGAGGGCTGAATAGTCAGACCAAAACCTTTCTGAGAGTTTGGGAATAAGGGTAAGGATTGATTTCTCTACAGCTAGGCCTTTAAAAGATGCACAAAGTTAGTTCTTACCTACCTTCCCTGTCAGGGTAGAAGAGATGATGTAATAGTTACAATAGTAATTATTGTGATGAAGCCTGTCCCTGCAGCAGACTGGACTTTTCTCCCCTCAATCACTGACATACATGTTTTGTGCGTGTTCATGGTGTCTCAATGTTTTTCAGTAAGATATCTTCACGAATTACCTCGGTGGGTGTAAGCAACATGCTAATGACATAACAGGTCATATACAATTGAAGTGAATCTCTTGCATCACTGAAAGTAGGAGGCGAAGACATAAGCGAGCTAACAAAGACATAAATGAACAATATGATACTCATTCGGTAAAAAGTGTGTGTGATGGTTAGAGGAACTATGATCCAAAGCTCAGATAATCAGTGGAGAGGTTAAAGTGGGAGAGGATTGAAAGTATTAATAGAAAGGAAAGACTTTTTTGCTGTGTATTGGAGTTTTGCTTTTAGGCTACAAATGTGTGCTCATGCAGAAATGAATGGATGGCAGAAGGATACGCTTGTTCTGGAGACCATAACTACAGTGTCAACACTCCTCTATTTCCGGAGAGCACATGGTTTGGATTTTGGGGTCCTGATCTCTTATTTGATCTTACTCAAATGTACTTATGTTCTTAGTTTTGCATTCCTCCTTTAAGATCTTTCTTAATCTTGATAATTCTTAGTGCTGAGCTGAACCTCTTATGTCTGTTACAATGGGCAGATTAAAATTGGATGTGAGAAAGGTGTGAGAGACTTTAATTGGGAATGTCCAGGCATGCAAGTTACAAGTCAGTGTAAGAAGTACTATGTGAAACCCAATAGACTTGTTTACTTAGAAACTCTAAATAGGAGAGTGGTGTGTTGGTTTTGCTGAAATTAAGTTAGCGTGACAAGTTGAGGGACACAGAAAGTGATTACTACATATTTCCATAATCTCACATGCCACCTAAATAGTCAAGTGTCTCAAGCTAATTAACGAAGTTCTCTTTTGTTTTAATGAGACCCAGGTTGCTACTATCTGTCACAAAGTTTTATTTCTCACTGTGGTTTTGTGGGTAGGGAGTCTTCTGTGCCTACAGACCATGTGCTGATGTTAAATTCCCAGAGCGCCCCTTGAGTGCATCAGTGCAGGTCAGATAAGAGACCTTCTTGCAAAGGATTGCCTTACGTATAAGGTAAGTGTAGCTGTGAAAGAATGATAAAATTTTCTGTGTTTCTCTAAAAGGACTCTAAAGTTCATGGAGGTTGTAATTCATGCTTCTGCAGTTCTCTGCCCTAATAGCTGGGAGACTGAAGATGTTCTCTGTGGTACTCTACATCCGTAAGACAAGAGAGCTTTGAAAAAGGATCACATGTGCCCTCAATGCTGCCACCTTCCCTCTATTTCAAGCAAATTTGCTCTTAGCATTATGTGGCAAATTCTCTCTAGAGTTGTCAAAGAAGTCTAATGAAAATGTCTACCTTGGTAGTTAGGTGGTATGTGCATAACTTGTAGAGAAACAACAGTGTCAGTAATTACGAGAAGAATGATTTTCTCTATAAAGAAGATTCTTGGTGACCAATGGATATCTGCCTTGGAGATCTCTTTCTCTCTCTTTCTTTCTCTATTTTTTCCTTGCTTTCTTCTTTCCTTCCCTTTCTTTCCCTTCTGTCTCTCTCTTCTATCTCTTCTCTGTGGACTTTTCTGGCCTTGTCTCTTCAATAACTTCCAAGAGAATTTATTTTCTCTCTGTCCCTTAGAAAATGTTGCTGTGCAGCTTGGATTGAGGTACTGGCATTATTTTGCAGTTAGGAGCATAAATGCTCTAGGAGAGATGAAAAAAAAGAAGCCATGAAGGTAAAAGGTGTTAGCTTCCCTTGTCAGATTATTGAGGTTAAGAATGGTGAGTATTAATTGTGTTGTATTATTGAAGAGATGCTCCAGTACTCTGAAGAGATTACTCAGCTCTGCGGTGTTTGTCCGCAGAGAGCTCTTCAGTGCTTGAGAGTCTTTACTCTCAGCCTCTTCAGCCTTTAGGATGATTAAACTTTTTTGTACCTCTCGTAGAGGAAAAGGTTAAATATAATACAGAGCAAGAAAGAACTTTTGTTTTTAGGAGGGTAATTATGTGGATATCACCCTGACATGATACTGTTCAGTCTGTACTTGTTTGCCTCCTATTAAGGTAATATTTAGGCCCTCCTAATTTGTAATTTATCTCCTTGAGCCTCAGGGGCACAGCAGAATTGCTCAGAAAAGTCACATATGAAATTCCTTGTGAGGCATAGTCTCCAACGTTGAGGCTGATCTGTTAATATCCTACATTGCAAAAGAGAACATCAGCTTACCAGTTGACGGTCTATGCAGTCTCCTGTCACCTGCATTCATTTTCTCCTCTGCTATGTGAAATGTTTATATATGACATCAAATGTCTGTCAAATAAACCGACAAAGCAGAATATTGTTGTTTTGAACAGTTTGAATACAACCTGATTTTTTATCTTAAGCTCTTAAAGCTCTGCTTAAGCTCATTAAAACTGCTACGAGTACCCCTATTGATGATAGTAGACCACTTGGAATAGCTGTGATAGTTACCTAATAAATTCTCTGCTCTTTCATGAGACTGAACTAGGGACACTAACGGTGCCTTTCTTAATCTCTTAATATTTGTAGTTTTGGTCTTTTACTACTGAGAGCAAAGTTCTCCCTAGGAAGTGTTCATGGTCATTGGGATGCTTGGATGCATGGGGAATGAATACTTTGTGTTCCCTTCTGTGCTGTGGAAGGAAATTTGGAAACTAAATCTCATCAGTCCTGGTTCTGTATGCGTTGCCTAGCTAAATGGGTCTGCGGCTGACAATGGAGCTTTATTTCAGCCTATACTGCTATTTCATAATGAGCCATTGGACTAGGATAAGGCTTGCTAACAAGAAAAGCAATTAACTTTACAGATGAATATCTTTTTCTAAGTTAGAATTACATCATTACCGTTATGGAACTGTAAACAGCACTGCAATCTGTGTTCATCTGTGCAATCCAAAAGTAATGACGTGGCTGAAAGGAATACTTCAGCGTGAGGGGACAAATATTTAAGACCTGTCTGAACAAGATTGCTTTCTGTCTGTGTGTTTTGGCAGGGCTGTTCCAAGATTTGGCTAGGAAAATTAGCTAGACTGTTTTTAGAAACCATTTCAGAATGTACTTCACAGCAGACTGCATATGCAATAGCATTAATTGCTACTTCTGAGAAGTGGCTTACCAATGAATAAAAATACCTGTGTCAGTGTGGCACCAACAAACCCTCCTTACTTAAAAAACATTAAATCAACTGAACTGTTAGATTTGTTGGTATGTGAATAACCTTCCCTTCCCTCTGAGCTTTTAAACATGTTTGGGGGCTGGTTGGTTTCGCCACTTTTAGGAAAACCAGCTATGGCTATTGCTGCAGAGGCTAACATCTTTGGAAGGCTAATCAGCCAAATATGACAGTGTTTATCTACAGAGAGAGAGGCACGACTATTCTCTATCGTTTTGGTGCACAGGTAGAGTAGAATTTCAAGGTAGTGGTGCAAATACAGGAATTAGAGGTAACAAATATAAGCTGAGTAAACAACCAGCTGGAAATCTGTGAAATGCCACAATTCGAGTGTAAACGGCATGGCCTTAAACTTGTAGAAATCTGGTCTAAGGAAAACTCTCTGTTCAACATGGAGAGCTATTGCCCAAATCATGGGAGCCCTTCTCTCTGGGGTCATTCGTTGGTGTTCTCTGCTCACGTAAGGTGTACTGAGAGAGATGGCTGGCTGAGAGGCTGACCTTTCTGCTAGGCTTCTCTTGTGGGTCTATTGAGGCACCAACTAGTGCAGAACACTCACTGATACACTTTTTTTTTTAAATACATAAACTTAGATGGAAATTAGGGTGAGAAGGAGTATGGTCATTATGAAAATCCTTTGCTAAGCCGTGCCTAACCCTGGAAGTGAGATCTTTAAGAAGAGATGTGAAGGATATATACATAATATAAAAAGGCTAGCTGCATGTACCGGTCCTGGATTCTGCGCTGGGTCTACATATCCAGGAGTTGAGAAAAGCAAAATCAGGCTTTCAGACAGCAAATCTTTTCCTGGACCTGGGCCAAATCAATTTCTTGAAAAAACATTCTGCATCAGATATTGTAGCCAAAAGTTTCACACTTCTATTAAACCGTGAAATATATTTCTTTCTCCAGACAGTACATGGATTCTTAATATATCCGTATTAATAAAAAGTTCTGTTCATTTGCAATTAAATCAGCATAGCTTTTAAGATCTACTTTAATGTATCCTAACCACCTACTGAAAGTACTTCGCAGTTTGATTTTGTTATTGTAATTATACCATATTAAAAATAGCAATAGAATGACTTGATTTTACACTAATTAAAGCCTTAGACCTTTTATTGCAAATTCAAATATAACAGAAAAGTAAAATAATTAGCAGTTTATTGGTTGTATAATTTAAAATTATGTAAATGACACAGCACTAAACCACTCTAAGTGGAGTATATGGCAAATTTATTTTTAACTAACAGACAATGAGTAGTTCATTATATGTAAGGATATTTGAGAGACACATAATCTAGAATAAGAGCACTTTTGCACTGAAAATTTCTGGAATTGAAAGAGATAAATTGTTGTGTTTCTAACGGACAATCTTTTGGTGTAGCTCAAATCAGAGAAGCAACCTAGAGCTGTCCTGCTGGTCTGCACTGTGGCCTGAAGTGGAGGAGATTGGAGGAAGTCAGAGGAACTGGCTGTAGCCCACTGCATCCATGTTGCAGAGTGCCTCATGACCGTACATTGCTGGCACACAGATGCGCAAGGGTTCTCATTTTTAGTCCGCTCTGGTCTTTTCTCCTGCAGACCAGATGGGGAAGGATGGCAAAAACGTCTCTCGTAGTCTGGCACAGGAGACTTCCCAAGGAAATGGAAATTCTTCACTGAGCATCTTTGAGCAGTGTTTGTCTATATTGTGCTCCTAATAGTTTAGTTATGCTTTGACGCCAAATGTGCTGGACATGGTAGTAGCTGGTTATCATATATGCCGCATGGCAGGACTCAAAACTGGGAGATGCTCTGAAACAGAATTTTTTGGCAATAATTAGAAAGGTTTAAGGTCTTGTTTTGTCCTGTTGTGAAACCAAGCCTTTTATGAAATATTTCCTAGCAAGCAAACCCTATACAACTGGGCAGTTAAGATAGTCAGTGGGGGAGTGCCTTGGATGAGTGTGCTCTTTGTTGGCCAGACCCAGAGAGTGGTGGTGAATGGAGTTCAATCCAGTTGGTGGCCAGTCACAAGTGGTGCTCGACAGGGCTCAGTATTGGGGCCTCTTGTCCTTAACATCTTGATCAATGATCTGGATGAGGGGATCGAGTGCACCCTCAGTAAGTTTGCAGATGACACCAAGTTGGGTGAGTGTGTCGATCTGCTTGAGAATAAATAGGGAGGCTCTGCAGAAGGACCTGGACAGGCTGGATTGAAGGGTGGAGGACAATGGTATGAGGTTCAACAAGGCCAAGTGCTGGGTCCTGCATTTGGGTCACAACAACCCCCTGCAACACTCTAGGCTTGGGGAGGACTGTCTGGAAAGCTGCCCAGTGGAAAAGGACCTGGGGGTGCTGGTTGACAACCGGCTGAATATGAGCCAGCAGTGTGCCCAGGTGGCCAAGAAGGCCAACAGCATCCTGGCTTGTATCAGAAATAGTGTGGCCAGCAGGAGCAGGGAAGTGAATGTCCCCCTATACACACCTTGAATACTGTGTCCAGTTTTGGGGCCCTCACTCCAAGAAGGACATTAGAGGTACTGGATTGTGTCCAGTGAAGAGCAACGAAGCTGCTGAAGGGTCTGGAGAGCAAGTCTTATGAGGAGCGGCTGAGGGAACTGGGATTGTTTAGTCTGGAGAAAAGGAGGCTCAGGGGAGACCTTATCACTCTCTACAGCTACATGAAAGGAGGTTGTAGCAAGATAGGAGTCCATCTCTTCTCCCAAGTAACAAGTGCCAGGACAGGAGGTAATGGTCTCAAGTTGCACCAGGGGAGATTTAGGTTGGATAATAGGAAAAATTTCTTTACAGAAAGGGTTGTGAAGCATTGGAACAGGCTGCCCAGGGAGCTGGTGGAGTCCCCATCCCTGGAGGTGTTTAAAAGACGTGTGGATGTGGTGCTGAGGGACTTGGTTTAGGGACCCTGGCAGTGCAGGGTGACTGGTTGGACTTGATGATCTTAAAGGTCTCTTCCAACCAGATGATTCTGTTTGTGGGTAGGAGATTTATGTTTTGGGGGAGAATTTTGAGATTTCTCGCACTGATTGAAAATTCCATTCTGGCTTCCTCAAAGCCTGTCTGGGATAGAAAAGAAAAAGCATGTTTGATGGAGAAATGTGCTGTGGCAGGGTTTTTGGCTAGAATTCACCTTGCCTAAGATCATTGTAAATTCTGTGGGGGATGGTCCCAAGACTGTCTTTCCCAAATAAATTAAATTTGGATTAAGGGTACCTACTAAGGATCAAAATGGTGGAGCTACATCATGAAAAGCACTTATGTTATTAACTTGCTCTGCCAATTCAATTATTCAAAAATTTTAATGGGTAAGTCTGTAATATGTACCAGGACTTCTGGATTACGTGTTGTCTGTGTGCATCACTTGAATTTTACTGAGACTGTATTTTCAGTTCCTGGAGTAGAGGAAGCATATACTCCAACTTGCTTATCAAAAAAGCAACTGCAAGTCCTTGCCTGATCAGGATCTATGTCAAATCTATAATGTCACCTACCAGTACATGGATTAATTATTCTGGAACCCGTGGTCTTAAGCAGAGTATGCCTGTCAAGAGATACATATAAATCCTCCTTGCAGAGTCCTGGGTCTGAGAAGAGATGCAAGAACTTGTCCCATAATGCTCTGTCCATGCCCTTATGATAACTTAGCTCTTTCTGTCAACAGCCACATTTGCCAGAAAAAACCATACACTTGAGTTTCTGATTACTTAACTGTTTTGCTAAGTGATAGGAAGAACGTGTTTCATTTATTCCGTAGGAAAAGGTCAAGTCAGCTTAAAAGTTACAAGTAAATACAGAGGTTGAAAAAGAGGTAATTGTCTTTAACACATGATTTGTCAATAAATCTGAGTTAAAACTTATTATTTAAAATAGGATTTGGAAAGCAGGCAAAGTTTTGACTTTAACAACTTCTTCCTTATCTATTGTTCCTACTCTTCGTGTCTTTCATAATAAATTGATTTTACTTGTATAAATGGTATAACTGTTCTTTGCAGTCATTTTTCTGGTCATGAATTAACGATTCAGGCTTACCTGTGAGGTTGATATGTACAGTTTGGAACAATAGGGGAAAATAAGAATATATTGGGGGTTGAACAGTCACTTTTTCTTTGTTCACTTGATGTATAAGAAGAGAAATCAACTGAATTTAGTCTGCAATTTTTTTCTCTGCAGAGCTTATGAGCCGCAGAACACTTTGAGCTACTCCAGCTTTGCTCTTTTCAGAGCTTTTAACAGCTTGTTTTGGCATCCTTGATATCTGATACTACTCTATCTGCATTTTTATCAGTTTTCCTATTTGCCTCTAAGCATGAAAACAGTATATATATTTTGAAAGCTATTTCCTGTGAAATGACACGTGCTAGTTGTATGAATTTATTTATCATTGCAGTGGCTCGGATTGTTCAATTACCTTAAAGTTCTGTTGACATTTTTGTCATAAACCTTAGTTTCCAGGCATTTCAAGCAGGAACGTTTTTCAATAACATTGCGACTTAAACTTCATCTACAAGTTATCACAATCACTTTTTTAACTTGTGAAAGTATGTTGAACTTTTAAGATGTAAAGCAGCTTTTCAGTTTTAATTATAAATGCTTTTAGTTTTAATTTAACTGCTATTGTCAAGGGTTAGGGCTGGGCCGGCCACTAGATGAGTGACAGATGCCCTCTCTTTCCCAAAGGGGAAGATAAAGGAAATAAGGGAGAGAGGCTTATGGACTTACTCAATTTTCTCTTCTACAAAAATCAGTGCCAGTCAAAGGAATGTTATACCAAATTGTGACACCTCACTCCTGTCGTCTTGGCACTTTTTCACTGTTCTGTCAGGTACCGCCAACTCCAACCCTGCAGTTCCTTTCTTGTTTTGCCTGACCTGATTTCCAATGGTAGAGCTTCTCCAAGCAAGGGAAGAGTATTTTAACCATAATTTCCCACTGCTGTGAGTCTCTTGTGGTGCTCAAGGCTGTCTTATGCAGTGACAAAAGCCCCTGAACTTATCCTGTACCCTTACACTGTGGCAGAGCTGACTATGTTGCCGCAAAACCCAGTTTGACCTGATGAGATAAGAGACTGCCCTACAGGAACTATCCTGGTTTTTTTGTATCTTTTTCTACAATTTGGGAGGAGGATGATCCCAAATACATCCAACGACCATCTCAGAAAACCCTACTATTTTATCTTCATGTGAAGAGGAAAGAGGCTAATAAGTTTTAGTATTTCTAGTCAACTGGAGTGGTACCTGTGAAACCTACCTTCTGCATGTGCAAGATCAAAGTTATGGTTGAGTTGCCATGACCACGAGAATTGGATTCCTCAGGGCAAAGACTTGTTGCCATATCTCTCCTTTGTGGTCAGTGTCTACAGAGCCATGGTACTGCCTACTCTTCTGTACGGGTCTGAATCATGGGTCATCTACCGCCACCATCTGCGACTCCTCGAACGCTTCCATCAGCGCTGCCTCCGCACAATCCTAAACATCCACTGGACTGACTACGTGACTAACGTTGCTGTCCTTGAACAGGCAGACGTCACCAGTATTGAGGCCATGTTGCTGAAAACGCAGCTGCGTTGGGCAGGGCACGTCTCCAGGATGGCGGATCACCGCCTCCCTAAGATCGTGTTCTATGGTGAACTTGCCACCGGCTGCTGCAAGAGAAGAGCTCCAAAGAGGAGAGATAAGGACTCCCTGAAACAACACCTCAGCCTAGGCCATATTGACCACCATCAGTGGTCCACCCTGGCCTCCAATCGGGAGATTTGGAGACACACCATACATAACGCTGCTGTCTCCTTTGAGAGCACGCGTAGAATCAGTCTCGAGGAGAAAAGACAGCGCAGAAAGAACCGTGCCTTGACTATACCACCCAAGGAGACCCTCCAGTGTGCTCTTTGCAACCGGTCTTGCCTATCCTGCATTGGCCTTTTCAGCCATCAACGCGCTTGCAATAAGCGTGGGCAAAGCCCTTCCCAAATTTTCGTCCGCGAAGCCAAGCCATGATGGTCATCCAAATTGTGCTGTGTTCTCTGAGGTTCTTATTCTTTCTGCATGTGAAGAGCTTTGCTTGTCTCGAACATTTTAAATCAGAACAGGTGGTGAAAACATGGGTGGAGGGAGCAGATGAAATGGGTCTTGTGTTTCTTTCTTTAACAGTGAGCTAGAAAAGTATGCCACTTCAAATCCTGGGTAATAGTGAGTTGAAAGCTGCAACAGCATGCAAGGTAGTGTTAAACCTAATCGTTTTCTGGCAGGTGTCCTGTCAGAGAGTGTTGTGCTGAAGTTAATTCGTTTTGTATCAGAAGTAGTTAACAGCTCAGTTCTGTGACAAAGAGATGTCTGGGCAAAGCCCTTGGGCGTGCTTGCTCTTGCACAGCTGCTGAGAGGGATCCAGAATATTTGCTAGGTTTGGCTCAACAAGGGAGATAGGAACCTTCATCCTTCCCTTTGCACAGTGGAGAGGAGGTAGTGAAAAGCATAAAGTCTCTTCAGAGTGTCGGTAATGGCTAATTACAAACTGCTTGGAAGACAAGCGGACAGGTTGTCCTTCCCTACCGACCAGCAGACTGAGCTGGCTGTGAGTGCAATTGCCTGCACCGCGACCTCCTGTGGCAGTGCAACCCCCCCGACTGCTTGCAGGGAGCTTGCACAAAAGACAGGCCCTGCAGAAGCACCTGATAACCATCAGGAGCTGCCCCCCAGGGCTACCTGGTGCCTGGCAGTCTGGGCTCCCTTAACTGCCTCCTGCCTGGGCTGACTGATGTAAGTGCCCACAGCTGACACTCGACCCGGGTATAAATGGAGCCCTGCCGGAGAACCAGGGTGAGCTGGTTCTCCTCGGAGCAGCAGGCAGTGCGGTCGGAGACTCTCCCCTCGGATCGGGACGCCGGCCGAGGAGACTTGCCGGGACTGCCCTCGGATTAGGGCACTGTCCAGGGGTGTCTCCCTGGGATGGAGTGACCCTCGCCCGGCGTTGGTGAGTGACCCTCTGGGTATGGTCAAGGGGGAGATTCTCCCTTCTATCGGTGAGCTGTGCACGCTGTGGCTCTCCTGCCTTCGAGCGGGTTCCGTGGTGCTCAGCAATCTGTTGTGCCGTGGTAATTCCCGACTGACACCCGAACCTGTCCGTAACGGGTCAGTCGGAGTGCCGGGCACGTTTGATTGTACTGAATGCGCGGGTGGCTGCTGCTGTCTGTCATTGCGGGTGCCTCCGCGGCATCTCTTCAGGATTAGCTCCTAGAGGTGCTCTGGGATGCCTTCACTGCTGGGGGCGTGCTGGTTGTGTAGACTCTGCATAGCTGAGTGCTCCTACCCGTGGAGAGGCTGCAGGCTGAAATAGCTTAGCTGTAATAGCATGAACTATTTCATGATAAACTTGGCACGAGTGTCCTTCAGCTGTAGCCGCGGGTCTCTCTCTCTGTGTGCAGTTTGCGTGTGATACTGGGGAGGAAAGGGAAATGCATAAGGGTGATTTGTGCTGCTATTTGGCTTGGGATGGGGAGTAGATGTGAATGAGACTCTTGCCCTGAGGTGCCGGGTCTTCTCTCTATGGCCCCGAAGTGTGATTACCTCAGACGGATTGGGATGGTGCCAGTGGCATGTGTTTGCTGGTGAGCAGTGCCATTGGAATAACAGTTGTGCTATCATTTCAAATGCCAGCACAGCTTTGGGGCAGCAGTCAGTTAAGATAATTTGCCAACTTTTTGTAGAGATTGAGAGATGAGCAGTTTGCGGTGTTTTTCCCAGTGCATTGCTCACAATAAGTGCTCAACTTAGTGTAATTAGTATGTGGAAAAACATGGTCGGGGTCATTCCATGATAGATCACTTTTTAGGGGCTGTGTTTTAAATAAAACTCTGGTTATTTAGCCTTCTGAAACTTGTCAAGTGGTTGCGATTAATGAAAATTTCCAGAATGTTGTCGCAAAGTGTCTGGTAGCTCCATCCACCATTCCTTTCTTTACAATAGGTCAGATTGTTTTCGGTATGACTGGTTGTGTGCCTGTGACACTCAGCTGACTGAAATTGCTGTAATAAAGTAGGTGTTAAAAGCACCCGTTCTTTCCTGGCCATCAGGTGTCTCTGTATATTGTTATTCTCCATCTTTTAAATTGAAAATGCAGTACTGTAGTATATCAAGGCCATAGGAACTAACCACCAAGTAAGAGATTTTTCTAGATTTCTGAACCTTCTTCTAGCTGTCTTACGGATTCATCTGTGATTGGGCTACAAGTTTCTTAGTATACGATGCCCTGAACCTGGTAGTACCTCGGCTTAGATTTTACACACGTATCTTTATCCTGGTCTGCTAGTGTTTTCATACCAGCTGTTTTATGTGCAAGAAAAGCCCTTGCAGTACCGCTCACATGCTTACTCGCTCTTATGTTCTCATTATTTTCATACCCTAGAGGAAATTTAAATGTTTTTGGCAAATCCATGCTGAACTTTGTAAGCAGCTATAAGTAAAAAGCTGTTTTTATTATTCTTTCCAATGTATTCTACGAGTGAATGAATGATGCTGGGGTTTCGCCTCCTGTTCTACCAACAGCTCTCAAAACTTTAAACTCCAGGGATCTTAGTCAACTTCCATGAATTCATGAAAGTAATCTTGAGGAGCTTTTGGATTGCCCTGGCCAGTTCTTGAGGTAATCCAGAGTAAATTTTATCAAGCACAGTTGATTCAACACTTAGTCTAGTCTCTGATGTATTTTTGTGATGGCTCAAATGAAACATGATGTAGTCAGACTGATCCATTGTGAATGAAAATCTGGGTTTTCACTATTTGATTTGTACAGAAAAAGGATGTTTGCAAAGTGCTAAATGGAAAACCAATGGATTGTGGAGAGATGTCTAATAGTGCTATGGAGATAAGTGTTAAGTGCATTTTCCTAAACACCTTTATTAATGATCTGAGAAGTCAAGAAACCAGCATATTAATTAAACATACAGATGATGAGGAATGCAGAAACCTTTGTAAATGCATGATCTGATATGGGAAAATTGCTGAGGTACCTACAGAACTTTGAAAAATGCATAAGAAAAAAAACATCCACAGTTTTTCCAGATTTATTCTGGAAAAATTAGTGTGTCTAGCATGTTTCATGCAAAAATAATGGGGAATTTAATTATTTGATATGAGAAAAATAATTGGCCTACCTGTGCAGATGTGTTTGTTCCTATCTTCCTGAATTAATGCTGTTTCCTTGGTGCTGGAGAACATAAGCTTTTTTTGATGCTTTAATTTCAAAGAATCAAGCGTGATCACAACCTGTACTGTCTTGGAACAAGGTTTGACAATATTGATGCTGGCTGAAGGGAAAACCATTAAAAGAATTGAAGGTTGTTAACTTTCTGGGTTTGATTCAGCATTTGAAGATTCTGGCTTGTAATTGTCAGCTTTGAAGAGAGCTTCAAGCTGGAAGGTGGTTTTTTGTTTGTTTGTTTTTGTTCTATTTATTAATTTATTTTAAAACTGGATTCCGTAAACTCTTCACTTAGTGTCTATTGACTTTGGGAAAGGGATCCATCTTTCTGAAAAATATCTTGCCTTTGTAATGTTTCTTGGTTATCAAGTTACCTTAGACAGAACTTAACACAGTCTGTTAGCTAATAAACTCTTGTGACCTACGTATCTGTAATAGTTACAGCATGTTTTGTAATTCGAAAAAGTTTATTTCAGCCAATGGACAATTTTTCTAAGGTTTTGGGAAGCTGAATAAAATATTTAGCTATTGACATCCTACCTGGTAATTTAGATTCATAGAATTGTAGAAAGGTTTGAGCTGGAAGGTATCTTAAAGATCATTTTCAATCCCCTGGCCATGGACAGGGACAGCTTCCACTAGGCCAGGTTGCTCAAAGCACTGTCCAACCTGTCCTTGAACGCTTCCAGTGAGGGGACATTGCAACCTGTTCCAGTGTCTCACCCCCCTCACAGTGAAGAACTCCTTAAACACTAGCTCATACCACAGTGAATCTTTAAGAAATGGCAACATAGCAGAAGCCTGACTTTTGTTCTTAGTGGAAATGGAAACAGAAGTAATTCTGCTAAAATAAATTACAACTTTTTTAATTACAGTATTTAATACCCAAAAGGAATGCATATAGCTGTTATGTCAGATTGTGTATGTAATAACCTAAATTAATCATTATTCCAACATCCCATTTAAGATGAAGCTGAAAGGAAGTAGTTAAAATATTCTAACAATACATTGAAAGACCAAAATAGAAACTTTAGGTTTGTAATGACGACTACTAGTCAACCACCTATTAGAACTGAATAAATATGTGGCAAATTTCCTTGGAAGTGCATAAATTTGCATAAAAACCTTGAAATCTATCAGTTTGTTCAGTTGTATCACTGTACATGACGAACTGTGTGAAAACACAGACTTGTGTAGGGGCATAGTGAAAGTTAGGTTAACCTTAAATCTGGAATTCCCTGAACTCTGTGGGTTTGATCACGTAGCCTCCATAATTTTTCATTAATATAATCTTCTTTTACTATTTTTCACATGGGAGGAAGAAACAGTGCAGGAAAATTTCAAAGAAGGGCTCTGGAGCTTTCTGAGGATGCTGGCCTAAAAAAAGAAAAAAAAAAAAAAAAAGAGGGAAATTCAGAGGGAACCCAAAAGATTCTTTAGGCTTAAGACTATTTAGTTAAGTACCACTTGAATTTTGCTACCAGTGTTTGAAACTGCATTGGAATATCCATTCTGTGTAGAAATCTCAAGTATTTATCCCATTTGAACCTGTGGTCAGGGTTTCTGGATGGCCACTCTGGCCTTTGCTGCTCCAGTGGAAGGAGTGGAATAATAGAGGTAGTATAGGTGTTATATAGTCTTCACAAATGTGTTCTAGTCCTGCAGTGTCTCCTTTGGTCTTCTGTACTGGATTATGTGGCTCAATTAATCTGTCCCTATGACCGCAGCCAGTGGGCTAGAAAACTTGAGTAGCATATAAGATCGTAGTGTTCAGAATGTTCCCACTAACTCGCCTTTTCTGGCTTTTGTGTGGCCAACAGCCTGGATTTGTCCTTGGTACAGGTGAACAAGGATGTTCTAACTTCAGGAGAACTATGCTTGCTTGAACCAGGTGTGAATTTGGCCTGTGTCCACAAATGCAGAGTGCACTGCCAGGAGATTTGACTAGTTTAAATTTAGCAAAGCCATTAAAGCTACTAAAAACACTGATTTCCACCCCCCCCCCCCCCCCCCCCTTCCTGTTTCTTGAAAGGTTTTCAGTAGTCTGGATTTCTTCTATCTTTGTCATATGTTTTTAAATCTCTCTCTTTCTATTCCTTTAGTTAACTTTGTGGCATAATGAAAATAATCTTAGAGCTTTTTGGTTTTTTATTTTATTCCAATGGGCCTTGTGACAGTAAAATGCTGGCAATAATGTATCTGATTAGGCTTTTTGTTTTAGTATCTAATTCTTTAATCCACAGTAATCGTCTCTTGGTTGCCAAAAAGGATAGATCGCCTGCAGAGACCTTTCTGGGAAATGGTCCAGTTCCTTGCTTGCCTGTTTTAATCTCAAGTTTGCTGTTAGAATTATGCAGCGTTATAGAATAACATGAGTCAGACACAACCACCGCGCTTTGTTGGTTGGAAGACAACTGAACACACATGCTCTCTGCAGAATAATATCAAATAATATGCTCGGTGCTTTGTATCTTGCTGGTGTTTCATTATGTGATCATGTGGATTTCTGTTTTGCTTGCTAAGAGAAAGCAGAAAAATAGTGTTGTGCTATGCTGAATGTTGTGGGAAGATGATGATTAATTTGTTAATCAGGCTTCTGGGTTTGGTATAGGGCAACTTGATGAGCCTCTTATAGGCTAAATAAATAAAATGAAATTTTCAAAGGTATTGATTGGGTGTATTTTGATTACGGCAGAGCAGAGATTAACTAGATGCTGGATAAAATAATGGTATTTTATCTTATTTGTTTTAGAAGTGAGAATAACTAGTCTGATTAAACCAGCAGCATGAGAGACCAAAACACAATTTGTTTGAATGCATCTGCCCTATTACACATGGGGCACTAGCTGTAGCCCATTAGCTCAGGTAAACTATGATGAGGTTTATTCTGGGCTGGGCTGTGTCTTGCTGCCTGTTTGTGTCTAAACTGGTAAGAGGAGAAAAAGCCCCACCTATTCCCTTCCAGAACAACTGGCGCAGCTGGGCTTTACAATGAACTGCAGATGTGGTATCTGGTGTTCTCAGCATTGCAAAGGCTGTCCAAGGGTCGGGGCAGGATCCTACTGCTTATTGCACAATTTTGTATTTTGTGCTATATTGTGTCTATTGTACAATTTCAGAAGTCCTACCCCCATCAAAAATCCTCTAGAAATATGTAGAAGTAAAGCTTTCACTTTGAGGACTTAAATTTTCTTAAATTTTCTCTTGCTGTTTAAAATTTGTCTCTATTCACATGAGAACTTACGCAACTCACTTCATCTTGATCTAGTAGTGAAGTAAAATTACCATATTAATGGCTGTAGCATGTGTTGTCATATAAATTAAAGCAATGTTAGAAGCTTAGAAATACAGCATTCTGGTTATATCTTGGTTTTGTGTGCAGCCTCTGCCAGCAAAAAAGTTCTTGTGTTTACAGAGCTCTAACTCTTTTTGCACTGACTTTCCTCAGTGTAGGCTGGATGTTAGAAATTGAAGGTGTGCAGGTCCTGTGCATATAATGATCTCAATTCAGGTTAGTAGTTCCTTTCGGTTTCCTACACCTACTCCTGCAAAGCAGACAACTATGATGGTCTAATCCTCTGTTGATGGATACTGCACTTAGTTTTATGGGGCCTGAAGAGGACCTGGGATTTCAGTGTAGGATTTAAAACCAGCAGTTAAAGATTGATGAGGAGGGAAAAGCTTGGCAGAAAATGCTGAAACTTGACCAGATTTACTACTGGTAATGAGCGTAAGTGACAAAGGCAAACCAGAAAAAGATCTATTTTAAAATAGTTAAATGTAAATTTAAATCAGCTAAATAGCAAAATATTTATACTTTTCCAGTTCCAGGTGAGATCTCTGTTGCAAAAATTTTCTGTTTTGGAAGGTCAATGGTAGTACTAAGAACTTATCAGCCTGTTAAGAGAAAATGTACCATTAGCAAAAATTGCAAGATACTTTCAACATCCATTGTTCCTGAAAAACTAATGTTAAATGATTTGGAGAGTAAGTTATGCGGCTGGGTGAGCTCCATGGTTTTCTACTTATTAATTCTGATGATACTACATTAGGTGTTCATTTGGCAATACTTTAAATAGGGATTTGGGTTGGGTTTTGCCTTGCTTCTTTCCCTAGAGGACAGAGTTATTGCTAATAAGTGGTGCTTAGGGAGGTGGATAGTATCTTGTTTCAGTAGTCATTCAGCAACACAGCTGCTCATTACTAGCGAGCCAGTGCTTTCAGAAATGACTAGCAATTTTACATGCCTCAGTTTCTGGCTACCCAATTTGAAAGCCCATAAAAAAACCCTGTGGTTTGTTTTGTTTTGGGTTTTGGTGTCGTCCCCCTCCCCCCCAAGGAAATTCTAATCATCAGCCTTAGAAATCTTAGTGGCTGTAGAACACAAGATTTATGTAGAATTCAAGAGAATCCATTTCCTTCAGTTCTGCAGAGGGAATAAGAGGCAGTTCTTAAATGTATTGATGACTGTTCCATGCTCTGAAATGATATAGAAGGACACTTGATTCTCCAACTTCATGATAACTTTCATGAAATATTTAATGCTTGCCTGATGATTTATTCCTCTCTGCATAATGCAATCTAAAATAATGGTTTCGTTAATTATTTACATTGTACTGCTGATGCTATTTCTCTCCAAGTGCTTTCCAGCAGTAGTTGTTTCTGCTTATTACCAGGAGAGACTTTAAAAGGCAGATCTCGTCAAGAAAGCAGAATGATAACCTGTCTCATTTGTATCTCTGTGTGTTTATAATGTGTGTGCTGGGTAGAAAATACTAACGGGGCTGAAGCAAGGAAAGAGGGACTTAAAATCACCTGGGAGACCCATGCTCTGAAAGGAGAATAAAGGCTGGACATTGCTGGGGCTTGTGAGTTGTGCCGCTTGGGGCTCCCGTGGCTGTGTTGGCAGGATGAGAAGCTGAAAAGAGAGGTTTTTGAAGCAGTGGCAGTGTAGAGTGAAGAACATTAAGGAACCTGAGTGAGATGCCTGAGGGTGATGATCCAGCATCACTGCAGGATTTTAAACAGCTTTCAAGGTGGTTGCGTAGGCTTTTGCTCCTGTAATCTTGTTTTAATAGGCTGTAAGTCTGACAGCCAGCAGTGAACTTGGCAGAAGTGGCAAAGGAGAGAGGAGAGGCTGCCAGGGCTTTCTGAGGATGTGTGAAAAGAAGGCCTTTGAGTCTTTAGGTCCCACGGGTTCTGCTGCCTGAAACCCACTCAAGTAAACGTAAGAAGAGAGGAGCTGCCAATGCTGCCCTCCTGTTGAAGGCTCTGCGTGCTGACTCTGCTGGCTCCGCTCAGAGCAAGAAGCTGGAGAGCGGTGCAGTCCTGCCTCCCGCAGAAGCTGAGTGGCTTCTCTCTCCAGCAGCTGGACCATTGTGCTGCTCTTGTAGCGCAGTGGGGAACAGCAGCCCCGGCTTCACAGGAGGTAGAGCAGCAGGCTGACATTTACATTTCCCTCTTGATGGCACTGTAAAAAGCAACGTTCCTCAAGGGGAAGAATGATTCCCAGTTCCTAACTATTTGTCTGGTGAAGGTCAAAGGACATTCAAGACTCAGTTTCTTAAAGGTGGCATGACTTAGCTTCTCAGATAGCGTTACCTGGGATAGTCAGGTGTTAGGTGACTGATGGTAAACTGTACTAACAAACAACATGGAGATTGTATTTAAGGAGATAAATCACAGGGGAAAAAAACCCCATTGTAAATACTCCATAATGGGTGCTATTGAAGACACAGGTGAGGGTTCTTTTTTTTTTCTTTTTTTTAATATTGGAAACAGTGAAACCCAATTTATAATTGTATCAGTGCTGTTTAAAGAATTTTTAAATTAATTAAGATCTTTGATAAATGGCACCTTAATAAGACAAACAGCGAACAGTTGGGTTTTTTTTTTTTACTTAGCATATCCTTTAGCTTTCCCAAGGACTGTAATTCAGTCCTACACAACTTCAGATTATTCACTGCAATGTATTCTACTAGAAAAAGAGGATTTCACACCCCTTCTTTTGGTAAGGGGAGAGGAAATAAAGTCCTTGTGCACAGTGGAGGACTTCTCTTGGGTCGAGGACACGTGCTGTGCAGGCTAGAATCCAGCTCAGGCCATCCTCTGGGAAGAAAAAGCCAGATTCTTCTCTCACAGTGGTAAAAATTAGGAATAATCTCAGTCAATTGATTTACACTGATATGAGGAAAGAATGAGGGCCAGCCAGTGAGACTGGTTAAGCAGTTTACTGAATTGGCTCTGATTTACTTGCTGACTAGGTCTCTAACTGCTGATGGTCAGGGGTGTAGTAACATGTCTCAGGATAAGTTATGCTCCACTTCATGAGGTACAGCTACTCCAAGAGTAAAAATTATGCGGTGGGTTGTAGAAGACAAGCTGTAACAATATCTAGCTCTGGTTAGCTGTATATGAGCTGGATCATTGTACATGCTTGTTGACTAATAGTCCAACAGTCAGAATAATCTTACTGACTTTCAGCCCAGTAGACCATGCATTAGCTCATGACTGAGAGGAGTGCCATTGGTTAATTTTATGCTTTGTAATAAAGCAGCAACAAAAAAATTGCTGTGATTTTTTTTTGAAGCTTTGCTAAGCATTGAGTAACTTGTTAGGCTTTGAACTGTGCTTGAGGACCTTGTGAAACCTTCAGAAGTGTAGCCCTTTTGATCATCACTGGAGTGTTCTGGGGCAGAAGCATTCCCAGAGAGCAGCTTGGAGACTCCATCAGTGGGCTTATTGCCCGTTTGGAGGCTTCACATGCATTCCTGGGGATTTCGGTGCTAAGCCAGTTGTCCCTGGCTTAGTCATATCAGAGACATACCACGTATCTGTGAATCTCACATTAGACTCATTTAAATAAACAAACATATAGGACAGTGGGGGCTAGGAAAAACACTGCTTTTTTTTCCAAAGGTTTTTGGCATGAGCTGAAGTGCTTCTTTATTCTTTCTAAGAGAGTTTAGACTTGTTGCTTGAGTTGTCTCATGAGTTCTCCATACAAGGCTCTTGTGAAATTCCTTGATGTGTTTGCAAATATGCAGGCTTTCAAATACTTTAAATGCACAGCAGCCTTTCAGCCCTGACCACCCCCGTGAGATGAAAAAAGTTGTCAATAGACTGACCTTTATCTCATCATCCTTATATAGAACAAAGCTTATATTCTTAAATAGGTTGCAAGACAAAGCAAAATTCAGTGTTCTCAGACATCAGTGACCGTTGCTTCCATCAGTGCCCATCCGTGTCAAGCACTCTTGTAAACACAGAACCAATGCAGACAGATAACTTGCCCATACCTGCTTGTTGTTTGTAGGGAGATCCCCTCTTCTGTGCAGCCATCCCTCAAAAACTGAGTTGGCAGTGATAAGTTGTATGCTGTTCAAAGAGCCGTTGCAAGTGTAATCTGCAGGAGTGCATCTTTGAATTTACTCATACATCTTATAGAGCTGGTCATGAACATCATTAGTAGAACTTTCTTAATAAGTACAAGCTCATCCTATTGCAGTGTTAACTACTGTAGCTCACA
This sequence comes from Bucorvus abyssinicus, assembly GCA_009769605.1. Classification (NCBI taxonomy): domain Eukaryota; kingdom Metazoa; phylum Chordata; class Aves; order Bucerotiformes; family Bucorvidae; genus Bucorvus; species Bucorvus abyssinicus. The sequence continues at coordinate 34,798,183 of CM020031.1, forward strand.
GAACTCACTATAGTATTGCAGCAGTACATGAAAATGTTCAAGTCTTGTTTAAGAAGAAACTAAGCAAGAACACGAATGAATTTCAAGGGTGTGTGAAGTTCCAGGAATCCAGGACGAGAAAATGAAATACATTGAACCATGATTTCAAGTTATCTGGATCTTCTAAGACCATTTCCATTACTACTTAATTTCCTTTGCTGTTTGTTGGATTTTGTTTCCTTATCTGGTGTTCTCTCAATTATTAAAACCCAATTACTATTTGTTTGGTTTTTAAAATTAATTATTTAAAATTCAGAATGAAGCATAGGAGATATTGAATAGCTGTGTCCATCACAATTCTTTTTTGGTACCTTATTAAAATTCCCATTAGTTTCCCGTACAACTGCTAGCTGCCTCATTTTCTTTGGAGGAATTAATTTCAAGTTGTGTGCAATTGTGTACAAGATGGGGAAAATCTATTTCTACAGTTCTGTGTGCTGTGAGAACCATTAAACCTGTCCTTTGGTTGAGGGAACTTTGGCAAGATTTTATTCTGGGTGGCTGCTCAGGTCACTGTGACTTTCAGAAATGGACCTGATTTGCATTAGAATATTTAATTTGCAGTGCTGTATCATTACACTTGTCTGTGCCTGAGAGAAAAGAATTAAAACTTCAGCAGAACCTTTTTCTTGCATGTCTTCATGAATTATTTTAAGAGTTAATGTGCACATACTGCCCTGGCTCAGAATATGTGTTATTTTGTTTGGTGTGGGGTGTTGTTAGTGTTTGGTGAATTTCTTCCTTAAGGTATTCAAAATTTAGACTTGCATATTCTTTTTATCATCATCTTTCTTTCCTATTTAGTGGTGGACCAATTTTAAGGGCATTCTGGTTTCCAGTGCTTCTGTAACGCTTGCCTGGTGGGCTGCCATTACACCACGTGGTGCATAGTCATGTTCCCTGTGTCTCCACAGGGATACTGAGTTCTGCTTCTAAAAAACCTAACTTTCTCCTAAAAATAAACCAAGAGTGTAAACCTTCCTCAGGAAAGCAGTCTCACATCTGTCAGGAAGGTGAGGTCAGATGCCAGCCATGTAGAAGAGATGCTGCTCTAGGACTCACACATGCAGCGCTGAGCTTGAGTACAGGTGTGTGTGTCCTGCTTCTGGCTGGGCAGCACTATCTGCGGAGCATGTTCCTAGGTCTGAAGGCTGGGATGGAATGTGCCCTTCAACATATCCAAGGCTTCTCAATGTTGTTGCTGGTACTGAATTTGTCTGCCCCAAGTGGGAGGTTCCCAGGCTGTATGTGCTGTAGTAGGGAAAGAGGAAGGGGGAAAGGCCAGTGTTGGGGTGGACATTAGAAATAAGAGGCCTATAGAACGGGGCTTGTTAGACCCACTTCTCTGTGCCAGGGACATGAGGGAATAAGTGTGGGAATGGCTGTTCCCTCATCCTCTGCACAGGAGTCGTTGCTATCCCATCTGTCTCCCAGCAGAAGCCAGTGTGGCTTCCAGAAGTGGTGGTACAGGTAGCCTAAACGGTGGGACTGCAGCAGGAGACTTCCAACCGTTTCCTGCTATGTCAGCATACCCTCGTGCAAGCCCACCGGTGGTCATCACTTAATGATTCTGCAACACAAACCCATTGGGAGGGTTCTGCACAAATGTTACAAAGGACAGTGATAGGAGGGGCTGAGATTTAACTGAAGGTCAGGTGTGGCCTTTGATGCTGAAGACCAAGAAAAACCTAGCTTTGATTTCGAATTGAAGGATGAGTTTGATAGGCCTAAGAACTGTATTAATTTTTTTTCAACTTGCAAGTTAAAAACCAAAACACCACCATAGCTTACGTGAGCTACTGAAAGACAGAAGTGCAAACTATTTTTTATTTCTGGTGACAGAAGCAACAAGATGTCCCTGGCAGGACTGCTGTGGACTTGAGCGTGGTTTGTCTCTCAGCCTATTTCTTGTTGCTGTGACGAGTCCCTTGTTGTGAAGAATGGCAGACTCACAATGGGGGCGCATAAATCAATCATTGGATTATGGCACAGTTGCTGTTATGGCACAATTCAGTCTGTTGTGCTTTTGCCCTGAAATATTTCTGTGTCCCAAGTTATGCTGTTTCTATTCAGTCACCTGTGTCTTCCCTCACATTCATGCTCCACTGTTTTCTGGTTGCATCAAGAATGTAAAAGAATTGGTCAGTGCTCTTCCAGTTGAGTTTGGCTTTGGAGTATTCGGCCAAACATTTAACTGAACAAATACTGGTTCTTTCTTGTAATCTCCATTACCTCTTTGGGCAGAGGAAGTCCCAGGGAATTCCTGTGCTGTATTTTCTGACCAGTTTATTCTTTGTACTTTACAAGCTATTGAAGACCTCAGCTGATATGGAAGGTTGAGAACAGAAAAATAGTTGTCTTATTGGAGCAGAATCAAAGAGTCACTGAGATGACACTTTGAAAAACATGTTGGCACCTAATTAACTCTGGAGATTTGGAGTGGATAGCGTTTGCAAATCTGTATGCTTCTGAGTGCTTAACCCTTTTACGTGTTTTTTTTTAAAAAAACCCTACCTGTCTGCATTGATAGGTTATTCTGCTCTGCCATTACCGAGGCGACTGATCTGAGGATCATAACAGGGATCTCTGAAAACTTAAGAACCTCAGAAAACTTAAAGCTTTTCTGGATCCCAGATCTTATTTATAAGAGTATGCCTTCTCAATATTTTCCTTAATTGCATCTGCAATAGCTTTTGCCTGATTTCTCAAGATTGCCTAATTCTTCAGTTCAAAAAGCCTCGTTTTCCTTGATGCCACCATGCTGACATAGTATTAGCAGAACAGAATGTGTTGGCAGTCAGCTCTCGCATTCATTACCAATTTGCCTTAGTTGGTTTCCTATTGCTAAAACTTTCATTTTCTAATACGTTACATTAGCTTTTCTTACAAGCTAAAGCTTGTAATGGTGTAAGTAGGCTGGAGTGGAAACTGATGGTTTGCAAGAACTCGTGTATGAGCAGCTGTTTAGGAAATGTATAAAAATGTGACTTGTTCAATGATTGACCTTAAACATTCATTGTCTTGCTTTGATTTTTAAACTTCTTAGCCTAGACATGAAGGCAAAGCTAAGAAATCACATGTGCTTGAGGAAGCCAGTGACAGGATGAGATTGCTTTAAAATTGCTTTTCATTCAAGTGTTATTAAAGGCAAAACCTAGCATAAAGGATTTGAAATTAAGGGTATTTAGCAGCAGGAACATGGGGAGTCAGGGGAAAAGGCATTTATCATATAAGTGATGATGGGCAGAGTACTTGCATGTAGACAATGCCACTAATTAACAACTATGAGGTAGCCCCGGACAGGACTGAGCTCAGAGGAAGGCAGAAGTCCAGATGGCAGGCTGCGATCCAGAAGTGCAGGGCATCAGACTGTGTTACAAGGTGACTGCAAGGTGAGAACAGAGACTTTTTTTTTTTTTTTTTTAGAACAACTGCTTCAGGAGCTGCTTCATAGGGTGGTAGTGATAGACCTATCTTTAGACTATACATTCTCCTTTGCTCCTAAGGTTTTGCAACATGAATGTTCTCTGGGAGATATTTAACTGCTTGGAAAATAAAAGTGAAAGCTGTTTTATTGAAGCAAATATGAACACAGATATTTAATTTACCTTCTGTGCTTAGGCATTTAGCTGAACAGTTTATATTCATGGGGTGCTATTGTTAATCCCTTTGTGGATATACAAAGACATGTGTAGCCGGTGCACAAGGACAGCCCAGGAGGCTGGGGAAGAGTGTTGGTGGACAGAGAGTAGTGCAGAGGCCAAGGAGCCCCCTCTCATGGGCTTTTGGGGCAGCATGTAGCACCTGGGCAAAAAAAAAAAAAAATGGACTGTTTGCTGTTCTTTACTTCACCTTGGCAAAACTTTTTCCTCTTCTAGCGTGTATCTTGTATGCACTGTTCATCTCTCTGGGCTAATATATCTTAGTCCTTTGCTGTGAAGCACTGCATTTCTTAGGTAAGTAACACCACATTTCAGCAGCCTTACCACTTTGAGAAGTATGGCACTACAAGGAAAACCTGCAGAGTGAAGCCATAAGATGGGGCGTAATCAGGGTGACACATATAATATACTAGTCCTCAGTGAAATGTTGAGGTCTTTTAAGTCTAATTATTCATAACATGTATCAATTTTTGATGTAAGGTCAAAAACTTTTCAGAAAAGGTGAATCATTACTGACTAGTGTGTGTATGGGTTAAGTTTCAATATCCAAATACTTCTTCACACAGTCTGTGATTTGGGTGCAAAATATGAATGTAGAGACTTTGCAAATAACCAGGAGGAAAGACCACAGAATATATCTTGTTGCTAATGCCCCTTGGCATGGTTTGCAGGGAGAGGTTTCAGCCCTTAGACTGGCTGTAGAAGAGTATCTGTTAAAGGCTGATGCTGATTTGTAGTCTCCAAATGTGAAATTAGTCTTCTCAAGCCATATTGAATTTCAGATTAACATTCTGAATCTCAATTTATGCTTTATGATTCTGTAATAACATGTGGCTTCCAGGCCTGAGTCTGGAGATTACTTTTTTTCTCAAGTTAAGAGTCTGTATTCACCATTCATTTTGTTAAAGGGAATGCAAATTCAGGACTGGGCTGCTAGCTGGGGACAAACTTTAACCAGTATCAGTATATGTATTACATTAGAATAATTCATAGTATATAGTATGAGACAACTGCTGTTGACTACGATTAGAAGAATGCTTGTGAATGGTTGTTCTTGTTGTATAGATTTGTTACTTGAAACTAGTTCACAGGACTTAGAATACTGAGCCCGGTGTTTACCACGTGAAAACATTCATGGTATTGAATCTCAATTAGTGTTCTTAGGAAGAGAACCCAAAGATGCTGCAAACAACAGCTGCAGGGAATTGATTAAAAATTCACTGAGTATAAAGGTAAAATGTCTTTGTGCTTTTAGTCCAGATTAACTACAATGCTCAGCTGAGCTATTGACTGAAACTTCTGCTGTTCACTGAAAACCATTTTGTATCTTTGTGGAAAGCATGAATTGGAATGACAGCACTGAACATGTCCCTTTTTCTGCTCTATTTTTGCCTTGGTATAAGGCAAGAAAATGGTTGTGGGACACATTATGGCAGCCAGTAAAAAGAGCACTAAGATGCCAAAAGCCTTAGCGTGATGCGATGATGAAAAATGTTCTTCTATGCAATTTTGGAATAAATTGACATGAATCATGCACTTTCTATTTCAATATACTTTCTTACTGTAGTAATTCACTGCATTTTATGGCATGAGAGGCAACAGTCATCTTTTTTGTATGTGAAGACAGGAATGCAGCAGTCTGACAAAGCTGTCAACACTAAATAATTCTAAACTAAAAATTTCTGTAAAATTTATAAACCTCTGGGCTTAGAATTCAGAGCGGAGTTCAGCAAAAAGCTGCAGTACCAAAGATTAACAAGGGCTGATCTCAAATTGCCCTTGAAACACAAACTATGATTACGTTTTTCTCAGGACTGTCCTGACAGGTTTTAGTCTTCAAAGTTCTAGTTTAGTTGGCCAACTTTTCTTTTAGTTTTTTAAAAAACTGTTTTGTAATAGAAATAAAGGCAGCAGTATATGATGTGCAGTGCTGAAAATGTAGAAATTATAAAGACAGCTTAAAGAGTTCCTCTGTTTATATAATTTACTCTTTTCCTGTTTCACGGACTCAGTCTCTTTATGGTCTTTGGTCCTTACATTGATGTAGATTTGGAGTAATACGCTAATATCAGTGGAAAATTGATGTAAAGCCTCTCAGAGATCTGAATTAGTTTCTTCATTTAACTCCAGCTTCCCTTGAATCTTTATAATAGATACTTAAAGCTTTATTGCACATGACTTGTGGGTGCATGTATATTATATCTGAAATGCTTTCAGATAGAACTGGAATATTTTGTAATAATTTTTCATCAGTTATGTAGTGTCAAAATACAAAGCAGTGGGGAGCTGGACCAGGAAAGACATAACTTCTTGTTTAGCCTGTCTATCCTTGAGCAGTTGCTACTCTGACTGTACAGTGGGGCGTACCCAAGTTAACTTTAAATTAGCTGGTTTGGCAAGAGCACAGTAGCATGAGGTAGCTGCCAAGAATTGTGTTTCAGCCATGTGCTGAACTTGTTGCTGTAGTTAGCTTGATCTAATGTGACCTGAGTTCAAGGCAGGGACTGAGTTGCAGAAATGGCTTTAGCATCAATATGGATGCAAACATATAATTGACATGCTACTGTTGTTATCTCAAGAGTCTAATGTGCTGCTTCCAAGGGCTGATGTAACTCCTACTGAGGGTCACAACAAGGGAAAGAGCTGTCAGGGGAATGTAAGTGTTTGTATGTAAAGGTAGTTCTACTTTAGACATTTTTACCCCTTCTGACTTGCAGGTGCAGGGTATGATGTAGACAGAGGAGTAGGGAGCTGCCAAGATGTGAAGGCAAGGAGACCTAGTGGCTGGCCTTCTGCATGTGTTTTCTGGGCACGGTGAGTTCCCTTAAGATAGTTCAGGAGCCAGAAGTGATTTCTAAGTGTGCTCTCTTCTTGTCTGTGGAGGTGGTCAGGGGGTAGTTCTGAAAGGGCCATGGACCAAGTGAGATTGCAGGCTCAGGGTGTGGGAATAGGTAGATCTACCTTTCTGGTGTAGAGCGTAGCCTTTTTGTGGATTTTTCCTGATAGTGATATGGGAGCAGGAAGAGATATAAATACCAATTCTGTCTTTGCTCCTGATAGGTGTTGTGAATTACTGCTTTATCTCTGCTGAATCACTCTACTGCTTACAGCTGGGCTGGAAATTTTAAATTTATAGCATTCCTGAAATGAAGGAGCGTGCTGGTGACTGTGCTCTATGTGCAAAATGAGGGTTTCCTCATACATTTAGTTCTTGTGGGTGGTAGAAGAGGCTCTTAAGTGAAATGCACTGATGTGAATAAGAAATCTCACCTTTGGCTGTCTGTGCTTACCCAAAGGGTGCAAGACGTGCAGTTTATATTGCTAAATATCTGTGAAGTTATATTGTTGCTGGGTTCGTTATTAGTAGGTCTTCATCTTCCCTTCTAAAATCAATGGTTTCCTTTGTAAGATTTAAATTTTCCGTGCAATCCCTTGTCTATGGTAACAAAGGATGCCTGATTTAGCAGTGACATTTGCTAGTGAGGCTCACCGTCAGGTGATTCAGCGTCTGTTATTAGCCTTTACTTTGTTCCCAGGGAGTACTTCTCAATTTAGTTTGCCTCATATGGCGTTTGGCTTGATTTCTTGTTGAAAATTAAAATGTTTTGCCCTTAGATTCATCAGAGGCTTTTAAAACTTGAATAGCGAGAAAAACTCATTAAGGTCAAAGGCAAGAATAATGTGTTTGAGAAAATAGAAATGTTGGAATCCTTCACTCTTCAAGTCATGTCAACAGCTTTTCACTTCACTCTCAGTATTGTTGTCCCATTGAGGTTTGTCTCTTAATTATCTGTGGAGCAAGAGAGGAAGATGTTCATATATAACCATGAAAGTGTCAGATGCAACCACAGAAGCACCAAGCATTTCTATCGGGGTAGCAGAGCAGGCAGTGCAGTTGATGCTGGGCCATCATTTGAAACATTGCGTACGTCCCATTTGTGTTAATAAAAGACACTCCAACATAACAATGAGGGTCAAAAATGCAGTGTTGATATGGAGAGCGGGCAGTTTACCAAAGAGGTTGTAATTGCCTGGATGGCCGGGCACTGACTGAATGTGCCAACAAGCCCAAAGTCGTGTTTCAAAGTACACAAATAATGACTCAGTATATATCTACATTAGCAGTTTAGTTTGGACAAAGAATGTGTTTTTAAATTGACCCTTCTGGGTTTTCCCACTTGCCAATTTGGGTTCTCATTGTGGAACAGTCTTGGGCTGTGGAAACCGGTGATAAAACTAAACTGCCAGACATGCCGCAGGAGCACACCTAAATAAGCTCTAGCTGCTAATGGACTTTCAGCCTGTGGGGACAGACTACAGCAAGTTTGAAATACTGCTTACCTTCTCTCCCTGAAGTGTGCCTAGTGTGAAATTGTGCCTCTCAGCACCAAGTGTTTTGCTCTACACATGCACTCCCATTGCACCATGCTAGCTGCTGATGCAGATGTAACTGTAAGGCATTAGCAACGGGTTTCATCTTTTCTGACTTTAGCTTCTTAAAAGTAGCTCTGCTAGTCAGGAGCAGAGATACAGAAGACATGAATCACCCTTTGCTTTAAGTGGGTGCTCGAGATAAGCTGAATCACCCTCAGGGGCCTTCTGTGTATTTTTCCATAGCCTGTAAAGGAAGCCTAACTTCTAGGTATCTACTTGTATCTAACTGCTAGAGCTAAATGAAAAAAGTCCCATGAAAATGGGGAAGAAGAGACTCAAAATTATAGGAGAATGATGCAAAACAAGCCATAAGAAGATGACCCAGAAGCTCTTATTCTCAGGGCAATTATTTCAGAAGAATTGGATGTAATATTAACTAACAAGTATTTTTGCCTAGTAATATTAAACTGAGATGTTAAAAGAAGACATCATACATCTGGCTGTGGAAAATAATGATAAAATAAAAACCCTGAGTATTTTTACATAAGTGATACATGATTCAGTAGCTCATCAGGAAGTTATGATTATGAGAGGATTTTGTTTCAAATCCTAAACAATTTGCATGCTTTGCAGGAGGGGGAAAAAACACCAGTAGTTAGATATTGTTCATTTGGAAGCCATATATGAGATAATGAAGCTCTTCACTAGAAAGTGAATGTGCCGTTTGACTTAAGCCTTTCAATGCCAGTTGGCCAACACAGATGATTGAGTATGATGTGGTGTACCTGTACCATGGGTGCCTGTGTAGCATCTCACAGTAAAACAGAGAGTGCATCTCAAGGCTTCTTAATTGCTGGTTTTTGAGCAGATTATTTTGATTCAGTGTTGAATTAGGTTCCTTGCCTGAATGCAAAAAATGCATTTCAGTCCGATCTAAACTACTCTGAATGTTTCTGCTAAGTAGGACCGCTAAGGGACTCTGTTTGAGTCACTTATATGGTTCTGATATTAGACTTTGGCTTTTCTTGGTTAATTTGCAGGTAACATTTGATAATGCATTACTTTAAAAATTTGTAATAAATCTTTTTATTTAAAAATATTATGGTCACTGTTATCATTTTACATGCTGTAGCATTAATGCCAGAAAAGCTGAAAACAATAGGATCTTTAGCAAGGTATTTACAGAGCTTTTAAAATCGGATTGTTGAGTGTTTTTCAATGCCTCTAGCTTGGTTTTGTTCTATTACACTAGCAAAGATCAACTCTTTCTTGATTCTCATTCATTTTAATAGGGAATTCAACCTCAATTATGTTGAATTTTATGTTCTTTCTGAAGTTTATAAAATATCATCATACTCTAAGACTGTTTTTCCTAGACAGCAATTTTTAAATCAGCGCCATTAAAAAAAAAAAGTCAGTTTCAATAGTTCTTCTATGTAACAAGATTTTTACAATGCACAAATACTTTTATGATGGTCTTCAGGTTATCTCTTATATTCTAATGATAACTTGAAGACTCATCCCAGTTTTCAGCATGGGCTGAGCAAATACAAGAAAAAATGTCACAATCTTTCTTTGCATTGTCTGGAAATCCACTGAGAATACCTTACCTCTTAATTCCTTGGTTACCACCTGGGACAATAACAATCTTTACTGTACTTTCATCTGCTTATGAATATTACTGCTTGAAACATAAATCTGGTGGGTCAGTAGATTTACAGCCACCTTCTCTTTTTACTTACTGAACAGGAAAAATGTGAGTAGGAGTAAAATTCTGTAGATACTGCCTTTGCTCTGTTGTACTTTATATGGAACACTAATACTTGGTTAACTGCTTCCCCTAATTGTGTTAGTAATGTGTTTGCTAACTGGCATGAACCATGACCAACTAATTTTTGTTTTATTATAATCCATTTGCCTTTTTCCACCCCTCTTTAGACTAGCTAAATCACCAAGGCTGTTAAATTGCTGGGCTCTTTCCAGAGTACTAGCAAAGCTGCTACCCAAGCCGATCTGGCCAGTTTGGGACACTGTAAATCTTACGTGACTGCTCCAAGTTCAGTGCTCACTGTTTTTGTACTGACATCTATTTATGCAGTTTAGCTCTGGTAACCGCACTGAGTCAATCTAGAAAAGGTAAACCTTCTCAGGCTAACATTAAAATTAATCCATTTTTTATTGTTTCAAAACTGTTCACAATGTGAGTTTAATTTTGGCAGAGGAAAACATTTGGCATTTGGAAAACAGTTTTTTCTTTACTGGGCAAATTTTCCTTGGCTTTTATCTATATCAGAAAATAATGTGGAACAATAGAAGCAGAACTGAAAGGCAGACTGCTTGTTGATGAGAACTTGGCATCTGCACTGTATGTTTCAGCATACAGTGGACTAGTCTGGTATGTAGACTGAATGCCCTGTAGTTACTGGAAGGCATCAGGTTTTCTGAAACCTCTGCCTGATGTGAAGCAAAGTCCAGTAAGCAGAGATACTTGGAAGAGATCTACATCAAAACCACTTTTGAACTAAGCTAGATGCATCCTGTGACCTGGAATGCTGCTGGAAGAAGAGTCTGGCTTCATCTAGTTACTGCAAATGAAGCATTCAGGATGTCAATGCCAAGATCAAATACACATTTTTTTTTTTCCTTCTGAAGTCCACCTAAACCCTTGCCTTCAAGAAGTCTATAATGAGAAATGTGCCAGAGAGCGTTTGGGGATGAATTTTTTTTCAGTTTCTCCTATTGAATTTTCTGCTCTGTGTAGACAAATTATTTACCGAAGAATGGCATGGTGATATTCATTCCTATTATGTGAGTGTCCCAACCATCATGAAAGTGTCATTCTCACTGCTCGGTCTCTCAGTGACCCCCTCATATGAAGTATTAGAGTTAAAACGAGGGTAATAGCAGTTGGATAGACCTCTTTGTGAATTCTTTCAAGTGTTTGTCTGACGTGAATAGAATGTGGATTTTTCTTGAGGGTTTGCTGTTGGGAGCTGCTTGACATTGTGAGATATACTTAAAGAAAAACAAGGAAAAGGGCAACTCCCTGCTGTGGGTAAGGTTCCTACTGGTGAGGTAGGCTGTGGATCCATGTCCCTCCTGTAAGAGAAGGAAGCATTGCTTCTGAGATATCTCTGCCCTTTTGGAAGACTGACTGTCTGTGTTTTGTTCTGGGATCAACAGAAGATAATGCGGTGAATTAAATGAATATTTGGCGATTCTGCTTGGGAATGGAGTAAACAAATATATATTTAACTGGAAAAACTTGTCAGGTTAATGAAATGTATTACTACTCTCTTGAATTCTTATATTGACCTTACAGGTAAGAAGAATCCCTCTAATGGCACTGACACTTGAGGTAAATTTGACTGATGATTCTGGACTAGTAAGGGAGAAAAGGACTACCTAGTCCAAACCATGAATTTCCAATACCTTGACCCATTTAAAATGTTTTTCCATCAGAATTATTTAAAGCAGCATCTTTATAAATAGCCCCAAACCATAAATGTTCTCCTGTTTGGGGAAAAAGTAAAAATATTAAAATGCCAAATTTTCTATTGAAAAAATGATCCCACAGAGGAAATAAAATGAGAAGAATGACAGACAGGAATAGTCTGTGTAGGTTAGATGAATATATATGTGGTGCTGTCCTCAAAAGTGTTTGTCTTCTGCTGTCTAGAAATTCTTTTCTAACAATAAGGAACCTGGTTAACTGACACTTTGGGAAAGTAACCATTAATTCTTTACTATCACAGGAGGGAATACTTCTGTGGTCATCTTCTCAGGATAAGGTGATTTGGTTTGGCTTTGTTAATGCATGGCAATATCACAGTAATTTTGCATTATTGTGGAGTGCTCCTGGAAGCACACAGGGAAGATGGTATCTGGAAGCAGAATAAAAGGTAGAAAAAAAAAATGTGAAGAAAAAGAATAAGACTCACTTGAGGGAGCTCATCTTTGTATCTGGTTTTACGGAGCTGTGAAATTATACTACTTACTGAACATGATTTTTATTGTGGCACTATTAACTATATTGCTCTTACCACAGAAGTTTGTTCTAATGCCTTATGGAAACTGGCACTAGACTTTTCAGTTTTAAGTGCTTTTTTTGTTCTAGGCTATAGACATGCCTCTTAAAAAAAACAGAAGAAGGGCCAGAAGAAAGGAAATGAAAGCAGCTTAGTAATGCTAGAAGTCGTTGGTAATAGAAGAGAAAACTTGAATTTCAGGAAGCAGCTACTGCGATGAACAGATTGTCTCACTTAAAGAACAGCAGATGTGCCATGGAGAACTCTTCAAACTGTTATGATTTTGCCAATTTCTTGCCATTGATTTTGTTGTCTTTGCTTGTATTATTACCATATATATACTCGCGTAAGAGCAAAGCATATTGTTTAGGTTTCTGTTATGTTTATATTTTCTACAAGGAACAATATTACTTCGAGTAACAGTAATTGTTTTCTTTAGTGGGCACTAGGCTACCTGATAGTGGCAACAAAATATTGTGACTCAGAAGATAAGCAACCTGTGAAGACTTATGGCTAGTTTTGTAACCTCAGGATCCCACTCTTGGTCAGTCTTGCTGGGTGCAGAAGTAGTCAGTCAAGTTGCCAATAAAACCCCCCGCTATCTCCTTCTGTTAAGAAATTAAGGAAAGAAGCAATTCCTGCTGTCTGAAGGAGATCCTGTATATGTGTGAACATCATGGCCTGCTGGTTTGAAATGCCAGGTGTTTTTTGGGAGAGAAAACTGGACTTTGTGGAGTAAATCAGGAAATACATTTCCGTAAATAAAACCACCGTTTTCCTCTAGGGAGATGTGGGTGTCTGGGTTTCATTCTGACCTCCGGAGAAAGAAATGAGGGACTGAAAGAGGAGGCAAGGGTTTAAACTACCTCCAAGTTATGGAGGGTAGGGGGGATGTCAGTGTGAGAGGGTAGTGCTTGAAAGAATTTTTGTACGCCTCCTCTCAAAGGCCTAAATTCAATGCTGTTTGATGTCCACAGCTTCTAGTGAATTCTGTGGGGTTGAATAATGTTTTCTTTGAATAAGCTGTAGCTATACCGTAGTGTGCCTCTACAGAAGTGAGTCTTCTGTCAGCCCTGTTTCTGTGGTGCCTTGGTGTGTGTCCTCACCTGGTCACAGGCTGAACAAGCCGGGTGTCTCTGGGAGGAAGGTCAGCTGCAAGCTGCGTGCTGGGACAGCCTCCATGGGCACCAATGGGCATTTGGGTCCCAGGGGCCCCACTGGAGCCCGAGCAGGGTATGTGGTGTGAGAGATCCACTGCCAGAGGGTGTTGCTCCTCCTGAAGATGGGTGCAGCCTTTGCACGCTGCAGGGCGGCCCTAGGTGTAGCCGCGTGGCTGCAGGCCTCGGCCTGGGGGCGCGTGGGCCTCAGCACGTGTGGGGCTGGAGCTTCCCTCGCAATATCAGCTTGTACCTAGGCAGACTCCCAGAGCAGTCAGGCCTTGCCCCAAGTTTTTTTCTATACTGTTGCTAATAAAAGCTCTTGTCGGGGCCCTGGGGCCTCTCCCCACCCCGCCCATGGCCCAGGACCCCATCTCGGCCCCTGGGGGCCGTCAACACCTGCCCCAGTAATGCCACAGGAGTGCTGGTCTCCAGCTCCCCCACGGCCCTGTCCTGCCTGGCCGTGAGGCCCACCCTCGGGCCCATGGCCTGGCCTGGCCTGGTCCCAGGGAGCTGCCTGGTGCCTGAGGCTGCCCTGTTGCCCCCTGGCTAGGGCAGTGGAGATGGGTCCTTGCTCCAGCACCGTGGCCCCAGTGAGCCATCGGCCTCCACGATGCCATGACAACTCTTTGGGGTGAGAGGAATGGGCCTCGTGGTGTCTGGACACTTGTAGTTGGTCCTCGGTGCTGTCAGCCGCCTTTACCAAGTTGGTGAAGAAATGTAACTGGTAAATCATTTACTACTTGCTGCTCTTCTCGTTTGTATGCTCCATTTTCAGTGTCCAGGCATCTCCGGATTAATGCCTTTTTTCTATTTGGATTGGTTTCTTTTTCAGTGTCTTTTCATTGCCTAGTATCCAAGTACTCATTCCTAGTTTCTGTAAGCTATCTCTTCCTCTCCTAAGAAAGCAACAGAGCACCACTTTTTGCCATCTTCCCTTCCTCTCTTTTTTAACCTTTTTTTATTCTGCAAAATTCTCTTGTATGGGACGTTTTCTTAAAAGCACAAACTTTGCTGCACAGGGAATACATTCCCGTTTCTGCCACTCAATAGTTAAGTGGTCTGGAGAACTAAATCACTTTTGGTGTCTGCTCCTTGTCAGGGCTTATTTGGTGCACAGTTTATTCAGAGGAATTGAGATGGGAAAAGCCAGTGGACAAATGGATCACAACTTTGTTTGAAGGAAAAGTCGGATTAATATAAAAGGGAGTGTTTGCTAAAAGTCACCCTTGAGGTGACAGTGGATTTAACATTGTGTGTACTGTGATTTTGCTGTGCTGGCTGAGTTCGTGAGAGCGTGCGGGCAGCTCAGCCGAGGAGAGGCACCTCTCACCCAGCACGAAGTGTCTGTGAAAGCTGTGAGTGGTGCTTTATTCTGCATACTGGCAAATGACCTTCACTAGGATGCTGAAAGGTGTTTCCATGATGCCAACCATAGGCAAGCGCATTGCTGGAGTGTTGTTTGTACCTCTCTCAGTTATTCCTTGGCCAGTATTTCTATGTATAAAGAAGCGTCTATGCTATTTCACTCTTTTAATACCCTGTAACTGCCTCTGTCCTGGGGCATGTGTTCACTCGCATACACCAGCGCAGCAGGCAGTGGTTTCCACATCCTCACACTCACTCCGCTGTGTGAACTTGCTGTGAGCGTCAGAGATCCTGCTTCACTCCACCATTCATCTGTGAGAATTTGCAACCAACGTTCTTCTTTTCTAAGAGAGTATCACATTATACATAACAATTATTTTGGAGAGTGGATTCTTTGCGCTACCTGTAGTGATGCTGCAATCGGCTAGAGCAATCAAGAAATTTGGTTATGCCTCTCTGCTTCCGTAAATGTTTCTGTTCCTAATAGGATATCGGCAGCAGAGATGGAGACCCTTTGACATTATTTTCTTGCTGAGGGGCAGAGCCAGAGAGAATAGACTGCTGCTGAACTTTGTTTTGTAAATGGTGCCTTGAAGACTGGCATTCACTTCCAAAACTCAGTGTTTTGTGTAAGCTGCCTCAAAAAAGATAATTTTAGAGCAGTCATTTTTTGTTGTCTGCATTTTCTCCTGTTTGGTATGTCTGAGAAATCATCATCTTGCAGTCCCCCCTAAAGTATACATTTTGGATAAACCTCCAGAAGGTTTTCTGTCAGAATTTAACTCTGTGGAAAAACCTGACTGAGAACAGGATATATGCTTGCCAAATACTTTTCAAAGTGCTCTTGACTTCATGATTGTCCTATATTCCTGGATTTAGTTCAGGTTGGGTGTAAAGGGTTCTAAGGTTGCATAAGGCAGAATTTTCTCTTTCTGCCCATTTGACTTCCAGTCAATAAAACTTCCTTTCAGCTTTTTATGAAGTATTGAACCTTCTATTATTGAAGTGTTTATCAAAGTTATTTCACCATTAATCCATTCTGTAATACAAAGTTGTTCTAAATCCTGTGCTCAGAGGTGTGGACTATGGCTTACCTCATTCTCACAAACTCCTACAGCATGCTAGAGTGCACTTCCAAATATGAAGAGAAAAGGCCCTGAATGGAAATAAGTTACATGGACTTAAATTTAGACCTTAATATAACATGTAAGGAGGACTCTAGACAACAGACATGATGACCTGGAGCATGCAAAATCCTAGTCGTGTAAAAGGAAAAAGTATATAATGTGAAAGATTCCGTAGTTTTTCCAGTGGCCACTGAATATTGTATAACTGCCCTTCCTTTAAAAACAAATGGATTTCCATATCCATATATTTGCTTGAAAAAAAAGAGCTGCCTCCGTTTTGACTTTTTGGAAAGAGCTATGTGCATAGTTCCAAGAGGCTTTTCTCCTTCATCAGTGCTGTGTGTTTTGCCTCTACTTTGATAGTGTTTAATTGTTACTTTCTTCCTTTCATGTAAATATGGATGTTTACATGAACATACATTTCACACATTTTTAAGCAGCGTTTTCACATTCTTGATGATAACAAGATAGCAAGCTGTGATATATGTGTTCTTTTAGAGCCGCAAAGAGTTTATAATGAGTCATTATTATAATTTGTGTGTGTGTCTTTGACTGATGCTATTGTAGCTTTCCAGGCAGATGTCCCACCCACTGTGTGTTTCTAGTTTCAGTCTGATGAACTGCTAAAGCTACTGGACATTGAACAGTAGTTCTGGCATCCCACAATGCATTAGTAATAACTTTTCAAGATGAAGAGGCTTTAACTGCAGCACACAATCAGTAGCCTACACTGGAAGAAACAGATCGGAAAACCGCTGTTCCATGAGCACAGAATTGAAAGAGCTGCATAAGTAAAATGACAGACTATTCATTCCAGTTTGGAAAGCATGAATAGGATTTTTGATGAAGCTTAATTTTCTTCAAACTCTTCAGCCATGGATAACCTATTTAAAATAAAAATAGACATATTATGGAGCACTGTGCTTGTCACTGTTTATTATTTTGAAAAAGCACGGGTCCTCCTCCTCCTCTTTGGTAATGACAAATAATGAGTTGCATCCTGATCTCAATTTCAGTGGTACAGAATGGGTATAATTCCCCTGGCTGCATTGACTTTGCTTCACATTTATGGCAGAAAATGGAAGGAAGCATCTGGACCAGTGATTTTAACGGCTTGCAAATAACAAGGCGTGTGTTCTCTGACACATCACTGAGCTGTAAATTTTTAAAATGTTTGGTGTAAGTTAAAAAAAACCTCTGGTAGATAAAATTTTAATTGAAAAGATGTATTTTACGGAACAATGTCACACATCGCTATTGTTGCCAAATGAGCCTCACAGGCATCCTATGCCCTTTGTACTGACTGAAATTTATTTCACCTTTGAACTGAACACATCCTTGAATGATTTATACTGCCTGGTATGCAGTTCAGCTAAATCCATTTCATGAGATTTAAAAACAACCAAAAAAAACCAACCCACAAAACCTGCAAAAACCCAGTGCTTTAGAAGTGAACTTTCAGCTGGATGTAACTTTAATGCTGGATATTGAGTCTGCCTCAATTCTTTCTGGGCACTGTCTTGCTGTACAGATAGCCATGTTCACTTTAGTGAGCTGCCTTATGGAGCACTGCCCCAGTCAGCTCCAATGACATGATAATAATTTCACCTTTTATTAGATAAGTGACAAGCTCCTTGGGGAACATGCAGACCTGTGCTGGACATGGTGAAAAGCTGGAGCAGAAGATGGGTAGTAACAGAAAAATACAGCCTCCCCTCTTCCTCCTGACTGTTTATTTTCTTACATAATTATTCTTTGCTGCAATCA
The DNA here is from genome assembly GCA_009769605.1 of Bucorvus abyssinicus. Lineage (NCBI taxonomy): Eukaryota > Metazoa > Chordata > Aves > Bucerotiformes > Bucorvidae > Bucorvus > Bucorvus abyssinicus. Next base: position 34,815,705 of record CM020031.1, read on the forward strand.
GAAGTATAGATGATGCCATAAGTCAGCAACTTCTGAAAAACCACGTTAAGTAGCTTGTAGATTACTCTCTCATTTTTTCTGTACTTCCAGCCATTTTGCAATGTAACACGTGCAGAGAGGATGAGGTCATGTAAGTCTTTGTTAAGTCTTTGTTACAGCCGACCTGTGTTTTCAGCTCAGGCTTCTACCTCTTCTTTGCTATTTTTTAAAGTGCAAGATTATAGGTAGCTGGAATAAGTGTTTCTGAACCCTCATTTTTCCAAAATGCCGATCAAGTGGGCAGGCTGTTAGTGAATGTTTTTGAAAACTGCTTTGTCTTTACAGTGGTGCTTGGGGAATTACAATATATCATTTGTTAATCACTGTCAGTTTGCAGGCTTTCTTTGTTCTCTATTATGGAAGTATCTGTAGGAGAGAGCAAAGGAATATTATGGTACTCTAGTGTGACTAGCCAAAGCCAAGGAAGAACGTATGACCAACCATCAAAACATTTTGCCAACTAATTTAAGTCTCACGTAGCCTGAGAACAAATGCGATGAGCAAACACCTCACAAGAGGTGAAGGCAGCAAAGAAGAAAAAGGATTACCTACCTCAGACTGCTGCTTTATTTGGGGCAAAAATTTTGCCAGCCCTAGTTTAGAATGGTGGTCACTGAAATAAAAGTTTCATTTGTAAGCACGATTCTGTTTTAAAGGAAACTGCAGAAATTTTTGAAGGCTTGGAGATGTATTTATTTGTTTTTCATGCCACTGTGCCAGATGAAAGAGAAGGTGAACACACTGGTTAATGCTAAAAGAAATTAAAAATACCAACCAAATAAACACTTGCAAAACTGAGAGCAGGAATTCACATCAATCAACTATGGAGAGATGAATGTGTAATCTGTTGAGGTAACAGTTGTTCCTGTCTGTGCTGATACTGATTGGATCAGATTTTGATCCTAATGAGTTTTACTTAATAGCATGAGGCTGTGACCTGAACTGATGTCTTTTAATGTCAGTGGAAGGACCTCCAGGAAAGACCCAGTGGGTTTCAGATCAACTTTTCTTTACAGACTGTTTATTTCAGTGGCACAGCTTAGCAGAACAAGCTTTTGATGCATGTCTGCAAATACACAAGACTAAAGCTGGCTGTTCTCTTAATTTCTTTCAGCAGACACAGAGTCCGAATGGAACTTCCCACCATTTGAATGTCCATTGTTCAAGTGAGTAATTCCTTTTGATTTTGGGGTCATCCTCTTGGCTATAAGGTGGCTCAAAGTGTAGTCAGTACTTTCAGAGTGTTAGGCATGCTTGGAGATACTAGAGCTAGGGGCTTTGTGGTTTTCTTGTAGCTGTCTTTATGGTTAGTCTGTCTATAATTCCAAGGCTTTCAGCATAGTTACAACTTTGGTGCAATACCCTGAATGAAATTGTCTAGGATGCAAAAATAACCAACTTTATTTCAAGTGGATTTTTTCCACTTAAAAGCTGACAGTACTAGCATGAGGTTACTGCATTGCTTACTAGCCATGATTGAATAGTATCCATCGTGTTCAAATGGGAATGTCTTTTGTCTTCCTTTTCTCAGTGAAGCTTGACAACTCTTGTGAACACGTGTAATAATGATATTTTTATTCCATCATCAATATTTAATAGTGTGAAAAATGAACACTTTATGGACTGTCCATAACCTTGCCAAAGTTTGTACTGGAGACTTTAAATTGTTCAGTCAAGACACTAGATTTTATGTCCTTTCAGACTGACCATAGTGAATAGACAAAGGGTGTTATGGAATCTATTTGCCTTGTGCTTCTTCTAGAGTGAGTGAAATGCAATAGGTCAGCTGGCCTGGTAAACAGAAATCCCCTGGAATGAATAACTAGCAGCTAATACTTTCTTCTGTTGCCTTTGTCAACCCTGTAATGCCGTATCATTTGCTTTACATCTAAAATGTATGATTCTAAATAGAAGAACCTGTATTTGAGAATAAAATCAGATTAGTTTCTGATACTTGATCTGCATGGGAGAGAAACTGAATTTTGCCTTGCTTCAAAGACTCTCAAGGAAAAGGGGTGCTGCATGTATCCTAGGGAGAAAGGAAGAGGAAAGGCAGTGCGTTTTCAGCTGCCTCCCTTTGGGCCTTGCGAACAGCCTTTCTTTCTTGCCTGGTTTCACTCTCCCTTCCCTCTTCCCCCAGCCCACAGTAAAGGAACATGGGGGTTAGGAGAGGGAGGAAAATTCTTGAGATTCAATGCTTGTGGGATGTGGAAAGGAGAACCAGCTCATGGGAGAGCCAAGGCAGCCCTGAGGTGAGTGGGTGATGCAGGACAGGAAGGTAGCCCTGGGAAAATGGTATTTGTAAATGCTGTTGCTTTTCATTTTGTTGCAGTGTGGGGACTCGTGTCCAAATCTGCACTTGGGTGCTCAGATTATGTTGTATAACTGCTTGCTCACGGGGTTTTTAAGTTGGGGCAGAGGAGAGAAGTGGGATATGTGTACACTGGGGTAACAGAAGAAGGGCAAAGGGGAGGAACATGTGCAAGACTGTGTTTTAAGAATGAGTACTGTCAGTAATGCAAATTTAAAAAGTTTGCATGTAGGCTTATCAGAGTTGAAAGGTAAAAGTTTTGCAACTCTATGAATTGCCTAGGTATGACCTTCTGCATTGGCATTTAGGGTTTAGTCTTCTTCCTGCACTGCAGGAAAGTTTTGAGAAGTGTGTGTAGAATGGGTTTATTTATTAATTTATTTTTTTAAAAAAAATCCGTAAAATAAGAAGGGATACCCATGTTGCCATGAAAGAACTTTACAAATTAATTTTGTGTTCTTGAACAGATATGTTATCTATAGACTGCTAAAGCACCAGAAAATTTTTTGATCCTTTTGTTATTAAAGAGGAGCAATGTATTTAGTAAATTTGCAAGGCATCCTGCCAGTCCATTTTATGATTGTGCTTTTTTTGTGTGTTTTTTGTTTGTGTTTTGTTCTTGTTGTGGGTTTTGGTTTTTTTTGTTTTGTTTTCCAGAAACTTTCAAAAGAGGGTGAAATCAGGTCCTTGACTAGCTTCTCTAAGAATTTTGCATTCTGTATTCGAATCAGTCCTAACCTGTGTGTGTCAAATTACAGACTAATATTTGTATAAAGTGACTATCTACAGCAGATACGGTTCTGTGTTGATAACTACAATGTGCTGTGCTGTGATGTTATTCAATAGGAGACATAAACTGGATGAGTGCTGTAAATGTTTGATGATTACACAGAAAAAATAAAAGGTCAGACTTCAGAACAGGTCCTTGAGTTCACTAGCTCTGAGCCAGCTTACATCCCCCTAAACATTTTCTGGGGGAACGAAACTGTTCCATTTCTTAACTTCCTCCTTTTCCATAGAGATCAGAAATTAAGTCTAATTCTTCCAGTCCTCATGGTTTAGGTGTAACTTCTTTTAGAGCCCATTTATTGTGCTTGCAGTGTTGCCTAGCACATCTGGGTAAGTGCAAGATACTGTAAACAGTTTTACACTATAAAGGGCTCAGTTAAATAAGGGAAAACCTTCTAAACAAGAAATATATTGGATCTATTGCAGAAAGGATGGCTTATAAATGAACAAAATTACAAAAAAATGAAACCCAGAGCAGAAAGCAGTGAAACTCAGTATTCTGAGCAAGAAATTTTTTAGCTTTTGAAAAAATCCTGCCATATAACATGTAGGTTTTATAAAATTTTTGTATCCTTTCAATTTGACAGTCAAAATAAATGCTGAACAGAATACTCCCTGTGAGTTTCTGTATGGTCTTTGATCATCTAAATTGTATTAATTTCCCTGTAACTCTTGCAGTGCTTTACAGTAAAACATGCCGGAAGCTGGATATATCACAATGGGCATAGATTTTTCTTTTCGAAAGCAGATGGTACTGATAGTACTTGTTCTACCCTCTCCCATCTTATCTGTTTAGCAGTGAACAGTGAAGAATCCAAGATGTCTGAAGGGCAGCAGTGACCTGTTAGACCATATAACATTTGGATACATAATCATAGTACTGTTCGCACTTAGATTCAACTGAACTTGTGAATGATGTCTCTGGAGGGCGTTTTTGGAAAACTAAGTAATTGGCAGTTGTCTGAAGTAAGTTGCTTGATATTGGTCAATAGTAAACTGTGATCATGTTAATTTAATTGCAGTTCTGTCAATGGTCTAATTAACGCTTCTGTCAAAGCAACAAGTCAGTTCATTGGAAAAAGGCAGCACTGTGATACTAAAATCCCAAATGCCACGACATGGAATGTGATTCTACATAGTAGTAGTGTTGTCTCTCCTTGCTGCAAGTAAGAGCCGTTGTTTTCCATGGAAATAGTGGTAAATGGAAGCAGTGATGTTTTGCATTATTACAAATAATGAAAGAAAATTGCCCCAGAAAGACTTCTGTTGCTCCAAGAAAGTAAGCCATCTTCCCAGCTGTCTGGGAAAAGATGTGACCAGGAGCTGTGTTTTATGGTCCATTATGATTGATGGAGATAGTGCTGTGGACATTGTTTGGGAATGATGGAGTTTTGCTACATAACACACACAGGAGCAGATGCTGGGACTGGACTCAGAAAATCCCTTTATTATCTCTTTCCCATATTTGTATTTTCTGTTCTCACTTCTGTAAATCATTTATAGGGGTTAATGTGACATGGGCTCTATTCCACACGCGTCGTCTTTTCTTCAGATGACTTTCTCAGGCACAAAGTAGTCGTCTTTCTTCTTACCCCCAACTCTTGTTAACGTCTGCCTCCCCTTATCAAAGGCATATCTTGCCATCCCCTGAACCTAGGGACCTCTGAGATGACTGGTTTGGTTTTGTTCTGACTGAGTGGGAATAGAACTGTGTGATGTTATTTTCCCAGCAGTTTGGTGGAGCAGCTGTAGAGCAGCATTACTGAGAAGCTGCCTTAAGGCATAGTGTCTGGCACCTCCTGGGTTTGTTGTATGCTGCTAGAGCAGCAGAAGGCTGCCCTAAAGATTTACTAGGCAGGCAACTTATGAGTATTTTTTCTGTCACTGAGGTATACTTCAGTGAGCTGTAGGTGTTGAAGGGAGTTGGAAAGAGAAGAGTTATTGCTGCATCACTGGTGCATTTTCACCTGCTAAAATGTTGTGCTGGAGCTTATTGTGGCTGAGGCAATTTAGAACACCCCTGTGACCTGTAGGCAACTCCTTAAGGTTTGTTTGCTACCTACCTCATCTGCAAAGGTCAGAAAGCTGCAGAAGCTGCTTCCTAGAGCAAAGCCACTTTTTTTTTTCCCCCCCTGTGCTCTGCTAGGTACTAGCTGACCAGTGCTCTGCTTCATATCCAAAGACTGACATTTGAGAGGAAAACTCTTGCCATAGAGTCAAGCTACACTGTTGAGTGTTTACAACTATTTGTTATAATGGACTCACCTACTCATTGTCCCTCCCCATCCAATTGCTTTGTATGGATTCTAATAATAAGCACTTAAAAGTGAACTAGGGCTTTGTAGGACCATTACCCTCTTATTCTTAGACATGATGTCCTGCCTCGTCTTTCCACATAAAACACCCACAGGTACAGAAATCTGTAAGTGCTTATGGATAATTAAGATTTTGTAAATTTCTCTATTTTTTTATTCTAATGTTTTCTTAATTCTGTTTGTTGTGTGATGGAATGAAGTGAGATATATCTACAAATAAATTCCTTTCTCCAACATCCGGTATGCTGCAGTCAAGAGGCTGGCATTATAAAAACAATGTGAGAGGCTATTGTCAGGTACTTTTAAAGGCCAGTTTGAGAGCTTGGCTGCTCTCAGAGGTCAGGCTCTGCAAACCTACTTGAAGCAGGATTCCAGTATTTCTGGGTGGAAAATGTTAGTAGATGTTGCAGATTTTCTTTTAATTATTCTCAAAGTATGTTAAAGGAGTATTTTTGAAAAATCGTAAATTAGTGCTAATAAAATCCAGAGAAAAACTTTGCAGCTGTAACTTGTATTTCAGCTTTATTTCATAAGAAAGTTAAAGATTTGCAAAGAAAAGCTAGCACTTATGAAAAAACAGAGATTTTTCTTTTCTGTTCTTTTTTCTTTTGGGGGGGAGGGCATTTGGTTTGTTGTTTTTTTTTCAGATTGGTCAAAACAATCTGATTTAATATTGCAAGAGAGAAAAACTATTCAGACAAAATGCTCGTATTTGAAACTTAAAGACATAAAAATAAAATATCTAATATTTTCCTTTTATATGCTGTATGCCATGAATTCATTTGCAGAAGTGATGATTGAAGGAGAATTGTATCTTCATAAACTAAAAAGGTAGTGTTTCCTATTTGAAATGCTATATGGAAGTCTGAGCAGACATTGATACTGATGATTTGAAAAAAACCAGTTTGGGAAATGCTGTTATCATCTAGCTAAAACAGTAACAGCACAGATATTGGATTGGCTTTGGTGAGAGCGCTGTTGCTTGAAAAATAAGGCGATACAAATGTATTTGAGGAGAAGGAGAGTGCATTTGTACTGGTATGAGTTCTTATCAATTACCTTTTATCCCGATATAAAGCTCAGGAAGAATATGAACATATATGTTTCCCTGAAAATGTAATTTGAGGAACTGCATTTCTTAGTAAGAAGGATTCACAGTGATCTCTTTCCTAAATAAATTCTTAATTCACGCAAAAGAAATACTGTTGAGGGGTAAAAAGCAAGCTGCTTTGGAGTATTTTAACACAAATGTTAAATGTTTGTAATCGCAAGATGTTAAGAGTGTTTTGAGAGTCAATGGTAAACTGAAGATCAATAAATGAGCGCAGATTTTGCATGTAGTAGCTCTATAATTGCAAGCAGTAAGATTTAAATAACTGAAAGATTCTCTTCTCTAGAAAGATTTCTATATTAACTCACTTTCATATCCTTCTTATCTTCACTTTTCCCCTTCCAAACGATTAGATGTTAATTTAGTTTCTCTTTAAGTTGTCTTTCAATTGCATTTGTACAAAGTTTTCTGTCACTGTCTGTTGGCGTGCTCTTTATGTATCAGTCTGTCTATATGCTGGTAAATGTCCATGGGAATTTCTACCAGTAAGGAATGTCCGATCTCATGTGGTTTGCAGTTAACAATTGAGCATGAGGACTTAGAATTCTTTTATTGCATCTTGTTTAGGTAATTGCAGCTATTTCTTCGCCAAATTGTTAACTTATAAACTATTCAGTTCTCTGATAATAAGTGACAAAACGTTGTTTCAATTTTTGGTGATTTTTGCCTAGCTCTTTTGCTAAGAAAAAGATTAAGATATCTGATCCATTCATTACCTTCTATGCCTTGTCCTTTTACTGTCTGTTCTAGGGTTTTCTGCATTTTTCTTGCAAATCAGTTTTTCTCCATATTTCTAAAAATCAGACAACCCCCCCTTCTTTTCCATGTTTTTGCTTCTGCTATGTACTTTTGAAGTAGGATATTTAGAGAGACGCATGAGATCCAGAGTAGGATGCCCAGATAATAGGATTTATTGGAACAGAAGACAATGTTAATGAGGGAGTTGAGCTGCACTTGCATACAGCACACATGATACCAATTTACAGAAGCAATAAAATGGAAATTAAGATTCATAGCTCTAAAATCCATAACCTCTATCTCCCTAACTACACATATGTGCTTCACCACTCCTATCATTACAGCTACTGCACCCCAGAAACCACATGTTGCACTTTGGATGACTCCGAATTTCACATTGTGGGAAAAGAAGCTTGAAACATTTAGAGAAAGCTAAAACATTTCCTGTGGTTGAGGAAACGTTTGTAAGGACTGCAAATGCATAAAGTGCGTTCTGATGTGTAATAGGAAGTGGCTGGAAATCTTTTTGGGATGATCTTAAGTTTTCACAGCTTGTAAATACTTTACAATTCAGACAGCTGCAAAAAGCTGAGTACTGTAAGAAGATGTCTGCACTTCAAGGGATGAGATAGTAAGACTCCTTTCAGAAGGAAATGGATATGTTCCAGGTAACAAAGCGTGTTTTGGTGTCAGTGGAGGGGGGAAAAAAAAAAAGAAAAAGAAAAAAGACAAGAAGTTGTTCAGTTTTTGGTCTGACATCCCCATGAACAATTATTTCCATGGTGAACTTTGTGATCTGTCTATTCTACATGAGTAATGTGAATTTACCACTTGTGATACTGTAAATTACAAATCTCAGTTTATAATTTGTAAACTCTCTTCTGACATTCAACAGCAAAAGTGTCACTGCCTGGGTAGATATTTGCACATTGGCTCACTGTTTCCTGACAACCACCTCATAACAAAAAATAAAGTAGTGCAAATCTCCATTCCAGCATGTAGTATGTTATATTTGAGTGCAAAATAATGTTATTGTGCTTTGATGGCACTCTGATCTAACACAAATATCTGACCTAGCTGTAGGGCAGGAGAGGTCGAAGCCAATATTCCACTGTAAGGTACACATTGAAAGCATACCTACCTTACTTTAAAGAACTCTATTATCTCTTTTTTTCCCCCAAATCAATAGCAATTTCTTATTTTTAGACAGAATGTTGTATATTTATATAGTTCTATTCTGTGCATTCAGTTCTCAAATATAGTATTTGCATTGAGCTTTTTTTTTAAAGTAATCATACATACCTCAGGAAAGACATAGTTCTGCACTACACAACAGCTTGAGACATTTTTCCAAAGAGTCTTTCTTTCCTAGACACTGCATCAGATTTCTTTCTGATCTTTTAGTGGAGACTGAGTCTGATTTAATTCAAAGCAACCAAAACACATATCAGGGTGTTGGAAAATAGGTCTGAAATGAAATGCATGTTGTTGTCATGACAACTAAAATGCTAAAAAGGATGCAGAGAAGGATTATTAAATAAGATGTTGCATCAAGTTGTTATGGCAACTATATAGTAGTATGAAAAAGGTGACTTTTCAGAACAATATTGTGGGAAAAGTTTTCGTCATTATGGTAATCTTACAATGACATGATAAAGGGAAAAAAGAGGAGTGGAGAACTTGGTTCAAAAGGTCAGGATTCAGCTTCCTACCTCAGTTTGTTTACCTTAAGTACTATAATGTTCCACGGAGAGTACCTCTGCTTGGTTTCCAGTCCTATCATAGATGGATCAGAACACAGAAAACTCTAGAATGTATCCCAGCACTCTTTCTCAACATTATAGTCCTATAATTTAAGGCCACATTTCACTAGGTGATAAGCCTGCATGGCCTCAATGGGGAATATGAAGTCTCAGCAGCATTTAAGAATGGTCTGTGAAAGCCTAGCAAAAAATGGGATAGGGAAAAGGTAATGCTAAAAAGTGGTATTAAGAGGCTTTATTTTTATGAAAGAGTTTATTTTTCAGCACACAGGATGGCTTTCTTGTTTGTTTAGTTGAGGACTTCCTAATAAATGAGTATTTGCTAACAAAATCATTGAATGGATTGTATAAACATGCTTTGGAAGCCAGGAAGCCTCTTAAGCAGCAAGTGGAAGTGAGTATCTGGGGTCTGTGCCACAGCTTGTGGTATGAGCAGTACTAAAAGCTGCCTTGCCCAGCACTAAGAAATGCAGGTATCATGCCTCAGGGAAGCCAAAGTATCCCCTGTGCTGTTTTCCGTTGTGTGCAGCGCACAGCTGGCTCCATACGGCAAGTCACTGCGGTTTGCTCTTCCTGGCTATCAGCTCCCTTCCTGGAGGCCGGAGTGACTGCAGGAGAGAGGAATGAGCCAAAGCTTAGGAAAAGCCATGGTCAGAGGTACTGTTGCAGATAGGGAGAGTGAGTGGGCTTCATGCGTTTCCTGGACCCTTGGGTTGTACAACAGCAGGAGGCCAGGCAAGGCTGATGGGTATTTTTATCCAAGCAGTTTCTCTCCATGAAAAAGTATTTTCCCAGTAAAATTATTTTTGTATCTTTTTGCATGAAAAATAACTGCTGTGTGTAGAGATGCCTTTTTTTTTTTTTAAAAAAAAGTGTTTAAAGTAACATAAAGCTGAACTCTTGCAACTGTAAGCTAAAGGACGTTGGCGTGGATGTTCTGTTGCAGTGCCTTCTGGCACTTAGAGTATACTTGTGTGATGTCTGGCTTCCTCTTTGAGGGCTGAGCTCCTGGGCTAGGCTTAGTTTTATGAGTGCTTCCAACCACAGTTCTCTCCTGTAACATTGATCTTCTTGGAAGATACCAGACTTTGAATCAGAATAGTTTTTCAGAGGTATTACTAAAAATAGGAGATTTCTGTGGGAATTGGAGACATGTTTTGAAGTCTGAACATGGGCATGCGTAGAGCTGGGGTACATTGTGATTTTTGCAGATTTGAAAGCAGTTGTTGCATGCTTGTGTCAAAACAACATGTGAACCATGGCCTGAGGTCAGATGTTAGCTACTTCTCTTTGGGATTGTGATGGCAGAGAGCCAGGCTAGCTGTGACAACTTCCACCTTGGAAGGTTTGTTGTATTTTACTCTACTTTGAAATTCAGAGAACAGTGAGTTTTTTAGTAGAAACTGTGAATGCAGGCATACATTTCTTGATATTTTCTACTGTGTCTGTACCGGAGTTATGGACTGAGTTGACTTTACTGATAGGGTTGGAAAAGAAGTTTTCTGGCGAAAGCTGCTTCTAGTCCGGAGGTTGGAAGTGGGGTGGTGGTGGTAAGGAACCATTTGAAGTAGGACAAACGTAAGAGGCTCACATGTAAATAAACCGTGGCTTTTTTCTCTCACACTAGGGCTGTAAAATCAAAGCCAGCAGAGCTCTTCCAAGCAGAATCTTGTTAGAGACTTGAACTTCTTTGCCCAGCTTCTGCAGTCTCAGCTTTTTTCATTAGCACAAGTTCTTGTTTTATCTCACAAGATTAAATTAAATGATTTTGCTAGCCCAGAGAAAATTAATTTGAATCACTTCCCTGCCTCTAATAGACTGTCCCACTGGCATAAACAGAGGTCCTGAAAGCATGAAGAGGTGTCCAAGCCACCTGTGCTCAGCGGGCCCTTTTCCCATGTGGCTAGTTAATAGCTAATGAAAAGAATGTGCGTTAACCACTAATTAAATTAATATATTTCCCTGAGGGAAGGACCAATTACATACTACTGTGTAGTATCTGCTGCTTGGCTAATTCTCAAGGCACAACTTACTGGTACCAACAGAATTTGCCATTTACTGCTCTTCTTCTGATTTCCTATTCATGGATAAAACTAGGTGGTAAGAGAGTCGCACTCAACACCATTTGCTCTGAACATGTGTCTCATCAGTTAGTGGTGTTATTTCACCGTGCTGTCTGTTCTCGGGGGGAGGTGGAGACTGCTAGCATCCTGCTGATTTCTGGGGCAGTTTTGAAATACAAATTTAAGTGCCAAGTGCTCTGACGAGTTAGTAAGTCAGGATGCAAATGATAAAATCTGTTTAAATAAATGTAGAAAAGGGAGGTGTGTGCTAGGGAAGATTATGAGAAGAAGAAAGAATAACAGACTTTAGAACAGGCCAAACAGATTGGCATCTAATTCCTTGAGTCTCTTTTATGAAGTGGTAAAACAAAGCTGCCTACAGGAAATCTGATTAAGAAAAAGCATCTCGGATTGTATTCTTCTGAATATCTTCCTGCTTTTTTTCTCTATTCTGACTAAAACCAGTGCTGTGCTCAGGTCATGTATTAGCTTTGGTCTTCTCTGCCCTTTGCAAATTATGATCTGTTCATACTTTCGTTAGCTGTGCCTCCATTCCTGGGTGCCTGTTCTCCTGCAAGACTCTTTACAATGATAAGAAGTGGCTGGTGTAAAGTTTCCTCCATTGTGTGAGCACAGCAATAAGTTTTTCTAAGAACATCCAACTTGGCTCTTCTGTGATACTTTGCACAATGCTTTTCTTCTGACTGGAATGCACCTGAGAAGTGTGACTAGATGTTTAATATATTTCTAAATTTAAATTTTTCAATCCTATAGGAATAGACTAGGCGCATTTCCTGGCTTTGATAAAACCCATACAGCCAACCCCAGACTCTTGATGAGCTGCTTGCAGCCACTCTACGTGAATACACAAGACACCTTTACTGTGGACTGATCCTGCTTCGTCACTCCTGGAAAGAAATACCAAATAGATTTTTGGAAGACTAAAGCTTCAAGACATTCTAGTGCACAATATGCATATTTTTCTTATCTTTTTAATAAAGAGGGGTCTATAAAGTACAGTGCTTGTATTGTAGTCTGAGGGAAATGAGTGAGGATGTGGTGAGGAAAACAAAAAAGTAGAAGCTGAGAGATGCAGTAAGCTAAAAACTCAAGCATTTCCTCTCTCCTACAGCAGCTGTAGCTTCATTGTGTCTCCTGACTACTTCAAGCAGATGAATATATGATGGTTTCTGCAAGCGCCTAGGGCAGTCAGTTGATGTAAAGAAAGATGGAGGGAAAGGGAAAAATTCTTTTTGCATTTTGAGTATTTGAAAGCTTTCTCCATGTGCATTTTATTCTGATGCAGGAAGGTGCAGCTAGTGAACTGTTCACTGAAGCACAGCAGAAAAATAAGTACTGCAGGAATCTGAGGGGAAGCTGCAGAGTTTTGGTGCAGCGATTTGCAAAATAGATAGGACACTGGAAATAAATTTTTGGTCTAGCTGGGATTCTGAAATCTCAGTGGTAGGGTAATGCAGTTTGTTCATAGCCTTATAAAAAAGACCAGTGCAAATATGTGGATTTATTTGATCATGACTCATCTAGACAGTTGAGTCAAGGGACAGCGATGAGGAATTGTCAGCTGTTCTTATTCTTCTAAATAGCTGCACTGTCAGGTTGCTGAAATGGTGTTTGATTGCAGCTGGATATTTTTTCTCTTGGATTGTTTAATGATACTAGTTTTGCCTCACTTTGAGTTGGCAATGATAGTCCTTTAAAAGTGTTTTCCATTTTTCTCTGAGTGCTTCTTATGGCTTGATAAAGCAGGAAATAGTGGGGATAGGGCTTTTTTTTGTTGTTTTGGAAATGTCTCTATTCACTCTACAGTTGCTCCATTGCATTGTGATTTTCTGAAGGCTTTGTTTTATCTTGCCTCACAGGAATAATGAGAAAAAAGCCCAGTCTCGGGGAGTAATCAGAGGCAATGGTTATTAAGATAACCAGTAAAAAAGTACAAAAGTGATTCTTTTTCTCCTGTTAAGAATTCATCTGTCTTAATTGGTGAGTTGCTGGCAAAAGCAGCCTAAATGTGAAGCTAGACAGTTCTCTCTGCCTTCTGTCTGGAAAGTGATATTAAGTAGTAATTAATGTATTACTCTTTTTGTCCTAAAAAAATACTAAATTTCATATTAATATTACTTACACTGTCATAAAATGCATTTAAAATAGATGTTTTAAACTGGGATACTAAACAGTGGCAATATTAAATCTTGTAGCAACTCAAAGGTAGCAAGACAATTCATCTAATATCACACTGGTCAGAATAAAGAGAGCAAGTTCTCTTCCCATTCTGGTATTAACCTATGTTGTGATATTGTGCAGATCATGTATATCTGAGACTTGAATTTCTGTACAATGGGCATAACTGTCCTTTTCTGTCTCGTAAGTCACTGCAAGACTTGAACTGTGTTAAAAAAACTACTTTTTGACATATGCTAAAAAGAATGGAAATCCAGAACTGACCAGTTTCTGTTGAATTAGTACTTTGTCCAAACAGGCTGTGCAAGATCCCAGAGATGTTGCAGTGGACTGTCTTACAGTCTGGGATTTCACATATCAGTATGTGTAGCAAATGATGTTGAACAGCCAGCAGATAGTGTAATTTTGAAGCCATTAGCATTTCAATAGCTTCCTTTCACTGGCACAGGTTAAATCTTGAGTACGAATTTGCTATTATTGGACTTCAAGTACCAAACGTGTTGTAGCTCAGAAAAAAGGCTCGACTCTCAAGAAAGGTGGAGGTGTCTTAAAGAAAAGCTGTACACTTGCATGCATACACACAAATAGACACAACCTTTATTTTGAGCTTCTGTTAGGGTACTTCTAAGTAATTCCAAATGTCAAATGCCTGATTTTTAAATGTCAGGACTTGTGCAGCTCTCTAGGGCAAGACCTTTGAAAAACGCTATTAAGGATAATAGAGAACAAAGATGGGCATAACCAGAATTTTTACTGCAAATTCGCAGTGACAAATTTTGACAAGACTTGTTTGATTACATGTAAAGTGACAAAGGAGCGTAAGCTGCTGTAAGAGATGACCTCTACAATTTGTATTCTATTGGTTATTTTTTCATTTTTAGCTAACTTAACAATAGTATTTGTGTTAAACCCAATTGTACTGGCAAGTAAATTTTAAATGGGCTGATAGGGTGCCATTGTATCCCTTTGCAGTATCCCAGATGGCTCACCTGCTCAGACAAAAACATTTCTTCTAGCACTGTCTTGCTGTGAATACAACTTTCAGAAGTACTGTCTCCATGGAGTTCCGATCTTTTGTATTATTAATTTACATATGACTTTAGGTTAAAGTAAAGATCTTTGCTACTACAGCGTCTGATTTTTTGGCTCGGAGCAGTGAAACGGAGACTCATTAGACCTTTGCAGGATACTCTATGAGTCTGTACGTACACAGTACATGTGCTTGGGAAGCTTGGTACAGGTCCAGAACACAGTCGTGGTTTCTGGAATGACATAAAAAATTCTCACTATAAAGGGAGAATATTAAAGAAATCTTTATGGATTCAGTGACTGATCCATGCATAACGAGTTTCTGCTCTGTGTGTGTGGCATGCTGATACTTGCAGTCCTTTGAAAAAAGGCTGTAGATTTTTTGGCTAAGTGTCAACCTCAGGACTGCAGCATTCCTATGTGCACACATACCTGACTGAAGTTTTGCCAGCTAATTCTGAAGTGTTGGATAGAGAACACAAGCATTGTCCCTCTTCCCAAGCCCTTTAATGCCTGTTAGAAATACTTAATGTACGTATGACAATCACAGTAAATACATAATAATTCAACAGGAAACTCTTACAAATATAAGATAAAATTGCAGAAACATGATTCTTGTACTGAAGCCTTATATTTAAGTATATGGTAACAGCAACATATCCAGGAATGGTGTAACTAACTGCAGGAGAATTACTAGGAGCTTTTATTGAAAGCTTATTTAGAGTATTAAAAAAAAAAAAAAATCACTTTAGCCTATTTATAATGTTTCCTGAATGCAGTAGATTTTTACTGAGAAACTGTAGAGTATTCTCTTTGAAAGTGGCCTGGAAACCACAAACACCTCCCTATCCATTTTTCATACAGGAGTCCCAAGGTTCAACTTTAACTTTTTAATACTTTCTAATATTTATAAGGAATGTCCCACCTCTTACAGTTGGGGTACTTTAAGAAAACAGCTGTTATGCAATATCTATTCTGGGTCTTTTTGCCAGAGATGCCTCCAATTCGTTCCTATTTCTTGTGGCACTGGTTGACTGTTTCAGCACGTGGCACATTGTTGTGGAGTGTGTGGTTGTATATAAAAAAAGGGAGTGTCTTCCTTGCTACTTCTAGCTGGAAAATGACATGGCTAAATTGCTACTGAATAAAAAAATGGTTTATAAAGGCATTATTTTGGGCTAGGCGGCTGTGGTTTTCCAGTTCAGGACATAGCTGCTCATGTCTCGCTCTGGAGGAGCTTGCTGTATGGGCCTCTTGCCTTGCTTGAAAAGCAGAAACTAATGAGGTACATACAACTCTGTCTTAAGCTTCAATCTGACTGTTATCTCCAGGTATTTTCCAGTTTCCTCCAAGATACTGCTTTACACATTTTTTTCCTTACAGACTCAAAAATGAGGAAAGATTTTGCATGTCTGTGAGTTTAACTGGTCAGTGTGATATATCTTAAAGGGTCCTAAGTACTTGACCTTAGAAATCAAGACGTCTCCTCCCAAGCAGTTTTTAAAGAAATAGGAAGAAGGTTGCAAGCCCCATGGAAATTGGGTGAAGACTGGTTGCTTATATAAATTTTGAAATCCAGTACAGAAAGAGCCTGTTTCTGTTGAAGGGAAGTAAGTAAACTACCAGAGTTCTTGAGGAAAGACTGCAGAGTGCCCATTTAGGCGCTCTGCCTAAGTGGCCTTATGGGGCTGTTGCTGGGGTCTCCTATGAGTCGTCATATCCTTTAATTCCTCAGTGTGGACACAGCTAGCAACCTAAGATAACCGACTGCATGTGGAAATGTAGGTTTTCCCCCTTTCACTGATGATGTTTAGATTAGGTCTTCTGGTCTAGCATGGGCAACCTTCTCAGAGTCAAGCATTGGCTCATGAGGTTCCACTCTAAAACTGTAGTAAGTCAAATGCTGTTAATATCTGCTCACAGGTATGGAAATTGTTTATCTGATATTCCCAAAGCTTTTCTTGAACTAAAGATTTGTATAGTCCTTTCCAACCGTGTGTCTGTTCTGGGACAGTGTTTGCCAGCACACAGGAGGCAGTAAACTGACTGTCTCATTTGCTAGAAAGTCTCTGGACTTTGCGCTGAGCGCAAGGGTCAGCAAGGGAGGACACGAATGGCTTCACAGACTGAGGGAGTCTGGGTGCCCTTAAAACTCATCTCTTGTTCATGCTATCTTATTTTTCACTTCTGTTTCTTCATGGTTTTTTTAGCTTCTGTTTGAGAAGCGTCACATTTGACATAAATATTTGACAGAAGGACTGCTTAGCTAAATTATTTAAAGAACGTGGCTTTTCAACCTGCCTGACTACAATAAGCACCTAAGACTTTCACACATGCACAAGCTCCCCAGAAATCCCACCTGGTTTACTGAAGTCAATCAACACAAGTTCCAACAGGTGGAAGTTAGGTGAGAGAACCCTCTGTGAAATATGTCAATAGGACATCAGAAAGGACATCAGAAAAAGTTTGAGAACTTTGATATTTTAAAATACTTTTTCCCCCAAACGTATATGTATCTTCAACTGTACTATCCCTTTTTAATTTCCTTATTCTATACCAATCATGTCCGCTTTACCAGAGATAGCTGTCTGTGACTCAATAAAAGATCAAAATCCTCTGACACCTTTTTTCCTTTTTTTGTCTTTTTTTTTGTCCTGCATTTCTGTGATAAGCACAGCTATGGGAAAATAAACACTGGACTTCTGTGAGCAAATGTCATACTAACTGAGAAGAGGTCAGGGTATACATGAAGTGCCATATTTCTTAAAATCATTCACCAGTAGTCTGCTATCATAGATGTTTATAATTTCTATATCTCTGTTGACCAGAAGATAGTTTTTTTTTTCGCCTATTTGTATTTTATGAGCCCAGTTAGAATTCAAAAGCAGGAAATATGTTAAAATGATATGGGAGTGATGAAAATTAGGTTGGTGGGTTTTTTGGTGGTGGTGGTTTGGTTTTTTTTTTAAACAGTAGCAAAGATTTTTCTCTTCAGTCTGAGCTGTATCTCTTTTAATTGTGGACTTGGTAATACAACAGAAGAAGAGAGCAGCTCTAGTATTGAAGTTTAATAAGGGTAAAATGGGATTAGAACAGACAAAAGTGAGCTTAATTTTCTCATTTACAAAGTGTGAACATTTCATATTGCAGCATTATGCAGTACATCAATGTAAAACATAATTAATGTTAAATTACAATAGAAGTGCTACAAAAGTACAAGGCACATATGACATCCACCAGCACATCAATTTTTTTTTTTCTGAGAATAGGCTGGCAATTAGAATGAATGCTAAATGGATTTGTAATGAAGGGGGGACATTAAATACAGTCTTACCCTACTTATTGTCACAGCAATTACCTAAACTTGTTTTCATTCTAATGGTGGTACTGCCTCATAAGTGGTGACACTTGGATCTGAATTTTGGCTAAAAGAACGTTTTTGCTGGAGATCAACTCCGTTCTTCCTGCCCTTAACTTGATACAGAGCATAGCAGCATACATCGATTGAGACTGATGCATGAATATGGTTGACATTATTAGTGGCATCATCTAGGTATGAAAAAAGAGGAAGGACATAAGGTGGTGTAGGGCACATTTTCTTGACTATGTCACAGAAATGTATTTTATATCTGGAGTTAAACTTTTAGGGTGATTACTCCAAGAGTTTTCTGATGTTAATATATTTTGTAACTCCGGTCAATAGTACTGTAAATCCAAAACCAGATAACACCCATGCTTTGAAAAATTTAAGGGCATTTCTCCTTTCTTTTCAGGAAAAAAAATGTTTTCAAACTAATTATACATATATAATATACATATATATACACACACATAATTATAGATATATAAAGACTCCTGTGAAAACACCCTTTATGCAGGCTGTAAAAGCACCCTACTGTGTGATTTTTATTTGCAGACTAATGGAAAGTTTTGAAAAATAGTCAAAGTTGTAAAGGCTATTTTCTTTCAACAAAGCTGGCTGGCAGTATGTTATGGGAAACAGTTTCGAGAGATGAAAACATTGCTCATAAGCCTTGCCAAAAATATGGTACAGTAGGAGATAGAGGTGATGACTTGAAGTTAGTGTCCTGATAGTTTTGTATTCTTGTGGATAATATGAGCTCATTGGCATAGTTTCATGGAGTTTTTGGTGGCTGTCTTCCTGTTTCAAATTTTATGAGCCAGTAAAACTGTCTTCACTACCTATAACACTCATTGGTGTTATAGCCTTTTTTTTTAAATTAGAATATATATTACTTTACTTTGTGAGGAATCATACAATATAAAGCAGAACACCACATGAACAAACTACGATGACTATACTGTCCAATCTCAATGTAAACTGAAGCAAAATGTTTCTATTTAGAGTAAGTTTATATGAGAGATGACCTTAGGTATTATTGCTGTTGAATGAAAGAGCAAAGAAAAATAACTGGATTCGATTGCATGTTTTCTGCTTTCTTTTCGCCAAAGTACAAATTTACTTGAATCAGTTTTGCAGAACAATGGGCCGTGTCCTTTTCTCATTCTTCTGTCAGGTATCTGGGCTTTTTATAGCTTGCTTTATTTTTTTGTTCTAATCTTTCCACACGTCCCACTCTGTCCTTTGTGAAATGTAAGGACATTGCAGTTTGCCGTTGATAATTGCTTATCCAAAAATCTGTTTTCTTCCTCTTGGCACATTTTCAGCAAAAAACTGTTCTTTTTCTGTTTGGCCATGTCACGGCTTACTGTGATTCTTAAACATCTGAATACTTGGATTTTCCTGTAAATTTCGGAAAAGACTAGACTTCAGTTACTTGAAATATGTTACTTTTCCTTAAGAGAATCATATATATGTACAGCCATTTCTCTGCAATAATAAGGTTATGACTATAGAGTCTAATTTTTATAAGGAATATTTTCCCGAATACATCAGACTGAATTAAGGCTTGCTCTTTTCTGAGTTTCCTTTGGGCTTTTTTATGTGCATAAATACAATCTGTTTCACATGTAATTAGACTCATGTGAATAATTTTATGGTACTTATGTGTTGAGAAGGCATCCACACTTTTTGGTGTTATTTTTAGGCACTCCCTTAGAACTTTCAAGCTGACCATGACTGACCTTTTTTCAAGCTCACTTGCTGGAGGGTGGGGTTTTTCCCCTATTTTTTTCAGCATCAAAAATTTGGGACTGTTTAACACAATGAGCACATTGTTTGTACGTACGGACAACATGTTGTCCAAACTCTTTAACATGGTAGCGTGGATAATAGATCAGTTAGAAGGCTCCTTCCTCCAAAAATATGTTTGACCAGTGGCCACCAGCGTTGCTTTTTGGATCAGAACAGTCGCCCTCTTTGCAGAAATGACTGGGGAAGCTTGTGACGTTCAGTGTTGACAATCGCAAGAAGCGACCAGGAAGATTCACATGCACAGGATGCCAGAAAACCTGTACCCTCCCTGTCCTGGTAAAGGATGGCGTGTCATTGGAATTTCAGTTGCAATGCTCTGCCTTAGCTCCCAGCTAAGCAAGCGGTGGAGTTTTTCATGGGTAGATCACCGGTTCAGTGCTATTCTCATCTAATGATGGGCCAGTCCTCTGGATGCTGTATGACATGGAGACTCTCTCTTACTATGTATAGGTGCTGTATCAATCCCAAAGGAGTCTGGTTTCTCCCTGGGAGCTTCCACTGAGGGTGCCACAGCAGTAGCCAAGATCTCTGTACTTGCTAAAAGGTATGAGGGTTGCAGTGCTGTTAGAACCATGCACGTGTATTGAGAGCAAGCAGGAAGCATCCCCAAAATACAGCTCTAAGTGTAGTTGATGTTTCACTGTATTTTAGAGTCTGACCAATATATTGTGAATTTTGGGGGTAGCAATCTAAGTGCTGCAAACAGAAAGAAATGCAGGAAAGGTTTAAGAGACAGATGTGGTCTCTGAAGGAGACTGCCAGTACCTGTTCTGGAGGGGAAGAAGTGAAGAAGAGGCACAGGCTTTGAAGAAAAGGGATAGTTAAAGATGGGGAGGGAAAAAATCCTCCCAGCAGATGACCTCAGAGTGGAAGGAGGCTGGCAAAGGAGGGGAATCCCAGCAAACTGCCTTGTCCCCAGCAGCTGAGGGTTGAGGAGAGCCAATTTAAAGACATGCTTCTCTCTTGCAGTTGCCACAAGCAAGGGGAATGTTGTAGAGACGTGATGTATTGTGTGGTCTCTCTAGCTGAGGTGGCTGTATATCTGAACTGGATTTTTTTTTTTTTTCTTCATCTGTGTGTGGCTTGATGTAATCAATAACAGCAAAATAATTCTTATTGCAGAGTTCTCCTGATCTGTATCGTTTACCATACCTATATTGATGTCTTGTATTTAAAATAGAATGGGGCTAGGAAGCTTATTAAGGTTATAAAATAATTTAATGTGCACATATATGACTTAAACAGGGAGAAAATCTGGCAATTTATATTGGTGTGATCTCACATCCAGTATAGATGTGAGGATGGACAGAATTTGGTCCTTCGGTCTTTTCTCCCACACACATCATCCCTGTCTATAAGTGTGTCAGGAAATAACAAACATTCTTGCTTATCATGTTGAGACCTTCTTGTGTGATCCTTATGATTTTATTTTTCTGGAACGTTGGGAATACAGTTTTGTTTTTTAACCCATTAAATTTCATGGTAAAAAACACACTGAAAAAACTGGCAGACATTAAGAAATATGCCCTTCTGTTTAGGTAGGGTGAAAATGAGGAACGAACCATTTGCATGCTACAGAAAAGATCTCTGCAGGGCTCCTGTCTAAGTTTTTGTGGAAGAACATAATTTGAACAGCCTGGAGGAGAGGTTGCAGGCAGGGATGTATTTAAACACTTTTATGTCTCTGGACACTAAATAAATCAGTGTTCTGTAATTAAGCCCTTGCCCTTTCACTTAGCTCTTCATTGTAAGAGTGCCTGAGATATCCTGACAGCCCTCTTCCTTCATGAGTAGCAGTGAAAGAGGCTCCCAGAGATACTGTGATGGTACCAGAGGGGTGCCCTGGTGCAGTCACTGAGCTGGGATACACCTGCTCAGGGACTTGTCCCATTAGAAAGGCAAGCTCTTGTTCAGAAGTAATCACAAAACTTCAGGACCTGAGATAAAACAGTCCCCGTGAAACAGATGTGTGTTTGTGGTACAGCAAGTTTAGGCTCGGATCTTGGCTAGCAAGAGAAGGATTTTAGCTCTTATTCTGTCTGGATGTGCTCTGTGGAAGAGTCATGTTGATGGTCAGACACATGGCAGAATGGTTTTTATCCTCAGAGCATGGGTGTGGTGCGTGCTCTGTCACACAAGCTCTTCACCTACCTTCTGCTGGATGGCTCAATGGTACTTTGGAAAGATAAATTTCAGAGGTACCTGATGATGATGTGACTCTATTACATATGATAACGAGTTTGGGATTTCTTAGTGAAGGTTTTTATTTCTGCTAACCACCTAAAGCTCACATCAAAGAGATTTTAATGAGCACAGTTGCTGCAATGACATGCTCCTCACCTGAACTTAAAAAGTATTTTGGGTTTTCTGATTTCCTAAAATTGTAGGAAAATTAGAAGAATACAGAGCTGATCCAGAATTTGCTGTAGTGATACTTTCTTGCTTTATAGACATTGAATCAGGTGTGTTATTCATGGAATAGTAATGAACAGTGCAGTCCTCTGCGGTCATCAAACATTACCATCTCCTTTTCCAAACAAAGAACAAGCAAAACACTCCTCTGCCTCATTCATCTTCAAAGAAAACAAACCTGAATCCAGTAACTGAACAAAGTGATAGACATCATATAATTGCAGCTTCTGTCTGAAATGTTTTGTAAGCTTTCTGTGTATCAGATGTACAGAAAAGACAGGGCATGTGTTCTGCACGTGCGAAAAGTGTGCATGTACGTGGGGTTGGTGCAGTGCAGGGCAGGGCCTCTAGGGCTCTCTGTTGCTGCATTTTTCTCTGGCAGGGTGTGGAACAGCTTACAGAGAAGGGCAGTGCAAATACGCTGGTGGTTTTGTTTTTGTTTCTTTCTACCCCAAATGGTCTGTACACTACACACCCAGAGGCACAAGGATGAGTGAAGCCAGTGTTGACATTGGAAGCCATCTATGTAATGTAGTAGAGTAGATATGAGTACCACCTTTTATAAGTATAAAGCTAGTCAACATTATGTCAAATACCACAAGTAATAACAAGGAAACTAACTGGAGTCTGCTTCACAAGGAAAACTGTTCAAAGTTCAGAACTGAATTAAGAAAAAAAAATCCTAGAAAGTAAAAAGAAGAAAAATGGAGCACTGCAATAGCACGGCCTTTAGGGGAAAAAAAAAAAGACACGTAAGTGCTAACATACCAGTGAAGAACATGTATCAATAGAGTTGTTGTGATAACATCTTCCCCCTCCAAAAAAACTCAACCATATAAAGGAAGCACTACTGGGAGGAAAAATAAGATATTTTTATACACTATAATAAGCAAAATGTGACCAGTAGCATGCAGATGTCATTGCAATTTGGCTTTTGAACACATTGAGAACATTTTTTCCTGACATGGATGCAGAATTTTTCTTTGGGAGGCTTTGGCTTTCCTTATGCTGTCTAATCACTATGGGAGTAAGTAGTCTTGATTAAGCTACAGCCCGTTTTATATGGCACAATGACTGATCAAGCATTTACTGGGAGAGCCTCTCTTGAATGTAGAAAGTGCTCTCTCCTTCATTCTGCAGTGACAAAAATGTATTGGCCTAATGGGCAAACCACATGGATCCTCTTTTTACTATTAGTGTAGAGGTAGTGGATTGAGTTGTGAGGGGCAAATGCATGATAGAATTTTGGTTTGCTTCTACATTTTAGTTCAAAATGTCTGAAACCCGTTAAGAGATAAGACCAGTGTATTTTGCTCTGTGGCAATGGTAGCGCTTAATGATAAGGATTTGCTTTTTTAAAAAATCCTGACTCCTCCTTCTCTGCCAGCTCATGAGACCTCATGTATGAAGGTTTTGTGAAGATTGCACACCAGACATTTGAAGGATCAAGTGCTGGCAAGCACAAGCTGCCAGCAAGGATTATGCCTTTCTGTGAGGCCCTACGAAATGGGGTGCTGGAGCCCGTTCCTTGGGTCCCTAGAAGGTCCCTGGGCTGCTTTCCTGGCCATCAGGTTGCAACTCAGGCTGACCTGCTTTGTGTGGCTGCTGGTCTCTCAGTCTGGGAGAGAGGGGCTGTGGCCCTGGGCTGCAAGTATGTGATAAACAGCCTTCAGGCAGGACCATGGCCAGGGTGAGCCTGCGAGTTGAGCCTTGCAATCAGTGCCTGATATTGGTCAAGTCTGAAAGCCAAATACGTAGTGCAGAGGCAAAGCCGTTAGCCTTGCAGGGCTCGGCGGCCTCTCTTAAGAGCACTAGGTTTCCTCCGTTTTCTTTTAAACCTAAACACTGAGGGAAGGCATGGAAAGAAGCTTCTAAAACCTTTATTTCTTTCAACCTTACACAATGGAGCATTAATCTTTTCAGGTTTTATAACTGCAATTATACGAGTGGTACCTTTTTTTTTTTCCCAACAGATGTATTTTCTGTGTTGAATATCAGTTCCATCTAGGCCAGGGAGAGAAAAATGAGATTTTTAGTATATTTGATTCCAGTTCACACTATAAAATGTTTGTACTTGAAAGTCTCTGTTTTTACTCTGAGATGGGCTTCTAGTTCCGAAAAAGAGCAGAAAAGATTATACCACCCATGAAAGGGAAAATCTGGGAGCTTGTCAAGGCCTTGTCTAGAACTAATGCTAATTTAAAAATCCCACTTTAAAACCACATTATGTCCCCTGAAAATATTTTCCATGATTATAGTTGCTGAATTTTGTCGAGATAGGGGATACTCCTTGTCAATGTGAGAGCTGTATTTTCCTGAGGGCTTGGCTAAGGAGTCGGGGGTGTCTGTGGGTTGTCTTTTGTGTCCCACCCATATGGCATCAGAAGAGAGGGAAAAATTTTCCAGCTTGGCTGGGAACAGCAGCAAATCTGTTAGTCTTCCTGAAGCTTTGAATTACGTGCTAGGTGAGGAATAGTGTGACGCCATGGCAACCCTGCCTGGGCAGCTCTTTTTTTTGCTGTGCTACCTTGGCTAAGGATGGAGAGCAGAGGAGAGAAGGTTGCTCTTCCCTTAGGTGTCTACTCATCCTATCTGGCTTCAGGCATGCAGCTGAGTTAACCGCTGGCAGTTTAGCTGCAGAAGCCAGCTAAGAGGGACAAACCCTTCCAATGGTTAATTCAATCCACCAGACCTCACCTAGAGATGCCTCCCTTTCCCTGTTTGAGTAGAAAACCTAGGGTAACTTTGCTCCCTGGCTTAGATGAGTCAGCATCGTGCTTAAAGTAAGAGCAAACCAGGCTAGTTGTTAGCTAGGGCACCACAGTGGCCATGGGTGACTGGGAAGAGTATGTGGAGAGAGGATCTCCCTGTCGTTCCTATCAGGTAGGAATCTGGTGATCTGAGCAGTGTTTGGTAGTGTCACAGAGGTGATGGGTGCTGAAATGTCAGGCTTGCTTGGAAGCTCTCAGGTGGTATCATGACCACATCCCACTGGTTGAACGTGACTGTTCTTTTTGGTGTGGCCATGACATACCACGCTTCCTCGCCAGCAAAAGTAAAGGCTCGTTCTCAGTCTGTTGCAAAATAGATAATGCCCAGTGTTGCAGATCAAGGAAAAGAGTGAAGTGGAGAGGGGATGTCTAGCTCTTAGATGCACATGATTTTGTACTAACGCCACAGTTACTGTGTGTCACTGAAGGTGAACCACAGAAAAACTGACAATCTGGAGATAGTGAACACACAAATTTTTAAGGAGGAGTTATGCTATCCCTGGAATACCGTCCATTAGTACTGTCACCAGAGTTTCTACTCTCTGTCCCATCTGACTTTCAGTTACAAGTTTAAAGAAACTCTATGTTTTGGCTCAAATCCTTTTCCTCCTCAGACCAAAGATGTAATATTTAAGGACCAGGTATCGGTTCAGATGAATCCATAGCTTCACTGCTGTTCTGGTTCTGGATATCCTCTGCTATAGGAGAGGTTTTTCTCTAAGACTTTTTCAACTGAGTTATTAAATGCTACTATTCTAAGGTCCTGCTCAGTAAGCATAGGATTTTAGTCAACTATGATTGACTCCCTACATTTTGACCATGGAATAAGCGCTCTTTCTCTGGGGAGTACGTGACAATTCAGCTGGGTTTGAACAAACTGAGGATGCTGCTTTTCCTTTTTGTGCTGAATACCTTGATCATTCTCTATCAGCCTGTAGTTAAAGTGTGGCTATTATGTCCCCATGAAGGTTTTTTTCTAAAATTTCTAATTATGTGCCCATCAGAATAATGGAAAGAGTAATTATCCTTATTGTGCTTAGTGACATTGAAACCTCTATTATTCTGTGATTGGAGCTGCATAATTACAGATAATTGCTGCAACTGTATTGTCTGTTCAAATATAGCTCTATGATAATTACCTTATTTTAATTAAATATGTTTGGGGTTTAAGTAGATCTCTCTTCATTTACTCTACTAAACTGAAACTTCATTTAGGTATAAAAACGTTGTATGCTGCAAACTATCCACTCGCTCAGCACATCACCTATTGATTTCAGCTAATGTGATTTTACTTGTTCTGTGTGAAAATCAGTCAAATCCAGTTAATGAAATATTAAAAAAATAAGTGTCTCTGTGTCCCATGCCTGGAATTCAGAGTCAAAATCCCCTGAACTTTTCTTGTTGCAGAGCTGTAAGATGCAATCTTAAGACAAGAACATTGTCCACACGTAGCAAAAAAAGTTTAGTGAACCTCAGCACTTCAATTTTTGAAAAATTATTCTTAACGGAAGACAGATTGGAGCTGTGCTTGTGTGCTTTATGATCACAGTCAAAATTTCCTTGGTGCTACAGCTAGGGCAAGCGGAGAAGTGTACACAGAGTATCCTTAATGCAGGTAATTAGGCATATGAAGGACCCAGGTATCCTGAAAGACCCTTTCCTTCAAGAGCTGACACTCTGCACTGACTTTAAGTTAGCCTTAATGAAATGCAGCTCCTTTCAGAGCTTTAGCAATGTCTTCTGCTGAACAGCGTTGTTCAGGTCAGTGCTGAGGAGCTAGGATCAGTGTGAAGAGCATTTGCTGGTACTAAGATTTGTCTAGTGATCTAAAACAAAAATTACGGCCTCTCTAATCTTTTTCTGGGACATTGGTTTGAATGACTACTAATTAGGTCTGCTTAGTGTTTATCAGGTGGGCAGGCAAACCCAGCATGGCTCCTTGCTCTGAATACAGCTGAGCTATGTAATGCTTCAGGAGTTTCAAATTTGGCTCCTCAGTGTTTCAGCAATTACAAGAGCAACACAGGATTCAGGAAATGTAAATTTTTAGAAAAAAAAAAAAAAGAGCAGGGAAAAAATGAAGAGTGATAAATCTTCCGCTTAAGTACTGATGCATGACCTTGTCCAATTTACTTCGGATTTGCTGACAGCTTGAACACACTACGCTGCGAGTGGATTGTCCACTCTCATTCTACAGTGCATTCAAGCAATAGCGTTACACATACTTGGGCTGCGTATTTAGGTATAATGAGAGGACCTACACTGGGCAACAGAAAGTCTTCACTTTCAAATAACCATGTAGTCAAAGAACAGAAGAAAATTGAGTACTATGATGGTATATAGAATCTGCTTCTACTAATCAAATATAAAACTTTATATTTTGGGTATCGCTGTCCTCCACAGAGGTAAAATTCATTAGACCCTAGTTGCACACGTAGTGGTGCAAATGTTTAATTAGTGTCTTTACCACACAGTGCAATGTATGTGAGCAGTGAAAATAATAAAGAGGCAATCTGAGAATTAAAGATCTTCTCAAAATTTTGTGTGTGAACAGAATGGTAATGCATCTGAGCAAAATACTTGGAAAATAGCTTCAGTGATGTTGTTTTAAGTAATTTCATATTAATTTGTATTTCTATTGAGGCTTAATTTGCCAATACAGATGGAAGGAGTATTTCAAAGTGAGAAAATGAGTGCAATTATTATATTTTATTGTTAAAGATTTTTTTTTTTCTGTTTGGATGTAATTGGGGAAGATGAGTGTCATAATTATGTTTTGTTTCTGGAGTCTGTTGTATTTTCTAAGTTAATCACATTCAGTGGCATACTATTTTAGTGTGAGCTTCCTCATTATAACTCCAATCCTAAAAAGATATAGGAGTGCTTAGCTGTATGTACATAATCGTATAGATATTTAGGCTAAACATTAATAAGGGCAAGTGTCTATTTATTTATTTGAATATTCCAGACCCATTCTTGCAATGGTTTAAGCAAACATTAAGGAACACTGAAGTGAAGGGGAATTGCAGACAGTTGCTTTTTTAAAAAATCCTGCTAAGCTTTTCTCTTCACCTTTAAGCCCTGAATCACCTGTGATGACCTGGTCTTAGTTGCTTAAGAAGGATTACCACAGAGAAGAGCAATGTGATACTCATTTCAGAAAAATGAAACAGGAAATCCCAATCCCCATCATTTCTTGTAACTTGTTTTGCCACACGGTCCATTTCTGATGATGCCATCTTCGTCATGAATAGGAATTTTTCTGGGAGGTGAGGTGAGAAGAGATTGGTTCACAGGAGGTTTTCTCTTCAGACTACATCCATTTGCTGAAGAATGACATGCTCTTAGAATCCACTATTGACTTAAGTCAATCATTGGAAATGTGAAGGAAAGTACCACTTTGTAATTGCTGAGAGTGAGAAAACCTGGACTGACTTCAAGTGGCTCTACTGGGACTTTCTGTCCTGAGTGATGTTTGACATGGATTTTCCCTCTCCTGGTGGGGACTCCCTCCCCTAAATAATGAAATCAATGGACTGTGTGCTGACATCTAGTGAGAATGTCTGTGATGGTTTGTGACAAATTACTGGCTTGCGTTAGTGGGTTGTGCCTTCCCAGTGACAAATTACTGGTTAGTAACCAATAAGGGGAAATACTGACAGTTTGCCTCATGGTAGTATAGCACTGAAAGTTGCCTTTCCCAAAAGGAGATTGTTATAGCTGGAATCTGTATATTGTTGGAAGAAATACCATTTAACTTGGTTGTTTTGCCTTAGGTTTTTGCATCCAGGTTCCTCCTATTACCATTCCATTAACTATCATCCTGCTTTAATTTACAATGACTTCAGTGTTGTTTTGAGGGTTAACATATCTGTGTTTACACCAGAAAAGGTGAATAGGTATTTGAAATTCTTGGAAAATATAGTACTCTCAATATTCTTTCTTTTACTGGTGCTAAGACTATTCATGTATCATCTTCTGTATACTTTACTACTGCATTGCTATAGTGATATGGCTTTCTGTAGAAGTAAATGAAGTTAGAAGAGTATAAGTGAACACAGAATTGCAAGCTCAAAAGTAATGGCTGCCTCCTGGTATGGAAAACAAAATGTGGTCAGGAGAAACCAGTGCAAGACGAGAGTTCAGTGACTGAATTATAGGATCACAGACTCATAGAATTGCCTGGCTCTGTTATCTTCATACTCTCCTTATAGTTACTGGGGGCTGCAGTTAGGAATCCCCCAAACCTTCCATTCACTGGGAAGATAAAGCCCAGCTTCCCCAGCTTGTCCTCAGAGGTCAAGTGCTCCAGTCCTGACCATCCCAGTGACCTCTGCTGAGCTCCCTCCGTCTTTCCATGTGTCTTTTGTACTGGGTACCCCAAATTGAATCAAACATCCAAATGCTGGATTGCATATGTTGTTTTTGCTTCCATATATCAGAGGCATAGCTGGGCTGATTTTTAATGGGATATACCAGGGTATGGGTTTAATGAGACTGCTGAGCAAACCTGCATCTTTTCCCTATTTGTGGGGAGAATGCAAGATTTTTCCTTGCCAAGGGTATGAGAGCTTCACAGGTACCTACATCAAAAACCAAACACTGAAAGAAAACTCTGAGATCCTATGCTTCAGCAGTGAAATTCTCCCCTGCTGCCTTTTACCCAAATAATGACAGCATTTTGATGTCCATGGCAAATGGAAACACATTAATTAGACTCAGGAGGAAAGTAATCATGATGGCTTAAAAAGCTGCTAGCATTCTTCATATTTAGGAATATGAGGGAGAGGGAGGGTTTCTGCCTGGCCTATGAGGCTTGCCAGGAATCACAGAATCATAGTGTAGTTTTGGTTGGAAGACTTTCAAGATCGTGTTAACCCAGCACTGCCAGGTCAACACTAAACCATGTCCCTCAGCACCACATCTACACTTCTTCTAAGTACTGCCAGGGATGATGACTCCCAACAGTTCTCTGGGCAGCCTGTTTCAATGCTTCGCAACACTTTCTGCAAAGAAATTTTCCCTAATATCCAGCCTAATTCTCCCCTGGTGCAACTTGAGGCCATTCCTCTCATCCTATCACTTGTTACTTGGGAAAAGAACTGATCCTCCACCTCCCTACAACCTCCTTTCAGGTAGTTGTAGAGAGTGATAAAGTCTCCCCTGAGTCTTCTTTTCTCCAGGCTAAACAACTGCAGTTCCCTCAGCTGCTCCTCATAGGACTTGTTTTCTAGACCCTTTACCAGCTTCATTGCCCTTCTCTGGACACGCTCCAGCACCTCAATGTCCTTGGAGTGAGGGGCCCAAAACTGGACACAGTATTCGAGGTGTGGCCTGACCAGTGCTGAGTACAGGGGGACAATCACTTCTCTACTTCTCCTGGCCACACAATTTCTGATACAAACCAGGATGCTGTTGGTCACCTTGGCCACCTGCACGCTTGGCCGCTTGGCATTCTGCTGGCTCACGTTCTGCTGGCTGTTGACCGACGGCCCCAGGTCCAAGTTTTGTCACAATTTTGAAGTTTGTCACAGTTGTGGTTTTTTGAATATGACATATATAGCATCTTCTAGTTTGCCATATCAAATCTCTGAAGCTTTAACACTATGAAGTGAAAATTATGAATTCTCAGGAGAAAGCTTGAAATATGAAACAAACATGCTAAAGCTTTAGATATAAATCTGTTAGGCATGTTATGTTCAGAAATACCCTTTCAACCTTTATAAACATTGATCTATCAAAGCAGCCTTGATTTCATGGGAAGGAAACCTAAGACACCTGTGCTAAATGTATTGTCACCACCCTCTGGCAGTGTAGTAGTGGGTCTTGATACCACTGAAGCATTTCTGTTGGGTAAAACACTTGTTTGTAGGGAGAGCTATCAGGGACTCTAGGCATCGATTTAAAATCCTCAGAATAAGACTCTGGGCCATTGCGCAGACTCTAGCCTGGCCCCTTAAGCATTAGCAGGCAGTTTATCGAGAGTAAAAAATAGCTTTGGGAAGCAAACCAAATCTTTTAAATAGTGACTTGGGAAAATGGTTCCATTTGATGTAAAAATGTTTCATTTAAGTGATTTTTTTCTATTTATTTGACCTTAGCTTCTGTCTAGTTAGAAAACCCTAGTATGTTCAAGCTGAAAATTTGTTAGCAATAGATTTACTTAGGAGTAGACTTTTTCTCAACCCCTTCCCTTTCCCTCTTTAATTAGCATGATCTGCAGGTTTCAGCAACCCAACTGTGTGGATTATAGTATCTAGTAACTTCCCAGACAGGTCTGCTATTCTCTCTTACTACCCTTAGGGTCTAACATATGGTTTGTTAGGATTAAAGTCAGGTATTTGTTTAAGAAATCTTTCAGTCGGTATCAGAAAGAGAAAGTTAATGTGGGGAAGAGTTAAAATGATTGCCTGCAGACTAGATATATCTTGGAAAGGAATATTGAGCTGTATGAGATGGTGCTAAAACTTTTGGAAATAGTATGAATTTGGTTATGGTACGTACATTCCTCTGACTCACTTGAGCTGAAAAGCTATGATTTTTTTTAATGAACCAAATCCTTCCTGTGCTTGCAATTAATGTTTATTCACTTCAAATAGTGTTTGTCCACTTCAAAATCACACAATGTGGTATTATACTATTAGCAGGAGTCTATGTGGCTCTAGGCTGTCGAATTGAAGTGGGTAATATGGTGAGCATGGCTTTTTGGGGCTATTACTCTTGTTTTCTCACGATAAGAGCCAAGAAGGCAGGTAGGGAACAGATTTTAAGTAACGGGATGGTACTGTCAGTTGTTTACACGGGTGCTGTGAATAGAGGAAGGAACAAGAATCTGATGTTAAATTGTTACTACAGTGTAAAGCAGCACCCAGAGTTCTAATTACTGCAAACCAGTGTCTGTACAGTTTAGGTACGGTTTGAGGCTTCCATCAAAACCCCCCTCTCACAGTTGGATCACTGACTTATCCTTCCCTCCTGTTCATTCTCCCACTGTTTTTGAGCAACTTCATGCATCGTGTATTTTTCTACCAGAAAAAGTATTAGAAATGCAGCTTTGTATTTATTTCTGTCTCCAGATAGATGTCCTTCTTTCTCATAGTTAGTTCCACATCTCATTTCTTTGTAGCTTTCATGATTAAGCTTCCTAGTGAGTCTTTGTCCTGGTTTTGCTTGGACAGAATCCTAGACCTGCCAGCCATCAGCAGCTGACCTGAGTTGGCTCACAGGTGTATCCCAGACCATAAATGTCAGGCTCATTATAAAGGGAGATGTTTGCTGAGGAAATGGTGGTGTGGTTGTGCTTGGGCTCTTCCTGATTCTGCTCCTCTTTCTTCTCCTGAGGACAGTTTTCCTGTTTATTGTGCCCACTGTGCATTCCCTGGGCTGAGTATAACTTTGTATAATTGATATTGGTATTGGTATTAGTTTGGCTGTTTCATTGAATCTGTTCTTATTTCAACATGTGGGTCTCCTCTCCTTTTCCTGATCCCCCTTCTTGGCTAGGGAGGGGTCATTGGGTGATAGAGCAACCGCTATAGTTCAGCCCTGAGTATGGGCTAAACAGTCTTAAAAGGTGCTGTAGGACAATGGCTTGGACACACACTATTGCTCCTCCCATCATAGCATTGATATACCTACCAGTGACTGACTGGGAAGGGTTCACAAGCTTCCCTAGGCACATGAGCTGCCTGGCCTCTGGCGGGGCAGTATGTTGAGGTTTAGGTGTAGGGGAGGCAGAAGGTCTTCTCTAATCTGGCCCTGTGCTTTGGATACAGTGGAGCTATTGCTAAAGTATTTTTGAAATGCGAGATGTACGGTTTGGGGATGGCACAGCTAGTTGCTTTTCCCATTGCTTTTCCTTATTCACTGCTGTCTGTTGTTCTTGTCCTGTGTTGATTTCACCCTACTTACTTTTGTCTGCAGACAATAGCAGAAGAGAGGGCTTTCATGAGGGTCTTCTACGATGCCTTCCAAGATGTTGCAAAGACATAGATACTATTTTTTAATTTCATGCCCCAGAAGATTTGAGGATTGAGCAATAAACATATAATTAAAATAGTTAATCATGGTGGGATTTTTTTAGAGTTTATGTTAGGCTGAAGAGCGACAATAAATTCCAGTATTTCTGCTCCCCATCCAGGATCTCAAAAAGTTTCAGTAAAAAATGCTGTAAATATTTTGCAGACTATAGGAGTGTGAGGAGGAAAAGCAGTAAGTAGATAATACAGAAATCCAGTCAACTCACTTAATTTCTTTAGGCTTTCTTTTGCTGTGGTTTGCATTGCCTATTTAGATTACAATGTTTATTACACAGTACTTTGTGATGTTAATACCAGCAATCTCAGGATTAGATTCCTGTCAACATTAGATAAATTGAAAACGAAAGAAAGTGAAGAGTGTGTGCGGAAACAATGAAAGGAAGTTTGGCTTCGAGCTTTGGTAGTATTTGTGGAAAACCCCCACTATTCTCAAACAGGTACAATATGAAAATGCAGAATTTCTTATGACAGAAATGTCAGACAATATTCTGAGAAGTATAACCCCGAATTCCAGATAATGAGATTTGGTCATTAAGCAAGGCATTTTGAAAACTTTATCCGTAGAAAAATGCTGAAATCTCTGGGACTAAGACTGAGATTAATTCAGGGGAAACAAAGACAATGATGAGAAGTCCTATAATAGAATGTAAGTGGAATAGTGAGTAGAAGAATTGAGAAATAAAGAAATAGAACTGGCTAGAATTTTTTTTTTTCTCTGGAAAGATTTCTGACATTAAAAATGTAGTTCCTCCAAAATTTCTCTTTATTTCATCCAATTTGAACTATGTTATTTAGTTGAATGTTTTTAATAAGTAAAGCTATCTATCAGTTACGATTTTCTTCAACATCCTGATTTCTGCTGGTGGACTCTGCAGGCATCTGTCACAATGCCTGTGACATGGTAATTGTTGGTCTCGCATGTCTGTGTACACCTTGTGGATGCAGACGACTAGTCCAATGCTATAGTGAAAAGGATTTCCAATCCCAGGCAGAGGGGTGGGGTGAAATGTAATACAGTTTCACAAGGGGCAGACTGAAAAGAACTGCCACAAATCTGCACCCAACCCTGGTTTCATGAACCAAAATGCATCAACTTAATTTCAAGAAAGTTACAGAGATTTGGTTATCTTGCATTATGAAACTCTGGCAGTTTAATGTTGCTTGTCTTTAGATTTTCTCATCCCTTAAAACTTTAACATTTTCTTTCTGATATGAAAAAAAATGCAGCTTTGAAATGTTGTGACTGCACTCAGCTCCTTAAAGAACAAACCCTGTGACAATAAATGCAGAAATGTGGCTGATGAACAGCATCAAAATGTGTCATGAACTGTTCACTGAGCTGAAAGTAGCTCAGTCTATTTCTGCTTCTCTCATGAGTACCTGGGCAAGTGTAAAATTGTCTGCTCTACACAGAGCCTGTTTGCTGCAGCTTCTTGTGTGAGATTTGCTGGAGCAAGAAATAAAATTTGAAATAATTATAATGAATTAAAACAGAGTGCTGTGAAGTCATCTAGTCAGAAGTCAGGAGCAACAGCTTATGATTGAGATGATGAGCCCCAGGACTTTAAAAGAGGCAATTTCATGCGACACATAATCAGCTGCGTGAGTGTTCATAAAACTCTTCGTGAAAGACTTACTAGTGTGAACTGTAATTGCAATTTAGTGATATGGAATTTACAAAGAACAAATAGGTAAACCCTTGAATATATTATTATCTTTAATTATTTCTAATTGTCAGAAACACCACAAAAGAAACTTGGAAGGAGACCGTAGTGGAGATTTTTACTTTCATCTGACATTAAGTTGGCAGCATGGATTTCTTTGTGCTTCTAAAGAGAAAAAAAATTACAATTATCCACAACAGGTTTTCACAGGTCTCTGACGTTGCTGCTTTATGATAGTAATGCATTGCTGACAGCAAATTTAGTAACGAGAACCTATTAGCCAATTAGTGGGAAAATGTTCATTCTTTTTCATCAACAGAAAAAAGAATATAAGCGGGTTCGGTATTTACATGCAGATTGTGAAGTATAAATACACATAAAAAGGTCACAGAAGAAGGAATTTACTGCTTTTCCTACCTCAAACTTATTCTATGGCTTTTTGAAAAAAATTCTATTTAACAAGTTGGAAAGGTTCATATCCTTTTGGTGGCTATCTAGTAAACTAAAAACCTGAGAGTTTTATAAAAAATGGTATACATTAGTGGAAATATGCTGATCTCAAAAGCATAATGTGGAGGAGGGCTATATAAGAACAGGCTGTGGATTTTCAATTATTATTCTGCGTGTGCCCATCAGGGAAGATACTCTATTGTTTAGAAGTGAGGGTTTAAAACAGAGGGGGCAGAAATATTATTCTGAAAACATTGAACATCTTTCACTTGTTGTTTCTTGATAGTATTGCCAGAAAGTAGTGCCGAAAAGCTGATATTTTTAATGAGTCTGATGGACCTTTTAAAGTTCACGTTTTCATTCTCCCAGGGTAGTTGTAAACTTTTTTAAAAGAGAAATATAGTGTTTTCTGAGAACTAGCATTGACTGATAAATCCATTCAAAAGCAGCCAAGGATTTAACACTGAGATTTTAACTTTCAAATTTCAGGGCTTTCAGGCTTATTTCTAAAACTAAAACCATAAAAAAAAAAAAAGTACATATAGTCAGGCTGGTTGAGTGTAGAGACTTTACCTAAGTTCTTATTACTTCGTTAATTACAACAAGTTTTTATAGGTTTTACAGACCTCGTTATCAATTTCTGCTGGCATTTTCAGATGACAACTGTAATAATGGCTTGTGTTATAAGGAGTGATATTAGAAATTCCAGTTATGCGTAATTCTGTCTGGCAGAGGTCATCAGTCTGATTGTAGGCTGTACCAAGGTTAGGTTTTCATCTGGTATGAATGGGTACATTTGGATCGCTGCTTTTGAACAGATCGGTTATTTTCAGGGTTGTTTCCAAAAGGGACTTCAAGGTATGCCTAATTCTGTTCTGGCAGGAGCTCCTGGTTCCAACACTGAGGTTGTGGTTTTGGAGACTTCAGTAAGTTTGGTGTTAGACAGGCCACTGTAAGACCATTACTGCACTATGATATACCGTAGGCTGTGGTCTTGAGGCGTTCCTGAGCTAGGGTAGGGGCTGTTGCTGATGAATGAACATAACTGTGTGGCTAGAGGGGAGGTGGAACTGGTGATGCAGCACTGGAGTGTGTTGGTACTGTAATTATTATTAAGGCTACTATGGGTTGGTTACGGCTGGTCTTAACAGAAGTTGATGAGCTGGGTTTGAGGCCACTGTCAATAGCTGCCACGCATGCTTGGTTCTGTGAACTTGTTTCTCGAATAAGTCAACAAAGTAGATGCAAAGGTTTTTCCTTCAGAGTGTGTCAAGGATACTGATACCTTACAGAGCTTTGAGGCTGAGCTCTGAGGTCCTAACTGGACCTTCAGCCAGTAAATCCACTTAATTAACTAAACCGTGAAGAGAGCAGCTGAGCCATGATGTAACTGTGCTTTTAGTGCACTTCTCTGAAAAAGTCCCCTGGAGGTGGCACCACTATCTCCATATATTTGCGAGGGGCTCACCTTGTTCTATTTTTTTCTCTTTTGCTTTAGGTTTAGAAACATCCATTAGCTTTTGTGCTTTTCTGCTTGCAATGGCCATTGTTCCCAACAAGTTTGTGTACAAAGAGAACAGCTGCTGTGTTGCAGTGTGAAATTTCCATTCTTGACAATGTCTGGATAGCAATGAACCTGTGTTTCTATTAGAAGATTTGTAGCATCTTTATATTTAGTGATGGAATAGTATTCTTTTCTTCATGTAAATCTTATGAATAGGGAATGAAATAGGAAATCTGTCTAGTATCATTTATTTTCGTATACCCAAATTTGTTACTCTGCGTATGGACCTCTTAGCAGGCTGATACCTTTTGATTTAGGTTTTTATGAACTAAGATGCTTGCCTCCCAACATCTTAGTGTGCTAATAAGGTACACTTTTCACAACATCTATTTTTATGAACATCTGGAATTCTTTTTTTGGCATTTTTTTTTCTGTTGTGATTTATCTTTTCACATGTCGAATACTGTGTCCAGTTTTGGGCCCCTCACTCCAAGAAGGACATTGAGGTGCTGGAGCGTGTCCAGAAAAGGGCAATGAAGCTGGTCAAGGGTCTAGAGAACAAGTCCTATAAGGAGCAGCTGAGGGAACTGCGGTTGTTTAGCCTGGGAAAAGAAGACTCAGGGGAGAACTTACCACTCTCTACAGCTACCTGAAAAGAGGCTGTAGTGAGGTGGAGATCAGTCTCTTCTCCCAAGTAACAAGTGATAGGATGAGAGGAAATGGCCTCAAGTTGCGCCAGGGGAGAATTAGGCTGGATATTAGGAAATGCAGAAATTGTCTTGAAGCATTGAAACAGGCTGCCCAGAGAACTGTTGGAGTCATCATCCCTGGCAGTATTTAAAATAAGTGTAGATGTGGTGCTGAGGGACATGGTTTAGTGTTGACCTGGCAGTGCTAGGTTAACGGTTGGACTTGATAATCTTAAAGGTCTCTTCCAACCAAAACGATACTGTGATTCTGTGATATTATTCTGATCAGGATAGCACAACAGTAAGAGTACTCATATAAACTGATACTTGGGACTTGGCTTTGTTTATATACTCTTTTAGACCTTGAGTTGAAGATCTGCATGCTGCTGGAGTAAAGTCAGACCAAGAAACTATCAGGACCCCTGTAATGAGAAAATTCAGGCCAGAAGACAATTGGAAGTTTCAGATCAGAGAGTCCTTCGAGTTTGATGCTGATCTGAGAATAAAGAAGTGAAATCCTGTTCTTGACCCTACAGCTGAAATGTTGAATGAGTTTTGAGTAGTCTCTGTCTGCCTGCTGCTTACTCTATCTGTTTAGAGTATAACCTTCGGGGAACAGGGGCTATCCGGAATTTGTAAAGCAGGTTAATGAGCATGGCAGATTGAGAATCTCAGTTGAAGACTCCAGGATCTGTAAAGCTATGTCTTTGTGTTAGGATTTGATCCAAGTTAACAGATTGTTGTTGCTGATCACTTACATTTTCTTCTCTTTGCCTTGCTCCACACCGTACCATGTGTCACTTACCTTTTGCCAGCTTCGGCAGTTACCTAACTGTGTGTTTAGAACTTCCTAAATCAGCAAAAGTAGTAATCTGGGGGCAGAAAAAAAAAGAGAGAATATTTTTAATTCTGGCATGACACTGGTCTGGGAAGGCTGATCTACGTGATTAGGGAAGACTGAGAAAGGGGAATACATCAAGAAAGAAAGAAGAGTAGGGTTAAGAGAGAAATAATAAAACCTGCTTTCCTCAGCAAATCCTTAGTTCAGCTCCACTATAAAGAGAAATCGTGTAATAGGGATGGTGCATTCATGTAATGTTTCTCTGTGGTTTTGGTTGTGCTATGTGAATACCTTCACACAGGTCACTAGAACATTGACAGTGTAAGGTAGTGGGCTAAACCCTGCTCTTGACCCATGAGGCATTAGCGTGAACATATTTCAGCATTTGATATTTGTAATTGGTAAAGTAGCAATGTAGCTCAGTATTTTCCATATCCCTCTTACTTTTGTTGCTGCTTTGGTCTGGTGAAATGTAAAAAAACCATGGGAGATTGTTAAGAACACTCACGTTCCAACTATTTCTACTTCAATTATTCTGTTGGAATTTTTTTTTTCTGCAAATGGCTGGATGAAAGACAGGAGGAAGGGAACACTGATTTCTCAACCAACTGTTAATATATTGATTCTATTTGAGTTTTTACTGGAGTTTGCTAATACAAGCAGGAACCAAAGAACTTTTGAAAAAATCCAGACTTGGAGGTGAGTGATCATTATCTACACGCTGACTTACACACAATTCTGTGTAAGTCACGGAGAGCCATATGGGTATTTTTCCCTTAACTAAAAAGTAAATCCAGTTTTTGAGAACAGATGCTCCTTTGATAAGGCTCTGCCGATAGAGAGCAGCAGTTCAGCAGCGTTGTGGGCTAACAGTGTATTCAAAGAGAAAATGAGCATCAAGGATCAAGGCATCAAGGATCAGGCTGATGTTTACTGAGACATCAGTGTAGTGAAAAATAAAAATGGTTTGAAACCTTGTGTAGACTTTGCAGAAAAAAAAGGTGTGGGAACGTGTCGTGATTAAATGATCTGAAGATATATTTGGGCACATCCTAAACAAGCGAAGCAGGGTGCATGTAGTGGGCTGTCTGTCTGCAGACTAACTGTTCTGCATAAGACGACAATAGGACTGTATGCTTTTGATATTTGAACAAATCTATTCAGCATGTCAGGAGAATAGTGTGCCAAAAGTGGCAAGGTTGGAGGAGTTTTTTAAAAATACATAACTGACCTTTTACCTTTTGAAGTCTCCTACAAATCTTTGTTTTGAAATTCTTGCTTTTAACAAATGTAGGAATGGAAATGCATTGGAAGAAATGGAAAGAGGTGAAGGAAAAATGTCCAGGAGGGGGGTAAAGAGCCAGTACTTTATAACAGAGCCACCAAGTGCCATCACAAAAACAGATGTAACTTTGTGTTTTGGCTGAAGTTTGATAAGTAAATTGGTCAGTGTGTGTGCCATTGGAAACAGTAATTCTGTGCACTAAGAGCAACTGTGTATTTTCACTGTCAATAGTCTTTATTCCTTAGAACAGGAGGAGAGAAGTCAGAGGGCAAAACCTTGTTAGAGAACCATGGTGCCAGCAGGCGGGATGTGAGCTGAACGCAAATGGCAGCAGCCTGTGCTGCCAGCACTCTCCCAGAAATGCGCAGAGTGTGGTGTTAGCCAGGCAGTATTTCATCTTACTAAAACTTCTGAACTTCTCCTGTGGATCAACAATCCATTTCTTCTTGTCATTGTGTGAAAGGCAGGTGCTGAAGCCGATATTCTATTGGCGCCTGATTTTCTATGTTCTCCCAGCGCGTGGCACAAGGTGAAGCTCTGTGCTTAATGTGACAGCTGCCACCTTTACTTCTTCCATCTTGCTATTTTACCACCGACCGATACAATTGCGTTATAACTCAGTCATCAGTATAGGGCAGGACAGTAGAGCTGCTCAGGAGCATGCCAATGTATTTATTTCTTGTTAGAAAATGCCCACTTGACAAAACAGAGACTTTATGGAGGGAGCATTGGTTTCCAAACTCTCCAGTTTGAGAGTTTTAAATTTAATCCAGAGTTTTGCTGTTAGAGATATCTGTTAAATTGCACTGAAAAGGCTTAAATTTAGCCTGCTCTGTTCTGCTCTGCACAGCCATGACAAAAGAAATATGAGCTTTTATGATCTTCATCATATGTCTGAGCAGGAAAAGCTTTTACACGTTGCTCCTCTTATATGCCGTGCTCAGACACTTAGGTTCAAACTGGCTAGGGTGCATAAAATAAGCTGAGGCTCAGACCGGAGTCTCGATTTCCAAAGGTACAATGTAGCTGGTGTGAGGTCAGGCAGAGATAAGCAAAATCTTAAATGCATGAGGAACCGCAGGCCCCAGCAAGGAACACCATTTGTTTACATTCCTGCAACTGCACTTGCTACAGCACTGACAACTGCCTGTTACCTGGGAAATAGGCATTAGAGCAGTATTTACCCCGTGAAGTTTCTGATAAACTAAGTGCCTTCTAATCCGTTTTTATTGCCAATTTATTTAACATAAAGTACGTTTTCTTAAAAGAAGTTGCAGCAGTTTCTTTTAGGGAAGGTTGGTAGGCTGAGTAAATCTTCTTTGATGTTTTCCCAAGGAAGATGCTGTTGGCATCTTGACTGTTTCTGGCTTAAACTTCACATAACCACAGGGCTCTTTCTGTGAGGTAGTAGCTATCTTTTGCTAAATATTTATGGCAATGCTGTACATATGTACAAATCAGTACTGCCTGCTTCAGCATCAAAGGCAAAAGCTGATACCTCCATGATGAGGTACTTACTAATCCGATACATGTCTCTGACAATAGGTAGGTGCAATGACAACATCTAGAGATAAAAAGCAGCAGGGAAACGACAACACACTGATCTATTCCTACACAGAAAATGGACTGAACATGGGAAAACCATACCTTAATCTAGTCTCATTAAAAAGGCCTAAAGCCACATAGGTACTGCCATTTTTTAATTGTCCTGCTTACAAATAACAGTAGTCAAAACTAATAAACTCTGAAGTGGCAGAAGCATGGGTGCTTCAAATTTTAATTTGTTACATTAATAGTTAACTTACTTTAATCAAGACTAGCAAGTATTTTGCTTTCTTTGGACCTTATATTAAAGAAAAAGATTAAGTTGTAATTAATGCATTCTACTTTATCCCTTAATAAACACTTACCTGTCTTTGATCTCCTATAACATCATGTGTAGCATTGTCTTTGAGACTGGTGCTTATTACTAATTTCCATGTTTTGGCTATTTTGGCCTAAACACGTGCTTTTGTTGACTGAGGACATAATTTTTAACCCTTAGGAATAAGTGACTGTAGCAAATTTTGATTTCTGTAGAGCAGAAATGCTTGGTATTCCAGGAGGGTACTGAGGAAAGGTGCCCTGTTCCTGTAGAGAGGCCCTCCAGCAGGAACTGCTGGTAGGTGTTTTGAAGCTTGAGTACAGTAACTGTCTTAGTGCCCTGTACTGCCCTTCGAACTGCATCATGTGTTCAGATTTAGCGTTACTTCTTCCATCTCCTGCCTCTAATGGCTCTAAGAATCACAGCCATCTTCTACATGTCTGTGGCTCCTGAAATGTTTTGGTTTGCGCATGTACAGAACTTGCTAGATTTTGGGGTCCTAGTATCCCCACTTTGGGCCACAATTGAGTACAAGTGTACCAGGTCATCAGAACGTCGAGTAAGGAGGAGAGTAGGAGCTAGATGTGCTGAGGGGTTGCCTCTATACTCTGGTCCATTGTAGGAGATGATTGTCATTATTGTCCCCAGAGAATAGGAGAGGCAGGAGCCCAAAGTGTCAAGGGCGTGCCTTAATGCTCTGGTACACGACCTTTCACAATCCATGTTTGACTTTTCCAATGGATTGGAATTCCAATGGTGCAGCTCAGGGAGGGGATTTGCACACTGTATTGAGTGGCCCGTGAGAGGGGGATGGCAGGAATCGTACCACCGTAAATCTACAGCTGGCTGTGCTGGATGTGGAGTAGCATTGGTTCTCCTGATTCTGCTGGGAGGAGGAGCTCCTGGCCAGGTTCAGCTCTTTGTCTTTGAAAAGGCAATTCCAGCAGTGAGAGCTGAGGCTCATTTATAAATGCTCGCTGTTGATACTGCACAGGCATTCCTTGTCCACTTTATCCTCACAGGAAAACTGCTTTACTGGTTAACACCCCTATCCCATTCCAACCCCAGGCCCCATTTTTTTTTTTCCTTCCAGTCTCCTTAAAGGTTTCATTTTTTTAATTTAGACAGTCAGCATGTTTGTTTTTAGAAGTCTCATATTCTCAGAATGCTTGAAGGACAATTTCTGGGAAAAATAGCTCCAGCTCCAAATCTCTGACTCAGCTGCTTTGATAGCATTGTAGTCTGAAGAGAAGAAAGAAGAATTGGTTTTTCTGTACAGTGCCCACATAAGTAGCCAAGTTATGAGCATCTCTCAGTACCCAGTGTCTTTTATCCTGCCTATGCTTTGACATTGATTATTCGTTTTCATTTCTGGAATGACTTTCATTTCCAGGTGTAAGACTAAAGCAGCCTGACA
The DNA here is from genome assembly GCA_009769605.1 of Bucorvus abyssinicus. Taxonomy (NCBI): domain Eukaryota; kingdom Metazoa; phylum Chordata; class Aves; order Bucerotiformes; family Bucorvidae; genus Bucorvus; species Bucorvus abyssinicus. Next base: position 34,858,174 of record CM020031.1, read on the forward strand.
ATGCAGGACATGTAACCCCTGCTCATAATATGAAGATGAATTTCGGTAATTGATATATACTACTGCCAACTTGATGGACAATTGCATACTGATGGGTGTGTAATCAGATTGTTTTTCGTCTAATTTTGGCAAATGGGACTATTACTGCATAGAGGAATCAGCAGTTTAGAGCGTCTTCTCACAGTATTAATGGAGAGCAAGCTATTGCAATGACTCAGTCTGTTACACCGCAAGATTGAAAGGGCAGAGTACAGATGTATGTTTTGTTCAGGTTTGAAGTCTTCCTAAATCTCTTCTTTGGAGTCCTTGTGTAATTTATTCTGTCATCTAGGTTATTAGAATTATTTTTATTACTCTCCTTTTCTTTGTAAATAACTAGATTCATAGCAGAAACTTCTCTCAGTGAACATATTTATATTTGTAAAGGGATGACTAAATTGAAAAACAACTGCTAAATGTTAAGAAGAATTGAGACTATTGAATGCATAATTCTGCACTTTGACTTCAGAGCTTTACACTTTTTCCAAAATAAGTTAATGCAGTGTCCCGTTGATTACTGAATTATTAAATCCACTATTGATTTATTAATATAACCAGCCTAGATTATTGTATCTACCTCATAGCTGTACTTACCAAAGTGAATCTCTGAAATGGCACGAAACATTATTTTGATTAAGCTACTTTTCCTCTTAAAAATCTATTTCCTTAGATATGTAAGAATCTTGGATGTTCACTACGACATTTTCACAAAATTTGCTAGAAAAAGCAAATGAAAATACTAGCCTTTCTAATATAAAGTTCAAACCTGAAAATAATGGTCTAGTAAAGTGAAACAAATCAATATTTAATACCAGTTCTGCATCTGGTCATAAGGTTCCAACTTAATGGAAACTGAACCTAAGCAATGGATTTGTTAGGTCCATATCCCAGGAAAGCATTTGATTCTGCATAAATTGAATCGAGAAATAAGGACAGTGCTAACATTTTAGAGGACACTGAAAACTTTACAGAACTGAAACTTGCATCTTAAAGTGAATAACAGTGCCCTAAATCCTGAAGGTCTTTTTAAGAATGCCTCCAGCTCATAAATGTGTTTGTCCAAAGTCCTTTGTTACAAGAGAGATTTAGTAGGTTAAAGGAGAACTGAAGGTTGGGAAGAAGTAGAAAGAACAGTTTCTGAAGCTGAATAAACTCTTTTTCTTGGGTAAATGTGGGGAAGAATGAGATAGTATCAGTTTTAAACCAGCCAGGGTTTTTTTCAAAGTTGTTCAGAGATATCTGGACCTAATTCAAACCCACTGAAATCAATGGCCATATTGGTGTTTTCAATGGAAATTTGAATGGTATTTCATACTGTTAGCAAAAATGAGTTTAGATTGAACTGTATCTCACAGAATACAGAAATATTTGCAAACTTAGGTGCTGTGTGGTTTTGGGGGGGGTTTTGTTTGTTTTTTTTATTTTGTTTTATTTTGTTTCAGTAAGCAACTATCACTTCTTAACAGGAAAACTGACAAAAAAGCTTGCTGAAGTTCAGGGTACTTTCTCACAACTTGTACTCTTAGTGAAAACCATGTATTGTGCAGTCCTCATTGTAGTTCATCAACCCCAAAGTGGAGGGCTAAAGTCATAGGCTGTGTGAGCAGCTTAACACCATGGTGGCTTTATGTTAGGTCATTTCCTTTACCTCCCTTTTATCATTTTGTTTGTGTAACATATTCATTGATGAACTGTAAGAGGGGACAGAGTGTACTCTCAGCAAGCTTGGTGATGAAACAAATCTAGGAGTGGCTGATACACCAGAAGGCTGTGCTGCCATTCAGCAAGATCTGGACAGGCTGGAGAGTTGGGTAGAGAGGAACCAAATTAATTTCAACAAGGGCAAGAGAAAGTCCTGGGGAGTAATAACCCCATGCACCAGTACAGGTTAGGGATTGACCTGCTGGTGATCAGCTCTGCAGAGAAAGACCTGGGAGTCCTGGTGGGCAGGAAGTTCACCATGAGCCAGCGATGTGACCTTGTGGCCAAGGAGGCCAATGGTATCTTGAGGTGTATTGAGAATATGACCAACAAGTCAGAGGAGGTTCTCCTCTGCCTCTACTCTTCCCTAGTAAGGCCACATCTGCAGTATTGTGTCCAGTTCTGGGCTCCCCAGTTCAGGAGAGACAGGGAACTACTGGAGAGAGTCCAGCAAAGGGCTATGAAGATGATGAGGGAACTGGGGCATCTCTTTTATGAGGAAAGGTTGAGAGACCTGTGTCTGCTTAGCCTGGAGAAGAGAAGACTGAGAAGGGATCTTATCAATGCTTATAAATATCTAAAGGGCAGGTGTCAAGAGGATGGGGCCAGTCTCTCTTCAGTGGTGCTCAGTGATAGTACAACGGGCAACAGGCACAAACTGGAACACAGGAAGTTCCATTTGAACATGAGGAAAAACTTCTTTACTTTGAGGGTGGCAGAGCACTGGAACAGCCTGCCCAGAGAGGTTGTAGAGTCTCCTTCTCTGGAGATACTCAAAACCCACCTGGACGTGATCCTGTGCAACCTGCTCTAGGTGAACCTGCTTTATCAGGGGGGTTGGACTAGATGATCTCCAGAGGTCCCCTCCAACCCCTGCCATTCTGTGATTTTTATGGTAAACCTTTTATAAAGAGACTGCAATGATTTTCTTCTCACTTCTCAGAAGTTTTTCCTGCTTTTTACCACGTGCATTTTCTATTCTGTGTTTTTTTTAAGTGCTTTTCCACCCCCTTCTGATCAGGGGTTTTTTCGGCTTTGTGTTACTGCTCCTTTTTAATGCTCCCTAAGAAACGTTACCAGGGTGGCTCTAGATGTAATCAAAGTTTGAAACTGCCAAATTTCACAGCTTTTGGTCACAGCTAGACATTATGAACATGCATAAATTTAAGGGATACTAAAGCAGTTAGATATAATTTTAATAAAAGCAAGTTAATCTGGCAAAAATAAAACGCTGAGCCTTCATTAAGTACCTTGTGCGAATGCTCCTCTGAAGCTATCACAACTTAGACATCACACAGGACTTAAGGAAAAGAGTTTGAAGACGGGGGGAATGGTTGTAGCCCTTCTGAAGAAGGGCATCCCTCTTATGAACAGGTTAGGCTTTTGTTTGTCATTTCAATTTGTGAAAATGAATGAAGAGTAAGAGTACTTACTGCAAGGGCTGGGAAGGCTGTAAATGCCTGGTGCTGGGCTTTGACTCTGCCAGTGGACTGCCATGGGTTGAGATAGGCTTCTTGCGTTCACAGTGGCAGAGGCAGCTTCAGACCTCTACAACTGATCTCCTGGGAACAGGAGATAGAAGCTGCACCAGCTGCAACCGTGTCTCAGTATGTTAACTTCGGTGATCATGGCTTCAATTTTATGTTAATATGCTGGGCTGTGTTTCGCAGTGAATGTGTGTTGCCTGTCTGTACCTTCTGCTGTGGCACAAAGAACAGATAATAGGGTGGGACAAACAGGTGGCTGCAGCCACCTCTGTCAGATGCTGCAGAACATGATGGTGCTTAGAAATGACTGGCCTTAGGAGCTTTAACAAGATTTCTTACTATCTCTTAAAGGTCCTCATTGTCTTTTGTAATCTGGCACTTGGGGTTCTTTCTTCATTTGTTTGGGTGTCTATTTTACCTCTCTGTGGAAGCAGTAAGAATTTTAAAGCGTATGTCCAGCAGAGTCAAGATATAATAAGTTAGAGTGTGACGTAAAACCACATTAGCTGAAGTGCATTCAGCTCTTTGTGCACCCTCTCATTCAGAAGCAAAGTACCCATACAGGAATCTAATGAGCTTTAGCTAATGTGCTTTTACTTTGCAGCAGTCTTTAATTAGTCTTTAATTTCCCTGTGTCGCTTAATCAGTGCAGACTTCAGGTTTTATGCACCCTACCCACCATCTAGTGCATACGGTACATCACCAGGCAGCTCAAGAAAGAGCGCAGATCTGCATCCCTCTTCCCCCACCCAGAGAAAAGTATTGCTGTCTCTTACAATGCTATGGTTTGCTTTAAAATACAGTTAGGTTCCCTCAGTGGCACTGTAGTATGATCTTTATATACAGCTCAGGAGGTTGATTTAACTTTAGTTATTAATCTCAGCAGCTGTTTATGGCATTGTATAGTATAGCACTAAGAAATAAAGATTATCCCTTAAATAAATGTAAAGATATGCAGGCAGTGGAGTGCAGTATTCTCATAACAGCCTCACCACAGGCATGCTATACTGCTGTGTAATAGACCCTACACTTAGAATAAAGTTTAAACTCTCTTTGCCACTATTTTGTGGGATTATTTTTAGTCACTAGAAAATTTAAGGTGGCCAGAGTTTTTCCTGAGGGTTCCGAAATTTGATCATACAATTAAGATGAGCAAACTAGCCCCTGCTTAAAACTGTCTACATTATAATATTAACATCCTTTATGTCAGGGTCTGATGCCATTATTTGTGAGCATTATTATTATTTCTAAGAATTTTCCATATCCATTTGTAAATGTTCTTAATTTATAAACAAACATCTGCTGTTTTTGCTGAGCACTACCCTTCACAGCCACCCTGTGAGGGGGGTGTTACATTGGCTGCTTTTATTTTCAGTCTTTGTCCAGTGAACCCCAGTTATGCACACAGGGGTACCTGGGGCAAACCTTTTTGTTCCCAGCGCCTTTGTACAGGTGTGGCTGGGGCTAGTATGGGGCACACAGTTCCGGGGAGGATCTGCAAAAAAAAAAAAAAAAAAAAAAGGCAATTGTCGTCTTCCTCTTCAGTGAGAAAAGGCTCCTGAGTGGCTTGTCAGTGAGATGTGGAGTGGAAAGCAGTGAAGCCCTGTAGGTAGTAGCTAAATTGCACAGCTATGACAGAATATATCTAGGAGAGAGGTCTATCAGGTAGGAAGGTGCTATTTCTAGAGTCTGTTTTGTGCATACTTACTTTGGTTATCTTCGAACCCACTCAACATGGATTTGACTCTGCCTCAGACATTGCTGCTATATTACTAATGTTTCACTTCGGAGAACTAAAAGGCAGCACAGAGAGAACAGAGAGGAAAGCAAATGAAGAGTTATTGTGTAATGTGTGAGGGAATTTAGAGAAAAAAATATGGTAAATATACAATTTATAGCTTGCTTGTATCAGACTAGCTTTTAGGGAGTTTTTTTCTATCCATAAAATAAGGAAGAAGTGTTGTTTAAACTAGGCGAGCACATTTAAACTTAGAGTAAATCTTAACTAGTCCACCTAAATGGAAAAGAAAAGAAAGAAAGAATGAATTAGCTTACAAGTCCAACCCTCAAAGAAAGAGTATTCAAAGTGCCTGGCCTTGAAGATGTTTATATAGAATTTATTATAATATATTGGTGGTTGGGCAAGTCGAGTGAAAGAAAATAAGAAACCCCAGCACAAATACAATTTCTATTCCTATGATTAAATGAGAGAGTATTCACATTTGAAAACCAAAGAGTCTGGTTAAATTGCCTTTGTGTTATTTTTCCTTTTAGCATGAATGATATGTCTCAGCTTTTAAAACAGCTATTATTGTGCAGTACTGATGAATACCAAATACCAGGCTTATGTTTTAAAAGGGCGCTTGTGATGATTTGGGGATTTACAGAGTATGACCTCATCTTCCTTTAGCACATAGTAAATTGCTCAAAACTATAAGGAAAAGGATCCTAATGGAAGACATAGGATATGATATAACAGATACAAACTAGAATGGTTTATGTATAAAGTAAAATAAAACCTGTCAGAAGTACTGTAGTTCTAAGTGTATTAAAAATAGGGCACTACTTTATGTTTGAAGTTCTTTTAGAAAATTTTGTTGATGGTCTCTTTTGAATTGAGGGGAGAAATACTGCCATAAATAAAAAGTTGTTAAGAGAGAGGTGTCAGAAAGAACCTGAAGTTCAGAAATACTGTGTGTTAGCTGCTAAATTCACTCTACAATCTCCCATACTTGCAAGGCCATGTCGCCTCAGCTGTCTTGCCAGGGCAAAATGCCATTTTGTTTATGGAAGGTCTCATCATACGCATAATGTAAATGAAATCCGGAGATAGGCCAGTGGAGAGGGTAGAGGTTTTCTTGAGGACTTTTGGTGAACAAAGCTCTGTCTAGGCTGACAAAGATGCTAAAAGACTGTATTTCTTGCTGATTTAAGTTTCCACAGTCTCATTTTTCAGCAGCTGTTGGAAGCTGTGCATGGCTATTCCATGATCATTAGGTCCATAACTTGACCTAACTCAGTCATATGACTGTAGGAATATAGGCTAATGGACTGGAAAAATGGAACAAAATCCAGTTTCTTATTACAGTCACATCATCAGACATAATGGCTTCTTCCTGCACCATGGTGGCAGATGATTCCTTTTGTATTGGTTATGGACAGCTCCCCATGTGTATGTTTACAGGGATAGAAATCCTGTTTTTTTAACTTGGAGCCAAATCATGCTAACCCTTTCTTCAGCTTAGGGCCGAAGGGGCGTTAACTCTGTGGTCTGTCAGACGCACAGAAGACCCGGAATGCCTGTGTTTCTGAGATGTTCCTCTGCTCGCTAGCTGCTGAGTACGGCTCTGTGTGTGTTACACTGAATCCTGTGTCAGTCCGGGCTAAGGATGTGTCATACCAGATCAAAAAAAAAAACCCACCAGCTCGTGGTTTTCAACAAATTCTGAAGGGGAGGCCTTCATTTTGAAAATTTCTGGCTAGATCTGATAGTCTAGTCTATTCTTGTCCCTTTTGAAGACTGGATCTTATATAAGAAAACCACCATGATATTTATTGCCAATATTTTTCAGTCCCCATTTCAAATCTCAGTGCTCCAGTCCCTGAATTTATTCCAGATGCTGCCATCCTTATATAAGCTCAAGCCACTCTGTCTTTCATCTGAATGCTTGTTGGATTTTAATCTTTCTTTTCTGCCTGTCTCAATACCTAATAACTTCTCTCACACACACTGAACTACGGCACGCCGCTGCCCATCAATCAGCCAAGTCACCAGAGGCAGCACCAGTATCTGACCCAGAGCCAGAACACCCCACGTATGAACTCAGCAATCACATTTCCAAGCTCTGTAACCTTCAACCAGCGTGGCCTTGAAGCATGGACACGATATGATTATGGAGGGTGGGGGTTGTCTCTCTTGGGAACTCAAGGGACAATGCCACTGATGATAGCAAGTGTATCTACCTGAATACCTGACTGACTTTGATCAGCGCAAAACAAGATTAAGGATCTGAGATGAAGTTACAAGAAAGCCAAAGACTACAGTGAACACTGGAGTGGTTTTGTGTTCATAGGGAAGGCTCCAGACACAGGTCTAACCTCTAGTTGCTCTGGGATTCTTTACATGAAGATCTGGAATAGCGTTTTGTATGAGGCTAGGCCATTTCTGCTGGTGAAGAGGAACAAGTTCATGGCCAGCCAGACAGGGAGAAGCAGCATGGCCCTCTCAGTGGCCGGCACCTCTCAGTTGAAATTGTCTGAGGATCATTTGTGAAGAAATGAATGTTTCTCCTTCTGCAGCGCTTCCTTCACTGTTAAACCTCTTGCATTTGCAGTATACCTCTTCTCATGTCAGAGGTGTTGCAAAGGAAATGGCAGTCATTGCTCCTGTGAGAATGTCACCATCATGACAGAATATCTAGCAATTGATCTTATCAATGCTTAGAAATATCTGAAGAGCAGGCGTCAAGAGGAAAGAACACAGGAAGTTCCACCTGAATATGAGGAAAAACTTCTTTGAGGATGACAGAGCACTGGAACAGGCTGTTCAGAGAGGTTGTGGAGATACTCAAACCACTCCTGGATGTGATCCTGTGCAACCTGCTCTAGGTGAACCTGCTTTAGCAGGGGAGTTGAACTAGATGATCTCCAGAGGTCCCTTCCAACCCTTAACATTCTGTGATTCTGTGTAATGCAATTAATTTCATATGCATCCCCAGCTCTGCTTATAGGCTGCCTTGTTGTAGGTGGCGCACGCTGAACATGAAACAAATCAATTTCAGGTATGGCTGTGTTGCCACAGGAAGGATTGTTGTGAGGCTCAGGTGTGGACTTATTGCAGCTTGCATCCACAGCTGGACATTGCAGCTTGCAAAACTATCCAGGAAGTGCTAAGGTACATTTCTGAGATATGAGGCACGTTTCCATAGTGCAAAGACAGTCCAATGTTTTTTTTCTAAAATGATGGTTCACATCACAAAAAGAAAGATTATTCTTATGAAGGAGCCACCCACAGATATCTTCATGATGGAATATTGCCCACATCCTTCAATGAATATTAACAGTGGCAGGCAACACAGAGCTGGATACCAAATGGCTTGCCCATAGTGCCTGCTGTGGCTAATTTGATGCAAATGTAGTCATATGCTTATGCCAGATCTGCATTACTTTTGTGGGGTTTTCTAGATTTTCCAGTAGGGATACAGCCAAAGAAAGGAACTGAAGCTGCAGCCTGGGGAACAGAAGTGGTCTTTTGTTTAGTTAGTGGAAAGTTGGGGGTTTAAATGCAAAGGCTGGCAATGTTGAATCCCTGTTACTGCAGATCTAGAGATGCATTTGATTTTTCTTTTTCTGATCTTACACTCTAAAGCTTTTGCTTTTCCTCTGTAGATGATGATTTTGACACTATCTCTTCCCACTCTTTGTCTTGGCTGCTCTCTCTGTCATTGTAGTAATAACTGGCTATTGCAAATGTGGCACCAGGGTTTTCTGCTGGACAGCACTGTCTTTAAAATACAGAAAGCCAATGTGTTTTCTACTAGGGATTGTTTGTGCATGAATGGTATTTCTTGCATGCTCTTCAAGCTGTATGCTTGGTCATAGAAATTATTTTACAATGCTTCTGTTCTCTTGCTGGGAAAACTGTAGCAGATTGTCTTGCAAATGTGTCCTCATGTTAGCCTGCAGATTTATGTGCAAATATACACATGGGCAATAACATAAACCTCTCCCAAATGTTACTATGAATAAAACTTCATCCGTCAGCGTGCTCACAAGTAACAAATACGGGTCAAGGACACTTCCGAACTGGAATAGCTTTCATTTGCCCAAATATTTTGAGAGGGTTTCCGAGCCACTGTTTGCAACTCTTCGCTTTCCACAACAAATTAGAGTTGGAGTTTACTTGCCCATTGTTCCATAATTACAGGATATACCTGAATGTTTTTGAAAGTGTGTCTTATCCAGAGAGCCTAGCTGCTGAATATGAAGTTTTCTAAGGGTATAGTTGAATACTTTTTTTAGCTTGCAAGTAGAAGAAAATCCTAGATGAGAGACTGCTCTTCCATATACCTACCTCTGCTTGAAATGGCTACCAGAATCTGCTGTGATTCCCATCTTACCAAATAACGAGAAGTGGAGAAAGTTGAGAACTGACTGACACTACTTACCAGTGTAAAACACGCTTGCTGGTGTAATTGCTTCCATATGCCCATAGGCATTATTTCTGAGTCTAGCCAATGCTAAATTATATTTACTGCCTGTTTGTCAAGCTGGGGTGGGGGGGAGAAAGGAAAAGATGGATGAAAACTGATTTAGTACAGTCTGGGGTTCTGCCAACAAGCAGTAAAGTCATTACTTCTGCTGCAACAAGGGATACACAAAGAAGCAATCACCTTTCTGATTCTTACTTTTTTTATAGGCTGTCCTATTGTTTGGCATTACTGACAGAAATGAGACAGACAACTTTGGAGGCTTTCCCACTCTGTCCCTCGGGTCTACAATACGCTTTTGCTGGTGGAGCTCAAAGCCCTTTGGAAAGGATGTCAGTATCATTAACCTCCTTGCACGGTGAAAGCACAGAGGCACAGCCCCTCCTTTAGAGTTCCACTTGCTCAGTGGAGCAAAAAGCAGAATCTTGCAAAGGAAGTTCAGACTCTGGCTGATCCCATAAAACAGAAGGAAGGATTAAGTGGCATAACTGATAGAAGAATAGAAAGACTCTGTAGATCTGCTGTAGAAGTGCTCATTAGTTTATGTGTGGGAATGGGCTGGCAGAGGGCTCTGCTTACTGCACTTGTCCCCTCATGGTTGCTTTATAGGTGTGCTGATGGAAAGAGATTCAGTTCTCTCCTCCTTCGGCAGTGTGAGTGCTTGTTCACCAAAATCCCTGCTAGCTCTCTCTGTTCGGATGGTGTAAATTTAGGTGCTGAGGTGCCAACAGACACTTGCTCTGTCAGCACTCCTAGACAGTGTGGTAGACAGGCACTTTTTTGTCCTCTTTCTTCTGACTTGGTGTACGTTGTGTATTTTTCCACCAGCTAAAGCAATGCAGAGTTCATTCTCCTCTGCATTGCGTCAGCTTTGTGGAGCCTGGGGCAGGCTTGATTCAAGACAAATGAGTTTGTAATGCACAGCATAGCCAGAGTCTTCCTTTCTAGAAACCACAGAAAATTTGTCATAGATGCTGTAATAGTTGGCAAACAAGCATCCTTTGATGAATGATACTGATTTTCATGAAAATCCTGGAAGTTCATGTCTGTGGTGTGCTCTGTTGCGGAAGTATAGTGCTGGGCTTTCTGGTTAGCAATTCACCACCACTCCAGGTGAACTTCCTTGTAAAAGATGTCTTGTATGCAAAATGATTTTAAAAACTCCTCAATATCACTGCTTATGCCATCTGTAAACAGCACACTGAAAGTTTCCAGAGTTCTTAAATGGTAATTAGCTTCTATTAGTACCTTAGACATACAATTTCTTATAGCTTATAAGCACACTGGATTCAGTTTTGGGTTCAATATTAATAATCAATTAGTGAAATGTCATGGAAACATCTGTTAATCACTTTAAAGTTTAACTATTTATCAGTGTGCTGCTGCTGCAAATTCTGGCTTCAGATTCTACCATTGCAGCACTGTTGATGACTCCTGTAAGGTATAATTTTAAAGGCTAGCAGGCATGTATTAGGAAAGTGATGCATTGATGGTTAGACTCCCATGGCTTGCAGGTAAAGTATTGTTGTGCCAAGTTCATCCAACTGTCTGAAAAAGAAATCTGAATGTTTGGTACATTCCATGAACGAGTCGAAATTAGAGGTATATTCCATGAACAAGTCTGAATTAGAGACTTGTTCACGGGTTAATCTCATATACTGATACTTATCTAAACAAATTCTCTATAAGAACCCCAAGAATTAATAAATTCACATCTTTTAACAGAGATGAACCAATACTAAAATTACATTCCAAGATACAAGATTAATTTCCTCCCACCGTCACTTCTGCAGTCATTTCTATGGTGATTTTCTCCTTTAAAAGTTGTGCAACTGAAACTCTTTGGTGTACATGATGATGATTATAGCCAAGGTATAAGGGTCATGCTTTTATTTGTTTGGTTTTTTTCCCCCCTGTTTTCTATCCTCTTCTTTTCTCTCTATTTTTAAAAGTGCGTCTTAGCTGTGTAGCAATTGAACATTTTCTTTCAATCAGTTCAAATGAGATGGAAGAGTTCAGAAATTATTTGTTCTGCTATGTTTTATACCTCCACTCTTTCTGAACAAGTCAAGTCATTGAGAAGTGATATGATCTACGAAGTCTATCAATTCAGGTTTTGGTCCCAAAGACATCAGCTTTGGGTTGTAACAATATAATGATTTTGTTGTCGGAAGTTAAAATTTCAGACCAAAAAAAAAAAAAATCAAAAGGAATAATGTCAGTTTTCACTTTTTCCAATAAAGAGAAAAAAGTTACAATAAAGTTACTTCTCTGTATGCCTCCAGACCTTGATCTACACGCGCACCAGATGTTAACACTGTGTAATTACCTAGTATGACATAGGACTCATCCTGCAAACCTTATTTACCATGGTTGATACACTGGCTTTGATGACTTGACTTCCCCAAAGATGACTTCATGCATGAAGAAGTGAGACTAGGGCTACAACATACTGGACTTGACACTGTTTTTGAGAGGAGCTGGAAGGGCCATGTTACTCCTTTTGAAAGGTTTAACATACTTGCACACCTTTGAAATTTCTCAGTGATGGTTAGACATTTGCATGCCTGTCAATTTTAAAGTTTCAAACCAGTCTTTCAGGTCATATAGATGCTTTTTAAATTTTTAGCTTGTATCACTTCTAAAAATATTCAAAAAGGAAGTTTTTAACTTTAAAAAAAAAAAGGGATAACTATTGAGTGAAAAGTCTAGACAGAGTAACATGTTCCAAGCCTTGTTTCTGGTAGAAGGCTGGATGAGCTCCATTAATATTGAGAAGATTTTGCCTTCAGCATTGAAAGGATGAATTTTCTTGGCATATAAAACCTATTTTTCTGCACTGATATTCACACACTGATGCAAAATGTGTGTTGTGAACAGCCATTGATTTTGAGATGTTATAGGTATGCAGTAGGCTGAGATGTTTTCCCTCTGATTTTTGTGCCAGGGAAGGACTGCTAACAGTAATGCATCAGAAAAGAAATCTAGTAGCAAAGTGCATAGCAATTCTATTTTTCTCAATTTAAGCCTAAAGGGCCATGCACTTAACACTTACAAAGAGGGATATATTTTTTAGCTATCTCTTCTGTTTGCTAAGATAGTGGAACAAATGTCATCTAAGGCATAATTCCTGTGAAATAAGCAGAATGAGTTTATAGAAATGTAGTTATTTCCCTAGAACTATAAAATTAACAGACAAGAATGGACATTATATCAAGTTCATAGGCATTTCACAGTGTGACAGAAAGTGGATCTTTAGGCTGTCATGTGGAATGGGAATGGAAAGAATCATCCCCCAACCCATGAAAAGGGATGAAGGTTCAGTTACTATGGTGCTCAATGTACTGTTACGAGAATGTGCGTAGGGCGTCCTGGGAACACTAATGAACTCTAATATATAACTGAGATGATATGGCAACTAATGTGAACTTAGAATAGGTAGAAGTAAAGGTTAGTTTTCTCAGCAGAGACCTGCCACTAGTGGAGACACATGAGGTTCTGCGCTGTGTGATGTATTTTTAAATAATATGGAAAAGGGATGAAGATAAAGTTGTCTAATGACATTCAGATAATCAGGGTAATAAGAATGAAAACTGACAGCAAAGATGTGCAGAAATGTCTCACTAATATATAAATTTATATGATCACATCAAATGATTGATGAAGTTTAGTGTTAATGGATAACGTGACACATCTGTGGAAAAATAATCTGAACTTCAAATACTCAGTGATAAGGTTTGAGGCCACCTAACAAAAAGATCTCATAACAGTTACAGTTCTATGAAAAGTGTCAAGTTGTGGTTTCAATGGCAGGCAAAAGTGCAAACTGAATGTGAGGAAATACAAGGAAATAACTAAAAGAATAAAGAAGAAAGAAATAATTATGCCATTTTCTAAACCTGTGGAGCACCTACACCTTGAGTTCTAGGAACTAGAGCTGCAAAAATATACAGAGAAGAGAACATGATCAAAGGTATGGAATTACTTCCTTCTGTATAGGGAAGGACCACACAGACTAATGCTCATTGAGATTGGTGAGGAAGATGATAGAGGTGTGTGTTATGAGTAGGGATGGATATGAATGGATAATCACTGTTTCTCATTAAAAAAGTAAATTAAGAGATATTATGTTAATTGGGTACTAGTTCAAAATGATAATGAGAGGTGATTTTCCACTAAACTGTAGAATACAGTATTGAAAGGGATTGTTGATAACAAATCTTTGGATGGCTTCAAAAACTGATGAGACCAATTCATGGATGAGAAATCCTTTATTATGGGCAGTTAGATGCGGAGATACCACCTCTGAGTGAAAAGATACTGGGCTCTAGATTGCCAGTATCTGGGAGAGCACTGGTGAGTCAGCAGCACTATTCTTATGCTCTTCCCTAACCATCCACTTTTAGCTACTGTCAGAAGCAAGATGCTGGCGCAGGTGGTCTCAGTCTGATGCTGTGGGGCCAGTCTGCCTAATATGTGCTGGTCTGATATGCAGAGGCCTGGATTTCGGGTCAGGGTAGCAAGACGAGGATGATGCCATGGAGCAGAGAGATAAGAGACCCCTTTCTGTAGCTCTGATTTGTTTCTGTAGTAGGTTTCATAGCCAAACAACTAATATGATTAAGGAGAAAGAGGGAGAATTTTGGATGATAAGGTCAGATTAATGATAATATAATGTGCCAGTCTACAAGTATGAAGGAACTTGGTAATTCTGTGGACTGTAGTTTCTGGTGATGTGTAGTACCGTAATGCAGAAGTTACGGGAACAATGGCAATGCATGAGAGTTGAGGATATAGTCCCACAAATAAGATGTAAACACCAGTACAGAGAAGGTAATTTTAGTTATGTTGAGGAGCATCTGTAGAAATAACGAGACCCGATGGGAAAAATAACACACAATCAAGAAATTAAAAAACCATTAGGTAGTACCAGAGGATTGAGACAAGGTTTCAGAGGCAGCTTGTAATTCTGGTATTGTTAACTTTTGAAATTTATCTTTGTGAACTTAAAGTACTTTTAGTGTAGAGTTTTGTTTCCTGAGTTTTAAAAAGAACAAAACAGATAGCTTGCCATTTGTTTCGGAGACGGGACCAGAGGCAGAAACCCGTAGGGACCTTGCAGGGCTGACTAGGAGGGAAGAGCTGGACCTGGGCACCAGAGAATGAAACATGGGTGGATAAAGCTGAGCAGCCTCAGGAGGCAAAGCTTGCTGGTTGTGGCCCACTGACTCAAGAAAAAAGCTGCATTGTAAGGGCTAGTTCTGCTTGACTGGACTCGAGCCACTTACCACGCATACCTGAAAAAACCTTATGTGTATTCTCAGGTGAGTCCCCTGTGGGGCTGGCAGCACCCCTGGACACTAGCAATCCAGGCTGGTGACCTGACCCCTCTAAGTGAGCACAGTGACTGTCAAGAAAGAGACCAATGGACATTGCTTCAAAAATGGAAGGTGCCCATGATAGTTTAAAATTATTTAACGCAAAACTGAAAGCAGTTTTTTGCGGATGTGTCAGACAGCCTTTAATGACCGGCAGTATCACCAGCTCTAGTTGTCTCAAGACACCTGATGGAAGCGTCATCATTGTTAACGTTAGCGACTGGACAGGGCAACACATTGCAGAGAACAGTCCAATACTGTAAGGGTAATAGTTTAATAGCTCTTTCCCACATTTTCTTCCAGGTTTCTGTGAGTCTCTTTCTACCAAGCTTTTGGCACATCAGCTAGTTAAGGTGAAACAGAAAATATAAACATGGCATTTAAGGAGGGAATTGTTGTCAAGACTTAAGTTCAGAGACTAAAACTCCATGAATGATTCTTCCTGCTCCTGTCAATGCACATTCATTTCAGAGTCTGTATTTTCTTTCTGATTAGCTTTCAAGTTTTAGATGAATAAGCAGGATTTAGTGATTGGACGTTTTCAGAAAATACAAGTACTGAAGTATACCATTAAAGAGGAGGAAGGTAGGATTGAAATGTATTTGAAAACATAGGTATGAAGCTCTGGAAAAGCTAGTGCTAAATTTTTCTGATATGGTCAGTGTCATTCGTCTGAAAGCATGTATATATTGTCATATTTACCAAGTGTGCAAGGATTATCATTCAGGGCAGTACAGCAGGTTGTAATGCACATGGAAAAGGCCTTTTTCCTCATGTTTTTTACTGGCAAGATTTGCTGTCAGGCCTCCCAGTTGTCTGAGCTTGGTGGTAGAGTGAGTGGGAATGAGTATTACCTGTGGAGGTGCTGGTGGGGCCCACCATGGCAAATGGGCTGCTGAGCAGCACCTGCACAGTAACAATGTGTTGATGCATGTAAGAACACTGCTGAAATATCCTGATTTTTTTACTTTTTTTATTTTTAAAAATTGCTTTGTCTTCACAGCTGATCATTTACAGACTGCTGAAGTATTTTGCAAATGTTTTTAGGGGGAGGAATGCAAAAGCAGTTTGTTATTTTCTGCGAGGATCATATTATTTGTTTAGTGTTTTTCCAGTTATGTGTTATTTGTGATTTTAACAAATCAAAATTGGTTGCAAACCTTAGAATGGAAAAAAATCTTGTGATAAGCCACACTGGAAAAGCACTGCATGTTCTTTGTTGTTGATAATTTTTCAATGCATGTACAATGGATTGAAAAAGTAAACAACCAGGGTTTAAAGACTTGGGATGAAGTCAAATTTAAGTATTTAAAATATTGCAAAGAAAGACTTGGAAGCATCTTCAAAGTGCACATTCAGCAGGGTTTATGAAAAACTAAAATGGCAAAAGACAAAGGCATTAAAAATGTGGAAATGTGTCAATTCTAACAAACCCCACCGTTAAATTTAAAATGTGATAGGAGTAAAGGTAAGTTTTACAATCACTAAATGTTGGATGATAAACAGCAGGGTCAAACTTCAAAGCTAAATGGAGCTGTTCTTAACAAAGCATATGTTTATCATTCTACAGCAAATTTTTGCTGTCAATTTTCTGACTTCTCACTGCTTGATGTTAAGTGCCTAGTTTAAGCTTATTGCTTTGGTTATCGCCAAACTCACTGACTGTTATATTTTCCTCAGAGAGTGATTGTCCTGTGTTAGGATGAATCCTTAAGAAGAAATTGTCAGGGATGTTTGCACTTAGCTAAGCATTACACTGTTTTCTTAATTAAAAGAATAAACACTGAAAGGGTGATTCCCCCCCCCCCCCCCCCATTATTTTACACAGCTTTAACTACTTTATAATGCTTCTTTGGATAAGGATGGAATTGCCAAGATATGCTGGTCTGGGGTTATTTTTCCTTTATCAAAGCACAAGCAATTTTTTGTTGTGGTGACTTCCTCTGCCCTTGAATATCTGGCAGACACGTGACCTGGGCATAACAGCATTTGACTTGCAGAAGATGGAAGACTGACTACTGTGCTCTTGACAAATTCTGCCTGGTTAATTGAATCAGTATCAAAATATTTGCCTGCTTTCTCAGATAAAGAAAGAGGGGGAAAAAAAAAAGAAGTCAAGATAAAGGAATAAAGTAGGAAATAGCTCCCCAAATTTTTTCACTAAGCAGAGTGCACAAGGAAATAAATTTAAGTCTTAAATGATTTTTTTTTTTTACCAGACAGCTCATATCAAGATCAGATATTGATTACAGCTTGCCTTTTTTGTGCTCTGATGCTTTTTATTGACTTTTCTCTTCAGTGCCCTGTGATGCAGTACCAAAGGGATTGGATCAGTATATTTTCCCTTTGAGATTACACGAGAAATCTGGGATGCCTTACAGATGCTTGTATTAGTCTTCCAAATACTCAGTGTTCACATAAAATGAACAAGAAATAGATCATTCTTAAAAGGCAAAGAACGCCACTTTGATGAAAATGTTTTTTTGTTCCTGTTGAGATGTCTGTGGATCTGTGCAGTAAGGTAGGAAGGTCTGTTTAAAGCAGGCTATTCCTCAGAAAAGAAATATGGCAGGACATCTGAAAGTCTGTGGGTTTTCTCCTGGTCTATGCAATGTTTTGGTGATGAGGTCTGCTAGTGTTACTTTTATTTTTTATTTCCTTAAATTGGTAAAGAAATAACACTGGACCTCATTGTCATCTATATTTGGGCTGTAACACACCTTGACAGAGGAGCGTGTTGCACTTTCACATCCTTATATGCTCCCACGGTGGTGGAGATTTCTCCAAGGACAGCAGCTGAGAACTTCTGAGCCACCTGAAGTTGTGTGCTTAGAAGCTTGGTTTACCCAGGACATGACAGATAGCTTTCCTGTGTTAAGTTTTTCCTATCAAAGGACAGCTGTCCTTGCAGGTAATCAAAGTTACAGAAAATTCACAGCCAGTGGTGCAGCTTCTGTTTTACCGGTAGCTGGGGGCACATTTATGCAATGTCATGTTTTGTCATGAAAAAGGTGGGAGGAGGCATGGCAGCTGTAGGGCTGTAGGACACAAGCAGGAGCCTTCGGGGTGCTGCTGAGGATGTAACGTTTCCAAGCCAATAACCACTGAGGTCTCCTTCAGTGGAAACAAATACGAGCCTCCTTTAGTCTTATCTAAGTCTCTTACAAATCTTCTCTCATTTTAGTACTCTCATTGTGGCATTTCTCAGTTCTTAATACTTTTTATTCACACAGTCTCTGTGAGATAAGTAAGCACTGGTCTATAGACAAGGGGTGGGGGGAAATCTGGCGAACTGTTGAAGCATTTGCTACCCATGCGTGGGAAGGTGAGAAGTATCTCAGATGAGAACAGCAGTACCGTTTTAAGCGCGGTCTTTTCCTTCTTTTCCTCATCCAAGTGCCTTCTGATTGACCTTTTGTCTTTTCCTGATTGTTGATCAGGGCCAAAGAAGAACATAGGTAATGGATACCTGAGTTTTGCAGAAATACTTCTTCAAATGTCTCTCCATGAACCCATGGTTCACATGGTCTGTCTCCTTCTCGTGGGCACAGATCTGTATTGTTAAATATTTGGACTTATGTACTTATACCGCAAAGGCTTAAGATGCTTTATCATATGTAACAACACACATACTGTACAGCACTCCCTGACTGAGGGAGGCTACTTCCATTGTGTAAGTGATGAGAGGAGGAATCCTATTTGTTTGAGTAGGGAATTAAGTTGTAAAGGAAAAGAGGGAAAAGCAGGCATGTGGCAGTTTCCTGCTGTTTTAAGGTCAGATGTATCTTAGGAAACTCATTTGGATTGCTCACATAATCAAAATGTGGTGGGAAATCCTGTTATGCTGTCCCAGTGTTAAGAAAAGAGATTTTGGGTTCCTGGAGTTTTTACAGAAAACAATTCAGCCTACTTCTTTCAGCAGATAAGTTGAAAAAACATCTTTGCGAAGGCTCTTACATGACACACGGAGGGGAGAAAAATAACAACAACAGCTGAAATCCTAAGATCAGTCCTGTTGTAAGATTGCCTCCAGTCCCATTTAATGCTGTTACAGCAGAGCAGCCCATGTCCCCAAGTAATGAGGGTACAGCAGGAAGGCAGCTGCGCAGCATTGGTGGCAGCTTTCTAGTGCTCCTTGGGGGACAGTGTGACCCTCCACATAAATGTGAGACAGTAATTACCCCTTGCTATGTGGCCCAACAAGAATACAAAATGAGTGCAAGCTGAATTAGCAGTGTGAAATACCGTAATTTTCCTGTTTGGAGTGCCCCAAACAGTGTGGACTGGATCGCTGTCTTGAAGTGATTTAACCCTTCACCCAGCAATACAAATAGGTGTGCATTTAACTATAAGCAAGCAAATAATCCTGCTGGAATCACTGAAGGGCCCTGTGCTTAATGCTTTGCTGGAGCGGGACCTGGTCTTGCAGCTGGTTGGTTGGAAGGTCCTGTGCAGGGCTAACAACATGAGTACCTTGAGTCTGTGGTGCTTAGGCTCCCAAACAGCCCGAAGAATATGCTAATCCTTGCAGCATTTCTTAATGTTAAATATTTTAATCAAATTGCTGACAGCTGAGGAACTAATGTAAAAATCATTGATGCAGAGATACAGTGCTTAGTGTGGTTTTTTGTTGTTTTTTTTTTTTTTTTTTCCTCCTACCTGTTTATTTCCATAGCAAAGTTATTTGCAGTTGTGGCCATTGCAAAATGAATTCCCTTCAGTGTTGTGTGAGTTCCCATATGTTCCTTTGGAACTGATTTTCCTGATAGTGAAAGGTGAGGAACCAGAGAGTGCCTTGTAATCACTTGATAGGCAGGACAGCAGATCAAGGCTGTGGTACCAATGATGCTCACCCCCAAGTCTGAAGGGTGGAGCTGGCAGCCTAGGAATTGGAGCAGGCTGCAGTCAGGTGCTACTTGTGCCCTCTGCTAGGAGAGCAACCTGTTCATGTCTGCCACTCAAACTGACACAAGCTGTTCCCTAAGCAATTAATTCATTATAAACTAATGAGCTTGTCTACTTAAAGGAACACATGGTCCTCTAAAGAAGGAGGAAATTCCTAACAGCAACAGAAAAAGATAACTTAAGCTTTAGGAATATACCATGGGAATATATTTATTTCTTCTATTTTCACACTTGGATAATAAAAGACATACGTTCCACTATAATTAAAAACTAGGTGTAGATGATCATTATAGATTATTATTTATAGCAGCACTGTTCTTTTGAAATATATTTCAGAGTATATTCTACTAATGCAATTAAAATTAACATGGATTAGGATACTAATTCTTTTTTTAATCGAGATGCTTTCCTAAGATTTAAAATTTTGGTTGGTTGGTTGGGTTTTGAAAGGGTTAGATTTATTTTTCAAATATTCATGGAAAGACTTATTTTTTAAATTAAAATCTTCTAGATGCTATGTTCCGGCTTTCTGGTGTTACTCTTTTTGTTTTACTCTTTACTTTTACTTTCCTGTGCTCCTTTTCCTCCTTTTAAGGAAGCAAAATTTTAAAAAAATGAGTCTAAAATCTGTAACAACAGATTTCTCAAATGAGAAAAAAAACTTGAGAAAAGCAGAAATTCCTTTTAAAACACAGTTCCAAATGATAATATTTCACCCAACTCTAGTTACAGTTTTGAATAAAAGTATTCTGCAGGTCATATCAGAAAGATAAGGCTTCAGCAACAAAAAGGTTGTCCTGAGAATGAAAAAGGATCAAAAGAGCTGTTCATGCACAGGAGCTGCCTGGAAGTAGACTGTTAGGCTTAGCAAACGGATAAGCGATGGACAAGGTCATATACAATGCTTGCTCTTCAAGGAAGGAAGGAGAGGAGGGGAATCGTATAGACTTGCTTACTGCAGTGAGGAGCTGTGAAAATCAGCTGGTTGAAAACCCAGTTCCTGTAAGCTGAGGTTCCAGTTGAAGGTGCTCACTCACTGCAACTGTGAGTCTGTCCCAAGGAGGAATAATTTCAGTGAGCACCTTCCTAGGAAGGTATGGGAAATACCTGATTGTAGGAGTGCAGTCAGTGGTGAATAGGATTTCTGAAGTTTGTTGCTGGCCAAG
The DNA here is from genome assembly GCA_009769605.1 of Bucorvus abyssinicus. Classification (NCBI taxonomy): domain Eukaryota; kingdom Metazoa; phylum Chordata; class Aves; order Bucerotiformes; family Bucorvidae; genus Bucorvus; species Bucorvus abyssinicus. The sequence continues at coordinate 34,879,059 of CM020031.1, forward strand.
GTGAAACTCTCAGATGAATATAATGGGAGTGGCTAAGCTCCTGGAGCAGATTTTTAGGGCATGACCATTGGATAGCATTTTAGTAAACCCCATAATATGCTTCCTTTTCATTACTTACAGGTCAGTTGCTGACCCTGCTCCTCCTCTTTCTATCCCTGCTACGTTTAATCAGCCTGTGTGCAGTTCACCGCTCCAACTGTATTGATTCTTAGAGCAGATTTCATGAGAACCTGCAAAAGGAAGCATAGACTGCTCCCCTCTTATACTTTGACTGATGCTTTCTTTTACCCTACATGACAAAGTGATAGATGTACTTAGTTAAGTTTCTGCAAAATCATTAATGCCACCCTTACCGGTTGGCTACCCAGGTATTGGTTAAATAGCTGTCATGCGTTTGTTACCTGAGACACTGTAATATTGTATAATCAGACCATTAATTCTCTTCTGGAGTTGGTCCTACAAAACTGGTAAGAAATGCCTAGCCGAGGGAGGAAAAAACTAACATCCATTCTGGCAATTGGATTTTTCCTGATTTAGTCTCAGATTAAAGCTGCAAATTGACAAAAATTCACTTGGAAAAGCTGAAGTAGGTGTTCAAAGAAGATTCTTGTGATGTTTTATTTTAAAGGTTTCTGAACCATTCAAGCTTTTAATGTCCCAGTATTACCTGTCTTATCAGTGATAAATGGTTAGCTCGTCATACTTCTGCAAAAGGTCTTACAGACCTTGCCTTAGTCATTTGTATTTTCAGAATGATGGATTATGACATGAGTCCTTCAATGTTTGGTGCTATAACAAACACCAAATCAAAACTTTTTTTTTTTTTTATTAGAGAGAAATATGTTGAAGCTAAGCACAGAACAGCTACATAAACCATTGGTAGGAAACTTACTCACTGTTTAATACTTCAGAGTTATGCTTAATGCAGAAAGATCTCACTAACCTCAGGGGGACAGAATTATTTATGGGAATAAGTTTACTTCGCTTGTGTGTGTGTGTGTCTGTGTGTTAAAAAAAAAAACCAACCAAACAAAAACCCAACCAAAACCAAACCGCTTACCTTCTAAAAATATAGAAAAGGTGCCCCCCACCCAAAACAGCAGCATTCTTGGCATTCTCAGTTACGAACATTAGGCATAAACCAAAACTTCTGACATTGATTTAAAATGTAAACTTTTCCTGAATGGTATGAAAACGAAAAAAACACCACATGATAAGTAAAGTGTACTTTAAATCACTAGAGTACATTGTGAAATGTATTTATAAGTAGCTTCTGAGGTGCTGCCAGCTTTGTGCTAATTGGACAATCTTACTTCTCCATTAAATAGACAGACGGATGACACAGTTCATAAAACACCAATTCTTATTGGCAGTAGTTGGTGTATCAATCATTATTTGCCCAGTTGAGAATAGATTTTTAAATATCAATGCACATGTTAGCTGTATAAACATCTGTATAACAGTTCTGTATACAACAGTGTTCTGTTATAAACCACGTTTTCTAGAACTAAATCTGTAAATATTTCATTCAAACTGTCATTTTACTGGTCTTTAAATCAGTGCAAAACAGAAAAAGAAAATAACTAAGCTACCAGTGATGACTTTGTCATCTTAGCAGACCGTATTGGGCAAAATTTGTATGTTAAACTGCTGCTACGCAAAGCATTAGCTGGATGGCATATGTGATCCTGCTCCCCAGTGACTAGAGAGACTAGTATTCACAGAACTCCTGTTCTGGCAAGTAGAGTGTTAAAAAATGTTGGGTGTTGGGCCTTGATTAGCAGTTCTCAAAGTTGACTCTATTTTCCAATGCTGTTGGTAACAAGTCAGATGTCTCATACTGAAAAAGTATTCCACAAGGATGAGAAGAGGAGCCACAACTCCTTGTTAAGTATTTTGTCATGGAAAATTGTCAGAAAGAGACATCAGATACTGCAAAACATGTGCTTGCTTCCGAAAGAAGTGTGAAAGAAAACCAGGATGGTATATACATGTTATTTCCTATATTAAGCAAAAAGTGATAAAAATGAGCTTTTAAGCTGATTCAGAAATATACGGGATAAATTGGGCATTTATTCACTGGTAGAATATCTGCAACCTTTAGTAAACATTGGACCACTAATAAAGGAGATAACAAAAACCGTATTCTAAAAACATGAAAGAAATCGACTATGACATAATTATCTAACTATATATTATCTGTTCCCTAAGTGCATTCTTTTAAAATTATTTCAATTTCCATCATTCCTTGCTGACATTAGCAAGAAAAAAAATCTCAGATATAACCACTGTTTGGGTGATAACCACCTGCAGAAAGGGATGAATGGAGCCATATGCACTTAATGAACTCTCAAAGCCTAAGTAAAACCTGAGTGATACCTAGACTGACCTGCTGAGGTTTGAGGGCTGAATATTCTCTAGGGAATAGAGTTACGTTGCCACAGAATTATTTATATGACAGGTTAAATGAGAATATTTTAGTAGCAGGTATTATACTACATATTATTGCTGTGAGTCAGAATTCAATTATTTCTCTTTAAAAACAAATTTTATAAGGTTTTTAAAAAAAAGATTAAAATGATGCTTGGAGATCAGAAACTTACTGGATTTTGTATTAGGTAATCAGTTACAGGAATGTTTTATTTATTCTGCGTATCAGAGGTTAAATTTAGATATTAAGAAAACAAGTGGGTTTTTTTTTTTTTTTTTTATGGGAAGCTCTAGTGATTTATTCAGACCTAAGAATACAGGAACTTTGAACCCCATGCAGTGAGGGCTCCTCCATTGTCCACTCTGTGCATCTCCTCCATTCAGAAAGCAATGACCCTCTTCACGAGGAGTTAATGGCTGTTAATAATGGCCTCTCAGCAAGATCATATTTTTATATAACTGAGATGAACTGGGGTCAGAATCAGTGGTAATCAGCACTGGCAAAGGACAGACATCATTATGAGAAATAAGGTCAAATCATGTAGTGAACTGCATTGAAAAAAGACAGCTTTTGGAATCAAAATGAACCATCTTCTTGTGGATCATGAAAACCAGAGAATAACCTCTCCATCTTTCAGAGAGTTATACTTGAATACTTTTGTGGTGCTTTTTAGGTGTGCATAAAATGTTGAGATTCAGAATTATCTTTTTTTTTTTTTCCACTCTGAAGTAGGAGGAGTACTCAGGAAAATACCCTGAGAAAAAAATTCAATGCTTTATTTTATATATAAATTCAGATTTCTTTTAATCAGTTGTAGACATATGCAGGTCATGTTTGCGTATGGATTCAGGCAGGCTGGCCAAATCAAGCTGTGTGCAGATTTGGAACTGTTTGCAGATGTGTAACTATTTGCGGTAGAGTTTAAAGCTATATATTTGATAGCTCCTTGAATTGGAAATGGTCCATTTTAAAGAAGATTCAATATCATAAGGTTATGCAATCATCTCCTCTTTGGTGTCCCATTGCAGTTGCTTTATAATCAAAGCAGGTCTTGGGAATTACGTCAAGTCCCTGCAGGTGCTGCGTTGTGGTATGTGAGAGTTGGGGGACAATCCTAATTGTTGTTCAAGAAGGGAAACCTTTCTTTGTGTGACCACATTTCCTCTCCTGTCTACACCTGCTGTGGAGGCAATGCAGGATAATGTGTAGCAATGCTCCTGGGATGCCTGAGATTAAGGAATCTTCTAGAGGAAAGTACACAGAAAAGCATACCAAGGGTGAGGTTGTCTTTTATTTCTTTTTGGAATTCCCTTTGGGGCTTATGCAGAGAAATGTGCTTTTTGTCAAACTGACCAAGTACAGCGTAGTGGAACTCAAGACATCCAGAGAAGGTGCTTTATTTCTCTGTGCGGTCTGTGTGAAAAGCTAAATACCAAAAAAAAGTTTATTCTTCTGTATTGAGTATACTAAGTTAAATTGCTGGAAACGCTACAAAAAAGATGTGGCATGGCCCTTTTCAGGGCCTTGCTCTTGTAAACGATTTACAGTCTGGTACCTTCCGTTGCGCTGAGGTCATTGGCACAGTGAACTTTGCAAACTGCTGCTCTGGTTGGAGAACGTACAGCTTCCTGTTCTTTGGTGGTTGCAGTGGAAGAAAAGATGCAAGCATTATTTAATTGTCTCCAAGGACAGTAGGAAGTGATTGAGCTAATGAGTTTGGCTTGGACTGAAGGCTATTAGGGATCAGGATCAGAGGCATCATCTCTGTCTGGAGTGTGGATCATGTCAAGCATGTTTGAAAAATAGCACCATGAGGGACATACTTAAATCTGGAAAAATCTGTTTCTCTGCTGATGTAGGCACCTTAACACCCAGGAACTTGAGCAACTATTTTTGCTTACACCCTCCACCACCATGTACCCCATTTCTTAGAGGTATCTTTCCATCTGGGATGTAGATCAGGCTCCTAGTTGTCCTCTTCAGGATTTTCAACTCCTCTCATGCTCCAGTCTGCTGCTCTCTTTCATACAGTTCTGAAGCATTCTTTAGTCTGCAGTAGCATAGAAAGTGGAGGATGTGAGTTTAAGTACTCCCAGGAAAAGCACATAATCAACATTTTGCAAAATAGGTGAGTATTTTGACCATTTGATTATTGGGTGAAAAGAGAAATAGAATTTTCTGTAGCAGAAGCTGAGCAATTGGATGCTAATACTTAGAGGATTGGAAGAAAAGGCAAGCAGAGAAAAAGTAAAGTGAAAGCTTTGACATGAGCAAAATTAGGTGCTGCCATGTCTCCAGGGTGAGATGAGAAATTTTGCAAATGCCTGTAGCATCTGATTGTTGACACAGACGCTCACAGAATTCTTTAAGTACAAATTCTTCCTCCAGTGAATCTTTATGTCTCTGCTAGAATCAGTAATATTTTGTGCTTATGGGATTTACAGCCTTTCCTTTTTGGCAGCCCTTAATAACTGCCTCTTCCTTACCCCTAGGAAACATCAAGAATTATTTATTACAATCTAGGAAGTGCTGAGGCTTGTGGCTTGGAGTCTCAAACGTTTGTATTTATTACCATTTATGTAGCCACAGTATTAATGTTAAAGTACAAAGTATCCAAGAGTTTGCAGAATAAGAAGGTACTGAAGTTCTTGAGATTGATTTACTCAATCAAGCAGAATATATCCCTGGGAACAGGGACACTTTGACTCCTGACCAGCAATTTAATCCCAATCTTGAGGGATGCAGTAGGAATTAATGGACACGTAGCCCATGTATAAAGGAAGGAATTTCTCTCTGGGTTGCTACACCAAACATGGCAGCTTGTGAAATCCAGTTCTTGCAACCCAATTACAAATTTTAATTTCATGACTGGCTTTAAATATTTTTCAGTGTTATCTAGCAACAGAAAACAACACAAGCTTCTGCCATAGAAATTAAATGCAACCTTTTGGTTTTTAAGTATAACCATTTATCATTCATAAAGTACAACTTGTAATTAGAAAGAAACAGTGAATGCATGTGAGATGGAAATTGGTTGAAAGCTTTTTTTGTTGTGGGAGAAATGTCATTCCGGACCAGCCTCCCAACAGGACTACAGGGGCAGCCAACCTACAGTTTTTTTTTAAGAGCTTGCCAAGACTAAGACTCAAATCAAATAACTTGGCTGCCCCAAATAGAGAAGAATGGTCTCTTATTTGTTAGAGGTCCTTGTCAAGCCTATAATCTATGCATTCTGTTTCTTTGCAAGTGCTTTACACCAATGCATGACTAGAAGAGTAATACAGAATTACACGTGCTAAATAGGGCACTTTAGACTGGGCTGTACTAACTAGATTTCTTTACAAAACTTACTGGTGTCATACTGCTTTCAAGAGATTAAATGTCATCTTTTCTTGTAGAACAATACCTGTTTAGTCAGTCTATTCTGCATTTACTGCGTTGTATTTTACTTTTTCTAACTTCATTTGAAGAGAAAAAAATCCTTTCCCTTTGTTCTCCCATGTGCAAAGCTTTCAAAAATAGAAAGAAGAGAGTACCATCAGAAAATGAAATAGAGTTCACCTTCAAAGTGCTGCATGTGACTGGAAATAAAATAATTCCATTTCATGGAGTGATCTATTTTTCAGTGCTTTTTCTATCTTCAGATTTACTGCCATGTCAGAAAAGTAACTTAAAATCTACATCAAGGAAAAGGAGGGGAAGGTATTTGTACTCCTTTCCTGAACGTATTACCAATACCTTGAGTGTCTAGATTATTGGTTCATTGGATGCAGCACAGAGATTTTCTGTGACCTTTTGAGGCTCAGAAATCCTGAATTGGCAAAAATTCCTTTACAGCCACACAAATGCAAATCTTACCACTTTAGAAAAGCTCCTTGGCAGAGCCTGAGGTTACCTGAAATACAAATACATGGTTCTGAACCACTAAGGATCATACGTATGGCACCACTTTGGAAATATTCTGTGCTAGACAAAAAATAGAGGAGAAATGCTTTTGCATGTTTCACTTCTGTGGACTTCAGTGAGAGAGCTAAATTTATCAGAGGAACTGGAAGTGTAGTGTTATCCATCCTGCTTGATGTCTTTAAAGCTGCATTTAGAGAACCAAATATTAAAACGCATTTGCCCCAAATCTTACCTGAACTTAGGCTAAACATAATACATTTTGCAATATCTGAGAAGTTAAGCTGCAAAAAGGCGCAGTTTGAAAGCCGCCTGTGTAATTTTGAAAGGCCTATTTGATCTGCAAATCTGTCTAGAACTGTGATACAGGCTTGAATGAAGCTTTCACCAACTACATGTAAAAACCAATGAAGTCCCTGGAAACCGAATGCACACGATGATTGCATTTCTAGCGTCCCTCATCCTAAATAATTCTTACACAGGTTGAAGAGAGGCTCTTATAGATTGCTGAAATTTTAGGTGCTGAGGCAGGTGGAAAGTGGTTGGATCTTAAAACTTTTACAAGCACTGGATTACCTTTCCGGATGTGACAAGTAAGCAAACTTTACATAACCAAGTCTATTTTGTTCATTGCTAGTTCTCTTTCGCTCCATTGGTTGCAGCTACAAAGCCAGCAGTCCATTATTCCATGGCACTCGCCCTCCTCTGGAGCAGAGTCTTCCTAAGAGCAGGGCTGGTGGCGTAGCAGAGATGCTGGTGGTTTGAAAGCGGGTCTAAACTGCACATTGCAGTGCAATCTAGCGGCACCCAACCCAGCTCTGGTCACAAGAATGTGGTCGCTGCTTTAATGTAGCGTTTCTGACCTGATAACTCTCAGCCTGGGGAGAGAGCTGCACTAGAAGCGCGTAGTGATAACTAGACAGGGGAAATTCATAGAGACTGTAGAAGGCAGCAGGGAGTACATTTAATGCAAAAACTACCTTGAGGACTCAAGTAAGGCTTAAATCATACGAAGACCTTGAACAGGACATCTGCACTGAACTATAGGAGTTGACTGAAATTTTGAAGGCAACAGAGAAGTCCTTAAAAATACCAAACTCATTGTAAGAGTGATACAGATGGTATAGAATCCTTATATCTTCACATTTCCTTGAGGGGAATGAGACATTTAAAAAGATAAAAAAGACGCTATTTTCTAAATTTTTCAGTATTGCCAGTGACTGTGAGTTGTTGTTCTTCGAATCACAAACTCAGTATATCAGCATGCTATGCTTCGCAGTGCTTGGGATAATATGATATGTGAATTCAGGAAATCAATGTTACGAACAAATAACACACAATATTCTAAGACACCCTCCATTAATATCAGCAGAAATAGGGAAGAAAGCATAGCAGTTGCTTAGAAATTTTATTCACACACAAAGATATACACATGTACGTGCCATAACTGATCTCTGTTTAAAGATATTGTCTGTGATTATCTGTATTTCCTGAGAAGTTTGTAGTAAGATAATTCAGCAAGAAATTATTCTTGGCACACATGTACTTAACACTGTAAATTCAATATAAAATATAGTAAATATCTGCACTCTTATGTCTTTGAAATTAGAGTTTGCTGTGAGTTGTTGTGTCCGCGATCTGAGGTGCGTAATAATATACCGAAGGACTTTGGTATGTCAGCGAGTGCTGAGTTACAGCAGTTGTTCAATAAATTCTTCTAATCCCCAGCTACCATGCAGAGTGCTTGCGGCTGGAACAATGGCAGCTATTTGGTATTACTCAGCTGCTCCTCCCGGCGTTCATAAACAAATAATGTAGTGGTGTCCACGTAAGACAAAACCAGTGAGTGCTGCATCTACCAAACAGAGAATGACAGAGATGCAGGTTTTCTGTATGCCTAGGTACCGTGAGTAGGATTATTCTGATTTTGAACGTGCATGTGTGCGTTAGCAAGGTGTGAGAGACTTGCGACGCTGCCCGACTGCACTTATTTTCTAGTAATGGAGAGTTCCCTTTGCTGGGCTTTTCATTTGTCTTTGGCTTGTGTGTATGTCCCTAAGGGGCACAGTAAGGAGGTGGGCAGCATGGGACAGAGAACGTCAGTGGGATATTTTGCTCTCAAGTGGACATCCTTGTGGTGCAGTGGCCTCTTATGTGTCATGCTCCTTGCTGCAAAACAGTGCAGTGCTCTGAGATTCTTAAGCCAATCACAGCTTCTTGGTATGTTAAAGGTTACATAGACACATATTTTGGCTTGTGGCATCAGAAGGGTTGTGTGAAGAATAGGTAATATGCAATGCATATGTGATACGTAGCCCTTGCTGTGAGAGAGCATTTTTCTTATACTTAAGGTGTTGGACATGGCAAATCTGGCCTAAGGTGAGAGGATTCTTGCTTGGTCAGTTTTGGGCTCTTATGTAATGCAGCTGTGGTTGTAGATCGTCATAAAAATGAACAGGCAAATTGGGAGAGAGAGATTAGAATCTGCAGGAGAGAATATGGAGTATTCTTCCACTGGTGGAGGAATCAGTAGACGTGGTGACGAGTACACCAAAATTCAAATTAAACTAACACAATTACACTGTAAGATTTTAAAAAAGAGAAGTGATTCTTCTTCACTCAGCAACAATGAACTGGCCTGTGTGCTGAACCCACAAGAGAAATACTGATTTTTTGGAAGCATGTTTTTCAAAGAAATTACTAAACAAGGCAGATATTAGTAATGAGACTGAAGAGTTAGAAATTATAATTGTCAGAGAGGAAGGAGGCTAGAGAAGCAAGCATCTTTGGGCTAGAGGGTTTGGAAATTTGATAGATGTCTGTGTATTCATGATGAGTTCTAAGTAGTTGCCTATCATTTTCATTAGTTGGTGAGAACTGAGGAAGAATTACTGGATTTAAACTAGAGAATGGACAATTTCATTAGACATCAAAGCAGACTTTAATAGGACAATTTAATTTAATCTCTGGGACTGCAGTCATTGCAAATATCTAAGGCTAGAGATAACACTCAGTTGTCCTTGCACATAAAGGTCTTGTTGATAAAGGAGTCTGGTTATGGGAGAGAGTCTATGCAGAGAGACTGTGCTGTTCCTTCCTATCATGGTGAGTTGTCTGGTGGTCAACAGCCTTGCCTCTTGCCCAGATCAATTCACCCACTTTTTATTCCCCCTCCAGAAGAACGTTGAGAGAATAATAATATTTCCCTAAAATGCAGAGCCTGCAATTCAGAGTGCCTCTTATGTGGGCTACATAAGGAATAAGGGAAGGGTTTTTTTTAAATTTAATTTCTTTCCCAAACACTTCAGAAAAGGCACAAGCTATAAATCTGATTTGATGTTGTTATGGATAATGATAAGGTATTTCAATAGTTGACACACATATGCTTAAGCAGTGTAAATAGGCATTTTTCATCTGGCCCAATACGATCACTGATCTCTTCTCCCTACAGATGCTCGATCTTCTGTAACTTCAACAAAAATTATCAGTGAGCAACAATCTGCTGATAAGCCTGTGAACAGAAATTGTGCTGAGTAAGAATTAGAAATGGAAAAATATCTGTCTTTTGGTGATTCAAGGTTTTTTCCTTACCGTATATTCTCCAGAGTTCTCCCTATACATATTTTTTCATTAACAGAAGTGAAGAAATTTCCACTCTTTCCCCTGGGAGTTCCTAGAGGCTATGAGACCTTTACTGTCAGGGAATAGTTACAGTCTTGGGGCAAAGATATGTTCTCAGCTGTACTAATGTAATGCCTCATTAGTTTGAGAGAAAGGGGCATCCACCTAGCTGGCCGCAGGGCTGGTCTTCTAGCTTTTGCTCTGCTCTGTTTTCTATTCTGTAGTTGGTGAAGGCTTTCTGACACAGCTCAGCTGCTGTAGCTAACAATTACTCATCCTATTTTGCAGCTTTTATATTTTTTTTTCTGAAAGCTTTAACTTGTCTTCTGTAGTCTTCATTGGTTCCCTCCCTTCATCTCCATTTCCATTAGGTCTTCGAGCTGTCCTTACTGAGTCATGTATTTCACATCTAATTTATTGCATTTTTCTGTGCCAGGGAGACTATAGCCTGGTATTCATTAATTAGTGTCTTGCAAGATTCTCCAAGCTGCATCAACACTCAGAGTTTCTAAATGTTTCTTCTTGTCATACCTGCGTCAGCTTTTGACATCATTATTTTAATCAAATCTTCCATTTGATAACGAAATAGCTGTGTGAGGCTCTCTGGGACCATTCCACGGAGCACAGAATTCAGAATTCATGCTAGCCATGCCAGCATCTTGGCTTGGTCATGAGCCCTATCATATTAGGCACTCCATGTAGAGTGTTAACCACCTCCTGTAAGAACTTGCACTTTCAACTTTTTTTAATCAAATCAGCTTTTTGTCCTCCTTTTTCTAGATGAAAGCCTGAAAGATGTGGTGCCTGGGAGTCCTCCAATCTCAGAAGGCAGAAAAGAACTGAAATCCTGTCATTTTTTAATGTCATGATTCTGAAGTGAATCTTGTGGGCTTTTTGGATGCTAGTAATCACCTTTGATCAACAGTTTGATGCTTCACATCCTGAACTTGAGACACAAATAGCTCTGTTAGCGTAGGAGTTTAGGAACTGAGGAAAGGTAGCCTGTTGACCTGATGGTGCACAGCATTAAGTGACATTATACACCTTTGCCTAAGCAAACCGCGCCTAACATTCTAAGCTTTAGGTAGATCTTGCTCTGAACCCATGCTTTCCTAATTCTGAATACCCCTGGTAAAGAGAATAGTGACAAAGGGACTAAAGAATTAAATGTTGTGTAAATTCTAGCAATCTTACAAGCTAAACGTTTTTGTGGAAGACTAACAGTACTTTTAAATCTGTGTCAGTGCATACCACAATAATGCAAACTTATTGTCTGCCTGTCTCCAAGGCTAGGCACTTAAATGATCAATAGGGTTTACTGAGTAAAAAAAATTGCTTTATGATATGAGTAGTAAAAATAAGGGAGGGAAAATTCAGGACTTCTTTGCATCTTCAGATAAGAAAAAGTAATCTCAAAATATTAAAATATCCTCAAGGTCCTTTTGAGTTTTAGAACTCAGATTTTTGTTCTTAGGGCTGATTTGACCTGGGCAAGAACAGCTACTTTCGCTACCTCACCCTGGAAAGATTTTTTTTTTTTTTTAAATCACTCTTCATTCAGGCTAAGAGAATAAAGAACTTCTTGAACCCATTAAAAAGAAAAAGAGGGAAAAGTATCATCAGTTTTAGAATCAGAGAGTGGTCTACTCTTTTGTCTGGTTTGTGTTATTATTAAAAAGAAATCTCACAAGAGGACATGAAAAAAAGTGAGGTTTTTTTTCAGGGAACATTTTATATTTTACTTTTTTATTATAGGAAAATAACTCTGGCTATCGAAGAGCTGAAGTTTTGTGGCATTTAGGAATTGGTAATGGATTTTTCTCTTTGATTTCATACTTCTAGGAATTTCGGTATGGGTTAACTAGTTAACCCATATAAATTCTGTTTTTCTTCATGAAGCTATAGGGTATTACCTCTAGAAGAAAGAGTTATGTCTGAGATGAATGCCTCTTAACTTAACTAACATAGATTAAATGAACCTGCCCATTAAAAGAAGTCACAGGGAACACTTTGAAATGCTTTCCTTTAGAAAGGTCGCAAGCGTCTGGAAGAGTTCTGCAGTTTTATGAGTCTTCTGAGATCATGTGAGAGAGCTTAAGGGTTAAGAAAGTTGGAGGGAACAGCTGCAGTTTTTGAAAACAGTAAAGGCAAACTTGAAACATAGTTTTATGGAAGCTTGGCTGTTTTCCTATCACAGACGGTAGACGCCACTAATCTCTTTGTTTGTTTAAACAGATGCTATTTGCTTGGCAAGTAGCTGAATTTTAAATGCACAGAATTATTATACAAGGGGAGAAATCTCGACTGGAGTTTAGAAACAGAAGGCTAAGTTCAAGAAAATTTCAAGAGAAAAATCTTATTTTCTCTAACACCTTGAAAGCTGTGTGAAGTTCCTGTTCCCCCACCTTGGGAACTATGCTTTTTGATACGTTTTGAAATAAAAAACTTTGGGTTGTTTTTTTTTTTAAATGGCCAAATATAATGATGACAGTCTAGTAGTTAATAGTGGAATAGTTTTTTGTTTTGTTTTGTTTTGTTTTCAAATGTAAGTGTATTCAATGTTAGTGAAAGAGGGAGAAAGAATAATTCAAGGAATCACCGTCTCCCTCTGCCTTCCTTTGGTGTAGCAGTATGCAGTTCCTGTTTACCAGTACAGCTCCTTCTGCTCCAGCTGTCCAGTTGATCCACATTCAGTGGCATGAAGGCTCAGGCTTTTTGGCCCGTTAATTGTCTGCAGCATATCCAAGCTCAGTTGTTTTTTTTCAGGCTGGATTGGAAGCTTTTCCTTCATGCAAGAAGAGTGGCAATCCTTGGGCTGTATCTCAGACACCATTCACAGCTTGTCAGTCAACAAAAATATGTGAGCAGGAGAGGGAAGGAGGACAGCATGGAGTCCTGATTCAGTGCAAACCTTCTGGACATAGCTTTTATGGCTTGTGCAAAATAAAATTTTGCTTTGTATTGCACTTGGAGTGATTAATCAGCTCCCAGTAGCTGTTAGATAATGCATCAATAGCTGCTATTTTTCAAGTCTGCAGTGACCTGGTCTGAAGGCCGGTTCCACCTAAGCACACACATTCTTTCTTTGAGCACACAGCATATTGTAGCTGAATGTGATGCAGGGATATGTGTTGTGTCTGATCTCCTCAGCTCAAAAGGCATTAGCTTTCAGGGCTAAGGATAAAGTTTCTTGCTAGAGCAGTGTTTTGCCTCTAACTAGCTCTTCAACTTCTCAGTTCTGAATACAACAGATGGTACTTTCTGCAATACCACACCTCTTTAGCATCATCCTGATGCTTTGGTTCAGTAAGGGCTCTTGGCACTGATTTCTGCAGTGCTCCACCTTTTTTTTTCCTTTACTTGAGAGACTACCATTTCTGTGAAGACAACATATTTAGTCAGTTATGGCTGCTGAGATCACTAAGAGCAGTGATTCAGTGACAGTCCCAATTTCAAAGCTGATTTCTTTTCAGTACTTTGTTAACAGAAAGCAAAGAAAAACAAAAGGTTCCCTCTGCTCTTCCTTTGACTCTGTATTCCGCACTTCCCCAAGATGCATTCTCTTCACTCCTCGCTTTCTTCTGCTCCTCCCACAGGTGGAGAGCTGCTGACACATTTCCAAGACAAAGGTGTTTGTGATAGAGTTGGGAAGGGTTAGCTGCAGAAAGGGGGTGCATTTTAATTCTTGAATTTATTCTTGCTGTGCAGGTATATCATCACTGGCACAACTCCACCTGTACAGCAGAATGTTAATTCTTCCTTGACTGATTCTCTTTTGGCACAGGCTATGAACAGCTTAAAAAACAACAAAGGAACGGATCCCATGTTGCTCTGCTTCTGACATTTCCATGACCTTGTACTGAGTGATATCACCATGGGGGTGATATGGGAGAGGCATAACACTTTTGAAACAATTTGAGACACTTTTTTGAAACATTTTTGAGAATTGTTGTGGTACTTCTCTCTGTTGAGTTTATTGGGTTCTTCCTTAAGCTCTCAGTGAAAGCTTGCTGTCGGATCTTTCATTTTCAGGGGTGGAAGTCTTCCACTGTGACCTTTTGAATATTTATTAATGATTGTAGTACTTAAGTGTTTCTTTTTCCTTTTGTAGAATTAAATGCAAGGTGTAACTTACAGGAAAATAAAAGAGAGGCTCAGACTTCCCCTATCCCGATTTATCTATTCTTTTAGGTACTGTACAATGTTTTTCATAGTGAAAAGGAACCTAAACCAGTTCCTTTAACGTATTATGCTTCCTCAAGGTTTGTTAGATACTGTACTCAGCATAGTCTTTGGATAAAACCTTAGAGTACATTTCCTTTTGTCTTTTTCCAAGGACAGGTTGTCATTCGTGACTTCTGTATCTCCTACTGTTTATTGATAAATTATTTTTGTGGTATGTTTTCATAATCAACATCAGATGTGCTACTGTAAAACAAAATGACGTAGATATTTATGTGAGGTTATGAATTCACCTGAAGTGAAGCTCAGCAACAGGAGAGGTTTGTCTCAATGTTACTTCATTTCCTTTCTCTATATTGAGTTTTAATATCATGCAGTAATTTTTTTTTTTTTTTTTAATATTGCAATACCTTAAGTTCTACTTCAACAAGAATTAACAAGAAAGGAGTGGGATCACATGTTGACCTTCACCTAACAAAGGTCTGGGTTGCCCCTGGAAAGAAGAGGTATGGATAAAGCTGTGTTTCTATTAAACAATGCCTGCTTTAGTTCACTGGGGATACCTCTTGATACTGCTCTGATTTGGCCCGTAACCTGTCTCTGAGAATATTGTAGTTTTAGTCAGTCCTGCAGGATGTGACTCTGCTTTATGGATCCTTGCACCCCTGTGAGCTTTGGTCTCCAGCTGGGCATTTCTTACCTGAGCTGAGTTTTCCCCCTTCAGTTACGGAGCATCACTAGGCTGCTGGGTTTATTTGTTTCTAAAAGCTGTAAGTAAATTTGCTATTCCTGTTTTTAATGTAGCCCTTGATACTTGTTTACTTAAATTGCCTTGGTAGTAGTCTCCTTAAATTGCTGACCAGTCTGTCAAGGGCTCCATATTAACCTTGTAAGGACAATACAAATTGCTATCACACCACTGGTATTTTTTTCATCTTGAATGATCATATATCCTTTTCTAGACTTACTTCTGCAGAGCTTCTGAAATGTATCTTTAAAAAAACCCAAAAACCTCAATAGAATACATGTAAAAGAAATGGTATTATGTAATATTATAAAGCTGTGATATTATATAACTTATAATAATAATATATGAAAAGTAATAATATTTGACTTTCATATACAGAAAAATAAGAATCTTCAGGATCTGATTTTTCCTTTAGATTTTATGTCAAATGTGCTCATGAATTATTTGCTTAGGATTACACAAAGCCTCAGGAGTTCATCCTAATGTTCAGTTTCTCTCTGAACTACATCCCAGAGATCCTTCTGGTTATTGCAGGTGCCCAGAGAAAAAATCAGTCTCCCAATTCCTGCAAAACCAACCCTTCAGTGTGGATTTAGGGACAATACTCTGTTATTCTTTGAACACGTGCACCTGGATACCTCTGAGTATACCTCGGTCCTTCAGCTTCAGAGGTTACCTCTCCCATATGTTGCAGTTCAATGATATTTTGAATCATAGGGTCATAGGATAGTTTTGGTTGGAAGAGATCTTTAAGATCAAGTCCAACCGTTAACCTAGCACCACCAAGTTGCCACTAAACCATGTCCCTCAGCTACACATCTACACATCTTTTGAATACCCTCAGGGATGGTGACTCCACCACTTCTCTGGGCAGCCTGTTCCATGCTTCATAACCCTTTCTGCAAAGAAATTTTTCCTAATATTCAACCTAAAACTCCCCTGGTGCAACTTGAGGCCATTTCCTCTTGTCCTATCACTTGTTACTTCGGAGAAGAGACTGACCCCCACCTCCCTACAACCTCCTTTCATGTAGCTGTAGAGAGCAGTAAGGTCTCCCCTGAGCCTCCTTTTCTCCAGACTAAACAACCCCAGTTCTCTCAGCTGCTCCTCATAAGACTTATTCTCTAAACCCTTCATCAGCTTTGTTGCCCTTCTCTGGACATGCTCCAGCACCTCAGTGTCCTTCTTGGAGTGAGGGCCCAAAACTGGACACAGTATTCAAGGTGTGGCCTCACCAGTGCCCGGTACAGGGGGACAATCACTTCCCTCCTCCTGCTGGCCACACTATTTCTGATACAAGCCAGGATGCTCTTGGCCTTCTTGGCCACCTGGGCACACTGCTGGCTCATATTCAACTGGCTGTCAGTCAGCACCCCCAGGTCCTTTTCCTCTGGGCAGTTTTCCAGCCACTCTTCCCCAAGCCTGTAACATTGCAGGGGGTTGTGTGATTCACGTGCAGGACCTGGTACTTGGCCTTGTTCAACTTCATACAGTTGGCCTTGGCCCATTGATCCAGCCTGTCCAGATCCCTCTGTAGAGCCTGTCTACCCTCAAGCAGATCAATGCTCTCACCTAACTGAATGTCATCTGCCAACTTACTGAGGGTGTGTTCGATCGCATCATCCGGATCATTGATTAAGATGTTAAAGAGGACAGGTCCCAATGTGTGCCCTGGGGAACACCACTTGTGACTGGCTGCCAACTGGATTTGACTTCATTCATCACCACTTGCTAGGCCCAGCCATCCAACTAGTTTTTTATCCAGCAAAGCTCATCCAAGCCACGAGCAGCCAGTTTCCTCAGGAGAATACTGTGGGAAATGGTGTCAAAGGCTTTGCTAAAGTCTAGGTAGACAACATCCACAGCTTGAGAGGTGCACCCGCCTTGGACCTCCTTGTCTTCACAGAAGAGCACTGTTACACCTGTGTTGGGTCTTCCAGTAAAAGACAGAAGGAGGCTGGAGTACTTTAAAACCTGCATAAGGACAACATAAAGGTAGTAAAGACCTTGAGCCTTGAAAGATGGAGGTAGAGATCTGTGAGTTTTGGTGGATTTTGTCTCACACGTGATCACTTTGTTGAATAGGGCTATCTTTTAGATATATGATGATGATGATGACTATATCTGGCTTTGGGGGTATTTGCTCAGATAAGGGCATGGCCTGATGGCTCTTCTTCATATGTTGTGTTAGCTTTTGTCATCAGTTCCTCTCAGCTTTTCTTACAAGCTCCATGGTTGCTTATTTCTTGCTCATTTTCTCTCCACCAGAGCTTATTCACCTTCTGCTTATTCAGAATATTGTTTTGACAGTCCTCCTGTGAAATTATGGGTTTTCTCATTGTTTGTAAATTGAAATGTTCCTGCAGTAGATGAGGTATACTCTTCTGTACGTGACTCATCTACTAACACCTCTCTGAAGAGGGAATGCTTCCCTGTCTGGTGATCCAGTGTGTATCATAAAAAAAAAAAAAAATGCCTCCACTGAGCCTTTTATTTCTGCTCAAGCTTTTGCATGGATGAAACATTCTTGATACAGACAGAAAAGTAGTTTAGTACTGATACTTCTCACTGGCTGGTGGTTGGTTACAAAGAGACACAGAGGTAATAAGGTTCTTTCTGCTGACCTTGAGTTTATGATCCTGAAAAACCATCTTTGAAGAACTATGTAAAGCATTAAGCAGTACCTCAGAACTTGGACGTTAAATAAATAAGCCTTTACAATATAATATTCCTATGTCACAAGCACTGCTGTTTTGTTCTAATTGTGAAAATGTTCTCAATAATAGAGTTATTTGTGGTGCAGGCTAGTGAATGTACAAGTGTTACAAATCTTCTTTTTCCAGAAGTCTATGCCTATAAAACTCAATTATTCTGCCTTTGTTTGCTGGGTTAATATTTTGCCCTAATAATATATTTGTTTCAAATTTCGTATCTGAGTTATGAAGTAAACCACAGGTATTGTTTTAAACTCTGGCTCTCCACATTATCTTCTCTTTTTCATTATTCTTGTTTTCTAATGGAACTGATTTTTCTTTTGGTTGAGGAGTTGTTTGTTTGTTTGTTTTTATTTGGCTTTTATCTGACTGTGATTGGTTTTCCCTGCACTCTTCCTTATCATCTTTCTTTGTGTTTCTGTGTCTCAGGATCTGATGTTCTTAGTCAAAGATTCTGAGGTCAAAGGACTTTCTTTTACAGGTGACAAAGGTTTAACTCTGGGAAGAGAAGGCAAGCAAGTTACATCTCTTCTGTGCTTACTCCTTCAGCAATTTTTCTCATTTCTGCTGGAGTAGAGCCTGATAGATGCTAAAGTAATTGGCTTTGGGAGGATTAGTTATAGAGAATTTATTACTTTTTTTTTTCTTTTAAATCAACTGGCATTCCTAGTGGTAGTAATATTATTTTATCATTATGCCCTGATATAATTTTCATAGAATTAAGGCTTACGTAGTGATATTCTTCAAAGAGAGTATTGAGCCAAAGCCTGTTTAAATCAACAGTAAGACAGTGTATATCTTAAACAGACTTTGAATTGGGACTGAATAGAGTGAAACTAATTTTGAGAAGTTGTTTAGGGACCCTGGCAGTACAGGGTGAACAGTTGGACTCGATGATCTTAAAAGTCTCTTCCAACCAGATGATTCTGTGATAAGTCAGGAACTCCTTTTATTCTCATACTGTTCTTCATTTCAGGATGATACGTGTTTCAGATGAACGCATTACTGATTTTGGAGGTCTCTCCCACTCTTCCCTTTCAGTGGCCTGGTTCTGGTTTGCAGATTCCGTGCCACATCTGAATTCCTTTTATAAGGAATAAAAACTGTGCTGACCCTCCCATTAAGGTCATATGTGCGTCACCTGGCAGCAGTGGTTATTCATATCAACTCTGAATGACCTGATCTACATCAGCTTTTTTCTTCTTTCAGCCTTTTCACAGGGAGGATCTTTACTATCTAATAGAGGTAACCAAGACACCAATTTTTTTCCTTTAGGGAACTGGAACCAGACTTCCTGAGCTGTCAGATTGCCAATTTTCTGTGTGAATGACTTTTTAAAGCCACTGATGATGCAGAAAGTAGACGCTTTCTGACCAATTTTTGTATTTATAAGGCAAGGTTAAAAGTCTGATAGATTCAGATTCAGCAGGTACCGTCTTAGATGATGTGTCTAAAAGAGGTGCATATATTATAATGAAGATTAGTTTTACCAAAAAAGAACAGAATAAAAAGCCTAAAGTCACTACTTAAAATTCTGTCAATGCCCTCCCCAAATTATTAAGTAAAGCCCACAAAATGGTTTTTTCCATACAGCACAGAAAAGTGTGATTTTTCACAAAGGGAACTAATGTAATAGTAAAACTTAAGAAAAACCCCAACCAAACTCTACTTGTTATAGTTGACTCTGCCCTTACTCTCAGTGGTCAAAGCCAGCAATGCTCATTACAATTTTGTTCCCTTAATATACAATTTGCATAAAACTGATACAGCTCCCAATACCCACCCTTGAAGCTAAGGCTGGTATTTATAGCACTCAGCATAAGCCTGCAGGTTTACTCACCCCTCATATTTAGCAGTAATACTACATTTCATATCAGTGGCGTTACTTTAATTTGGGCCCTACATTGTTATTGGTCATCACAGACTACTGCAACCTCTGCTAGAACCATGTACGTAGTGTTTGATCCTGCATTAAAGAAAGAAGCAAAGTGTTTTACTTGATTAAAAAAAAGTAAGATAAATATGGAATTATTAATTTTGCAGTGACATCCATAATTTACAAAATACCTCATTTTGCTTTTTGTAGTAGTCTCTTATGTAGTCTTTTCGACACGTTACTCTGACAGTTCTTCAAAGAGAATCAGAATTGCTAGCTACAAGGGAAGTATCACGTTTTATACCACATTCTCAAGGCAGGCTTTTAGTTTTCAAGCAATCAATTTCCAAAGTTTTCATTTATGAGTATCATTATCTTTGTGAGGAATACTTCACTGTTTGTATTCCTTGGAGCCAGCACAGATAATCCTCATCATTCCACTTTAGCACCTGAGTTGATTTCAGCTAAAATATGAGAAGTGCTCCGTATAGGGGAAAAAAACTCACAGTTTTTAAAGAAGGATAATGCCGTTTCAGAAGGTAGCACTTGGAAGTAGGCAGGTTGAAGGAAGGACATCTGCACTACCATAACTCTTCTCAATGCAAAGATTTTCCCTTTAAGCTATTGTCTGAATATGTCGTTCACCATGATTGTTCATCACTGTCTGCTGCCTTTGTTCTGGTACTAAGGCATCGGAAATGGAAGGCTTTGTCAGATTTGTAGAGCTCTCTCAGTGACTGCCAGTTCATGAATGCAAAGACCAGACCCCAGACCAGTATGAGTGGCTCATCTGACCTCTTGTATAGCAGTGTGGCAATCCTTTTTTTCTGGAATCATGCCACTAATTCCAGCTGAGCTATTGTTTACAGTTCAGAGTGACATCCAGTCTTGATTAAAAGATTTTGTGATGGAAAATCCAGCATGTCCCTGGAGAATTAGGTCCTAAAATAGATTACTGTTAATAAAAAAAGACTACATTTTATTTCTACATTTTATCAGGTTCAATGTAATGCCTGTTTTTGAGCTCCAGCTGCTGTACCCTGGCATTTGTTAGACTGGTAGATCAGGGAACTACCAAAATGTTTCTTCCTGTGCTAGAAATAAAAAAGTTCAATGATTGTGCAGTCAAAAAAATTTTTTTACGTATTTTTTTTTTTTTAACCTGAGTCAGAAGAGCGTGATTTTGGTCTTGTACTCTTGTGACGTGTTCTTCTTGCTGTACAAGAACACCATTGGACATGATTTGATAGGTTGTTATATTTTATCTTCAGCTTTCTTAACTTGATGAGGAGCCTTATAAAGGCACTGAAATAATTAGCACAGAGAGGTGTTTTCTCAAGTGCTTCAGGAACTGATGAACTCACATGATTCTCAAGATGATAGGACTTGGGATCTGAGATCACTTTTGGAAACTCCTCCACTGTGTCACATGTGGCAGAGATGGAAGGAAGCACACTCTGGCGTTGCCAGAGATGATGCATATTTTTACATTATCATTAAAAAAAAATAAATTTGACAATTATGGGCAGTGAAACATGACCTGAGTTTCTTTTCTGTTCTCTGTTATAGGAGAAAATATTCACCTGGGTGCTGCATAATTGTATTTTAATGCCTATTGTAGATCTGTAGTGCTCAAAAGGACGTGAAGTAGTCACTTGCTTCCCTTCTCCCCCAAAGACAGAATCGAACACATCTAAACTATTCCTGACAGATACTTGTTCAACCTGTTTTTAAAAATGTGTGGTGATGGGAATTCTTCCACCTCTGAAGACAGTTCACTCCAGTGTTTTAACCTCTGGACTGCTAAAAAGTATCTTAAAGGAAAACTTGGTATAATACTCTTAAACTCTGTAACTACTGAACAGGGTGGATGAAATATTTTTCTGTGGGTTAGAAAAGAATTTGGTTTATAAAGTCTACATGAAGAATATTACTTCCTTCTCTTTACTATTTACCATTGTAGAAAATACATTGTACCATTGTGAAAAAGTACTTTTTTTTTTTTTTTTTTTTAAAAATGTGCCTTTTAGCTTCCTGGCATGGTTGTCAAAGTCAGTAAAAACTTGATAGTGCGTTCATAATTATCTGTGTTTACACATAGATTTTTTTTTTTCCCCCTCCTCACCCCTCAAAATCCAGTAACAAAAAAAAAAAAAGGCAGTGGTTACTGTTATTATCTGTCCCATCAATATGAAGATGCACAGTTTTAGTGTCCTTGGTGAGATGGCTGCATCTTTAATGAGAAAGTCTGTCATATCAGTTCACTGAATGCTTATGAAATTTCCTTCCCTGAGCCAAGAAATCTTTCATGGCAGTATAGCATGCTGATTTGCATGAATATCTGATGGGTTTGGAGTGTTTCTTTTGTATATGTTAATAAAAAACCCAAAGAAAATACCCATCAAAAAAACTCCTAACTGTTATGGCTGGACATAGCTGAACAATTCACTACAGATTTACTGAGGTAATGGGTCTCAAATTTTGATTCCGTGATCAGTTTTTAGATTCAGAACACAAGTCCTGCCTTGGAGGTGCAGGTTATAGACAATCCCCCTTGTAGAGCCCTTTGCAGCCACGTATGGAGCTATGTAAGTACAGAATGTGCTTTCTCCCTCAATTGGTTTTACAGATCGTGACAATAGTTTTGGTCTCCCAGCTTCAGCTACCATGAAGTGTCAAGTGGCTTAATATCTCCACTGGCACTGATGGATTTGGAGCTTTCACCACATGCACTGAAGTTTTTTGAGCTCTCTCAACCGGTCGAATTGGGGGCTTGAGACCTTTGCTTGGCAAATGTTACCAAAATTAAAAAGGGAAATAAAACAGTAGAAATTTGACAACGTCTCAGTGGTAAGATCTATGCAGAATGGAACACTACAGAATCATTCTGTTCCTGATACTGTTTTGCTAATACTGTGTGAATAGGTTCCAATGTGTATTTTCATCTTTGCAACAGGTCTTGAAAATATTTTGTATTTTCATTGTCTTTACCTGCTGTATATAGAGTTTTTAGCAGTAGGCATTATTTCCAATTTTGCTGGTAGCCTGCTGTACTGGAAGCAGAAAAGTTAAGGTCCTAAGTTAGGCTCCAGGGAGACGTTATTGTAGCCTTTCAATACTTAAAAGGAGCCTGTAAGAAGGATGGGGACAATTTTCTTTAACAGGGCCTTTTGCGATAGGACAAGCGGTAATGGTTTTGCATGAAAAGAGGGGAGATTTAGACTAGATATAAGGGAGAAATTTTTTACAGTGAAGGTGGTGAAACACTGGGACAGGTTGCTCAGAGAGGTGATGGATCCCTGGAAACATTTAAGGTCGGGTTGGATGGGGCTCTGGGCAGCCTCATCTAGTTGAAGATGTCCCTGCTCACTGCAGGGGTGTTGGAGTAGATGACCTTTAATGTTCCCTTCCAACCTAATTGATCATATTCTATGATAGGTACAAAAATTTTGTGAAGTTTACAGATGGAACTGGTAAAAATAGCAGCAAAGGCTAAAGGTGTGGTGTAAATATGGATTATTTCTATTAAAATTATTTGAAAATATGAATAAAAGTTACCAAATAATTTCACTCATGTAATTTATTCAGCGATAAGTAAAAATGCCACGTGAATAATTTTCCTCTTTTTGACCTTATCTCTGTGGTTGGAGGACTTTGTGAATTTCCCAGATAAAGCAAGATATTCTTTAAGATTTTGAAATAATCTTTACTGTAATCTCTTCCATGTTTATAACACCTGCATAAGAGTAGATATGGTGGGGTCAGAAATAGTTTCACTCCTTTGTCCTGCTACAGGACCCTATGTCCTCTTCTCAAAAGCCATGTTTCCCTCAGAATTGCACTTCTGTTGTCTTCTACGATAGAATTCTTTTGCCCTTTGTCCTTAACACATATTTCTGACAGCTGGACCTTCCCTATTCATTCCTAGAAATCCATCAGGTGCGCATTTTTCTCCTTATCTTTGGAAAGAAGCACCTTGCATGCCTGCTTTCCCTAAATCCTTGTGTTTGGATGAATAAGCTGTCTGTTTTCTGAGTGCCTCTTTTTGTCTCTTTGTTGAAAGGTTTTTGTATATATTTGCTATCTTGCAGGGCATGGGGTTATGGGGAGCAGATGTTCCACCTTTCTTGAGAATTTGTTTGTGGTCACTAGAGGAGTATATATATGCCCATCCCCACAGCTCAATTTCTTCTGCCGTTTGGAAGACTGAGGAGCATTTCAAGGCTCAGTTTTCCCTGAGACATTTAACGATATAATGAAGCAATTGTTGTTATGGGAAAGGCATGCAGAGGCCAACTAGTTGCTTCCTGAAGACAAGTGAAAACTGGATGAATGAAAAAATGTACTGCTTGAACTCTCACTAACAAACTAGTTCAGGCAAAGCTGGGATTACTCTAAGTAGGTGTTAGGCTGAATTCATGTTGCTGACCCAGAGGATTAAATGGTCTATGTGCATGTGAGCAAACTCTCACTGTTATTGAGTCATATTAGAAGTATGATCCATACCTATATGTTACGCTTTTGAAGTGTGTCTAGAACCAATAGAAAGAACTCTTAGAAAAGAGCTTACCAAGAAAAAGAAAATTGTCTGCTGTGCGTTTAATCTCTTTTGGTACTTTTTGGAGAACAATGACAACATTTAGTATTGCTGACTGTTAAATTTTATTGTGTGGATTTATGGATTTCAATTTTAGTGTGTAGTTTTGCTTCTACTTAATGGGATGTATACCTATAAACCAAGGAAGCTCTGCTGCTTAATCTGCTTGCAATTCCTGAAGCACTGCAGAATTCTCTTATGAGTCCTATATTTTTTCTAAGTGTTCTCTGGCAGGTACAGTGCAACATTTTTACGGATGCTTTGGAAATGGCCTTTTCTTCAGGTGCATGAATCTGATTTGTTGTCTTGCCTCTTTCTTAATTTTTACTTTGCAGTGTGCTAAAAGTTCAATTATTGAAGAACTGATACCTCTACGTTCTTATTTGGAAAATGCTCTTTCCTTGGAAATAATTAGTAACACTTTCAGACAAGTCATACACAGAAAATGAGGGGCAGAAAAGAGCTTATTGTCTCAGAAAACATAAAGATTTGGGTTTTGGTTTGCTGGTTTTTGGTTTTGGTTTTTTTTTTCTGGTTTGCTATGCCTGAGATTCTTTGGACGAGTCCTCCTGGCTTAATGGATTTACATTTTCTACTCCAATTTCCAAGCAGATTTACTCTAAACCTCCTGTGATGGCAGATTGCTGCATTAGTATGTGATGACTTGCCTCCCCATTAACCAGTGACACTAAACCATAGCTCTCCACTATCAACAGTGAGAGATCTGTACTACCTTAGGGCTTGTGTGAAAAGCCACCAAAGTCTGCCCGTTGCCTTTACTGAAGGCAAGAGACACGCTCAGTGAGGGCCAGATGCAGAAGGATGGAGGGAGGAGGGTTTTCTGTGGCACTAAATTTCTAGAGGAGCCATTTGCGTTATTTTTTCTCGACAGGCCTGGCTGGGATGCTCTCTAGTTCTGCTTCGTATGATTGCATCTGCCAGGAATTGTCTTATCGTCAATGTGTGACACTGCTGCTGGAGATAGAGATGAGCACAGCGAAAGCTACAGCACTACACAAGTAATTAAAGCTTCTTGGCGTTCAACAAGAAACTGCACTGAGAGAATGCAAAGCATAATAGTTATACACCCACCCTCAGAAAAAACAACAAAACCAAACCAGAAAATGGCAAAATTAAATTCAATTCAAAACTATAATCTTCTGTGCCAGTTTGTTGTTATGCCATAAGCACAACTCATTTCTTGGGTAATCCAGGGAATGTAGAGGACTCATGTCTTGGAAACAGAGCAATGTGGCATGCAAATGTCTTACCTGTGGCTAGTTATGCCCTTGGAGCTGTCTGGTACAATCTGACAGGTTAAACTATCTGCTTTATAGGAACTCATTGAGAAGATGAGCAAGTAAATACACATCTATGCAAGTCATTATTACACTCTATCCCGCAATTTTACCAACCTGATTAAAGACAGAAAATGACAGTATTTAAGTCAACATCACAATAAAATTAAAAGAATGACCTCTAATGCTCAAATCTTAATATAATAGAGTCATTCTAAATTAGACATTCATTTAGGAAAATTTAGGCAGAGGACTGATCCTTTTCTATCTAAGAATATCACTGTAGTCAGTGATGTACAACTGCGTGCATCTAGGTGGTAAAGGACACAGCTGTCCCTCACATATATTCAGGGACCTGAGCATTTGCTCTGCTCTTCTATGGCAAGAAGTGCAGACTCCTTCTTCGTCTTCAAGCAGTTCCAGAAATGCTTGTGATGATTCCATATTTTCATTTCCACCTTAGCTTATGTTCCTCTCAGTCATTATTGTGCTGGATTTTATTCTTCTCTCCCTTCGTACAATTACACAAAGCCTTCCAAGAGAGGTATTGGTAAGTTCTACATAATAGTGATATTAACACAATAATGCAGCATTTCATGCCTGAAGTACCGATTGACTTCCTGCATTATAGGGTGGTTTTCACTTTTGAGAAGCTATTAAAATCATAGCTTCCATAAATACATGCACAAACTCACATAGTATATCCACAAAACCACTAAAACCCATTGATGTCCGTTAGCTTCATAAATAAGGTAAAATAGAGTGATCAAATTATTTTTGCTTTGTTTTGTAGTCTCTCACAAAATGTGTTGCTGTCTTCAGTGAGGACCTAGAAGCATGGTTGGTAAACAAAACATGTACATTAACCTTCATCAGACTGGCTGTCCCAATAACTCAAATTTATGCTTCCTCTGTCTCTGCACAGGGTGTACAAGGAAGGAGAGATGCTCCAACTTTGGACACTGTCAGTGGCATAGGGAAGCGGAAAGCATTTTTATGTCATGGTCTTTGATTTTATAGGGACTGTTTTCTATTGGGTCTGCGTCAAGTATCACCTCTTCATCTTCAGTAGCAGTTAAGCAAACATAAGACTTCAGAGTAGTTGCAAGTCAACCTCTCTTCATTTTGGGAAATGCTTAGGCCTTTAGTGATAAAGGAAAGTTCTCCCACTGAATTGCCTTGATTTTACCGGGTCATCTGTGGTGGTCATTGAGATGACCTACAAGTGTGAATGCATGGGAAGGTGAGCAGGGAACCTTTGCTGGTAAAACAGAACTGTACTTTCTGCAAGAGGCAAGGGACCTAGGACCCCGACTCAACAAAAATATTATTCTGTAAAAGTATTAAACAGTCCAAACAGTATGCGTTCACAGAGTAATGCAAATGCCTCATGGCTTTCCAATGTCTTCAAAGTTTATTAAAAAATCTTTTGCTTCCTGTGAGCGACAGTGAACTGGGGAACTAATTTGCACTATAATTTTCTCTGTGGCTTTGATTCCAAAACCTGTGATATATTTTATTAGAATAATTTCTATTCATAATGAAATGATTGGTTTCCTCCGATGCCTGCCACAAATTCAGACCTATTTTATTCACATATCTTATATAATTTGAAACCTATCAGTTAATTGGAGTTGTCATTAGGCTGCTAGCTTTCCCGGAATCAATTTTTAAATCAATGTAGGATACACTGTAATTGAGAATGAGGTTCCAGATATCCTAGTGGTCACTTCATGGTGCTCCAAATAAATACAACAATACGGAGAATATAAAACTAGTCTCTCATCTGCTAAACGCATCCTGCTGTGAAATTGCAGCCAGTTAGAAAAGAAAAGATGCCCTTAGCATAGAAAAATGGTTTGAGATAATATGAGAGTTATAATGGAAAATGCAATAGATGCCAGAAATAATTACACAGGTGACTTCCACAGAATATGACTGCCATTTCTTGAGAAAACCTGAAGACTGTTATTAATTAACCTGCAAAAATAGGAATCTGCTGTAGTTCTTTAACCATCAAAGAGTCTACTTTTCTTTTATGTACATTACGTTCTTCAAAGGAAACCTTTTTCTGTGGAAACAAAGGATCATTTAGTATGTAACTTTTGGGGTTCTGCTACTCTCTGTCTTAACCTCTTGAGGTACCGCTTTGAAACACTTTAGCCGATGAAAAGTTAACATGCAAAAGATTTATACAGAACGAATGATTAGCGCAGGAGAAATGACCCTGCTTTGAATATTGAGTGTAAAAAGCACATATATTGCAAACCATCCATGTGTATGAAACAAAGAAGAAAGGTGAAGAACTCACAAAGACATCAGCGTGTTGCTGCCTATAGATGATTCACTAGGTTTCTGCTTTTGCAATTTCCCTTCTGCCAGAATGTCTGTGAAATGACAGTGTGCTGCTGGGTGTGTTTGCTACCTTTAAGGTAGTGGCGTCAGGTTCTAACCATGAATTATATGTCATGGTGGCTTCTGAGCTCTTCGGTTTACTAAACAATTTCAGCCATTGTTTCTCTCTTTTCAGTCTTTTGCTCCCAGAGGTCATTATTTGGTAAAACCCCACTGGTATTAAAAGGGGGGAGAAAAATCTGTTCTCATTAGAAAAATCTGAGAAACAGAGAGTAGACCGGTCTTATATTTCTTCAGTTGTTTTGCTGTAGAGTCGTCCTTGTACCACCAGTATTGTGATAACTCTGTGACAATCTAAGTCTCTCCATGGTCTCACAGCGGGTGAGTTACCTCTTTCAGTGCTGCTAACCTTTGATTGCAACCTGCTTTTGACTGGGAATGAGGGCAATGCCCTTTCTTACGTGATTTGGAGTCTAAGCCAGTGAATGAGGTTTTAGTTATGCATTAGCCTCTGATGTCTTCAGCACAACCCACCAAGCCAAGGCCTTACAGTCTATGCAATAAATGCTCATTGAAATGATGAGTGAGGTGGTTGGCATAAAAGGTCCTCCAGGATGCTATTTCACAGCAGCATAATTTCTTGGCATCAGTCTGAATAGTCTGAAGGCTGCCGTTACTGACACCAGCAAGAGCCGTGATGCTGGTGGTTATCACAGTGCTACAGATGTTCCTCCATCTAGCCTTTGTTGTCTTACTTGTCCCTTGCTTCTGCCAATCACACTCATAGAGGGGGTTAAACACTCTGCTGAAGTCACTGGAGAGGATTATGGAAACACACCTAGATATAATGCAAGCATCCAAAGCAGAACACATGGCTGGTGATGCCATGGCTCTGCTTCTGGTATTTGTCTAGGCTTGCTTAAAGCTGGTTTGGGTGCAAGGTTTAAATGTGAGCTCTAAAGTACCACAGAAAATTAGTTTACATTGTTGAAGATATGGCAGGTACCAGATAACTTATTTCAGAACAAATTTCAGCTCTGAAGGAAACTATAACTTATGATGCATTTAACAGTGAATGGAAAGAATAAAGAGTTCGCATTACGGAATACTAAACCAAAGATCTGGTTTTTGAAAGAGATTTCACAATGACAATGGATAATGTCCCTGACAGGGCTGAAAACATAGGGGTGGGTAACAATCTTGCAAAACCAGATACAACATTTAATTGACTGAGCTATGATGTGGAAATAAACTGAGAATTAAATAAACACAGCAACTGGAAGAAAAGGCAGTATATATAATTTTAGAAATATGAGACAAGGAAGGAAAATAAGACAGCAGGCAATGGTAACAGGTAAATGACAAAGAGATATCAATTAAATAATTCTGAGTAATATTGTAGTAATCAATTGTCTGAGGTTTTGGTTAATGTTTTGAACAGGAATCTGTAAAAACTAACCTTAATTTTTACTGAGTTAAAAAGTTCCTTTCCCTGAATCTGATCCCATTGCCAACACTATTAAAACTCACCTCTGCAATACTTCTGCAAGAGAAATCCTGTGCTAGCCATAATAGAGCAGTATGATAAAAATCATGATGAATGGCAGACTTGAGTCAACTATGCCCCTCTGTTAATGAATAGCATAACTTTTTTAATAAATAATTGAGCCAAATACATTAAAGATGGGGCAATCAGACATGTCAGAAGCCTTGAAGAAGAACTATTTTGTGAGTTCTATTCCAATTAGTTTTTTCTTCTATATGTCATTAGTGATTTGCATTTTCTTTCTGGCTGAAATCTGGAATGAGCATTCCCTCTAAGCCCTGTCTGATGCTTTTTCTATTGGAAATACGAAACATGAATTGATAGATTCCCTTTACATTTCTTCCTGTGCTGCTGCATACATTAGATTTCCAGCTCTCTTCAGTTAGGCACCAGATGTAGAGTGAGGGGCAGGTTGTGAGCTGCAAGTTGGAAGCAGGTGTGTAGGACAGAGATACTTGGGTCACACCTCTCTGTCTCCTTTGGATTCCTTAGAAGCCACTAAGCTGGAGGGGGCTTCCATGGCTTCCCTCTGAGGTTTCCAGCTGAGGGAAGGAGTTAGAGATCCATCTCCCAGTGGCTGGATCATGCAAAAGTTGAAACTGGAAGTGGAAGGTCTTATTTCTTGTCAGTCTTCCCTCAGAGCGACTTACCACAGGTCAGAACATGAAGAACAAGCCTGCAAATTCTTACCCATTTGACTAAGCCTGCTTACACAAATAACAGCAGAGGTGCTTTGCAGGGTTTGGTTGTTCAATTTAAAACTCAATTCTAAGATCATGGCTTATGTTCTTCAGCAGGAGGATGATTGCTCATCAGGATGCAAGGTTTTCTGTTCAGTTGGAAGCCCCTGTTATGGGCAGAGTACTCTCTGTGAGCAAACATCCTCCACAGCCTTCAGACCAGCTCACAGCTATGGAATTGTGCCAGTGACTACACATGTTAAGGATCAATAAAATACAGTTACAGTCACCTCAAAGAGATATATAGTAGACAGGTAAACAGAAAATGGGTTGTATCTAATGTCCTTGTAAAGCTAAAAGTACCTTACACCAACAATTGTTTCCAAATTCAGTGACTTGGCAGCTTGTTTATTATTACCTGTGTAATTTCTTCTACTGTGGATGTGCGGAGGTTTCCTTAGAGTTATTTCAGTGATTTGTATTTCAGCAACAGTAAGCAATTTAAGAGATAAGTCCTGATGAATATTGATCAGATAAATATTTTAAAAGGTACAGATTGTCAGAGAAGGCAAGCACAACATGTAATTCATCTGTTATGGCAAACCGGGAAGCGTTTAAAAATATCTTTGATCTCCAGAAAAAAGAAGTCTCACACTAAGATTGATTTTTTGATAATTCTTTCAAGCTGGACTCTTGTTCAGTTTTGCTGCAGAGACAGGGATGCTGTGACATTGCTCCAAATCACTGAGAGACTTTTTTTTAATGTCAGGGTAATAGACTGCTTGAGATAGATAATCAAATTACTGGTTGGAATTTGTCAGCCTGATTGGTATTTTCAAACTTAAACGAACCAGCAATTTTTTTCTGGGCAAAAATGCTGGTTTGCTGAAAATTCCCCAAATCATCATGGTTGACAAGGCGGAGTAATTTGAACATATAGCCTAAAATTCATAGGAAGAACCACCGCTGCCTTCCTAAAGCAGTGCAGCCCAAATCCAGCTGGGACATCTTTTTCAAGTGGTGGGCAAGTTGCTGTGAGCAATTCCAGGAAAAATGCCAGGAAACTTTCGTGACCTCCGCGTGCCACACTTGAAAGGTGAAGAAGCCTGGTATGAAGCCAGAGGGACAGGGAAAGGAAGCTGACGCTGTTCAGTATTGTTCAAGAAAATCGCAGATTGGTCTCAAGTACACTGTAATCATAGTTAAGTCACCTGTAAAATAGCAATAGCACGTTGTTATCTATGGTTTAAAATAACCTTAACTGATACTTAAAGAAGGTTGAAGAAGTATAGAGATAGAGGCCATAAAATAGCAACTGAGAACGTTAAAGAATATTGACGGAAGAGTGGACAAAGGAAATGGAGTTTGTCTGCTTTATCGCAATTTGTCTTGTAAGATGGGAATTCATCCTGGGTTTCAGTAGAGCTGAGGTCAGCAGACTGTCTAGTCCGTATTGTGCACAGGCTACACACACTGTATAATAGATTACTCATTCTTCTTAGACGTAGTCTAATCGTTTCTTCCTTCTATGTTTCTCTTGAAATAGTCCTTTAGTAAATGATGTTTTTGTTAAAAGATAAACAAGAACAAGGAACCTGATGGATATCTCATTTGTATTCTGGAAAGAATAGTATTAATTTCATTAGTAACAACATAACAATTCGCTCCTGTAAAAAACCTCTCCATCTATGCCTCCCATGCTCTTCACAGTGGGATTATTATTCTAATCCCTGGGTTCAGGCTGGTGAAGCTGAATTACTGTGTAGTTATGCTTTATCCAAGGCTGTGCAGCAGGAATGTGACAGATCTGGGAGTAAAAGTTCTGAACTGAGCTCTGTTAACTGGGTTAATAACAGTAGCGGCAGCAGGACATCTTGGAGGTCGAGGATGAGAGAAGAAATCTCTAATTGGAAATCTCTCTGTTAATGCTTCTAGTTAGGTTGTGGCTTTGTCACAAGGAAAGTGTGTTGGGAGTAAGATGAAATACAGTGACAATTCACTGATGAAATCAAGCCCTCCAGAGCTATAGCCTGGTTACTTGCTAAGTAATCCAACAACCTTTTAGCTACCAGTCTTTCCAAATTACACAGTTTTCTTCGAAGGGTCACATATTTGGAGCGGGTTTGTCTGCCCCAGCCGAGATGGCTGGAAGTTACAATCTGTGCAAGTCAGAGCTGTGGCCATAGGTTGCACCTGAGATAGCTGAGAGAGATTTGTCATCACCAACGGGGGGGGATGAATTCTCGGCATGCTGATTGTCCTCTGGAAATACCTCATTCTCTCCACTGACTGCATAGTGAGAGCGGCAGATTTTGCCGTCGTTATCTAGCCGTTTGAAAACCCAAAGTCAGGAGATGATTATTACAGGCAAATAGTATTTTGGAGGGACTTTACAAATTCAAAGCTTTATAACACTTATGTTCTATTTTCAGACTGTTTCAGTTTATGAATGACGAGATATTAGGGGAAATTCTGATCTCTTCAAAGTTTTGAATGGATGAGGGCTGGAATATATGTTGGAAAGCAAAGAAAGCTAAGTGAATCAAGACAGCTACAGGTGATGTGGCAGACTACAGTAGATGTTAATTCGATGAGTAATATTCAGATAAAACCCTTTTCATCAATTAAAAAGATGATGAATTATGTTTAGTGCTGCAACCAGTCCTTAATTGTCCCTTGGTTTGTAGAATTCATGTTTAGGAGTTAGAGACTCCTCAAGAGCTCCAGCTTTCAGATGTTTCCCGAAGCAGCTGCACATGCAAAGAGAGCTCTGGTGGCTGCCATCCTTCATAAACCTGTGTATGTCCCTTTTGTGACTAACAACCAATTCTGAGGTAGTTTATTGCCTTTCAGGTGACTTTCAAAATTCAGCTGTGCAGGGAGGTGGTAGGAATGCTTCATGAAGTTATGTTTAAGGCAAGAAGAGACAAGTAGCGTAACTGGACTCTGCATAATACAGGCCATGGGATTTCATGTAGTTAATTGTGTGTTGAGTTCTAGCTGTAACTGCTTAGAGAGTGTCTTCCAGCAGCAAGCTTTAAGTTGGCAACACCAAGACGTGTAAAATATTCCAATATTCTCAGTAACTTGCTCTCTGAGTTATTGAACCCTTATTACTAATAAGGTACTCAGTAAACAGTGATACAGGACCCTAAAACAGATCTTTAAGAGAATTTTTTTCTTAAAGACACTAAAAAACATGTTCTTAACTAACACTGCTGATTATTTTTACTGTAAGTAACTCCTAGAAGTACTGAGTAAGAGCACCTGGGGGAAATTTTTCTGTTGTGTATTTAAGTGTTTCTTTCTTTGCCAGCCTTTAATTTGTCTTGGATTTTTTGTTTCTTCTTTATAGTGAATTCTCTGTGTTGCTCATGAAAACATGTTCATGATTTTGAAACCAGAAACTGGAAAACACATTTTTTTAAACTAGTAAAATATTATTACAGAACTACAAAAAAATTGGCAGACAAAGATATTCCATCTGCCATTAGTTTTAATTAGATCAAAAGCCCGGAACAGAAACAAGCATGCACAAAACCAGAATTCCGTCATAGTATCCTATTAACTGACTTGTATGTTCAGTTGTTTTCATCAGAAAATTGAAATTACCACGAAATATTTTTGTTCCCTATCCTGGAGTATGTGTTGCACTATTGTATGAAACAGAAGATTTTGAAGTTAACAAATGACCCTTTTCTGAACCACAATATTCTTGTTTATTTATGTTTTGAATGTCTGCATATTATACTCTCTAGTCCTTGAGCCGGTTCCAGTCAGTTTTAAAATCCGGCGAAAGCGGTTAGCTTATTTACCATTCATTTTTGAGTTTCTGTTTCTGTAGAATGGTTGTTTAACTGCTGAAGTGATACATATTGGCACTATATTTGGTGGCATAAAATAGTTCTTAACAAAGAAAGTTCTGTGTGAGTGAGTTAAGAGTGTGACAAGCAGGTTATGAAAAGCTCTCTCTAGACTGACAAGCAGTTCAGTATCTTAAGACCGTGCGAAGACGTCTACTGATATCAGTATCAATTAGAGTGTTGTGAGTTGTGGTGAGAGGAAAACAAAATGTGTGTTGTTACCTGGCATCACGTGGATGGGACATGAAATCTGATGCGTGTCAGGACAGACTTGGAAAGCGTTTAGGAAATTTATTTACTATGAGCATCCCACAGCCATTTCAGGATCTACCGTTTTTTAATGCCTTCTGTTTGCAATTTGTCACCATTATTGCCAGCATGTTTTGTTTTATTCTCTTTTTCTTTGCTACCTTCATGGATGCATGCACGGAAAACACGTGTGATATTTTTGTTTCCCATAAGTAGTAGTAATCCAGACAAATTCAGACAAATTCAGTTTTCAGAATGTAAATTTTTTTTTCTGTTCATAACTTGACAGCTGGAAACAGATTCTGTGATGCCTCTGCAGAACCCTAGTAAAGGTTTAGTCACCTTTTTGAGAAAACAGTCTGTATCTGCATTCGTGTTGTGTAGGTGAATACACTGAGAACTCTGAATATTTTGCTTTCTTGTCTGTCATATAATATGCTATGCTAGAGATGCAAGCAATAGGGTACTGCTTTCCTCAGGAGATCACATCTGTATCTGTGAAGATGGAGGGAGCCCTCAATGTTTCCATCACCTCCTTATATATACAACTTAACCTACAGGGATAGGTGATGGGATTTGTTGTCAACATACTTCTCTTCCCCTGCTTAGATTCACATGCATTCAACACCTTACAGTATCAGGCTTAAAGAATATAGGAAGCATTACTGCCAGACACCAGCGCTGCAGTGTTCAGCCTCTAGAAACAAGATGACATAACACTTCTCCCATTTGTTGGGATGCTGTTCGTTTGAGTCTGGTGCTGTCTTCAGCCTGATGTGGCTACTGGAGCTGTTACGAAGCGATGCCACCTGCTATGTCGGCATGTCCTGAGGTCACCCTCTTTGCCTTAGATGTAAACAAGATGTTCCACTGCTTCTGGACTAGGTCTGTTTTCATATCCTTTCTTGGGGGACATCTTTGTACTATGGTTGAGAACTGCATGTGCAATTTCCCCATGGTTCTCCCTTTCCTAAGAGTATTACACAGAATATCAGAATCACAGAATCTTTTGGCTGGAAGAGACCTGTAAGACCCTTCTCTGGACACGCTCCAGCAGCTCAATGTCCTTCTTGGAGTGAGGGCCCAAAACTGGACACAGTACTCAAGGTGTGGCCTCACCAGTGCCTAGTACAGGGGGACAATCACTTCCCTACTCCTGCTGGCCACACTATTTCTGATACAAGCCAGGATGCTGTTGGCCGCCTTGGCCACCTGGGCACACTGCTGGCTCATATTCAGCCAGCTGACCAGCACCCCCAGGTCCTTTTCCTCTGGGCAGTTTTCCAGCCACTCTTCCCCAAGCCTGTAACATTGCAGGGGGTTGTGTGATTCACGTGCAGGACCTGGTACTTGGCCTTGTTGAACTTCATACAGTTGGCCTTGGCCCATGCCTGTCCAGATCTGTAGAGCCTGTCTACCCTCAAGCAGATCAATGCTCTCACCTAACTGAATGTCATCTGCCAACTTACTGAGGGTGCACTCAATCCCATCATCCCGATCATTGATCAAGATGTTAAAGAGAACAGTCCCCAGCACTGAGACCTGGGGGACACCACTTGTGACTGGCTGCCAGCTGGATTTAACTCCATTCATCACCACTTGCTAGGCCCAGCCAGCCAACCATTTTTTTTATCCAGCAAAGCGTCTGCTCATCCAAGCCATGAGCAGCCAGTTTCTCCAGGAGAATGCTGTGGGAAATGGTGTCAAAGGCTTTGCTAAAGTCCAGCTAGACAACACCCACAGTTCTTCCCTCATCCACTAAACGGGTCACTTTGTCATAGAAGGAGATCAGGCTAGCTAAGCAGGACCTGCCTTTCATAAACCCATGCTGACTAGGCCTGATCACCTCATTGTCCTGTATGTGTTGCATGATAGCGCTCAAGATGATCTGCTCCACAACCTCCCCTGGCACTGAGGTCAGACTGACAGGCCTATTGTTGCCTGGCTTCTCCTTCCAGCCCTTCTTGTAGATGGCGTCACATTGCCTAATCTCCAGTCAACTGGGACCTCCCCATTTAGCCAGGACTGCTGGTAAATGATGGGAAGTGGCTTGATATGTGCTTCCACTAGCTCGCTCAGTACCCTTGGGTGGATCCCATCCAGACTCATTGACTTGTGTGCATTTAAGTAGTGCAATAGGTCAGTGGCCACTTCCTCTTTGACTGTGGGGCCTCCATCCTGGTCCCTGTTTCTATCATCCAGCTCAGGGGTCCGGGCACCCAGAGAACAGCTGGTCTTACTAATAAAGACAAAGTGCTTCAGCCTTTTCCTCATCTTTGTTCACTAATTTTCCCCCTGCATCCAACAGAAAATGGAGATTCAGCTTGGTCCTTTTGTTGTTAATGTATTCATAGAAAAATATTTATTGTCTTTTATGGCAGTAGCCAGATTATGTTCTAGTTTGGCCCTCCTGATTTTTTTCCTGCATAACCTCAGAAAAGCCCTGCAGTCTTCCTGAGTGGTCTGACCCTTTTTCCATAGACCATAGACTTTCTTTTTTCTTCCTGAGTTCCAGCTAAAGCTCTCTGTTCAGCCAGGCTGGTTTTATTCCCCACTGGCTCGTCTTACGGCACACTAGGGTGGCTTATTCTTGCACCTTAAAGAATTCCTTCTTAAAGAATGTCCATCCTTCCTGGACTCCTTTGCCCTTCAGGATTGTTCCCCAAGGGACTCTGCCAACCAGACTCCTTAACAGGCCAAAGTCTGCCCGTCAGAAGTCCAATGTGGCAGTTCTACTGATACCCCTCCTTACTTTCTCAAGAATTGAAAACTCTACCATCTCATGATCACTATGTCCAAGATGGCCTCCAACCTTCACATCACCCAAAAGTCCTTCTCTGTGAACAACAGGTCTAGCAGGGAGCCTTCCTTAGTTGGCTCACTCACCAGCTGTGTCAGGAAGCTATTTTCCACTCACTCTAGGTATCTCCTGGACTGTTTCCTCTCTGCTGTACTGTATTTCCAGCAGACATCTGGTACATTGAAATCCCCCACAAGAGCAAGTGGTGGCGATTGTGAGACTTCTCCCAGCTGCTTACAGAATATTTCATCTACCTCTTCACCCTGATTGGGTGGTCTATAACAGACTCCCATCATGATATCTGCCTTGTTGGCCTTCCTCTTGATTCTTACCCATAAACACTCAACCCTGTTGTCACCATCGTTGTGCTCCAGACAATCAAAACACTCCCTAACATAAGGGCCACTTTACCAACTCTCCTTCCTGGCCTATCCCTTCTATAGCCATCCAACCCAGCACTCCAGTTGTGCAAATCTTCCCACCATGTTTCCATGATGGCAACTATATCATAATTTTCCTACTGCACAATGGCTTCCAGCTCCTCCTGCTTGTTGCCCATGCTGCAGGCATTGATGTAGGTGCACTTTAGTTGCGCTATTGATCTCATCACCTTTTTTGAGAGGAGAAGGCCTAATTCCTACCTGACCATTTCCAGGTGCCACCATGGTTTCTAGCCCTTCGATATCCTTTGTGTCTTTGCTATCTCATGGCATACTCCATCCCCTACCTCCACTGGTATGGCAGACCAAAGGACCTCACTAGCACGCCATCTCACAAATACTGATGTGCCACCCCCAGCTTATCTCTAGTGAGCCTGGTTTTATTCCTTTCCCCCTTCAAATTTAAAGTTCTTTTGATGAGCTCTGACAACTCCTCTGCAAAGATCCTTTCCCCTCTTTGAGACAGGTGTACCCCTCTGCCACCAGCAGGCCTGGTGTTGTGTAAACCAACCCATGACCAAAAAACCCAAAGTTCTGCCAGTGACCCTAGGCTCAGAGCCAGGTATTATCTGATGGGTCTCTCTGTTTCTTCCCACATTAATCCCTGCAACTGGAGATACAGAAGAGAACACTCCTTGTGCTCCTCATCCCTTGACCAGATGCTGCAAGGCCCTGAAGCATCTCTTGATTGCGCTTGGCCTTCTTGTTGCGAGTTCCTCGCTGTCTGCCTGAAAAGCCAGTAATAGTCTGAGGGCTGTATCAGGGTAGGAAGTTTTCTTACATGAGGCAAAATCGCATATGAGAATACTAGTTTTGGTGACCTCCATAAGGGCCATACTGCTGGTACAACAACCTGCTTAGTCTGCAGATAAGGACATCCAGACTTCATCTTTACTTCCAGACCTGTCACCACAGTCTTGGGGAATTTGAGTCATCTCAGGCCTTGTGTGTTACTGCTCAGTGGCTGGATGGCTGTTACCAATTGAGGGTGCACATTCTTTTCTGTTCTGGTGTGTTCTGGTCAATACCAAGGGGTGCACCAGCCTGTTGAGAACTGTGCTGTTAGGTCTGCCTTTCCTGTTGTCTTGGGACACCTACCAAAAAGGAAGAGTTACACGCTAGTTTATTTTCATTTGCTCGACTGCCATGTGCTAGCTGAAGAATTTTTCTTCTCACCTCTCATAGCAATCACATTTTTGAAGAATTTGTTGGGGTTTTGCCAGGCATCAAGAAAGCCAATTCCCAATGAGACTTGGACCTATTATTTTCTGTGCTTGTGTAAAATCAGTTTATGAGTCCATGGCAATCTACTGTCTGTTGCATATATCCATGAAGGTGTTAGTCCTGAGGTGAATTCTGCTGTCCTAAGAATACCTGTAGAGAGAGGTGAGCAGCAGATCAATACTGTGAAAAATCTAGTGATCTTTATACACTTTTAAGAGTATAATTTTTTTAAAAAAGTGGTTTGAAAAATTTTCTGCAGTGTATTTACACTAACATATGTCTAGCACAGCTGAGAAAAATAGGGGATGTTTCTGAGTTGTACTATCAAGATAAAGAGTGAATTTCAGGGTTTTTCTGTAATTAACTCTTTCCCTTGTGCTTTCGGTTTATCAGATTTTGCAGTAATATTTGAAGAGCTGAAGAACACTGTATCTGAATATAGTGTAGACCACCAGCAATATAAATGTACCTGAGACATGAGAAAAGAGAAGAAATTCAACTTTTCATTAAGGTTAGCAAAATGAAAAGATGACCTTACAGAAATCTAGAATTTCAAAAGGTACCAGTGAAGTTTCTAAGTTCTGGCAAGTTGATTACTGTTAGTGAGTGAGAAAAGCCTCTGGAGGGTACTTTGGAAAAAAGAATTACAAGATTCTGTAGTCACAAAATTAAAAGCCACTTCCCTGATAGATGCTGAAATTTAATTTACGATTTGAACCTTTGAGATACGTACTAATGACCTCTGCTCTCCATGCATTGATACATGGTAATGAACAGAATTATAAATTAAATGCCAAATGATTATGGATGAAATCATAGTGAACAGAAGGCTCATGTCAGTTATGGCCTGGGACTTACGTGCAACTCTGAGACTCAACTTAGATCCTTGTCTGCTGTCATGGATGAGCCTCTGCTGTTCCAGGGGCATTGTGGTGAGTCGTATGAGCCAACTGGCTGCTTGATTTTATTTTCTCTGAGGAAAATGCATAGATTGTATGAACAAGAACATTTGTATATATAACGATCTAATGATACCAACACACAAGAAAAGGCTGAGAAATAGCACTATTTCCTTAAGATTTCTGTTAACGGATTTAATGATAAAAATGAGAAAACTACTCACAAATATCAAGTTAGTTTCAAAAAGACATGAAAATTCAAACCCCACATCCTTTAGAAAAGGGCTTTTAATACAGACCTTGTTATTAATTGAGCTGATGTTCAACAAAGGTGTTTTAAATAAAAAAACTCTTATTCATGTTATCTGAATCACTGGCCCGTATGGAATTTAAATTAGGTAATTTCACAGATTTCAATAAAGAATAATCGACTCTGCATTTGTGAATCTTTCAGGAATATGTATCTTATAACAATATAGAGATCTGCGCAGGTTTATATCAACTGTGATGAGAGGAATAACAGATGTCGTTCACATAATAATGAAAAAGTTCTTCCTCTTTGATTAGCTGAAGTCCAAAAGGTCCAAAACTGTTCTTCCAGAAGGAATGATTAGCCCTAGAAAAGTTTTGCAGACCTTTTCAGGAATAACATATTGTAATTATTTATTTATGGAAGTCCATCAAAGATATGCGAAGACACTATGAAGTATAATGTTCACAGGCCACTGAAGGAGGTGCTGTTAGATGACTTGGTACTGATTCAGTGTTAAAAGACTTCAGCGATAGACTTCAACTCTTACAAAGACATCGGGCCTTTAAACATAGCCCAGATCGTTCAGCAGGTCTCATCTCATGTATGGTTAACATCCTTGTCCCTTGTTTTGGAGTCTGTCCTTCCTGACCAAGCTGTGTATCTTTATATAATAAAAAGAAATAATAGTTCAGCTATACGGATTATCCCACTGAGTCTCTTGTATAGCAGCTAAATCCTGGTTTTGGCCATATGTAAGGAATTCTAGGTCCTGTTTATTGCCTGTATTTCTTGCATTCAAGTGTAGGCTTGTACTGAATGACTGTAGATTCAGATGTAACTTTTTCCTTCTGTCTCTTTTCCTTCTCTCTCTTTTGACCCTATTCTGAGTATCTTTGAATTTCCTCAGTTTAGGTTATGATTCTTGCCATTATTCTTCTGTACCCAAATTTCACCATTTGTAGGATAGGGCTGGTGATGCTGACCTCTGTGTGAAAAGCTTTGTATTCTCCTGTTGAAAAATGCCATGCAAAAGCAAGGCATTATTATTTACAAATTTAACTCCTGGCAGCAGTGAGTAGTACAACCAGAATGTTAAAAGACCTGTAAATCTGTCGTCCATTCCAATACATTTTCAAGGGCTAAAACTAGCAAAGAAAAGCAGCAGAATATGAAGACAGGAAAATGAGAGGCATAGTGTGGCAGGCTAGGGTGGCAAATAAAATTATCTTTCTTACTGTAAAACATGAGGGCATCTCGTGTCTGAGCAAGTTGGTGTAAAGGAGGCCTGGGGGACTCAAGTAGTGAAACAGCAGACATGGACAGCAATAAGATACCCTTTGGAGCCACAACAAACCAGATGGTTCAATGGCCCCCTGTCCACTCCAGAGAATACAAAATTACTTACAGGAAAAAGCCCATCTGGTCCTATAATAATCTGAGAATTCATCGTGACTAAAGCTGCAGTGGGCTTTTTGCCAGCTGTTTAAATTAACTTGATCAATACTCTCTATAAACCTATATATATATAAATCCCATCCTCTCAACCCTTTAACCTGCTGCAACAGGTTCACCTCTTGTCTTGTGATCAAAAAACAGAAGCAAGCAGTGCCATCTGTTAGCTCTGGGAGGGATGGTCTGTACCTATTGGAAACTGCTGCAGATGAAGTAAGCAGTCATCAAGTTTTAGAGGCCACCCTGTTAACTTGTTTGAAATTCTGGCACTGTGACTGACTGAGGTCAGGCGGATAAAGGAGATAGCATGTGAGCGTGTATAGAAGAATAACTCATCAGGAAAGGACAATATTTTCAAGACGCTAAGCCAAGGACTTACACTGCACTCAGATGGAGCAGGTGACTGTGCTATAAAGAGGAACTTGCAGGGTGAGAAGGAGAAAGCGAGGTAGTCATACTGGGATAGACTGCAGATTTTGGTAAGCGTGCGGAAGAGCAGTGGTATTTTTTGATATTCAGGGTCCATTCAGTCACTGCTTTCTACCTTCTGTAGTCACTCACATCTGAACAACACAAGAGACACAAAGGTCTCTCAGCTCAGGGAGGGAGCTAACTTGCTGAACAAGTGTGAAGGCTAAGTGAGGTGTGTGTTTGTGTTAAATTAGGCGCTGCGTGGTGAGGTGGTGAGACTGAGGTAGAGTACAGAGCAAGAGCAAAAGTTGTTTGAATTCAAGCTGCAATCTCCTGGAAGTATCCTTGAAAATTATCCAAAGCTCTTTCATGCTCATTGGGTCGCTTTGGAGAAGTCTCTGGGTCAAGCAGAATATACAGTTAATTGCTTACTAAATTTCATCCTTTTGCGGGTTATTGCTGTTTTCAGCATTGATCTGATTTTCTCTTTTGTAAGTCCCCAGCTGATTTCAATATGCAGTTGGCTTACAGAAACCCATTTGACATTTTTAGCCATTTACTATAACCATTAAAGAGGCATAATTGCTACCTGCAGGTGACAAAGGGAAAGGAGGGGAGTTGAATGGCGTGATGTATGTGATTATAAAACTCGGCTGTCTGTGTGTGAAACCAACACTGTCCTAAGGATAAAACAAGAGCCTTCTTACTCACTCAGGCATCCTGTCCTATGAAATACAAATGCTTCCTCTAAACTACTTTCTAATTCAATCTCTATAGCATTTCCATCTCTGCACTGCAGCTAAGTTTCTGGTAGCTTGCTGCCAAAGAAAAATGTATAGGCATTGCAATGTGTTTTCAGAATCCAGAAGAGCTTTCAGGCTGTTACTGGCTCAGCTTCAGGATTTTTGACAAGCTGTAATCTGTCCTCCTTGAAAAAATTGACAATTTTGCAGGCAGGAGCTGTGC
Source organism: Bucorvus abyssinicus (assembly GCA_009769605.1). NCBI lineage: Eukaryota > Metazoa > Chordata > Aves > Bucerotiformes > Bucorvidae > Bucorvus > Bucorvus abyssinicus. The sequence goes on from CM020031.1 coordinate 34,921,567, forward strand.
AGATAGCCAGAAAAAATGGACAGCTATTATTTTCAAAATATTATTAAAAATGAGAAAACTAAAACTAAAAAGTGCAGGTGTTCTTACTTTGAGTGCTATTTTTCAGAGTAGTGAATATTATTTTTGTAATTCTACCTAGAGGTACAATTCTAACCAAAGACTTTAAGTTCTGACTCGTGTAACTTTTGCTAAGAGAGGAACATATGCCATTTATCTTATGGGCATATAAAACGAGTTGGTATGCTAGATGACAGGAAAAAAGGAAATATAATTAAGCGCCTACACCGCACGTTAACTTAGACGCAGTGCGCTTGTAACATCTAGCTGCTTTAGTAATAATGAAAGATTCTACTGTGAATTTGGAATTGGACACTGCTACCAGAAAGTCCTCATCTCTGTACTTTTGCATTTTTAATCATTGTGACCTGAAAACTTCTCACTGATTCTACTTTTTTTCTTTTAAAATATGTAGTGTATCAATTTCCTTTTATGAAGTTATGAATTTATTTTTTAGTTAAAATGAGGGGGGGAAAAAACCAAACATTAAAATCCCCATAAGTTCAGCTTGTTTATGAATATCTTTCCTTGTTAAATGCAGACCTTAATACATTAATACGGACATTTACTTAATTTAAATCCTGTTTGTAGCTTTCACTGCAAGAAAAAAAGTGAAGCCTTCAGAGCTGGCCTTTGGATTTGTGTGCAGACAAATGTGAGTGGGCTGAACAGTTCTATCAGTCCAAGGACCGGCACAGCGTAGGTCTGGGTGACCGAGAAGTGCCAGACCGAGGGGTCTGAAAGGAATGTATGACTGTTTAGGACTGCATACGCTATAGGAGAACCCTTCTGTCTCTTTGTTGTAGCTGGGAAGCAGTTGCCAGAACAGAACAGGTGCTGTTCCACTACAGAGAAAATTTGAAAACTCCACAGCAGAGTGGAAAAATCTGGAATATTTTTGAGATGTTGGTTTAGCATTTTCTTCTAAAATACTGAGTAGAAATACCACAGTAATTTTTTTTATTTTTCTATTTTCTGTCTCAGAATGTTAAGAAGTAAAACTATATTTTGTTGAGAAAAAAAAGATACATTCTTCTCTTTCTTATGTTTTAATTTTCTGGTAGCAACGTTTTTGGTAGTGATGCGGCATTTTAGGGTATGTCACACCACAGATCTAAGTGTTAACTTCACTGGCTTGGGTGCTTGTAGTTGAGCTGTGGCATTTTGGCTGACTTCTCTGGCATGGTGTGGTGCTTGCAACTCTGTGTGTGTGAGTGCTCGTATCAGCGCGTGTCACTGATGTGCTTTGTTGTTGACATCATGTGTCTACAGCACCTCCCCTCCCCACCTCTGCTTGCACAGAAGTCATTATGTATCACTGAAGCACAGATATGCCCTCAACTTTCTTCTGCTTCAGCACTTCAGATGTACCCATTCTTAGCTGGTCTAAGGGAGCTGATAATTCCCTCTGCAGAGACTGTGTACAGGCACGTAGAACAACCTGTGCCCCCAAGCAAACCAAGGCAGTGGGACCAACACGTGATTTAAGGATGCTGTACGCAGAGATGAGCTTTATCCTATCAAGACCCAGGTGCACCTGAGAGATTCAGTGGTGCATAAGTTTTTATGGGCTGCTAGCATACAGTTCACTGAATTTATCTGTATTGACTCCTGTGCAAACATCCCCAAATCCAAACCTAATGACTGTGGACGGTATTAACCTCTATCAGTACTGTACATGACACCTTAACATCCTCTGTTTACAGTTTGTAGTGAGTGCTCCATTAAGATTTCTGTGTATGCTTGTCATTGCTGCAGCACAGCAGGGACAGATTAGAATAATATAAAATGTTTATAAATCTCATTTGGGAATTAAAACTGTGGGCACAAAATTACCACTTTCAGGTTGGAGAAAAGAAGATTTCAAAGCAATTATAGTAAGTTTAATACGTCTGGTCTTTTGTGGCTTTATGGCTTCAATTCAAAACCAGCTGCTTCTGTATGTAGCTATGATGGGACTATTGAGCAACTGGAATAACAGTTTATCCTTTTTTTCCCTCTTAATTCTTTCCTCTGGGGTCACGTCAATTGTTTGGCTTACCTTTGCTCCACAACGTGATGTATTTTTTTGGTTGTTTTGATTTGATGAATTTGAGGAAAGTCTTGAGATGCTGTTAATCTGGTACATAGATTATTCTGTGTTCTTAGCGTGTTATTCTTGGCAGACTTTTTAAAAGCTGGCATGCGTACCTTTAGCAAGGTGCTTTTAGTATTTTCACTGCTTCAAGCTTGTAGTCACCAAAGTCTTTTGTAGCACCTCCACATCACGTAAAGCTCCATAAATTTTTAAAACTATTGTTCTTTTTGAATGTGGGGAAGAGGCAACAAAAAAAATTATAATATACTCTCATAATTTCATTTAAGCTCTATGTAATTGTTATTTGGCTAATTTAATAACGCATAATAACCTGCATCAAATGAGATGTAAGAACTGATCTTCTGGAAGTCTGCAGTCTTGGCTGCTGTTGGTTAAACGGGTGAGAGAATCTCTATGTTGCTCCAAAGTCACTGTTCCACCTTGTTACTGAAGTAGGGACTTAATGTATTTAGATAAGGCAATTTTCCTAGATAATGGTCAACCTAGCTGGAAGGTAAAAAGAAACTGGTTGAGTGAATCCTTCCGTTTTGGAATAATAGAATGTATTACCTTCATAACCCCCCTGCTTTGTTCATAGCCTTTGGCCATCATGACTACAAAGGTGCTGCTGTCACAGTTATTGAAAGGTTTTAAGCACCTGTCGCCTGCAAATTTCAGATAGCTCTGGATGGCTAGAATTTCTGGGACGTGGAGGATATCACATTTCTGAAGTGTTGAACTGACCAGGATTTTGACAAGTTTCCATTTTCCCTTAATTTCTATGGGAGCTTGCTACCACTGTTGATTTGAAGTGCCATCTCTGGGAAAAGAAGAAAACAAACAAAAAACCCAGACAAGCTTTTCTTCAAGTCTGAGTCAAAATGTGGATCTGTATGTGACAAGTGCACCCAGACATGCAGACATCCCGGAAAAGAGCAGTCAATAGTAGCGTGTGACACATAACAGCTGATGCGTGGAGTAAATCCTGCTGCACAGACAGACCGGAACGAGCGTACATCTTTTTTCTGTAGCAGTTGTGTGAATAACAATGCCAAACCAGTGTTCTCTCATGAGAGGAGTGGCTTTAATGTATCGTCTAAAACCTAAATCTTTGCAGAGATAGTGCTCCCAAGACACACGGTTTTTGCAGGTTTGTTCCCTTTCCTTGACTTCAACAGCTTCATAGTAACTGAGAAAGGTGCTTCTATAGTTTGAAGCGTGCAAGGGATTAATTTCAAATACAGGTCATGCTTAGTGTACAGACTTGAGTTAGAAATATGCTTTTATAGTGTTACAGAAATGCTAAAAATGATGAGACTCCCTGTTCACTCAGTTTTGAGAAGGGAAATGGGATTAACCTTGGCTATAACTGCTGTCATATTCTGGAGACGCTTCTGACTACATGTATTCTAAGCACATTTTCGGTTTTGGTGAGAATAACGTTATCAGTTGCTAGATCTGCATACTTAAGGGAGACAGATGTTATTCAAGATAAACTCCAAGAATTTAATCTCATAATGCAAGCTCATGCTAATGCATCGAGCATTAATCACTATGAAATGAACACAGTAAAGGAGGGAGTAATATAAGCCCAGGACCTGCTAATATAATAAATATACTAATGAAGATAAATATTCCATTAAAGCCAATCAGTCTGAAGACACCCCATGGCTGGTAAGTCTCTAGCTTTTGCATTATTAATCATTTAGCTGAGAAGGAATCAAATAATCCAGAAGACTGTTATTTTTGTCTCTCTTGTTCCTCCCTCCATTAAGTTAACTCTGTTGTAGGGAGAAGTAGTGCTCTAATAGGTTTCAAAGGCAACATCAGTTTGTATCTGAATTTTTAGAACCCCGTGAAGAGAAACAAACCCAATATTTTTGGTGTCCTTGTGAGTGACATAAATTAAACTAGGCACTAAGCACAAGTGTTACATGCAAAAACATGCCCTAAGACTGAGAAATGGATAAGCAGATTGTTTACATCTGGGCTGTGTCTTGGGAAGACCTAAATCAATGATCTCAGATTTGCATTGTGCAGTCACCCTCTGGCTTGTGACATTAGAATCTTCTGGCCTATTTAATTCCACATGTGCAGTTTGTGGCAGCAAAATTGCGGTGTGACTGGTGTGGCAGACGTGTGCTCCGGCACACGCTTTGTCACTGTTGGGTGCTCTGCAGTGTAATGCGTAACAGGATTGTCCTCGGCTGCTAAAAGTCCTGCACCCCATCCCCTTGATCTCTTTCTGCCTCTGCTTGGTGGGATCATACAGCAGGTCAACAGTAGTTTATTCTTCCAGATGTTTGTCACCTTACCGACACATGGGCCACTTATGTTAGTGATTGCTACGAAATGGAGAGTCATCTCTCAGGAGCTTGTCTGAGGTTGCTCATTTCACAGAGGTTATAAAAGTTAATACATACTTGATAAGCATTTGATAGAAGATGATGAGACATGAAGAAAAACCCTGCGTCACCTTAACATAACCTTCACACAATGAGTTCTGTCTTGTTTTCATAATAGGGACTATTGGAGGCACATCCCATACCTGCTGCGCAGTGCTGTTATTTAATACTGTTCCTGTCCCTTGTTGACTTCAGCAATCACAGTTTTTGCAAATACCAGTTCCAATTTGCTTTCATCCAGAAAGGTGTTTATTTTATTAAGTGATTTTGCCTAAATCTTCCCCAGTTCTAATATGTTTTTTGAAGATCAAACGCAAATGACCAGGCTTTCAAAAGACACAGAAATTTAGAGGGAAGCTGTTTCCTGATGCTCCATTAGCATGTTTGTGCAGCAACATCATGATATATAGCAACGCTCACTGTGTGGCTCCCAGGGAGGGGACGCACAGCCAGGGAACCACTTTCCTTTCAGATGCTGCCACAGCACTTGGAAGTTTCCCCAAGACAAGGACATGACAGCGTTCAATGAGGGAGCATGAGGTTTTGGACAGAACCTACTGCGAGGTGGCCCAAAATGGCAAACCAGGTTCATGGCAATAAACTGCAACCATTAACACAGTATTTACGCTGAGACCGGAGAGTCCGAGGAGAGCTCTCGTACTGGACACTGTGCAGTAGCTAGGGGTATAGCAATTTCTAGAACTGTTCACTATCTCTTGGCCTTCATTTCTCCTTGCTATTTTGCACTCCACAGAAAGGGCAGGATGTAAAACCATGTAGATGATACATGGTGAGTAATATCCTTAATGACCTGACATGGCATTACACAGTGAAACATCACGAACTTGCCAAGGAGGGTACAAGCTTCCTGTCTATGTGCCTAGTTTTCAAATAAAAAGTACACCATGCTGTATGGTAACTTTATGTGGATACTGCATTAGGTGCAGCACTTCTGTTTTCAGCCATCTGCCTGAGCGTTTTACATAGATTTTAGCCAAATAACTCTTCACAGGACAGTTGTGGTGTATCTGGTGGACTTTGAACAATGAGCAATTAACTAGCATTTTTTTGATGTTTAACGTAGTCTCATAAGATGTGTCTAAGAGAGCGTAGGCTATCATTTCTTCCTAATAATAATAAAATAATAATCCTTTACTGTCTATGATGTTATTAATATTTGCAAGGGAATTATTGTCTTGGTATCCCTCAAAAGCTGCTAGGAACATCATTACTGGACCACTCTATTATGGCCTTTTAATCTCTTTTTTTTACCAACTGGCTTGGTTAATTGCAGCATACTCGGTGGGATGGCTCAAGGCATTATTTCTGTGGTATATATGGTATTTGCATGGGAATTTTACTCCTTTAGTACTTTAATGTGTTTCAGAGGAGTGTTTCCAGAGAGTTCCTAAAAAGCAATATTCTTCCCTCCCTCCCTTTTCCTTGCCTCTCTTTTTTTCCTCCCTCTCCCCTGCATATGCGTGCAGGAACATGTACATTTTAGGTGAACAGTTAACCTGTCTGTGTGTTTGGAAAGCTTCCAAAATCACTCTCATTAGGACTGATTTTGCCTCTTGGTTTAAGGATCAATGGCAAACTCAGAAAGCTCATCCTGACAGAGGGTGATGCAATAGGACATGTGATGCAGAAATCTGGACTGGAAAACATCCATACCTGTCAAAACGTATATTAGTAAATTCTCAAGCTATAACCAAAGACATTTTTTACCTGCGCTACAGGCCAAATTTAGAGCCTGTAAGGAATATATTTTTTTAAAATGTTGTGTTTATTTTTTGTGTGGTAGTCATTAAATGAACCGCATGGAAAGTAATTTAAAGTCTTCCCATAGCAACATCTATACAAAGAGAATAGATATCCATCAATATTCATGGGCCATGAAGATGATCAGGGGGCTGGAGCACCCACCCTATGAGAACATAAGTTATGTGTAGACTGTGTTTTTCCTTCTCTTTGTTTTACGGCAGCTGTGAGGAAAAAAAACCCGAAACACTGTAAAACTAAACAAGAAAGTTGAGTAGGCATTCAGGGGTTAAACAGGGTGAAGTTAATTTTTCCTCAGACTGCTGAGCTGTCAAGTAATGGGTTGATTTTGGTAGTGGTAGGGGGCAGGAATACGATGTCAGGGTGGGAAGCGTTAGTGCTTGTGTAGATGGCTGAGGTACCGTGTTGGTTAGATCCAAAAACGGCACGGGAAAAAGTTATGGCATTTCCTTCCCTCACCCAGCGCTCACTCTGACCTTCCTCACTGCTTCATGCTTGAGTCTCTTGAGAGCAGGCGCCACCCGTCATTCCAGATGAAAGGATATTTTGTGATACAGAGTCCTACTGTGTTTAACAGACATTTTAACTGTGACTGTAGGTAAAAGCCATATTTAGCACTGTATCAAAGAATTATTCCATCCTTCACGCAGGCAGAGACCTCTGAAGGAAGAGGATTGTCTTGGCAATGCGTTGTACCTAAGTACTTGGCTAGCTGAGGTTCAGGTGTGCGGGGCTGCTCTCCACCATGGAGAAAGGGAAAACTTGGAGCGCATGGACTAGGAAAAGGAAGTCAGCATCCTTCAACCCACAGCCCTTACAGAAAAAACATGTCTGGGATGGTTTCTGATGGCTTCTGGAAAATCTGTTGTCACAATCTACTTTCACTTGAAAGGAAACTGTCTAAGTTTAGTTGCTCTCTTTTGTGCCTGAGCTAAGAAACTACCCTGGCAGCAAAACACTGCAAGTCACATCCAGTTTAGCATTTATGGTATGGCAAGAACACTACATCTACAAGAGTTTAGTGGTTCACAAAGGCCATATTTAAAGTCTTTTCATTCTGATTTAGTCTCCTTAAGAATCACAGCTGTAATCACAGCGTTTTCTTTAATCAAGACAAGAGAAAAATAAATTATAAAGGCAAATGAACAATATTTTCATTTGTATATGAACCATCTTATATAAATATCACGAGCAATTTGGTACTGTTCTTGTAGTCCCCGTTACTGTTACAGTGTCAGATGAAATGTTTTTTAAATCATTACTGAATTTTTCGCAAACTGAAGAATCCTTTATTTAAGCTCTGAATGTAAAAAGAGTCGCAGATACTTTCGCATCAGTGAGAAAAATATAATACCTGGGATCTCCTGGGGAAGTGTTTTATTTGTTCAGTAGGAGTTTTTGCATGGAAAGTCTAGATTTGGACATATAAATGAAAAGAACTTGAAACAATGTGCTGTCAAAATACTGAGATTCAGCTGTTACCTTTATACGTGTTGTGAATATGTGCACTTGTGCACGTGTGCTACCTGCGGAGCAAAGTGTTCTTTAAATAGAAGTATTCAAAATTTATTGTGAGCATCATATGTCTAAAAAGCTTGGTAGAGATGTATCTAGATATTTAAATTTGCTTGTGTTAGACATTTTGTAAAAAAACCCGAAGGAGTAAAAACTGAGGTATTAATGAAATATTAGCTATTTAAAAGATTGATTAGATATGCAATATTTTAGTAATATTTTTATGTCAGAAAGAAATTTAGTCCTGAGTAGGAGTTGACTGGTTCCCAAAAGGTAAAACGAAGAATGTAATACTAGCAATTGATGTATTTTGATATGAGTGAACGGAATAAATGGGTGTTTATGCAGGTGATAATGAGGCAGAAATTTTAACCAAAAAACTATCTATTTTTCTAAACTAGTGCTTTAGATTGATTGGTTGCATTTTACAGAACATCATACATCAGTTATTCAAGGCAGCAAAAATGCATTATGTTATCATCTACATATCTTACATGAAAGTATTTTTAACATGTATGTTAGCCCATGCACGTAAAGACAGCACCTTACCCGTGAAATTCGTACATTCCCTGCTCAGCAGGTTTTCATTTAACCTGTTTTGGATGGAAAAATAGGAGTTTGAGCAATTAATTTCTTTTAATGAAAAAATCATTATTTCAGAAATCTGGATTTAATATTCTCCAAAATTCCCAAACAGAAAACTCTATAGTTTTTAACCAGGGAGGGAAATACTGTGGTTTGAATACAAATCTAGAGGAGTCAAACATCAGTTTGTTTCATATACCTCTGAAACTCATAGCACAAACTTCCTACTGAATCTCATATTACATGATGCACTTTGCTAAAGCAACTAGTATGATGGAGCACCAAAAAATTAATATGTCATCAGGACAGCTTTGATCCTTAAAATTATTTAAAAATGCTTCAGTTTTAGGTTGAGGCTATTTATTTTTTAATCATGCATTTCTGAGCTTAGTAGCATTTCTAAATCAAATCATTGCAAATCAAGTGAAATGCTAGACAATTGATTTGTCAAAGACTAGACAAGTGGTTTGACAATTTCTGAGTGTGTAGTCTTCCTGTCGTGCGTTCTTCCACTTTTCACACACATTTTAGGTTTTAATAAATCTGCATTCTTTTACTGAAAAAATAGTTTATTGAACAAGAATTCTTGTAAAGGTACACTGTAGCCATCAGCTATGTTATTAGTACACATTTATTAATATCTTTACTGGTATTTGCACACAGTCCACTACCTGATTTAGCAATGTGTTTACATTGGCATCACAAAGTGTTTACTCTTTAATTCTAAATAATGTGATTTTTTTTTAAGACTCCAACTGCTATTAAGTACATTTTGCAAGGTTTCAAATTCTTTCATAGTGATATGATAATAAGTTTCTGTTCTGCACCTGAAAATATTTCTTCTAGAACTTCTTTGAGTTTAATGGGATTTTTTCTGCAGGAAGGATTCAAGTCATTAAGGACATATATAGAAAAAAAAAGATTCTGTTGCTGATGCTGAACTGAAGGCTATTGTCAAAATTACTCATGTTAATAGGCAAAACACAGACCCAGCAAAGCAAAAGATTGAAAATATTAACTTCATTTTTGGGTAGAAAAATGAACTCAATAAATGCAAGTAGACTTATATAAACAAGATTGCAATCTTTATTTCGCTTTAGGGTTCTCGGTGGTTGCATCATCTTCCCCTTACATTTCTAGCAGTCAGTTCACCTGAATTACCATTGTACTCTCTGGCAGAGAGTATCTCTACCGGCAGATCCTCAAGCAGGCCAAAGAGACCTCTTTCTTTCCATTTATAGTTCCATTTAGGTGTAATGATCCTGTGTTACTTCTTTCCCATATGCTCTACCAAGTTGAATTTAAATGGCAGTGGTGTAAGGACACAAAGAGTCAGACCCTGCCATTTGGGGACCCAGATTTTAGCTGGACCCCAGAACAGAAGATTGGTCCCGACTACCTTTATTTTAATTCCACGTACCTCTCATTTTATCTCCTTATAACCCAGGCAGAAACAATCCCTCTTGGAAAACCCACAAGCCCTTTGGCACTCAAGTCCTTCTTTGGGTACCAAATATACGTGTAGTTCGTGCTTTGCAAGTAACAATATGGAACAATGCCTGAGACTCTTGGTTTTGCTCAGAAATATGTAATTCTAAAAGCAGTTCTCGACCTATATTCATATGGCCTAACTAACTTCATTTGAGTATTCACTTAATTATGGTGATTAGATTAGGGACCCACATTGTGAGATTTCTCTGCTGTGGTACTATGGAGTGGGAATAATCCAGCCAAGAGGTAGCCGTTGACTGCACCTTATCACCACGTGCGGCACCAGGCCACCCACCCCAGAGCAGAGAAACGTCACCCCACAAAAGACGTGCCCTTGCCCTAGAGTTGGGCATACCTCAGGGAGTTTGGGCTAGACAATTCACTGGGCAAGCTTAAACTGTTTACAGTTCACTTTGGAAATAAAAAGGGAGTAGTGGTAAATATTTACATTGTCTCACTGTAACAACAATAAAAATGATTTAGTCGTCTTTCTTTCCCGGGGAACAAGGGAGGTGCAAACCTGGGCGTTCAACATTAAAAACTTGGTGAAGTTGAGACCAAGTTAAAGGAGTGTGGGAGGAATTTTTACCATGTAACACTCTTCGGGGTGGAGAGAGATTTGTTTTCCTCTGTTCTTTTCTTTTTGCTATTGATTGCTTGTTCAAGCTACTGATACACTGATTTAACCGATTTAATCCTGCTATGCTTGCCCCATCTACATGGTGCCAAAATACGGATACATCCGTAGGGACGGATGATTCCATTTGCTGTGGATTTTCATGAACATCCTCTGAGGTGAAGAAGCAGCCCTCCGTTTCTAGGTGGGGATAGCAAAGGAGGGATGCTGAGACTCACAGGAAGAAATGCAGGACCCTGAAACACCACAGTTTAGGTTTGAGATTGAAGGCACCAGAACGTGTTTAGTCTTGCAAATTAGTTCTGCTGCCTTCATTGAAGCCTGCACATGAATGCTATTTACATGTCAAGCACTCCATACCGTTAACTGTGCTGTGGTCAGGCTCTCTGAAGACTTACTTCAGCTGTCACTTAGCTGGTGCAAAATTTGTCAAGTCTGTGCTAGGATCTGGATCTTGGTTGGTTGTGTGTGTGGGTGACTAAAGCCAGCACCCAGAAAGTAGCAGGTAGCCTGACTTGTCCTCTAACCCCTCAGCATTGCATGACACAAGCTGCTGCACCGTGCAACTCTCAGTTCTCATTGCTTCTTCCAGACCTTCGGATGCAGCTCGGTAGAAGGACTGGGAGGGGATGCATAAAATCATCTCTATTAAAGACATTCTGGTTACTTATACAGTGGGAGAGAGGGGGAATAAAAAAAAAATAAAAAGGAGAAAATCAAGGAATGGCTAGACACTTTATTTCAATGAGCATTTCATGTAGGGGAATATTTTTGTCACAGATTATGTCTTGTTCTCCTATTGCAGTCCATGTCTTAGAGCAATGGAAGCACAGGAACCTGAGGCTTTTCAGGTGGTGTTCCCTTATTCCTGAGTAGTCTAAGCAGAAACACAGATGCTGTTTGCTATGTTTTTGAGGGTGAAGCATTATTACTCGGCTGTCAGTAGTCATAGTAACACTACTTTCCCATGGTTGTTGAATGCTTGGTGCTGAAGGTTTCTTTAGTTGTGGCAATCTGTTTTTCTCTTGTTTATTTTTCTTGTCAGAATTTGTTCCCCTGAGTCTTTAAACCTAATTTGACAAGTTAGCCTATAATTTAAAATGTCAAAACCAGGAGGTGCTTCCACAATTTTGATACAAAATCTGTGTTGATGCCTCATAGTTGTATTTATTCTGCTAAATTGATTTAATACCCTAAAATTAGGACAGGCTTCTCAGCTGGTGTTGATGGGCAAAGCTTCAGCCGGGCTCCTGAGGCATGTCTACACAGATGGGTGCAAAGAGCTGTGAGCTTTGCCCACTCTGCAAGCCAACCAAAAGCAAGCCAGCTCTGCCCTGGAAGTTGTAGAGCTGCATTAGTGAGATACTGTGCCCAGGCGTTTATCTACTGCCTCTTTGGCAGAGTTTCCAGGTCTGAGCTGGCCCTTGTCTGTTCCTCCTGGAAGGTGAACAGGAATGTTCGTGCCTGGCCCTATTCTACATCTAAGTCATATCCTTGGCTGCTACTTTAACCTTTGCTCTTTCTACATTTTCGTTCCAGCTCCTTCAGTGAGTTTTGCTTACGTCTGTTCAGTTAATGTTTTGTTTCCTCAGATCTTTTTTCCCTTTTTTCAGTTGTGCTCACAGGCCAGATTGAGGGTGCCCTCCAGTACGCTCCTGAAAGCAGTTTACATCACCAGGAAGCTCATTGCTATCATTGGCACGCATATCTGCTGGGGTGGGATACAGTTGTGTGTGCGTGTGTGTCCATGAAGGGGTCAAATCCTGGCTCATGCACAGTGTGTGACTTGTCTCCGTGAATCTGTGTGTAGACCCAAGGGCTGTCCTTTTGCGAGGTACAAAGCAAAACTGAACTGCGAGTGGCATTGGCTTTCTCTGATAAGCTCCCCGCTGTTGTTGTCTTCTTTAGGAAACAGGACTCCTCCCACGGAGGGTGGTGGGACAGCCCCAGGTTTGCCTTTGAGCACCTCCTCAGGTGGATTTGTTTGCTTTAAGGTTCGCCATCATTTCGTAAACGTTTCCAGTGACTGGTTTGAAGACACAGATGCAGGAAGACACGCTAACTGCGGTATTTGAAGCAAACTCCTTTGAATGCCAAACACATTGCAAACAGCTCAGGCTGCCATGCATGAGTCTTCTTTTCCTCTCCAAAAGACTCAGCAGGAGATAGATACCACCTGTGTCCTCTCTAAAGCAGGACGCCCAGTGTTTGCACAGTGTCTCCTGTGGGAGCTGCTGTGAGGTGGTCACCAGTCCACATGCCTGCAAAGTGAGAACGGGTGGGTAAACTGGAGGGGACACTGGTGCCCCTTCTGACTTCTTGAACTCGGTCTTTGGGTCAGAGGGACAGTAAGGGGTGATGGGTGCAGATCCTGCTTTCTGTTTTCAGTGGTCTGAATGCATGTTTAAAAGGACTGACAAAGCACGTGATCACCATGGGAAAGATTTCAGATACACAAATCGGAGAGAGGAGCAAGTTCTTTATTTTGTCCTGGGTCAGTGCAGGCACCCGTGATAGGGTCAGACAGAGTAGCCAGAGGAATAAAAGTGCATGCTGAAGGGAAAAAAAAAATTAAAAATAGATTATTTACTTCATTAAGTTAAATAGATATAGCTGTATGTGGAGAGAAGGTGGTAGATAAGTCAAAGTCAAAAGCAGCTGTTTAATAACTAATATATAATATTATAATATAAACTATATAAGCAAGTCTTAAAGCAGCAGCAATGAAGAAAGCATGTGCAGTGAAATGATATGAAAGTGGTAAAGAAAAGAATATTCAGCAAAATTACCAGATTTTGTAGTTCTAGGCTAGGCAGTGCTTTCAGAGTCTCTTGGGACAGAACCCGCAGCTGCCGGGAAAACAGCATTTTTTGACCTCACAGATGACTGGGGAGAAGATGACCAGTCTTCTCAGGTTACTGACCACGCTGTCTGGAAAAGAACAAAATCGTTGTTGGTATTTTTCCACACATAGTATGTATTTTAATTGAGAAAGCTTTTTCATGTGGGCTCTCTGTTTTTATAAGAGGTCTGTGAGCTCAGCATAGGGGGATCCCCCCAAAGCTGCATCGGGAACTGCTGTAGCACCTGCCTGGCTGTGTGAGCTTGCCTCCGCCTGCATCACAGTTCCTTTCTCCTCTAGAAACTGAAGAAATTGATTCTTATGCCTAGAAGAGGTGAGGTTTCTGAGATCTGTATTTAGTGTTTCTCTGTCTTCAACCAATAAGTTAAACTGAACTTTTTTCTGGCTTTTGCTCACCAACCAGCACTCCCTGGTCTATGCACCCAACCCTGACAAAGACCTGAGAACGACTGGGGCTTACCAAAGGCCCAATCTCATAAAGATCGGAGCTTCATGGCCATTAAAATCTGATTACTTTGTCTCAGGTCCTTAGCTTGCCTTTGTTATGCACTTGCCCCCTGCGGGGAGACCTTTCACTCTCCTCAGCTCCCTGAAAGGAGGTTGTAGGGAGGTGGGGGTCAGTCTCTTCTCCCAAGTAACAAGTGATAGGATGAGAGGAAATGGCCTCAAGTTGCACCAGGGGAGAATTAGTTTGGATATTAGGAAAACTTTCTTTACAGAGAGGGTTGTGAAGCATTGGAACAGGCTGCCTAGGGAGGTGGTGGAGTCCCATCCCTGGAGGTATTGAAAAGAGATGTAGATGTGGTGCTGAGGAACATGATTTAGTGATGACCTGGCAGTGCAGGGTGAATGGTTGGACTTGATGATTTTAGAGGTCTTTTTCAACAAAAATGATTCTGTGATTCTAATATTAGCATGACCACAGTTCAGACTGGACTAGGGTATAAATGGAGACCCTCTGGAGAGCTGATTTGAGTCAGTCTTCCTTGAGCAGTGGGTTTGCAGTCTAGGACTCTCCCCTTGGATCAAGATGCTGTCCAAGGAAACTTTCCAGGATTGAGTGAGCCCTCATCCCCCCTTTTGGTGAGTGAATATTTCTTCTGGATATAACCTTGAGTGAGCCCTCATTTCCTGTTGTGAGTGACCCCCTTTTTGGGTATCCTTGAGTGGGAGGTTTTCTCTTTATGAGTGATTGTGTGCGCATTTTGGGGCATCTTTCTAAAAGGAATATTTGCAAAACGTAGGAGTTAGTTGTGTAGTAGTATATTCCTGCCTGACATCCAAACTTGTAGTCTACTTTGGTTTGTTGGACTGCTGGGTAATTTTTGGTTGTACTAAATCTGCATTTGGGTTGCTACTGCTGTCTGTTTTGTGGGTGCTTCCACGACACACTCAACTTGCTGAAATTGAAATTAGACAAAAAAACAAACAAACAATTAAAACCAGTCTTAATCTCTGCAATAATGAGGTAGTGTTAAGAAGATGGCAATGCAAAATAATATTTAAAAAATATTTTCTTTGGACCCAACCGCTTCTTCCATTTGAAAAAAAACTCAACTGAACAGTCCCTCTTAATTTCTCTGGGGACACAGTCAGGTTGGAAATGCAATTTTGGAAACACAGGAGTCGAAAAAGGTGAATGTCAGTGTAAGCCTACTGGGTGCAGCAGCATTAAGCCAGTTTTGTGCTAGCTGAAGATCCAATTTACTCTATTTGTTGAGTGTGATTAAAAATGATGATGTTACGTTTATGGTAATTTTATACTTACTGTTGGAGAGACAAAAGAGAAACAACACAACCCCACATAATGTGCATATGACAGAAACATCTTTATTCACAGTCTTTTCCCATTTTCCGCATCTTTGTATGCCTGCCATCTGCTGATACACTTTCTCTAATTTAGATGATAAGGTCTCGAGGATATCAATCTAACTTTTAATATCATCCCCCTGAAGTATGGTTGGTAGTTATAATAATGATAGCTAATTAGAAGAAATAGAGCATTGACAAAAGCTTTGTTCTCAATGATCTGGTATTTTTAGTTTGATTAGGTAGGTGGTTGAAAAGCCTAATCTGAGATTCTGCTTCAGGTATAACCTGTGGTACATGGTACCTTTGGGAACTCTCACAGAGGGCATGTTAACACACTCACATGACTATAACACTCTCAGCTGAAGCATTAGTGCTGCACAGCAGAAAATGCTGCTGAAGAAAACAAAGCATTCATCGCTATTACACAGAATTTGGTGCTGCTGCTACTGATTTTGCTATTGCTGGTCCAGATGTTCAAAATGAAGCTTTCAACTGTCAGCTCTGGGAAGCAAAGAGCAGCTAGCTTTGTAACTTCCACGGAGACTCACCGTGTGGGAGAATGTGGATAGCATTGTGTAGGGTAACAAAAACAGTCCAAACTACTTTCTGGGTTCCTTACTTCTGAATTGTTGCAGCGGGGTCTTGTGTTGGATTTGTGTCTGGCAGGGTGTTTGGTACTCAGGAGGAGGCTACCAGTTTGGCTCCTAGAAGAAGCTTCTAGAACCTCCCCCTCACCACCACCGTGGTTGCAAGTCACACCTGCCTCTGGCCAAGGTCAAGCCAGGAAGTGCCTCTGCAATAACATATTTATGAGGGGAAAACCTCTTGGGTGGGTTCCTTTTTTTTTGGGAGCTCTTTTGTATTAGAAGGGAATGGACCTGAGAGAGACAACCATGCGGACACCCGGGTCAGTGAGAAAGGAGGGGAGAGGCATGCTGGAGCCACCATTCCGCTTCTGCCTGAGATGGCAGGCTGAGCCCTTGCAGCCCGTAGGGATCAATGGTGGAGTGGAAGCTGTCTGCAGCCTGTGGAGGACCCAATGCCAGAGCAGGGGACTGCTCCCAAAGAAGACCACAACTCCAAGGGAGGCTTATGCTGGAGTGATCTATTGCTGAGAAAACTGATGCCTGTGGAAGAGACCCACGCTTGCTGGAGAAGTTCACGGAGGACCGTCTCCTGTGCGAGGGATGCCACATTGCTGCAGCTGAGGACTGTGAGGATTTTTCCCCCTGAGGAGGTACAACTAGCAGAAGCAACATGGAACAGACCAAAACTAACTACAACCTTATTCCCTGCTCTGCTGTGCCACTGGGGGAGAAGGAGGTAGCAGATCTGGGCCTGGAAAGAAAGGAGAGATGCGGGGAAGCTGTATTTAAGATCTGGTTGTATTTATCATTGTCCTGCTCTGATTCAATTGGTGAATTGGTGATGGTTTTGTTTAAATTAAATTGTTTCCCCAAGTTAAGTTTGTCTTCTGCCCATGACAATAATTGGTGAGTGAGACTTCCCTGTCCTTTGTTTTGACCCTTGAGCCTTTTGTTGTATTTCTTCTCCCCGTCCCACTGGAGGGAGGGACTGAGTGAGTGGCTGTGTGCTTGCTTTGTTGTTGTCTGGGTGGATTGAAGCCACAACAGCTGTAAAAGTCAAAATGATACTCATGAAGTTCTGCTTAAAGGTGGCATCAGGAGGAATTGCATGGGTCGTGTAAAGGCAGACGGTGGACTGTCTGATTAGGAGAGTGCAGAATAGGGGATCCTGTAGGATGGTTGGTCTTGGTGAAGAGGAAGTGGTACATTAAGTGGTATTTTCTTGCAATTCAGCATCATGTTCCTGAGGACAGAATTGATGCAAATCTATAGTTTGTTGGGAATCAGTGCTGGAAATTAAATCCAGGCAGAGAGGCACTCTAGTAATGTTTACTGTCCTCTGGTTTCTATTTGACTCCATAGGAGATGGAAAACAGTTTTTTCTTTCCATTGTTTATAACTTAATAAAAAGGAAGCAAGGGCTGTCATCAGAGTTGATTTACACAGAGAAAGAGGGTCTCCAGAGGAGCATCAGATCTACTGAAGTGTGTCCCATGTCACATAACCATCCATCCATCTCCTTTCTTCAGCAAACTCTCTTCCTGCTTCTTTGGGACGTTAAATTTAAATCACCAGGTGATACAGGCACTGAGCATTTTGATTGTGGTTTTTGCCCTTCTGTGTGATAGTGTCAATATCAGCTTCTCATGCTCATTGCGTCAGCAAATGAGCACAAGAAGCAAAACACTCCGCTCTGCTTTTACTTCCAGTGTGTCCACTAGAGAACAGAAAAGCCTGAGTAATATCATAGCCTAAAAAGGAAGAAATCACATTTTGTTAGTTGGCACAGCTTTGTGAACTTTGCAATGTTTTATGGGAATACCGTTCGGTTGTCTTTTTTCCACGCAGGTTCTTAATCACCTATCTGATGTTGTGTGTATGGTCCTTGATCCCAACACTTCTGTGTAAGTCTTTTGTATCTGTCCTCTACTAGTCTCCTTCCACAATTGTCTGTGGGCTTTTTGTTTTCTGCCAGCCAGTTTGATGCAATTTTTCAGGCTTGCAGGCTTTGTGCATATTCAGAAAGATTTGCTTTCAAATATAAAGTAGCCAAGTCTTTATTTACCGACCTTGCACATGAAAATATGCTTCACTTACCCATAAAAAATTGCAAGCAAGCATTTGCTTTCAAAACGATGTCCTTTTGTGGCTTTTTCTCATGTGCTCATTAAGCACTCCAAAGTGCCTAGGAATAGAAAAAGGGATTTAAGATGTTATAAGAAAAGAGCTTGCTCTTGTTCTGTTATTCATTTGTACTTGTTAGTGTGTAGAGATCTCATTCAGTCCCACTGGAATCGCTACCATCCAAACATGTCATAATAGACAACCCTTGTCCCAGAGATTTGCCAGGCTAAAGAAATCATGGGCAGTGGTCCAGAGAAAGGGACAGCAGAGAAATGGAATTACTTGGTTGAAGGCGCACAGGATTTACTGTGATCTGGAGAGGAGGGAATTGTGCGCTTCTGCCTGCGCCGTGGCTCGGTATAGTGTTGTAAGCCTCTCCTGTTATTTTAGTGCGGAGCTGCATCACCTTACCCTCATTAAGTGGTGAATCATGGGGAACATTAGTCACAGAAATTAATTTGTGTTCTATATGTACCTCTTATTACTTAATTTTATTATTTTAATGTTGAATTTCCATCCAGGACTGATATTTTAAAAGCTAGTTGTTAATTCCTAGGCTGCCTGATTCACCTTGAGGAACCGAGTTCTTTGCAAAAGATTTTTGTCTTAGCAAATTTTTGTGACTGGATCAAATTAGGATAAATATGCCACTGCCCTAGGACAAGATTGTAGTCATAAAGCCAAGCGATTTGTCAGACAGAACTGCACCAGCGTGCCGAAGATGCTTTTCATCATTGGGGAGCATGATTCTGCTCCATGTGCCAGGCTGCAGGTTTCTATCTCTACTGCAACCTACCAGCACCTGGACATTTGTTGCAGAATGAGTGATGAGAAAGAAGAAAATAATTTCCCACTTATTTCTTGTTACTGCAGGAGCACTTTTTCTTCTGTATCTCTGTTTACAGAAAATTTAGGAATCATGATGGTAAGCTTTGAATGGCTGTGCAAAATATTTGCGTGGGAGTGGGGTGGGGAGGTGTGTATGCACACATGGAGGTGTGTTTGAATATATTTTAGAAATGGCAGTAGGAACGAAATTCTCTGTTCCCTTCTCAAAAGTTATCGAAAATCCAAGCAGGACAAGATATTTCTGTGCTCACTTTAATGAAATTCACATGTATCCCTAGAAAGGTAGGACTAAAACTGCTAGGCTTTTGTAAGTGGAGAACTGGTACTTATTTTGTGTGGAAATAAAAAACCTCAAGAACCATGAAAGTCTGGAATCTCAGAAACACAAAGCCATCGAACTCCCTTTGCTATCAAAGGAAGGCTGATACACGAATACATTTAAGTACCAATCTGTTAAGGATGCTGACTTGCCTGTTCACGTTATTCCTCAGCCTGCAAATCAAGTGTAATAGGCAATACAACCATTGGAGATACCATTGCCTATCACCTTGCAAGAGCACAATCACTGAAGAAACACAGATACCCTCCTCCCAAAAAACCAT
This sequence comes from Bucorvus abyssinicus, assembly GCA_009769605.1. Taxonomy (NCBI): domain Eukaryota; kingdom Metazoa; phylum Chordata; class Aves; order Bucerotiformes; family Bucorvidae; genus Bucorvus; species Bucorvus abyssinicus. The sequence goes on from CM020031.1 coordinate 34,940,953, forward strand.
AGGCACTCAGTGTTGTCAGGCAGTGCAGCAGAGGAAGATGAGTGAGTTACGGGGCTCTCTGTGAGCTATAAGTAACAGAAATGCTGATGCTGCATCAGCACTTCTTACCACTCAGCAGCTCTGCTCTGCTCTGAATTGGAGCAGTGCTCCTCCATAACGTGCACGGAGTATCTTAGATTTGTTATGACCTCTGAAAAAACAAAGCAGGACCAAAATTTTTGTTTGCGTATGTGTTCGTATATGCTTGTATTTGTGCACAAATACAGTGGCAAACTGTTGCATGTCCCATTCTCTTTAAAGTTGCAATGTAATGAAACATAAATGTGAGGAGATGATCGCAGTCGTTTATGTATCTTGCTTGCAATAGTTATGATTGGGATGACATCCATATTTAGCAAATAAAACTTGCTCAAGTGTCCTTATTACTAGAGGAAGATGGGAATTGCCACATTAAGTGTGTCTAGTGTAATAGTACCCTGATCAGTTCCAATACTTCAGAGTGAAATAGCATAAAAGCTCTCTGTACTTAGGTAATTGATTTTTGATTGCCTAACAAACCTAAAAAAAAATTGAATTTTTTGTTTATGTCCAAAACCAGATCAAATTCAAAGAAAAAGTGGTGGGTTTTATCATTTTTAAAATGCCTTTTTTTTTTTTTTTTCAGCTGGAAATTTCACCCAGTTAGACTTGCGTTTCTGAATATGCATTCACATCAACTGACCAGGTCAGATCAGGTAAGGTATGTGCTTTATGAATAAGTTATTTGTATGAAAACTTTCATTAAACCTGGAAGAAAACAAATTAAACCAAAGAATTTCACTCCTAACATTCTGCTTCTGGCTAGTGCTTCTGATCTGAGCCATGACAATAGTTTATTTAGTTTTTCTATCACTTGTCTCTAGGACAAAAATGTCTGTATTTTTTCCTAAGTAAAGGTGGAGACAGTAATTTTACTATGCATGTTGAATGCTTTATATAGCTCTCCTAGACCTGCTGATATAAGGATATCTTGTGGCAATACTTTTCCTAGATTAGTATTGTAGCATGTAAAAAATTATGTGCTTTTAGTAGATTTTCTTGTTTCTATGAGCAATGTTTTAGAGAGTTTAAAAATGTTATTGGATTTACCTATAAAGCTAATGAGTTTTGTTCCTGTGGCACCAACTGTGACGGTATAATCATTATATACAGACAGTAGAGCTAAAAATGACAACTGTGAAGTGTTGACAAAAGCAAAAGATTGCACTCTGTATATTTGTACTTTCTCAGACAAATGAAGGCATATTGATAAGTTTCGACTTGATCTCAGTATAATGTATATAAGTATTCTCTGATCCTTGCACAGGAGCTGTTTTCTCAATCATTACAACAAATTCCTTTGCCTTGATAAATTCATATATACATTATTCCGGTGATATTACAGGACCGTTTCTACCCAGGAGAGTAGTAACCTTAGGTCAAAAAATATTAGTGGCTCTTTGATTTCTTGAGCAAAGTTCAGCAGCGTTTTATTTTTGATGGCGAAACGTTCCCTTGCATTTGTCTAAAAGCATTACCTGGCACCAGGAAAACTTCACCTTTCCTCTTTGCTGGTCCTGTCAGACCCAGGGCATGTGTTGTCACATCTCACTTGTCAGGTGAGCTGCTTCACATCTTTCATCTTGGAGCATCTAATCATAATGAACACTGTTTGAAATAAAAACGGAGTCGATGTAGCTCCCAACTTTCTCTAGCGGTCTGCGGTCAGGGAGCAGCTTAGAAGAACAGCACAACTTGAGTGCAGTGGGGCCGACTGAGGGACCAGCTGCTGAAACAGAGTTACCCTTAGGGTCAGGACTTAAGCTTGACGGAAGGTTAATAATTGGTCTTCGAAACAGCAGAGAGAGTAAAAATGGCATCAGAGATTTTTGCTTGGCAATTTTGGTGTCTGGGAGGAGGAATCAAAAAAGCCCCATCATACGTTGGGCTCTGTGCATCGATAAGTAGAACATTAGCTGTCTGACACAGCCCCTGATGGGAGTATTGGTCCATGTGGATGGCTGGTTTCCCTGGGATCTGTCGGAGCTGATGTATTGAGCTGTCACAGCCCCTTCTGTGTCAAAGTAGGGGGAGGCCTGCAAGGAAAAATTTTAGTGGTACTTCTTGTCAAAGAAACATGTTCTGCTTCTCACTTCAGTGGCCCTGCTGACACCATCAATGTGGCACCTGCACCCATCCTGTCTAGGATCAAGCAGGCTTTCTCTCGTTGTCCTGATCTTCACTGGGTCTTCACATAGCTCCTGTTCACCGGATGCGTCTCTTCTGAACGATTAAAGGGAGCAGAGGGACTCTAGCTGCTTGGAAAGATCCAGCTAGGTACAAAAATAACGAGTATGCAAGATTCAGATAAATGTAACCTCGCTTTCAGGATGAGAGGACTAAGGAATGAAATATTTACTTTACGTAGAGGGGTTTGGTGGTGTCGATTTGTTTTTGTTAATGTGCAGTTTCACATATAATTTATCTACATCCACAAAGCAGTTCAGTGCTGGTTCATGTCTGTAGGCTGGATGCTGGAGGGGATACGCTGGCAGAAGGGCTGGCAGGACGCAGGTTTGTGCTGAAGAAGAGCAGTGCCTCCTGAGGGCAGAGGGCAGAGCCCAGCTGGAGGAAGAGTTCCCAGGAGCTGCAGCAGTGGCAGCTCTTGCAGAGGTCAGCAGGGAGTAGGTGGTGAGGATGCAGAGGGTGTTTTTGTGGGTGGTGGATCCAAAGGCAGCATGGATGTTTTTGTCATGGGTTCTGTTTCCTTCTGGTGACCTTGAAACTCGTGGAATGAGGACGGATTGGAGTATGTGTGGTAGAGACATTGTAACTGGCACATCAGGAACTATAGGCAAAATTTTTGTTCACCACCCCCGTGCTGTCCCAGCAAAAAACCCTGGATGTGATTTGCATGGTCTCAGAAAAAACAAAAGAAATGTGGATGAGCAAAGTTGGGGGGTTTTTCCTACCATTTGATGATGCCATTTGTAAATGCTTGGTATCAAAGGAGATGTTCTGTTCCCATCTGGCACGAGCCTGGGCACTGCAGAGTTGCTTGGTGCGGCAGAGGTGCCTGTGAGTAGCGAGGCGTATCGGTCCCTCAGACCCCAGGATCAGGGGAAGCAGCCCCTCGACACAGAGGATGCTGCTGGGGTTGGATGCCCGTTGCTCTGAAATGGCTGGGGAAGCTCCAGTGCATCTGCCTGGCACTTCTGGTGGCAGCCTGAGGCATTTGAGCTTTAAGCGTTTCTCCATTTCAAATCTGGTGTAATAAATGCAATGATCTCAAACACCTCGTGGGGTAGGAGCCCGAAGGGGAGACAGGAAGGGGGTTGACTTAGGGGGCTCTTCAGAAACAGGGCAGAGTCTTTCTTTTTGCAGGGAAGGAAGATGTTAGGGAAATATCTACATTAAAGGAAACGGACAGTTTTCATATCATGTGGATACAGGTGGAGGAAGCCACATCCAGGCCTACGTTCCAGCTTGTGAGGGATGTCCCTGCTACGTTGTGGTTCTGTTTTTGACCTCCCTGGGTTAGAGGAGGAAGCAGTGATAGGACCTACTGAAAATAAGCCAAGCACCAGCATCAAGAAAGATTAGCAGTACGTAATTAACTAATTATACCTCTTTACCCACCATGATAAGGGGGTATTTATACTAACTATGAAAAAATAATGCGTTCATGAAAGAAAGTGCTGTGGGTGATGTTAATATTACTTCACTTATACTTTTTCTTATTGACAGTCACAATTACGAAATGTTTCAGTGCTCTATTAGTTTGTGAGTAACTGTCATTAAATCAGTGTAGTTGCAGAGGTTCCTTTCATCTTGCCAAAGCCTATATGAAAATAAATATTTTTTGGTAATATATAGCATTGAGAAGTCTCATCTTCCACAGTGAAACTGGACAACTTGCTGATCAGCAAAACTTTTCAGAAGGTCAAAGATATATATATATTTTTTTTTATTCCACAAAATGCTTTGGTGTGAGGGGGACAAGTTTCCTCTCCCAATATGCTCCTCTATAAAAATTTCCCATAACTAAGCTGTGGAGCAATCGTGATAGTAGGAGGCAAAATAGTGGTAAAACTAGCCTTCAAGTTTTTTTAAAATATTTTTCTAGTATAGCTCTATGCTGCTATTTAAAAACTTGTTTATGTATTTATCACCCTTCCCTGCAGAGTTAGTTCTTTAACATAATGTACAAGTGTATCAGGGGATCTGTCTTGCTGTCAGTTTTTCAGAACAACTCCATTTTGATGTCCGTGGGGATGTCTGTTCAACAAGGATTGGCATAATATGGCCTAGGGCTACTAAGTTGCTTACTTGATAAATGTTATAGGAAATGCCTTCTGATTACAGCACTCTTTCTCTTTTTGCTAAGTGTCTTTCTACCAGGGATACTATCCATTAACTTCGAGATAATGATTTCCCCATGAATGTGTTTTATCTCCCAGAGCGGCATCAGTTGAGAAGAGGGAGAGGGACGTAGTCAGAGAGCTGTCCCTCTTGTAGAGCAGCTGGGACTTCTTCAGCAGTTGTGGAACACCAAAGAGAAGGGACAAGAGTCCGTAAAGAGGTAGCTTGTTACACTTGACATTTTAGGCCAGATACTCAAGGGAGTGTATTAGTGCCACTTGCCTGACTTTGAAAGAAATCAGCTGGCTTACTGTGTTTAAGGCCTTTCATCTTTTTAGACACTTCCAATCTGGACATGGTTGGTGATGTTTTGTTCATTAAGGTTGCTAGTAAAGCAACAAGGATTCTTTAAGTCCTGGAGACTTTCAGGGAAGACCTGGAAGACTGAAGCTGTTTATATAATTGAATGACTTTCAGGGTCAGTGGAATGGCCCGTGTGAGCATCCACACATTGCTAGACTTGCTAAGCAGTTTTAGCAAGCACATTACTGAGTTTTGAATTACAGCTTGAGCAGTACAAAGACGAATATAATCCTTAATATTCTGGCCAACTTCAGGAACTTGGTGCAGCTTTAATATCTAATTCCTGCTAATTACAAGCACTTACTAGAAAAGGTGAACATACTTTGCAGCGAAGGTCAGGTATGGAAGAGGTTCCACTGAAGTTATTTCCCAAGTTCTAGACCAGGAAGTCCCTGAGGTAAGAATTGTTGAAATCCAGAAATGTATTCAGGGAAGGCAATATAGTGCAAATTTCCCTTGTACTTACTCTTTCCAAGGCATCTGTTTATAACCACTGTAAACAGAGAAAGGCAAATTCAGTCTTACCATTCATAGGTTTTTAAGAGATCTACTTCTTCCACTGCAGTTGTTAATCTTTCCCCGCTCTGGCTCTGTATATCACAACTGAATAGAATGACACGTAAGGCAAAGTTGATCTTACCAAAATCACAGTTTTGTGTAGGTACTAGAAAGTAATCTTCAAGCGTAATAAATTAGAGAAGGGAAGCTGAGTCATATCTCCATAGATGAAATGGATACACATCATCTCTCACTCAGCTACATCGTAAGCCTGATTGAAGGACAAGAACCTGCAAAGAGAAAAGAGAAAGATCAAACTTTAACATATATTTAGTGCTTCTATTCTGATGCAACATTGCAGGAAACAATCCTGAAAACAACTGCATATGCTCACCTTGCTGGGGCTTACAGGTATCAGTGGTTCTTGGACCTCAAAGAATTTGGTGTGTTGTGGCAAGTCTTAACTTTGAGCTGGTTGGAAAAACTGCAAATCACTTTTTTTTTAATACATCAGAGTTTTTGAGGATGCTTTTGTTATGAGGTGCTTTCAGGTCCCAGAGAGATTTCTGATCGCACATGTGAACCGGACAGCTTAAAACAACTTTGTCTTGAGTCACTACTTGAGATGCAGATAGTCCAAGTTAAAGACAGTGCTGGTTTTGATGTGAAGTGGGGATGTTGCTTGGCTTTTTCACCTCACAGGGAGGTCTCAACCTTTGCTGTAAAAGCTCAGACTTTTTTCAAAATATGTGTTTTGCATTTCACACGGAATCAAGACACACCCCCTGCAACAACTTTACTTCTCTGTTCTTCTTCTGCTCTTCCCATTTTCAGTGCAATGTCTTTCTTGCTTTCTGACCAGCTGTGGCTAGCCGTGACATTCATTAGAGATTAGTAAAGCTGGAAAGGTACTTATATCAGCTTGTTCTGCCAGTTAGGTTGGCAGGCTTCATAACTTCTCCCTGGCACCTGAATGACTGCTCTGATTTTTTACACACAGTGATCAACGTAGCAAGACAGCAGCTTTGATCTGTGTGTTCATTCCTGTGTTCACCAGTGCAGCCTCGTGTTTCTGTTTCTTCATTTATCTCTTAAGTGTAAGCTCATATTCAGTTGTTTCAGCTCCTCTCAACAAGAATGTCTTTTTTCTCAGTCACTTTTTCAGTGCCAATAACATCAGGATTTTCATCCTTCAATGGGTTTCTATGTGCTACTGCATTCGTGCAATAAAGGGAATCTGTTCTCTTTGCCCTTGATACTTGTTTTACGAAGGGATACACAGGAAGTAACCAGAGCCAGCTGTTTTGATATAAATAGGCAGAGCTTTATTGCCACCCGTAGAGTTATGCTGAGTTTTACAATCTCATGGCATGACAAAAATGTTTTTGCCCTCTGAACTAATGTATTTTAAAGCGTTTTCCTGCGCTCTGATCCTTGCTGTAGAAAGAGAATATTTCCAAGTGTTGCACTCTAAGCAGCTGATCACTTGCTCAGCTTCACACGCTTCTGCTTTTAACCTCTTCTTCATGACCGATGAAGACAGTTTTAGTCTGGAAGATAAAGTTTTTCTACTGTGATGTATATACGGGGAAACCAACTTTTTAAAAGTCCAAGCAGACTGGGATCTGCAAATGTTTGACTGTGTAAGAGTATCAGATGAGGAAGGATAATTGAGTGAGTGCAAACTTAAGTAACTCATGAAATGCACTAAATATATGAGAGTAGTCTCTTGATGTGACATTGAGATTAGTTAAAAAATAAAAGCAGTTACTTTGCCATCATAAACAAAGAATTCAACACTTTCCTCTTGACAAGCTGCAGCTTAGTCTTATCTTTTAATTAAACCTGACTTTAAAATACATGTGTCTAGCATGGCAGTGTATTAAATGAGATATCAAGAGGCACACAGTGTTCTCAGCAATTAGCATTCTGTATAGAGTTTTCCAGGGTTTTTTTCCTCCTTACAGAACACACACACATTAAAGATCCCAATTTTGTTGCAACTCAGAGTATAAAGTCGTTGATTAGACAGGAGCAGAAATTAAAGTCTTGTGCTGAATTATTTTTTAGTTTCCACTAGCTTTATTTTGTACCACAAAACTACACTGAAACACTTCAATTTTGTGTTAAACAGAGACATTACTCCCAAGAAATGAAAACCAGAATAATAATCTCTACTTCTCATCAATCCTTGATAAGGAACTCTCGTAACATGTCCGTTCTGTCAGAAGGGAAAACTTAATCTGATACATTTTCCCTAATTCCCAAATATTTTTTCCTTTTTTAAAATTTTCAAAACGTTTTAACAAATTGAGTTTCACTGGGGAGTTGGAGGTGAAACCCTAACTACAGTGAAGCCAGTGGGAGCTTTGCCATTTATTGAAGGTCGGTTTTCATAGGGTTCCTCAGAAGGGACTGAATGAATTACTATGCAAGCACACAGTTTTGATCTAGGTGCAGTTATTCTTTCAGGGAATGGAAATAAAACTCCATGGCTCAGATGACCAATCCCACTGCACTAGAACCCAACTCAAAATACTGAATGTCAAAGAATGTAATTTCTGGCTGCAGTGACTAAAATCCGCGTCATTTAGGCATGTCCTAGCCCAGCAAAGGACTTAATTCTGTCCTAAAATAAGAAACGGTGGTGGCACCACTGATATCTTTAAGATAAAAGTATACTTTTCTAGGTTAAGTCTCAAGTACTTATAAATAACAGAGAAATTACCAAGCAATCAAGATTAGTCCCCAAATACCTGGATTTGAATTAGTGTCCAAACACCTACATTACCAACAGAAAAAAGCATGTATTCAGAACTCCAGTGACCTAAACACTTTCACCACCTTGAAAATCCTCGCGATAAAGGCCACCCTTTTCCTCAAATATGCATGACGACTGCTCTTTAATTTCTGTTCACTACAACACTACATTGAAGTTTCATGCACGTTAATAATACAACATGGTTGTAATGCTATAATGATTTACAACCTAGAGTAAAGTTAGTATATTGACCTGATACAGAATGCTGTGGTAAGCAGTGAAGCTAAAAAAAGCCTCTGAGAAGGAATTAATGATGGAATCAAACAAGACTGTTTCCAGTTAACTCTCTGCAAACATTAGGAAGGGAGTTAATGGGCAAAATGAATTGGAATTACTTGCGCGTGATTCTTGTGGTGAGTACAACAGTACTCAACGCATTGAGAAATCGTCGTTTGGAACAGAGGATGCCATCCTGACTGCATTTTATCCTGAATGTGCTTATGCCCAGTATTTTGAGGATTGCAAGGCCTGTAGCTAAATTCATAGAGTCATTAGGAGAAATATCTGGAATCTCTGAATCACAGACAATGCTTTTCAAGAACCTTTGGGAACTTGTGAATTCCCTGACAAATGAGTAAGGTCAATACACTATCATTAAAAAGAGGAAAGGGGTAAGATTCAAAAAATGAGATCTCTGGGAACATTTAGAAACAAATAGCTAATCAACCTGCGTTTAAATAAAGCAGCAGATGATAAAAAGAGCCGTTATAAGTTTTTTTAAAAAAACCCATTCTGTCTAACCAATTTAATTTCCTTCCTTGATGAGGTAACAAGCATAAGGTCTAGACAAATAGAAAACATTAAAAGTAAGAAATCTAAATTTTGGTATCTCTTTTTGACACTGTTCAACGTGACAGTCTCATAAGCAAGTTAAAGAAATATGGTCTAGCTTTAATCACTGTAAAGAGGATGCACAACCTGGATCAAGAATTTCCCACTTTAATTAGTGTGAAGTACTGGGCTTCACCTGTGATACCACTTTTTAAGGAAGGGGCTGATAAACAGCATAGCAGGCCAACAAGGATGATAAAAAATTTAGAAAGGAAAGTTAAACAAGAAAGGAGAAGGCTCACTAAATAGGAGGATGTTACACTAAGGAAGATGAACAATTTTTTGCATCACTAATGGATGACAGAAAACCGAAGAGTATATTCATTTACATCAAATCAGATTTACATTGGAGATTAGGAAAATCTTCCAAAATGTTTTGGAGGATGAAGTATTGGGGTAGGATACATGGTAACGTTCAGAGACACACAGAGTCACAGCATAGTTCAGGAGAGAAGGGCCCTTAGGAGGTCATTTGTTCCAGCTCCCCACTCAAATCTGATCTAACAAGGGCAGGTTGCCCAAGACAGTATCCAGTGAAGTTCTGATTATTTCCAGTGATGGAGACAGCACAGTCTTTCTGGGAACCTGTTCAGGTGTTTCACCACCCACATGGTGAAATACTTTTTCCTTGTAGCTTGCTGGAATTTCCCACGTTGCAACTTGTGTCCATTGACTGTTGTTCTATTATTTTGCGTCTCCAAGGAAAGTCTGGATCTGCCTTCTCTGTGTTACATCACTAGGCAGCTGAACTGTAGAATTTCCAATATTACAAGTATGAACAGGTTTGATAAACATCCTCCGGAAAATGCTGGAATTTCCCGCAGTACATGGGTTGAATGAAATGAGAATAAGTCCATTATCATTCTGTGGTTTTGTGAGTTTGTTTATCTTTCTATAATTCTTTGGAATCTGCAGGAACGTAGCATTTTGCAGATTAAAGTATATCTACATAATGTGTAACAGAAAGTTCTGGATCAATGTGTCATGAATGCATTTCAGTCACTTTGACTACACTCTTCTTATGGTTAAGTATGTTGATCCCGAAGCTTTCAGATTTTTGTTGCCTTCCCCTAGAAGTCCCAGAATGCATTTATGACAGGAAGGGGAAGAGTATGTGGTTTATTTTTCTCTGGAGTGGAGATCTTTGTAATGAATCGCTTTTATTCTGACAGGAAAAAAATAGTGCCTATTTTTATTTCCGGGAAAGAGATGGAAACATTTTTGGCTCCAGAAGCAAGAGTGGCTTCTACTAGGCTCTTACATGGTGTAGACAGATTGAGTCCCTTTATTATTTGACATCTTCAACCAAATAAAGTTCAACTTTAATGTTGGAATATGAATGTTGCAGACTTCAAAGCCCCGTGTGGGATTATACGAAGGGTTAATGAAAGGAAGAGTATTTTAGAAATACCTACAGTATTTTTCAAGCACGATTTCTTAGGCATAATCCATGTGAGAAAGTTTGGGAGATACAGAAGGAAACATTGCAAATTCAAATTACCAAGGCAACATTTAAAAACTACACAGTTTAAAGAAGGCTTAACAGAAGAATTGAAATCTTCTGCAATTGTGGCTTTAGAAAAGATCTGAGATGAAAATTTAAACTATCAAGTATTTAAGGTAGAAGAGAAAAAAAAGAAAAAGGTAATATGTATGCTTTGTAGATGTTTGCAGAAAAAATGAAAAACTTAAAGCAAAAATCTGGTCATTCTGAAATGAAAAAGTGATAAGAAGAAAGCCAATAAAGATTCCAAATGGTGGAAGGAGTTCTGATCAGCTGTATATGTTAATTTTCAATAAAAATGTCTAATGAGGGCATAGTAATGAAAGCAAAAGAGTTCTGCTGGAAGCAAGAAAATAACTAGTAACAGGAATTAGATGAGAAAAAAAGCAAAGGGTGTACAAATTGATGTTTGATGAGAATGTTCCAAAACAAAACATAAACATTCAGTTTTATACAATATACATGGAGAATATGAAAATAATAAGAGGTCTGAAATTTCAGAAATTATGTTTTTCAAATTCCTCCGAGTCAAGAGAGTTGCTTAAGACTCTTGGAAAAGTAGATTTGATAGCTATAAAGAAGAGCTTTACCTACCTTAACTATTGTATTATTGACTACCATTAACTATTGCATTAACTACCTTAATGGTGAATTATTCTAGAAAATATTGAAACAGAAAAAACTGAGACTTGAAAAGTTTGTGTACTATTCAACCAATGTCTATGTAAAAAGCTGACATGAAGTGTTAGTGAGCAGTTTTTTTCAAAAAGAGACACCAATCAAATGTAACTTCATTCTTCAACAGTGTCTTTGAACATCCTCCATGTTGTCTATAGTTTAGACAGAAGAGCATGGACATTGCAGAGAAATGGACATGACTGAGCTTAGGTCTTTACTCAGTTCCTTCATCAGTACAGAGCTCATTAAAGCTGAAGGGAGCTTGCCTGGTTCAAAAATGAATTTTTTATTATCCGTTAGATTGGTGCATGAGCACTCCATGATTTTGGTCTCTATTGAAAAAAATTGTTTTTCAGAATTCTGTCTCTGAATTCAGCTGTTTAAAAAGTCTTTTTAAAATTTCCAATAAGAAGAAAAGCAGACCATTTCTGCAATTTCACATTAAGTTTAACATCCCACCATATCATGGAAATCCTGCCATCTCACTCTTATAGCTACAGAGTCAACAGTGCTGTCATTTATGGTCACAGGAGTTTAGTTAAGGAATTATTGTCCTCTTCTTCTGCTGACCTCTGTCTTGGGGAGTTGCTCATTTTATTTTCCAAGTATGCCCATACTATCCTTGAAATACCTTTCCACGTTATGGGTAGCTGAAGTATGATAATAGTACTTTTCTGTGACATTGAAGGAAACATGGAAAGCAAATGCTGCTATTGGATTTTGGTTGACCAGACCTCGTGATGGGCCTTTAATGAACTAAAAGTGCTTTGCTTTCAGGCTAGAGCATGAAGATTTGGTGAAACATTGAGGAAAGATACACAATGTTTACAATATCATTTTCTATATGATCTTTTCTCCTGAGACTGCCCTGCTTAATTTTTTGTAAAGAAATCTGCACAGTCCCATTTTCAAGATAACATTTTTGGAATACATCAATTACCATGATTTTGCTGAAGTGAATTTGTTGTTCAAGGAAATGTATTATCTCTTTTTTTCCAGGGTTGGATTACCCTTCCTGGGAAAAAGACTGGGAAATAGCTGTAAATGTAATGTCTGTTAATCATGGTAGTATATAAATTGAACAACTTGCCAGGATTACAGTTATTATTTTGTTCTGCAGCCATAGTAGATATCTCCATTAGCTTTCCTTCACGAATGTGTATTTCTTCAGCCAGCTTCAAAAAATTATAATCTGTAATCTATTCCTGTAAACAGTGACACGTCTGCCGTCCTGACAAGACATTCATGATTTGTTGTGTGAGGAATTAGGAAATAGAAAATATTTAACCATGTTTTACACAATAGTACTGTCACATCCATGGAAGCATTTGGGTTCTCTGCTCAGTAGGGCAGGTGCACCACATAAATACAGAGTGATTCTTTTAATGTCACTAACACTATGGCTGTCAAAACATGCCTGTAGGAGAAGGTGGTAATAGCAGCAGATAGTGACTAACTGTGATGCTCAGCCTGCAGCAAATCTAATTTTGGTTGCACCCTCTGCCTGATGATGTGGTTTTTTGAGAGAAGGAAGAAATTCACCTTTCCTCTTGGTGAAATCATTCTAATTAAATATATATTGAGCCAGAGAGTGTGCCCACAGGCAATCACAATTAATGGATGAAGCACCCATGAGCAAAAATTTCAGTTTGGGTCATGCTAAATATTTGGAAATATTCAGTGGAGTAAAAACTGGAGCTTAAGTTTACTAAGGTGTAATTCACTCTTTCTCATGTTTTGTTTTTTTTTTTTTCCTGCCTATATCTTCTCTCTATCTTTCTGTGGTTATTGACATAGGGCATAAAAATGAGAATGTCTTCAGCATGGTCTGCAGAGCAGCTTGTCCCCTTACAGCTTGCTAGGTAGGAAAATCTCATGGTCATTGTTAGTTCAAAACCAGTGGATTTTTTTCCTCTCATTAATTTATTCACCTTTGAAGACCCTGTACTATCTTCACATCCACAACAAGCCAGTTACACTGGAAGCATGCAAAAAGCATGCTATTCTATCTATGAACAGCTGGAAAAAAATAGGCTCATAAACCAACACACAATGAATTAGTTCCTTGTCAAAAATTAATAGGAAGCATTAGACCTGGCACTCAGTACAGTCATTCAAGAAAGGGAGAAGAAAAGAAGCATCAATTAAAAAAATCTACCAAAGCTCTGATTGTAAAAGCAACTTTTCTAACCTTCTCCCCTGCTTGGAGGCAACACCGGTAAAAACACGTGTGTTACATCATCAATTCAGTGGCAATGTGCCAGATACAACTTCACCAAAACAAGATCCCTATCCTAGGCCGAGGAAAAAACCCAAGTCTGTAGGAAGCTCTTAGAGCTGAGTGAACCAATGTAAATCACAGAATGTTAGGGTTTGGAAGGAACCTCTGGAGATCATCTAGTCCAACCCCCCTGATAAAGCAGGTTCACCTAGAGCAGGTTGCACAGAATTGCATCCAGGAGTATTTTGAGTATCTGCCGAGAAGGAGACTCCACAACCCCTCCAGGCAGCCTGTTCCAGTGCTCTGCCACCCTCAGAGTAAACAAGCTTTTCCTTATGTTCAGATGGAACTTCCTGTGTTCTAGTTTGTACCTGTTGCCCCGTGTCCTGTCACTGGACACCATTGAAGAGAGTCTGGCCCCATCCTCTTGACACCTGCCCTTTAGATATTTATAAGCATTGATAAGATCCCTTCTCAGTCTCCTCTTCTCCAGGCTAAACAGACCCAGGTGTCTCAGCGTTTCCTCATAAAAGAGATGCCCCAGTTCCCTCATCATCTTCATAGCCCTTTGCTGGACTCTCTCCAGTAGTTCCCTGTCTCTCCTGAACTGGGGAGCCCAGAACTGGACGCAATACTGCAGATGTGGTCTCACTAGGGCAGAGTAGAGGGGGAGGAGAACCTCCCTTGATGTTCTGGCCTCACTCTTCTTAATGCACCCCAAGATACCATTGGCCTTCTTGGCCACAAGGTCACATCGCTGGCTCATGGTGAACTTCCTGTCCACCAGGACTCCCAGGTCTTTCTCTGCAGAGCTGATCACCAGCAGGTCAACCCCTAACCTGTACTGGTGCATACAAAGCAATCTTGTTGAATGGCTTGCCTTTTTTTTTTTTTTGTGTGTGTAATAGTCGTTTGAGTTTGCTAGGCTCGAAAGCCTGAAGTAATATTTCAGCTTTAAAGTGGATTTACTGGGTCTTAGAAATTTTAAATCGGTTCAGATATGAGAGTGAGGAATTATTCCTCAAATAACAGGGTAAAAGCACTATTATCTTGGCAACATGTGAGAAATCATCTCTTATCATAAAAGGAAAGTAGCTTTTAACAGATGACACCAGTCCATAAGATTATTTGTTTATGAGATTTATTCGGTGAATACTTTGTTTCTAAACTGTGTTTTTATATCACTTGCTGTTCTTCACAGTTTCTCAGCCACTTCTCACACTCTAAAATCCTCACTAAAACCCTGTTGATGGTTCACTTTTGTTGCTGCTTGATTTCTTCCTTTTTCTTTCGCTATAATCTCATCTCCAACTTTTGGCTAAGGGCCTGAGACTAAATGGGAGAGATCCGAGTGCCGGGTTTAAGGATTTAGATTTGACCGGGGATGCAAATTGCCTGTGAATATAGCCAAGGTGAAGGCTGTCAAGAAGCACTGGTCCAATCTTAAGTTAATGTGGTGTGTCCTAGAGTGTTAGCAGCAGTGGGCTGATGTGAATACTCCTGTAGTAGAATGATACTGGTTTTGCTGGGAAAAATGAATATAGTGATCCATCAGACCTGTGGTGTTATCGCTGACCCTTTTATTTTTGCATTCAGAAAAAAAACATCCACCTTTTCATCACCACACTAATTTTTGTGGAGATTTAATGTGCTGTTTTCCAAGAGGAAAACAAAGAAGCATCACAAGAACGAAAATAATTAATCTACCATGCCATGCGTAAGTGGCTCCCCCAGCAGACTAGCTCTGTCCTTCTGTGCCGTCTGTCCGAGGCCATGTCGAGCATTCATGTGAAAGGGAATTCCAGCGTTTCTACGCTGTATCTCTCACTCTGCCTCCAAGTCCATTGAATCTAGTGGGATACTTTCTGAAGACTTCAGTGGTATTTTGAAAACATTTTTCCACATACTTTTCAGATTATTGGTTGTACGTAGGTGCTCATGAATATCCATCCCCTAAAAACATTCTGGCAGAAATTTCCTTCAGGTGCTAATACCAGAGAATCTTGGATGTGGTTTTAGGTTTTTTACTCAGCCAAATGCAGAAAATTTGTGAGGTCTTGGGGGTTTGTTCTTCCAATTTTCACAAGCGTTGGCAGTTCTATCATGGGCTGCATATTGCAGTTTACTGATTATATCAAAGGAACTGAAGTGCTAATCCCAGGCAAGCCGCTGACTGTGTAATGAGAGGCTTCTAAAATCTTTCAAAGTTACTGAAACAGGTGTTGTGAGGGATAAGAACATCAGACTAAAGCAAGAAAAAAATGATATCACAGAAGCTTTGCTTCCACAGTCATTTGTGCTGAGCAGATTTCTTTGTGCCATCCAAGTTAGCATGTGGCTTTACATAATTTTGTTGTTTTTAAAATCAATCTCCTGCTTTCACAAAGTTCCAGACTAACAAAGCCAGAAACTGAAGCTACGCAGACCAAAAAATTACAGTAGTGGTGGCAGAGCAGTTATCAGCCTCTCTTTTGAAATTCCTAACCAGGGCACTAACCTTTGTGTTTGCTTCTACCAGACAGAAATACCTACCAGGAACTAGATGGAGGTCATCCACACATTTCATATGGGTCACCGAACAAGGATCACAGGGTGGCAACTTTAATTTTGAATCAGTAATAGAGAGGTGAAAGGCACCATATTTCATCATTAATGCCACATGCATTCCAGTTCTCTGCTTTCATTTCTTCATCCTACTAGTCCTATGAACCCTTAAGAACCTGGTTACTTTTAGGGCTGAGCAGGCTGCTTTTTCCAACCCTCAAAACGGATATTGAACCTTAAAAATTGCCTGTTCACAGTTGAAAAGGGGATGCATCTGGAAGACAAATTTATTACGTATGAAAAATACTTTTCAGGGAGCAAAGGAAAGTAGTGTATAAGAAGAGAGAGAATAAGCTATATTCATTACATGATAAGTAACTATAGAATAATAAAAACAAGTAAATAAAACTACTGTGAAAATCAGAAAAGTAGTAATAAAGCTTCTTTCCGAACAGATGGTTTGTTTTTATTCCAGGAGATACAGAAAATATTTTATTATTATCTAAATTCACCTTCTCCATTTTATGACATGAGAGGGAGGAATAAAGAAGGGAAAAAGGAAATGAACAGCTATTTGAAAACCCAGTGATGAAATACACACTCCAGAGTATTCAGCATCTGGCAGGCTCAGTTCTCAAGTGACAGTCCAGTGGACCAAGAAATCGGTCTCTGGTAACTGAATTCTCATGTAATCCTTACATAGGTGCTTGAAGATTGACTCCGAGACCAAAATATAAGCATCCAATTATAACTGTATGACAACTAGATCTTATTGTTGCTATTTTGTTATTAGGCTGGATTAGTTTTCGGTTCAGGAGACCCTACCTATCCTTATGATGCCTTCAAATAATGACAGCGTGTGCTTACAGAACTCGCTGGTGATGCTATAAAGTGAGGCAATGTGCTTGTTGTAATTCATGGGATTTTTTCCAAGAGAATGTCTATCCCAAATTTTAAGTTTCCTGGTATGAAAACCAGAATAAACAGAGCAACTCCTGGGATGTTATTTCTTGAACCTGAAACCATCTCCCTGTTGGCTAAAACCACTTACTGAACTTCACGTACCTTTAACCATTTGTATTGAGGCAACCAAAAGATCTTTCATGTTGGTGATGGAGAGCCATGTTTGGAATCATACCTTTCTGTCTGACATTTAAATGGACTGTGAGACTAATTCTATCTTCTTTACATTTGATTTTTTAATATCTTTCGGCCATAACAATTAGCCAGATCTGCTGCTTCATCATATTTACTAACTAATTTTGTAAGTATAGCTGAATAGAATTGATTTTTCTAATAAGAATATATTCATGCTGTGAAGAGTACTTCTGGTCTTGCTTTATTAAGCCTATGCTGTTATTGCCTCTTGTGTTGCAAGATGCTTCAGGTCCTCAGAAGCCTTGAGAGCTGAGCCTCGAACGGATTTCAAGGCATCCCTAGAATTCACCTGTTTTCTCTGTACATCGAGTCATCAAACAAAATGACTCTCTGCTTCACAGTGGTAATAGAGCTCTGCTGCTCCAAAGCTGAGCCTCACAGGAGGAATTGAGCCCATGGACATTTGGGTAATGGTGAAGCAAAGGTCACTCTGCACCCAGTGGACGGGGCTTTCCTTAGAGCTTTGTACTGATGTCAGTGTGCTGCCAGAGTTCAGTGCAGGCTTTTCAGTGCCAGGGAGTGCGCATTCTGAGCCACCTGCCCTCTGCACAGAGGCTGGTGTGCACACAGCAGTCCCTAGAGCATCACAACTTTTTAAACTACTGCAGAAACTACTCTAACAAGCTCTCGGGGCCGTTGGAGCTGCACTGCCCTTGTTACTGAGTCTTAATCCTCATCCAACATCTGTTATTTTTTCAAAAAGTTCTCCCAGATATTTTGTTCTGTAAGATAACCAGAATCAAAAAGCCCTTTTCTAAGGACTCTCCTCAGAAGAGGGAACATATCCTTTTAAATTTTATTAAATAAGTATATATCACATTTGACTAGAGCAAAAGAATGTATTTTATAGACTCTAATAACTGAGCTAATGACTCAAATATAGAGTTCTTTTGACCCATGGAGAAGAGAAGTTCCAGTATAGCAATAACAATAAAAACAAAAGATCACTAACACCACCTCCACCAATAAAAACGGAAATAAACTGGTAATAACTTTTTCCTAAAACATATTGAAGATCATAAATATATTTTTAACATTTTGTGCTCAATTTAATATTTGGTCTTACACAAAAACATTAATTTCAATTGCTGGAACACGCACCTTAGCAATATACTTGACCAAGGGCATATGTTTGTTTTTCCTCTCCTTGATATTTTTATTTGAAGGGTGTGTTTCTGCTGTTAGTCTCTAAACACAGGTGAGCAATTTGTCTACCTTGTACACCTCAGTAATTGGTCAGTATGGGACCAGTACGGTATTTTCCGGTTTGCAGAAACACCTTGATGTATTATCAGTCAAGCATAATCAATCAATCATCAGGCAATACTTGCAAATTTTTAGGCAACCTCACTTTGTTCTTGTCTTCCACCAGTGCTCACAGCAAAGCACTGTCAAGAAGGGCCTTTTTGCGGAATAAACTGAAAGCTGAAAACTGTTTCTTCAAATCTTTCTAATCAGGGCAGTACAATGTATTTATTAATAGCTGTTGACTTTCAAAGATAAAAAGCACAAAACATGGGTTTTCTTTTTTTGTCAAAGTCTTATCATTAAAGTTTCAATAACTTCTGTAAAACAACCTATTTTACAAGTGTTCTCTTTTAAAAATTCAAAGAGAAGATTATTTAACTTGAAAAAACACTTGGTAAATCCAGACTGGCTCCCCCAGTGTGTCTTGGCTGTATTTCTCCTACTCTTTTAGATTTTACAGCAGAATGACTAAAATTCTGTTCTTCGCAGGACTCTCATTAATTTTATATACAACCAGGATCTGTCCTCCAATTCCCTGTGTTTTGCAGAGAGGTGACTTAAGGGCCAGCCCATCCCCTGTGCTTGACAGCGTGTGTCCGTGACCACTCATGAGCGTAGAGGTTTGTCTCCTTTCCCTTACCAGGAGCCTGATACAAACCTGTGTGTGGCCACGCCAGCAGCCATCGCATGGAGGAGGGAGTAAGTGCTTCCAGCTCAAAACGGGTGTTTTTAGATGTAAAGTAAATAACACATAAGGCACAAGGCAATGATTAACTGTTCCTGGAATTTCACTGTCTCTGTTGGCTACTCTGATATTTTTCCACAGACCTTCATTGTCCTTAGATTTCAGACGTCTATCTTTTCATTATGCACATAACTTGAATATCGTATAGTCCTTTGTCAGGTCACGTGCACCAGTTTCCTCAAAACTGGAACAAAACGTTCATGGGGCACCAAAAGGTGTTTTGTACCAGACATCGCTGAGTGTGCTGAATGTCTTCAAGAGAGGTGGAGATGGAATTGGCAGTCCCTCCTCCTGTTTCCTCCGCTGTGGAATGGTCCTGCCGCTGCGGCGAGAAGGTGGGGACCAAAGTCTGCCTGGAAGCACGCCCTGTGCCGCGGGGCCTCTCTGGGTCCCTCAGGGAAACGCAGCCTCCAGACGCGGAGACAGCAGTGTGCTGGGTCTGTGCTGGTGCCTGGGGTAGCAGGGTCAAATGCAGGCATGGGGAGAGGGTGAAGTGAAGCAAACTGGCTATAGCTTAAAAACTAGGGTGTTTTCCTCAGAGGAATGAGACCCAAGGTTCTCTGATTTCTGTGTTTATTTTTAACCCAGTAATGGTCTCATGTCAAAGGCATGTGCATGTCAGGGAATGGGGTCTGAAACCCCGGCTCTATCCTTTGTAATTGCTGTCCCGCTCACGCCATGATTTCTGCACTCCTTGGCCACACAAGAACGAGAAGGGCTGAGAACAACCATCCTTTTCCCTTTTGCCCCTTTGCCCTTCCTTTTCTACCTGCCAAGGTGCTGGTTAGAGTCCTTTCTAGAGATAGGGTAGAGAAGAAGAGATGGGGACACGGTCAGGTCCCTCAGAGAGGTTTCTCTCATCTCCTTGCCAGGAGTTATGACAGGTGTGTATGTTGCAATTCAGAATTGCACCTATGTCTGCATGAAGAGAAGATGGAGGGAAAAGATGTGCTGCTGCTGCTGTCATCCTCTTTTTTTCTTTCTTTTTTTTTTTTTTTTCCTCAGGAAAGCCAGAACTCCTCCATTTAATGCCTGTACACACAAGAGCTTTCAGCAGACTGGATACCAAGTGCATTATTTTAGGGGACTGTCCCTTACATCTTTGATTTGTAAGGCATAATTTATTCTAAGGGTTTTCCTTTATTTCATTCACATGAGTAAGTGGAAAGCTCGATCAAGACCTTTGCAGATCAGCGCAAAGCAATGTTACTGCTATTTAAACTTGCTTCAGAATTCAAGCTGGAGAAGCTTAACCACAAAGGCTAACTGCAAAGCTGAGGAAAGAAGAGTTAACATACTGCACGACATATTACACGCGAAACAGGAGTTGTGACTGTGCCTGAAAACTTATGTCTACACTTACTAAAACGTGATGTTACAACACATTTCTACTTTTTGCCCTTTTAACACAGATAAGGAAACCGCACTTGAGGAAGCCTTTGGAAAGTCCCTGATTTAACCAGCAAATCACAGAATCATAAAATGGTTTGGGTTGAAAGGGACTTTTAAAGGTCATTTAGTCCAATCTGCAGGGACATATTGCACTAGATCAGGTTGCTCAAAGACCCATCCAATGTAGTCTTCCACACTTCCAATGATGGGGCATCCACCAGTTGTCCAGGCAGCCTGTTCCTGTGTCTCACCACCCTTGTAAAAAATTTCTTCCTTATTTCTAGTCTAAACCTACCCTTTTTCAGCTTAAAAATGCTTTCAGTATGTAGGCATTACGTTGTTTTATTGCAAAAGCTGAGTGTACTGTGCTTATGGTATGGCTTAAAGCTTGGTAGAAAGACAGTTTCTGGTTGGACTGAGAAGTTTGTTCTGAAATGACTTATACGCTCTCTGGAAATTTCCTCCAGGCTCAGCAATCTATAAAAAGTGGGACATGTTGGTGGTGAGGAAGATTTGGTGTACTGTGAGCACTGAACTGCTGAGCAAATTGTACATGGGAAGCTTAGAGTTGTGTGATGGACCTAGAAGGAATAAGATAGGTTTCTGGTCAGGTTATAACAAAGGGTGAGTGAGGGTTTCAGAGAGGTAATGAAGTGGAAAGATTTCTAAAAACAAAGAGATGAAAGGTGAAGATTTCATCTGTCTTCCTTGGAAAAATCCCCACAGCAGTACATGCAGACAGAAGAATCTAGCTTAGAGCTGGATATGGTGCACAGTCCTGTGTGCACTCACCTTTCCAGGAAAGACTTCTGAGTATTGAAGCTGGAAATATTTTTACAGAAATCTGTTTCATTTTTCATCACCTTCCCGTCTAAGATTGAGTGCTGTGTACGCAAATGAGTGTGTTATACTTGTGCCTTCTAAAGCAAAGGACCCTACATTTATTTGCAAACTCCATAGAGACTGACTTTTAACTACCACTTAAAAAAACCCAAACCACATCTGAAATGTATTTTCAGTGAAGCTTTTCTCTATCTAAAAGAAATGCAGCCAGGATTGCTACATATAGTCAATGATCTGTGTCTTTAATGATGATAAAACCCCATAAATTTATAGTTGGCTACACATTGATTGCATTATGTGTGATATCTGGAATTTATTGTCCAGTAGCAGGAGCTGTGAAACAGAGTTAGCATGGTCTCAAGTTGAATCTAACTACTAATGTATTTTTAGTGTCTCAGATTACATCCCTGCAGGAACGAGGAGCGTGAGAGTGACGGTGATGTTTGCGTTCTATCAACAAGTTAGGTACATGCCCTCAAGAGAAGAAAAATCTTTCCGCCTTCTGTCGTGAGTGGAGAAACGATTTGAGATGGACCTGTAAAGATAGCAACGGTTGCCAGAGGGCTTGCAGTAATTTATGCAGAAGTTTCCTAGTTCCTCACGTTGGACTGTCAGGTGGAAAACAATGTGTAAAGTAATTCCAGCTCAACTTCTAAGAACAAAAGTCTTGAAACTTTTTAGTCAATAACAAATGCATAAATACAGAAAATGACAAGGTGACTGTTGCAGGAGCAGCAACAGCGCAGTAAATGTACTCACTGAAATAGATAACTTGATTTTATCGGCTGTTGTCTGTGAAATAGATCACATGATTGTATCAGCAAATTGAATAGTATTTTGTTCCAAGATTCACCATTAAGTAAAATAATATATCCTGCTAGTTCAGAAGCTTCATACGCTGTCAAAAATATATTGGCTAGTGTACTACTGGGGAAAAAATTTACAGTTTTGTCTTTCCCATGATCGGTGATATTTTTACATTGTATGAGAACTGCCTGGTTCTCATTTTTAAGTTCTTTGAAGATGATAAAGATAGGGATGATGGAGAGTCACTTTTAGTGTCTGAAGACTAGTTATATTTCTTCCACAACCTGCTCTGTGGTACAGACCTAAAACTAGAATAGTCTGATTTTTGTATGACGTGAAATTTATTACATAGTGCATTCATTGAAGGGTCAGTTGCAATGAAAAATTGATGAAAAATCCATAAAAGTTAATTCTTATCTATCTAAAGAGCTATCATGGCAAAGCAGAAAAGGTGGAAATAGGTTTCTCAGTGGTATAAATCAGCCTCAGTGACTTGACCTCATGATTTTGCCTTAAGTGAAGAAGATTACCTTTACTTGATTCAGTCACCTTCTTTGAAAAATGTTGACTTTTCAGGAAATTACAAGCATTTTCAATAACGAACAAGCTGGATATAGTGTTCTTTGGTAAGAATTATTGTTCACTAAAAGACTCAGTACTGCATCTGCTGCTTCAGAAGTACTAGTAGTCTAATGGTCTATCTTCAAATCTTAGTTCTTACAGTCCTTTTAAAACTCACAGAATTTAGTCCTTTCCTACCTTATAATGAGCAGTGGGAAAAATTTCTTACTTGTCTAAACACAGTACAATTCACCAAGCCTTCCAAGTATGGATTTTGTTGAAGATAAGCTTCAAATCAAAGTTTTTCAAATGCACACATTAAGAGTTTTGAAACAGATTTCAAAAGGAAGACTGCCTCCTTCATCCTGTTATATTCCTTCAGTCTTTACTTTCAGAGGATTCTCACATCCCTTTTGGTAAATAAGTGTTGACAGTATCAAAATCTGTACACAAGCGAGCCCTGAATCAGCTTCAAGTTGGTTGGTTTTTTTTTCAGGACCTAGATGACATTTGCAGAGCCTATGGCATAGTGAAGACAGAATGACTCCTGGTGCTCTCCCTAAGGTGAAATAGCTTTGCAACTCAAAATAATACTTAGTAGGCTCGATTGAGGTGACCTTCCTTTAGATACCAGTAAACTGCTTCCTCAGAAGAGTTGACTTGCCTCTGAAGTTTGTTCTGACCCCAAATGCTTGGAAGAGGTCAGTACGGGCTTTTCCATCTTTGCAGTGCACAGTGAAAAGCAGCCCTCCTCTACACAGATATTTCTGCGTGCCTCCCAGACTGACAATGTGCAGGAACTGGTTCACAGCTTCTCACAGCACTGCATTGCACCACAAAGGTAAAAAAGTCGTAACGATACATTTTAGCTTTGCCGGTTAGTGTATAGATGAGAATTGTTCATTATGCCTTTCTTAATGAAGAGTCACGTTGGGTTTACTGCAGCCGAAGGGTGGGATGCAGCTGACTCTCATGAGAGGAGTTTACTCTTTAAAATACCATTCCTTTTCCATCAATAAAGTACCAGAATTTCCTCCCGCTACATTTTTCGAAATTTCCAAGTTTCTTTTCTATGGTTTTATTTTGGATAGTGTTTAGGAAAAGTATTGTAAAACAGATAAATCCCAGGCAAGAAAAGCTTGGAGCCCTTTGGATCCCCTTCACCAACCAAACCAAATCCTGATATTTCCCGAACAGCTCTGCTTTGTACACACTTTGATGTACATGCTTTGCATTCCCAGACAGATGCGTTGCACGTGTATTTAAGTAACATTTTACTCTCTCTGAAATTAGGAAGGAAATACTATCTAAGACATTACCATACACCTCCGGTATTCCCTGCTTCTCTCTTACCGTACTCTAGCAGCTAAAGCAGGTATCTTGTGAAGTTTTTGGAGGGTCTCAGAAATGCTTCTCTTTCTGTTTCTATCCCCAAATAAACGATTCCTTTACTTGGAATGAAATCCTGGCCCCAGTGCCTACATCTGTGCTGCTAAGTATCGTTAGCCAGGGACCATTTTTTGGCTGTCAGGCCAAATGACAGAAACTACGTCCAAACTCCAAGGCACTTGACCTTGCGCCTTCGCTGAGTCCCATATGGCTGTAAGGCAAAATTGTTATTTTGTTTGTGTTTCCTTTCATTTTAAAGTGTTTGAAATAGTGCGGGGATTATGCAGCAGCCTCTCAGAACTGTGTTTTTATAGCAGGAACCAGAAATTACACGGTATTCCTTTGGGTATTTCCTGAAGGCAGCTGGAGAGGTTGAAGATACAAAGCCAGGACTAGCAGTGTTGGGATAGTGCTGAGCTGGGATTTCAAGGGACATTGCAGCTGGCCAGGAGTGTTGGAGATAATTTTCAAAAAGCCATGATCAGATTTGCAGACGCACGAAAAGACTAGTCATCATGCATTGGGCAACCAGCAAAACCACTGAAATTCAATGATTTCAATTCCTAATCCATGCAAGGCCCAAAGGGATGCCGAACAGCAATGAGGAAGGAATTGTAGGGATTGGAAGATAAGTCCTGGGTGTATTTGAAGGTTGTTTTTTTTCTGCAGACTAATTAGAACACTCTGCCCTCACAAATTTCCAAGGACCTAGAGATGGGTTTGTCTATTCAACAAGCAACATCAATAGGTACAGTTGACCCTTATTCATTTGTTCCTTCTGCCTTAGGCAAGGTATGGCCTTACTTAATAAGCTGATGTCTTTAATCTTCATCAGTAGACTATGAGCTCTGAGGCCATAATTCTGATGATCCTTCATGGTTATTGGTCACATTTGGTTTTAGTAGGAGACATAAACCTTAACCAGAGATAGGGAGGAATGTAAAACGTTTGGATTGCCTTACTGCAACAAGTTGGAATTCCATTTTTTTGTCTTTATGAAGTTGAAAACTTAATGTCACTGTAGTTTTCCAGCCTCCTGAAAGTAAATTCTAACCTCCCCCATACCTATGCAGCTCAGTTAATTTCAGTGGAGTTGTAGGGTTTTTTACAGAGTTAATTTTGCTTTCTTTCCTCTCTTTGGCTGTCTAGTATGACAGAAAAGCCTGATCCATAGCCCTCAGCTATAGACTGGTCTGAAACAAAAAAATGGAGAACAGAACAAAAGAGAATGTCATCCTGGAATGACACTAATTACATTCTTTTCACTGGATTTTACTTACAATCCTTTTGAACAACAACAAAAGTTTCTGTATTCAAGATACTGAGCCTGATCCCTGTCTCTTACAGTACACTAATGAAAATCAAGAGCAATTCTATTGATTCCAGTGCTGTTAAATCAATGTAAGAGAAATTTAAATTGGGCCCATTGTAGGCAAGATATAAGGCTACAACCTGTCAGGCATTCATGTAGTCCAACAGCATTCTATGTCTTACAGAGTAAATAAATGCAGAAGAACCCTATTCCAGCCTATGTTGAGGCAATGTCTCAGAAATTAGTATTCAAGAAACTCCTCATAGCATGGAATCATTCAGATTCACTGGAGTGAGGAATCATTCAGATCTTTCAGTGGGGTGAGGAAAAGGTGATATGTATTAATTCAGAGTACATTATATCACATGTGGAAATTCGAGAGTATTTGTTATATTAGTCCAGATAAATGTGGTTTAAAATGAGCAATGAAATGCATAAGAAGCAATATAATTGAAATGAAACAGAGACTACGACTTTTATCTTTTCCCTTGCAACCACTCATTTTTCCAGGTCAGTGAATTCTCATCATCCCTTGCTAGCAGATGGAAATTAGATTAATATCTGAAAGGAAGACAATCTTGAAGGTGTTTCCTTCTATATCATACTGATAATGAGACTTCTGGACTCAGAGTGCTAGACATTGCAGGTATGTGGTAGGAGATGCTCTCTGTCACTTTGACTGTAAGTTTTCTATCATCTTCAGATCTCCAGCCTGTAGTATGCTCTGTGTAGGAACACGTCCCCTATCTGCTACAAAAGAGCCTCCTAAGATGCCTGGCATGAGTTTGTAAATAAGGGATCAGTTTGTGCAAGAACTGCTTTTTTTCAGGACCAGAAATAAAAAATGTACCATTGAACACAGAATGGTGAGAAATTTCCCCCACTTTGACAAAAGAAAGGTAGCTTTTGTGACATTGGAATATGTTTGAAATTCTTTTGAACAATTCTTTCACATCAGTAAAAATCTGACCCCTTGCCCCAAACAATCTGAAATACAATGGAGGGGTTTGGTGCCAAAAAGCGCACAACTTTTCCTTAT
Organism: Bucorvus abyssinicus; assembly: GCA_009769605.1. NCBI lineage: Eukaryota > Metazoa > Chordata > Aves > Bucerotiformes > Bucorvidae > Bucorvus > Bucorvus abyssinicus. The sequence continues at coordinate 34,967,287 of CM020031.1, forward strand.
AGATCAGATGATCTATCAAGAAATACTCTGTTTGCCCACTAAAATGATCACTTAACCCCAAACAAACAACAAAACCCCCACCATATTGTTTCCTCAATTTGCAGTGAATGTTTTAATTATTTTTATTGAAAATTAGTTTTTATTTGGAAAGTTAACTCAGGTTTTAAAAAATTCAGAAACATTTTAGAATGAAATTGAAAACAAAAATTCCTCTTGAAATAAAAGTTTTAATTTTTATCACATAAATAATGTGTATTTACTTGCCAGATCATCTGCAGTTTTAAAAATCTCCATTTTTGCTTCAGTTAATTTTTTTTCTTAATTCCCCAATAAATAGAAGAACTCATAATTTCCTTAATCGTTATTTTTAACATGCTTTTCTATGTAGCCCTTCTTCTGGGTTCGGAGGGTAGGAATTACAGCTCTTTCCTGCAGGCTGTTTTCAAATCCCTGTGTAACGCAGTCTATCCCTGAACTCTTCAGCATTCAGCCACTGGCACAGGCAGAAGAGCTTTTTGTGAAACACTTGTTTTTCTACTTTTCTATGTCTCTGCTCTGTTCTCCTTGTCCATTAACCCACCCCGATGTGATTTTGTGCAAGAACTGAAGCAACGCAGACCGGCCACATCAACAGGAGGCTGAGAATGAAGGGACAAAGGTTTTACACCTTACTCAGCCATGGCTCTTTGTGAGGTCTTGGACAACACTTGCAAATCTCTATGGACTCCAGATTTTGTATCTAAACATATGCTTCTATTTGCAATATGTTTTGAGATAATGGGAAGCTTCGCAGTGTAAGGCGTCTAGATAGCACAAGATGTCCCGCTGTCACTAGTTCTCAAAATATAATATGAAGATTAGTGGCAGGCAGTATTCAGAAGCAGAGGCATGAAGAAAGTAATGGGACAGTATGAAGAAATGGACAAAATAGTTGGGTATAAAAAAATTCATTGTGCTTAGGGAACATTGTAAGTCTTGCAGACTTTCATTTAACTCAGTTCAACTGTCTTCCAAGAGAAACTTTCATTCAGCCTTGAAAGCACCTTCTCTGATTCAAGGTCTTCATACTCACTATTATTTTAGTAAAACATGTCTTAGATTGTCTAGTAAGTGCAATTTCTCTTTGTTCTGAGAGATTATGTTTTGAGAGATCCTCAGCTCTTGAGGAAATGAATGAAGTTACCTCTATAAGTACTAAGGATCCAAAGAGCCTGGTCTAGTTCCTTTTATTTTTATAAATGTTCTTCCAGAGCCACCACCACTACTTACAACGATGCTTAATGACACCATCATAGCAGCAAAAAAACCCCCCTGTTATTTATTCCTAACTTCAAAATTTTTCCTTGCTATGACAAATACTTTCCTCTGTGAAAAAATAATTTTTTGCTTTGTAGTATGGTTTTACAAGTGGGTACAATTGTGAAAATATTATTAAAGTATTAGGAGGTAATTTTTTGATGCTCTGTCAAAATCTTGACTTCTTAACTCGAGCCTTTCTTTGTCTATTTCAGTAAAATAAAGAGCATTACTGGTTTTTGTATTAAACCTTAAGGGTCTAAGATCATCTAATCCATGCCATTTAGAGAAAGTCAATCAATAGTTTTGTTTTTCGAAATGTGAATCATGAATCCATACTTTTGCCCTAGACGGAAGATTAATGAAGTTAAATGGACAAAAGCTAGAAAACTAAATAAAGCACCAGGCCTGTGGGCTGTAAAGAAACTTGGCACAGTCACTGAAATCAGAAAGAAAACTGTTTTTGTGTCACGAAGTATGTTAAGAAACTGCTTAAAATGACATTAATGTGGTAGTGGTATCACTACCGATCATATAACCCCTCGTAAGAGATTTCTGCTTCTGTGGATTTTTTTCACTGAAATCTAAACCTGGGGAAATGTGTAATGATTAATATAGCTTTCTTGCTGCTTGCGACATTATTACTCTATTCTCCTCCATATAGTAGGAGATTGTTGTATAGTGGGATGGTTTCTAGCCAGTTGCTTAACTTGACTTAGCAGAAGAGTGTACTCACATAGGGCCAATCTCCCAGCTTGTATTTAGGGAGGGAGGCATGGGTGGGAGGAGATGGTCTTGCTGGCTTAGTAGAAGGTACTCTGAATCTGATATTTGAGTTTAGAGACAGGGTAGAAGTAGGTGGTCTGATGCCTTTCCAGGATGAAATACTGAGAAAGGGGCTCAGAGGGATTAGGAAGGACAAAGAACCAAAAATACAGCAGGTGCAGAGGCTTTTATGGAGCAAACACTAAAATCTTGTATTTGGGAACAACCTGAAAATAGGAATCTAAAAAAGAAATACTCATCTATCTCTACATGCAACTTACTACAATAGTCTCTTTTGGAAGTGATAAAGGCATTTCTTTCTTTCCTTTACATGGAGTACATACCACTCCCCAGCCCCTCCCCACTCCCCATATATCTGCACCTTCAGCAAAGGATTCCAGTATTACTTGGAGAGATCCATCATGAGGAACCCTCGTTCAAGACTTTGTTTTGGGCAGGCTGTGAGAACAAACTCGGCAGGATCTTTTTTAGGCATGGTGAGGAACTGTCCAATCCTGATCTTGAGACCAAAGATTATCAACAGAGAAATTACTAACCTACTCAGTGTTGTTATGTCTATCTAGTTTCTATAAGATGGTGTCGTGGTTTTACTCCAGACAGCAACTAAGCACCACACAGCCGCTCGCTTACTTCTCCCTCAGTGGCCTGTAGGAGAGAATTGGAAGGGTCAAAGTGAGAAAACTCATGGACTGAGGTAAAGGCAGTTCAATAGGCAAAGCAAAAGCTGCGCACATAGTAAAGCAAACCAAGGAATTCACTCACTGCTTCCCATCGCCAGGCAGCCGTTCAGCCACCTCCAGGAAAGCAGAGCTCCATCAGGTGTAACGGTTACCTGGGAAGACATCACTCGGAATATCCTCCCCTACCTCCTTCTTCCCTCACCTTGATGTGCTGAGCATGATGTCGTATGGTATGGAATATCCCTCTGGTCAGTTGGGGTCAGCTGTCCCAGCTGTGTCCCCCCCTCAACTTCTTGTGCACCTCCAGCCTGCTCACTGGTGGGGTGGTGTGAGGAGCAGAAAAAGCCGTGACTGTGTGTAAGCGCTGCTCAGCAATAATGAAAACATCCCTTAGTTATCAGTTAGTTTACACCGTTTTCATCACAAATCTGAAACACATCTCCATACCAGCTACTATGAAGGAAATTAACTCTATCCTAGCCAAAAGGACGCCAATGTTAATGCCTAGTGCTATTAGTGCTGAGTTATATTTTGGGGAAATTCTCTAAAACTTTGCCGAATTCTGATGACAACAGTCTTTGTGTTGTACACCAAATCACAGTTAAAAAAAAAAAAAATATTCTGAAGGACTTTAAATAGCTCTTAGTAGTCCCTTCAAAGAAATAAAAACCTGAATTGTCATGCATAAGGACAATAGTTTTTTGTTGTCTCTATTGGTATTATTTTCATCATTAAGAATATGATAAATATGCGGTTATGTTGGTTTATACATTAGATTAATGAGAATTTAGCCAACAATAACACTTCCTTGGTTTTAAAACTAAAGACTGTATCAATATTGTATGACCTTTGCAGCATCTTAAGCAATTGACTCTTTGAACTTCCTTGAATTTTGTCTTCTGAAAGAGGTTTTCCTGCATTTCTGTCCAATCCATTTAACATCTCTTTAGAATACCTTCTATTGTCTCCTACCCTCTGAAGTTATATCTAGCAGATTCATCTGTGATGATGAAATACTTTCCTGGAATCTTTCAGTCTCGGACAAGGTAAGATACCTTGATTTCTTTTCTCCTAAAATAAACAATACGGTAATACAGGGTGATATATTTTGGCCCTGTCAATATAAGTAGCAAGTTCTTAGCTCTATTCATGATTAGTGCATTTATTTATAATAGGATAATATATTTCTGCAGGAGCAGGAGACTGTTTTGAAAACATCTTAAATATTTAGCTTTGACAGAAAGTAATTTAATGAAAAATCAGAGCGATACAATATCAGCATAAAGTATTAGATAACAAACATTTGCTATTCAATAAATTAAACATTCACTTTGTTTAACCAGCTGTCAAACAGCTTAAATGTTTTCAAGTATACGTAGCATGGGCTTTTACTAATAATTTGAAATTTAATAGATCGCACAGATTCTGACTTCGTGGTTTTCCAGACAGTGTGGATACATCAAATTCCTGAAGAAACCCTGTTATTTTCTTATTTCCTTCTCAAAAGGATTTCTTTATGTAATTGATTTCAAAGTCATTTGGTTTTTTTAGCTGTCCTCTTGATTTTTAAAGTAGTTCATCTAATACACGTGACTGTAGGGGTCTTGATGCTTCAAGTGGGATTACATTCTTCAGGGAAGAAATGATAGATGAATTCCATGTCCACTCTTGGTGGAGATCTTCCTGCAAAGTCTTCTTGTCTCACATTCTGTTTTTCATCACAAAATTTGCTCTCTTCAAATGTGAATAATCCTTCCTAGTTTTATAAACTGCAACTCTTCTCTTTCCCTACCCTTCCTCTCCTTGAAAACATACTTATCAATATTTGATTTAACTGTGGTTTTGAGGGTCTTCAGTGGCAATAAATAGTTTTCTAATTAGATGTCTGGAAGAACCCCATAAAAATAGAGCAACGTTCTTTTCTTTTGAAGTTTATATTCTAGTTGGGGAAAAAAATCCTTAAACTTCTCACTGTTTGTTGGAATTCAATAAGAAAATTTCACCCAAACATGTAACTCATTATAATGCATTTCATGTAATTTTGTTGGTCACAAAATAGGATAGGTAAACCCTTGGGGAGAATGGGTATGCAATCCTCAAAAAATATATTGTGATAGAGGAACAACTGGAAAGGAAAACAAAGTTTGATACCATCACTGCCTTTTTTATTCATTACCTGCCTTCCTCAAGTTATGTAAGTAGTCAAGGTGGAAAAGACTTACAGAAGCCTTCTCTTTGCAGACTGCTGAGGGAGGTGTGATAGGTCTCTGCTGTACTAAAAGCTTAGTAAGGGACTGCAAAAATGAACTGCAAAACTGAGACCTCTTCTAAGATGCCTGTTTTCCATTTTTTCAACTGTTGGCTTTGTAGTCAGTCTACAATGGAAGTATGTGTTGATAGAAGAAATTTCGCTTCTTGTTTAGCCCCAAACTACTGAACTGGCCTCATCAAGGGCTAGTGACATCAACATTCGATCTATATGTTGATAGAAAGTCTTTGGTATTTGTATAATTTAAAAAAAAGGGTGTGGGGGTGTTTCTGTTCATTTTACGTACATGTCTGTGCTGATCTGACATGTTGGGTAGGGGCCTGAATGACAACGGAAGTTGATTTTTATGGCAGAAATTATTTTCAAACAGTTTTCGTCTTGTTTCTACAGCACCCGTTAAGCCACGTTATTGTCACGCAATATCACATATATTGTGGAAGCAAAGACTTCATGATATGGTAAGCCTGCACACTGAGTGCTATGATGGGATTTTAACTCAGCTTGTCTAGAAACAGCTGGATAAGGACAAAAATGATAAGGCTGCTAATGGCAAAGAGAACAGTGGATGTGATCATTTCCTCTGGCCTTTACAAATAATGTATGAACTACAAAAGAACACTGTAAATGTTACGCCTTCAACTTCTTTAACTACAGCTGAAACCAAGCAAAATAAATAGAAACACACCCACCCACACCCCCTTCTCGTCCTCTCAAGCGAACTTCTCTGGCCATTGAAGCTAAGCACAGCCAAACACCTCTGTAACAAGGTGTTGAGGACGGGTGAAACAAAGAAAAGGGAGGGATCCATACAATGAGCTTGTTCTTGTAGAGAATAATTATTTGGACATTTCATATTTATAATATGCAGATTAACCATCCGTCATTTATTTGGCACCAGAGTTTGCATGTTATATATATTTTTTCTGTGGAAGAGTGATACTAGTGTTCTACTAACCTTAATTACAATACACGCAAACATTGACAGGCAAGGATTTATCAAGTGTATAAAAGATCTTCAGGGTATCCTGAGGGACTTGATTACCTTGGCATAGAAATCAGGCAACGTCTTTCCAGTCTAATTTCCTCTTTTTCTGTGATCAACACTGGCAGTCCTGTGAAGTCTGTGAATTTCATAGAATTTTCTGAATTTTTTTCCTGATGCAAACATTTATTTTTATTTATTTATTTATTGTCACTCTGGAGAAGAGGAGGCCCAGGGGAGACCTTATCGCTCTCTACAACCACCTGAAAGGAGATTGTAGTCAGCTGGGGGTCAGTCTCTTCTCCCACGTTATAAATGACAGGACAAGAAGAAATGGCCTTAAGTTGCGTCAGGGGAGATTTAGGTTGGGCATCAGGAAAAATTTCTTTACACAGAGGGTCATTAAGCACTGGAACAGGCTGTTCAGGGAGGTGGTGGAGTCCCCATCCCTGGAGGTATTTAAAAGACGTGTAGATGTGATGTTGAGGGACATGGTTTAGGGACCCTGGCAGTGCAGGGTGAACGGTTGGACTTGATGATCTTAAAGGTCTCTTCCAACCAGGTGATTCTGTGATTCGTTTTTAGTTAGAACAGTATGGAATAACCTTAATTCTTTGAGGTATTTCTATAATTCGTATCCCTTCTAGGTTTCATTGATGGGAAGAAACTAGTGGGAAGACTCCAGGGGAAACAGCAGTAGCAGAAAAAGGAGCATTTAAACTCTGATGGAAATGAGGAGGAGGGAAGGTTACCTGTCGGCTGGAAAACGTTTTGCTCATCACTTGTAGTTAAAACATTATTTCCAGGAGTGGCTAAAAACCAGAGAGAGACAGTGACAACCACTGTGCATCATCTTCTGAGGAGAAGTGGTGGCATGTGGGGGTGGGATTTAGCTCCTACGTGCGCTGGACTGACATCAAGTCCTTGGGCACTTGTTTGGCAGTTCAACTTTGCAAGTGCCCTTTCCTAGCCTAAACAATCTGTAAAGGGCAAGCTTTTCATTGTGTATTTTACCTGAAGGTGTGCCAATTTCCCCGCAGTGTCATGTTTGCCTAGTCCTATTATATTAATAATGCATAATTCCATGACCGCAATCATTACACAGTGAGCAAGGAGAATTTGCTGGCCTGTCAAATTACAGCATCTATGTAAGTATGATCAAAAGCTCCTCAGCCAAAGCAACAGTGGTGCAAAATTGGACCAACAGAGAAAATGAGGACAGGAGAGTAGAACAGAAAAAAAAGGGATTTGGGGATATGTATGTTTAACAAAATGTATTTAATTGTGTTTTTTTAATAAAAATGACAGATAGTCAAATCTAGCCAGGAGGGGTTGTAGAAAGGGAAGAGCTGCATTGGCAGTCCGTTCCTGTGGGACTGCACTCTGCGGAAGGGACACGTGCTGGAGCAGTTTGTGAAGAACTGCAGCCTGTGAGAAGGACCCATGTTGGAGAAATTTGTGGAGGACTGTCTCCCGTGGGAGGGATGACACACTGCAGCAGGGGAGGACTGTGAGAAGTTTTCCCCTTGAGGAGGAAGGAGTGACAGAGATACTACATGATGAAGTGACTGTAACCCTCATTCCCTGTGCTCCTGTGCTGCCAGGGGGATGGAGGTAGAGAAAATCAGGAGTAAAGTTAAGCCTGGGAAGAAGAGAGGGGTCGGGGATGGGGGGGAGGTGTTTTTAAGATTTGGTTTTGTTTCTCATTATCTTGCTCTGATCTGATTGGTAATAAATTAAACTAATTTCCCCAAGTCAAGCCTGTTTTGCCCATGATGGTAACTGCTGAGTGATCTCCCTGTCCTGATCTCAACCCACAATCCTTTCGTTCTATTTTCTCTCCCCTGTCTGGTTGGGGCGGGCGAGCGATACAGTGGCTTTGATGTGCAGCAATGTGCAGGGCTTGAGGAGGTGCATATCGATGGACACAGGTTAAAGCAATATTGACTATATACAGTCAGCCATGTACTCTGTATGAGCAAGTACCTCTCAGGAAAGAGGAATGTTGCCGCTTCTTACATTCTTATGTAAATATTGGGGCAATTTAAATCTGAACGCTAATTTTCCAGCTAGTCTATAAATCTCTAATGCATCAGATAAACACTCTGAGTTCTAGTTACTTTAAATATTGATCTGTATTCAAGGAACAGAAATCACAGTAACAGACTGATTGAAATGTGAGTAACACAGCTTGCATTTTGAATCGCGTTTTGCATATATATAGAATATTGACATTGAACTCTTCATATTCAGTCCACAGATTTTGGTGGAAAAAACCCAAAAGAAAACCTCCTGAACTAAATGTGAGTATAAAATTAAAGGAAATTATAAACCTGCCTCATATGAAAAAGAGGTGGGATTTACTGAATTAAGTTATCTGTTGTGAATTATTCAGCTCGAGTTTATATATAGTGTAGTTTACCAGATATGATAAGGACCCAAGAGTGACACTTACCTGCTGAGTTTGTTCGGCTGTTTCTGCTGTTTTGTGAACAAGCAAGTGGAAAAAGGATGTTTATGTGGGAAAAACTTTTTGTAAGATAGCTGATGGGGAAGTTGATGCTTCTCTTTTTGAAAAAAGTTGTTTGTGTCTTCCATTGGTAATGGTCTTATGAGGTTTATGCCAAGATTATTCACATTGCCGTGACTCGTACACTGGAGTTTGGGAATGTTAGGTTATGTGATTAAAGGATAATCATGGAGAATGCAAAGACTCCATGAGGATTAGAGAGCTGTAATAGACAGAGGAATGTTAGTAGCCTAATCTAGGAAGATAAGACACCTCCAAATACAGCATTTGCTTTAGTTCTGCATGCACAGTATTTCCTCTTGGGGCAGGAAAGGAGTGAACCAGGGACCTTGAAACTAGGTTTCAAAAACCAGCGTGTTCATCCTGTAGGACAAAGCATTGCAGATGAAACATTGAAAAGGAAAATCCTTGTGAACAGTTGTCCTAATTTCTGGGTTAATCAGACATTACCTATTGGTTGGGTGGACTCCTGGGAAGTAAGGGTGCAAGTTTGTCAGAATTCCAGTTTTTGGCTTTGAGCAGAGACGTTTCTTTCATCATTTGCCGCCTTGGTTGGTAACGGAGTAAGCTGGTATGAACACATTTTCTCTGGAGAGTGAGACTTTCTCTAGGCTTGTTTTGTATTCCTGTGGTTTTGCATCAGGGAAGCATGAACACGGATGTGCCTAGTGTTTATAGTATTGATCCAAAAGACTTTCTGAATATTCTGTGTGTCCACAGTGCTTGCCATATCTCCCTGCATAATAAGCTTTGAAGATCACAGGTTTCCAAGAACTCAGATCTGTCACATTGCACGCAGAGCCTTTTCTCCTGATCTCCTGCATGGCTGAAGCAGACTTTCAATCACTTGCTGCATATTTTGAGCTGTCAACCAAACTTCAGCATCACAAGTGTGATATCTGTACGCAGCAAAAGGCAGATTCTTTGAACATTCGATTTTGTTTCCTGACCATTTGGGAGCATTAAGAAATCTAATGGGGAAAGAAATTGTACACGAAAAGCAACATATAAAATAAGGGCAAATGTATAAATGATTTCTTAATTAAATCAAAACAAATATTTTCCTACTACATGTCATGGGGAATGCACTTTTCCATGTAGATGAGCTTTTAAACCATACTGTGACATGTTTAATTCAAAGTAATACTGTGTGTTATTTTTCAGCATGCGCATTTTTATAAATGGAGTGCAGACAAAAAGAGGTGGCTTGCTCATATTTGGAAGGAAAATTAAGCCACACAGGCTTGCTGGCATAACACATAAACCAGTGCATTTTATATCAGTAGGACTTGGTTGCTTTTACACATCTGTATAATGAAGAGGAAGGAAAGTGGGGGACAAGTAGGGATAGGTCAAGCAAGCAGAAAGTGAACCGGTACATCAGACTTTCAGACTCAGCCAACAGGGAGATAATGCTGTTACTACAACACGTAGCACCAAAGAAAGTCTCATGCGTAGAAGTATTCATTTTCTGCATGCCAATATCTCATATTTTTTATTTTGGAGCGCAAGTGTATCTGTGTGTATATATGCTGTGAGCATTTATAGCGTAAGTAATTTGGAAGATAATTGTTAAGGATGAGAGAGACCATGGCTTTGGGGCTTCACAAGACCAGGGAAGGTTTGCAATCTTGATGATTTATCTGAAAATCAAAGATTTGGTGTGAAGTCCTGGCCTTCACAGAACTCAGTAGAGTTTTTTCTGTTTACTTCAGTAGGGCTTAGATTTTCATTTTCCTAAGGACTTAATGCATAAACTCCATGTGAAACAAGCAGATATTTGCTGCTTTGAAAAAGTAAAAGACAATGGAAGTGATTACAGACCTGAACACGGCTGGCACACATTGCAAAAACGATTCCTATAACATATTTACTGATCTGTCGAGAAGGGAGGGGTTTTGGGGTTTTGATTTTATCTTGGGTATTGCTTTGTAAAGAGAAAGGATGAGTAAAAAGCTAGCCACCCCACATCCCAATGCTATTATTTTGTGCTCTGTTCCTTTGAAACGACTGATACAGCTCCTATGACCCTTCAAATAATTGAAATAGTGTCTTTCCATAATGTCTTTGAATGGCACAGGTTTTTCCAAGCCTTTGACAAACATATCTGAATTGAAGATAATTAGACAAATCTGTGCCCTTTGGAACACTGCAGACATTACTTCCTTAGTGGGGAGTAGTTCTGAATACAGGAAAAAAAGCTAAAGAGATCTCAAAATATGTTTATGTTAAATATGCAATGATACACTTGGACTGTTAAAAAGATTTCTGTTTTCAAAATGAGTTTACTTAGCAGAGCCTTATAGGATGATGTCAGGAGACCTAAAAGGGCTATTTCCACTTCTTCTGCTTTGCAATCTCTCTCTTTTCACTGCAGTCCCCAGAAGGGTAGTTCGATTCTGGTGACCGGGCTGCCTTCGAATCAGCCAGAGCCAGCAGACTGCTTTTCAGCAAAAATTCAGTTTGCTCTTCTCTGTGCTCGACAGGGCTGAGAGATTCTGGAATGTGGTGAAGGCATTTGCATTTGTTTTACTATACTGGAGGGCACTGAAATAACTCTTCTGAGCCAACACTCTGTCTTTTCCAAGAATATCAGTGTCCAGCAAGGCTAACAAGCCAGGTAAGGGGGGGGGAAGGAAGCATCCTCAAATCCATGTGTTCTACAGCAGTACTCAAGCTCGCATGTGTCTTATGACCCTTGTACCCGTGGAGATCACAGTTAAGAAGAAAATTAACTATTTTGGAGCAGAATTAGCTGGTGACGCTGTTGTGGTTTAGACCCAGCTGGTGATTAAGAACCGTGCAGTTGCTCTATTTCTCCATTAGGATTAAATACAACAAACAACTTAAGGGTCAAGACAAGGGACGAGGAGGGCTCGCTCACCAGTTATGGTCATGGGCAAAAGACAGACTCAACTTGGGGAAACAAAATCAATTTAATTTAAACAACAAAACCGCTACCAATTCACCAGTTCAGTCCAGAGTAGGACAGCAAGAGAAACAACCGGATCTTAAATACATCTTACCCCCACCCCTCCCTTCTTCCTGGGCCCAGCTTTGCTACCTCCTCCGTGCCACTTGTTCAAGTTCATGGTTTAGCAAGGGATTTTCTGAGTCTTGCACTGCAGAGCTCCTCATAACTGTATTGCAGCAATGGGAACACTAGTGGCGTCCCTCTGTAACAAAATATGTCCTGTGGCAGACTAAACAAGACAGGGGCAGCTGTCACCATTGCTTTCCCCATTCTGCCCCCTCTGGATGGCCACTTGGGAGCTAAAGGCTATCTGTATGCTCCTCCTGAGTTGCATGATTCTCAGCGATGTCAAAAGAGGCCTCTCAATAAAAGTAGAATTCCAAACGGCAGTGAAAACCTACTTCATCTGCAACCCTTGCATCGGGTCAGATCATGACTGGCTCTCTACAAAAATCAACATCGCAGTCTAACATTCATCTTCATGTAGGTGTCTGCCTTCTAGCTTTGCAGTCTGTGAATAGTCATTTGACCGTGGAGGGAAGCAGGGAATTCAGATGTGTTAGTTCTGTAAGTCCTCTAATGACCACATGCCCTAGAGATGGGCAGATGAAGAGCTAGGACATTTGGATCATAGCATCATAGGATCACAGAATGGTTGAGGTTGGAAGGGACCTGTGGAGGTCACCTAGTCCAACTCCCCTGCTTCCAGTTGCCAGAGCTGCGTCCAGAAGGCTTTTGAACCTATCCAAGGATGGAGACTCCGCCATCTCTCCGGGCAACTTGTACTCAGTCACATTCACAGTGAAAAAACATTTCCTGATAGAGCTGTTTGTGTTTCAGTTTGTGCCTACTGCCCCTGGTTTGTCTCTGGGCACCTCTGGAAATAGTCTGTCCCTTTCTTCTGTACACCCTCCCTTTAGATATTCCTATACATTGATGAGATTCCCCTGAGCCTTCTCTTCTCCAGGCTGAACAGTCCCAGCTCTCTCAACCTTTCCTCAGAGGAGAGATGCTCTGGTTTCTTAATCATTTTAGTGACCTTTCACTGAACTGATCCAGTATGTCCACATCTCCCTTGTACTGGGGAACCCAGAATGCTTTGATGTCCTCAATATTTTACAAGAATTTATTCAGACATATTCTGGACTTCTGGGTAAACAACTCAAATTGTCTTAATTTGATAGCAAGCTTGGGTCATTTGTACTTAAGCCAGTGGTCCTTTTTGTTGTTGTTATTACTTCATGTTGTTATTATGAAGCCTCCACTGGGAACACAGTGGGACCCACTCAGTGCAAAACAGCTATGTATCTAGCAGATATCCCAAAGTGTTGTCATTGGCATTGCTCAAAGGATCTTCAGTGAGGAACCTGTACACGATTGGTGCATTCAGCGTTTTACAAGTGTTGCCATAAGAATTTTAGAGGTCTGTAAGTGCTAATAGCAATATGCATAAGACTGAAATTCTGAACAAGCAGAGTAATACTACCCAACCTATCACGTCCAGTAGACGTACACGCGGCTGCTTTGCTGTTGAACAAGTCCTCAGAATATTAGCCTAGCTTGTGGCAAGTGTTGTTTGGTTAAACTTTATGTGAAACATGTGGAGAGATTTTAAGGCTGGAGGTGGGTGGGGGTTAAAAGCCTGACTATGTGGCTTTTTACAATCCCTTTATACCTGAGCAATGAAAAAGGAGTTGCTGCTACCACTGGCTGTAGCATGCTGATGATGCCCTTTTTGTCTGTGAGGAAGGAAAGTAAAACAAACTTGTAGTGTCTGCTTCATCTGTGACCTCTGTCGCTGACTTTTCTAACAACTGTTATGCTTGAGAGAAGCGATCCTTCTTTGGACACTCAGATTGTTTTAGGCAAACAAAATCATTTGGCTTCCTTCCCCCCCCCCCCCCCCCCCCCCCCCCCCCCCCCCCCGATAGACTGGGCTTTTTTTTTTTAGATATATAAGAAAGTGTATATATTTTCTGATATACTTGTGGAGCTGAAATGGCTTTATGTCATCTTCAACTTGTTAGCTCTCCTGATAACACCTTTAACGTAAAGAAAGGTGCAATGGCAGAATTTTGTGTGTTGTAACTATTGTACAAGAATATTATTATGTACAAGAGTATTTCGTAACTCTTGTAGGACTTTTAAGATCCATTAATCCAATGTATGGTATTATTGCAGTACTATGAACATGCCATGTGGGCACTTCAGCAAAAAGTCCAATTTCTTGAGTTTTTTAACAGCTTGCTCTTTATAAACAACTTTGGATACTGCTTGCTAATTAGCTAGCAACATTCAGAGGGTCATTAGCAGTGAGGTTGTTTGTGGCTAGTGCACTTCTGTCATTTACTTAGGTAAGGCTGTCATATGAATGGAAGTTAATTTCTATTCTTCTGTGACTCATACTGCTTTTTGCCGTTTGTAAAAAATATACAAGAAAATGGTTTGCAGTCTTCTTGTGTAAGCTGTTAGATATCCTGAACTCCCGCATCTGTCTGTTCTAAAGGCAAGTGACATAAAAAGATCTTTTCTGTGCCTTCTTTTTTGATACTTTTAATGATAATTATATTACCTGGTCAGAAGCAGGCATAAAGCATCCTGAATGGTTGGATCTGCTTCTGTCAGGTATTAGTGAATGATCTACTAAAAACATTTGGTACCACTCTTAAAATCTCTTTCAAAATTTCAGATGGCAAACCCTGTCTCTTAGAACTTCCTAAAATTTTTTTGTAGTAAAGCCATGTCTCCATTTGTCTTTTATCATCTGACTCAGGGAATGACGAAGTGGATGTTTCAGTAGACAAATATCTTGACCTATGAAATCATAATTAGATTTTGGGTTATTGCTCTCTCCTGCACAGACTTGGCACAGTCAGTTTAGTCAAGGGAGGTTAAAAAAAAGGCAGAAGCAAAATGTAAAATCTTTTTTAAACATACCAACATTTGTACCTGAGTAATTATGTCAGTAGCAATGCAGTTGCTTAGACTGTTACAGTATGCTTTGTGATCATTCACTTTAACATAAATATCTGTAACATCTAACCGTAGGTGAAGGTCAACATTGTCTGAAAATGCAGTAAAATGAGAAATAGCAACAGCAGTCAAAATACGTGCATAATAGTAATTTCCCTTCAGGGTCACTCAGATTTGACTTGCCATTTAGGTCCCAGTGCTTTTGAACTTACTTAAAAGGAATTTGAACTGTGGACAAGGGTTCGCTTTATCTGATAGACCTCGTGTAGGGTATGTCAACTGGAACTGGGCACATCTTCATGGAAAGCTGCGGCGTTTTCAGTGATACAAAAGAGATTTTCAGTCTTAGCACATTGTGAAGTTAATGCAGCCTTGCTGCATTAGGAGGGATTTTTCTATTGGTTTGGACATACCCACATTTTATTTTTTAGCAAATAAGTTTTTAGAAATGGTATTATTAAGTCTAGCCTAGGAGAAAAGCACCCTCCTTTTTGCAGAACAACATAGTCCGGTTTTTAATTCTTCTCTAATATTTGCTAAG
Source organism: Bucorvus abyssinicus (assembly GCA_009769605.1). NCBI lineage: Eukaryota > Metazoa > Chordata > Aves > Bucerotiformes > Bucorvidae > Bucorvus > Bucorvus abyssinicus. The sequence continues at coordinate 34,982,318 of CM020031.1, forward strand.
TAGAATTGAAAAAAGGTAGGCTCACCAGGGATGAGGAGAGAACAAAGCTCACCTCCCTCCACCTGCTGTCTATGGGCATCCTAATGCACTCTAGTGTGCTGCTTGGCCTCCTTGGCTTTGAGGGCACACACGCTGGCACATGGCCAGCTTGCTGTTCGCCAAGACCCTCAGGTCCTTTTCTGCAAAGCTTCTTGCAGGGAGCATTAACCTTATAATGCCAAATTTGCTTTGGAAACTGTGATTTAAACTCTAAGGCTGAGACCTGCATTAGGGCTTAAATATAGGAATGCTGAGTGTGAGAGGACTAAACCTTTAGTGACTGAGCTGCAGAAGCTGGGATCCGTGACAGTGGCCATACCGAAGGTTAAACACCTTGGAATACCACCAGCGCGTTTAGTGAGAGCTTGCCCAAATCAGATATTTGAGCAGGAATGGGTCCTAAATCCCATTCCCCAGCTGCTCAGATTCCTTCCCCAGAGCCTGCTACAGGAGGTGGGTGCTTATAAAAAACTTCTTAAACAATGTGAACGATGGTTATTTCTCCTTTTTCCCCTTAGCACCGTGGTTATGGCCCTTATTCGGTGTTTCGAAGTGTGACCTTTAGGTCTTCCGTTTGTTGGGGGTGGGATCAGGACAGTGCTCTCAAGTCAAGTTAGAAGATGAAATTATTGCACTTCACATAACGGTATTAAATATCAACTGCGTATGAGAGAGCAGATTATTCTTTAGCTTTGTGAGCCAGCTGGGAGGCAGAGGCATGAACCTCACTTATGCAACCTTTCCTTCCCTTCTCATTCCCTCATCTTTAATTGTTTTATACCGAGTGTGAAAACTTCAGGAGAAAAGGCAGAGAAAATTCTTTCGTCTTTTGAAAATGATGCTTTACCCAGCTAATGGATGTAGGTCACAGATGCTCTGCAAATTTAATCCATAAACCTGTTTGAAGATACTATCTTTCACCACACGTTTGTACAGTACATCAAAACCTGCGTCCGGATTAGTCTAATTAGGAGTCCAAACCCTGCAGACTGCCGCAGCAATGGAAGTAGTGACTATTGCTTGTGAAACATCTCAGTTATTTTTACTTGAGTTGTGGTGGTGTGTTTCTCCCCGCTGATTGGCAAAGTGGAGCACTTGTCTCGTGGTTGGAAAAGAGAAGCAGCTTAGGAAAATAGTCTACTTTTAAAAAAAGTAATCATATTTAAGTGAAAAGAGCAAGATTTCAGAAAGATTGTCTGTAAAAGATCAGAAATATGAGTAATATTAATAAATGGTTTAGGTGTACCCTAGTCCAGAGATAGACAGTTAACAGTTGTCCTTAAAAGCACACAGGTAAAAAACAAACAGTTGCGTAGCATATTAGACTCATTTTATGTGAGAGGCTCATATAAAATATTAATTCTTGATGAGTCTGCTGCTAAAGTATTTTTCTGTGTAACTGCAACCCCTTATCAGAGCTGTTAGGGGTATAATTCCACGTTAAATCACATCTTGCCTGCTCTAACCTATCCATGACTTCCTAGATGCTTTTAATTATTCTGCAGCGACGATGTATTTTCTGGGGTCCTGCATCAAGGTGACTTCCTGAGGTCAGGTCAAGGCCTGTGCGGTGCTCAGCGGAAGGGATGTGTACCACTTCACAGGTCTCTGCTGACTGTCAGTGCCTGCGGCAGCATTACAACATCTTGGAAGACTGAATTTCTTAAAGAGCTACTGAGGTAGCCTTGGTAATGTGTTTACCGTGACTGAAGTGTAATATGTCTACAAGAGTTGTTTTATTCTTATTTCATTTTCCCTTATGTTTTGCTTCTGTCTGGTTCTTTTACTGTGTTTCAGATGAATCCTTTCTTTTTCACCAATCACAATCAGCAATTGAAACTCCATTTTTCTTCAGTGAATTCATTGTCCTTCAGTTTTATAAGTGCAAATCCACTGTCTTTAAAATATACCTGCTGCACGCTTGGGTAACTCTGTCAGGAAAGTAAATACGTTCATGTGAAATCTGCATGTGTGGCCCTATTTAAAAAAAAAAAAAAAAAAAATTAAGTGGTGTGACTTTACACAAGTCATCCACTGAAAACATGGCAACTGCCTCCTTGAAGATGCTGGGCACGTGCCTCTTGAGGCTCAGTCACAGACTTGTCTGGTGCCCACCTGTGGCCATACTGTGAGTTAGCTCGAGGTTGCTTCGTGTTTGTTTATGAGTTCTGCAAGATAGAGGGGGCTTGAATTGAATCCTTTAATTTACTTGAAGACATATTACTGTACCTTTGGCATCCAGACATCCTGGCCATGGAGTAGACCTCTACTGTACCTGCTCTTCAAATTCAGAATAAAAAGGCAAACCCAACCCACGCAGACAGAATTGCAGCAAGTACGGACTGGAGTAGTTCCCTGAATGTGCGTTGGTTTACAATGGTTGAGTTCACAATGGATGTGAAGAAAAAGAAGTCAAAAATAAGTTCTTATACACAGAAGATCTCTGGAAGAAGCTGTCCGGCTCAGTGCAGAAGCACTGCCCCAGAAGCACTCCCCTGCAGTGTACCATCACCCTAAATGTCCTTGCGTGTGGCCTGACCAGCCCGAGGAGAACAACTCACCTTACTCCAAAGCTCCCCTCTCTGTTGGCGACAGCCTCGGCAAGGAGGGAAGCGTTGTCAGTGCTTGCAGCCTAGTGCTTGCAGGGGAGGTCAGGGCTGTTGTTTCTTGTTTTTATTGTTGGCTCATTTTTCTGTTGCAGCCTTTCATAAATTAAGGAGGTCCTTATGCTACTTTACCATGACATGAGAAGAACATTCCTGCAAGGAGGTGTGCACCAGGATGAGAGTTCAGAAGGAAAATCCCTTGGGCCACTCTTACAGTCTGGTCACTGGCTGTTGAGCTTCACCACTTCTAGGTTTATTAACACACCAGTCATCCCATCCACTGGTGGTTCCTCAGAAAAGGTAAGAGAAATCTTATTCTGTGTGGTTTTTATATAATTTATTTGTATACAAGAGTATATAACATATATATATAATGAATGCACTTTTATAATGTAGGTCATCAGTAAGGCTTGAGAGGAAGTGTGACTAAAATTATTCACTTTGTAAACATTATACCTTTGAAAACATTATCAGGGCAAGTGTGATCCCCAAAGCTGCAAGCCAAAAATTGAATTGTTTGTTGTAGTGGTTCCCATTGTTATGAAAGCTGGGACCACACCAACCATACACTGTTTAAAACAAGGATTAGAGCCTGAGGTCAGTTTACTAAAAGGACATCTATTTGTTAAGTAAGTCCTTAAGTGAAAACATGGATGGAAATGTTGGAAATTAGCTTTCATATGCAGAGACTAATTAGGAGACCGAAGTGCTTGGGTGTGCATGAGCCCCGAGGCATTAGAACCTGCTGTCCTGGAAATACTCATGCCTTCCTATTTTACTGTGCTTATCTGCATGGATTGCACAGCTTCAGCCACAGCTGTTCTTTGTCGTGCAGAGGGCTAACAAAAGCCCGGAATGCTTTCCACTGAGACAAAGACACTAAATGAACTGAAGTTGTGATGAAGGTCCACTCCTTAGGTAGCAAGAGTGGTATACAAGTGGTAATTCTTGCCTTTGAAGTCTTAAGGTTTGTTTTTTTCCATAATTAATAATTGAATTGTGCATCTCTGGTTTTTTTTTTAGTTTTCGTATTTGAGGAACTCCAAAGAAACTTGAATTGTAGTAAGTCCCACAGCAGGCCCTGTTGAATTATTTCAAGTGCAAATACAGTAGTGAGTCTTGGTTATTTCTGAAAGTTTTAGCCACTAGTTACTTGACCTCTTGGATAATTTGAGACCTCAGGGGTGAAGCAAGGATGTGGACTGCAATGTGATTATAGACCTAATGAGACTTTAAGTTGGCTGACTGTATTCTACTCAGACTCTACGTTTTCAGTCAGAAGGTGCTTTGAAAAAGATGCCTTGTCTCATCACTGAAACTCTGAGACACAGCTCAAGTGCACAAGGGAAACTTTTTGACCACTGCTGCTCTACTAACTGGCTAGGATCTTGTGCTGTATTTACAGCTTCTCTTATTACATCGAGTCCAAAGTGCATCTCATTTATGATTCTTCTTCTCTAGGCAAGAGCTGATAATAGAAGTTTAGCTCCTCGTACTATCAGCCCTACATAGTGCCAGCAGTGCTTTGCTGTGAAATTCTGTATTGAACTCAGGGTTTTTCTCTGTGATTTGTAAGGCATGAATTGATTGTGATTCACTGTCTCTGGTATCTAGTCTCTGTGGCTTCGCAGTTTTTCATGTGTGTGTGAATTATACGCTGTGAGGTACATGTTCCTCGCGGGGACACGCACACTGAAGAGGGTGGGAAAATTCTTAATGGATTTTTCTGCTGGTGAGTGGAACTCCTGAGTTCCTTTTTGAACAACCTGATCTTACATGACTCCTTAATCAAACCATGAAGAATATTTGCACCTTTCTTTGCTTTTACCCATTTTCAAACGCATACTGATACGTACAATTCTATCCACCTAGAAGGTTCCTCGGCACTGCATGAAGAACAAAGTATAAATGTAATTTTCAGCTATCTGTAACACAAACATAAATTTCTGAGCTCAAAGACAGTTTTCTTACAGAACATTTGTATGACCAAAAATGGTGTTTCCATGGATTGACACATTTAGCAAGGGCCTGTCATTTCCTTCAACGCTCAGGGGAGATGCTGCCAGTGATACTGCTTCCTCGGGCTTTTGTTTGCTTGTTTTCCATTCGCCTGCTCTTTCTCTAGCTGGCTTGGATCTCTGCCTGCCAGGAACGTAGGACAACTGTATCCAATCTTTCTGGCTTACCATGTCTCCATCTCTGGACTTCTCTGCTCCTTGGGATGTCCTTATGGCCAAATGACTTGTTGGGCTGCCTGATTGCCTGGTCCTTAAGTCTTGCAAGCCGTCTCCCTGGTCAGGCTGGCTCCTCTGTTCACAGAGTGATGGTACAGGGGCTGGCCAGGCTCAGGAGTTTGTCACTTCGTAGGACTTTGGGCTGTCCACCTGCTGATGTAGCTTGTGAATAGGCTTCTTGGATACTGATTCATTAGAAGGCATGAGGGGAGGCCAGGGGAAGAAAACCCACCAAGTTTTCTTCTGTGGGAACCTCAGCTGGTTTTTTGGTTTTGGTTTTTTGTTTTGTTTTTTTAAATTTAAGCAACAATATTTATAAATACAGCTAGTGTCAGACTTCTCTACAGACGATTCCAGTCAGCTGTCTTGTTGGGTGCTTTTACTATGCTTCCAGCTACAAAGTGGGAAAAGATAATTTCTTCTGAAGATCTGCAGAAATCTCTATGCAAATGGGAAATGCATATAGGAAGTGGATATGGAAATCACTAAAAAAATATGAATCACATGTTAATTTTGTTCCTTAAAGAAATTCAAAGCGTAGTCATAATCTAAATTATAGTCACTATGCCAAGATGAAAAATATATTTTTAGTCTAAGTATCTTTAAAAATTGTTCTTAAAACATTTATACTGCGTGGTGACACTGACTTGAAAGCTGCTAGAATAAGAATAGGAAAGTTTAATCTCCCTCCACATAACCTTGCCTTCTTATTGGACGCAGGTTACGTTAACAATTCAGATATTTTTATTATAAAAAATGTAGAATAAATATTTCAAAAGTTTGAAGATGAAAGGAAACTTGGTGAAAAATGTGAGTAAGTGTGTGAGTGGGAGAAATTCAGAGTAGATATTTCTCCTCAGGTTTCAATATATAAGAGATTATCAGCAAACCTGATGCAGAAGTCAGAAAAATTATTAAGGACAACAGTTAGAGAAGCCAAGACCAAACGACAGCTAAAGACGTTATAGAAGAACATTTGTCACCCTAAATATGCATTTACCTGCAAATTTGAATGCGCTGGAGCTGGGGGGGTGAATAAGAAATACAGCAGCTCTGAAAAAATCAGGATATACTGTAATTATATAATTATATATAATATATATTATATAATTATATAATATTATAATTATAATAAAATTGAGAAAATGAATTTTTTGCTTCTCTTTAAAAAAGTAGATATAAAAAATGACAAATCAATGGCTGATGAATCTGCCCAGAATGGGATATTCTCCCATCTAGTAAAAGAATCAATGCTCCAGATCTGAGACCAGTGTAAATTAGCACAGCTGCATTGACCTAATTCAAGCCACATTGATTTACCCTAGGTATGAATCAGTCCTGCAGAGTAGAATTTGGTAGAAAATGTGTGATATCTACAGCTGAGTGAATACATGAAAAAAATGAAGATATGTACCTGTCCAAGTGCTTTGTCCGTTGCCATGTTTGTGTGAAAGTCAAAGTGTCAGCTAGTAGGTTTGCATCAAGAACTCTTTCATGAATTGGTAAATAGTTGTCTAGTAGATGGCCTACTTGTTTGATCCAATGTTTTTGTAAGGGCTTGACTGTGAGTAAGAGAAAAATCTATTTCCTGATGTACTTTTTTCCACTTTTTCTTAACGATAAAATGATGTCCCTGTTCCTTGGAGCTACAAGCACATGTCACTGATAAGGACAAGATACAAGGCTACTCAAGCACGGTATTTTCTGTATCGCTGCAGTGCACGTAGCAATGACCTTTGCCATAATAATTGAAACATATCTGATCCTGGAGTCTAAAATGCTCTCCTTGTTCACTGGAGAGGAAATAATTTAGAAAATCTTCAGGTCTGAGCCAAGGCTCACGGTGAATGAGGGATATTAGGAAAATCTAAATGAGCTGAGACTGCTTTTGACCCTATCACTGGATCAGTAATGAAGAGAAGGAGAGTCAAGTCATTAAATAAATCTGATCATGTTGGACACCTATCAAAGATGCTCTACAGGAACAGTGGTGAATGAATAATAAAATTTCATTGTGAAGATGCTTATACCTGCGATAGGTTAACTTGTTTGCCTAGCAGGTGGGTTATCTGCAGAAAAAGTGGTAGATGACGTTCACGGCAGTACAAGTTGCTTTCATTCTTGACAAACCTGATAGCTGTTGAGTTCAGGTTGTAAAGGTCTCCCGTAATGATAATTATATTTCTTCAGGCATACCAGATGTGTTCTTTGGCTGCATAACAGCGTTTTATTTCCATTAATTTATCTTCAAACTCCATACCATGACCTTAATGGAGAATGGGAAACTTCTGTTGAAGATCTTATTTATTTAGACTCTTACAGGAAAAAAATTTACAGATCTGACTTGCATTGGATTAAAATTGAAGTGTAGTAGAGGAATGGTCAAAGTTCAATTATTCCATTGTCAGCATTCAAGTGGGTAATCTCAAATGTTTAGTTTTGTTTATAAGGTACTCAGATGTTTCTTTTTGAAGTAAAAGGAATTTTTAACTTTTTTTTCAAGCATGAACACTTCTCAAGTAAAATTGCAGTTAATTGAGGCTGTAATTGCTTTAGATGAACATTATTACAGTGCTTAGACAGATTGGAGGAGTTTGTTTAAACTGGCTTTTGAAACAAAACCTACAGCATTTTTTATGCTAGATTTTAAAAAAGTTCAAGACAGTAGATTTAATTAGAATTAAATAATCTAAAAGGATTCTAAGAGTTTACACACCTTATTAAAACACCGAAGTCTTGAATGGAGGAAGGAAAGACAGAAGGGTTGCCAGTAGCATGAATGCTATACAAGTATGCTATAATTAAATATATCCGTAATATAGTGTCTTGACACATTTTTTTGTCAGTGAGGAAGCTTTTTTCTCGCCCCATACATGGTATCTAAGGTGCTGCTAATGTTATTGTGTCATCTGCAGGTGTAATTAAGAATTTCCATAGGACAGGTTTGGTTTTTTTTTAAAAAAGGGGCTATTTCCACAGGGCTCCTTCAGCCACCACATGCCTGTAGGCTGCTCAGTGTTTTACTGGCAGGTCAAAAGACAATGGAGTACATGTACATAACGTCTTAGTGGCTGTCAAGGAAATCAGTGGAGTTAGGAAAGCAAAGAAACAGTATGTTACTACTAAATTACAAAAATACAGAGTTCTAGTCATACTAGTAAAGCCTGTTCTTAGAGCTTTATATTGTGGAGCAGCTACGCGTCTGTTTACATATCACCAAGCCTTGTTGCTTTTGGTCTTTTTCAAAGAGCAGTGATGGTCTACAATAAACAGAATGCAGCTCCGTGGACGGAGAAGTGACCACTGCTTGTTCTGACTGTGGCTTCTGCAAGAGCATCTGTTCCTGGGACACAGCAGGGGCAACAACTTGTCATCCAGGTGACTGATACTGGCTGGAAGAATGTTGATATTGTCCGTGCACAGGGGGCTGGTGCACAGAGAGATTTCTCGGGGATTTTCAACCAAGCCCACTCTGGAATCTAGGTAAAGCCAGCTCCTCCATGGGAGCATGGGGGCAACTTCCAAGTTATGGGCAGAGGGATGGTGTGAGCTACTGGCCAGTAGTGTGAATCGTTGAGTAAACACTCGAGTGACTTGGTGGGACCTGGGTGCTGTTGATATCACAATGTCGGGATATCACTGCTAGCTCTTTCTCCATCTCTCTCTCACCGAGTTTAGCCAACCCCTCTCCTCCCTTCCCCACACATGGTGTTTACGTGTTGCCAGCCAAACTCTATCATGGTTTGTGTTGGCATAGAATGTGCCAGCAGCCTGATTCAAACAATCAACCAAGCATGCTGTCTGAAGCATACTGATGTCAAAATGTGTTTGGTAATCACATTAAAATACATCTGTTCATACCATTTCCATAATTCCATGGAGGTAGGAAAAAAGGCAGTGTTGGAATTTTGTTTGTCTTCTTTTGGCACGAGCTCAAAATCTGAAATGCAGTTTATTTAAAATGCTGTTTATTAAAAGAAAAACCCCACTAATTCAGTGAAAAACAATAACCTCACCAATGTTCTTCCTACGTCCTTAACATAAAATAGCTCTTGGTGCTCCTAAGCGAAAAGAGGTAAATATACATGTCCAAGAGTGAAGCAGCAAATACATACCTTGTCTAAGCTTGGCACAACTGGCTAGAATTCTTACATCTGGAAACTTTCTTCTAAGAGATGCAAAACATGTCAGAGAGGGATATTTATTTTTTCTAGTATAAATTATAATAATTCCATGAATGAAAGGCATATTAATGAAACGTTTATTTTCCAGTAGTAATGCATCTACATTTCTGTCAACTTTGCTGGCAGAAGTTCTAAATATTGACCTGAGCTTAGGCACCAGCACTTTTTTTTATCAGCTCTTAGCTCACTGGTAGAAAAGCTGTACAAAATACAGCTGTAAAATATATAAAGGTCTAAATAATGCAATATTTGATAATACTTATGGGAAGATGAAAAGTAAATAAGCTCCAGAATAAATCTCTGCTGTAGGAACGTCAAGACTTTCTGGTCAAAATAGTGCAGCACAGACTTTTTTGAAGATAAAAACTGGATTTATAGTTACAAATTTCTAGACATAGCTGCTCTTGGCAGATGTTATGCTGAGTGGAGCTAAAGAAGAGAGACTAGCCTTTTACTAGATAGTCTCCTGTGTATAATATCTTTACTACATATTAGTTTATTGTAGGACAGTGTCATTTAGTTAAGGGATATGAGTTAACTTTTAATAGGTTCTTGAGATGTTATTGAGAACATCAAGCTCCTAAATACAAGGAACAGCCCTGTGGAAGTCACCTCTGTGGAAACTGTTTAGAGTCACAAATTAAAATATTTAAAACCTGTTCTCTCCAGGAAGATCTTTTGGCTTCTATACTCAAGGTTACATCTTTCCTTGCCATGATAAAGCCTCAGGAAGGAAACAAGAGTACAAACCTATTTATGAGGATCCTTCTAGGGAGCTTTTTAAAAGAAATATTCCCTCTAGAGAAAATCTGGTGAGATGGGGAAGAAAACTGTCTGAAGTCCTCTTGGACAGCTGCACAGACTGAAGAATTTGACCTCTTCTTTGTGCTCTGTCTGTTGTCCTGCTTTCTCATTGTCTCTGGTTTGACCCTTTCTCCTCACTGCCTTTCTGTCAGGGTGGGTGGGACTGGAAGCTGTATTAGAGACTGTGCTTATTGCCTTGTGAATATCCTGCTGGGATGTTCTGCAGGTCATGAGGGTTCCTACAGAGGTTGGCTACTTCCCATAATCACCTAACTTGACTCTGGTGGATGAAAAGCTGAACATGAGCTGGCAATGTGCACTCATAGCCCAGAAAGCCAACTGTATCAAAAAAAGAGCGGCCAGCATGTCAAGGGAGATGATTCTCCTCCTCTACTCTGCTCTGGTGAGACCCCGCCTGGAGTACTGTGTCCAGCTGTGGAGTCCTCAACACAAAAAGGACATGAAACTGTTGGAATGGGTCCAGAGGAGAGCCACAAAAATGATCAGAGAGATGGAGCAGCTCTGCTATGAGGACAGGCTGAGAGAGTTGGAGTTGTTCAGCCTGGAGAAGAGAAGGCTCCAGGAAGATCTTGCTGTGTTCTTTCAATACTTAAATGGGGTCTATAAGAAAGATGGGGACAATCTTTCTAGTGGGGCCTGCTGTGACAGGACAAGTGGTTTTAAACTAAAAGAGGAAAGATTCAAACTAGATACAGGAAAGAAAGTTTTTACAATGAGGTTGGTGAGACACTGACACAGGTTGCCCAGAGAGGCGGTAGATGCCCCATCCCTGGAAGCGTTCAAGGTTAGATTGGATGGACCTCTGAGCCACCTGATCTAGTTAAAAATGTCTGTGCTCACTGCAGGGGGGTAGGACTAGATGATTTTTGAAGATCCTTTCCAACTCAAAGCGTTCTATGATTCTCTGATTCTGTGATTCTGTGACATTGATGGGATTTCTTCGGGTTTAAATAATTGACTTGTTATGCTGCTTTGGGGTAATACCATCCAATTTAATCTCATGTTCTTCACCAAAGAGGCGACCAGAGAGAATAAACATCTAAAACTTTTGTTTGCTAGCTTTCAGAACTGTAATTTGTTGCTCTGCCAGCAATGGAAAATGGAAACTATAATACAAAAGGGGTTACTCTTTGTCTCAAATAAGCAGTTAACTTAGCTTTAATGAGCTAGTTACTGTGTATTAATTAAATATAAATAGCTCATTGAGAGGCTCTTTTGGAGATTTTTCCTTGCCATCTGGTTAGCTTATTTTAAATGACAAAAGCAATAAGTACTTAATTACATTCCTATTAATATATTTCAATTTCTGAAACTTCTGAGATTTTTAATGGGCATTTCTCAAGGTATAGTGAATGAATAGAGATTTTATAATCTAAGAGTAATTACTCGCATTAACAGCTTTGCTTCAGAGTGCTGCTGTAACTGCCTTTGGAACTGTGTCGCGTAGACTAGAACAAAATGTCACCGTTTTGCATATGTTGTAGAAGGAAAAACGGAGACGCAGCCAGTACCTCCCAAAGCACTTTTCACATTTCTTTCTCCTGGTGCGCCTGCTCGGTAAAACTAGGTCTGTCTTGCAAAGTTGCAACCTGTGAATTTCCTCGTCTCAGTGAGCTCTGCAATAGCAGCATCGTAGAATAGGATCGTTCGGGAGGCAGCATAGACTAACTGGCCGTTTCAACCATTGCCCGCTCCTAGTGTTCCTGCTACAGTCTACCTATTTACTGCCACTGCTGTCACCTCCCTCCAGACCTGGGACTTCTATGGCTTCCAGGATGCAGAAAAAAATACAGGGCACCACAAGAGAAGGAAACATTTTTCTTTTTCAATTAGGAAATCAAAGGTGCAGGTGGTAAGCAAATAACTGGAATTATCACACTATTTAATTTAAAGAAATTAATTTAAAGAAACGTTCTCAGCTGTGTGTTTAGTGCTCTATGAATTCTAGTGAAAAAGGAAATCTCTTTCTGTATTTGTTGAAAAGTCTTCTTGAAGGTGTGCCGCTGCTTTTGTCACAGCAGTGATCTGGTCACCATTAGATATGGGTAACTGATTTCCACAAAATCATCTTTTCAGCTTGCGTTTAAGCACTGTTATCCACATGAACTCTCACTCTGAGACGTGCTGGGTGACTGAAAGAAAATGAATGCCAGCTGTACCTGGCAAATAGGAAAAATGCCATTCCCTGTCCTTCAGGGCCACCTTGGTTTGCAGTCACGGATTCTATGGTCAAGTGTCCACCAGCTTTACAGGGAATGCCACAAATGGCAAAATACAGGTGTTGTCCCTAGAGGACATTTTATTCCCCACTCAAGCCATGAGGGTGCCATGGGCAACGCTCGGAGCTGACGTGGAGTCTGCTGCTTCCTGCGGCCAAGTGGGAGCTGAGTACAGTTTCCGTGACAACTGCCACCTTTCTTTAGTGGAGAGATAATGGCAACAAGGCACCTAAAGGAACCCGCCTTTATATATACTGCAGAGGAAGTAGTGCAGAAAGAAAGGGTGCGAGAATTTCCTAGAGACCGCAGGACTATGACTGGCCAAAAAGGGTTTTCCAATAGCAAGGAACACTGAGGTGTTGTGTTAGGTTTGAGTCGCGCTGGATCTAATTTGTTTGTTATTCTCCTGTGCTGCTCGTAAGATTTCTTTGGGTTTGAAGGGGTTTAGTTTCAATGCTGTTTATTGAATGAAAACCTCACAAAAGTCAACAGTCAGCTCCGGAATATGTTTAGATATTTTATCAGCCAGGAAGCAACTGCAGAGGAAAGCAGGGAGAAAATAGTGAAAACCCTCAAAATCCACCGTTATTTAGCAACTGGATAATGATACAATTGCAGATTGAACAGCAGAATGCCTAACAGCCAGCATGATCGCCTCGTAGTCTCCACACAGGGGGCTCTGCAGAGAAAAATGTGCTTTCTCAAATCCATTTGAATACAATTCTTTGCTTTTATTTATTTTTTTTTTTACTTTCAGAAATAGATCTATTTTGGTTCAAATGGAATACTTTAGCACCAGTTTCTTAATGCACAATTTGAATAATTGTGAGTTAATACCAGATTCATAAGCTAAATATCATCGTAAGGAAATCAGTGCTGAAAAGAATGTGTTAACCACAAAGGTGCCAGCAGACGTAACACAGGAATAAACTTTGTAATGAAAAATACGTAATGTAAACCACAAAACTGATTTCTGTTTTTCACTTCTTTGCCCCATGCCTTCCAATTTTTCCCCCTTGATCATTGTTTCTTTTCTGCTTGTCTTTCAACCTCATGATCCGTATTTTCAGAACGCTAAAGGCAGCAAAACTATTGCAGTTAGAGCAAAGCATCTACCAAATAGTCTTATCCTATCCAGACATCCTAAAAATCATTCTTCTGCCTGACCTCCCGCTCTTCTTCCTTTTAAGAGGGGAAAAGAAAGCATCAGATCTCTCTCTCCAGTTGCACCAGTTCCCTCTACTCTGCCCGTTAGTTTCAGGTGGTTGTTCTAAATCTCCACCAGTGAATCAGATTTGCCAGCTTTTCTTTAACCTCAGTTATGCAGCTGTCACTTTACTGTAATTGCAAAGATTTCAAACTGAAAAGACAGGGAACAACCGCAAAGGTGCTTCTTAACAGGGCAAGAAAAAAGTGTGGTTTTACTTAAAATTAGAATAACCAAGTGAAGACAAGAGAGCATGGAAAAGCTAGGTCAAGTTAAGGAGAGGGCATGAAGAGCAAGGAAACCTCTCTAACGCCTATAAATTAGCCACAAAACTCACTGGGTGACCTATTTAAGGACTTAAACTGCTGATGAATTTTGGGATTTGTTAGATGAGCGAAGACAAAAAGTGAGGTTAGGAAATGTAGCCGTGGGATCTTGCAGAGGGAACAAGCCTCTGATAACTAATACCAAAGTGGTCATTATGTTTATATTTAAGATCACACTAGCTTTTGTCCTGAGTAATCTGTTTCCAAGGACTAAGATTGCTTTTTTTGCCCTATTCTTGGACCTGTGTTTTGCTCAGCTCAATATGACTGCAGCTGGGAATTGGGACCAATGTTTTTAGGTCACAGCAGCCCAGAAAGAAGTTCTTTTTAAAATTATTATTATTACAGATTTTTTTTTTTTTAATTTCAGATGCTGCTAGTTCCTATTAAACTGCAGCTCAGAAGCCTACATTTCCCTGCAGCAACTATTGCCCATGGAGAGCATGTAGAGCTCAGAGCAGCAGCTAGCAGTGTTTATTTCCTGTGCATCACCCTAAGGGAAGGCAATACTGGTACACCTCCTATCTTCCAGGGAAATGATTTTCCTTGCAGCAAAAAGGAGCTGTGCTAGGGAAAGAAAGTGTAATTTGTAGCCCGCTGAGCCATCTTCACTCAATCTTGCCCTAGATATGGAGTTGTATCTGCAAGTTCACAACTTTTTGAAATGGAAGGTTAGTTAAGTGACTAGTTCTTAGAAGAACTCAGCAGGTATGTGCCATATATGCCTACGTGGAGTGAAACGTGACAGCTAGAAAGCATACAAGGTGGAGAATGAGCATGAGCAAACAAAATGATTCTCGCAATCAAGCCCTCTGATTGCTTTACAGACACTTCAGTGGCAGCCCTGTAAATCAAGAAATGCTGGGTGTTCAGCGGTGAGACCTTAAAGTAGGGAATTTAAGTGATTGTACCGTCCCCAGAACACTGATGATTAGAGAGCTCTTGACTTAAGAACTTGTGTGCTCTTGGCTGAAGAAGGCCCTGTTGTGCAACATGGTCTGCGAGAGTGTCTTCTTGTGGTAGTAATAATGCAAGAAAACCAAGAAGCACAGACAGTTAAATCAGAATGGACTGAAGACATTTACATGCTTATCAAAGACTGTCACATCCAAATGTGGCAAAATTCTTCATGGGAGAAGCCTAAGACTGTAAGAAAAGAGGTCTTGTGTGAGCAGATAACTTTTTGTAGGCTGTGGTTTCCCCTCCCTCCCCCATAGGCTGTGCATGGCTGTAGCCTTGAAGCTCTGGGTTGCTAGTTGATCTTCGACTTGACGAATTTCCGTGGCCATATCCAATACATAGCCGCTGTGGTCACCTTAGGAGGCTCAGAAAATGTACCAGGCACCTCTGGTATGCTTCAGCCAGATTCATTATTCAGGTAACCCTGTGGTGAAGATTCATGAAATACCTCAAGGAGTTAAAACGGTGAGACTTTAAGGCTAAATGCTCAGAAGACAGCTATAGAGGGCTGGACTCAGAAGGAAGAAGGTGATATGGGTGAGAATCTTGAATGGGAAAGAATCTTGAAGAATTCCACAAGGAGAAAAAATAGAGATAAGAAATCACATTATACATTTCTAATGGGAGGATCTTCAGTGTAGGTCTGAAGTAGCCTGAAAGGGAGCAGTAAGATAGTTATCTTAGGTGACTTTTAGCAGTCATAATCAATAATTCCTTTATATAACACTGATACGAAACTCACAGTGCAACACTGAGCTACTCCTGCCATCAGGAGTAAAGTCACTTCCAATGGACCTTCCTGGCTGGAGTGCCTTAATTGTAGTCCATAAAAAAAAATCTACTTAAACACCCTAATAGACCCCTTAGTTTTAATTTAAAGACCTTTGCTGCTCTGGCTACTTCTGGCTGCCACGTGCCAAGGGCATTTTTCACTTGCCCAGGTGATAACATGCCTATCTTGACATAAACGTTCACTCACACAGTGAATCGTTTTGCACTGGATATTTTTTTGTAGCTTACTGTAAAGTCAGCTACCTTCAAGGGGCAACAGGTTATTTTCAATAGATGGTATGCTCTGTCAGTAAATAAATTGTCCTGTTTTATTTGCATATTCTCATTTTGTCGTCCTTTTACTGACTTACACATGATGAATTTTATGTAAAGCCTCCAAAGGTATTAATACCAAATCAAAAGAATGTGCTGCTGTAAAGATAGATAGAAGAGCTATATTACAGAATCTTGAAATGTGTTTTATTCTATTGAGCATATATGAATGAGAATTGAATACAGCAAGGGGGGGAGAGAGAGAGGCATCTCTCTCTCTTTCTGTAGCTGTACATAAAGCCACAGACACATCTATTACTCTACATATGAAAATGCCAGTGTAACAAAAGCAAGACTTTGACGTACCATATATTTCTCTTTGAATTAGAAGAAAAACATGACTCCTTTTTTGCAATGGGAATATTTGAAAAATTAAACGGAAAGACCTTGGAAGAGCATATCCAAGTGGTGGATAAACAAGAAGAAAAAACAGTGGTTAGAAATAGGGTGATCGTTCCTTGCCGTTAGACATGGTATTCTGTGATGTGTAGTTTTGTCCAGGACGCTGGCAATTTGTCGTGGGTAGCCATTTCTAAAATGTTAACCTCCAGGATCTGAGTTCTGCTCACCTAATCCATAGAAATAATTTTACCCCCAAACAAGTTCTCTGGCAATCTGACCGGGCCCTTGAAAGGCTGGATGTACCTTTTCTGCATTTGAAAGTAAATCTGTAAACAGAACAGTTGCTGTTTGCTTCTTAACACCAGCAATTGCATACGAATTTTTTGCAATTAAAAGCTGTCCAAAAATTTGCAAATACCATTACAGGTATTTGAGGTGTTGGGCTGGCGATGGCAGAGGTGAGCTGGGCAGGCAGTGAGTGGGAGAAGAAGAGCGTGGCACCGCTGTTGGGGAGCTGATTTCAAAAGCTGTGCAGGGCAAAGATGAACAACACCATCCCCCTTGGGGTTGCCCTCCACAGCCCCTGTGAAGGAGGCTCTCTCTGAGCCCACGTACACGGATATCTTATCTGCTCTCCACCACTGTTTTAAAGCAAATAACCAGCAAAAGGTGTGGCCTGGATACTGCCTTTTTTTTCCTCCCTCTTTTCAGAGGACAGCTGGCTGGTTTCCTGCAGCTGCCAACTGTTGCTGAGCAGGCTGGCTCGTCTCCATCTCCTCCTAGTGCACAGGACAGCCTTGACATCCTCCCACAAAGATGGTGTGTGATCATCTCTCTAAAAGATTGAAAGCAGAGAGTGGTTCTGGTTAATGGGACACCTTGAGCTGGAGGTAGACGATGGATCAGGAAGAATGGCATTGGAAAACAACCCCAGATCAGGGCCACGTTCTCTGCTGTGCTGTATGTGAATGCACGGAGCAGAGGAGCCATCTTCACCTCCCTGTTTTGGCAGGCAGCTGAATGCCAGTCCGGCATCTGGTATAATTTTAAATATCCCGGGGCCCAGGAAGTACAGAGTCTGGGGCCGGGTGCGCATACTGCCAGAGTACTACTGCAGCTATTCCCCCAGCGCACGGCTTACCTCAGCTTCTACTCAGCACAAAGAGATGTGCTGCAGAACAGCCAGGGGCTCTTGCTTTAGCCTGCTCCTGTGCTGTATTGGACTTCCCAGTGGGGATGCACTGGACAAGCAGCTCGGAGAGGCTGAGGAGGCTGTGGTCCAGCCGTTGGCCTTTTGCACCACAGGAGAGCCGAGGCAGTGAGAAGAAATCTGAAATGCACCACACCCAAAGGAGAAGCTGCCAAACATCCACCTGCATGTCTAGTGAGAAAAAAAAAAAAGCAAACTTTTAGGAGGGGAAAACATTTGGTATTCAAAGACCAACAGCCTGCTAAACAAGTATCTCTGCTCTTTTCATTTAGCTTAATGACAACTGGTAAAGTCTGGCAAGCTACTTTCTTCAACTTACTGAAGCATTACGCTAGTATGTGGGAGTGTTGGCTCTGGCAGGCATTGTGTGCGGTTTCATTTGTGAGTGAAAGAGGCTGTCTGCATTTCAAGCAATCACAGTGAAAACTATACTCAATTTGTGGCAGAATAATAAGGTGATCTATTGTACTGCTTTTGGAAGTGGAAAATGAGCTCTGCTCTAGGCGTATAATTTTATACTGCAGAAGCAGCAGAAGTATCGGTAACACACAGATGTTCACACGTGCTGTGCCTCACGCAGAGGGTGTTTGCTTGCTCAGGTACGAGCACGCACAGATACCTGTCCTGGGAGGGGGAGAATTCAGCTCTGGCATCACAGCCCTTAGCTGTGCAGGTCTCCAGCCTCTGGAGGAGAGGTTCCCGTGAGGCGCCAAAGGTCGTGGTGAAGAGTTTATTTTGAAAGCTTGAGGAATATTCCTCCACCCAAATTTCCAAAGTACAATTTTTTAAATGGAAATAAAACAAACAAAAAGGTGTCTGAGTAGTCACATTATCAGCAGCTGAAATTTTTCATGTCTGTAATGAAGTCCTCCAAGCCCGTGCTCTAGATATTTCCCTCTGGAGGCTGGGAAGTGTCGTTGATCAGGCTGTGGTGCTTACGAAGCAGTCACTCAACATGGAGCAGAAAAATGCAAAAATGTTTCTACTATAACAAGTTATGGTGAAGAATGGGAGAAGATACTCCTTTAAATAAGAAGTGACACAATTTTTCAGTAACAAAGGGAGGAAAATATGCTTCAGAGGTGCAGAAAAAAGGGGTGTAGTTAGCAATATTTGAATGTTTTTTTCCTAAAATCCATTCACTGAGTTTGACTAATGACTCTTTAATCTGCAGAAAGAGCTGCGGGACTGAGCTCAGAACCAGTTGTGTTATTTCTGTGCCTACACAGTGATCGTATCTTTTTTGGACAAAGTGATGCTCAGTCTAGAAAATAGTAAAAGAGGGAGAAGGGGAAGCAAACGAACAAAGACTCAATGTAAAAACTGTGCAAAAGTAATGTTTATGTCTTCCCTATGACATAAGGTAATAGTTCTGTCTGATGTAATGGAGTAGAAGCTGTCTTCTTAAATTTAAAGGATCAAAACAGTGAAGGGGGAAAAAAAAAGAATCATCCTGGTATCAATAGCTAGCATATTTCTTTTCCTCGATTCCTGCAGATACTTAGCGGTATCTTAAAGATTAAATAAAGCTAATCCTGAGATAAAAGGAAATAATTCTGTGCAGTAATAGAAAATAATACAGTTCAATATTTGATGAAACACATGTATAAATTACTGAGAACAATATTCAGAAGCCCAAATGAATGACATTTTCTGATTTGCACCGTACAAGATTTTCGTCATGATCTTCCACAGACTCAGAAGGGTCGAACTCTTTTAGGTCAGTAGTGCTTTCTCAATGCAAATAAAGCAAAACGTGCCGGTCTGTGTAAGGAAAAGCATAGCCAGCAGACCAAGAGAAGTTACTGTTGGCCTTTCTCCTGCACTGTCGAGGCTGTACTTTTGAAGACTCTCCAATTCTGGGCTTCCAGTTAAAAAGGGACATTCAGACATGAGACAAGTTCCGGACAGGGTGTTCAGAGAGGGACCAGGATGTCAGAGACCTCAAGTTCATGACTTGAGAGGAGGCAGTAGGGAGCTGGTCTAGCTTAACGTGAAGAAGAGGAAGCTAACAAGCTAGCTGATAGTACCCTGCATGTGTCTGAATGGCAAAGGTGACACAGCCAAACTATTCTCAGGGGTAGCAGATGATACATAAACAGCCGTAGACTGGATTTGGAGCTTCAGTGAATGGGCCATAAGAAAAACTTCTTCACTAGTGGGGGTGGTGGAGGATTTAGAAAGTCAGCTAGGTCAAGCCTTGGCTGGCTCCCTCTGAACAGGTTTTGCTGCACGCTGGGAGCATCTGAGACTGTATTGCCATTTGTGCCATAGAGCCTCGTGGAGAGGGGAAAGGGACCACTCAGAGTTTCCATCACAGGGTCATTATAATATGTAAGTCCATTAAGGCCATCAGGAACATGGTTTTCTGATTTAAGCTCTCAAATCCAAGTAGTGAAAAATCCTGTCGGGGTACATGTGTTTGCTTTATTTTGTCAACCTTCTTGCTTTATTCCTATATATGACACACTTACCAAAATACCATTAATGGGCATCTTTTCATTTAAAGAGCCAAATCTTAATACGAAGCAGTTCCCCTGGATGTCGGAAAAAATAAAGGAAGCATCCCATCAGAAATCCTAAGTGAACGAATTCTGTTTCTGAGGTGCTGATGGTAGAAGATACCTTGCTTGACTCTCACTGACAATAATAAACTTTAAACAGATTTTTAAATAATTTATTTGATGTAGTTCTATGCTATCATGCTACATGGTGAGAATTGTTTGTAATTGCTTGCAAGCTGGCTGAGCTGCTGAATTTGCAATGAGCACCCATTTATAATTTACAGTATTGAGAAAGAAAAAAGACTAACTTTGCATTAGTTTTCCCTATTTCTGTTACATAGATTCAGTGAGACCTAGTTAAAACTCTGATTAGAAAGCAAGAAACTGAAGAGGAGGTTGCAAGATTTTGGCGGATATAATCCCATATTTCTTAAACAGCTACCTAGGCGTCAGAGTTTTAAAAAAACAAAGCACACATTCTGTACCTTTGCATTTTCTGATATGAAGTGGAGGTCTTTTGTGGGAAGAATTGCAGCAGTGCAAACCACTGGATCTGTCTCCTCTACTTTGCTCCTATCACCGTGGCACCGGCGGACTGGGGGAGATAGGTGGTGGTATCAGACTTGCAGCAGCTCCTGTGTCATCTTATGATCCTCTAGGATGAAAAGAAACTAATCAAAGCAAAGGAGGGTCACAGGGTAGCTGCTTTTTACTTAATATTGCAGCTCTGGTGGTAGATTTTTAGCTTTCACAGATGTGGGATTGCTCTATGTAATAATTTTATTTATAAACCATGTCACTGTGTATCTGTGCTATCTTTCTTGTTTAAAGGCACCTACTGAGTCAAATATGGGCTACTGGGGGAAAAAAGAAAAAGGACAAGCAGGAGAGCAAGGCAATAGTTTCAGGGGAGTCATCTCCCAATACCTGTGTTGGAGAGGTGGAAAGATTCTGGAGCTGCTAAAAATAAAGAGGCTGCTCAGAAGCTCTGTCTGGTTATATTTGCTTTCAGTATAAGGCTTGGAAGCCTGAAAGTGCAGAGCCTCCGAGTGGGTGTAGGTAGCTCTGGGACAAGGACATGGTATGGAGCTGTCAGTGAGTTTCTTGTGGGGGGATCAAATGGAGACGAGTTGGAGAGGAGCACCTGAGGCAGCTAGTTCCAGTCTGCTTTGAGAGGTGTGGCAGTGCAACCCCCCCCCACCCCGACTGCTTGCAGGGAGCTTGCACAAAAGACAGGGCTCTGCAGAAGCACCTGATAAGCATCAGGAGCTGCCCCCCAGGGATATTGGTGCCTGGCAGTCTGGGCTCCCTTAACTGCCTCCTGCCTGGGCTGACTGATGTAAGTGCCCACAGCTGACACTCGACCCGGGTATAAATGGAGCCCTGCCGGAGAACCAGTTTGAGCTGGTTCTCCTCGGAGCAGCAGGCGGTGCGGTCGGAGACTCTCCCCTCGAGTCGGGACACCGGCCGAGGAGGCTTCCCAGGACTGCCCTCGGGTCGGGATGCCGTCGGAGTGTACGTCCCTGGGATGGAGTGACCCTCACCCTGGCGTTGGTGAGTGACCCTCTTGGTATCACTAGGTGGGAGATTCTCCCTTTGTATCAGTGAGCTGGGCACATTTTGGGTCATCCTTCCTTAGAGTGTGTTCTTTAGTGTTCAGAAATTTGTTGTGCAGTGATAATTCCCAACTGTCATCCGAACCTGGACAGTCGGAGTGCCAGGATAGCTGCTGCTGCTGTCTGGTTCTGTGGGTGCCTCCGTGACAAGAGGAGAGCAAACCACAGGAAAGGCAGGTTTCTGTGGAGATGTAGTTGTAGTCACCTCTTAAATATTGGGAGGAAGGGTCAGATGGTTTTCTGGCTGTATCTGGAGGCAAAAGTGTAGTATGAGGGACAAGGATTGTATTATAGGGACAACACTGAGTAACTCACAAACTTGAACATGTACGTTCCAGGTAACTCTAAGTCTAAAACCTTGGCATCAAGGTAGAAAAGCCTGAATATGCATGTTTTCTATTTTGTATGTTTTGTTCGTAAGAATCAAATGAGCACACAACATAAATTAAATATACAAAACCAGATAAAATTAGGTGGATTAATATCATAACACAGAAAGAAGCTAATTAGAAAACTACTTAGGCTGACCTGGTTAATAACCTCTTTTAATATGTTCCATACCACAATCTGGAAAAGCAGAGGTCATGTTTACTTAGCCCATCAGACCCTGCCTTAACTTAACTTGCTCACAATGATGGTATTGGAATGTTTTGTCTTCTGGCAGCTATTGTGTGAGTCTATAGATGTACATACAGTGTAATCGCTTGTGGAGTCAACAGTAGGATTACAGTGCTGGTGGTGTATAATGCAGAGTGTCCATCCTCTAAGTTGTCAAAGAAAAGTCAGTGTTTCACGACTGAGCATGACATAAGGATACATAAAATATTCTGATGCAGCTCGAGGTGACGAAGGTTCCCGTATCTAACTGGCAAAGAAGAATACGCACACCGCAATTTCACAAATGCGGTACTGTCTGAGGCTTGTAAGATCTGTCCACTTGGGAGTTTTTAGACAATGAAATTATGGTAGGGAGGGTTGCCCAAGGAGCCCTGATGAATTCCTGGTGTTGTCTTAGAATTTAGGATTACTGAGTTTTTAAAATAACATTGTGGTGCGCTGAAAGTGAAAGGCTGTTGGCTGCTTCACTTGGGGGCATATGTGTGTTGTCCAGTGCAGGGTCTTTAGGCACGTAAATCGTTACAAGGAGCTGGCAAAACCATTCACTTGGGAGTACAAGATGGGCCTTTGATTAAGCATACTCTTCAACGACATCTAGAGAAAACTAAGGAATTTGAGGGTTGGAGATAGAACACCCTTATATTGTTAGCCAGGGGAAATATCCGGATTCTCTAATGCAGCCGAACTGTGTGTTTTGTTGGTGGGTTTCTTGCTCTTACTCTCTTCAGTGGACGTGGTGCAGAGCTGGATTTCATCTCCTGTCTGCTCAGTGACCACGGGAATGCCAAGGTGTACTGTCTCCTCACTAGAGAGGAGGGTGCCATGCCTCGAGCAGAAGCATGCAATCTAAGTGACAGTACAGAATGAGTGTAAGATAGATCTAGCTGATGATCCCATCACTCAGCATGGCAGGAGGTCAAGTCCGAAATATTTTCAGGGGGCAAAAAAAAGGTATTTTAAAAGTAGATATTATTCCTGGAGAATTTCAGTTATCTGAAAACCAATTTTCTTTTGATAACTACCTCACTTTAATTGGGGTAAAGGTTCCTTGAGGGGAAAGCCTAGAAAGATACTGCTTCAGGTTGCCTACAATACAGTCCGAGGTGTGAGGTAAGGTCACCTGTGCTGGCTGGAGTATGGTAGGACCCCATTGCTATGCTATGCTGCAGTCACCTCTGTGATGGTGGTCTATACGTATGCTAAACATATTATTATGCAAAAGTCTACACAACCCTACATAGTTTTTAGAGATTTATTTTGTTCTATACGATTTCCTTTAGATCGCCATTCAGTATTTTAGGGGACTATTATGCAAAATACTATTCATAATATAAATTACCAGATAATATGAGATTCTTACTCATTTTCAATGAATGGATAATTATTCAAGAGCAGGGCAGAAAATTCAAAGCCATTAAAAGAATAGGGCAAATGGGATCTGTAACACCCAGATGCAGTAACTTTCCTCCAGGCTCTTCCCCAGTGGGATTGTTCTAGCTCTGTATATTTCTGCACGTGGTGGAATATGTCTCTTAAATTTAGCTAGGTGAAGCTAGCAATGTTTGTCTCTATTTTAGCTTACATTTGGTAGGAGGCTGATTGCTCTCTGCTATTGGATCTTGGTACATGAGGACATCTTTATTTCTATTTTAATTATTTTTTCCTTCTGCACTTATTCTGATAATTATTGTGGCATTATGTATTATTAGCTACAGTTATTTTCCACGCTTTTTGGATGGTCTTTAGCCTGTGGCAATACAAGCGGCATATGTTTTCCCAAGTTAGTATTACTTAACAGGATATTCAGAGAAGGACTGGGCAGAGAGTAATTAAATAGTCACAACGAAGATTCTCAGGGATGAAAGTCAATATAAAAATTCCACGGGCTGTATTGAATAGAAAATAGACACAGAAGTCTATTCATTTTAATTGTTTTGGATTTACCCGTAGGAAGGAGGAAGATGTAGCCTTTATAATGCATTAAGCAAAGAACAGGGTTGTGCGTTACTGGCTGTTAATTCAGTCCCTCATGGAAAATTCCTGCCAGAACAGGAGCCTGTTGAGTATGTAGAGTATTGCTGCATATTCCTAAAATGTGCAGGAGATCTCTGGGGTCACTAGTTAATTGTTTTAACTGCCAAGTTCCATATATTACATAAAACTAAATGGAATAACAAAAAAATGTAGAAGAGGGACAGAGTCACAACATTATTTTCATGGAAAACTAATAGCGGACTCCTAAAACCCCAAGCATTGTCTTTGCGGTTATTAGCTAAAATTGCCCTGGTGGTGGGTTTGAGTAAGTAGTTGCCATACAATTAGTTTTTCGGAGTTGTCCTTTTGTCAAGTCCTGTTAAGCATTTCTCTTAAATCACGTCTCCGCACATTTGCATAAAGAGCAGCGTTCACCTGTGCTGTGTGATCAGAGGTTGCAGAGTGCGAGACTGTGGCAGCGGATCGCTTCCAGTCAAGACATTAATCAGAACTGACACCTTTCCTGGGGTATTTGTGATAGTAGCTATACTTAGAAAGGGAAGAAGTGCTAATGTAGCAGTAAATTTATGAACTGCAGTTGGTACAATTCCAGTGTCCCACTGCGAATCTGTGAAATGTCACTAGTTAATGAAATCTAATATCATTTTATCATTGTCCTGTAGATCTTAGACCATCATGTTAAAATAACAATAGCAATTTATATTAAAACGTAACAAAGGCTTATTTATATCCCCATAGGACCTCTAATCATGTTGTGCAAAATCTGCATCTATTGTAGGTACTCTGTTTTTGGAGACAATTTTATCAAGGCTTGTACTTTGAATGACCACAACTGCTGTTGTCCCCTGAAGGATGGATATTACCTTTGCCTTTGTCTTTTGCTTATAGTCTGACCTTGCTGACTTACCAAAACTGAAATTTACTCTATCTCCTTCTTTCTTAGGTAGGTATTGCACAACTCCCCAAAACTTCTGTCAGGTCTTGTGAGGATATTAGAAGATAATCTGTGGCTATCTGCCTGGTTTTGTTTGAAAGGAATTAATTCCATATTGGACGAAGACTTTCATACCCCTATTTATGTGCAGAGACTAGAGGAAGTATGTACGTTTTACTTTTGAAGTTAGGGCTCGTGTGAATTTGTATTTTTCCTGGTGGAGTTGACATGATGATCCAAAAACCTTTGGTGCAGTTCATTACAGAATCAAACTTAGCTTCTGAATCACCGGGGAAGTCTCTGTGAGGCTTCAGATCTGGGTAAGACAGGTGAACATTTAGATGACTTTACAGAAAAGGCAGAAAAAAACCTTAGCTGGGATTTGACCTGAGGAAACAAGTCCCTTTACTAAAAGAAAGGCAGTTACTCTTGTTATTTCTTCAACTTCTGCTTATCAAAGATTTTATTTGTTTTTTGGTTAAGTAAACAAAGGCTATGTTTCAAGATCACAATATTCATTGTTTTCCCACTTCACTGAAAATAGCTCAGCTGTGATAATTACTTGTTCAAATCGCCCTAAATTTTTCTTTCTATCTAGACAAGTCCTGAGTTAAGATTTAAGAGAAAAAAATACTTTATTGTGGTAATGTACAGTTTGATGTTATTGTAGAGTAAATGGCAAATCAGGTACATTTAAGTGAGAGCTCTCTTTGCATACGATGTTCTTCAAAGCTACAAAACCTCAAAAAGGTATTGCTCTGAGGAAAAAATGGTACAAAAATTTGTACAGTGCTTAGAATGAACACTTGTACCGTGCCTAAACCTCTGTTAGAACTTGGAAATCCAATCAGCTGCTTGTCCTTTGTTACCACGTTCTTCAGGCGTAGTTGCAATTCCTTTAAAGTTCTTGCCACTCTGCAATCTTCATCTTTGAACCCATTGAAGTTCTTCTCGTCGCTGAGCTTCCTCACTACCTGCAAGCTCTAGGTCTTCTGCAGCTTTCTCAGTTATGCCACATAGCAGTTCTTGCTGCTTTTGCGCCAGCGATTTGGCTAGTGGTGCAGTTGACTGGAAGGGCTGGGAGGTGCCGGCTCAGGAGTGAAAGAGGAATCCGCGTGCTTGGAATGAGCTCCTGGGGCGGGAAGGGGTTGTAGGGTCTGTATGTTTTAATGTGTAAAGGATTGCCTGTAGATATGACTGCTGTTGTTTCCCAGCTGACTTCCTTCAGATCTGTTGTCCGAGATGCTGCCTCTTTCCACCTGGTCAGTGGAAATGACTGAAGCTACCTCTCACCTCCCTCTTTCTACCTTGTTAATGACTCCGGGCCCAATCCTGCCTCTCGCTGAGGTTTCAAAGACCTGTGAGCAGGCTGTACTTATTAACAGGCCACGTGGGATACTGAAAGTTAGAGTGTTGTGTCCAGGAATGGTGGCCACAGTTCCAGGTACTGAGAAACACAGAACCGTTCATCTTGCAAACATCAACAGCCCCGTCAACATCTATAAGACACTGTTAAGTGACGAGGGATGGCTTGAGCTGACAATGTCACCAGGGATGAACGCACCTCCATCATCCTGCACACCTCAATCCAGCCCCTCTTCGCTCTAATCTAGAGCAGAGGACCAAAAAAGCAAACTCAAAAGCCTGTCTCTTGGAGGGGCAGGATTTGGTGTGGCTATGTGGCTTACGTAGAGAGCAGAGGGCGTTATTTGCAGTCACTGTTCCTTTACAAACTATGTATGTATTTCTCCAAGTGTGTTTCAGACTGCTCAGCTGCAAACGTTAGGGTTTAGATCCTTTGAACAAGATTTTGCTTCCATAATCTTAAAATGAGGTTTTTGTAGCTGCACTGGAGGAAAAAAAAGTGGAAGCTTAGACGAATAAATACTCATCTGAAAACAACAAAGAAAATGGCTGTGAAGTACCCTGCCTGTTTTAGAACTTGGGTACCAAAATGTGGCTGTATTCCTGGGTCTGTTATTAAAAATCACATTTCTTGGCCCCTTCTCCACCATTCACTCTGTCCCCTGAGACAGCTCATGTGGACACAGTCATTTTAGCAGCGTCTCTGTTCTAGAAGGGTGCTTTCCATGTGCAGAATATTACAAAAGGCAACTGTGCTTGCCTTTCCTTTAAAACAAAGTGGTGGAAGCTGCCCAATTTCCAGCGGTGCCATTAGAAACTTTCCCCTACTGCTTCTTTGAGGATATATTCCCCTTCACCCTTCCTCCCCTCACTCACAGTAGTGATGAATGCCTAGAAGCAGGCCATTTTTCCTTACTCTAGAGCACGAGAGGAGCCGTGCTATGCTTACAGCCCTTCATTCTACAGGGGCTTTGGTGGAGCGCAGCCCGCCCATTCTTCCCATTCTTGTTCAGGGTTGCAGAATAAGAGCACTAAATGCCACCGGGAATGGGACAAGAGCACTTCTTAAGGGAGTCAGCCTGGCTTAGAGGAATTTGGTTCTGGGAATCTTTGCAAATGAACACCAGAGATGATAAAAATTGTTACCAGAGGTTTTTTGTTATCTGTTCTTGTCATTCACAGCGTCTGTCATGAATGAAGACTTCACTGTGTAAGAAAAGGGCGGTCTCTTCCCCTGTAATTGGCAATCTAAGTCAGCATTTGGCTGCCTTCTTTGCTCCATATTAAACCCTTGGTTTTAAAGTTTGAACAAAAGCCTTGAGCACCTTAGTACTCCTTTTTGAAAAGCGTTATTCAAATGTGACTTTTCCATGTGCGATACTTTACTGAAGTAAACTTAGATTGAGTTAAAGAGCTTTAGATTGAGTTAAAGCCATGAAGATAGCTCTCTGGAGAATATCAGTTGTGGTCTGACAATATGTTTTATCTGGCAGCAACATCAGCTTTAAGATTTTCCAGTCTTACTATGTTCCTTTGTTCTGCTCCTCCACCCCTCCTCTGCCTCCTGGCTCATCATACAGTATATACTAACACAGCTGTTTTGTAGGGACGATCTACATCCTTGGAGAGCTTTTTAAGTCAGACCACATACCTGATCTGATTTAGAGCACAGACCCCAACTATGTTTTCCTTAAGTGTAGGATTTGGGAATTGCTGTAGCAAAGCAGTGGGGATAAGTGGCAGGAATCAGTATCAAAAAAAAAAAAAAAATTAGGTTGGGAGGGACTTCTGAAGGACCAGCCTCTGGCTCGAGGCTGGGCTTCCATCAAAGATATAGCAGGTCATTCCAATCAGATTTTAAACATCTTTAATTATACCAAATCAGTAACCTCAGCTCTACAATCCTTACGCCAGTAGTTCTGCAGAGGACAATACAGAGGTTGCATGCAAGCTGTGTTACATTTTGACAGCTGAACAGGTCTTTGGGCTATCACCACTTCTGTTCCACTTTAACTTTGGAAATACTAGTTTATGTCTCAGAGGAACAATAGCAGCTCTGTAAGGTAGTTGCACTTTGGCTAATGAGTCTTGTCTCATAATGTGGCTGATAATCTCAGGAGACGCACACTGAGTGGTCTGCGATACTTCCAGTCTGAACTGGTAGCCCAGTAACTGTTCTGTGCATAAAGTGAGGTAGTGCACTGCGTAGATTTCCCTGATTGCTCTTGACCAATGGGCAGATGATTTAAAGGAGGGGATTTGGGAATATGAGCCAGACTTCCCTCTTCATATGTCAGTGCTTACATCTACCTCTTAATCTAATATCCAAAATAAAGAGACATGCAAAATCAACAAAAGTTACTGCAGTGCTTGTAACAGTCCATTTGCTTGTGCATTAATTCTTTTTTTAACCATGGGGAAACAGCTGTGTACATGATACGTGACAAAGCAAGTGAAGGGTGAAACGTTTGTGCAACAGGGCTGCTCAATATTTACGTTTTGTTCAAGCTACTGGAAGCAGCTGAGAAGTAAGTATGCCAGGCAAAGCAGACCTGACTGCAAAACAGTGATTCATTCAGTCAGTTTGTCACTTAGCTGAGGTTTGCATTCAGTTGAAAGAAAGGAAAGAAGAAACGGTGATCTCAGTCCATTGGCTTGTATCCATTCAGCGCTGAAGTTATCCTGCTTCAGGTAAAGAAAAAATTAAGGGAACAATATTTATAGGACTCTTAATTAAATATTAAGTTAAATATGGGTATAAACTGCTGAGGAACAATGCTGTAAAATCCTACTTTTAGCTATTGCTTACAAAGTGAGCTGGAGAGTAACAGGTCTGCTCTCTGGTGCACATGGGGAATGGAGCGACGTTAATTCATACTAGACTGACAAAGGCATTTGGGATGCTGAAAGGTGGATCTAGGCTGACTTCAGCAGCAGCCGACTATCCTGACTTCTCTCTCTGGCTGGGCACTACTCTACCTGCCTGTGCCTGTTCCTTACCCCTTACGCCCTCTGGGGCCGGGTGTTTTTTCTTGGGAAACCTGCCTGTCCCCAGGGCATCTGGTGGAGAGCAGCCACGCTGCCCAGGGATCGGACCAACTGGTGGAAGACCAGAAACAGCTAGTGACAGCGCAGCAGCTCCCATCAGAACTAGAAGGTACTGCCATTGAATACTTCTGCCTCAGTCGCTCTGCCTGACGCACCGATGTTAACAGGCTGTTTCTTGTTATAGTCTGATAAAATGTTACTGTTGGTCAAAATCCTCTCCCTTTCAGAATATAATTATTTGTCCCCTTCTGTTCACTAAAAGAGCAAATACCATTTAAAAGCAATTCACGTTTTAGTGCGGACCACTTTCTAATTAGAGTAATTTCACCTGTACTCTTAGAATTTGTGTTTATGAAGACTTTCCAGGTTTAGACAGCGCAGAGCACGGTGCTCTGCTCACACCAGAGCAAGTCCCTTGGGGCACTGCTGTTAGCATTGCTGAGGCTTATCTCCACAGATAGAGGGTGGCTGCTTGTAAGGTGACCAAGGATGGGTCCGCCTCACCTGTCCTGTGGCACCGCTTCCTTTGGTGAGTGATAATCCAGGAGCCTTCAGTCTTGGGGAAGGGACTCTAGGTCCGGGCATTTGGAAGAAGTCAAATACTGACTTAGACTACAAACACACTAGCTGCAAAAAAATTGTCTGGGTTTTAATAGCCCTGTGCATTAGTTCTGACTGCTTAGCATCAACACCCTTTCTTAGCCCCAGTTGTTATTGTTGCTATTCCTAAATATTACACTGTATACTACATTTGAAGATAATAGTCTGGGAATAAGTATTTTAGGCACTTCGGAGCTAATCTAACAGCTGAAATAGAACTGCCTCATCGTATTCACATAGGGGACGTGAAAATGGACACAAAACAAAAGACAGGGGAAAAAATCTGACAATTTAATAGAAAAACAGACTCTTCATCTGAAATCAAGACAAATACATCTGGAAGGGCTACTAAAAAGAACAAGATGGATTGCAAATACATATAAACCAAACAAAATAGGGAGATAGGGGTAGATCTATTAAATTAACAGATCACTTCAGAGCCAGAGATACCAGACAAAAGCAGCAAGTGGAAAAGATGATGGCAGAGACATCATAAATGGCTTTGAGAAAAACAGGTTCTCCATTGAGTTGACAATCTGTGCAATTTACTTAAGGTGAGAGAACTACAGTAGTATTTTTCAGGATCTAAATTCCATAGATTAGATTTCAAATTCTGGCAACATTAAATTGCAGTTATCTGTGAAATGAAGAGCGAGGACATTTATCAAGGCACCTTTGTGGTTTTGGTTCATGCAATAACAAGTCCTTTGTGAATTATCGTGCAGTACCTAACATTAAACTTATATATTTATCTTAGAAGGAAAACAAAGTGTGCGAGCCCAGTTTCAGTGCATCTGGTGAAACCACGCACACACTAGGGTGAGGTGGGTACCCCTGCATGAGGTGCATCCTATCACTGCTCTGTATAAGCAAAATCATACAAGGTTTCATTGTTTCTTCATATTTTTGGGCTGAGCTGTCAAGGGTGATGCTGACTTAGCTTGCCAGGCATGCCTTTAAGTTTTTGCAGAGTAGAGAGAAAATGCTTTACCTGTAAACTCTTGTTCATCTTTCTCAGTGTGCTCAGCTGCATGCAGTCTTCCTCTGTCATTACCACTGTTGCTGTTCTGCCTTTCACCTTAACTTTTTTCCTTCTCTGTTTGATTTGCTATTTCATGAAGCTTCAGCCAGCAGTCAACATCTGTAAACGGAAACATCTGCTAAATGGAAATAAATGTCTGTCTTCTTCCATCTCATATTACTGATTTTGAGATGTTTTAAGCACCAAAGTCAACACTGCTCCCCTTTTATTTGCACAGTTGTCAATAACGAATAATTTACGTTGAAAAGTAACTATTAAAGAAACCTCACTGAAGAAGAATCAATGAAAACACGCTATGAGCTCACCTTGACATAATAGCAGCAACTAGATGCTTGTTCAGTCACCATGTCAACCAATGGATCACATGGCTTAGAGGAAGAACAGACCTTTGTGAAATACTAATTGCAATAGAACTTAATGCCTATTTTTTTTCTTCACAGAATACAGTTATTCTTTTAAGTGAAGTTAGGCAAATCTTTAGCAGCTGTAAACTGTTCCTTGGATTTATTTCTTTTTATTGTCTGTATTCTTGCTGTCACAGAAAAGACAAAAGAAGGTTATTTTAGAAATTATTTCATTTTTCCTCATTAAAACCCACTTATCAGCCAAGATCATAGGAGGAAAGAGCATTCCTCAGGAGTGTAATCCAGATACGGTTTTTAGTCTGAAAACGGTGTTTACTGACTCTTTACATACTGATGTCTCAAGTCTAAATCTAGATCTAGTCTAGAGCTGTTTTTTGTATACAAACACAAACCTTTTCGGAAGTTTTGCAAGGGATATATGGAGTTTAATATACACAACATTTTTTAGGACTTTCATTGTGAGGAATTAAAGCTGAACTGAAAATGAGATTATTAGTCATGATTTTCCTGTTAACAATACTGTAAGTATTCACTTAGAAAGGAAAAACCATAATAAAAATACTAGAAAAACACCTTGTGACATAAGTAACCATATATCTAAATATGAAACAGGGACTGACCCAAGCCTATTTGGTATCCAGAATGGACGTATTACTTGTCAGATTTTTCAGCCATTCCTTACAAATCACGGATGTCTGCAGAAGGTGAGGATCACTTCACGGTATTTCACTAACCGATATGAAGATTAACTTCATCAGGAGTAGTATTCATACAGAGCAGCTTGATCAGTGCTTTTCTCCTTACAGTTATCAAGTAAATCAAAGTCCCCCCCAATTCCTTTTCACAGCTGTGGAGAAAGAGGGTATTTAAATGTCGGCATCTTGTTGAGTCACCGATGAAAACCGGTTTGTTTTTACAGTCGCCTGTAGGGAAGACTGTTAATGCCTTTCTGAAGAGCAGTGTTAAATCCTTGTCTCTCTTCCCCTTCCTCTTTTTGGATATTCCTTAAAAAAACCCACAATCTTTCTTTCTTGCTAGTGCCTCTGCATTTCTTCATCATCTTCTCAGGGTTTACCATCATAGCCTAATACTAGCTACAGACTCCTCTAACAAAATCAGCTAGACTGTTTGTTGCTTTCACAGGGCTGTGAAGATCTTACAACCTTATGCTGCCACAATACATATTCAAGATATAAAATCCGATCTAAAATTCAAACCACCTTGGCACATAATAATAAAATACTTTCCTGAGTTCCAAATGAATTTGCTCCTTTAAAAAAATATACAATAAACATTTACTCAACCATAAAAAGGTGGAGTGAATGTAATTAAGCCATTTAAATATCAATCATTTAGACAAACAAAACACACAAGTGCCCAAGTGTTCAGCCAGGCAATTTTATAAACACCCAGGAAAGAATAAACCAAGACTATTTTAATGGAAAAGAAACCTAATTTGCAGTCTGCTACAACACACTACTAAGCTACTTGGGTATACTGTGATTAGACATGGATCGCAGAAAAATAGCTACCAAGAAGCCACAAACTCTGATGGTATTAGCAAAAAGCCTAACTTTCCCACAGTCACATGAGGAGAAACAATGGTGTGAAGGGGGAGTGGTGATAATGCTGAAGCTAAATGGGACAAGACCTGCTGTTCATCAGAGAAGCTGGATTTTGGATCAGCTCCAAGCCCATAAAAATCTGCCCAGGAAAATATGAAACCTGATATAGAAGATGTCTCCTTATTTAAAAAATGTAGTGCAATTGCTGCATAAATTGTTTGGGCATTTTAATACCAAGGAATAACAGTAAAGAAACCAGAAAATGTATTTGTTTTGAATCCCCTTGATGCCATCTGCGGGTAATGTAGCCAATACCCTTTCTGAATGCTTTGCAGCCTCAAGGTGACGAAGTAGCTACCAATGAGATAAGGATTGTTCTGCTTAGAACTGCTCTTGCGGTTACAATAGGGAAGTGATAACTTGCGGGCTTCAGTGATCTTTCTGGACAAAAGGTTTGAGACAGTTACAGCTGAGATTAGAACTTTGATAAGACAGTGACAGGAGATGAAAGAAGACCAGAAGCCTGCAAGAAAGATCACAAGTTGTAAAAAAAAAAAGACTTTAAAATATTCTGCTCATACAAATGCAAATGATCATGGAATAATGAACTGAGCACCTGCAGGACAATATTAGGGCAGGAAAAAAAAAAAAACCTGGATAAATTAGCTGTTTTAAAATGATCTGAATTTTTGCCATGATCTGTGAATGAAACCTTTTATTTCCAAACCCCATGAAAAGCAAAAACCAAAAAGGAAGCCCAGGAATTGAGATATACTTTTTTTTTTTTTCCTCCAAGGATTTTGACCATATTCTGAGAAAAATCCATGTAGCATAAGATTTGGGAATAGATTAAATGTGCCTGATTTCCAGAAAGAGTTCAGAGTCAGGAATCGGCTAAAATGAATGTCAAGGAACGAGCTTCTGAAATAACTGGAGAGTGTTTGGAAAGATAAGGTCAAGTTCTTAGCAGTTCTGTCTGATAGTCTTACTTGTTCGTGGTAGCAGCCTTGATGTCCACATCAACATCTTGGAGAGCATCTAGCTGCCTTTTCCTTGCGATATTTTCTTTCAGTATGAAGCAGACTTAAGCCATAAGCCAGCGGGCTGATTTTGAAGCCATGGGAGGTTTCCATATATACAGGATTCGTCTGTCCGTGACTGTAACATAAATATTGTTGGTGCTTGGTTACAGATCACAGTGCGTAGTGCTATTGGTGATATGCTCAAATGAGAGTTAATGCAACATTCTCTTTAATGAGCTGCGGTGTATTATCCAATAAGAATGGTCGCTTGGAGATTTACCTGAAGTCTGTGGCTAGTGCACTTTTGAAGTGTTTCCTGATGAAAGGATCAATTTTCCATCCAGTAATGCATGGAGTTTTCACGAGGAAAACCAGCTTTTGTGGATATTCTCTGGATGGAAAAGTGGAAGCTTTAAAGCCATAATCTTCCTGTCCATCCAAGGGAGACCCTTTCTGCTTTAAGGACATCAATGGTTAAGAAGGAACCTAGAGAAAGAGAAAAACTTGTGGACCAGCTGTTTTTCCAGCAGGCTCTATACTTTTCCTGCATTAGGTATTCTTGAAGGAACACGTACTGCCCAGGCTGCTCCAAGCACCTGAGCCAAAGCCTGCTAGAGGGAATTGGAAGATTATCAGGTTGTGAATTACTAGCAGTGCATTGTCATCCCAACTGTTTATTTGTATGTTCACCAAAGTCATGACCATTGCTAGTACCAACGGAGCTTGCGAGGAGTTGAACTATTTGGGAATAGGAAGTTTTCAATACTGTGGAGGCTTTGGGGATATGTGAGTTTGTGAGAAAGCTCACTGTATTTTTTTTAGACACACAGGAATGCAGGAGAAAGCTGTCACTGAAAAGGATAACCTAATTCTCCAGGTTCCGGAGAAGACCTGGAAAATATAAATATTCTATATTCAAAACATAATAGCAAAGAAAAAGACCCTCCCCCAATGGTATTTTTTGTAATCTCATTATTTGGTGGGTAGCAGAAATAGAAATAGGCTGTGATTTTTGGATATTTGGATTTGACGGTATTGTTAGAGGCAAGATGAACAGTACATCTGTTAAGCAGAGAAATATTGTACCATTGGGGACAATCTCAGGCCTTGAGTCTGGACCATTTATGACAGTCTCAAGATGAGACTGTAGCAGGAGTCTCTAGCAATGTTAGGGTTTTTGAATTGTAGACCACAAAACCGTACTTAAAATGTATGGTCTTAGGGCATCTAATCCTCCAGACTCACTGCTGTTTGATCTGCTAAACTGGACATATGAAGATATCGAAAACTTTATTAATGTTAACAAAATGCTTTCAAAGGAAGGCTGTGACCTTCTTATTTAATTATAGTTGCAAATCTCTATCTCTTCTCCAGCCTATTGCATTTAATTAGGTCGGCGTTTGTTCAAGCATAGCTTATTGCTCAATATTCTGTATGCGGCTCTTGGAGACCCCATTCGTAAATGTTGCTCTGCTTTCTTAGGTACCTCACAGCTACACAGAGATACCTGCCTTCAACAAGATAAACTGGTTAATGGTAAAATAGTAAATAGTCATGAGCAGACTGGGCCTGAGTTGAATAGTCAAGAAACTGTTTGAATCAAGTCTTGGCAAAAGAAGGCTTTTGATAATTTCTGCCAATATTGTTGATTTCTGCAACTTACAAACGGCCATAAATTCCAGGTATTACAAGAATAAGGAATAATCACTGGCACTTGCTCAAGGAAAAAGAAATATTCGTTAAATTACTGATTCCTTGTTGACCTGTCAACAATATCTTTTCAAGCTACTTCTGCCCAACACCCCCCCCACACACCCCCCAAAAGAAAAAAAAAAAAGTAGTTTGCCTCATGTTGAGGAGACCACAGACCTTTGACAATAAGCCATAGGCTAGGCTTCAGTCCATTCATCATAGTTCCCAGCTGCTGTATTTGACAGTGTTGCCTCTGGAATAAGAACAACCTGTTCTGCCAGCTTCTTAAGTGGTCATTTCAATCACAGGAATTCATGGGATTAACTTCTCAGAATTTTCTTTTTATTCAAACTTTGCCCATGTCTCGGCTTGTGAATGTCTTTTTTTTTTTTTTTTTCCATCTGAAATGTTGTCATCTCCTTCCACATCCAACCCTCCTTCGAACAATTGTTGTTTGTAGATAATGCCTTTGGACTATAAATCCAACTTCTTGGGAACTATAAATGCAAATTCTTAGCAATGTCTAGAGCACCTGAGTACAAATGGGGAAAAGGACTTAAGAGTCCAGAAAGGTTTGCATCATTTAGCGGTGTTTTGAGACCTTAGCATTCCTGTTAGAAATCCAATCTATCTCCTGGATATTCACACCAGGGTTAAAATTGTACTTAGAACTGATGGGATTTGTTCTGTGCACAGGACCCTATGAGGTTATAAAACCAACGCTCTTGATTACAAAGAAATAAAAAGTGCACTAACATGAAAATGGTTTTGTTTACAGGCAGTAAAAAATGTAAGGTTTACTTTAGCTCTGCACAGATTTCGGTTGAGTATATGTCAGGTTGGCCTCCATGCTCATTTATACTGGGTTTTTGCAATAGCAAATATTTAATTTATAGCAAAGCATAATAGGAATAGCAAAAGAAGCTTTAGAAAGTAAAAGTAGTTCTGTGTGTACCTCCTCAAGCAGCTACAGCCCTGATAAAACAGCCACTGCAAACGTACTTCTTTGCGGCAGGGAGGGTGCTCTGGACTCTTCTGCACAAGGTGATCTAAAGTTTATTGACTCATTGTATAATTTCATGCTGGGCATTGACTGTATATCAGTGCTTGGCAATGTGTTTGGTAACTGAAAATATTCTTCCTACATCCTTCCTTGCTTGAATATGTAACACCATCAGAGACTGTAAAACAGAGGGTAGTGCTAGAAACAGAAAGACGGGTTTTTGGAAAGGGAGCTGCATCAGATATTAACTGTGAAGGCTGCCTTGTGTCTGTCTTCTGCTGCCACTATAAAACTAGCTGCCTTTTCCAAGGGCGACAAGTAATTCACAGTCCTTACAATAGACTCATTTCCACTGACTCAGGAGTTTTTCTAAGAAAAGTCTTTTTTAAAAGAAATCATTACTGTCTCCTTGGATAACATGACCTGTTCCTATTCAGTATTTTGTGCTGCAAATGTTCACAGATTCTTCTATATCCAGAAAGAAATTTCCCAGTTAATGAATCACAGAGCAAGTAATTCTGCAAGCTAATTAGCCAGATAATAATGACATTAATTCAAGTAAAACAGAAAGAGCATAGTAGCTTCAGTTAAACTGCATTTCACTTGCACAAACCAATCCCTGCGCTCAAGAAAGAGCTAATATTTGCATTTGAACCCATTGGAAAAAGGATTTCTTTATGATTACAGTTTAACATATGCAGATTAGACTACAGAAGAGTCTGTATTGAAACTCAATGAGAAGAAATAAAAATTCAAAGTCTGAATTTACAGTTTGACCTTGTTCAGTCCATGATTACCGATAAGTTTCTTTAACAGAAAAATAACTTAATCTCTTTAAAGCTTCAAGTAATCTAAAGCATGACTCTGATTAGAGAGGCTAGTTGATGAATTTCGCATGTGTCTCAAAAAGACGTGGGGCTCTCAGCCTCTTAACGCTACCGAGAAAATGTCATTAGCTGACAGCATTCCCCTTCGAAAGTCACAGGTAAAGCCCTTATTTTATTTTTGTGCTCGCCTCAGCTCTTATGTGACAGGCTGAAGTTGATACGTTCTGACCCTGGCGAGATGGGGACCAAGCTAATACCACTGAGCGGATCTGGAAAGTTACGGCCAAATTGGTGAGAGCCGTGACAAGAGCATTGTGTTACCTCTGTGAATAGCTGAACAGCTCTTTCTCCTCCACGGCCACAACGAAGAGCGCTTAGCCTAGGACTTGCCCTGGGACGAGTTGGCAGCATCTCCCCAAATGGAATGCTCGTGGGTCAGGTTCCCAGCCTGCCCTGCCCCACGTCCGCGCTGGGGCTGTTCATTGCAACCTCGTCTTCCCAAAGAAACAGCAGAGAGATCGTTAACCCCCGTACGCTGTGTTTTGCATTGAGAGCTGAAAAATTCCTGCAGGATTAAAATGTGGTCCAGAAGGGCTCACCTACTGTGTGCCTGGTTTGATGCCTGGTGGCTTGCCAGTTCTGGAGGAACTCCTGGGGTTTTTTTCCAGATAGGGCAGATCTGAATAGATTGGGGGGATGTGGAATAGGCAAGGGTTTCAGACAGTTTATAGCAACTCATCTTTTTCTTGGTTCCTAAAGCAATATCCTTCTGCTTAGTATGAGTTGACTGAATCCGATCGCTTTTATTCACTTACTGCCATTACTCTACTTCATTTCTTAATGCCCTTCCCTCTTTGAATGATATTCAGAACCTTTTAAAATATCTCCCAATTTTGTATCGCTAGGAAACTGTATTAGAACACTCTCTCCTTTTTGACTGAGTTACTAATGAAAATGTTAAATAAGATCAAAATAAGAAAAACCGTCAATAAACTCCACTATATTAAAATACGTCTAGACTGGGAACATATTCTGGTGGGTTTTTTTTTTTTTTTTTTTGTAGTATGCTGCTTCTAACATTATAGTTCTTGAGCTAGAGCTACATTTTCTCCTGAACAAGTGATAATTTCCCATGCGATGCTGTATCAAATACTTTGCAGTAATTCAAACAAACTGACAAGCTTCCTTCCTGTTGTCTAGAAAAGCAGTTATTTTATCAGCGAAAGTGTCAGGTCAGTGTTACCCGATCTTTTTGGTAAATCTGCATATTTTGCCTCATTTGGGTTTTATGCATTTTTTTTTAAAATGACTCTTTCCTCAGAAGCCTATATTAGTGCCTTTCTGTACCCCTGAGGTAAGCATAACGAGTATCTAATTCTGCATCGTTTCACTTTCCCCTGCAACTGTAGGGATTTTTATGTGATAGCTCTCCATCGCTGGTGCCAGATTTTTAGATACAAAAATCCAAGTTAGAATCATAGAATGCTTTGGGTTGGAAGCGACTGCTTTCTTTGCTGCTCAATTTTTTTTTTTTTCCCTTCATTCATTGTCAGCCTCCCATTTATACTTCGTATCTGTTTTGCTCATCTGTTTTTATCGTTTTATAATGTTCTCATTAATTACTGCTGTGAAATCTGAGAAAACTGGTATCATCTGATGAAGAGGCATTTATAAGATACCGCACTGTGCACCGGAGATTTCCCAATCTGTCTCTAAAAGGTGCATGACAAAGCTGAAGCACTGCATTTCTCCATGCCATTCCAAAAGAGAAATGGTGTAGGGCTGTAGAAATAAAAGGTGAAAACAGCCGAAACCTACCCAGGCAGGCAATACATTGTACCAGCTGTCTGTGTAAGCAGCTAAATCCAAATGGAAACGTCTCCGAAAGGGGTTAAAAAAGGCAGCATTTCAAAGTGACTGTTTTCCAAATATAGCAGCTCAGAAATGAAATGAAATTGCCATTACATCTTGAACTGAGATCATGTTTATATTCACAGATAGTAACACTACTGCAGTTTTGCCCACACTTTTTTTTTTTGTTGGCAGTGTCTGCTTAATTGCTGCATAATTAAGGCCTTTAAAAATGTTTTAGAAAGGCAGAGGAATTCACCAAATACTTTAATATTTGGATTTAAAATTTAAAATAGAATTTATAAATTACGTAGTTCTTTTAAAATATTCTTTTTGTGTGTGTGCTTGACAAACACAGCAGTGTTTTGGCCTCAATTCAGGTCACGATTTCACATACGTCTTCAGCTTGACTTCACAGTGTTGTAAATGCACAATGAAGTCAGTTCATGCCAAATAGTTTGCTGATAGATGGCTGGTAGAAGGTTAATACAATGAATTAATCATCAAAGGGAAGGTCTTATGATTTTGTGCCAGTGTTCACCATTACAATACCTGCGTACCTTTTATAGCCGTCGGATGGCAGACCTGAGGGCTGAGAGTCACATTTCACATTGTCCTTCCTGGAGAAAAGCTCTTTCCACCATGGAGATGAGGGGTTTATTCTAAAAATGTGTGGCAATTTGGATTGATTGGTGTTGATGTTGGTTTCTCATTATTGGCTGGATGGCTCGAGTTTTTCTGTAGGAGGAGAAGATGTAAAACATGCATCCTCACTGCCTAATTGAGCAACTCTTTCCAAAAGACTGGTTGTTTCTTATTCTTCATTCAGTTCAGGCACAAAAGGGGATCCAAACTTATTTCATTAAAATCAGCGTTTGGATTAAAGTTAAGCCTTCATGGATAAATGGATAAAATAAGAAGTAGTATGTGAGCGTTTCATTATTTAATGTGAATTCATTTCTGGGGCGTGACTTTCAGAAGACACTTGAGGCTTCAGTGGTCTTGGGATAAGCTTGACATACTGTATAAAACCGTATGTTTCCTCTTCTCATTCCTCAGGAAGCCGTAGGGTGAACAGTCATGATGGAATGTGCCAACAACCATTCATTTCTTATTTATCAATGTATATGTTCCTGTATTGAATTACATACACTTTTATTTAATTTCACAGCTTCATTTCTGAGATTCAGGCTGTTCATGATGGCTCTCTGTGACTACTGACTCCTGCAAAATTCTTTGAGCTTTCCTATCCCAGCAGGCTAACAGAAGTGACCTTAATTTGCGTTCAGGAATAATATTACGGGCAATTTTCTAAAATGCTGTTTTAACATGACCAAGTTTCTGGGTGGCTAAGTATGAAATTACTGCTTCTTTATAACTGCGTAATTTCAGTCCATAATGCAAAACCATTATCAATACCCAAAGGCTGATATGGTAAGTGGCTTTCAGAGATTTTAATTTAATAAATGTTTTTGTTGAATCGGTTGTAGAATATACATATTATGAATCATGAAAACTTTTGCTCTAGTCTGCCAGAAGCTGTACCTCTGTTTCAGACAAACCTGCAGGTTGTGCCTTCGTACCAGTTGGCAGAGGATAAGTCTTTAACTGGCCCAGACTGTCAACTGCTTAAACAAATTGTGCTAGAAAATTCAGTTGTTGATAGCTTATCTGAAGGTTGATTTGGTCTTTGCCTCCTGCCACTGGTTAACTGAAACGGAAACAAGTATCAGTGTGGGAAAGTCTCTTGTTTTAAAACACAGTGAAATACTTCAGACCAGTGGCCATGCACATTGAGGAAATGTACTTCAGGATGGGAAAGAGGGGCGTTTTCAGCACTTAAGGGGCAATGGTTTCCATTTCTTTTTATTCTGCTGTCTGTAGATGTCTGGTTGTATGCCTGCTAAGATCCTGAGCGCCCTAGAACTATAACTCCCACTTCTTCAAATGTTCTATGTGCCTTTATATTGAAGCCTAGAAGACGTCCTTGCTTTACTCAAAGCTAAGCGTTATTTCCATGCCCAAAGCATCCTTTCAAGATGTGAGTGACTTGTAGGACTGAGCTGACTCTAAAAACAATTAACACACTGAATCCCAAATTAGGAACACAAGTAACAAATTGTTCCTATAAAACCACATTCCTATCTGAAGAGTATTCCCTGTTTGACTTATACTTACTTGAATTGAGTCCGAAAAGGGTGAATTTTCCTGCAAGATCATGTGGCTCTGTTAAATTATCAGTTGCAAAACTGATGACAGTACGTACTGGCAGTACATACCGCTATCTTCAGGAGCACAGCATTTTAAAGTCTGCTTCAATACATTAGGCAGAACAGTGTTAGCAGAAATACGTGTGTATTACATTTCTAAAGATAATGCTAATATGAAATTCCAAAACTTGTCACTATGTGATGAGCCAAATCTTGGTTCCTCCAAAGACAATAGATAATTCTTATCTATTGCTTGGAGGAATTCACCAGGTAACGTCATTATTGCCCCTTAGTGTCATACTAATTTTGAACAATTCTCTCCTGTGACTAGAAGATCGGTGTTATAAATCCTTCTAACATTTTTTCACACTAACTTACTGAAAACCATCACTCAAAATTAAGACTTAGAGGTCGGTTTGTAGGCCCATCAACAGTCATTGCTTAAGCTTAAGTCTAAATATTGACTTACTAATATTGCTAATTTCACCTCACAAAAGAAGGTTTCCATAGTCTCAGTAGATGCAAACAGTATGTATGTTCTTCCTCCTGAGAACATGCCTCAGCCCACGATTTTGATCAAACATACTTCACATCCAAACTGCTTGTATCTAAGCCATCTAGGAAAGAGTAAGTATCTGGTGAGTAATGGCATAAGAGAGGTAACAAAGCTTTGACCCTGTGTTCCCACTAGCAAGAATTGAAGCATATCTCAGCCTGCAAGAATCAAGTCTGTCATTGTACCTCCAGCACTGCTTAGATGTGGTATCAAATGCATCAGGTAGGCAGGGTGGTTCTTATACCAATGCAGGACCTGTAGGCTGAAAACGTGAGCTATGGACGTTCTCTGGAGGGAAGCACAATCACGTGGCATGCAGATTAAATATGCTGTCACACTTTAGTCCTCTTATAACACTGAGGACATTTAAATATAGGAAATTTTAAACAAGAATTAATTCAGGAAATCCTACTGTATAGGAGTCAGACCTCAAAATCACTGGGGTCAGTTCTGTCCTTGTAGTGAATTAGTGTATGACTTTATTCCTGGAACAAGCTCTTACTTGGGCCTACCCCTCTGAGTGTTGTCTCTCTACCTGATTAAAGCAATGGCAAACACTTTTTCCTCTGAAGATCAGGAAAAAGCAATCAGTGCTGTAGAGTGCTAAGCAATATGGATGTGTATTATTGTGCTTGCCTGTTGGCAAGCTGTATCGAATTCATTGAAGATATGGAGATGTATCCCCAAATATTTCTCCTAATATGTTATGAAAATTCTTTCTTTGGAAAGTGCTGCTTTAAGCAGAAAAAATTTTCTGCACCATTGGAAGGTCAATGCTAGGAAACCAGCATCAATTTTCTTGATGAATTGATAGTTCAGAAGCAATTTGGTGCGAGTCTTCAGTTCTGACAATACATGTGACTTTGGCCGGCTGCCTGGATATATACAGTGAGTAAACACAAAGCAGTGCAGATTATCTTCAGCTCTTAGGTTCAGCGTGCTAGGACAAATAATATTGGCACTTAAATATGGCTGCCAAAGTTATCTGTAATAAATGTACAGCCAAAAAATATAATAACAGTAAGTCTCTACATTAAAGAATCGTGGATTATTGTGGCTACAATAAATCTACTGGTATCTAAGTTTCCTGGAGTGGGATACCAAAGGTTAAAATAAATAACTGTACAGTTTCTTAGTCCTTTTGTGAAGGGCTCGCTGTCCATGTAGAAGGATTAGATGAGGTCTTAGGATACACACAGGATTTGTCCTTGCCTCAATATCAGATGATCACGGAGAGGCATTGGACATATACAAAGAGAGATGGGAGATGGAGTGTGAAGTCCGTTCTTTACAAGCATCCCTTTTTTCACCTTATTATCTAAGTAGTCTTGAGGTGGCTGTCTGTTAAAAAGAACTGCTAAAAGATAATGAAGATATATAGAAGCTGGTGCACAGGGAGACAAGAAAACAAATATTAGAAAGTGTGCAAAAAGCTTCCTTTAAAAGCTTTTCAATCTCCTGAGATTTTAGAAGAGAAGAATTTCAAAGGCTCCTCATTCTAGTGTAAACATACCAGAAAATAGTAGTAAATATTTAAATCTAATGCATTTTTGTATTGTACATCATGTTAGTGTCTTTTAAAAGGCTGAAGGCAAATTTTTTGAGATTTTTTAAGTAGTGCCTGTGCTGTTCTGTACGACTGAATTTAGGATTTTTAGATTTTTTTACTAGGCTGTGATTTGTGGGGGGGTTTTTTTAAGAAAAGGAAGGACAAGGCCTGTTTTCACATTTGTTCTACATTTTCTCCTTAAACGCTGCAAAAAAATGTTGGTTTAAGTTCTATCTCTGGTCTCATCACGGCAATGAATTTCTTACTAGACATAGACTCTTCTCACCTTAGAAGAGCTGACACTTTTTGGAATAACAGCAGGTTTATGTTAGTATAATTTTCTACCTTTGAAGGAAATCTTTCGTGCTCTGGACAGATTGTCAGGCTTCATTTTATAGTCCATAATATCACTTTTACCCTATGTGACTTCAAGGACTTCCCCCTCACGTAGCAGCATATACCTCTATGTCTTTTCATACGCATTTGAAATTAAGTAAGACCCCGTGGAACACGGGAGTCCGGTTGTACGAGGAGGAAGTGGGTATAATGCAATAGAGGGTTCAACTCTGCCTCTTCCAGTAGAAATGCAGCTGTAGGAAGTAGTTTCTCACATTTGTTT
Source organism: Bucorvus abyssinicus (assembly GCA_009769605.1). Classification (NCBI taxonomy): domain Eukaryota; kingdom Metazoa; phylum Chordata; class Aves; order Bucerotiformes; family Bucorvidae; genus Bucorvus; species Bucorvus abyssinicus. The sequence goes on from CM020031.1 coordinate 35,026,555, forward strand.
TACAAGAGAAAGCTGCTTCAGGAGTCTTTGACCAAAATATGCATTGATAAACACTCAAAAGATGGTTTTGAGTTGTCTGTTGGACCAGTGAGGATTGTCTAGTCTACATCAATGTCTGTTTCCATAGTCTCTCCTGCAAAGCCTCAAGCTTAACTTTACGAAGCTGGAAATCTTTGAAAATCCTTGGAAAAGTCCTTGAAAAATCTTAAATTTGTATCTGGGAGTACTTAATACGCAGTTTGTTTTTCCATTACAAAAACTTACTCTAAACTGTAGCTTTCCAACCTTTTATCATCAACACTTGCCTTCAGTCCACTGAGATTTCTCAGGTTTTCACAGTATATGTCTTGTTTGGATCTCTGTTCTCCTGTATCCCCTTGCTGGTGAGGCAAAGAGGAAATGAATGCGTAACAGAGCTTGGTCCTCTGGTCTGCGGAGAAACCTTCTGTATCTCCTGTATGTACTGTGTTTTAGCTTCACTGAGTGCTTCAAATAAATGAAAATGGTGAGAAAAGGCACTCAATAAATTCTTTTTTTAAGTTCTCATTGTTTAAACCTCATTAACTTTCTTGGGCAATGATACTTGCTTGTGTTTCTTACTGTACAGACACTTAGGATTGCAAGTGAAAAAGGTCGTGGGATGCCCTTGTCCCACCTGAAGCCAGTGGTAGAACTCTTGGTTGGGTTCACTAGAGCAGGCATCTGGTCCAGGGCTATTCCTTCTGAAGTTTCTCTTCCATATCTGCTATAACCCCTTCTGTGTGAGAAACACCAGTTCTTGTAACCCTTAGAATAATTTACCCTTCTTCCCACCTGAATGAATCCATGTAATTTTCTTTAACTCCTGATAAATAAAACCTCCATAGGCAAACTCATTGATCTTTCCCTCTAAAGGGATCTTACTAGCTTAGAGTTCATAAAATTTATGAGAAACACAGGCTGTTTATGTCCTTATTGACATTATCAGTAATTTTACAGTGATACAGTCCCGTCTCTCAATTTCATTCGAGACATCTGGAGTGAATCGTTATGCTATGTGAGTTTTTATTAACCTTAATAGCAATATTTTCCTCTCTTATTTCTTTGTGGGTCTTGGACTCTGTGGTGTCCACACCTGCCTAGGATTGCTGCTTCAGACACTGCAGTTCATTCATCCCTAAAAAAATGCAGCATCCTCTTCATTCTGTGGCAAAGGCTTATATGATTATTAGATCTCTATTCTTCTATCAATTTGTCTTATTTTGATTGGATCTTTTTCCTTGCATATTTATTTTTCTAAAAAACATCTTGCAAGGGTTTTTTTCTATGCCTTGTATTTCCACTTCCAAATATAGCACATTATGTTGCCTGATTTTCTTTTACCCACAATAGTATTCCTGCTTGCAAAGAAATATGCTGGGGCAGGTGCAATTTATGAGAAGAATGAGAAGATGCGTTGCTCTTCCCTATCACCTCTTTTTTGCATGTGTATATTTGCACCTACCTTGAAAAACAGATTTATTTTTTTTTTTCCCCCAACAAGCACTTTGTTAACCTTCACAAGATAAAAATGAAGAATGGTTAAAAAATAAATTAAACTTGTAACTTTTTTCTTCAACACTCTAATTCATTGTTGATCAAATCTTCCTACAATACTGATAGCAGCTTGTTAATGCTGATCTCATTATAGGTAAGGTTGAAATACGTAACGGCAGGCATAATTTCTTTAAAAAACACTGTACTTAGTAACTAATGTAATTATACCAGGAGGCATAACAGAAGAGATTAGTGCAATAAGTGACCTAGCTTTAATAATGTCATTGAAAATTGTAATTGCAAAATTATCTACTATGTTATAAATGTTCACTAACATAATATTCCTGTCACTCATAATTTGCAGCACTTCGTGAAGTAAGCAATTATTTTTTCCAGTGTACAAATATCAATTCCATTAATTTTAATAATCCCCTCACTGTGCAATCCTGAGAACTGTATATTTAGACATAGTATAAAATGCCTACAGCATAACTGAAAACCGTGTATTATAACAGACGGTGTTTGGCTGCCAGCTTTCTAAATCTTGGTACCAAGCATACCTAAAAAGATTTAGAGGTCAAGTTTGAGAGAGGAACTAGAATAACTGCATAAAAATGCCTGCAATCTACTCTAATACAGATATTGATAATGTGTCCCGTATTTCTTTATTCCCAGATAGATTGTGTGCATGTATGTCCGTCCATCCATGTTGATCTATCACACAGTGTTTTAATATTATACCTTGAAGACCTAGGTCAACCCAAAAAGTAAAAAAAAAAATACCTGGATGAATATGGAAAGCTTGATAAAAAACCGTGTGTGGGTTTTTTTTTCAATCCTGTACGAACTTCATTATTCAGCAGGATGAGGAATAGATCTGGTTCTTTTGTTCCCTGAACTGCATTAAGCTATTGTCAAAATGAATAAGAAACCCACATTTTCCCTATGAAGTCAACTGCAATAGTAGTTTTTCTTCAAGTTCCCTGACAGATGTAAATGTCTACGTATGGGGAACCTGCTGGACTGATCGACAAAACCGATGCATGGTGCTTCTCCAGATCCAGTAATGGCTAAGGTGTTTATTATAACAGATACAATTATTTCCCAGGTATTTTGTATTCCTTGCTTTTTTTCTGTTTGGTATTTACCTTCAGTTGTGACTCATTACTGTACATTTTCTTGCAAACTCTTGTGTATAGAGAATTCTTTAACACGTGTGAACTGAGCCTGGTACATTGTGGACATTTCCTCTAGCTACTGCAGGAGGACAAACACCACCACCTGTACTGAGAAATCTCACATGAAAATGGGCTGAACAAAACACACTAGGTCTGAAAACTGGAGAAGTTTCAAAGCTATCTCACCCAAGTAATATCCTAATAAAATCTACATATAGGGTGATGTCCTGGTTGGAGTCAGAACAGAACTAACTCTGTTCAGTGATTTCACTTCCCAGCTCAGTCTCTTCTAACTAACTGCACTGTCTGAATTTAACAGTGTATTTGTGCAGAACGGTGTCTGCTCCCAGCAGTGATAACGCTCGATGTTCACAGTCACTGCCAGGGACTGGGGTGCAGAAAGGCTCTGGCTGACACTTGCTCCTGTGCAGACCAAGGTCACTGCTACATCCTGTGTGCCACGGTGGGGGTGCGGCGAGTGAGAGGCTGCACCTGCGGGGAGGAGCGGACAGGACAGGTGACCCTACACTGACCAACAAGGAGTTCCATCCCATAGACGTCATATTCGGTATAAAGCTGAGGGATCACAAGGGTCAACCTCTCTTTCCTCTTCTTCAATGGCTGGTGTCTGAGGAGGACTCTGTCTGTTCTGCCTTCAATCCCAATCTGTGCATTCCTGAATCCAGTTCCAGAACCCAGCTCCTGCATCTGGTTCCCATCTGCTGCTGAGCTCAGTCTGGGTCTTCCCCAGTGCCTGCCCACAGCATCAGTGGTGACAGTGATGTGGTTGCCATTGGGGAGTTGGGTTCGGTATTGGTTTTGTATGTATTTGTATCTATTTCCTTTTATTATTATTATACTCATTAAAGCAGTTTTAGTTTTCTTTTCCAATCCATAAGCCTCTCTACCCTATTCCCTTTCTCCTCCCCTTTGGGGATGGAGGAGGGGTAATCTGTCATTTGTCTAGTGGCCAGCCTAGCCCTATCCTGTGACGTGATAAGATCATAGCTACGTGCAAATATCTTCCTTCACAGAAAACCCTCCACCCCATTTTACTAAATACTAAGGGTGCAATTTCTCTTGCCCAACTCAGACTGTGTAAAAGCTGTCTAGTCTAAGAAAGTCACTTAGACTCCCTCTAAAGTTGGGAAAGAGTAGAAACTAGAGAGTAACTCATCTTACGTACCTTAGACATCCGAGGTTGAAATGAATTGCTTTTGAAATCACATCTTGCTTTCCAGTAACTATAATGGAAACCTCAGTTGCTCCTTATTGAGTCGATACGCTCACTGTACTGATGCTGGACTTGGAATAGATGCCTATCTTCCACACTTATGTCTGGTGAATACCATCTGCATTGTCTTTAGCACAGAAATGCAGGATCCCATCAAGTATGATCATGTTTTTAGAGGTAGTATCTGCCATGAAGCAGACTAGACATTTTGAATCTTGCAAAGAAAGTCTCTCTTCCCCTTCCCACACAGCTCTTTACAGAAAATCCAGCCACGAGGTTCAAAAGATTTCAACAATGGTATGAAATTCACAACGATTTCTGTGACAGCAGTGTTAGACCAGCACTGACCTTTGTTGAAAACATCATTCACGATGATCCTATTGCACGTCTACTGGCTTTTTCCAAGACTGTGCAGAGATGGCTTTTCAGCCACACCTGCTTACTTATGGCTTCCAGAGTTTCAACTCTGCCCAATTGGATTTTTTAGGGGTGGGGAAGTAAAATATGTTGTCATACCAAACATAGGCTTCTCAGGCTTTCTCCAGCAATATTACCCGTTGGGAACAAAAAGAAAAATACCTTGCACTAAACTGTCAGGGAAAACGGTTTTGGAAGCCTTACCAAGAACAGTGACCTTTCCTTTGTCGGCTACTATTGCCAAAGGTATTCTATTTGCTAGCGTTTCTAGGGCGTAATTTCTATGTTGTCACTGCTTTTCCTTCTAACCTGGATCTATTTTCATTGTTCACTGGACATCACTTACAGTTTGTATTTTATCTCTCTGAATTCTTATTTTTTACAGTTTTTTTATGTCCATGCTAAGAAACTCTATGATTTAGATATTTTAGCTAAGCTCTGAACTCTTTTTTTTACTTTTATGACTATTCTTTCTGTAATGCCCAGTCACTAAATAAAACACACACACATCCCATAATATATAGAGTGGCTGGTTTTCTATAAGTGGAAATACTACACAGCTTGATGGCAGTATGTCAGATCGCACGTTGGGTTGCATTGGAATTATTGTATAGAATTATGTGATGGTGTTCAATTATATAAAATACATAACTGAAATGTATTTATTACATGCTGATGAGAACTTCTGTAAATTTAGAGATTTCTGTACTTTATATTTTTAATGAATAGAGTGCAGAAAGCTGATGTTACTACAGTTTTCTATGTTTGACTTGTACAGATCTAGGGCAAATTAATTCTTGGTGTAGTGCCATTAATTTGATGGGAGTTGCATCAGAGATATGAACTCATTCAGTTACTGCTAGCACCATCTGGAAATTTATAATGCCAAAGCAATGTTTCACTGGCAGAAGACACATTCATCCTTTTTGTTTAGGTTGGGAAAGCGGGGATTAAAAATTGAAGATCACTTTATCTTGCTCTATATCATGCTAAAATCCCTCCTAGGCTTTGTTATGTTTGGATGGTGAGACGTGAATTTAAATAATATTTAAATAAGTGTAGTAGTGCGATCAGGAAAAGGCTAAATAGGCCTCCTGGGGGCAAAACATTTTCATGAATATCAACATAATACTTTTACAATAGGAGTGGGTCTGAGGAAGTGAGGTTCCCTTTGGTGTATGCAGATAACCATCTCTGCCTGCCCTTCCCGACACAGCTTTGTATTCCTGAGTTAATGTTGGCATGTAGGAAACTCACTCCTAGGACTAGAAGAGACCTGTATCACAAAGTCCAGGTCTATTCTGTCATGTTTTACCACATGGCATGATTCTACCAGAAATGTCAGAAACTTCCTTTTATCTTTCGTTTGTTGTTCTCATTATTTTTATTGGCATTGAGTCCAGAAATCTCTTTTCCAGTGATTAGAAACCTTTATCTAGTTTTGAAAATACGCTTTATACGCGTGGGAACATCAAATGATAGCTTAAGTCATGTCATTTCTCCCTTGCCTCCTCCAGAGCACAGACAGGAATTATGTTTTAAACGAGTTCTAATTTCTTGGCTTCTGCTCAGAAACACACCCAGTATAGTCCGGGCCAGACATCTAAAAACCTCAGGTAGTTCAAGACCAAGGCTACAGAAATAGTGGAAATATGGACAAAGTTATAACTACGCAGCATATATAGACCTTAATGCGCTATACGTACATGTTTGGGTAACAAGTATCTCTCTGTTATGCAAAGTGACAATCCTCCAGAGCTGGCAAAAAATGATTTTCCATGAACAAGACTAATTTAGGCATAACTGATTAATTACCACAACCCCGCTTTAATGTGGCATCTTTGAGTCAGCTTATTAAGAAACTTTGTGCAGGTACAGCGGTCTCTGTGTTGTCCCGTCCGGAGAACATTCTTCTAAGCCGAAAGCATCTGCTTATTTCTCTTTCCGATGCAGAGCGCGTGCTTGGGCTAGGCAGGATGCCCAGCGTGATCCCCCGCAGACAGCGCAGCCCCCCGAGGCTGCCGCAACAGAAGCAAGCTGGAGTATTTGTTGGCAACCCAGGGAGTGATGGAGCACAAAGCTGACAGTCACCTTCCTCATCTTCGGTCTCATTGGGTCGTATGGAAGAGGAGGAGAATTTCTGTTAGATGTAATGGTTTTGCTGAAATATAAACATTGAGGTGTGTTAACAGGGGTTTACCGTAAGTTCACGGGTAACATAATTCCACAGTTTTGCCTGAAGGTGCCCACCCTTAGAGGAAGTTCACTTAGAACTACTTAGAGTAGTTCACTGGAAAATACTGCCTAGGAAAATTTGTATTCAGAATATTTTAGTAATTATAGTTTATTTTTATTCAGCCAGGATACAGTTAAAAATTAATTCCAATGAATTTTTAATTTAATTAAGGTGATTATGTAGCTATCTGGTTCTAGGATGATGAACATTATCCGCTATTTATAATAAATTATTGCAATGAACGTAGATAGTCTCATAGATGTGTGTGTGTTCATATAAAGAAGAGAGTTTGTGCATCATAAACCAGATAATTTATCTTTGTTGCAGTCAGCTTAGTAGACATGTTCCCTCTGGAATGCTAATAACCACCAATTTTTACGTAACAAAAAGTGGACTACTCAGTATTTAGAAATACTCAGAAGGAGAATTTCTTTTCAAGGACAGTAAAAGCATAAAGATTTCTAAAGGGTCATGGCTTGGCTTGGCTTCGCGGACGAAGATTTGGGAAGGGCTTTGCCCACGCTTATTGCAAGCGCGTTGATGGCTGAAAAGGCCAATGCGGGATAGGCAAGACCGGTTGCAAAGAGCACACCGGAGGGTCTCCTTGGGTGGTATAGTCGAGGCACGGTTCTTTCTGCGCTGTCTTTTCTCCTCGAGCTTGATTCTACGCGTGCTCTCAAAGGAGACAGCAGCGTTATGTATGGTGTGTCTCCAAATCTCCCGATTGGAGGCCAGGGTGGACCACTGATGGTGGTCAATATGGCCTAGGCTGAGGTGTTGTTTCAGGGAGTCCTTATATCTCCTCTTTGGAGCTCTTCTCTTGCAGCAGCCGGTGGCAAGTTCACCATAGAACACGATCTTAGGGAGGCGGTGATCCGCCATCCTGGAGACGTGCCCTGCCCAACGCAGCTGCATTTTCAGCAACATGGCCTCAATACTGGTGACGTCTGCCTGTTCAAGGACAGCAACATTAGTCACGTAGTCAGTCCAGTGGATGTTTAGGATTGTGCGGAGGCAGCGCTGATGGAAGCGTTCGAGGAGTCGCAGATGGTGGCGGTAGATGACCCATGATTCAGACCCGTACAGAAGAGTAGACAATACCACGGCTCTGTAGACACTGATCTTTGTACTTTTCTTCAGGTGTTTATTGCACCAGACTCTTTTATGGAGTTTTCCGAAAGCTCTGTTTGCCTTTGCTATTCTGTTGTCTATCTCTTTGTCGATCGTGGCATCTGAGGAGATGATGCTACCCAGATAGCTGAACTGCTGGACTGGCTGAAGCTCTGAGTCGCCAATGGTGATGTGGGGATGATGGTAATCATCTTGTGGTGCTGGTTGGTAGAGAACTACCGTCTTCTTCAAGCTGACTTCCAGCCCAAAAAGCTCAGCCGCCTCTGCAAAGCAGGATGTTGAGCGCTGCAGAGCTGCTTCTGTGTGGGCAACAAGGGCGGCATCGTCAGCAAAAAGCAGCTCGCGGACAAGGTGATTCAGGGTCTTGGTGTGGGCCTTCAGTCGCCTTAGGTTGAAAAGGCTCCCATCGGTACGATATCGGATATAAATGCCGTCTTGTTCGTCGAGGTCTGCCGTGGCCCTTTGGAGCATCATGCTGAAGAAAACTGTGAATAAAGTTGGTGCGAGAACGCAACCTTGTTTCACACCATTGGCTATTGGGAAGGGCTCAGAGAGTGCATCGCCATATCTGACTTGGCCGCGCTGCCCCTCATGTAACAGGATTATCATTTTGAGGAACTTGGGGGGACATCCTAATCGTTCCAAGATCTGCCACAGACCTTTTCTGCTCACGGTGTCAAAGGCTTTGGTGAGATCAACGAAAGTTACATAGAGACCCTTGTTCTGTTCCCTACACTTCTCTTGCAGTTGTCTAAGAACGAATACCATGTCTGTGGTACTTCTGTTGGCTCTGAAACCACACTGACTTTCAGGTAGAAGCTCTTCTGCGATAGCGGGTACCAATCTGTTCAATAGTATTCTTGCGAGAATTTTTCCAGCAATGGAGAGCAGAGTTATGCCTCGGTAGTTTGAGCAGTCTGACTTTACTCCTTTTTTCTTGTACAGGGTGATGATGATTGCATCACGGAGATCTGGTGGTAGTTCGCTTTGTTCCCAACAGCGCACAACTAGCTCGTGAAATTTAGCATGGAGCGTTTGGCCTCCATGTTTCCAGATTTCAGGTGGGATTCCGTCGACCCCAGCTGCCTTGCCGGTTTTCATCTGCTGTATGGCCTTAAGGGTCTCTCCCATAGTAGGGGCTATATCCAATTCATTTTTCACCGTTTGTTTTGGGATGAGCTGGATTCCTGAGTCTTGGACTACACGGTTGGCACTGAAGAGAGTTTGAAAGTGTTCAGACCATCGATTCAGGATGGAGGTTTTATCTGTGAGAAGCGTTTGGCCATCTGCGCTGAGTAGGGGGCTTTGAACTTGGTGTGTGGGTCCGTACGCTGCTTTCAGAGCCTCATAGAATCCTCTGTGGTCACCCAAATCTGCGCATAGTTGAGTCTTTTTTGCTAGGTTGAGCCACCACTTGTTCTGGATGTCTCGAAGTCTCTGTTGGAGTTTACTGCATGCAAGACGAAAGGCTGCTTTTCTTACATGGCAAGATGGTTGAGCGAGGTGTGCTTGGTGAGCAGATCTCTTCTTTGCCAGCAATTCCTGGATCTCTGGATTGTTTTCATCAAACCAGTCTTTGTTCTTCTTTGTGGAGAACCCTAAGAATTCTTCGGAGGACTGCAGGATGCTATTTTTAATATGTTGCCAAAGCGCTTCAGGAGAAGAGTCTAAGGGACAGTCTTCAAGCCTAGTTTGAAGGTTTGCCTGGAAGCTGTCTCTCAGTGCAGCTGTTTGAAGATCGTTAACTTGGAGCCTCCTCCTCAGAATGCCGCCCCTCTTAGGTTTGGGCTTAAAATGGAGGTTAAGTTTGCAGCGCACAAGGCGGTGGTCTGTTTGACATTCTGCACTAGGCATCACTCGGGTGTGACAGACATCGCGAACATTTCTCTGGCGCACTAAGATATAGTCAATGAGGTGCCAGTGTTTAGATCGAGGATGCATCCAGGTTGTCTTCAGGCTGTCTTTCTGCTGGAAGATAGTGTTGGTGATGGTAAGCTGCTGCTCAGCACAAAACTCTAGCAAGAGGCGACCGTTGTCATTGCAGTTTCCAACTCCATGCTTGCCTAGTACTCCTTTCCAGGCTTCAGAGTTCTTACCTACTCGGGCGTTGAAGTCACCAAGGATTATGATCTTATCATCTGCAGGAACCTTTTGAGTAAGGCGGCGCAGATCGGTGTAGAATTTGTCTTTTTCTGTAGGGTCAGCTTGGAGAGTTGGGGCATATATGCTGAAGAGAACAACATGTTGCTTGTTGTGTAGCGGGAGGCGTAAGGAGATAATGCGATCGGAATGACCTGTTGGCAAATTTTCAAGTTTAGAGGCGATGGAGTTTTTAATCATGAAGCCAACTCCGGAATGATGACTTTCGGTTTTGGGTTTGCCTGACCAATACAGTGTGTAGCCGGCACCATGTTCTTGAAGGCTGCCTTCCTCATGAAGGCGAACTTCACTGAGAGCAGCAATGTCGATGTTGAGTCGTGACAGTTCGTGAGCAATTATAGCAGAACGGCGTTCAGGACGCCCACTGTCTGCTGTATCGAGCATGGTTCTGATGTTCCAACATGCGAGTGTCAATCTGGACACACCTTTGGAGGCAGGTGTATGCCTTTGTCTCTTTGTCTTTGGTTGACCGCAGAAGAAGATGTCCGTTGGCCGCGGCTAGCCAACCGGATTGGAAGGGAGATGAGCTTTGGTTAGGCCACCTTTTCTAGGCCCCTCTCCATGCAGAGCAAGCAGTGCTCTCCTTGAAAAAGGCTGCTTGGTCATTCAGGATGCTGCCGAACGAGACTGTCATCTCCCGGGTCAGTCTCAAGCGACCAATGTCCTGAACCGCCTGCATGCAGGGTTGGGTCTGCGGCTTCCAGTGACATCTTTCCACCTGCCGTTTCGTCCCTTGCCTGTCGCTACAGGGCTTTGCAAACGTGAGTACACCCTTCAAGCCTGCGCGGTGGATTTTTTAGGTGAGGCGCAGCGTGCGCGAGACTGGCCCCACCCTTTACACCTGAGGTTCATCTGCCAGGGCCTAGCGAGCTTGGACGGTGACAGCGAAGTCCTCAGGTCGTAGGTTTGGTTAGAGTATCCTTCTCTTAGATGGATGGCCTTACAGGGCTAAACGAGCTCCATCTGCCCGGGTTTGCAGTTAGAGTTGTCCTTCTCCTAGGATGGTTGCCCGAAGGCTAGTGAGCCCATCCTGCCCGTGGACACACTTTGTCTGACCCTTCAGTTGAGACCTGTCAGGCTTGGGAGACCCTACCGGAGGCATATGCCACCACCAGCATAGCTCTCAACTTCGCAAGGGCATGCAAGCTCTTTCCCCACGGCAAGGGGGTGCCCATGAAAGAGTCTAAAGGGTCACTAAGAGCAAAACAAACAAACAAACAAACCCAACCAAAACACCATCCTTAAAATAAAGTACGTTACAAGAGATTATGAAAAATACCAACCAATCAAGTAAATCAGGAAAAGTGGATTTAGTTGTACAGATGTAATAATAAAGCTAAGGAACAAAGCAGGGGCGGGGGGAGAAATAAAGAGCAAATCTGAATTTTATAACAGATTCTGGTAAGTACATCTTCCCGAATTCTTCAATACAACACTTACCAAAAGTAGTATAATATTTATTTTTTATTTGCATGTGAAGACATGCCGAGAAGGAGACTTTCTGTTCCCTGCAAGGACCCTTGACATACTGTGATTGACATGATCGCATGTGGTATAAATGAATAGCAGCCAGAAGAGTGAGCGATGAGTGAAATCCCTTTCTGTCACCCCAAATTCACTGCTACGACTTAATTTCTTGACTACATTTCTGAAGCCTGTGAACCAGAAAGTCTCAATTCTACGTTTGCCAGTAGAGGACCTACACCTAGCTTAGCTCCAGGGGCTCCTCATATGAAGGCAAGCAAGGTACTGTGAGAGTCAGTTGCTGAGGTGATGCTTTAATACAAACTCTGCTCCCCACGGTACACCTACAAAACTCATATTTTGTTGTTGGCATAGCCTGAATTACTCCCTTCTGTGAGCGGAGGTGGGGAAAGGAGCAAGTTCTTCTGTCCCAGCTGAGCACCAGAATTACTACTGCTGGTTTTCCTACACCACCCCTACTCTGAAAGACACAATCTACCTCAAAGGATTTGACATGTCAAAAGTCAGCAGCCTCTGCTGACTGCTCACTTGGTGGCATATGGTTGGATTTCGTTTTACCTGCTATTTACGCGAGGACGGTTTGTGACGTAGCTTTTCCCCATGTTGAATACCATGGCATATGTGACACTGATCAGTGACAAATTTCAATACCCATGACTGCAGCAGAGCAGCAAGATTTTCAGAATCTTTTCCTGTGACGTGCCCCAGCATCAAGAGCACCAGACTTTTCTTTCTTTCTCTGTTGTTCAACAGTTTAATTGCTGACAGTCAGAAGGATGTTGTATAACAGGAGGCAGAGCTGAGTCAAGTGAAGGTTTAGCTATAGCAGAATCCTGGCTGCATTTAACCAAAGCATGAAAATCTGCAAATGGAGCCTTCAAAGACGTGAGGTACTAAAGTCTACATTGCTAACATTCATCACAGACTGTAGGCATTGTGCCATCTCTCTTCCCCACAGATTAATAAAACTCGGGCAGCTTTCTGAATTCACTTTCAAGAAGGTGCCAGGCTCAACATTGAAGTAGTGAACTGGTGCTTCAGTCCTACCATCTGCACCAAAACATTTATCCAATGTCCAGCCTCAGGACACTCTACATAGCCCAGGAGAAAGAGTCTCCTTTGTTCAATAGGAATTTTCTGTACAGAAATAAGCCTAGCTCACAGAGAGGAAAATAGTCTAGGTAGCACACAGTAGGTTGCAGTAGCAATCACGTTTGCTTCCTCCTCTCGTGTGAACTTTTCTAGAGGTTTTGATTACTGTACACATATCAGCCATCCACGAGGTCCCAGCTGCACCGCTACAGCCCCTTGGTGGCTGGTCTGCTTTCCATTACTCTGAAATGATTGTGTTGTCCTTTTAAAGGCCTTCTTTATCTGCTGGGGTGGAAACTGGGATGAAGGGCAGAGGCCATAATCGAGAAGCGTATAGGTGTGTAGGTCCCGCTCTGAGGGCATTAGAAATGATGTGTGCAATTCAAGAGCAAAGGTTGTCCCTGTACGTTGTGTGGTTTGCAGCTGACATAGGGAAGAAAGAGACAACACATTGGTTACTTTCTTATATAAGTTTAAAGTTTCTTGTGGCTTTACAGACTTGTCAGCTAGTAAGTATACTATCAGACCTATGTAGTAGTGCATTGATAAGTTGCCACCAGTTTGGACAGGTGAAAAAAGACTCAAGCTCAATAAACGAGCACTGATACAATTTATTGGTGCTGAAGGATTTATTTTGTTGATACTGTCAGTGCTAGTGTCTCATCTGTCAACTCTGCAGCCTGAAAAGTTCCTGCAGTGAGTTACAGACACTCAAAATTCCTTTTTGACTGATGTTTTGAGTGTTGCAAGCACAGAAGAAGAGGGAGAAAGTGAGGTCTGCGTAAAAAAATCTATAGAAACAGACCAAAGAAATTAGCTTGAGCAAACAGAACTTCAGCATTGGAAACTCCATATCGAAGGCTTGTCATGTCTGGGTGATAATTTAACAGCCATTAAACCCATGCCATTTTGGCAAATGTCAGTAAAAAGTTTCGTCTGTTATAGACAAGCTCTGATGGTTACGAGTTTATAACAATTAGTTATTAATTGTCGGATAAACCTGGCCTCTGCTTCTGAAGCATTAGTTGAGTTTTGGCGGAAAAGGATGAGCAGCAAAATGCATTGTCTTGTATTGTCAGATCGTTTTCACTATGCACCTTCTCCCATAGAAATTATAAAAACAATAATAAAAATGTTACTACTACAGCAACCCAATCCTTTGTCTTATCAGCGTTTGAACCGTCTTCTGTTCAGTTAGGACAGAATTAGATGGACTTTTCTGAGCATGCCAGTCTTTATTATCTGGGAATGGATTTCCATGTGAAGAAAGGACTCCAAAGAATCCTCTCCCAGCTTTCACTAGAACTTTGTGTTGTGGTTCCAGGACATCTAGACTCTGACCAGCAACAGCCATATCCTCAACCTTATCGACATGGATCTTCTGCTCAGGACTGGATTCACATGGACTTTTTTTCTAGCTTAGCCTAATTCCGAAAGAGACGTAGTTGAGAAGTCTGAGGATGAAGCTACCAAGGTCGTGGAAGGATGTTGCTCACTTCACCATGATACGTAACAAACAAACTGTGTCTATCCTTCAATGCTTGATGATGGGACTTTAAAAGAGCTTAGTGGGGTGGGTGTTTCCAGCCCAGCCGGCACTTTTCTCAGAAGTCCTGCCTCCAAACAACTCTGCAGATGCAGGGCTGCCTTCATGCTTGCTAGTGTCACAGGGTGGTGATGAAATTATATTCATAATAGTCCTTTGGAAATGTAGAAGAAATGGCAAAGAGTAGGTCCTTCTAAATGTTTTATCGCTTCTACACTGTACTGTATATGGACTTTGATATATCGCCCTCTGTGATTGCTCCGCACTGTTCGTGGGAGACAGGTTTGCCGTGAGTAAGCGGCAGGGAGCTGCAGTGCTCTGATGCCTGCCTCTCTCCCCAGCAGCAGGGCAGGGACATCCTGAGCTGTATCTCTGGGGCACAGCACCTGGATCAGCCGCCCGGGGTGAGCTGTCATACAAAAAGCACTTACCTGCAATGATAAAAATCATACACCGCTGCTGCTCTTATTGCAGTGCTAAAATCTATTAACACTGACAGTCAAGTAATGAGGTGACTGCAACGATTAGTTTCCGTGTTTCCATTGATCTAGGCTCTGGAAAATCGCTCCACTAATTCTTTATGAATATCCGAATACCAGGAGAGGGGGAGGAAAGGAAGACCCGTGTTTCAGCACTTTCACCTTCTTGCTAGACACTGCCAAAAGGCCACTGTCTTTGGATTGCTTTCCTGTTTCCAAGTGCCAGAAGTTTGATATAGTGTTATTTCATGGTTTGCTGAACACAGGGAGAATTGCAGCCGGCGGTGCATTTTGCAGAATCAGTGTAACCCTCGCTTGCCTTCATGCTGTTTTAGAATCCAGTGAAATAGCTTCACTCTTCCTCTGTTTCATGATGACACACCATTAGCAATATTGCCAGGAGAACAAAATATCATTGGAATGTCATTGACTGTCAAGAGGAATGCATTTATTGACTGATGACATGTTGCTATCTTTTCCAGTAAAATAGTAGCCTTAACTAACATCGCGACATTGAAAAGAGACCAAACTCACTATAAATGAACGATTGCTCTAAAAGGTCGGAGACGAAAACCTGGTTTTCTCGTAGGCAGGCTGCTGTCAGTTCCTGCACTTCTCTCTATAGATCTACACTTGAAATCACCACCCTGTTTAAGGGTGCAGTAGACGGCCCCAGGTCAGTGAAGAGCTTTAGGTTGACTGTGTTTTGGTAGCAGTAACTACCAAGAGTAACCATGGAAGACACAACCCAAGGGTAACGCGGTCTCAATTTTTTTGGACGGCAGTTGGATGTGCGTCGTATGTACACGGGTGTAGCTCCATTGAAAATAATGGAGTCGTATCATTCTATGTCGAGATTCGCGCCTACTCCCTTCAGTAGACCAGTGAGAACTTCCAGGGGGCTTGGGTGTCTCTTTGCAGCAGCTGACAGAAAGGCAGGAGAGGTCTCAGGAAATGGGACGTACCCAGGGAGTTACAGGGTTTATCTGATCAGCGCAACCGCGTGCAGAAGGGGCTCCAAAAGAAGCAGCGACAGCGCTATCTGACACCCAGGGTGAAACAGCCACGGCCGCCCGGCACCCATTTAGCATGGGCGTATTGGGTCAGGGTGGCTGTACTAGGTCTGGATGCAAATAAATGGTTAAAGTTCAGTTCTGAGTGTCCCAGAGACACTTCATCACTGTGATACGTTGTCTAGCAGAAACAAAGCCCTGATGAACAGTAAAACAGCTCTAAAATAAGAAATAACTGTAAGTCTGCTTCTGCAACTCCGAAATTAAATTAACCCAGTCAATATTTGTACTGAGAGGGAAGAAGGTTTTCTGGAAAGTAATTAATTATCTAATTGTCTCTACCAGTCATTGCAGCCATGGTAGTGCTGATTAAAGCCTTAACACTGATCACGATCCACCGTGCCGGGGTCTACATTAATGTGTACGAGACAACCTCTGCCTCTGAGATGTTTGCATCGGCTGTCTGTAAAGCACAAATGCAGGCGGGTGCCCACTCTGGATTCAAAGAGGGGGAGCTAAGACTGATGTCTGCTGGGCTGATTCTCCATTCCACATCCAGAGCCAATCTCTGGATCAACCTTGCTGTGTTACTGTCCCTGAAGCATACTACTCTCTTCTGCAGTCCTTCTTTCCACGCCTGCCTGTTGTCAGGCATGTATGGTCTGCCTGTATGCAAATTTATAATCTGGTAAATAAGTAAAGAGAGGAAAGCGGAAGCCAGACCGGCTGCAGCTTGCCTCATATAACAGTTTACAGTGGCTCCAGAGCCATCATCAGCCAGCAGGACTGTAGCTCTCAGAGGTAATTTGCAAAGACTGACTGGCCACAGTCTCTGCAAACAGCTGTGCAGGAGCTAAGGAGCAGCCTTTCTGTTAAATGTGATCTCAGAGATGTTTTCCATCAGTGTACTAGTGTATAAGAGAGAAATGTGGCAAGCATTTAGATCGCTTGCTGAAGATCACTAGTCCACCAGCAGTGGTGTAGCAATAGGCATGACCGCATGCCGATGACGTCAAAAAGGCAGCTCAGCAGATTTTCAGGAGTGACAAGTAGCAATCCGGCTAGATTTAATGGAAATACTAAAAAAAAAATAAAAGTAATGAAGTAGGTGGCAAGAAAAACTGAAGCATAGGAAAATGTTGGTTCTCTGACATATAAGACAAATGAACACGTTCCAGTTCATTGACTACCACAACTGGCAGCCTTCTAATAATTTATTCTAATAGATCTTTCATCAGAATATTTGTTTTGCAAAAATCTTTAGAGAAGTGTGACCTACCGGCCACAGCATGTACGGCATGCACTACTGCCAATAAATCTTAAGGGCAAAATGAATGTCGGGTCCCTGGTGTGGGAGTGTAGTCCCTGATTTTGGAGAGGTCTCTTCACCCTTCTCACTCTGCAATCTGTCTGGTCAACAGTTTGCTCTGGAGAATGTCTTTCAACGCCGCATTTGTTTATGTCATGACTCTACAAAATATAAGATTCAGACTGTCGTTGAATTTCGTACCCAGCTTGGAGCACTGTAGCCTGACACACCTTTCAGCGTCATTGCTGCCAAACCCTCCAAACTTACCCCGCCGAGAAGTAACATAGGAAGCAAAAGTAACGTACAGCCCCTCGGCAACTTGATTTGGTCTGGTGTAGATCCACCGAAAGCCTATGCTAGCACTGCATATAAACAGGCACTGACAAGGAAATTAAAAGCACGTCAAAATACAGATTTTACCACATATTTATTACTTTTTTTTTTTTTTAAATGTCCTCATAGAGGAGCGCTTGCAGGCTGCATTCTGGCTTCACTACCAATTTTTCTTATACAGTTATTTCCCTGTTTGCTTCTTTAATGCCTCAAGAGATTTTTTCAGAATCTGTTCTTTTTCTGAGAAAAAGTTTTTTGTTGTTGTTGAAAAAAGGAAAATGCTTCTTCATTTTTTCCTGTAATCTTCTTCCATGAAGTATAGCTTGAAGTTCCTCTCAAATTTAAGATTTGTAGTGATTTTAATTTCTCTAATTCCTCAAGTGAGCTTCATGTCTGATCCCAGCCTTCTACTTCCTCTCATTCAACACTCCTGATAGCGCAGACCTCCATAAAAGCCATTTGTAAATGAGGAAGTGCACAAAAATAATGCCAGCCCTCAATTCTGTGAGAGAGAAATGTAAATTTTCTTGTAAGGACAGAAAAGTGGGTTGTTTTGTTTTGTTAATCATGCAAAAGTTAACACCTCTGTAAATGGCTGGGAAGAAAATCCCTGTGCTCAGTTTATCAACAAGGCTTTAATGAAGCGGCTGTGCACTAACGGAGAGCCTGGCTCAAAAACTGGCCTGGTGCCTCTTGGGAAAAGTCCACAAGAGAGATAGAAATCTGCGCATACAAATAAATGTGTCTGGTCTCAGCTAATTATCTCTAGTTAATGGAAGGAGAGGGGCACTGCCCTCCAGTATCTACAGTAAGAGGAGAAAAAAAAATCCCTGAGATGGTTCCCTTGTCGGTGAGGGGTCCTACACAGAGAGCTGAGCCTAGAGCATTGACTGTTAGCAGGCTAAAGCCAGATAGAGGACCCCACTGAGCAAAAGGTGAATAGCAATTAGACAACATCCAGGGAGTTACAGGCAGCCAGTTGCAAAAAGCACTACCTGGCCACCCCTGCGATCAGCCTCTATCTTCTGTTTCCATGGTGCGCACACATTGCACCTTGTGGTTTTGAGAGTGGCAGCCGGACGCTGATGGAAATAGTGGGATAACCTGTTGGAATCATCACTCGGCGCTTAGAAAAGTGCATGTCTGTGCATTGCGCATGGACTAATTAGTTGGCAATAAGATCTGTTCATTGTGGTAACTATTCCTTTGAAAACGGCGTCTTTAATAAACACTTGGAATATCTGAGTGGAAAATTTATCTTTGGCTTTTAAGAGATGAGGGAAAATAATCTGGCCCTTTTCCTTGTCTGTTCTGCTTTGTGCAAATGATCCCAAAGCAGAGCCTGCAAGGCTAGCCAGGCAAATCTAAGCTTTTCGTGACTCCCGCTGCACAACTCCTTAAACAATAATGCTTCCTCTGTCTTCTGGTACTGCCATCCAACACCCAGGCACCATTTGGCTGCTTTGCCTTTGATTTGGCCGTTTCCCACCGCTTTGTCCTAGTACACCAGTGTGGGCTTAGGGGCAAGCCTGTGTACAATTAGGCAGAGCTCATCACTGTCTCCCAGTGCAGGCTTGAGAACTTGGTAATGATTGGGAAAACTCCGGTAACAGTGAAGAAGTTGGTAACATCTTCAGTCTTCTGTTAGCTTTTATTCTAGTATTCACCTTAAAATCCTAAAAACTTACCTGTTCAAGAGGATGAATAAATGACCTCGATCAGTTGGGGGGAGAAAAAAAAAAAATCAGCTAAGATTTAACAGTATCACCCAACCTGAAGAGGTCTAATTCTGGCGTTCAGTAAAGTAGTGTGAAAAGATTATTTTCACACCCATGGGAATTGTGACAGGATTGCAGAATTTCCCCATTGTAATGGAAACATCCCCCTTCCATGCCTTCTGCTGACTTAGCCTGTGGACTACAGCTCTGGCTGTCAGTGCAGCAAATAAGGAGAAGGAAAAAAGGGGTGAGAAGGAAAGTGCATGTGGGGAACCCTCCGACGCACTAAGCCACGGCTTGTGACACCAGAGGGCAATGTTCTCTTGCAATCTCTCTTGTGGGACAAAAGCAAAAGCCTGAAGAATCTGCATCACAGGCGAAATCTCTTCTGAAAAAAAGACCACGGTTTTCAACGAGCAAATCTGTACTATCAGTTTTGAAGCTTTGTTACACAGAATGCTTTGATTAAGTTTTAGGGTGGCTCATCTGTGCAATGCCAGCAAACATGCAACGTCAGGGAAAGATGAAGATCTCCAGCACGTGTGTGCTCAGGGTAAACACGGCATAACCCCCCCATATTCACTTCTTTTCTTTGAGTGCACAAAATATTCACAGGTCTTACCTGGATCGAGCTGGGAAACAATTGCTCGTGTAGTGACTCAGTAATAATTAAGATCCTAATATGTTAATATGTGACATTGGAATAACAGTTAAAAAGCCATAGTGCCATGCTCTTCTTTTTTAGAAGTATTGAAAACAATCGTGCCCCCTTCTCTGCCTGCGCCATTTTCACAGTGGGTTTGTTAGCTTCAAAATTAAGTGAGATGAAGTGATGCAATCTCTCCTCCAAATGAAATAAGGCGGCACTGTTGGTGGCCTGGTCAGGGCCACGCTGGAGCCTGCTGGAGCCCCTGGGATGCTGCGTGTGCTCAGGCAGAGCCGATGCCCGGGGCGATGGGCACCCCTGCCTGCAGAACACGTACTAACCAGCTGGTTTCCGTGGTCCTTACCTGATGAATCAGAAGTAGACACCTAAAAATGAGGTCTGCAAAGGGATGAATGGTCAGATTTTTCTGAAGGGGCTGGAACAGAGAGGTGGAAATTAGCCAGCAGCATTTGGTACAGAGACTGATGGACCTGGCTTCTTCCTGAACGTTCTTAGAACTTTCTTTCCCCTCTGGGGGTGGCCCTAGTTGGACAGAGGTAGGCTGAGGAGGGGAGAGGAAGGGCAAGAGGAAGCCCAGAAAAGGGGAACAAAGGTGATTGAAGGTGTGTGATAGCTTGAGCACGGGGAATGCCTCCATAGATACGGCTGCTCAGCTCCAGAAAACAAAAATGAGAGGCAAAATAGAGGATGCATGGTGTGGAAAAGGTGAGAAGGCATGATGGTTTGGAGTTTCTCCTATTGAAAGGACTAAGGAGCATCAAGAGCAATCAGCTGATAATGGACTCAAAATAAACAGTGTCTCCACAGACATTGTGGATGCCAGAAGCTTACAAGGATTTGTGGAAAGCCATCGAGTACAGAAAATCCATTAAGGACTATATAACAAACAGATACCACCTTTGTCTCAAGGATTCATTAGCCACAAACCTGTGGAGCCGGGAGAGATGAGTGGGAAAGCAGCCCTGTAGGCTTTCCTTTTTTCTGTACTCTTCCACAGGGACCTGCTATGGGTCATGGATGGAGACAGCCCTGCAGGAGAGGGATAGCTCTATCTTATGAATTTAATTCTACTTGCTATTGTTTTTCCACTTTGTGCTGGATAGTGCCATTTCCCATTTCCTTTGGGTAGAGAAAGGGAGAATATGCATAACTTTAAAGGTTAGAGGTTCTTCTTCTGCCTCCCCTGGCCATCCACAACTGCGTCAAATTCACATTATCACTTTGTCTTAATTATCACATTATCTTCTAGGGGATTTCAAATATCTTCTTGAGGCTTGTGAGCTTTACTGACCTCACTTGTGAGCAGGAATTATATAAAAAACTTTGAAAGAGAGACTAATTAAAACTCAGCAGATAAATGGAAAAGGGGGATAAAATGGAATAAGGATTGGTCAGAAGCACATTGTGTCCGGCTATTCTGATTCCTGTCTTATCAAAGAAGATTGGTAAAAATCTTCATTCATGTGTCTGGAAAAAAAAGAGAGATGATTCTGTAGACAAAAGCAGTAGATCAAATCTATCTGACCTTGAGCAAAGCATCTAATGCAGTGTCACATGGGAAGTTATTAGCTAAAATGGTGAAGATGGAGATTGTTACAGAAACCGAGATGTGTTAAGGAGGTCTGTCAAAGCGAGATGACAATGAGTCCTGCTGTGAGGTAAATGATCAAGCTGAAGGAGGTTACTAGACAATTTCCTCAAGGACTAGTCTCAGGACAGATCTTATTTAATATTTCCAATAAAGGCCTTGGCGTAAAAGACAGGAGCTTGAAAATGAAATTTGTTGAGAGATATAGGAAGCATCTGTAGTGTATGGCAGTCCTGGAGTCTTGTGCATTAACACAGAGCGATCTTGAGGACAGAAAGGTAGAAATGAATGCGCTAGGAGACAGATGAAGAACTCATATCTTGGCATACGTCTATGTTATGAGTGTACGAGGATCTCAGTGGTGGGAAAGGACATTTGGGAGAACCTATTTTACTGTAAGAGATCAAAAGAGGTTGGCTTAGTTAGAAAAGTAAAATGATGGTTCTGATGGGGGTGGAAGAGGATGGTTGTATCCTATAAGCGTGTCCCAGAGGAGATTGCTGGGATCCGAGAAGAACTAGTTTAACTAAACGATGTGTTTGTGACAAAGCTATTTGGGGATGAACCAGTCATAAATCAGTTGCAGCTGCAAAATGGAAAGATTTTGTACCATTTGAAGATTCTAGAAAGACTAGTGGGGCCAAAAAAATACCTAGTTTTAATATGATACTTGGTAAGTTTCTATTATTGATTATATGATAACATCTGCTCATAGTGACTGAAACTGGACTCGGTTGCTCAAAAGTCCTCTTCCAATCACAGAATCGCATAATCACAGAATGGCAGGGGTTAGAAGGGACCTCTGGAGATCATCTAGTCCAACCCCCCTGATAAAGCAGGTTCACCTAGAACAGGTTGCACAGGATCATGTCCAAGCGGGTTTTGAATATCTCCAGAGAAGGAGACTCCACGACCTCTCTGGGCAGCCTGTTCCAGTGCTCTGCCACCCTCAAAGTAAAGAGGTTTTTCCTTATGTTCAGATGGAACTTCCTGTGTTCCGGTTTGTGGCTGTTGCCCGTTGTGTCATTGTGCACCACTGTAAAGAGTCTGGTCCCATCCTCCTGACACCCCCCTTTTAGATATTTACCAGCATTGATAAGATCCCTTCTCAGTCTTCTCCAGCCTAAACAGGTCTCTCAGCTTTTCCTCATAAGAGAGATGCCCCAGTCCCCTCATCATCTTGGTAGCCCTCCACTGCACTCTCCAGTAGTTCCCTGTCTCTCTTGAACTGAGAAGCCCAGAACTGGACACAGTACTCCAGATGTGGCTTCACTAGGGCAGAGAGGGAGGAGAACCTCCCTTGATGTTCTGGCCTCACTCTTCTTAATGCACCCCAAGATACCATTGGCCTTCTTGGCCACAAGGGCACATTGCTGGCTCATGGTGAACTTCTTGTCCACCAGGGCTTCCAGTTCCTTCCTCACAGAGCTGCTTTCCAGTGGGTCAACCCCTAACCTATACTGGTGCATGGGGTTATTCCTCCTTAGTTGGAGGACAATACACTTCTTCAACTTCATTTGGTTCCCCTTGGCCTAACTCTCCAGCCTGTCCAGGTCTCGCTGAATGGCAGCACAGCCTGCTGGCAAGTCGGCCACTCCTCCCAGTTTTGTATCCTCAGCAAACTTGCTGAGGGTATATTCTATCCCTTCTTCCAGGTCTTTGATGACAGTCCTACGACCCGTTCAATCATTTGGTTATAGGCAGTCTTGCTTTTACTCAAAATGTACTAAATTATTTAATTCATATACACCAGGTTCAACAGAGACAGTTGCCATCCCCAATGCCTGCTAACACAATAGCTGAGATACACTCCCAGGTAGGAATTGAATCAGGTCTCATACCATCCTTGGAAAAATAAATAAATGTAATTAGGCAGAACCTTCACTCTTTTCTCCTTCCAAATTATTCTGCCAGCATCTTAGTACTGTGTTTATACTTTCAAGCCAGACTGAGATTAAAGGTGCACCAAGCTGGTGTAGTGTCACAGACTGTAGGGCCAGAACAGATTGCTTGGGTTAGCTGCTCTGATCTTTGGCATTTTTCAAGGCTGTGTGGTACATTTTGTTCACTACCTTATCCTACAACGTCTCACCTGATAGCAATGACCTTCAGAGCTTTTCTTGACCCTTGCCAGAAGAACCGGGTAACTTCTATACAGCAAAGATTTTAGTAAAAGAGTTCTTTTCCCTGTTTATGAGATGTCCTTAAGTTGATTTATGTTCCTAAAATATTTCATTCAAAGTCCTTCAGTGCTGCTGACATATTTAAAACTAAGAACTTTTTGTATGGGACTTACTACTTCTGCTGATCTGTAGTTTGATATTCAGAATTTGTGTCATGATATCGACTAGATATTATAAGGCTGGCATCATCTGTGATAAGGGTTTTGATGTTGCTGCTGTTCCCTGACTGGATGGGTCACAAGCCATCCAAACACTTTCAAAGAACTACTGACCACTTCCCAAAGAAACACTTCTGTATTTGGGTGGGGTTTTGTAACACATTTCCTTTCTGCAAGCATCTTTGGCTACAGAAGTGTTCTGCAGACCAGTGTTCACTGAAAATTATGGCTGCTACCCTAATGCTGGTAACACTGAAACGGGCCCCGTGTTTTACTCTGAACATTCAGTTGCAAGCATCACCTTGCTCAGCTTCACAGTTTTGTAGCATTGCTGTTGGCATGCTTAGGCAAAACGTTTTATCATCAGCTTTGGTGTTTCTTTATCTTTTTAGCTCGTGAGTGTGTGAATATTACCTTTTTCCATATAAATTGTTCCCTTGAACAGATGCTGATCAGACTTGCTGCTCTCCTGGGTGATTGCTATTAAGTTGTATCTGATGATCTTGATGTAAGACCTTCAGTACGCTGACTTCCACTGGCGTTGGCCATGATACACGATGAGAGAAAGAAATCAGCACCTGACTTTCTGATATCTGTGGAAAGCGCCTACGATTGTTTTATGTAAATTAACATTCACACCTATAAATACAAGTTAATCTAATTCTTCATTGTTCTCAAACTGTGGGTGTGATTAACACATTCAAATGAGAATCTTGTTTGTTTAGTTTTACATGTGTCTTGCGGAACTCGGAACAATGGAAGAAAATTACATCAAGTCCTGCTTTGCTGCAACTCCCAACTCCTCAGGAAAAAAAAAAAACCCTTCAAGAACAGAGACATAGCTGCTTGTTCTGTGGAGATTCAGAACAATACTGCTTCCCATCTGTTGAAATATAGTAACAAGACTACATGGCACACTTCCACGGGATTTTTGTTTATTCCAAACACTGTACCAGAACCAGAATCCTTTGAGGAATGGGAAGAATAAAATAGCAGTGGGTTTTCGGTATGAGAAGAGCAAGATTGTCTATGTGAGCGAAAGTGAGAAGGAAAGCAAGGAGAAAAATGAGCTGATAAAACTGGTGGAAATTTCTGAGCATGGATGACACTCCTCTTTGGCACATAAAATTTTTTAGATGACTAATGCCCTGTTTTTGGCTGGGCTGGACTTAATTTTCTTCCTAGTAGCTGGTGCCGTGCTGTGTTTTGGATTTGGCGTGAGAATAATGTTGATAACACACTGATGTTTTAGTTGTTGCCATGTAGCACTTATCCCATGGACTTTTCAGCTTCCCGTGCTCTGCCAGCGAGCAGCTGCACAAGAAGCCGGGAGGGAGCATGGCCAGGGCAGCTGACCTGAACTAGGCAAAGGGATATTCCATGCCATAGGACATCATGAGCAGTAAATAAACCTGGGGGAGTTGGCCAGGGGGATGGATCAGTGCTCAGGGACTGGTTGAGCACCAGTCAGCAGCTGGTGAGCAACTGCACTGCGCATCACTTGTCTTTCTTGGGTTTTATTTCACTCTTTTTTTGTTGACTTCCTTTTAATTACTACTATTATAATATTTTACTATTGTTATTATTATATTTTATTTTAGTTATTAAACTGTTCTTACCTTAACCCATGAGCTCTACTATATTCCAATCCTCCTTCCCATCCCACTGGGAAGGGAGGAGTGAGTGAGCACCTGCGTGGCGTTTAGTTGCTGGCTGGGGTTAAACCACAACAACTAGTATTTTTAAAACCTCCTTGGGATAATCTCTTAGTGAAGATACGTACTGAATTCAAAGATGAAGAGCTGAGTGAAGACCCCCCATCATATATCTTCTCTCGGACTGTCTGTTTGCAAGTCTTCAACGTACTCCTGTGTCTAATACAAGAAAGGTGGCTTCAGTTGTCACCTAAGAATCTTAGCTAGTCACATCCGTGAACTATGTATGTGCTGTCTGCCTGCTCCCATAGTGGCTCATGGCTTGCTGCTTGCTTCAGGTGCTCCTTAAGCTCCCAGATGACTACATCACCATGTGGAAAGTTTTCCAAGGAATCTGTTCCTCACAATGTCCAGACCTGCAAACCACTAAGGGCTGAGCAGCAAGGCCCCAAAAGGTAAGTGCGATACTTAGGGCATATAAACTCCAGTTTTGAAAGGTTCTAGTC
This sequence comes from Bucorvus abyssinicus, assembly GCA_009769605.1. Lineage (NCBI taxonomy): Eukaryota > Metazoa > Chordata > Aves > Bucerotiformes > Bucorvidae > Bucorvus > Bucorvus abyssinicus. Next base: position 35,052,158 of record CM020031.1, read on the forward strand.
TTGCCCTGGCTGCTTAGACCCTGCAGTAGATACTTCTGGCTGTAGAGCTGCAGGCTCAGAGTTTGTTTGCAGCTGTCTTCCAGACGGCTGTAGGTAAAGGTAGCACGGAAGGAAGAATTATTTCAAACATCTCTTCTGGCTAGTGTAGAACTATTCCCAGACAATAACTCGCCAGATGCTGATTTTTCTCCCTTGTCCCTTCTGTCTTGTCTTTCCTAGCATTCACTTTGCTGCTACATCCTGTAGTGGTTCTCATTGCCTCCTCCCTTGCTGTTGTCCCTGATGTGATCCAGTTATGTGCTTGAGCGAGTCAGAAAGGATGCTGCCTGTGCCAGAATCAAATATTCTCGCGGAGGCTTAAAATCCTGTAGCCATTGGCTCCTGCTGCAGTTACCACGATGCAGACAGGAGCAAAGAAAGAAGGCAGCTGAGTGTTCAGGGATGCTTAAACTTACCAGAGTATGTTTTCACTGGGAGCAGAAGGAAAAGTGATATTCTGTATCTCCCCAGGAAATAGCTTTATTTGCACACTGCATACTAACTGTTTATCCTGTGTTTCCTCCAACCCTTACCTGGGGGAATATACCCAAAACATAATCTCATACCTCCCAACAAACAGCGACTGAAGCTTTCTTTGTTCTTTCATGATCTTCAGAGGCTGCAAAACAGAAGCCTTTCAGACAGCCCCCCGTAAAGCCGCTGTTCTCTTTGCCTTTATTTCAGTGTCTACAACCATAGGTAGGGATTTACGGTTTAGTCTGTGCTGCTTCTTGGTGTTTGAAGTTCTTGTAACTCGGATGCAAAGCACCGGAGAGAGAATCTACAGAGATAATGTGCAGTGCGGAAAGGAGAACTTCTCTTCTTGCGAGCTTTCGCATCTTGGAAGATGTGGGTAAGCGGGTTTATATTCCCTGCCAGAGGGGGTACTGACTCCTTGACACAATTCACAGATGCAACAAACAGTCATGAGACGGAGAGCGCCGGGTAGTGGAGAGGTCATTAGCCCAGCAGATGAACTGCTGGCGGTGGGTCTCGCCTCCCCCTCCTGTCTGGCATTCCATTGTGTTTTCGATCAGATGCAACAAAGCGCTCTGCAGGCCCTTCTCTTCGATGAGGATGCTGTTTGTTTTCTGTGCTGCTCTTTTTCTCCATGTTCCTTGCCTTAAGACTGCTTCAGAATAAACAGTGACAGGCCAGAAGCCTTGTCTTATCACCGTAGTAATAAAAACAGATGGCACTCGGAATCAAAAATAAGGGGGTGGAGAAGAAAATGGGATTTTAGGTTGAGACTTGGGAGGGATGCTATACCTGCAGGCTGAAGCACTGAGGTGTGCAGCAAAAGCGTTAGCCGTGATAGCTGACGTTTCACCTTGAATATTTTAGTCTACAAATGTTTGTTCCAGTGTATCTCTCAACTCACATGAGATCAAATGCTGTTTGGTAATTAATTTGACAATAAGCAAAAATCCATCAATAACTTGCGTGTTTGTGAATATCTATGCTTTGCTCGTTCTGTTTCTCAGAGTAAAGTCACTTTGATAAGATATATGCAGTCCTTGATTTTAAATATAAAGTTTTAAGTATAAAGATCTGAAGCTGGAAATGAACATGAGTAAACAATATAAATTTTATATATTATGTAAAATTGGTTTTATACTTTTATTTTTGTCACCTTAAAGTATTGGAATTCTGATTAATTTGTTAATGGTACTGGGAGGCTTTCTTATCAGTGCAAGTAGAAATTACATACTTAGAAATTTTGTGCCTTTGGAAATCTGTTTCTCTACTTCGGAGCTCAGTAATAATGAGTAATTTTCTATATATGCCATAGCACAGTAATTGTGCTATTCTGAGCCTGTTATGTCCAGATTAGATTAAACAGAGAAAATTAGTTCTTATCATAATGCTTCATTAAAATTTTAGAAGAAGAACAATATCAAATGAGAATTTGACTTTATTATCTGCAGAAATATGAAGGCAGTTACATTTATGCTATTTATCATATCCAATTAGACTGTGCTTGTGAAAACAGAAGAGTTAGCCTTCAGTCTTCAGTGTGGCTTTGCATAAACATATGTGATATTTTCCCACACGAATTATCAGCCCACAGCCTGTGCATCACTGAAGTCACATTTAACATCAGGTGAAGAGCTCATGTGATTCATGGGTGCTACCAGTGGTGACAAATTTCACTCTTGGAGATTAAAGTCTTGCATATTTGTGTTGTTTTTGAAGCGGCTCCTGCTGACTTTAAAGTCAGGGGAAGATTAGCCATTCATTTCACAAGCCAGGAGAGTCAGACTCTTAACTTTGTACTTTGATTTGCTTTTAAATCTACCCCTGAAGTGTGAATGTCTATACTTACCAAAATCATTCTGGAAAGCTCCTGGAAGGAGAGCGCTCTGTTTTAACAGTAGCTATGGCTTCTGGAAGGGAGAGGGGAAAGGCTCGAGGAATCACTCTTGGGCAGCAGCTCCACAGACTTTGCGCAGCAGCAAAAGAATTCTTTTAAGCAATTAAACACCAATCCTTTAATAGGTGATGTGCTTTCATGTGCTCTTAAATTTCATAAACTGTCAAATTAGGGATTCAATAGTAAGTGGTAAATTGCAGTCCTTATTTTAATAACCAGCAATTAGTCCAGCAAATTACGGGGTTTGATCTGCCAAAGCAGTTTTGGACACTAACAGACAAATAGTGAGATACCTAATGATCATAATGAGACTAAGCTCAGACATTTTCCTGTGGTACTGTTAGTGAAAAGTGTTTAGGTGGTGACAACGCTGCAGTGTTACGGTCCTGGACTGGTCTCCAGGCAGCCAGCTCTGCCCCATGCTCGTTATTCCCAGTAGCTGGACCAAGAAAATGTAGGACTGGTTTTCCTCAGCTGTGCGGGCTTTGGCTCAGTCTGCCACGCAGCCAGGAGCTCATCTGATGTTCTAGTCTGGAGCCAGGTCATCTTTTAGGCCTCATTTTCCTTCTGCCCCAGCCTACAGGTTTTGTCATGTATGTATCTATATGGGTGCCTTTCTTGAGCTGCTCATCACTAGCTTGTCCCCACAAGCACTTGTAGCCCAGTCTTTCAGAGATCAGCTACTACTTCCCTCAGTACACAAGCTAGCCCAAGATGTCATATAGTCTTAAAATGTGACAAGAAATCATACTTAAACGAACAAACAAACACCCGCCCCCCAAGCAACCCAGCCCTGGAAGAGCACGCAGCTCCTTGTCTGGCGTATTATGATGATAGCTCCTTTGGATCAGGGCGTTTCGTGTCCACATTTTGTTCCGCACACTGACAGCCTGTGCGAAATTCTGTTACTACCGAACGGAAGAAGCACATCTGGTTAAACTCACACGAAAAAGAGCCTGCCAATGAAAAATATATATCTTTTAAAACTTAATCTGTAACAAGTTTCTTACCTGCAGGGCAAAATACCTCAGATGTGAAGATTTTTCTTGGAAGAAGCCTTGTAACAAAATGCGTCAGGGATTTACATAATTCCTTTCAAACACAAGCATTTAAGGAAATCAGCTATTTATTTATTTTTGGTGGCACTCCACTTTTCTGTGAACGTTAACACAGTTCTTTGCACTGGCTGGTGTAAGAGAAAAATAGCTGTCCTCATTTACTGCTATTTCCCCCCTTCCTTGGAGAAAGATCGACCGTTTGTAGAACAGACATACCTATTTTAGCATCCTTGATAGAAGGTGGGAAGGAAAGAAAGAACCTCCAAATGATATGCACGTGGCATCACTGGAAAAACTACCTTTTTATTAAAGAGACTCCATATTGTCATTTAAAACTATAACACTCAACTTGGATCTACATCTTCGTGACAGCAAGGGATACGTTAAATACGTTACCACTAAAATATAAAGCACTAGTGAGGCTATCAAATATACTGAAACTCCGTTTGGAGTCATGGCACTTTAATACAAGCAAGACATTTTTACCTTTTGTGGAGGATAGAACTTGGAAATTTCTTAGATATTTTTTAAAATCAGGTTTATGTGAGAAAATCCCCTTAATTTTAGTGACATGACATAAAATCTAACGGCTCTACATATCCTCCAGTTTCAAGAATATAAATGACTTCTTAGGCTCAGTTAAAGAGGGCAGACTAATTCCTCTGCTCCTCTCTCAGTCTTCAGCTCAACCTGCTGATAATCTCTCACTGAACTGAATCTTCTATCAGTTACCACATGATAGTAAACCCACAGGCTATATTCCCCGATCCTGCAATACTCATAAACTTTATTTTAAGTTGCTATTCAGACTTCTGAAGAACAGCAGTGACATTCTGAATGTGACATATTAATGATTGGCTTACTCATCTCAAAAGTTTCCACGATGTTTTTGTTACTGGTTTTTTTGTTTGCATTATCTGTAGCTGATTTCGGCTTCCTCAATCTCGTCACCTCCTCTCAGCTGTGCCTGGGCCCTGGTGTGAGCGGCGGGGCTCCGCTTCATCCTGCTTGCACCTCCCAGGGCAAAGCAGCCCTTCATGGGTGCGTAAAGCATCTGGGATTCTCCGAGTGTGGTATGAGGCAGCCCCTGTCCAGCCGGAGGATGCATCCTCACTGGAGCAGGAGCAGAGCCGACCTGCCTGGTTTGGTGATGTGCATACTGGTAGCATCCAGATGGTGGATTTTGCTGGCTCCGTCCCTCATTTCTGGTTTAAGCAATTATTAGAGATTGGTCTCTTTTTCAACACAGATTAAAGGGTTAGGAGATAAATCTCCTCGATTCTCAGTGTAAAAAAAAATACTTTCTTTTCCCACCAATTAATCTCCTAGCTAATGAATGGCCCTGTCTTCTTCCAAATCTGACTGAAGCATATATTTAACTGCAATCTAATAGAAATGCAACACACCTTTTTTTTTCCCCTTTTTTTAAAGCATCATATTTATTTTAATATTATTATTTAGTATCAACTTTGTAATGGAGCTGAAAACTTGCAAAAGCTCAAGCTTCAGCTCCATTGCAACTGAAAATGTTTGCATAAGCATTGGTGTAAAAGCCCCAAACATGGCCTTTTGTGATTATCATTTTATGTATAAAAAGGAGTTTACGCTCAAAATGCTATCAGGAATCATGGGATTAAACAGAACGAAAGTAATCCAGTTTTGCACTGGAAAATCATGCTAAAACCAACAAAAAATCTAGGATTAGCTGTGGACAGTGTTTTTAGTGTATTTTAGTGCAGATCATGGAAGTGTGGTGTACTTAGTCATGCACAGAGTCCTGTTAGCTTCAGTGGGACTCCTGGGAAGAGTGAACGCTCATTCTACCTGTTTGGGGTTTGTAACATCTTATTTAATGAAGCTTTAATAAACACATTTGTGTAGCACGTCATTGGTGTTAAAAATTACTGTATATCATAGTGACACGAACTCTGTCTTGCACAGAGAATCTTCAGGGGTTTTATGGGCAGAGAGAAAAGCATTTAAATATTATTAATAGCTTGTAAGCAATCATTTGTATCTATAAATATAATTACTCTTAATGGAAGAAAAGGATTTTTATTAGTCTTTTTATATGAATAGCCCTACTATTTTTTTCATCCACTTATGCCACCGGTTTCTTCCTCATTTTTTCCCTCGTCCTTCATTCATTATAAAACCTTCTCCTGGACTCCAGATACCCCCTTTTAATACAGGGGTTTTTGCTTGTTGGTTGGTTTGTTTTCTTGCTTGTTTATTTTAGATATAACTCCGGACATTCTCATCAGTTGGATTCCTACCCAAAGGTTAATCTCTCCTGTAAACATTTATGCTCTTTCAGTCATCTCCTTATATACCACCACATTCAACAATGGGCCACCGGTTCCTGTCCTTTTTACAGCTACCACTTCCAAGTTATCAACTATTTCCGTCACTCCAGTATAGTTACAAAATTGAGTCCTTATTGGTATATCACTACAGTGCTTATGTTAGTATTTGAATGCCATATAAATGTCCTGTTCATTGCACATAACTTATCCCTAAGCAGGTGTACGCATCCTTTTAGATTCTGCCACAGGCTGTGTAAATGTGCTTCACAGAAGAACGATGGACAGAACGAGAATATTCATGACTCCTTGCCAAAATACTCGTAAGCGTTTATTGTTCCCATACCGATACCAGAAATAGATGTCCTCCTCTCTGAGCACCCTGGGGGCAGAGGCAGTGAAATGCTTTGGATGCGACATTCGGCAGCAGGATACGCGATGCCGGCGCTGCAAGGAGCTGCAGGGATAGCTGCCATTTGGCCAAGGCAAACCAGATACAGAGCAAGAGCGTTCGCACTGATGATTTGTCGCAATGATGTGCTGGCTGCTTGAACACAGTCCTTGAGACAAACTGAAGCCCAAGTCACGTAGATGTGCGGCCCTCTGTAAGAGGTGACCAAAGTCTCAGAGGACTATATTTTTCCTGCGCGACTCAGGAAGACAGCGTTGTGTCTTTTCTAGGTGGCGCGCTCTAGCGCATTGCACTTTTTCCTATTTGGCACCTTCTTTCAAGTACGCTGTCAGAATATTGCTTTAGACTTAACGTATTATTTCACTTGGTCCATAACTAACAAAGCTTTTCACACTTCTGTCGCATTTCACACAGATCACTAGATAAGATGACTGAGAAAAGCCCTCTTGATTGAATGATTAGTGAGATGCCTATTAGTAATCTTTACAGGCTGTTATCCATTAGAAAGAAATCTCTTTTTTTTTCTTATTTCCCATAGAAAAACATAAAAATATTAAATTGAAGTTGGAGGAAAATGAAAATAAGTGTCATTTGGAGTCCATTCTACCTCAAACAAACAGTTTTAATGCGTGTTTGTGTTATTTAACACTTTTAAATATTTGAACTTCCGAAGCAAAAGCAGCGCAAGACCAAACACTTGAATATTTCCATGTTCTCTCTCCCCTCTCTTCAGTACAGGGCTACTCACTAAATTTAAGCAGAACCCGTAAGTCATTTCAGTCCCTTGGGAAAGCTCATTTTTTATGGAAAATGTACTCTTCACTGAAGAGCTGCATGAACTCCTACGTGACTTAAGTTCGAGCAAGAAAGTAGAAAAATCCGTTTAAAAGCTGTGTCTTCCACCCAGGATTGTGTCCTGTCAGTGTTTTGGAAAAGCAGGACTTTGTGAGCTGCGGAGCGCTGCTTCGCTCAGTGAAGATACTCAGCCACAGCCCTCAAGATTAGGCTGCATGTAAGATTATGCCAAACTAGCTTTGGTGAACCTGCGTCTGCCTGCAGCACCGTCCTGAATCATTTCTGTGAGTGGAATCAATATATTGTGAAATAAGTCAGGTAAGAAAATAGATGAGAAGGAATTTGTGCAAATTTGTCCCCACACATCATCATGTTGAAGAATATGCTTTTTCTCATCTCAATCTGCTGTTTGATTAAATGAAGAAAATTGCTTCTTTCATACTCTGTAACTTTAGCTGATTCTGTTTGCCCCCACCCTCCACCTACCCAGAAAAACTATTCCTGAAGTGTAAACGAAGCTTTTGTATGTGGCTGAGAAGACTGATGAATCTGGAGGTGCGAATAACTGTCAGGTAGTATAGACCAAGGTGTTTAAGTGAGAAAGGCAAGCCTCCTCAAGCAAGAGTGGACAGTGATGCAGATAATCCACACACTCTTTTGCCCTCGTGTTCTCTGGAGTTTCTTTTCCTTCTGGCCCACGTAGCAGAAACGAGAAGTGTTGATGCTGTCGTTACCTGTCCCTGCGCACCTGTGAAATCTCTACAGTGTTGCCTCTGTAGTAAGATGCTTTCTGCCTGTGCTCCTGGAGGACGGGCGGCGTGAAACTCAGGCTCCAACTACCTCAGTGCTGAACTTCTGTTAAGGTGATTAATTACCTGCCTATGAGAAAGCTTAGGCACAGGTAGCCGGCATCATTCTTGTCTGGACACACACAAACAGTTGGAGCACCACAAGCTCACAGCAGGGGGCCCTGTGCCCATTTTGCCCTTGGTTTCCGTAAGGGACTTGTCTGCGCTGGGTTGGCTTTGGAGGGTGAGCTTTCCGCATCCAAAGACAGGGCAGGGGGCTTGCAGAGGAGCCAACCACAAGAATCCTTTGCCGCGCAGTCTTCTTCCTCCCTGGTAAGCATGCACAAGAGTTGTTTTCTCCTGCCCAAAATGAAAGTTAAATGCTCTATAGATACATATCAAGTGGCAAATCTGTCCTAAATGGGTGTACAACAGCTCAGAACAATCTGTGTTATGGTGCTGCAGGCTAGTGGGAGGCAATACCAACCTGGTCTCCCGAGTCAGAGCCCAAGCACTGCCCTGTCTGGATGCAACAGGCTGAAACAAGGCCCAGATACCTGTTAGTGTCACCAGCATCTCTTTCTTTTTTTTGAAAGGACAGCCTAGAGGTAACTTCATCCAACAGAGATGCAAGTTTGAGTGTTCCACTCCCAGTGGTAGTTCGTCACCCTTTAATGTGGTGGCCTGAATGCATGATGGTGGGCTCAGCCAAGCCTGGGGGAAAGCAGCTGTCTGGGACCTGAGACGCTCTCCCAGGTGCTGCTTTTACATCTCCAAGAGACTGTCATTGCTATGGACATATCTTCTGTTTCTCTGTCCTGTAGCAAGTCAGATTGTTCTCCAGATCTTTCCGTATGAGAACTTCTCTCTGCTTATGGCTCCAAGATGGAAATAACAGACTAGAGGATGGGGAGGCGGTTTGCTCTAGTGATTCAGCTTGCATTTGTAATGTGAAGTGAATGGTTACTGGGAGAATGCTTCCCAGTGTCTGAATGACACTGCTGATCCACCAGATCAAGTAGCAGTGGAAGACAACACCTCTTACCTCTGTGAGTTTCCAGTGCCCGGGCTGAGGAAAGCGCCTAGGCTAGCTGCAGGAAAAAATGACTCTCTACATGTAATATCTCTCTTTCACTTGTATCTTCAAGTAACGAGCCCCATGGGACAAAATAATGTTATCATCTGGTACTGCTGTTGTCTGGTACTTTAATACAAATTCACAAGATTTTTTTTTTTTTTTTAATAGGGCATTATTCCTGTTTGTAATGTACATACAGTCCTCCTGTTCAAAATGTTTTGTTCTGAAATACCAGAAAACAGCCTGCAGTATCCTTATCATCAGAGAGAGGATTGACAAATAAGAAAGGAAGTGTGCAGCCTACCTGTTTTGAATCAAAGAGAATACCAAACTAATCATGTGCAGAAGTGACAAGGCTGTGGTGGAACACAGGAATGACAACTGAACCATGAGTGTATATGAAAGCACGCTTGTGGGATTGTAGTTGCTCATTCCGTAACAAGTGATCCTGAGAAAGATGAGAAATCCTTTTTGACGTGTTAGATGGGTGTCTCAGGCTTTAGAGTGAAAAGCTACATTTGTAAGATTAAAAATTACAGCCCTCTTCGAGGCACTGAAGTGATTTATGATGACTCTTTTAAAGGTCTCTGTCACAACTCCATTGATCTTTGTCACTTTAAACACTGACTTCAACAAACTGACCTGTAAGGAGAGTTTTCTTTTGTCCTCAACTACAACTTCGATTAAGCTCTGATTATGAATTGCAATAAATAGCAAAAAATAAAATCAAAATTAATTTAAAAATAAAAGAGTTAATAGTTTCCTCTGATGTGTGGAATCAAGCTTATGATTGCATGAAAAGATGCTGTCAGGCTCTGGTTCTTCATGGAAAGGTCTGTGAATTCCAAATCTTACTGCAGTAACTACTTGTTAGAAAATTTGTATTGTTTATCCTCATTATTAAAATTTTTCTGCTGCTTATCCAGCAAGCAGAACTTAGATTATCTGTTGTTTGTGGTGTAAAACATCATTTGAGAGCTAACTCTCACTGAGAGTAAATATGTTTACAGAAAATTAGGCATAAAGATGGCTAATGCCATAGAAATGCCCTGCTTGAAATCCAGAGCCCATTCTTTGCTAACTGGTCACTATAGCCAGACTTAGACTTAATCCAGAAGTCCTCTGCTGCATTTGGCTCGGGAGCTTGTACCCACAGGAAGCTACAAGGGCTGGAGAGTGAGTGTGTGAGCGGACTTCCATGAGTTCTGGTTCAGGCGAAACAGCAGTGTGCAGATATAACAGGGTAAGGTCTGGGCTACCGTGAGCATCCCTGCACGTCTGGCTCCCGAGATCAGTTATCCATGTGCAGTCACTGCCTGACGCGTGGAGATTTGGACTGAGACGACAGATGTTGGGCCAGTTAATGGGATTGCTTTCAAACCAGCCTATAGTTCTGAGTCTTAAATCAGTCCTGAATTTGCAAGTTAAGTTATCCCTAAGTTTCCCTAGCTGCAGCTATTTTTAAACCAGTCATTGCAATACAGGCTACCTATGTGTGTTACTGGGAGAGGCTCACATCTGGCATAGGCTAAGTACATTCAGGATGGTTGAAGAGCAGCTCCACACGACTGGGCAATGTGGATTTGCAGCCCAGAAAGCCAACTGTATCCTGAACTGCACCACAAGTTTGGCCAGCGAGTCAAGGGAGGTGATTCTCTCCCTCTGCTCCATTCTTAGGAGATCTGTTGTGCTTCAGGATTTCGGCTCCAGGGCTGAAGGGGGGTTTCCCCCCTCCCCTTCCCAGCGCGCAAAAGCCTTTGGGGGGGAAGGGGTGTCAGTGTTGCAAAAATGCAGCCTGCCTCCAATTTCGCGCCTGCCCCTGCAGCCAAGGCACTCTTTTGAATAAACATATGTTTATATATTTATATGTTTATTCAAACCCACGTGGCTTTCCTGGCGCGCACTTTTCATTTTCAGTGTAAGGACGAAAACGGGAGAACTGCGAGCAGGCATCCTCAGGCCGGGGACAGTGAAAGATCTTCCGCACGGCAGGTCGCTTCTTCACCGATTACTGGCGGGGGCGGTAGGAAGAGCTGCCAGAAGGAAGGAGGGCGGAGTGGCTGAAGCCCCCAACTCTGCGCGGAGAGAGAGTAGCCGCTGGCGAGGGGGAGAAAGAAAGGGTCTCAAATGCTGAGACACGGAGGCTCCGCTGGAATGCGGGAAACCTAAAGCATCCCCCGGAGATCCGGTGAATCTCACGTTTTGCAGGGGGTGGAGCAGAGAGCCGAGACGCCCCCTGGAAAACTGGTAACTCTTAAGCTTTCCAGCCACTCAGAGAAAGACCACACGTTACCAAGAGAGTTTGTCCTGAAGAGTTCAACTTTGAACTGGTATCTATGAAGTTAAAAGAAAGAACTGCGTTCCCCCACTTTGGGTTTATCCTTTCCCCTCCCCCTCTCCGGCGTGGACTGTGCCTGAGGGTTTATAATGGGATATGGATGGAATGGGTGGAATATATATATATGTATAGACCTATTTGTGTATTCTCTCTTTTCTATTTCTGTCCTACCTGAATTTAAGGGATTGATTTATGGTTCTCATTTTTTTTTTTAATGAAATTAATTTTCTTTCCCCCCCTTAATCTGAGCCTGCTATGCTGTTTTTCTTTGCCTGTAGCTGTAAGCCCCATTGTTTCTTCCCAGCTCAAACACTTTGGTCCTTTTGTTTAGCTTTTGGATGAGATAACCTCTCTCTCCCTAAGGGCGATTTGTCACTTCTGCAACCTTTCAGTTCTTTCAAACCGTGACAGATCCCACCTAGAGTACTCTGTTCAGCTCCGAGGCCCCCAGTGTAAGAAGGACATGGATGTCTCCAGAGGAGGGCCACAAAGATGATGGAGGCTGGAGCACCTCCCCTATTAGGACAGGCTGAGAGAGTTGGTGTTGTTCAGCCTGGAGAAGAGAAGACTCTGGAGAGACCATGAGGTCTGCAACCTTCCAGCATCTAAAGGGAACCTACAAGAAAGATGGAGGGGGACTTTTTACAAGGGCATGTAGTGACAGGACAAGGGGTAATGGCTTTAAACCAAAAGAGGGTAGATTTAGATTAGATGTAAGGAAGAGATTCTTCACTTACATCTGGTGAGAGTGGTGAAGTTGTGATTGCCCCCGCCCTGGAAGGGTTCAAGGCCTGGCTGGCTGGAGCTTTGAGCAGCCTGGTCTAGTGGAAGGTCTCCCTGCCTGTGGCAGAGGGGTTGGAACTAGATAATCTCTTCCAACCCAAACCATTCTATGGTTCTGTGAAGATCCATTCTGAAGGAAGTACTGAGCACCTCATTGGTGTTACGCTAGTTAGTTGCCTTCAGTGATGAAAGTGACCTCTGTAAAAGACTAATACAATTTCAGTGGTTTGACTCTGTACTTAGAGGTGTAATAGGCTAACACAGATAGTTCTCCTTAGTGCTTCAATTAAACTCTAATTCTTAAAAGATGATTTGCAGAGGGTTAGCTACAATGGACTGTTTCCATCACGGAAAAATCTTCAAGGTGGAAAGAATAGTGAAAATGACCTTCCATTTTCTCATTTTGAGTGCAGTGGCATCTGGCTGCTGTGTGGGGCCACCACTGAGTACAGTCTCATTTTCCCTTGGAGACTTGCAAGTCTCCAAGGGAAAATGAGACTCCGCTCTGTTAAACATAGGCATTGTGTGTGCTTTTCTGCAGAATTAACTGCCCTTTGTAGGGCTCTGCTAGAGAAACACTTTTTCTTAGAAGTAATATCTTTTTCCCTCTCATTTCACTTTTTAAAAACTTATATTCTGTGAAAACTGGAAACTTTATTTATTTTTGAAAACACTGAAATTTTTAATCCAAAGAAAGACAAAGAAGAAAAATAGCATAACAGCTGGAATAATCTAATGGATGTTTTATATCTTAAGCCTCTTTGGTTTAAAAGGAATGCTCTCTCCCTTGAGATAGTCTTTCAGCAAAAAAATCTGAACAGAACCATCACTTACCTTAAAAATATAGGATGGTAACAACAATCTGAGGCTTTACGCTATAACAGTAATCTAACAAAACTGACACTGTCCTGCTGATTCACTGTTGGCATAGTCTTGCTACTAGGCAATCTTAAGTTCAAAGCAGAGGAAAAGTTTGTAGCTTTGAGGACTGCATCATGGTGCGACGGGTTCTCTGTGATGGTGCTGGTATTGAGCTGAAGGAGCCCTGCTACTGCCTCTAGTCAGCTGATTAGGGCAATATTTGAGAGCGTAGCCATTCAAGACAACGCTGTTTCACTGGAATAATGAAACTATCAACCACAAGACAAGGCTCACCTCTAACTCAAGGAGTCAGGTATTCGCCTTGGAATTTCTCCCCACAAAACAACAGACTAATCTTCATAAAGCATAGGATAAACAAGAGAGATAAATACAGAGACTGGTAGTTCATTAAGTGCTTTCTGCCTGCTTGGATAGCACCATGCGCGTACCATTGTATAGAGAATAACAAATGGTCAACAGCTAGTTTGTTTCCAAATTAATTTCCCTTCACTAAACTGGTTTCTTTTTATTAGGCATAAAACCCTTTTGTTTGGATCTGGAGTTTCATTCTGGAGAACGTTATCAGAGTTTGTTGGACGTGAAATGATCCCCATGGGAAAAATGGGAGAACATGATAAAAGATGCAATTATTTTCCATTTATTTTCTTTCAAAGATACCTAACTACTTTTGAAACAATTCCAACACTCCTGAAATAGAAATTTCATAAGTCAATGATAGGGAATTTGCAGCTAATGACTTTGAGGCAAGGAGTGGGGGTGAAAACTTCCTTGGATTTTATTTGTTAAAAATCAGTTTGTGAAGGAAATGTTGACTGGAATAATTTTCGTCTCTTGTGGTTTGTACTTTTCTGGCCCATTTTCTGATAGAAAAGCTTTTCTTGCCCATGCAGTCAACTTCTTGGATAACTGCAGTTTAGATAATCAGGGATGGGTATGAAAGTGGATGAAAACTGTTGTTCCAAACCCCATCTCTTTAATGAGTCCCTGTTCTATGGAGTTCCTTCTTATGTTTTCTTTGACTGTGTTACTCTGTCTGCCTTCAATTTATGTCTGCTTACACACAAACATAGCAAATGATGTCCGTGCATCTTGGTGAATGAATAAAGGCTTGTCCACCACACAACTCACTGAATAAAATACCCATGGAGCTGCGTTCAGAAAGCGGCAGCATGGAAGAGCTGGGACCTGAACACTGAAATCTTTGAGAGAAAGCCAAACGAGACGCTGAAAACTGATTAGAATGAAGGACTGCTGCGAAAACGTGCAGCAGAGGGAGGAGAGGTATTCAAAGCAGAGAAATGCAGCACAATAGCCTCTGAGTTCTTTACTGTGTAATCGAGGTGTCAAAAACTGTGAAAGCAACTAATGTGGGTTAGTAAAAAGTTGTGAAAACACTATCAGATTCAAACACTCGGGTTAAGATGAGCCTGGAGAAGAAGTGCTGGCTCTCTTCAGTAAACACCATCCCTGCATGAAACATGACACAAGGCAGGAAGGGCTAACGGCCCCCTCCACCTATTCCCGTCCCCATGCCTCCTCGTAGGGAAAGAAAATAAAATCCAAAAGATTTAGACAGGGCTTTTTAAAGGTCTTGTTATTTTTTGAGAAGCTCCACAAATGAGTATCACCAGTTCCTCTGCAGAATAACGGGACGATGCCAACGAGCTTTGATATTGCCCTGCGTGAAGTGGAGTCAGAAGAATTTACCGTTAGTCTCCTTGGACTCTTGACAGGCTAATCAAATGCAGCAAACAGTTATTATTAGCCCCGGCACAGTAATAATAACACTCATAGCCCAAACGAACACAGTACCACCCCCCACCCCTCCCACCCCCCTCCTTAACACCACGGTTAAAACGTTCATTTCAAAAACCCCGAACCTGCAAAGGCCACATTTCCTCTTTCCTACCTGGTTGTTTCACTGGCACCGTGGCCACTCATGCAGAGGTCCTCTGAGCCACCAGGTCACAGCTTCCGTGTCCCTTCAGAAGAAGGGGCTGAGGATATTGAGTGGTTGGTGCCCCGCGTGCTTCGCCAGAAGGGGTTTGATACTGGGTGCAGCGATCCTTTCTTCTTGGTCCTGCAGTCTCCTCGGGGTAATTCTTCTTCTTTCCTGGCACAACATGCATGCATGCTCGCTCTTTTCATTGCTTGCCAGTCACCCTTCTTTTTTCGGTTGTCTTTGTTGTCCCTGACATGCAGGGCTGCACCCCTGTGGTGACGAATAGCTGCCCTCTGTGATTCGCGTTCGCTGTAGGAGACCTCTGATACCTGCCTGTATCGGTGCTCTTCCATAGCACATTTTATTCTGGAATTTATGCCACAGACCATAGCTACTGGTTATTGCTATTAACAACAAGGGTTAACCACACCATTGCACAAAATTAAATAAAAGCTACAACTAATTTAGGGAACAGTTACCGAGGTGCTCGAAAACTGCTATCACAGCTTAAGCAAGCTAAACCCAGCTCAAGCCAAGACAGCCTCAGTCCCGGGGTCCGTTCTCTTTGACTACTAATGCCAATTTTAATTCTTCTATGCTACAACAGGTCGCTGAGGGCTGCAGCTGGAGTGGAGATGCATGGAGACTGCTGGAGCAAAGTATGAGCTGCAAAGGGAACTGAGATGCGGGAAAATACCTTGGCTGTGCAACGGCTTGGGGGCCTTACGTGAGGTTTATCCTACGACTGGGGTTGGAGCTAGGATGCCATCCATTTTTAGTACATGTGCTTGACGCGGTGGTGTCATTGGACGGAGCATGCCCGCTGCTGAGAGCGCCTTGCATTTGTGCAGGTTGATTCTCTCGTGCAGTGCCTATCTCTTAATTTTTTCACAGAGAATTATACCAAAAACTTCAGTAGCGTCAGCCGTTTTTAAAATATCCTTGGCAAGGATACTGAATACTGTTAAGCCTTTTCTCTTTAATCAGCGGAAGCTGCTGTTAGAATTATGGCTGTAACCTTTGCTTTACTCTGTTTAACTCCCACGGGAATTCCACAGAAACTCTGTTACCACCATAGCAAATCCGTGTGTTAACTTGTCTTGGTTAAGCTTTGCTTCTTTATGTTCTTGCTCTCTTTCATGTGCCCTGAAAACATAAAATTATCATCACAAGCCATCTCATTTGTTGAAACAATGGTTTCATCGTCACTCTCTTCATTTTCCTCAAATAGATATAATTTTGTTTCTTCCTGCTCCAGCCAATTGCTTCTGTCAATCTGAAAACCACTGCCTGCATCTTTAATTCTCCTTGCAACAGCTATCAGGGCTGGCTTAAGAAATTTTCAGCAGAAATCCGTTTTGCCAAAAAAGAAAAGTCAAGCTTGTTGGGAATTTGCACCTTTTCTTTTTGCCAAACTGGACGGAAAATTTTGTCCCTCAAAGAATGGCATTTCCAAACGAGTCAAGACATTTTATTACAGTAATTTTAGGTGAATGTTTCATTTCTTTTTTTTTTTTTTTTCTGTTCAGAACAACCCAAAGCTTTGAAGTTTCTTTCAATGTACACATGATGGTCACTGGTGCGTAAAAGTGATAATGTAAGACAACAGGTCTCAAGCAGCTCTCAGAAACACTCTTTGTAGTATATTTTATGGTTGACAACAATCACCACATGATTCCTTCCTGTTTTGTATTTCAAAAAGAAGTGGCACTCTTATCTTGGGGAAGAAAGAAGGAACTGGAGCTTTTCTTAGACACGAGGGTCATCAGTGGGACTGAGGCTGCATGAGCCATCAGCAACGTAGCAGTTGAAAGGAAGAAGAGAAAAGAATAAAACTGGTATTGTAACTTTTTTCCTGTCTCAGTGGGTTTGGAAAAAAGTCATGCAGATATTTACAGGAGGAAAAAAAGCGTCGCCAAGAATTCTTGTCTCATTGAGGACAACTGAAATACATTAAAGCCTTTTCTTGAGCTGCAGAGTTGTCTAAGTGATGATAAACAGTGGGGAGGGTGAGGCATATGACAGTTCCCCCATAAAAATCTGGCTTATTGAAATACTTTCAAATACTTTCACGTTGTTTGCATCCAAACAGAAATAGGTGCACCCACCTGGATATCTTCCAGTGTACTCTGGCGTGTCAAAACCAATTACATTGGCCTTTTGAAGTCACGCTCACACGTGTATAAAATTTGGCCTTCTCTAAGTTTCTCCAAGTGTGCATTGTTAATCATCGTGCCTCGTATTATTTGTGAGCAGGTATTTTGGTCTCACACAGCCAGCATGAGTGACAGGTTTTTCTCCTTCCATTTTCTATGAATAATGAATTGTTCCAATGCACACAAAGAAAGGACATCATTTAGACTTAGTTATCATTTCCAGTCTGTGCTTTATCTATTTTTTACTGAATAGAAAATGAGCCCGTAACTTACTGCATTCTTTT
Organism: Bucorvus abyssinicus; assembly: GCA_009769605.1. Classification (NCBI taxonomy): domain Eukaryota; kingdom Metazoa; phylum Chordata; class Aves; order Bucerotiformes; family Bucorvidae; genus Bucorvus; species Bucorvus abyssinicus. The sequence goes on from CM020031.1 coordinate 35,069,390, forward strand.
CTACTTCTAACTTCTTTTCCGTGTGATTCAACATATAGTATTTCCTCTGAAATTCATCTTAGACCACCTTGCCAGCCTTTGTTTTGATTTGGTTTGGTTTGGTTTGTTTGTTTTCAATCTGATTTAAATTAATTGCTTCAGAGAATCTGCTCTTTAAATGCAGGGACTCATGGGGTTTTTTTAAGAAGAAATGTATGCTCTTAGTATCTCAGTTAAGCATTATACGATATTGTTCTTGAGTACATTGCCAAGTCAAGGGAAATCTTGTGCCTTGAATCCGATTGGAGAAAAATGCATTAAAACTAGAGGTGGAGACCGATTTTGAAGTCTAAGGTGTTAAAGTGCAAAGAAGTCTTGGCTACTGCAGAAGCTACTTACACTGAAATGCTTTAATTTTTTTTCCATACTCCTACCATTCTGAATTTCTTTGAGCATTATTTAAGAACTTCTTAGTCATGACTGTGAAGGTTACCTTTATTCTATTTAGTTCAGTAATTAACTTTGACTCATACTTTGTGGCTACTGTTGCAAATCCAGAAGATCTGGGGGGGAAACACTGTTCATGGTGGGTTTCTTCTTTTTTTTATTATTTTCCTCCACAGAGAGATGAAGCTGTAGCACTCTTATTCTCCACTTCTTTATGTCTTGCCTATCTACTCATAATTAATTACCACCTGTGCACAATGGGAGCTTAAGCCTTTTGCATCACAGCAAGAGAATGAGATCCTCATCCCTGCATATACTAATAATGAAAAAAAAATTCCTACAACAACTCCCCGGGAAAATCAGCCTTCAGTTTTAGTTGTCTGTCACTATTTCTCCATTGTCTTCTGTAGCAATTGCCAGAACAACCAGAGTCCCTGACTATTCTGTAATTATGCAACTGATAAAGAAAAGAGTCTCAGGTCTTCTTCCTCTAAAGAAAGATGTCGGAGAAAAAGCGTAAAATGTGCTTTACCAGGTCCCTTCACTGAATCTTCTGAAACTGGTACCTTTTGCTAGAGATTGAGTGGGGCTAGCTACTTCTGAAGAAGACACAACAAATGCTAACTAATGATGAACCAGCCTTGCCATGAGCAATTAGTAGCTGGCTTGTGAACCTAAGCCAGAAGGTTGGTATTCAATGTACTTATTTTTTCAAGCCCCTTTATTTCATATTGCTTTTCCTGCTCCTTTGTTTCTCTACAGCGGCACTGACTGTGCTCATTATCTTCATAAACGTCTATTGTTCTAACCCTAGAGAAGTTCTTGGCCTTACTCTGTCAAAGAAATATATTTATAGGATGGTTATGCGGTATATTAAAGTGGCAGGTCTTTTTCTCAGTTTGTGCCAAGCTGAATAAGAGATCAAGATAGGTGCAAAGTAGCAGCACAGCAGAACTATTCAGTATCAGGAACATCAAGAAATTCAGAACAGAGAAGCCAGAGGACATTTCTTCATCTCATCCTATGATTTCCACTGTTCAGTATTAGAAGTGATGTAGTCACTGTCACAAACACCAGCTTTTGCGTCTCAGTACTTCTACAGGAAGGTTCTTCTTGCTTTTCTGCTTATGACTAGAAACTGTCTCCATTACTTCCAATGTAAATTTATTTATGGACAGTGTTCATCTCTTTGACAAATCTTGTCCTATTTTTTGTTTCTAGTTTGCTCTTTGGATAAGCTCACAGCATGCTCTTGGATCCTCACTCAGCCTTTGGTTTACCAACCAAGTCCAGCTTTCTTTGCCTTTTCTCAAAAGATCATCCCACCAACTTTGTCTTTGCTTACCTGGCGTGAAACTGCTAGGAACTGGAGTTGTGTGCAAAATTGTGGTTAAGGTTTTACCAACAGCTCGTAAAATATTTAAATCACTTCCACATAGCTGCTAGAAATACTTTCTCTATGTAGAGTCTTTGGGGGACTGCACTTTCTTTTTCTTCCGGGGTGCGCTACTTTGCTGTTTTAGTATCCTTTGATACCTCACTAGGCCTTCTGGAAATTCTCACTTTATCACCTGATTCCCATTTTCCAATATTGAGCTTTCTTTCCTGAACTTTTTTTTTTTTGATCCAGGTATATTCTTTCTGTTCTTACTGACATCCTTTTGACATGCGCATGTCTAGAACAGTTCTCCACGATTTTTCTTTTTCAATATTCAAGTTTTGGATAGCTTTTTAGAAAAGTATCTGTGCTAATAAAATTCCAGGTACCGTCTCCGTTCAACTCCCAAAGTTTCTCATTTAGTTTAGTTGACATTTCTCTTCTTTTATCAAAGTTTCCTCTTTTGAACTAAAGAAACTCGGTTACAAATTTACCTTTATTATTTCATTTTGTTTAGACCAAATTAATTCCACATTTCTCTGCTTGAGTTAATTTTCAATAGCCGGTTTTTCTACAGTGTCCTCATTACTTGCCAAAGCCAAGTTTTCATTTTTTTCCAGTAGTAGTTGATAGAAAAAGTACCTCATGCTATTATCTCCAGACACATTTGCAACCAAATTAGTATAATTTCTGTCTCTACACCTGGAAAGTTAGATCCTTCCAGAAAAGAAAAGAGCAGTTGATTTCTTTTTATGTATGGGATGAGATTTTCCTCCCACGCCAGATCAATCCTATGAAGTCTGTATTAGACTCCTTAACTTTCCTATAGCAGATCAGACATAGTCCACTGAAGATGAATGGTGGCTCTGCATCTTCCCCAGTCTGGCATTGACATTCTTGTTCTCTTCCAGCTGAAATCAGGCAATAGCTTTTCTCATTGGCAAGGACTGGATTCTTCCCCTCTCCCATGGGATCCATTTCATCCTCAAGTCCAGATTCAAGTCCTCAAGTTTCAGTCTCAGGGACTCACTGAACATGATCCCATCTACAGCAATGAGTTTTAAAAGCAGACTCAGACCAAATGAAAGTGCAGAACCCATGGATGTTGCATTGCCTATAGATCATCAGTTGTTCAGCACTTTCTATTTAATGTTAAGGCTTCTTTTTATCACTCCCAAATCGAGACCAGTGCCAAATAAGAGTGGAATAGAAATAGTAAGTGAAGGTTTTATTACAGCTGGGATCAATTATTATGGCTCATTATTTTCAGATATTCAAGTCTGTGTTATTATAAAATGCTAGCTCATGTGCATGTTCCTGCTGAAAGGATTCCTACAGAATATTGACTCTGTGATATTCTATACCATTATTTTTCATCATTATTTTGACTTAGAGTTCTTTGACTAATTTACATGTTCCCTAAATATGTCCTTTATGACTGACTTTTACCTCACACTCCTGCAGCTAGCTCTTGCTTGCTCGTCAGACACGTCAAAATCAATAGAAGTTCTGCATGGGTATTTCATGCCACAGAGACTTTGCAAATCCTCACTTTTTCCAGTCAAAACTTCTCAGAAGTTTGGAGAAGGACGACTCCTCAGAAGGAGGAATCCACGTCAGTGGCAGGGGCTAGGGCCGGCCCCACAGCTGCAAAAGAATCTTCTAATTAATTTGTACTACATTTATCCCTGTCGTACATAAACACCTTGCATGCTCGCTCTGTAGATTTTTAAAGACCTATTTTACTGCGAATGGAGTTGGAGAAAATACACTTGGCTTAGCTATGAATTGCTGACAGACAAGACAAAACAGTAGATGAGGCAGATGTAATGGGGGCACAGTGTAATGTTATCTGGCTAACGAATCTAGGGGCAGTCCCTAACGTGCGCTCTACAAGCCCATCTCATGGAAGTACTGTTGTGAAGAACGTTTCCCTTTTCCTGCCAAAGGAGAGCTAGGGATGTGATCAAAGAGGACCCGAACCCTTTATTACTGTGGTGTCACAAGCCAAATATTGCAGTTTTTCCAGCAAAATAAAAAGAGCTGTCATTATAAGGGTGAGAACTGCTGGTTAAAGCAAAAATTAGGGGAGAAGAGCTCTGGCTTCTCTTCCTGTTGCCATTGCAGCAGGCAGTTATGACTTCAGACTTTTACATTTACAGTCTGATTTGCAGAGGTCCCATTAACTTCAGCTGGAACAGGTGTGCTCAACGCCTGTGAAAATAAGCTTATAATAGTTTTGTGCCTTAGTTTCCCTATTGCAAAATGAGGAAGACAATAACAAGATCTAACTCGCTGCTCGTAAAGTGCCCTGAAATGTCCATTTCAGAATGAAAGGCGCAGCAACTACTCTGTCAAAGCTGCTCTCGCTGAGCTGGGATACGTATAACAGATGTCATATATCAGGGAATGATATAATGCCATACCCCTCCCTTCGCTGACCTTGCCCTGGAATTTTTCCAGTCTCTAGCTTCTGCAAGACGCCGAACTGAAAGGTCCTTGATGTACTCTGCTGAGAATAGCAGGATCTCACGAAGCAGGCTTTAAAGCAACAAACCAGCCTGCAAGTGCTGATCATGTCATAAAACTGTTAAACAGTTCAGGCTGTAAAATTTTTTGGTATTTCACAAGCCTGGCTTTTAGAGCTTTTAGGTTCCTGATTTGCAAGGATTAGCTAGTACTGCTATCCCAAAGGACTTGTGTAACATAAAGCTGATAAAATGACTTTCGGTTTAGTCATATATAAGGGATAGATCATTCATATACATTCATCCCAGCGTGCTGACCCACCATTTCTGACAGAATATTTGTTAGCAGATTATTCGTTAGCAGACAATGAATTTATTTAACTTAGGATCTGTATTCAATTTTACATTGTAAATAAGAGATAAAAATACATCTGTGTATCAGGATTTTCACAGTAACCTTTTGTGGGGAATCTTTGCTGCAAACCGCTCTGTTTCGCAGGGTTGCATTTATGCCGTTATGTCCTGGTGCTGCACAAAGTGTTTAACTGTTTCAAGCTTTGCAGCAGAAGCATGTTTTATAGAGCGTGGCATCTTCCAACTAGCCGGCTTTCTCCGTGCTTGCCGATGACATCTTCCCTGACAGGAGAAGAGGAGCGAAGCAATAATGTCACCATCAAATCCTGAAGATGTGATGAAGTCACAGCTGGGTATCTGTGGTCTGTCTGCAGTTTTTTGGGTTTGTTTTTTTTTTTTCCCTAGCAGTCCAACCAAGCCCCTGCCATTTTGCCACAAGTGGGCAGTAATTAACTGCTAATTCAAATCACAAGACACTCTGCTCTCTTATTCCTGGCTGAGCTTCATAACGCTCAGCTTGCCCTTTCTTTTGCCCTACCTATCTGCTTTAGGATGAAACCAGGTAGTTAGTGCTAATTTACTCTGCCATGCCTACAGAAGGTGTTTTAATAGTCTGCACAGGAGTTTGGGAAGGTGCTTTTTTTTTTTGTTTGAGACTTTGTGCGGATGGACGCCCAAACGAACACCTCCCTTTCAGAGCCACCGCAATCCCTTGTTCAAGCCTTGTGTTCTCCTGATCCCAAACATTTAAATAAGAAACTTGAGAAATAAGCTGACATAACTGGGTCTAAATGACTAATTAGTAATTAGTCATTAATTAATTCTTAATAATTTAGAAAATTCCAGTATTCGCAATATTTAAATTACTGCCTTGCTTACAACTCAAAAAACCACCAACAAAACCAAGTTAAGCGAACCAGTTTGTCTTTGGTAGGGTTGGCAAGGTTTTCAGGACCAATGCTGCATGGAATTGGTGTATCTGGATTATCTCTCTTGTAACCTTAAACAACGGAATACCTGCTTCTGGTAAGCAGGGCAAAAATATGCAAATAGTTATCTTTTTAAGGTCAGATTCTTGCGTTTTCCTACGTGGGAATATTCTCACCATGCTTTTTTGGAAAACTAAGAATTATTCTACCTCACTTCCAGCTCTTTTCAGGCTAAGATGTAACTGCGGACTCTGTCACAGGATAGATAGTACTTTATAACACAAAGCCATATGTAAACATGACATGTTTCCTTCGACACATGCCAGCCAGGTGAATTAAACCTTAAGAGAATTTGTCTCATTTTAAGTTAGTGTGTCTTGAAATGTGCTGGCAGCAGGTTTTGAAATCTGTCTTTAGGCAATAGCTTCCAGACTGCGGGCAAGACGATAGAACTGGAGTACCTGGAAGATGGCTGAGCTATGAGCAGCTGCAGAACTATTTCTAGGGAGCTGGAATAGGGGTAATCCCACTACGGGAAAAATGACAGCTCTTATGACAGTGGGAGACTTCAGTTCAGAGGTGTGAGTTATCCCGAAGGAAGATGCGGGCCAGCAACCAGTTCCAGCGTGAGCCAAAAATTCTCAGCGCATCCAGAAATCAAGACAAAGTTTTGCCGTAGTCCCTCACTCCTGCAGCCTCCTGTCTCAGTTGCTTCTCTGACCACCGTTGCTCACTGATCTGACCATGATGATGCAGCCAGAATGCTACTTTAATTTTACTTGCAAATAGGTAGCAATAAATGGCACAAAGCAGGTAAGAGAATGATCTGTCATTAACAGAAACAAGGCACGAAACCAGCAAATTTGCCTTTTTTTTTTTTTTTTTCCCCTGTAAAAGAATGACAGTGCAGAGTATTTTAAGATGAAGCAAACCAAGCGGTAAATAAATGGACAACCAGGTAAGAAAAGGTTAAGATTAAGGAAACACTGGAAGGAAACAAAGAGGTTTAGATAAAAATTACTTCCAAACAAGAACAAAGAGAGCATAAAAGGGAAAAAAAAAAAAAAAGAACAAAAAAAGAAAACACAGTTAAACATATGTGGGCAGTCCATGTGGAATTTCAGGTGGCTACTCAGGAAAATGAACAAGTCAAGTAATTGAAAGGAGAAATGGAATTGCAAAGATCACAGGATTTCAAATTAAGTGAATAAATTGTATGGAGGAGGTGTGTAGACTGTGCAATACAATAGCTTGAATTGTCAGATGGCTTATAACAGTGGTTCTGAGTGAATGGCCCTTCATTTCCTGTGGTAAATTGAAGATAATGCCAGTATTTCATAGTCATTTTACTTTTATTACGACCAAAAGTTTAGGCCAGTGTTCTATTACCTTGAATGTCTTTATGGTGCCAAGTTGAACTGGACAAGAAATGAATTTGATGATTAATTTGCTGACTCTGAAGAAGAGGGTAAAAGAAGGCAAGGTTTTTAGGATTATTAGACATTCCAGAAAATGAAAGAACCAACCCCATTCAAATAATTCATTTGGAACTGGAAAGAAAACATTTCATTTTGGTTTGGATCATTTCTGATCTTTTTAACCTCCTTTTCAAAAGCTGTGTATCAATACAGAGAGTAAAAATACTATTCAAGTGTTCACTATTTTACATTTGAAAATGCCAAAAAGTTATGGCAATTTTGAAGCAAAACATTTCTACCAATGCACGTTTTTTTCTTGATTTAGAAAAAAATGCTTTTTTAAGTTGTCTCAACTAATAGGTTATCCTGATTAGGATGACAGCCCAGGTTCAAAACACGTTTATTCATTTGCACATTCACTGAAATAACATCACCCAAATTTGGAGTCAAAAGCCCACCCGAAGCCTAAATTTTCATTACAATGACAAGAATGTGACTGAATCTGTCAATACACAAACCTACAGCACACCAATACTGAAAAAACTGTAGGATCATACTGAAGTGGAGAGAATCAAATAAATTGAAATAAGCAACCAGCTTCTATGTTGGCTGTATTCGTTTCACATTCAGTTCTCCAAATTCTCCTTACCACCCAAATAAATCTGCTGTTTAAATTCATGTTTGTCACACCCAGCGCAACATGAAAAAGCATTTTTCCTTCAGAATTCTGCGCCTTGCGAGGCGTGGGGCGTTGAGGGGCAACAGCTGTTAGCTGCTACCCTGCATGCTGGGTTTGAAGCAACATCCTCATTCCCTGTCCTGACCTTCTTCCTCCGCTCCCTTAGGAAAATGCTTTCCTTGGAAGTGTTGCTTGCTCCTCATCGACAATGTACGGTCTTTACTCTGCAGATGGACATCAGCTCCTGTGATTTGACAGATGACTATCGCAGACATTCAGGAACATGAGGGGAAAGTGGTATAGGATGTCGTAAAATTCTATCCAGCATATCAAACAGAACAGTTTTAAAATTCGTATATTTAACTGGCAGGCAAATGCAGCTCTTTCTAGGGGTATGATATGTGCTCCTGGCTTTTGCTTTTCTTCTGAAAACTGTCAGTCACATTCTGCATCAGCCTGGGTTTATGCTTAGCGTTATCAGGCAGTTCCGTCAGCACTGAATGGCATTCATGTCATCGTGGGGTAATGAAAGTGTAGCTAACCTTCCCAGAGACTGGGAAAAAGCTACTGATGCAAGGAGCTGAAGGCTCTATTGACCGCATAATTCACATTTCTCATAGAGGAGGGTATGATCTATAAATTGGTTTAGGCTTTCTTACTGATGAAACAGCGAGAATTTTGTTGCTGATGGGCATAGGAAACAGTAATAAATAGCTGTGCGTACACACGCGGGACAGAAAAATGGTTTGCATTTTATCAGCAAAGCAAAGGATTCGGAATGGAGCCCTGGATGTTTTGCAAGTTACAGCAGTTGTGAATGGAGAAAAATGCGTCTTCTGTATAGCAGTGCTAACATGATTGATAACACAGAAGATCACTCACCCGTTCTGTATTAGCTCCCTGCTGAATACTGCATCTGTGGAGGCCACTTCCTGGTGACACGTCACAGCAGCCAGAAATAATTTCTGATGAAACAGAACTGATCAACCTGCCCGAATGTTCATGGTGTTTGGATACCTTTTGGACCTTGAGGGATTAGAGGATCATCCTACTTCTAGCGGTAGACCTCCTGTTCACTGCTACGTGACAACACAGCTAATATGTCACTTTGAGTGGGGCATCTTAGCACTCTTTTGGTGTGCTAGCCGGACTGCTTGGGTTGAAGAGCTGCCTCACAACAACATTGCTTCAACCCTTTGGGTGAAAAGACAATAAGAAAACAGGAAAGAAAAAAAAATCCTTTCCTTTTGGACCAGGTTTAAACCCGTGTAAACCCAAATGTAAACATTTAAGCATATTTCAGAATTAAATGTCATTTTGAGAAGAATGGTGTAGAATATTAGTCTTCTCCCTCCTTCATCCCAGTCAAAATGATGTGAACCAGGATGACAAATATACTCCTTGACTGCTGATAGGGTTGAATATGATGAAATGTTGCTTTTTGAACCATCTACTTTCATGAAAAGCAACGCAGGAGGAGTTGCTGCTGTGCAGTTGAAGGAAGTCAGTATGTATATAAAGTGTCCATCAGGAAGGTCTTGGTAAGGATTCAGCCTCCATTGTCAGTCTTCTTTAATTTGATCGCTAGGATATTTATGTATTTGTATACAGTATGCTATGTATATCTACACTTATTTATCATTTCAGAGCTGAAGGTGACCTATGATGCTTTCTCCAGTAAGCTGTGGCTCAAAGAACAAGACTGTGCCAGAGAGCTGATGGGCACAGGGAAGCAGAGAATTTCTTAGGGGAATTTTTTGTGAGTTAAGACTCTACGGTATCTGGGGACAAGACTTGCCATGATAAGCTTGAGGTTACTAAAAAATGTGCTCAATGTCACAAAGATAATACAAAAGCTGTTGGAAAGGTGACTTACAAGCCTCAGCCAAAGCCGTATCAACAATTCACAAGTTTGAAACTGTTGGGAAAGCTGCCAGGTACATCACCCATTGTGTGCAAGTGGGCAAGAGGGGAAGGACATGAGCATATAGAGTGCGTGGTGATTGCTGAAGACTGTCTTCACAGGAAAATGAACCTGTCCCAGACTGTCTGGCCAGTGTGGGACGTGAGGAGGAATAAATTTCAGCACACCCCTTCATAAATGAGGGTCAGGCAGAAGGTGAAACCTAGACAAGGTAAAAGATTGGATGCCAAACTTTTGGGAATTGATGACCTTGTTGGAAGTTACTGGGGGTAGGTACTACTGCTGTGAGGGCAGCCAAGGGAGGGGGCTGTAGTAGCTGGGCTAACCCAGGCTCAGAGTAAGAAAAACAGTAGCTGTTCAGGATTCCCCACCCAGTTCTCCATCCTTTCTATGTGCTGACTGGTCTGTGGGTTAGCACTTAGAAAATGTGAGGTCAAAGCCTTGCTTTGTGCCAGCTCTCAAGGGCATATTCTCTGGTGGTAGAGCAGTCCAGCATAGAAGTAAGGGTATTTGCACTTTCTCTTTGTTCACTGAGATGGTTGGTACTCATCATGGCTGAACCAGTCAGGGGTGGTCATTGTTGCCTTCTCTTTACTCGCACATTCGATGTAGACCCTCAGCAGCATCTCCTCTGCCCCTGTTTCCAGGATGTACAGATACGATGACTGTACAGGTTTCCCATAACACGGTATGTATGAGGTCTCAGAATGTGTCCAGTGAAGACACCTGAGGTGGCTGATCCTTCCCCAGAAAACAAGCTAGGTAATATGGCTGAGAGACCTACTTGGTGCCTACGCATCACTGGGATAGCTCTTGCATGAAAGCCTGAGCTAGTTTTTATCAGTGTAATATGGCTCTGATTTTTTATAAGACTTCCTTTCTGGTCCTGGACAGGTACTATATGCCCCATATCAGCTAGGTTGCTGTCCCTGGCTTGTGATCACTCAGAATTTGTTAACGTGAAGCATGACCAAAGAGTAGTCAGTTCTGCCATATGCAGCATAACGGATACTGTGTTTAGCTGCCTGGGTAATTGTCCGTAATTCTGTTTATAGCACAAATTATAACGGACTTTATGGGGTGCTCATTTAATAATTTCATTCCATGTTTCAAGACTCCATCCTTATTTGTGTATTGTACAAGGCAGAGTCAGAAGGTGTGGGAAGCCTGGTGCAGCTTTATCCAACTTCCCTTTAACAAAGGTACTCATATAGCAGCAGACTGGGTGACTGGCTTCTTATCATCTTACACTTTGCTGTCCTGCATAAACTAATGGGATGATTAATGATTTTGCTTTATTTACTGAGACGAAAATTATCAGACTCAACTTTCCACAAAGCTGGGTGGAGAACATCTGAAGCTGGCCAAACCAATTTTGACAGAATTCCAAAGAAAAGAAAAGCTCCTCTGAATCTTTCAGAAAAATAGTGTTCTTCACATCTGCCACACTAATTATTTAGCATCTGGTGCCAAAGGCGAAGTCTGAAGGAACAGGCAGGGGCTAGTGTAGGCAGAGTGTGGGAGATGGGACCCCACCACAATCCCTAAGATGGGAATTGATTCACTGATGCAGCGTTTTACTGCTCTAGATTTACACCAAACGAGCGCACATGTAAACATCTTATTCATTCAATTATTTAACCTTTTATTGATTATGTAAAAAATGCTTGCAAAGTTTAGAATGCTTGCAAAGTACTGGCTAAGGCAGAGAAAGAGCACAAGAGAGAAAAAACTAAAATCCATCCTGTGATTACATGGTTTATCTAGGTTTAGGAATACATCTCTGTAATAATTAAACACGATGGTCTGGAGGCAATATCCAGCTCAGAATGGCTCTAAATCTCTGCAAATAAGAAAGTCAGAGGGTATTTCCAGGAAAGAATCCCTGTGTCTTACAACCTTCCTCTAAGCCTCTACCAAGACACATGTTGAGAAGCAGGATACCAGCCCACACTGACCTCTCAGGGCCAGGCTGACCGTTCTTCAGGTGCGCGAACAGCTTAGAGGGGCTCCATAAGCCCTGACTGATTTTACAGTGCTAAATTCAAAATTGCCCTGTCTCCGAGCAAGCATACACTAAATGACTTAACATTAATGTACCATCCCAACCGGTACGCTTGCTAGATAATGACACAGTGCCTCTCATATATTCTTTCAAATAACATGCAATGCACGTCAGAAGGGTATTTAAGAATCTGCTCTGCATATTTACCGGCAAGAAAATCTTTCTGTTCCATCCAACTGTTTCATAGCTCTGGAGCACATACTCTTCTTTCCTCTGTCCTGCGTCCTTCCCCCAACAAAAATGATTTACAAGGAACCGTTTTTCAATACTGTAATATTTACTTTCTTAAAGGAGTCTTAAAAAATTGACTGCCTGGCTTTGTATTTTGCATTTCCGCCTGACACATGTACAGTTTTTATATCCTTTATAGGATTTTTTGAAGGAAAAAAAAAAAAAAGAGATGTGTATAATTCAGGACAAATAAAATTTATAGCGAGGACAAAAAGACAGTTACTACCATTGAAAGCTTGTAACTCTCGGTAATAGCATCAAGAAGCCAACATTTACGTCTGCCTCAGCTGTCTGCTGTGCTGGGTTCTATACGTTGAGTGTGAGGATGCCCCTTCCTTATGGTAGCTAATGTTCTGACCCAGACCAAGACGGCTGTTGCTGAAAGCACAGGCGTTCAAGGAGCCGGGTAGATGACTACGTGACTTCTAGAGTTTTTGTATTTCTAACGCATAGATGCCTGCTGTTCTAAGCCTGCTGTTTAGTGGCTTCAGATTATCACAACTACAGCTACGACAATCACACCTTGCAATCTTTCCTCATGAAAGGAGATGACCACATTGCCAATTCATGTCATGCTATATTGTCCATTTAAGTCTAGGAAAGCTATTGCAGATCTCAGAATTCATGACTGCAACAGCATAGAGACGCATTCTGGTTAATTTATTCTGCTTCTTAGCAACTTCCTTGGCAAAGAAAATAACACACGGCGCTCTGCTCTTCAGCTGAGCAGGCTGGTTTGGAGTTAGTGTGGGCATCAGTCTCCACAGCGCGCTGCAGAGAAAAAGCCTGTGGACAGATCCCCTATGTCCTGCCAAAGGAGCACCTCCTTGCAAGAGAGTTGGCCAGCCACGTACTGAAATGTGTTGGCAGGAGTGCAGCCAGTGGGTACTGCATCTGGTTTTGGGCCGCCCAGTTCAAAGGAGACGTGAGCAAACTGGAGGAAGCTCAGCAGAGGGCCACCAAGATGGTGGGATCTGGAGTGCTTGCCCTGTGAGAAGAAACTAGGGAATATGGGCGCAGTTACTCTGGAGAAGGTAAGGCCGTGGTGGGGGACGAACAGCAGCCTCCCAGTCTCTACCAAGAGGGTATGAAGGACATGGTGCCAGGCTATTCACAGCGGTGCCTTGCAGGAAGACAAAGGGTAATGTGTGTAAGTTGGAAGAAGAGATGTTCAGACAGACGGAAGGCTGTTCTGAGGACAGCCAGGAATTAGAACAGGCTGCCAAGGGAGGTTGAGCCATCTGCATCCTTGGAGGGCTTCACGACCTGACTGAGCACCCGGCTCTGACCCCAGAGCTGACCCTTTGAGGAAGGTGCTGAACTGGAGTCCTCTTCAGGTCCTTCCCAACCTGCATGGCCCTATGGTTCACTTGCTTTTACACATATGATGGACTCATGAATGTAGTCCAACTCCAGATCACATAACTGGGATCAACTGCACTGGGCTTGACTAACAGGATGAGAGGTCTACAGACTTGTCAGCACCTCAAGTAAATCTGTGACTAGTAAATGATACGTAGGTCTAACTGGGCCCAACTAGCTACGTCATCAGACTTCTCTTCAACTTTATTAAAAAATAAAATTGTGAAAACTAGGTATTTTAAACCATTCTGATTTCCCTTTCCTTATTGCCTTGTCTAAAATTAAAATAATTTAGCTTTTAGATGGGGAGTAGTATCTGACAGAAGACTGAATGGTGGTTCAGGACACCCATTTTTCTGCTGAGGTCTTCTGTGTCCTGTTTATGAAAATGGGTACAAAAAACCAGAATTCTATAATTATTCAACTGAAAAATGTCCTCTTGTTCTTTCTGTACGTAAGCTAATGCTGGCCAGTGGAGAGAAGAAAGTTATTGCCTTACTATCGGGAATTCATATGGAAACCAGCATAAAACCAGCAATTTAAAACTTTTACTTCAGGAGCCCTAAGTGATTTTATTGGTGAAATATGTTTCAAGCATCTGATGCCTTTTTTTTTTTCATCAAGATCAGAATAGAAATAACACAGACTCTTGCAAGCAAAATAAAAAATATATATTAAAAAACCCCCCAAAACCCCAAAACCCCAAAACCCATATGGGCCTTTACACAGTACATGTGTTTTGCATATCTTTGTATTTCGTAACTATTTTGTAATTGTGCTACAACTATGGCTATAGCTACTCCTATTTCTATTACTACTGCTATTGCTATTACTATTATGATTACGATTGCTATTGCTTCCCTGGCTGTAATGTGTACATTAGGATGATTTTCAAATAGGACATGACTTCTGAGTCAGTAAATAAAGACGTTAGACGATCACAACAGCTGCTCCAGATGCTTGGTAAGCTAAATGCTAACTTTATTATAGACTCATTATCTTTTATCTTTGAAAAATCCTGTGCATGCCAATCAGTTGTCATCTGAAAGTGAATAACTTGCCTAGCTGGTTTTAACAATAAACATTTTTTTTTTTGGCAAAACATGGACATACATAGATGCAGCAATTGGTGGCAGCATTAGAGGAGGCACTCTCTGTGGGCAGATGATCCCTATGCAAAGTGAGGTGTCTGCTGAAGTCGTTACCTCCCTTTTCCTCCTCCTCCTCCCACTCTCTCTCTGCTTGCTACCTCCTTTCTGCTGGAGGGCACAGGGTGGGATCACAGCCTGGTCAGCTCCCAGAAAAATCTGCCGTGTTAGTTTCAAAAGTCCGTGGAGGGGTTTAGCGCCAGCCCATCGGACTTTTACCTGAGGGGGATTAAGATGCGCTCAGCTTCCTGCTCACAGAGCTGTGGACTCGGCAATCTCCCACTGACGGGTGGCAAAGAGCAATGCAGGAGCAGTGATATTTTCAGATGGCACTGCAAAGTGTGTGGGAGACTTTGGTCCAGGAAGGCAAGTGCCTAGCAGCTTTCTGCTGCAGGCATATGTTGATATGATAACATGCAAACCAGAACACAGTGAATCTGTTGCTCAAGCTGACCAGTTACTCATTTAATTCTCTTTTATTCTGAGCGATCAGTTTGAGGCGGAAATACGGTTAAGGGACTGGATCATCTTTTCTCTGCAATATTGAACACCATTACCATTTTTTTAATGCTGAATGTTTATGAAACTACAGTACAATGGCTGCTAGTAGATGCCGAAGAAGACAATATGTATTTACTCTGGAAATACTTGGAGCTGGAACAACTGCATCCTAGCCCACACCATGAAGTCATGGGCTTCTGTGTAATGTGTAGCATCTGTGTTGCCCATTCATCACTTTAAGTATAGATAGTCACACTTAATTGGCTTTGGCACTAAGGCAAAACTCTCCAGTATAAACCCAAATTAGTCTACATCAACAAGAAGGCTTTGATAATAAGGCCCAGGGTGGGACACCTCTTTTCACATGGTACACCAGGTGTACTCATTTCCTCATCTTTCCATAGTGCAGACCATCTCCTTCCAGCTACTGGCCAGTTTATTTTTTACCGCTTTGTCACGTTTCCCATACACAAGCTTTCTCATTTGGAGATATGTTGAAATCCAATTATTTCATTCTGTTACGACTTAATCGGAGCTTGAGGTTTCTCTTTCTGGGACCAGGTTAGATAAGTATTTGAGCCTTCTCTGTAACCCTTTGCTATCTCCTTGATGATGATTAATAACTAAGCAGACTGGATGTCTGTCTTCCAAATGATCCCTAAATGATCCTTAGAGTGAAAATGATGGTGCTTAAACATGAGAAATGAAAGACATACAAATACTTGCAAATGTAATCCACAAACTTTTGTAGATTAGATATGGGTATCAAGGTGTCTTCTCCTTATATTCTGTCCCGGCACATGGACTCCGATAAAGCCAGCAAACATTCAGCAGTGTAACGCA
The DNA here is from genome assembly GCA_009769605.1 of Bucorvus abyssinicus. Lineage (NCBI taxonomy): Eukaryota > Metazoa > Chordata > Aves > Bucerotiformes > Bucorvidae > Bucorvus > Bucorvus abyssinicus. The sequence continues at coordinate 35,085,116 of CM020031.1, forward strand.
CAGCATGCGACACAGCAGTGCAGGTGCACAGCGCTACTCAGATGAGTGGCAGTGTAAAACCCCCAAACAGAGAGCTAGACTGACTTGACAGAATCACGTCTTAGCTGAGACTAACAAGAGTCCCATGGCCACTCTTGAGATCCACAGTGTTTCCATAGTTCTGAAGGTTGCCCTCTCGACATAAATTAACAAACCAGCAGTTTTTCATTAACTGTTACTCACTCCATGCAGCTTCTGTCTCGGTTGAAGATCTTAGACACAAAATGTCTTCAGAGGTGGACAAAGCCCTTTTCATTTAGTGTCAGCTGTAGATCTCTTAGGTATTGCTGGATACAGCAATTGTCTTCCCTTCTTCTTGACTATATAGTGAGATACTACAGAGAAGCTCTGACTCACGTAAGAAGCATATCTATTTCCAACTTAGTTTTTACAGCTGTATAGTTATCCACCAGATGAAACTAGGAGGTCGGAGTGTCAGTGCTAGTGTTGACTGTAAGATGCTCTGCCAGTACATGCCAGTACATGCCCTGTGTAGTTCTGAGAATAACCCTTGCCTGTGAACTAGACTTCTTCCTTTCTAAATATTTGACCCACTGTGCCTTTTCTATCCTTAATACATTAATTTTTTTACTGTGTGATACAGTGACAGCCTTTGTGTCCTTGTCTGTATGTAGTCAAGGCTCTTGTAGTCTATTCCTGACTACATTTTACAATAACACACTTGAGGGAGGACCCTGACCGCTGTGAACTGAGTGGTGTTTGAGTATATTTAACACTGGAGAATCAACCTTCAATGATTTAGTATAAAAACTTGGCAGGAATAAAGGCGGTAAGAATGCAGATAATTGGATTTGAAAGTGGCTTTGACTTTACAGCCATATAATAAACTTGCTAAAATGTACTGTTGATAAGCTGATATCCCTTTTGGTGTGAGCTAAAGACATCCTGTTTTCCTGATACATTAAGGGAATGAATGGCTAAAAACTCTGAGAGTTCAGTGGCTACATGATTCATGTTTATTGTTTTCCCTGGAAGGGAGTCTCTGATAGCCACTCAGTAGAGATTAAAAAAAAAAAGGGGGGGTGGGGGTGGGAAGCAGAATACCATTTTCATGTCACAGTAACATAACGAATGAGACAAGCCATTCACTCCACAAGGGGTGGGCACTCTTGAAGTAGGCGATCCATAAATCTCTTTCATTGTCTTTGTCAGCAGTCATTTTTAAGCGCTTCTTTCTCAGTTCATAGGTACTGTTTGTTAGTAACCTCATAGCTGTGCTGCAGATGTCATTGAGGCTTATTCCTTGGAGCCATATCATCAATCCTGGTTTTCACATACTGGAGCAGAATAATCCATAGTATTTTTTTTCCCTAGTAAGCATGATTTCAATAACTTAAATGGAAAATGTAAGATACAGTCATCGTGCACATGCACAAACCACATTGACTTGGCTGCTTAAACTGATGCAAGGCAGGGACATTTTTGGTAATACTGTACAGTTCTTTGAGACTGACCTCGTATGAACGGAAAAGGAAGGCAACCGCAGCTCTGAGTTACGTATAGGATTTGCTGCTGATGCAGCTGATGTTGGAATCGCTGTAAACTTATTCCTGACACCATTTTTCACATGGCAGGCTGCCGCATCACTCTCCAAGTGTTGCTGCATCGTTAAAATATCTCACATGACCAGAGCTGTCCAAGAGTATATGACGAAACCTACGCTGAGTGTTTGTGACCTCAAAGTTTTGTTTCATGGCAAGGATGCTTGCAGGACCTTGTGACTGTGGGATGCTTGCTAGAGGATGAAAAAAGTTGTTGAAAAAGTGTATGTTTAATGAGAACACAAAAGGTATTTCATACTTTTTAGCAAGAAAATGTCTGTAATCCTAATCTAGAAAAAGTCTTATCCAGTATGCAGTTCTCAGCTGTAAGGTGAGGAGCCTAAAGTTTTCTCTAAAATATGATGTAAGTGTGGTAAAATATTATATGCCTTCTTACATCATCAGCTCTAACTACGTGTATGCACATTTTTTAATAATGATATTTCCAATCCAGGATACTTTATAAATGTAGTGCAAACCTGGCGAACGATCAGCCTCTCCGGAATCAGATGCACCTTAGTAGTGAATTGCATAAATTTAATCAATAGGCACATACGTGAAAGTGGTGATTTATATCTTGGCTGTTGATCAATGACACCGTGCATTTGGTGCCTGTTTACAGAGTAGATGGAGTGTTTTGGATCTGTGCATTTGCATACTGAGCTCACCGCTATTCCCTGCCAACTATTCTTCTTCATCTTGAGCATATTTCTTCTATACTTCCAACATGGATTTAGCAGCAAAATACCGCTCTGACGAGCTCTTCCTGAAACTGCTGCTGCAGCACAAGCACAAACTCGGATGCAGAAATGGGTGCTGTCGGTCACCATTTCTGAGGAACAGGCACTGTCAGTTCACCTTCTCTCGTCTCCTTTGGCTGTTTCTCCAAGTTAGAAAATGTCTCCTCCTACTGATAAGCTATTTGAAAGAACTGACCTAACAATGTGGTGGAAAGCTATTAAAAATAAACTGCGGGGGGTACAGTCAGGACTCTCTGTACTTGTTAAGTAGCATGATGCAGGCAACACCATGCTATGCTCTGTTCCTATCTCACTGGACCACAATGGTGGCAGCTTCCTGCTGCTGCTTGTAGGACAGCGTTGACCTAGAACAAGCTCTGGACATTCAGCCAGCCCTTTGATAATTTTCTGGCTACTCAAAGTTATTTGTCCTTTCTAATGCAGCCCAAAGAGTCAAGCTCATTCTCTGTGTCCGACGCTTTTCTTTGGCAGGACTGATTTCCTCCTATTATTCTGTGCACTGGGAAAGCATGCATCACGTTCCATCCCTGCCTTCCTGTACAGAGGTGCCATCCATTACTGCGTCTGTTCTTCCGTGTCCCTGCTGGCACTTGTCTATTTTCAACACAGCAAATGCGTTGAAAACATCAGCTCCCAAATGGGACTACGAACAAGGGGCAAAAAGTTCAAACTGAAATGTAGGCAAAATGTGGACAAAAAGGTGGTTGTGTTCTCAGCAGTGCTAAGGGGCTTGAAGCTCTCCCTGAAATCCAAACCAGCTGTCAGGATGACCGCATTTTAATGCCCTTGGGATTTGACAGGTTGAGTGTGCTTAAATACGTGACGTTGCCTGATGTTTAAGTGTGGCAAAGTCCCACAAGTTTCTGAAAAATATTACCAAATGTGAGAAGCATAAATCTTTCATTGCCTTGTTCAGCCACTGAAAAGGCCCATGAAGATACTTACTCTGCCACTACCTTTTTTTTTTTTCCCCCCACAGGGAAATTCTCATTCATCGTCTTAGAACCATCCTTTAAAATGCTCACAGATTTTATTCTGATAAATGCCTTTCTTCACTAGCAGAAGCATCATAAAGGCCCATAAGTGATGAACGAACACAATGGGGAGTAACATTTAATTTCAAGTTCGATGCGAATTGGCTTATGCTTATTGGCTTATGCTAAAACAAACCAGCGTCCCCAGAGATGTCTGGATTTACTCCCTCTGCTCACTACATTAGGCCCACCAGATGATTCACATATACCTTCTACAACATTACACTGGTGGCATTAGAAAGACGTGAAGTAGCAAATGTCGCATATTAAAGCACTTGTCAAAAGACAAGAACTTGATGAGATAATTTAAAGACTCTTAGATTATTTGCTAAAACCTCACTTTTCAGACTTTCAATTCTTGAAAAACATAGCAATTTTTTTTTTTTTTTTTTGCTACCAAGTAGCAGTTTCTTGTGCGTATAATCCCTTTGGTTTCATTGAGAACTGAAACAGCTCAGTGCTAAGTGACAGAAGTAAAGCTGGCAGATCCTGCCCGTATGCGTGGCAGCTACTGTGCACTAGCTCAGCTTCGTGGTGGTATGCCACTGCAAAGCAGTACCTCCACTTCCACCCGAAAACTTTACTTGGGATACTCGAGCAAAAGCCATGCACAGAACCCCTTAAGTGACTCCCTCAAGTTACCAGCGTCTTGGGTGCTTCTGTGCTTTTCGTAGTTGAGTAAATGTAGAATCTTCCCTGCTCGTGCTGATGCTCAAAGGCATCTCCTTCCTTTCTCCAAAATTGTCCTGTGATAGACGACCCTGTAAAAGGGAAATCATTTTGGTTGGCTACAGAGATAGCAAATTGGTAGAGCAAGTAATGGGGTGCCTCTGGAAGCTTAAGAAACAGGTATTCTTGGTGCAGGGAAAGGTTTTCTTAGCTAGCAATAGACAGTAATTGCTCAAATGCAGGAGGTCCCTGTTTTTGGAAAAAGGGAGAGCTCAGCTGTTGCAGGGAGGTTCAGGCTGGTGTATCTTTAGTGGTAATCTGGATTAAGAAGATGTAGGGTGCAGACCTTTCAAAAAAAAAAAAAAAAAAGGGAATTCTCCCCTGACAACCTGCAGTGACTATTTCATTTATCGTAGCACCTTGCCTTGCAGCACTTCTGGAAGGGTATTTAGTACAGACCTATTCATGAACGCACAAGTTTTAAAAAGTAGTCACCGACCTTGGATACCCAGTGTTGTATGTGCAGCCTGAGTTTGATTTTCACAGATGCCGATGTGAAAGAACTGGCTAGAAAGTTTTTAAGATTGGTCCTACAGATTCATTAGTCTTATCTCCTGCTTGGCATGTACTAAAACTATCACGATCATCACTTGTAAAAAAAATTCTTGTTAATGAAAGTACCTCTTCAGGTCATTTCTTCCTAGCCTGTGACCTAAGATTGATTGCTACAGCTCAGCAGACAAATATTATTTGACAAATATATTGTGTTATAAACACATATCCTAATCCATTTGCATAAAGAGTAAAGCTGATAAGTGAGGTGTCCTGATAAGTTTTTCATGTCTATATGGACCACAGTTAATTTTAATGTAATATAAGAAGAAGCCTAGAAAAGTCAATTTAGGTACTTTTGGTTTGAATTGTACACCCAACGTCACAAACAATACATGAACCTATGTTTTGTGGTTTACGGTGTTGCCTATTAGTTCTATTTCATAACTGAATTTGCTGCGTCCAGCGTGAGGTCCAGCCTTTTAATTTATTTATATAAAAACATTTCTAGCCATTGGTTTTGAAAAGACTCAAGGGGACTGCATTCTGAAAATAAGGACTATGTATTTTTCTCCACCTTGATGTAATACAGATGACAAATATTAATTTAACAGGCAACTTTCAAAGTACAAGTTTCCATCTAGATCTTTGTAGTCTCCTTTCCTTTAACTCTATCACCTCGTAAAATAAGGAGGAACTACTGATCGGGAAGCACACAGTGAGGCAATGAGCAAAGCGAGTTTGCATTGCTTTGTTGAATGTCCTATCGAGTGCTTTGTGCTAGCTTGTCAGATCTAATCAAAACTCTTTGAAGCTGCGCTTTCTGGGTGAATGATTTGATTCTAGGAAAATTGGGCATTCATATTTATGCTTTAAACTAGATGTGGCATATAATGCTCGTGTTTTGATCACTGCTCCAGTAAACACAAAGGAGTTTTATTATTTTGCAAGTAAGACATAGAGTTGCAAGATTGTAGTTGACTTGCAAAACAACAAAATAAATCTTACAAAAACCGTCACCATTCATTAAATTAAGCACTTCATATCAAGCTGTGTGGACATCTTGAATTATAGCTTAAAGATAAATTGTTAAAAGGGAAAATTATAGATGTACAGTGAGTTTCTTTAAAACCATCACTTATACCCATTCCATCAATGTAGCTGTCATTTTCTCTTTTGGGTTTTATTTTTGCCTACATTTTGAGGCTAAACTCTGAATTATGACAGAAAATGCCATATTCTGAATAATTCTTGATACATGCAGAAGAAGATGAAATCCCCACAAACTCAATGAAGATTTAAGTTCACATATATGATATTAGTTCTGACAGATTTTTAAAAAATGAGGGCTCTTCCTGAACTGAAGGAAGTTTCATTGAAAACCTGGGATTTTCTTTAAGAATTTATTGCATGTCATGTGTACATATCACAAAATTCTTGTTTCTGACAAGCACACAGTCCCAGACAGACACTCAGTTTTCCTTCCTGTGGCTCTCGTCCAGCCTTTCTGTTCTTTTCATCTTCTCACACTAGCACGCAATGTCATCAAGTATGAAGCATAATAAGCTTTTGAACATCACCACTTGGTTATCACTTCCACACGTTATTTTGAGTTTGTAAGAAGGAAGTTCACAGCTGAAATGTGCAAAATTTCAATAAAAAGGGAATCTCAGAAAATTCGGCTTGCTTTCGTTTTTGATCAGCGTGCAAAACTTCACTTATCCAAGTCACCTGTACCATTCACAAAGGTGAACCATTTGCTTGCTCCATTAGTAAATGCCACTCCTCCTAAGTTCTGGCATTTTCTGATTTCATTCAGGGTAGAATCAGGAAACGTACGTATATATGGAAATATTTATAATAACTACAAGAGGCTAATAATTATCTTCAAAGCAACCCAAGTCAGGAAACTCAGACTTAAGCTTCCAAAATCAACCTAAGTTTTGATGCTTATTTCCACACGCTTTACAGCTCTTTTTGAGAAATAGGCGTATCATACTACTTTAATAAATATTGTTTCTAGAGTGAGCCACAGCCAAAATCATACAATGCTGCAGACTGCGTTAGTAACTCATTTGCTTTTTAACTTTGTTCCCTTGATATTGGAGAAAACTGTAGGATTCTGGATTCAGAATGGTGTCTTACAGTGGTAGCTATGTGAGGAAGCCTGGATTGTACAGGGGGGCTGATAATTGATAAAGAATTTAAGCCCTTGGGAAACCTGGTTATAACTACCTTGAGTTTCAAAAATTCTTTTGTTTATCAAATATCCTACAAGTCTGTGAGGTGCTCTATGTCTCTTGTGAATATACATTTACAACATTATCTGCATGTGAGTTTTAATTTATTCGTATGCAAAATCTGTGAATACTGGATTTTTACCTGCTAATTCTTGTTAAAAAGGTAGAGATATCATAAAGGACAAAAAAATCTTAAAATCTTAAATCAGATTTTTACCAGCTAAGCTTAGGGCTCCTTTGACAAATTTTCCTTGCTTCACTGACCTTCATTGCATCCTGTATTTTCTGAAGGCTACCTTGAAGTTCTGCAGGCCATGATTCACTGTCCCGAGAGGTCTGAGAAACTGACACAGGAGAAAAGATTACAAAGGGTATGATTTTACTGATTTGTAGCTTTGTTAGTCTCGCCCACCTGGGAATTGTTCTCAGGGTAACTCAAGACGTGCAATTCAGCTTTTCCTTCTGTTAGAATCATCTTCCTATTAGAACTTAATTCCCATATTCCAGGGCTGAGCCATACCTTGAATCAACCAATCCCATCTTCTTAAGGAGATTCCTTCCTCTTATCTCTCCTTTAGTGTCAGTGTATAACGTAAAAAATCGAAGTAGAAAAGTGTAAGATAATGTCACCTTATGTAGCCTTGGGCACCTGCTACATGGAAGCCTTCCGGGAAAGATTCCTAGATAATTTACAAATCCTTCCTTAGGCCTGAGCATATAGACAAAGTGCACATCAAGAGAGATCTACTCTACCATCTCTGAAAAATTGTCTTGTAGATTATGGTCCTTCTCATGTACCGTGGCCTGCCACTGTGGCTAGAAGACTTCTTGCTCAATCCATACTTGATGTACTCATGCAGACTGATAGCTTGCTCGCTGCACATTTCTAGGATTCATTTTAAGGAAAGGATACCTTGGTGAGTCACATGTGAACCAGAAAACAGCAAAAGAAATGCAGATGTGTCTCTTGTCGGCAGTGGCAAGTTAAGAAACAACTGCTTCACCAAATTCCCCATGGACTACTGTGATCTTCCGCAGACACAGCAAATGCTCCATCTAATACTCTCCAAAATAAAATCCTGAGAAATTGATAGGAAAGTGGAGAAAACTAATGAGTCCAAAAATTATTTACTACAATTAGTCTGATGTAGGTGTTTGAAGAACTGGACAAATCATTTTGCAGGCCAAATCAAGCTCAAAATCGAGGGAAGTCCCTCTATCACCCAACGGATGGCCTGAATGTCAAAAATGTGTATCATCTGTCCTCCAAAACCAGTCAGGAATCACAGCCCCAAAGAACCAGAAGAACCTGTCTTGGTTTTCTTTGCTCATGAAGGCTGCCAACCTGTAATTGAGGTTAGTTTTAGTGGTAAAATACAAATGTTCAAAGACAGAAATGGTGGGACAAATGCCCTAAGATCTCCTAGCCCTGAGTGATTTGCAGAAAGGAATGTGAGTAAGATTTACCCCCAGCAGACTGTTGTTTCAAGTTCTTGCTTTGCAACTCCATAAACCAAATAATCACAGAAATTTAATTCACGAGGAAGAGTTAATTTTTTTGTTTTGTTTTGTTTTCCTGTGGAAAATTTTCAGCAACATGTACTCTCTGCCTTCCTCTTCAGCCTCATATACTTGGGTTAACCCTTACTAGGCAACGGTTAATCAACCTAATAAATGGAGGGCTTCACTTTAATTATAATGAATATTACAGATATTTCTGCACACAACTTCAGGAAAGAAAAAAGGGGTCTTGTCAACTAAACCAGTGGTGCTCTAGTGTGAGGAGCAACACCGGGCAGAACTGTGAACGAGCAAGATCTTACATGGGACTAGGTGGGTGCCACACATGTGAAAGCCTGGTTGTTCCCACTGAGCATAAAGAAAAATGATGAAGATTGGCAACACCATTCCACTCGGCCAAGCACCCTTTTTCAAGACAGTGCACCTCCAGCAGCCTGTAATGTGTGTTACCTTTCACACGGGAGTCAGCTCAACAGTGTGGAGCAGACTAAGAAACGCTCTGGAGTTTCTGTGGCGCATAGCGTCCTACCAACTTTTACGCCCAAATCAAGGTGTTACCTGGGATTGTCACATATTGCCACCTCCCACTGGACTCCTGAGTGGTGCAGAGAGAGGTGATAACTGCAGCATCTCTTCAGGACTCCTTTTGATACCTTCGGTTGGGAAACTTGAGATAGACTTCGCCACAGCGTGCGTTTTAGAGAAGATAAGGAAAATTGTTCAACCTTTTCCACCTTTCCCTATGTCCCCGTCTTCCCTGTTGTCAGTGGAAGTGTTGGAGTGGTTTCCTCTCTCTTCGTTGGAGAGATTGCTTTCACCTACAAAAGCTAAGCAGAGGACACATTGTGCTCAGCCCCCACCCTTTGCACTCCCCATTTCCTATATCTTTATGGACTGAAAACAAGGCAGATGCTGAAAAAATCCTATTGCACTCCAGACTTCGCTGTGTCTGACTTTTACCTTGTACTGTCAAAATGCTGAGTTCTCACGATTATTTTCTTCTAAGCAATTACAGTGTAAGTTATCAGTTCATGTGAAAGGTAGCAGACATAGTGTAAGATAGAGCTGCTATGATGATAATGAGCAAGGCTGCAGAAAAGTCAATCGTGAAAGGCTGGCAGAGCTCAAATGACTCGATTCATTAGCGTTCTTCTAACCTCCATACCACCGTTTCAGGTCCATCCCTAGGGGCTGTGGTATGTATGAGAGACATTAAAGATAATGCCTCGGGTCCTCTGATATCCTGGACAGCAATAGAAGGTAATCTTTTCACTTCTTTCTCTTGGTTCCATTCCTTCTCTTTCTGGCACCCTTTCTGTGGCAGTGCTGTGTCCCAGACTGTGAGCTTCAGAACAGCAAATACAATTTCTCCAAGGTTGCTTAAGAAATGCTGAATAAGAAACCGTTCATGGACACAACAAAGAAAAGCAGAATAAAAGTGTGTCTAACAAAGACGTTGTTCATTCATGAAGAATTGTAAAAATAAAAATATTATATAATTTTATATCCAAATAATAATAATTCAAATGTTGCATTAGGAATATTGATCAAGGAAACAAGAAATCTTGAGTAAAAATGAACTTCACAGTGCAACCTTCCTCCAGTTATGATTATATTGAAATTAACTGATTTTACCAGACATGAACTGAAATGTATGGCTCAAACAGAGAATTGCAAAGCATTTAACAGCACTTCCTTTAAAACTAACAAAACTAGTAAATAATTTGCAAGAGAAATGTTGCATTAGCTCATTATGTACTTCAGTATTTTTGCCAAGAATTTGGCGGGGATGGAGAGTAGAATGAGACGGCGGGGCGCTACGAATGTTAAAGGGAAATTGTAGCCTAAATGAAAAACTGATTTGTGTTTATGGCAGACTTGAAGGCAGAAGGACTCCCAGGGGTAAGGAAAGGGCAGTAATGATGTGCACAAATGGTAATCGTGGTTGTGCTGTTTTGGAAATGGTATGGAAAGTTCATCTTGATGGATTAATGGACTTGTCAGCTGCCAGAAAGGCCAGGAGAGGCATGGATGAGTAGGAAAGCTACTCCAGATACTAAACGAGAGGAGGGCCCTGGCTCCTGCTGGCACTCAGACAGTCAGCTTCGCTGTCAGGGGATCACTGGTTGACCTGAACTGAAAAGTCCTTGTATGAACTTGTGCTTTGGAAGTGTAGACAAGCTATTTTAAACAAAGTCCACTTCTATTCTTTTCATTGCATGGTCATTCTGGTTTTAACAAAACCAAGAATTTGTTAAGAGTTGCACTGGCTCTAGTCTAAAGCGAATTCTATGACCGTGCCCTTATATTTACTGAGTGACTGTCTGAGTTACCGGAACTCAAGAACTGCATTAATACACCTACTTTTGGTTGTTCGGCTGGCTTGAAGAAACTTGCCTAGGTATTTCCAAACAGTATTCTGCATGGACACATGCAAGGTTTAGCTCATAAGGGTCCTCTATGAGTATTTGTAATAGGACTAGGATTCTGAAGTAGCAATAAATATGCTTTTATTGGACAGCAGATATATATAACCTCTTCTGATAAATAGTTAAAAAAGAAAGAAAACTACAGGGTGTTTCCTTACCTGTGAAATTCCATAATTTATGTGCTGTAGTGCTACATTATTGATTTATGATGTAATCAAAGCATCCAGTATCACATAATAGATCAGAAACTCTTTGGCAGAACAGAGAGTTGAAGTTAATGCAGGGAATAGTATTATGACCCTTAGTATGTAAGCTCTTTCGATTATTTTAAAAGAGTGGTTACATTTGACATTGATTGAATGCGTCAGTTACATCAAATTAAAAGTATCAGCAACTGAACAGAAGAAAAACTGCAAGGAGACTTAAAGAGGTTAGAATAGTACAAAGCAAGAAGTCATAAATGTGTTTAAAATACTGAGGAGGAAACAAATACCATCAAAAAGTAGAAGATGGGTACCTTGAAACCACAGGGAAGACCCAGAGATGGTAAAAAAAAAAAAAACAAAACAAACCAACAAACCCCACACTTTAAATACAAGACAGGTATTCTGGATCCTCTGTAGAACATGGGAAGAAATAGTGCAGTTTTCATAGCACTGGTGAGTCAGTACGTGGAATGAATCCTGAGTTTTTGGTTCTGGGAAAGATTGGAGAAACCGAGGGGAAAAAAAAAAAAAAATCAAACAAAATGCTTTGAGGGACAGTAAGTCAGAATTCTGGTGCAATATATTTGACAAAACTCAAGCAGTGCTTACTTCCCAATGCCTTTAGGACAGAGACGTGGGTCCAAGGCAGATCATCATTTGGTAAAACACTCCAGCACGGTCTTCACTTTCAACACATGCTCTTTTCTTTAGGCACTGACATTTTCTCCAATAATCTGAGGAAATATGGAATTTAAGCGTACAGGACAATTTTCACACTGAGAGATCTTGCTGAATTACAACCTATTAAGAGACAGAAAAAGAGTACCGTAAAGGAAATCCTCACGCAATGGGAACTATATGGAATAACTGACACACGGGAAATGCTAATTATCCTCTTTGGTTTATTTTGCTTTGGTGTAAATAACGACTCAAAACAAAAAGCCTTTTCAGTACACCTTAAAATGTATTGGGATGCTTCTTGCATTTGCAGGGATCTAAATCCTTCAGTGCGAGCTGAAATAATGGCAAAACTGCTCCACCACTGATTCTTCCACTTGCATTTGGTTCACTGAAAATTCTTGACAAACAGAGGATGTTGCTTTTGATTCTGTGAAAAAATTGCCTGCCTTTCACCTTTTTTTTTTTTCCCACCTTCATTTTCTTTCACCTTTGGATTTTTTTTTTTCTTTAATGCAGTGCATATATCCAGGATGACTGAGGAGTCAGGAAAATTTGGCTTATGCAGTATAGTTGTGAGGAGGTGCTGTGTAGCCTGCCAGTCTCATACTGAGGAGCAAAAATATTTCGACATTTGTTACTGTGTTTGCACAGTCCTGAGGGCTACCTAACAGGAAGGAAAACATGTCTGGTGGGATAAAAATAATGTAATGTTTTACACATATTCATAGAATTAACTGCAATGAGATATTTGCTATGGGGAGAAATATAAACAAATCTTTTCTCAGTGCTGGAACTTACAAAAACACTGATGTGTGGAGATGAAATTAAGAACAAATAATTACCTCAGCTAAACACAGAGGCTGAGATTGGCAGGTCTTGAGTGCATAGCACAGCTCGGAGGGACCAGCTTTAAATCACCTCCTATGCCTCGGTTTTCCTCCTGGCTGTGTGAAATGCTGTTTGATGAGTTTCTCAAAGCTTCTCTAACCTGTGCTGACTGTGAGCTTCCCAAAGGGGTCTTCTGACAGAGCCCATTATTCCACACTACATCTCTTTACTTGTTGCCTCAGCACTCTTACCCTGCCTATATCCATCTATACTTGACTGTGATCCTTTCCAAAGGATTTCTTTCTAGGTCCTTGAATCTAGCGATAGCTGCTTTAGCACTGAGGAAAATCTGATTCTGGCTTTCTACAAATACTCGAGACTATGAGTCAAAGACATTGGATAGACTGTCTTTGAGTTCAGAGGTCATGCGAGAGGTGTCCCCAGGTGAGCTACAAAACCAGCTTTTCCAACGTATAATCTCAAAAGTGAACTGTAGTGATTTGATCCTTGAGAAACCTGCCATTTCCTAAGATCCTTGAAGCCTAATGGGAAAAGCCGCAAATGTCAGCCTCATGAATAGCCTTTTTCCTTTTATGGGTGAAAAGGGGAAAATCAAGTGCGGCTTGAGAGTTATAAAAGAAATTTGCATTAAGTCCTAATCATTATGAGAAGTATGTTTTGGTGAGCCTGAAACAAGCTGAATTTTACTTTACGTTACATTTCAAAGCAAATTGTTTTGTCCCCTTTTTGTCCAGCACACTTTCAGTAGCTTCACAGGCTGTCACAACACTTGGAGACCAAGAGTAAAAGGACTGAAAGTCTTTAAGTCTTACATAGAGTTTCTTCTTGGGTGACTTACACACTTAAACACAGATTTGCAGATGCTGCAAGACTTCAGATCCAGCCCCGCAAGAAGACTTCCATGCCTAGCTTTTACTGAAACCCACAGGAGTTAGACAGATGTGTGACTAACCTGGGTGTTAAATGACAAGAACACAATTCCGACGGAGTTACAGTGAGGTTCAAGCTTCTAAGTAATTTAATCCAATATTCACCTCATCTCCTACAAGTTTGTTGTCAGTGGAGCAACTGCTGTGTGAAGGCATGGGACTGTATGCAGGAATGATAAAAAACTGAGACCTTCTGCTGCTCAGGGCTGATAACTGCTGCCTCTCTCTGAGGTCAACAAGATGCCACAGCAGCTAAGCATGAACAGATATGTGCTGAATGGAGCAGTGAGGTGCTTTGGAGGTCTTCTACCCTAGGTCAACAGGCAAATCTCAAAAATAAATAAAGACAGTCCTTCTGTAAAATGATCAGCTTTAGCGAACTGGTTTGAGTGTGTTCATTCTGGCAGGCTGGTAAACCTCTTCTGCCGCCGCTATTTTTAAGGACTTCCTGCTGCCTATTCCCGTTTTGCCAGGAGTTCAAACACTGAGCAGGAACACCTTGTTCTGGGTGGTGCTTTCCAAAATACTTGTTGGAGAGCACACAACAAAAATATTTTACCACAGGCAAACCCAAATATCCTCAAATAGCAATTGCAAACAATTATTTAACTTTTTGAAGCATTTTGGGTTTGTGTTTGTTTGTTCCCTCTGTCTTTTTAGACACTCCGTAATAATTTGTTAACCTCAATCAAATTATTTTAGAAAGCATAATAAACATTAAGAGTGCATCACAGCCATCTGGAATTGCTATGCCCTGCACTCAAAAACAGTGGGATTCATCCACGCATATTCAGCATTGGAGATTGCTCACTTTCTAAGTTTTAAATTAGCAACCCAAACACAAAACCCAGGTCAAGAATGTGCTTAAACCAAAGAGCTGGATTGTCGTGGGACATTTAGAGGCAGAGCATTTTGGAAATCCCATGGAATATCTCTATAATCTCTGGCATTTAAATCCCGATGAAAACCTAACCCGATCTTCAGATCTATCTCTCTCAGCTGTTTTGGGGGATCTGACGGAGTCAGGGCTGATGACAGAGGAGTCACGGTCATGCTCTTAGCTCAAGCCAGTTCTAATTACACTGTCAGACAATCTAAAGTACAGCAAGAATTTTATCGGTGTTATCTGTTGCCACACAGAGTTACTAGGACCAAATGCAAGCAGGTGATCAGCACAGAAAAAGGAAGTTCCTGGGAGGGGAACATGGTTCAGGCTCTTAAAACATGCAAGTACTGCTGTACCACTTTGGTCAAGCACTGTTGGTCCTGATTGCTAATTTTTGGTGCTGTCAAAAACCATGTATATTATGCCATTCTGAAAACTGATTTTCATGCACATCCATACTTGTGTGGGTAATACTACAAGTTTGCTCAGAAGGGCTTTGGCCCTGACAGAACAGGAGAAGGAAGAAGCTAGACCAGAGGTTTGCTTGAACCTTTTTTGATGAACCTTTCCTCTTCCTTTCCCACAAGTCTTTCCCCAGAAAGAAGGATGGAGAGTACCAAACTACTCATTTTTAAATGTTACATGGCAGGTCATTTTCTATGCTTAAAAATGGTTTTATTGATGACACAATAACCCTCACTCCAAACTCTGGGACTCAATGCCTGAGGTGTTTTACCTTCACAAATGAAGAAGCATTTCCCGCTCCAAAGTACATGTAATTAAAGAAAAAATAAATTTCAAAGACTGACAAAAAATAATCCCTGTAGCAGATGCAAACAAGAATATTAAAAAAAAAAATTGCATAGTTTCACATACAGTTTGTTAAAGCAAAACTCACTATTTTCAAGGATTGCCTCACCTCAAATACTTCTAGGTGAGATCTGAGGCATTTCAGAATTGTAGGGAAGGGAGGCAGTCCATTCCAGTACCTAGACAGGCACAGCACGATGTGTCTGGCAGTGTCTGTCCACCTGTCTGTCTGTCTGTCTGTCTGTCTGCTACAGCAGGAACAGTGTCACCTCACCCAGGGTTTTCTTTTGTGCTTATTGTGACTTCTTACTGCTTGAGTAACGTACATTGCAAGACTTCTGCTGACACATCCTGAGGACTGGAAAGGTCCACGCTTCTCTGGTGAGAGCATCACTTCACAGGTGTTAAAATGTTTCCCACTTTTTTTGTTTTCATAGTTTCCACGAATTAAAATAACTCCTAGTTTCCTTGGGTTTGCCCGTCTTTTAACCCCTGGGTAATTCAGACGCTCTCTCCAAACCCTTCTCTGTGATGGTCCAAACACCGCAGCATATTTTGTGCTACAGAAACATGTTGCAGCAAGAAAAATCAACTTCAGCCCATAGACTCTCACAGGTACTAATAGTTTGTTGACATGTCATAATATCACAATGTAGGAAAAAAAGTCCTTTGGCTTCTTAAGTGGTAAATATCCCAATAGACTGAAATATGAAAAGCATCACTTGCAGGACTCTCAAATACGAGCAGGGTTATTCCATGACAGATTATTTAAGTGTACACAGCAAAACTTTGAACACTCATGAATGTAACCCTTTCATCAAGCTTAGTTGTATTTTACCACCACTGAAAGCTGGGATGCAGGAAAAAAGTATTAGCAGTCAGATTTTTTGCTGCAATTTGTCCTGCATGTCAATACAGTGAAAGACGGGCTTGAGCTGGCAGTGACAGCGCCATTGAACAGATAGCACGAGACATGCCCTTCACTTTGCCGACATGCACTCAGCATGTGTCGGAGAGCCATTGAGTAGAAGCAATTTCTGTCCTTGAGCGTTCCCAGGGAAGGGATGTTCTTCTCTCCAGGTTCCAGCTCCTTATCAGCACATAAGCAGCAGTCTCAGCTCTGGTCTTTGCCTATGATGGAACTATAGTGTGAGATGAGAAACATTTTCCATTCATATGAGTAATGAGCATTACAAATTAGACTGAGATCAATTATTAAATGGAGGATATTATGAAATATTAAATGGAAGCTATTATACATAATGTATTTGTCACAGAGTAAAAATCGGCATTCATGTAATATCCTTCTCTGCCTGATAACGTATTTGGATATTTAACATATTTAAAAGGAGTGCAAAAAGTACAGATAAGTGAGAGTGAGGTGTATCTATTAAAACTAGAACCGGACCTGCAAACGACTTTGGTAAAAGGGAGTTCTGTCTTGGATATATTTTACCTCTGCTCTGTGGTGAGCACATGCAGGGCGCATCATCTCAGGCCTGGGTACCGTTGTCCTTACTCGTCTTTGAAGACGCTATTGTACACATGCAGGGAGAAGAATATTTTTGATTTAACGTCTACCTGTGCCACTTGTGTGGAAGCTCTGGTGACTACAGAGTGTTTTTATACTAACAAAATGAAATTGCTGGTTGGCTGGGGGTCTGTCGTGACAGAAAGTACAAGCAGTAGAGTCACTTTTTCCCTGAGTTTCTTCTAAAGACCTGCTGTGCTGAGGTGTTTTGTATTGCATCTGATGAGTCAGTGGTGCAGCTTTGTCTTCATGTTTAATGTGCTAAGGATGTGGTGGCGGCTGAAAAAAAAGCAAAACCAGGAATCATTGATAGAGCAGTTTTCACATCAGAAAATATGGAAATGAGACATCCTGAGGAGATCTGTTGGTCCTTGTGAAGTTTACAGTGGGAATCAGGCAGGCAAAGTTGTCCAAAGGGCAGGATGCCTTGGGCCTTCAGTGCCTCCTGGCTCCCCACGTGGTGAGGCAACCTCTGTCTTACCCCATGTTGGCATCCCACTTTCCTCCTGGGCTGGAGGTGGCCTCTCCTCCAAGCTGGAGTGCAGTTTTCCCAGCGTGCCAGCACTGAGAAGGACACACAGGTTTCGGCGTGCTGCTGGCTGAGCACTGGGGAGAAGGGGCAGGTGAAGAAGCAGTGGAGGATGAAGTCCCAAGGAGGAAGGGGTGGGAGACCAGTGACTCTCTCGTGAGCTGTGACAGGGGCAGATCCAGGCTGCAGCGAGGGGCTGCTGGCCCTTCGCACCGTACAGAGGGGTGCCTGGGTGGGGCGGGAAGCCCATTGGATGGACGGAGGAAAAGATTATATTTAGCTTCAAGAAGAACAACCTGTCCTCTGAGGTCATTTTCATATTTCCAAAACAATATCTGTTGGAAAGTCAGTGCATTTCAGGATTTTACCTTTTTGTCCGTACTCGGAAGGGGAACTTAAAGTCACAAGTCGTTTTGTTTTCATCAGGGTGGAACTTTTCCTACTTATCCCTGCTCTAGTGTCAACAGCTTATGTTTATTTTTTGTTTTTATTTGGTAGACAACCTCTGCTGGCCAGGAAGCCACCACGTCCCTGTATGTTAACACATTCGGGTATTATGATGCTTCAGGAGGTAAAGCTGCACTCTGCAGTTACCCTGTGAGAAAGGAAACTTTTGAGGCATTTCTGTTTGTTTTTGTGGTCTAGTTTTGTTCGTTCTAGAAGGAATGTCACTGTCGACCTTGAGCTCAAAGATATTATTGGTTGAAAGCAGGTACCTAAGAGACTTGAAGAACATTATTATATACTATTCGGTTCATATATTTATAAACTGTAAGGTCACAGATTGTTGGGTAATAGTAAATGATTAAGCTTGTTTTTGGAAAATAAAAACCAACAACTCTTTCCTGGAGGCTGGAAAATCTCCTTTGAAGCCTTTTCTCTCTCTCGAGTAAATATGCGCAGTTATAATTAGACAGTTTTGTAAAACATGTATTATGTAACCAGAAAACCTGGAACAACTCCAATGTCATTTCTCTCTATTGTGTAAATATGTAATTAAGCAAGACTTTTTTCCAGTGCTGCTGCTGCTGATTACATTTTCCTCGGTCATGCAAGAATGAGATTTTTCTGCTCTCAGAGGTACCACAGCCTGAGCTCTACGACAAGCCCTGATCTGGCATACTACTTTTCTTTGGGTGTCTCCTTCTTTTAAATGGGGCAAACCTCATGTGAAATCTGGCATAAAATATCAAAGAGAAGATTAGGTACCTGTAACGGGACTGAGCATAGGACTGACAGTTAGTGTTGACTGATGACTGTTGAGGAGAGCTAGTCATCAATGCTGAGCTGGACAAGCTACAGGAGGAAAACTTACCCTGACTGCCTACCTCTGGCTCACTTGGCTGGAGATGTATGCTCTATGCTTCCAAGGGGAATTCTTTTTCTTGCATAGACGAGAAAGGTACAGACAATTCTGTGTGAGCTTTGTGACACTGCTGATAGCATGTCCCAGAGCAGGAAAAACCAGCAAATATGACTGACGGGAGCAAGTCAGCACACAGGACAGATCCGAGTTTGGTTTGGTTCTGGCATAAATTTTTTGTGATTTTTCCATGAGCTTTCTAATAGTGGATTTTCATGTTTAGAAATATTTTTGAAGATGAGTATTTCTGAGGATTCACAGGGCTTGGGTGGCATTTTTATTATTTCTGGCTTTGATTGCATTTCCCCAAGAGGGTGTGACTGTTAACTACTGCTTTGAAAGACCTTTAACGTTTTGGATGCAGATAGAGCTTTTTAAAAACATAACTAACATTTTAGTGAACTTCTGAAATAATTGAGGCATATATTAGCCATTAGGGACTCAATGGAAGGGGATTTATCACCTCTCACTAGTGAAACAGTGAAGCGTCATGTTCCTACAGTGTGTTTCAAATGGTCGTTTTTAGGTTGTCATTCTTATTTCTGTTGCCTCATGAATAAAATATAACCCTATCTTTTATGGTGAATATAATATTAAAATCACGTCACCTGTTGAAGATCAAGAAGTTAGAAAGCATTTTATATATGTTTTGAAAAAGTAGAGCTGTTGCTTGAGAGAACTGCAGAAAATTAAGACATCTCAGCAATAAAGTTGATCTTTAAAAACAAAATTATTAAACTTTCAGAGATTTGTAGTACTTCTGATATAAATCAGCATTTTTTTCTTTAAAAGAAAACCGTCCACCTCTAAGCTATTACAATTATTTGATTGTATGAAAATAATGAAGGAAAATGTTTTATGTAAATTTCGAAGACTTAAAAAAGCCATTGAAAAAGTTCATTACGAGACTCTATGAAGTAATCCCGTGGTGAGAAAAGTACCTTCAGTGCCTTAAAAATGGCTCAGCTTTTAAAGGACATTGCACAGTTCATTTAAATGGTGGAAAGTTAAATCAGGCTGTAGCAAGGTGTTCTACTGGATCGATTGTTTTGTTATTAATTGTATGAATAGGAAAACACTATAAATCTATTACATTGAATAACACAAGAATGAAGTAAAGCAGTACTGAGGCTGAAGAGAAACATACTGAAAGTCTCCTAGGACCCATATTTATTTCAACTAAGCAGTGCTACTGAGGACTGAAAATCATCAGGTTTTAGAAAAGAAAAGGTTTCCGACTTGGATTCACTGTCGACGTCTGCCCGTTGTCGTGTCCAATGGCAATCTCTTTACTCTTAACTGTTCCAGAGCAGCTTTTTATAATTCCCAGTTTTTGGATTTCAAGCACAATCTAGACTTCTTTTTTTGGAGAGATGGGTTTTCAGCAAGCCACGATTAGGTCAGGTTGGGGTTTTTGACCTCCATCTCCATGTTCTGACTCAGCTCTTTGGGTGAGTCTATACACATGTACAGCAGCAGGAGGGGAAAGAAAAGCCAGAGGAGAAACGTCGTGAGATATGGACCTTCCCAGATGTGCCAAGCTGCACTGTAGTGGATGGACACCTAAGCATTTGCAGAGGAATGATGTTAAAAATAATAATAAATAAACAAGTTAAAAGAGACGGGGAAAGGCAAAGTAATTCGCTCGTCTTTCCGAGGTGCGTGGTTTTGGAGCCCAGGGAAGCAGCATGTTCACAAGCCTGTTCCAGGCCTTTTGGACTGAAACCCCGGGAAGATCCTTGTCCATCCCATCCCCTCTCTTCTGTTTTCTTCATAATCAATGTCTTACTACTGTCAGAGAAAGTGTGAAACTGTTGGAATAGGAAAGCTGCCCTGCATTAACTGCCTGGAGAGCTTAAGGGAGTTTTGTTACTTGAACTGAGCAATTCACCTTAAAATAACAGTCTGACATTCCCCAGAGAGATGAAAACCAAAGCCTGATCTGTCATAACTAATAAAAGCAGAACTTTGTCAATCAAACAGTCAGCAAAGACCTCAGGGAGAAGGGAATTAAAAGGATTTATTAATGTATTGCTTTTGCCTGAACATTATACAGATGTTGAATTAAAATGTGCTGCAGCATTTTTGCAGAGTGATGCTTTTTTGTGTATTTTATCTACTGTTAAAATCTTAAAAAAAAAAAATAATTGCACTGAAAATAAGACTGTTCATTAAGAAAGGCTGAAACAATGCACATCAAGTGAGCGATCACCTCATCTTTATTCCTATTTGGGATAACAACATATGTCTGATTCAAGGAAGCGTAGAAAACAGCAGCTGATTAAATTGTAGTGTTTTTTTTTCCCCTCATACTTACTGGTTCATAGGAGTCAAAGTGACTTCATATCACAGCTCTTTTTGCTAATACAAAAAATGTGAAAATGCTCTTTTAGCTAAACCAATAGACAGAGCTTAGGGTAGAAATTTTTTACATACAGGTACTTCTGGAACTTAATAATTCTGTTTTCAAATGCTTCAAAGTGCAGCAAACTCCACATGACTTACATGACCAAAACTGATGCCAAAAGTTGTCTTCTAACCTTACGATATGGCTTTATCCATCTGATTTAAGGCATGTCTATGAAGAAATGTAATGACCAGTATTTTATTTATGGATAAAGTATCAGGGCCCAGAGAACACATTTTTGTGTTCAACGTCATTTAGATTCCCTCTTTCTTCCAAAGTGTCAAAAGACTTCTGTGACAAAGCCGTAGTTCAGTATTTTTCCAGGTGTAAAGAAAATAAGATCTCTACACACGTGAGACACTTCAGTCTCGTGAGAAGAAATTCTTGCAGGATTTCTTGGACGGAATCAAGAACCGCTGGAACTATTCAGCGATAGTAGTGGATATCTCATGAGAACAGACTGTCTGGCACTTTATGTTTTAAATAAACTTTGGATTGAAACTAAACTTTGGGGTGAGTATCTGAACAGGGTTATTATCTCTACCCATACTTCACACTTAATCAGAAAGCTCTATACATAGCTTCATTAGATACCACACTATAAAAAATCACGTCCCGATCCTAAGAAATGTGAATCCTACAGCTGCTCCTTGTTCAGGCTCATGGTTTATTGAATTTAATTTTAAGGGCAGCCAGTCAGTCAGTGCTATGAATCAGCAAAACCCAGAAAATAAGCTCCATCCTTCTTTAGTAATTCACCTTTATCCATAAGATCTCGACACCCATTGCCGTTAAAAGGGATCTGCAAACACCGAGTATGGGGCTGATCCTGCAGACAGGTCCCTATCCCTCATGTCTGCAAACTGCCTGGAGAATTACAGCGTGACTGCTTGTGCAGTTAAAGCTGGCTATTTTTGAAATGCCTGCAAATAAAAGGCTACAAATGGTCTTTTACTTACTCAGAAGTATATTAAGATATTCACAGCTTCTAGTCAGCTTACAGTTAGAGCAACTTATAAAATGTAAAATAAAGTAGTTTCTCACTGTGCTGTGTTTTGTAGCATGGATCAGAGAAGACACATTTCTCCATCAAGAAGAGCTTTGGGTTCTGCTATGTGTCTACAGGAGGGACACATCAGTGTTTTGCTCTCTCCAGCATGTCTCTGAGATCCTGCTGCAGCTGGTGGCAGCACCTGCTCCTGATTCAGGGACCTGGGGTGGGCTCCACCTCATTGCTGGATGCGCTGGCAACACATCTGGAGAGCAGATGCTGTAACATTAAAGAGGTTAGCAAATCATGGTGTGCTCTTCTGCCCAAACAGGAGGCACCACAAAATACAGCTCTCATTTTACCGTTTGTGATTTCCAAAAAGTCACTGTGATAATTTAAGTTGCAGCCATTCACTTGTTAGGATTAAACCTCATGTCCAGGCAGAGCGGCTCCCCAGGGTGCCCAGGGTGCCCAGACCCCCAGCAGGGGCTGGCTGCCCACATGGATACGGGCTTCAGCCTCAACCCTGAGGCTTCAAGTTGCCCTGAAGGCTGGCAAAACCTTCTTAGGAGATTGCTTCTGGCACCATTATATTCCAGCAGGACACTTAAATCAAGTATCTGGAAGGAAATTCAAGACTTAGGAGATGAAATTCGCAGAAGCTGACACACAGCAGGGGAACTCACAGGAAGTAAAGAATAGTCCTGTCTTCTGCCATTACCAGCCCTTAGTACAACCCACATTTTCTTAAACCAATCTTCCTTTCAACGCTAGAATAAATGCTGCACACAACACATCATCCCCACGCTTGTTATCATCTGTAACAAAGGCAAGTATAAACACAGGGTATTTTTAACTGCAACAGCACGTTCAGGGTGAAGGCAGAGTAGATCTTCAGTGAAACAGGCAAGAAACGTACAATTTAAGTAATAATTTTTGCCATAGGTGGGAAGAGATGTATTAAAAGACCTGTAGCGCGTGCATTACCATAATATCGACCAATCGTTATACCTGATCACTTTAAAGCCGCACTTGTACTTAGTTCTACTATTTATTTAAAATGTATTTAATTATTGTAAAGTATATGTACTAATCGATTTATGCAGGACAGATATTAGGAAATAAGTGAAACGGCGACAAGGCGTCTATGGTGAGATTTTTTTGAAGACGCTGCAGGCAGTTTGTGGCTCCATTTCCCCATACTGTGAGTTTCATATGGGTTTCTCCTCTCTTTTTGACAGCTCTTTGTGCTGCAACCCAGCATAACCTCGATACGAATAGGAGCAGATGTTTGGGCTGTAGCATTTTCCTGCATGTTTTGCTGCCCTTTTTATCACTCTGGGGTGAGATTCTGGATATTTTATTTCAGAAACTTATATTCAGCACGACAGCTTGCATTTCCCATCTTCTCTGCCTCTTCCATTTAGGACCACAGGAATACATTCAGACTAATTTATAATCTTCAGTGGCAGTTTAATTTAAAAATTTATGCAAGTATCAACTGAATATTTGCATGAGATAATAAAATTACTTCCATAATCCTTCAGGACTCCGTTATGGCCTACTTGCCAGTTAGGCTTTTACTGGCAGAAATCTCCCAATGCTTCCACAGGGATCAGATGTCCAATTTTCAGAGCTATTCCGTTAAGTCAGAAACCTTGACATCAGGAGGAATGACATGCAAAACATTTGCTAACTCTGCTTTTCACATTGATTTTGCTATTAATTATATGAGCTTTCTCAGAGATTGGCTAAGAACGGATGAACGTTGAGATGGAGGTCGAAGTCCAGGCACAATGTCACCTGCAGCACCGTGGGCTGTAGGGCTGAGGAGATGCAGGGGAGTGAGAGGGCAGCGGGAGGGGAGTTGGTGAAAGCAAAGGGCCCTGTGGGGTCAAGGTGTCAGTGAGACTTTGTACCCTGCTAGTAATAATTAGTCAAAACCAATGGTTTTGTAGACTAAGTCTGTAAAGGTGGTAGGTTCGTGTGTGTGTTTTACTACTCTGAGACCTTTTGTACTTCAAAGGGAAACGTGTGGGACAATGGAATAGCCACCTCTTCCTATTACAATGTCACTGTAAAATTTGTTAGATCTTTATGGGACTCATGGCATTTATGTTGTACTATAATTCTGCCCCCGCTTTCAGCTATTTCATTCACTTCGGTGAATTTTTTTCACAGGACCTAGGAAGATAAAGCAAGGTGCTCCCAGCTATTTTAAATATAACACGAGTAGACAGATGATAAGTGTCTTTTCCATGCGGTGTTCATTATGCCTCGCACATAAGATGCATGCAATTTTCTCTCATAATGCATGGTCTTGGGAAACAGTGCTTCGAGTGGGAGAAAAAGTCAGAGAGTTCCCTGAACTCACAACCAGCAGATGGGTAGTCCTATGATCTGCTGCCTCCTGAGCTGCCTTTTGTAGGCATATCCGCTGGAGAGAGTGGTCTTTACACCAGCTGAACCTCCAGGCTCTCTTGCAGTTGGACACGCTGAGCTCCTGATGCCTTTAGTCCTTCTCTCCCTCTTGTTCCTCTCTCCCTCCTTAAAGCAAAGTTTGAACTGTAATAGTCCTTGAAAAGATTCACCCTCACAGTGACTGTGCATTCACATATGCTTGAGTTTATATGCAATGTAAAGCAAAAATACCAGCACTTAAAAGCTGTTATCTTAAGGGTGAAAAAAAAAAAACAACTTTTACAGTGATGTTTGCTCTGTAGAAAAGAATCACTTTTTTTTTTTTCCTACCACCTCTTAAACAAACTTCTCAGTGCCTCTTAATAGTCTTCGGGCTATTGCTACAAGCAATATTGCTTAATACATTGTACATTAAGGAACAAAACCTCATGTGAGAACACAGCTCCATTTAGATTATGCTTTCATGCATCAGAAAAATGATTTTAAAAGCTTTTTGAGCCCCTTCTGAGAATTGACTTGATTCCCACATCATTTTGCTCAGAAGTGCAGTCAAAATCTCTTAAGAAAAAGGCATGGTCTAATTGGCATACTTAAGGATTTTAATTGTGTCTAGGAGAGAGCAGCATATTTTAAGATTATGGTTTCAAAGAATATTTTTTTCTTCAAGAACTGTTAAGGTGGTTAGCTATCTCTTTGGAAGCTTCATGAAAACTTCAACAGTTCAACTTCAAGCTTGAGCTTTTGGAGATTAAATTGTTCTGTTGCCCCAGAAGATATAAATTACTAATGTTCAACTCAGCAGATGTGAAAATCTGGCTGCTTTGAGTGTTCTTGAGTGTTTCAGTGAACCCAGTGCATAGCCAGGTTTCAGGAAAGGCTTTAGGTTCTTGTTTTCTATGAATAATGCTCTGGAGAATAGGACTGAAAATCTCAGTCTTCTGACTGTCCTAATATCTCCAAACCCAGTTGGAAATACACACTTATTTCTGTAATGGTAATGACGCACACAGTTTCGTGGTGCTATTTTGAGCACTGTAAAGTCAGATTTTCTTTTTGCCGTGGGAGGCCTCCACCTCGGATATCTTCAGGTATAAGAAGATCAGGCATCTTGTTTAGGAGAGCCAAGAAGACCAGCCACCTGCCTCACACTTGGGTAGGTGTAAAAGCACTTCCCAATGGTGAGCCATCCTTGCCCTCCAGCCACCACTGTCCCTCCATGACCCAAAGGGAGCTGGGAAAACTCGGTGGGACCGGATTCCTGCCTATCTGCAGTTCAACTTACATGACATACACTAAACCCCATGAATTCAGCTTTATTGCTTTACATGTATCTGTTATAAAGACCTACACAAATGCTGCCTTTTTAAAATAATTTGTTTCATCACAAAGATGTGGCCAGCAGGTCAAGGGTTGAGATTCTCCCTCTATATTCTGCTCTGGTGAGACCTCACCTGGAGTACTGTGTCCAGCTCTGGAGTCATCAGCACAAGAAGGACATGAACCTGTTGGAGAGTGTCCAGAGGAGGGCCACAAAAATGATCAGAGAGCTGGAGCAGCTCTGCTATGAGGACAGGCTGAGAGAGTTGGGGTTGTTCAGCCTGGAGAAGAAAAGGCTCCGGTGAGATGTTATTGTGTTCCTTCAGTACTTAAATGGGGCCTATAAGAAAGATGGGGAGAATTGTTTTAGCAGGGCCTGTTAGGACAGGACAAGGGGAAATGGTTTTAAACTAAAAGAGGAAAGAGTCAGACTAGACATAAGGAAGACATTTTTTACAATGAGAATGCTGAGACACCGGAACACGTTACCCAAATAGATGGTAGATGCTCCACTCTTGGAAATATTCAAGGTCAGGTTGGATGGGGATCTGAGCAACCTGATCTAGTTGGAGATGTCCCTGCTCACTGCAGAGATGACATTTGAAGGTCCCTTCCAACTCAAAGCATTCAATGATTCTATGATTCTATGTTGGTTTTAAGTGCTACATTTATTTTTTGACTCAGGCTGAAAGATAATACTTCAGATCATTGGGAAATGATTTCTCCCTGCTGTCGTTTGATATCAACCAGAATTTCCTGTGTAAAATAAGGTCTTTTTCTGGTCTTGATCTGGGCTGCAAGATCCAGATTGGTATCATCCGATTCTCTGAACCTACTGGTCTCTCACGACTGTACTGGAGGTGCTGTAAGGGTTAAAGATCTAATGGAAGTTGCACCAAAGTATCACAAAGAAAATTTAAAATTGCAGGTGTTTTACTCTAGAGTAAACACTTTCAATTTCCAAGTCCCCTAAAACATTCCTCGTACGTTCCTGTATAGGGAGGTTAAGTCTACTGCCGATAGGTAGGTTTGTTTGCTTTTATAATCTTTCATAGATCCCTTAGGAGCAGTCTAGAGACTTGCCCAAGAGCCAAGAGGTGGATGGTTGGAAAAACCTCTCTAGAGTACAACAGAAATTCTGTGACCTCAGTTTCAAAGTTACACCGGATTTTATTTTTGATGCAAGTAAATTTCAACAGCATGAGCGAAAACCTACCTGTACGGAATACAGGTACAACCAAAGCAAATATATGTGTCAGGTCCTGAGTGTTAATGGGCTTGAGAGAAATTAAACTTTAAATATAGTATCACAGATGAATAAGGGAAGCTGGAGATTTTGTGAATTATAAACCTCTGAACAGCTCACTGGAATAGCTGAGGAGTTTGAGGTGTTTGTTGGAAGTAGTTAAAAAGTGACAAACATCACAGGCAGAATGAAAGAGACATAGTAAAACTTGTAAGATAAATTAAATTTATTGTGGAATAAACATCATAAATCATAATGTTGGAAGGGACACTAAGAGTTTCCCACCCAGACAGGTTAATTTTTCCTCTTGCATGTTTTTCCAACTTTTCTAAAGACCGTGAATTTTTCAGCGCTCTGCATTTATTAGAAGGTTTAATTCTTCTGTATACTACATACATATCTTGTTTATAAAAATTTTTTCTTTTCTTTCCTTAAAACTAATCACATCCCTTTTCTAACGACAGCTGACTTTTGTCCCCTCCATCCCCCTCCAATACTGAAAAATGTCCCATATCCTTCTCTGCCTCTTATAAAAATGGCATTTAACAAATTCGCAGAAGGTTTCTAACTCTAATTCTAAAGCAGAATACTGCGTTCATCACTTCTCTTTCAGTGAAAGCAAGATTTTGCTCAAACACCAGTAGCCCCAAAGAAGGGGGATGGAGGAATTTAAAAGATTTCAATTTCCGAAGAGATATTTTAAAGAAGAACACGAAATAGATTTAAGCATCTTTTCACAATTCTGACAAGAAAAAAGTCATGAAGCTTGTAAAACTTTGGAGGACATATAATAAAAAATTAATTCTTTAGGGGTACGACCTCCTTTTGTAGATTTCATGTAACTTTAATAGGAGTCAAGCACAAACTGAGGTAAGGAAATAGACGTAGGGGACTAAAGGCTTTAAAAAATCCTTTTCCTGGATCATAAACCTCTTCCTAGCATTTTCAGTTGTTTCAGTGTGTTAAATATAGTAGTTCTTACACGAGGACTAGCTGAGGTTTTTTTCCAGGCAATTACTTCTCTGTCATTAATACAGAAGGTATTTGACATACTAAACAAGAGGCATATGCTATACCATAGGGGTTGTGTATAGTTACAATAAGAAGGCTTTACTCATTGAGTTGCTCTGGAAAACAGGTTCAGGGCTATCAGTGATAACTGAGAAAATAAGCAGGAGAAAAAATGGAGGTATCTCACAAAGAATTGCAAGAAGGTACCTCCAGTCCGTATAGGATGAAGCTTAACATACACATACATACATACATAGCACTCCAAGGGTTTGTGAAGTTTGTCCCCTATTAATTTTTTCCTACCTTTTAGAACATAGGAAGAAAGAAAGGAAGAAAGAAGGAAAGAAGGAAAAGAATGGCAGCTTGCCAGTAGCGGTGTAAGATATGTCAGGCATCGAAAAATATCCTGGTGTGACTTAGCGGGGAGAAGTGAGGGAGAAACTTTCAGAAGTGCTGGCAAATTGTTCTTCCATAGCATGGAAAAGGAGGTTGAGGAGTATTGCCTTGAGTGAGTTTTCTGTCTTAAATCTACATTAATTCATTAATTGCCTCTGCTTCATCTTTATGGACTAGTAATAGTGCATTCAGTAACTGTCCCTTAAGGTGGCAAACCATGAGGGACGATGACAGGGAAAGCAGGATCCCAGAGCGAGGCAGATGGGGTTTGGATTCTAGCTTTCAAGAGATGCTAGATAAATGTTTTTGACCCTGATAGACTCCAAAACAGGAGCAGTCTCCAGTGATTTAAAGTATTAGGGATCTAGTGGCTGATGGCCCTTGGAGCAGTGTGGATTCTGGCAATATCTCATCAGGATAATTTGAGGTGAATGTTCAGTTTGTTCTGTTTTGAGTTTGTTGGGTTTTTTTTTCCTCTAAATAAGTACAGAATAAAATGCACCTTGCTTCATATTAGTAGAGCGCTTCACAGACTTCAGTAAGGGCTCCATGAATTTAGCAGAGTTAGAAGAAAGGAGGATGTCTGCTGTCTTCATGCCAAAATTCAGCATGTGCTGCCAAACCTTGGCAAGCATTGACAGGAGGACAAGAACTGGAGCAAGCTGAGGAAGGACAACTATTTATTCACAGAAACTTTATCCAAATTTATTTTATTTGTACGCTGAAAAGCAAATGAGACTTTTAGAAAAAATGTAATATAAATTGGAGTTATGCCAAAACATGTTCTGAAGCTGAGATGTTTCAGTTTTCTATTTTTCTGCTGCTTTGATTAGAAAGATCATCCTGCTCCTCAGATACCTTACTGCTATAGGCTTCATAGAAATTTATGTTTTGATTAAAATTACAAGATTTCAAAATGAAGCATTTTTCATTTACAAAAGTATATTACGCTAGAAGGGACCATGTGTTAATATGTCCACTCTTCTGCAAGTGCAAGCAGCAACGGGTAGAAGTTTAAACCAGGAGGATGCACAGAGCATCCCTATCACCTCTTGCAGAAACAGCACAGACCACAAGACTTGCCCTTACTTTGCAGTAAATGCAGAAGCAATGAGGCAGGGCCAAACCCACCCCCATAGTAGACCAGACAGAGAGCAGGAGAGCATGAGGACATTGCTGGAAACCAACATCTCTGAGGCAGCTGGGATTTCTTATTCCCCAAACTCAGGGGCTCCCGTCAGGGATCAGGCTGTTCTCTCCTAGCAGAGGCAAAACTGCTTTTACATTTCCTACCTGTCTGAGCAGAGAGAACATTTCCTTCTCGGTCCCAGACACGGTGCTCAATTTAACTTGAGTGCATGAACAGCTACCACATGTTGGTCAAGCATGGTGGAGAATCAGCGCCCTGTGCCTTATACAGAGCTGGTTTTAGCAGAGACCAGCTTCCAATGCTCTGTGGAAAGGTTTAAAAGAAAAAGAAAAAGCTACTTTTTGAATCATGGTGCCAAAAATGGGGGGGAAAGAGAATGAGATGGGGAGGTGGAATGTCTTTCCATCCTCTGGAACCTGTCAACGAGCACGACTTAATAGAACGAACGTGGAGATATACAAAAATTGAGGCAAAGAATGTGACGACCAGGTCTGGAAAGGCCACTGCTGATAGTTAATGTAAGATTTAAATGATTTTAAAATGCAATGTCTGTTTGCTGCTGCTCTGCCTGGATCACACCATTAGCTGAAGAGGTACCTTCCTATTAGCTGAAGAGGACCTGCTGTGCCCTGTGACAACAATGTGACTTCTTTTTCTCTGTTACGCTGCCTATATTTAGCAGCCTTGGCCAGATTACATCGCAGGCATGACCAATGCAATCAGATCCTTTACAGATTTCATTTGCCTCACAACCTGGGAAAAGAAGAAAGATCAGAAGGAATAACCACGTTTAGACTTAAGCAGAGGATGTATTTACCCTTCTCCCGTTCAGTATTTAAAAAACGCAGACACAAAATTGTGTTTTCCAGTGTCTTGCTGTAACAATTATCTTTCACGGTCTCTAGCTGAATAAAATAATTGATGCCCAGGGACTGTCTATCTTCTTTATCTTGTATAGCATTTTCTCTACTTCAGTCCTACGCCTGCTCCCAGAATTGAACAAGAACGAAAGTACATTTTAATCACTGTAATATTTTAATACTTTGCAGATGCTATTGGTTAGATCAGTCTGTAACTTTGCACACACAGATACTTTCACCTCTTCTTCCTTTTCCAGAGGACAGGCAAGCAGGTGCTTCTAAAGAACAATAGTTCTTGCTAAGGAGACCAGCATTTCAAAGCACAGCCCCTCCTCCAAGTATCAGGTAGGCTGGAAATCTCTTCACGGAGGGCAGCTCAAAGCAACAAGAACTGCAGCATGGTCGACTGTGCTCCCTCTGACAGGCGATGCAGGGTACGGACACACCGGTCTGTGACGGCCCTGGTGCTTTCAAACAGAGAGACAAAATCCATATTATCTTGGCTTGTTGGCTTTTTAAACATCATTCATATCCGTAAAGTTCTTTCAAGTCTTCTAGTTTCACCAATATAATTTGTTTATATGATCATTAAAAAAGTAAATAAATGGATTTCAGATCCTTGACATTAATGTGAAAAACAAATGACTGGTTTGGGAGAAAATGGTAATTACGTTTCTCAAGTGGTTGAGCAGAGTTGGTAGCACTTCAGGGCAATTTTGTGCAATAACACGTAATTGAAGGCAATACTTTATTATGAGAGTTGTTACATGTTGTAGTTCTACTTCACAAAACCTACGGGGTTTTTTCCTTACTACCTGATTGTGCAAAACTACAACATTTCTGAAAAGCACCTACATATTAGGAATCTCTGAAGAGGAAAGGACATTCCAGTGTGTGCTTGAACCGTTCAGTGTGATCTGGAAATGCCTGTACGTCATCCTGGAGATACAGCAAATCAAAGGATATGGAAGACAGGTGTGTGGAAAAAGTTGGGAAACTTCTGTGACTTGTCTTGAAGAACCAGCTTTATTTTGCCATACGTTCTTGGAACTGCTGGTACTTGCTGTCTGAGAAATGAGAAGATCACCAGTGGGCAGGCCTCTGGGACCAAGGTAAATGCTGGATGTGATATGGGATGGCATGGATGTACTTCTCATTGCAGATGATTTCCTCATCTCCCTGGACCCCACTATGCTGTCCACTACCCCATCTGAAGTTTCAGATTGTGACACGCAGACCTCTGGAAGGTATTGAATAGAAAGCTGGCCAGTAAATACAATTTGTTTCCTTGAAAGATTAAGAAAGAAAATTGTTAGTTTTGGAAGCAGCTTTCCATTGAAAAATATAATTCTTGCAGCAGCAAAACATAGACATTTTGATTGTCGGTTTTCAATTTTTAAAGGAAATATAAAACACTTAGTTGAATGCTTCATTTTCTTAAAACCAGAAATATTGATGGAAAAATGTTATCCAGCTGAGTGGAGGGACCAAAATTCAGCTGAGAACATTGAGATGCTGCTGTGCAGAATGGCAGTGTTACACTTCCCACTGTATTTGGAAAACATATTTTTGCTTTCTTTTTACACAGGAGTAAAACTCCTGAACATTTGCATGGATTTTGAAATAACAAGGGGATTTTTGCTTTGAAGGTCGCATAAACAAGATCATTAAAACTCATGTATGACTGCAAAAAAAGAGTTTGGGTGTGGGACAGTCCTCAGGAGCTGACTGACAGTCTGTTGCTCTGGATAGTATGTGAGAGAAAACGTGCCTAGTGGTGGTGGCATTTACTCAGATTTGAAAGAAAGTCTGCGGGTGTCATGGTATTCGATGGTTTATGTGGAAAATAAATCTAATAAGGTCTAGAGATGCAGCAACTTGGAAATGTATTCAAATAAATTATGAATTTAAATGTATTTAAATAAGCCATTGTGTTGAATATGCAGCAGAAGCGCTGGTTTTCATGGTGAGGTATAAGTACCAATGTCATAAACATTAATTATTAGAAGGGGAAATTGTGAAAGTAAGAATTTCTAAAGCACTCGGCATTGACCCAGGTCCACAGGCATCGAAGTTATTGGAAAATTCTTCCATTGTATTCACTACTTAGGCAAATACTGAATGCTTTTAAATATCTCCTGCAGTTTGACCTGTTAGAGGCAACATTTATGCATCATCAGTACAAACTCACAGCACACTTCCAGCAAAAACCTTAATTTGAAGAAAGAGCACTTCTGATTTTCTGATTTTACTCTCTTGGAAAATGCTGGAAAATTGCAATAATTTAAACAACTAGCAAGCTGAGCTTATTCAATATTAAATAAAAACAAAACCTTTTTTTCAGACATGAAAATGTTCAATAGAACATTTTCTATTTCTTTTTTCACATAATCCTATCAAGACTTTTGTCAGAGTGCATAACAGAAAAAACAAATTATGTTGACTAATATAATGTTATAGTGTCCCATAGCTCTTACATGCCATAAAATTCCTAGTATAGTCCCTGACTGAAACATTTTTAGGAGGGATTTTAATTCAGAGTCAGCCTCAGACTGGAATCAAATAAAATCTTTAGTTGGCTTCACTGTCCTTCCTTGAGCTAAAAAAAAAAAAAAAAAAAAAATTTACAATTAATTAGAGCCAAGAGTTGTGAAAAATACCTACAAGTTCTAGGTTGCTCTTTTTTAGCTTTTCCTTTAGACATGTTTTAGTACAGATTGTTAAAGTTCTGTGAATGTGGTAAGCCATGTAGACTGAGCTGATGTATGTAATGTAAGTAAAAAGGAGAAAAAATGCATAATTAGAAATGTGTGTCTTTTCCTTGGTTACCTTGGTACCAGAACTGGATGTTAGGAAGCATTTCTTTACTGAGAGGGTGGTCAAACACCGGAACAGGCTTCTCTGTGAGGTGGGTGATGCTCTGAGCCTGTCAGTGTTTAAGAGGCTTTTGGAGAATGCCCTTAACAACATGCTTTAACTTCTGGTCAGCCCTGAGCTGGTCAGGCAGTTGGACTAGAGGATCGTTCCATTCCATTCCATTCCATTCCGTTCCATTCCATTCCTTTCCATTCCATTCCATTCCATTCCATTCCATTCCATTCCATTCCATTCCATTCCATTCCATTCCTACCACAACGCGAGTGTCAATTTTTCTGATGCATTAATCGAATTTCTCCACTGGTCTATTTGGGTGTTGCTATATTGAAGATATTAAATCTAACACATAGGAAATCGTATTTTAATGTTAAAAATGGTTTAACAGAGCTTATCTAAGGGCTCTGCCTCTTCAGCTTTGCTAATAAATTAATTACTACTTGAGATTTTTAAATGTGAACTATAACAATTCCAACTGAGCCCTGAAATTAAGACTTAAACTCTAGGAAGTAAAACACAAAACGATACTGAGAAAGCATGTCAGGAGATCAAACAGGAAAAGAAAAATTTCTAACGTTTTGTGAGGTGGCCAATTCGCGTGCAATGTTCGTACTAATGGGCTGTTGTACTTAGCTGGACATCTACCTGTATTTTATTTTTAAGGACAAATGAATAGGTTACAAGGAATTTTCTAAGGAAAAAAGGAGCCACAAAACAAACAGAAAACTGGAAACAAAGCCCGAACACATAATAGTGGGCAGTAACAGCATTTCAATGTTTCATGACATTGTCTGGGGAAAAAAAAAAGTTATCCCATACAAACCATTGTTTTTGGTGTGGATGGGATGACCTTCCCACGTCCCTCCACCTGACCCCATGTGGCCTCAAGACCTGGCTTTTCAGGAGGCTACCCCAGCACGGTGCTGGGATCCCACAGGTCCCCAGGAGAGTTGCTCCTGCCATGGGAAAGGGCTGTTCCTGCTATGGAGAGGTGGTGCGGATTCCCTGGTCCCCATGTCCCTGATCTCAGCAGGGGAAGGTGGAAAGAAGCAAAGCAAGGTAAACCTGCTGCGGGAAGGCTATAGAGGATAGTGCTGCTGACGGAGCCAGCATGTCGCTGCTTGCTGCTTCGATGCTGTCATTTCTCTTTTCTGGAGTGCAGACTGCTGCATCTGATCGTCAGTAATGAGGTCTAGGAATGAAACTGCTCCTGATCTCTGGTAACGTGGACACTACTAACACAGCATTTAAAGATACCACCCATAAGGCAAGGTAATTTTAGAGATGTCGCCTGCAGATACCCAGAACTGCAAAGCAGCATTAATCTTTCCTCACTTCCCAGTGCTTTCTGCAGGGGCTCCCAATTTTCTCATAAAGTGATCCAAAAAAAAAAAAAAAAAAAAATCCCTCCAGGAAGTCTGTCAGGAAGAGCTAACTCAGAAGCGTCAGCTTCTTCTGGGGTTACTTCTAGCCCCCAAAGAAAGGAACTGGCATGGGGGAGCAGGATCCCAGCAGCACACATCATCTCAAGTCACCATGTGGGTCCCTCCTGTGTGTCTCAGGGCAGGCACAGCTCTGCCCCTTTTATGCCTAAGCAAGTGCATCTGGAGGTACCCCAAGGTTCCTCTGTACCTCAGGTATTTCCGTACACACGATAGAAATAGGTTCTCTTTCATGTGTTTCACTGAGTGCCTCTGTAATTCAGCTCCCCTCCAGCAGCTTTCTGCCTCTCCCACATCAATTAATTTCATTCCATCCATCACTCCCACTTGCAGATAAAAAACCCCCAAATACTATCTCAGTCCCTCATTAATTTTTTTAGAGCAAGAAGTGCAAAATAAAAAAATGTGCAGTTCTGTGGTTTTAGCAATTTTAGAGTGGAAAAAAAAAAAAGGCTTTTCAGTCACTCAAAAGCAGAGCACCATCCTGGTGACAATTAAAAACATATGTTTATTCTCATTTCCTAGGCAGAACGACTTTGCCAGATAGCTGCTTCTTTCTTTGCCTTACCAGGCCAAACCCACATTTCTCTGACTACCGTACCCAGGCAACGTGTCAGCCCGGCCATTTCTTTAATAGTTTTTCCAAAAATCAGAGGATGTCAATGGTGGCAGCTCTGGGTTGACACAAAGAGGAGGTCGCGTGGGACAGGTCCCCATCACAGCACGGAGCCCTGTGCAGAGGTAACTGGGATAGCCATCAGGGAATACTGCAGCGTCCTGATGCGCACTTCAACGCTTGGGGTCGGGATAAATAGACATATAAAAAACCTTCACCACTCTCTTCCTTGCCTCACTCCTTTATGAAATCAGCATTGTTTTACATAATGCCTAGAAATTTTATAATAGGTTAACAGGAATTTTAAACAAATTTGAAATTAAAGAGCCTAAACCTGTAACTGTGAATGTGGCATAAAATCTCTTTAATTTAAGGTATGTCTTTATTACTCTCACTCTGAATGAATGAATTTCTGCCAGGGAAATACTATCTAAAGAGAGAAGCTTGGTTCGGTTGCTGCCTATTTCTTACATCTCTCTCTTTAGACTCATGGAGAAATTTTGAAATGCAACTGGGTTTGGTTCAACCAATGTTACTTGTTACTTTTGCTGGTTCTCCTATGGCCCCAGGCTAGGTCCATCAGGCCTGGTGTCTCAGGGGAACCAGGGAAAAGGCTGCTGCCAGTCAGGCTGCGGGAAGAAGGTGGGATGGGAGGAAGAAAAATCCAGGTGGGAAATGTCCAGCTCTGCCATTGCTTTTACAGGGATGGGTCCGTAGCCAGGCTCCAACAGGGATGACTCAGAAAATGGCAGGAGCTCTGTCAGGAGCTTCTGAGGTGGAAACAGCGGCTCCGCTTCTACTTCTCAGACAAGCTGTAAGTAGGTGGTTTTGATTGGATCTAGTCCTATCTTTTATTTAAATTTTTGCTCCCTCCTCATCTCCGTCCCATGCCATGAAAATTGCAGCTGTGGAAAACTGTGTTGGTTTTTGATCCCTTCTAATTGCACAACTTGCATATTGGTAAAATACCCAGTTCTCTCTCTTCTTGAACAGGTTTTTGACCTACCCTAATCCCCTTCCCTTGCCATCCACATTAGCTGTTGAAACATTTCCTCTTATTATGCGGTGTTTAGCATAATAGCAGTACATTTTCATGCCATGTATTACAGTACTGAAAAACGTTTGAATATTATCCACAAAGCCAGACCCTTTTATAATCACCTCTTCTGTTCTCCTTAGTACCTCAAAATAATTCCTGAGTTGAGCCAGCTAATATCCTCCTGCTTAAGTGATTCTGAAACCACTTCAGCGGTGTGTGCACTGAGGGAAGGTTTCCTCTGCAC
Organism: Bucorvus abyssinicus; assembly: GCA_009769605.1. Classification (NCBI taxonomy): domain Eukaryota; kingdom Metazoa; phylum Chordata; class Aves; order Bucerotiformes; family Bucorvidae; genus Bucorvus; species Bucorvus abyssinicus. The sequence continues at coordinate 35,121,721 of CM020031.1, forward strand.
TTTCCTCTTCCATCTCTGTCAATCAATGTTCTAGCCCAATGGTTTTTCCATTTCTGTTTCCAGTGAGCTCATTTTAAAGCTCCAAATGACTCCTTACATTTATATCCTCTATTAATTTCTTTCATTTCCATTTCTTTACTTTCTTTTTTCATGTCATTATTCATATTAGAATGTGCCACTATCTTTTTCCTCTATGCCTCGGAAAGGTGTAAGAGCTGCACTTGGATTTCTGTAACCAGTTTGCTGTATATTTTTTTCAAACCAGAATATTTTTTCTCCTTTCTCTCGTAAAAAATCAAGAATTCCCAAACATAAAATTGCTCAGAAGAGCAACAGTCTGTTGACTTAGTCTTCTATAGTAAAGTTTTAAACAAAACATAATGCATGGATGAAAAATGAGGTATGCACAGCCCATCTTAAATGTCAGCTTCCTAACCGAGACTGAAAACAAAACTAATTTTTGAATGACATATTCTGCTGTTTATGCTGTATCTTGAATGAATATGAATCAGTACCCCTAAAAAATTAGTATTCAGGTTTCATTTCGAGACTAATTGGAAAGGACAATTACAGCTTTCCTAGAACTGGGAAAATGGCTGCTATATTACAGTGGATTTGCAATGTCTCAATTTCAATGAGATACCCTGAAGGCACAACAGATATTTCAAACTGTAAGGAGCCATGGCGTTAACCACTCTAAGAGCTGATTTTAACAATTAAGATCTTAGCTCAGAAAAAATGTTTAGCAAATGCAGAAGACTGAGTGAAGCAGAGAAGAGGGTGTGTTGGGAGGACATTTCAAAATGGGAGGACCTCATGGGAGGAGGACAGATAGGAACTTGACGGATTGCTCACCAGAAATAATAAATCATGTATTCCTGTTACATCTGTGAAAAAAGGCTAGTGATTATCCTTGTTTCAAAACTCAAAGGCCAAAGGAATTCTTGCCTCAGATTCTGCTTTATTGTTTATTTATTTCTATGCCTATGTTGAGAAATTGCATCACGTTTCTTTTCTTGCAGGTCCAGAAACTAGCACCTATGCTGAAAGCAATGACATAACTTTTTGCTTCCAGAAATGCTTGAGTTCAGAAGATTGAGGCTGGGTTGTTCTCTTCTGGGAGAACTGAAGTGATGCAAATCGGAAAAAAATGCTAGACGCTGCTGTTAGTGCAAGATCACGGCTCCTGAAGCCTTACTTGTTTATGTACAAGGGATTTCCCGTCTATGAAACAGTAAGATGATCAGGTTTTAAAACAGATAACAGGAGTTGCAGGAGTTACTTGTTATGAATAAATTATCCAATGTAATTAACTTGTTTGTTTGTGAACGAACCATGAAGCACAGAGATAGCTGCTATTCACAACTATTCACTAAATAATGATTAAATCACTGAATAGAAATTCTGCTGTGTGTGAACATTTCACTGCAGCTTGCCTGTTTGTAATAAGTGGTTGGTCACTTGAAACACGAGTCCTCGTTCAGCTTCTCCAGCTGAACAGAAATATTTCCTGAAGTGGTGCAAGTAATTAAGAGCCAAAGCTCTGCCTCAAAGAGTACTCAGCACTTCTAAAATTAACAGTTACTCAGTATTCATAGCATTAAGCCCATTAATTCCACACTCTTCAAAAGATAATAATAACAGTAATAATAATAATGAGATGCTTCTTGGGTTTTGCCTAAAAGAAATACAGTCCCAGCACGAAGTGATGGTAAAAGTTAATTCTGGTCTTCAGGCCTCTGCTGCTGAGGGGCAGTATTGTTCCCAAGATAAAGGATTAAAGAAAGGTAGGGGGGGATAATTTCTTCAAAAGAACAATGCTCTCGTCCCATTCTGTCCTTCTTCTGGCACGCTTCCCATTAGCAATCCTACGGGCTCACCACTCAACATCTCTGGCAGAGAGAGGAAATGATGCCGCAGCGATGCCTTCATGCTTGCCGCATGTCTCTGCCTATCCCTTGTACCCACAGGGTGGCAACTGGGGGAGACCCAAAGGCTACACGACGTTGCTCCACGACCGGTACTGGGAAGGGATGCTCTTCCTGCTTTAAGGGTACAGGACTGTTAGTCAGTGAGAGCTCTGTAGAGTTATACATCACTGAAGATATGCAGCAGACTATATATGACACATGCGGTGTATGTTTTTATAGTCATAAAATCAAAAAACCTGTGCGGTTCTAGAGCAAATATTTATGTAAGGTGATAATTTTATGTACCAGTTATATTTCTCTTTTTCTTATGTCACTCACTGAAATTTCCCCTGATATGGTCATGCAATTTTTTGCTAGATTGACTTTGTATAAATATATCTAAACATAAAATGAATGTCTTTTTTTTTTTTTTTTGAGGGGGGGGGGTGGTGGGGGTGGTGGGAGAGGGGAGCTGATCTAAATTAGTGTTTTTTGCTTTATAGTTGAGAATCATCTCATATTCACAGCCCTGGGAGATGAAGGTTGCTGTCTCCCATGAGGCTAGCAGCTGCTGGCCCACCAGGCAGCGGTCCACGGAGGTGCCTGCAGGAGTGCCGCAGGAACTGAGACTTCAGCTGTCCTGTGGTGGCAGATGCAGAAACAATACCACTGTGTTATCCTTTTGGGTACACGAAGCAAATGGCTGGTGATACTCAGGACATCTGGGTAGGATGGGTCATTCTCTGGGTAAGGGTCGTCCCTCACCCCCTGGAATATGAGACAAAAAGGAGAAAGTGTGTCCTGTGTATGCCAACTTCGGTTTGATTAAATTGCTGCATTTCTTGAAATTACCTGCCATTATATGCCATATACATTGTCTTATGGAAATGCATCCCCTCAACCACTCCTAAGGAGAGAAGAAGGTCAGCAGTTCCCTGAAGTCTTTTTGAGTGGTTGGTCCGTGAGGTCACAATACCCTGCTGCATGCTACATTACACACTAGAGCGTCAGATTGCAGTTTGCAACTATTTAGGAAATAATGGCCAAAAATATCCCAGTACAGTTTTCTCAAGTTGTTGTAGGGTTTAAGTGGAGCTGAGGTGGAGAAGAGGTGCCACAGATCATTTCTGCTACGCAAGCATGAGCCCTGCCAAATCAGATGATTTGGTAAGTAACGAGTTTTTCTTCCATTAGTAACTTTACAGGTATTAGTGAAGAAATTTGAGTAACTCCTCAATATTTTCTATTGGCTGAGCCGTAAGGCTGACACAGCCTATTTACTTTAGGATGCAATTTATGCCACAATATCTATATTAAAATATGATTCTAGAACAAAAGTGAATATACAGATGAGCAAGCTCACCCAGCACAGATTTCTCATCTCCACTTTTCCTTCTTTCCTATTTTTTTTTCCACATAGAAAGTCATCAGAGTTACATTTTTCCTGATTAACACATTCCTTCATCAACTATAATTGCAACCATTAAATTAGATTGCCTCCTGTTAATCTTCCTCTGCTTCAATCCTATTATGCAGAGAAATAATGTAAACTGTCAGAATTAGAGGATGCAAGTGCCAATCTTGAAACTAGAGAAAAATACTGTTTTAATAAAAAGCCTTTCCACCATAGTGAACTTTAAAGCAATACATTGGTGGCATTATCTTAAACCACCAGAAATGGTTTAAGAAATCTTTTCATTAACAGGAAGAAATAAACATCATATCAAAGCTGATGGCATTCTTTCATGCATCATTTGTACGGCTCAACAGTCAGCTTAGAATTAAAGGAAGCCTCAGGCAAGGAGTTGCAGAAGCAAACAGGAGCACTTGAAGTCTTAATTTATATCTCAATATAAAGTTTATAAGGCTAGATAAAAATGTAGGTAGTGGAAACATTAAGTTCCAGCAGTCTAGCCAGTCTGATTAATATCTCTTTGAAAAAAACTTATATACGACAGTTTGGGGAAGACACAGCCGGTCTTAAATGGGGAAGCCTGGTGCAGCTGCCAGGCTTGGCACATAATGGAGGTGAAATACTTACTCTAGAGCTACCTTATGTTAAAATATGATATTAATCTTGCAGTGAGTTTTAAAGATCTCATGATCTGAGTGAACATATTAGCTTTTGCAGCACTGAAACATTCTACACATTCTCCCGTGATTTTTTTGAAGACTTTATCAAAGAGTACTTAGAACTGCAACACGTTCAGGAAAAGGCAGCATTTTTACATGTTAAACTAAATTACAGACTGTCCCTAGTTTTCTAATGTGTAGATAAAAAGCAGTGACCCTTGGACTGAATAATTGATCTTCAGTAGCGCTATAGCCCATGGTCAATCAATTAGTTTTTTATATTTGAGTTAGTAAGGGGGGGAAATGCTTATTACCAGAAGGACCAGAATTATGTTAGCTTTGCTGTGAAGAGCAAAGTGTGCATATTCAGAAAAATCTACTGTTTGTTTATTATCTAAGATGGCTTGGGAAAAATGTCGTTGGTAGACCTTGAGAGTTGGTTGTTAATTCAGAAAACAAGTGACTGGAATGCTAAAAAAAAAAAAAAAGTAAAAATAAACAGCATAGTATTTCTATAAATCCCTAACTCATTCCAAGGTTTCTCCATCAGTTTTTCACAGGATGATTTTTTTTCTCCTGTAGGTTAGGAAGGTATATCTCAGAATTCATTCAGGCTCCCATTTCTAACTAGCATTATTACAACAAGTACCTTCCCTGCAACAGCAAAATCTCTCTTGCATTTTTTTTCAGGCTTATTAAAGCTATTTCAACCTCTGCAGTCCTTTCCTTGGTACAGCAACCTGGCAGTCCTCCAGCTGTGGCCTGAAGGGATTAGCGATGTCCTCTGCCAGTACAATTATTTCCGATGCCAAAGGGTTTGACAGATACTCGTATGTATGTTTTTATGACCTTACTTTTCTGCGTGTCTCATCGCAGTAGTCACCCTCAACACACAGTGCTGCGAAGAGCAGAGGTCAAAGCGAACTCAGTGCTCCTGAATTTAGGAGAGTTATGCAATGCCCTCTACTCAGGTGTAGCCACATTTCAAAGGATCTGTTAGGTCTGTTAGGGACAGCTGGGAGACCAGGTCTCCAGCTCTGGTGTTGCTGGCTAACTCTGGCCAGTCGAGGGTGTAACTCCTGCCCTGGCCCTTCGCTGGTGACCTCGCTGGAGGCTGCTGTAGGTAGAGATTGGGAGAGAGGCTCACACGCACGCCTCTGGTCTGCAGTGTGATGCTTTGGTCATAGGCAGCTCTGGCCAGTTGTGTACAAAACTTAGATGATGTAAAATATGTCTGACGGTATTTGGAAAGGGTCGTCACTGTGTTGTCAGGGGGGCAGCAATGACTTTAATGGCTAAGGATGAAAAGTAGCTTCTCCATGGAGTGCTCTGCATTGCAGAGTGTATTCTACCCAGCACAACGTCATGTCCTCAAAGGTAAGGGAAAACAGGGAAATGGGAAGGACAACAAGGAGGAAGTGGTGGGTGACAAGAAAAAGAAGCAAGGAAAGAGACACAGAAAAGCAAGGCAGATGTGTAAGTGCACGCGTGGAAGATAGAAAGAAATGGGAGAAGAGAGCTTCACAGAGATTCCCAAGGAAAATAAATTAAGACTAAGCAAAGTGATTCAGAGAAAAAGAAAGTGGGAAAAAGCAGAGCAAGTTGGATCAGTCACTGAAGAGGAGTGGGTGATGAGGGATGCTGACATATTTGCCACGCTCAACACCAAGCAACCCCATAGATCAGACACCACAACAGAATCTTTCTCTTCTTCCAGGCCCATCCTTGGCCCTCCACCTTTCCACCTTGAGCTGAGATACTGAGAAAACCAAAGGTGCTCCCTGAAGTACATGAACACGTCAGTCCCTGCTGCATTCTTTCGCTGTTTATAAATGCTATCCGTCACAGAGGGAAAAGCCTCCTGGCACTGGTGGGGTGAGGCAGAACTGAGGTCTGAGGAGACCCCCACCCTCCACTGTGCTGCCCTGAGATGGCTTGTCTGTCTTACTCATTTTTCAATTACGTTGTTATTCTGACAGTGGCAATATCCATACAGCACATAGGTTTTCAACTGACAGGAATAGGCTTATCAGCGGTGGATACGGCATTTTTAGTGAAGAAATTCTCATTCTGTGTCCTTGTCTCTCAGTCTGTCATAGCTATTTCTAAACCACCTGCTTCGGGATCTAACCAAAAAGTGTATTATCACTATATTCTGTGAAATATTTTCTAAAGCAGTTTATATATGTGTGGGAATGTGGAGTGTGGAGCCTAATTAGATTACAATTACCCTGTAATTTTCATGGTAGAAGTTATTATATATTTGAAATCTAATTACAGAGTAGTTTCATAATAATTGAAAAGTTATTAGTGGAACATGGAGTGAAATTTTATAGGCAATACCTATTTTGTCCATTTTGCCTGTCATTATTAGTCTAAAAAATACAAGGATGGAATTGATTGCATCATACTCTCAAAAATGATTTGCCAAAAGGAGTTCATTGTTCAGATTTGAATGAGTGTTTAAGTACTTGCTTTCATCCCAGAAAGCTTTACATTCAACCCTCCCTCTACAATCCACAAAAATACTTCTGGAGGACAGACAGCTCTTCAGCATGTCCTCAGGTGCTTTTTGAGAGAAGATGAAGATGGAAAGCAGCAAAGCATCTGTACACTGGGTGATAAGGGTGAAAATACAGCGTTACAGTGATGTACAGTACATTCAAGATATATGTGGAGTATTTTTTGCTCCGTTCCTCTAAAAGAAATGGAGCTTTCCACTTGAGGCTAAGCTTGGGACTGTTAGTTGGGAATTGTCGGAATGAGTTGCAAGTGCAGTGAGCCCCCTGTAAGATTATGCAACTGAAGCAGAGCAGAACTTTTACAATTGAATTACAGGGGTTTGCAATATGTTTCAAAATATTCTGAATAGCAACGATCTTCATGGTCAAAGTATTCATGGGAGAACTGCTATGTACTGGAGAAACATTTCAGGTAAACTTTAGATGGCAGCTTTGTTATTTCTGCACTTGCTACTTCTTCAGAAACTGCCTCACACTGTGTAAATCCATCCTGTTCTGGAGGGAGGGCTAAGGCCTGGCTCCCGATGACCTTACTTCATGTTGGGAAAAAGAGAGAGAGCTGGTCCCACAGCTATTCAGGTCCACATGGTAAACTAAAATGGGGGGATCCCTTTGAGCCCTTGTTTTGCACTGGGAGATCAAGATGAATCACAGAATAGTTTCGGCTGAAAGAGGCCTTTGAGATCATCGAGTCCAACCGTTCACCCTGCACTGCCAGGTCATCACTAAACCATGTCCCTAAGCACCACATCTACACATCTTTGAAACACTTCCAGGGATGGGGACTCCACCACTTCCCTGGGCAGCCTGTTCCAACGCTTGACAACACTTTCTGCAAAGAAATTTTTCCTAATACCCAGCCTAAATCTCCCCTGGTGCAACTTGAGGCTGTTTCCTACTGTCCTATCACTTGTTACTTGGGAGAAGAGACTGACCCCCATCACACTACAACCTCCTTTCATGTAGCTGTAGACAGCAATAAGTTCTCCCCTGAGCCTCCTTTTCTCCAGGCTAAACAATCCCAGTTCCCTCAGCCGCCCCTCATAAGACTTGCTCTCTAGACCCTTCATCAGCTTCGTTGCCCTTCACTGGACACGATCCAGCACCTCAATGTCCTTCTTGAAGGGAGAGGCCCAAAACTGGACACAGTATTCGGGGTGTGGCCTCACCAGTGCCCAGTACAGGGGGACAATCACTTCCCTCCTCCTGCTGGCCACACTAGTGCTGATGCAAGGATGCTGTTGGCCACCTTGGCCACCTGGGCACCCTGCTGAAGATGGGCACGCACGAAGATGTGGCAGAGCCCTATTTTGTCATTAAAAGGGAGAAATGTCCTCGCCGACGCCAGGGTTTGGCCCTCTTGCTACTGATGGGTGTTGGAAAGCAGAATGCAAGTCATCGCCAGTGCCTCTCGGTGCACTGAGCCAAACCTCTGCTAGGAATGAGAGTTTCACACCTGAGTGCGGCACTTGCTTCTCCCTTCTTGTTAAAGAGATACCGACGTGTTTAGAAAAATATTATGCTGGTGTGAACAGACTGCAGCTTGTTTTTCTCTCCCAATCCCTGTTGACAAAACTAAGTCCATCTTTGCACAGCCTTCTGCCACAAACATCGTAGCTCTCGAGGGGAGGACTAATGATGCTGCTGCTTCTGCTGGCACAATTAGACTTTGCACGGATCTTGGGAAACATGCAGAAAAGGCTTCCCTGGCCCTTCAGCTGTCTCTCAGATCCTGAAGAAAAACTGCAAGATGCTTCTTGAATCACAGCAGCTTCTCTATTACTATTAGGCAAGAAAATAGAGACGTCTAAACCACACACTACAAAATATTTCCTACCTTTATATACATGTGCTTTAAAAAAAAAAAAAATAGAAAGCTGAATGCTTTCTATTCTTCTTGTTGAAGGTTTAACCACGGAAGGGGAAAAACTGAAAAGAAGCACTGACAAATTACTTATTTAAAAACTGGAAAGAAAATTTTAAAACACTTCGACGATTTGTACACAGCGCTATTTTGAAACTAACAACAGAGTGGTGACATCTTGGAATGAATACCTACAGAGTTAGAAAGCACAGAGTAAATTAGTTTCAGATGGATGACAGGCGTATTTTTGAAAAAAGCTTAAGTGAGTTAGAAATCTAAATCTTCCTTTCAGACATGACTACAGGCACTTAGAGAGACAGCTTTTTTCCAGGATGTGACATGACTTCCTGAGTTACAGACACTCTTTGAAAGCTGTTTAAATGTAAGATAGTTTTCTTTGTAAAGTAGGAAATGCTAGAAATTGTAGGTAGCCTTAGCTGGGGAGGTTTGTAAGGAGCTTCAGTGACTATTGTTGAGATGAGACCTCAAGAAAATAGATTTCTTAGAAACCTCAAGGCTTGGCTAAAGGTTCTCAGGCCACTTACAGAGGTTTCTGTTACTCATTTCCCCAGATGAGCAGCAGTAGAGGTGACAGGAGCAGATCAAAACGTGAGGGTCATTAACAAAAGCAAATTACGTTTAAATTTCACTAGTATGCAGTAAGGAAAGAAATCAATTTGCAAAATGTGCATGAGTATACGAATTTATCCTACAATGTTCTCAAAGGAAAGGACGTTAATAAAGGGGACAGGTATTACTCTTGCCAAAACCTGTGTGGGCATCTTGCAACAAGCAGAAACATTTCCAGGGAGTCTCTTCCTGTGGGAAGTGCTGCGTGCCCTCTGCTTTCTTGTCTGTCCTTGTGCATCACGTGCTCTGGTCTCTACCATGAAGAACAAGCTGGTTTTAGTTTATTTAGTTCATTTAGTTACTAAAGAATGAGTTATTCTCCAGGATCAAGAGATATCGATGTATGGTACTTCATATGGTACAGTCTAAGAACATTTGTTCACAAATTGCAAACTCTGTTACCACTCAGTTTGCCAATAATTTATGTCCCAAAGCTATAGATTTTATGGCAACCTTGTGATACAAATTTGGGTTAAGGATTGCTCTGCTCCCAGCACTGCGGGTGCGCAGCCTGAACATTGTTAGTTATCAGAAGCGTACAAAATTTGATGCCCTTCACAAAGGTTGAATAAAATGAACCTCTCTATATGGACCTGTACTCTATATACAGCAGTACTTTTGCATTGCATGTAGCTACAATTAACACGCTATGGTAGCATCGCTGTTGAAACATGAATCTTTGGAATCAGTTCAAAAATTTTTGTGTAAGGAGTAGAACAACACAGCACAAAAAGCAACCACGCTTGCAATGTTATGAGGTTGATAATTCCAGTAAATTACATCTTGTATGCTTGACTCAATACTCAAGGTGGTTTTTTCCAAGGCTTTTTGAGCACCTATATACTTTCTGTGAGCATCAGGGTCCTGATCTAGCTGCTATCACGACATGAAAAAGGTATCGTCATATAACAGTATATTTAAAGAGGTGCTTTAAGAACCTTTACAAGTATCTCCTAAGCTTGGGTCTTTGTTGCATATTGGCAAATTTTCTCAATATTTTGATAGGACTTCAGTGAACAGGTTATTTTCAGGAAGCCACGTTATGTCAAGGAAAACTGAATGACCATTTTAGGTAAACAAAAGTGAATAATCTGGTTATATCAAATACAGAATACAGCAAAATAAGCTTCATTGATTCTAGTGCAGACATTTTCAATAAAACTGGCCACCCACAGACATATTTAATCACCTTAGTAAAGAGGATTTGATTTTCTAAGGCAACTGAACATCTGTCATACCCAGTAACTTCCCAGATACTTTAAATTTTTTGTTCCAAAATGGATGTCTGCAGCACCCTTTGAATGAATATTTGATGTTTCATCTGGCCCAAGTGTGTGCTCCTACTACAGCCTTTGTACCACTCAGAATTTTTTTGAGGAAAATTCTTAAGCAATGTTATTTACTTTTGAGTGCTTAAGCCCCATCAACCTCATTGGTCTTAAGACAAATTTAGGCTGATGCACACATGTGGTCCTGGATATCGTTGCTTTCTCAGTCAAAGAGTACGCTAATAACAGTAACACCTTATATCTTTCTTAGAAAGATCCATCTGATTTATTTTTTCCTCTGAGCTTGTGAATTGCAGAATACACTGGCTTTCTATGATATTTTACACAATGACATTAGTAGCCTTAGTGGACTATGTGGTTGGAATTAGATGATCCTCTTGTTCAGACACAGCCTGGCCATTACTACCTGCTCCTGAAGTGGGTTTTCACAAGTCAGAGTATCTCCAAGTTAATGTGACCTGCAGGTCTGCTCCCTACCATGTGCTCCCAGGGACACTTCCGTAGGGTGGAATACTTTCTGGTTTTCTGCGGCTTTTCTCTCCTCATTGAAGAAAAAGTTTCCTTGACAAGGAAGCAGCAGGTCAGTATTTAGGAAAAGGATGGATGTTTCTGTCACAGCCGGTCTCAGAGGTGGTGTTCTTCCTTGGTGTGCCATTTACTGGAGCATGCACAGTTTAAACCTGACCTGGGCTAGTGCTCATCAACGAAGGTAGCTATACCCAAGTGTATCTTAACAGGCTGGAGGATGAGAGGTCAGAGAGAATTTGCTTTTGTACAAAATGTTCACTCCAGCTTTTTGCAGTAGTGTAGAACTGTTTTGAGAATCACACTCAGAACAGCTTTGGTTGGTAGAGACTTCAGGTAGGGACCTCATCCCACCTTGGGCTCACAGCAGAGCTGTCTTCAGCCTCAGGTCAGGCTGATCAGGGCTTAGTTCATTTGAATTTTTAATATCACCAAGGATGAAAACCCCATGGCCCCTCTGTTTTTTTCAGCAAACATTTAATCTAAGAGTTAGACTAGACAGTTTTTCTGCTGTGTGAATACAATGTGCCCCTGAAGTCCCAGCTCACATCTTCTGTGGGATCCTCTGGGTGATTCCCATTGGTTACACTATTAACTGGACTGATTTTTGCCTATTTTCTTTTTCAAAGGACTTGGTAATTTTCTTCAATTTTTTCTCTGAAGAATGGCTATAGTGAGTTCACCCCACCCGGTATGAAGCCACCTGAGGAAGCCAGCTAAACAGAGAGCTGTAGTGAGCCCATCTCACACAGTTAATGGAGAATAGCATCTCTAGCAAGTACCTTTGCTTGCCCAGGCTCTGCCAGGTTTGAAACAAGAGGTTGAAATATGTTATTTAAATAAGTCAAAACAAAGTGTTCTAACTTAAAGAACAATCACCTTTTTACTGACAAAAACATTTGTTACGTTTGCCTGAATTCACAAATTCCATGAACTGCATTTTTCAACAAATGAAAGGTTTAGGGTTTCTGCCCCACCTGCGTTAATTTTTTATAATTAGAGATGAGCTTTGCAGTTCTAAGCAAGTGAAGTAGCTGTCTGGGTTTTACATTGTGAAGAAGTTTAAAATAGATTTTAGCTCAATTTCACGAAAACCAGGTTATTATTTAAGAAGATTTTTAAGGATTTTGTTGAATGAAAAAGGAATTTACATAGGTGCCAAAACCACCTTGCTGAACCAGAGCTTTAATGAAACAAATAGTTTAGAAAGGCTTTATGCTGCAATACTAAACTAACCATGTACTTCTAATAACTGGATTTGCTCAACAATTTTAACAAACCTTCTTTTTTATTCAACAGAAAGGAACCCAATCTTTTTGAGCGAAGGTGTAAAAATATTTTCGGATTAAGAAGTAATAGTAAAGAATCAGAAAGAACAAATCTTTATAGATACAAAAATTTACTAAGAACAGATTAGCACAAATCTGTTACACAGAGGTAACACTACTCTCTGAATTTTTTTTATTCCCTTGCTTTTGTATTATTACTGATTCTATCTCTGCATCCTCTTGTCAGCTGAGTATCTGATAGTTCCTTTTGACAACAATCAAGACGACAAATGTTAATGAGGAGCTGTGATTGACTGTGATGATACTTTCTTGCAGGATTTTTGTGGCCAGTCCTATTGGATGAAATTCATTGCTGGGGAGAGACAACCAGCTGGCGTGCTGAACAGAGGATGGGTGGCTACGTAGGGTCAGGGTACAGGGCTTCATCATCTGCGTGCTATGTTCCCACTTAGTGTGCTGCAGTCTGCCGTAAGAAAACACACCTGAGGCAAAGGGACTTTTGGGCGTCCAAGATGCTGGTGTGAGAGAAGCAGGGGAGGAGGTGATGGGGGTCACCCCAAAGTCTCCAAAAGATAAAACTATTTTCCTTTCTCCTCAGTGACGCATTCTACTCCATCTCAGCTGCATGGGAAGCATAAAACATTATACTACAATGGGTATTTACATGCAAATGAATTTCACACTGCATTGAGAAGCAGATTCAAATCCCTGAAGTGCCTGGGAACCAGACCTTCGGATGAGGTCCTCAATAGCTTTTGGTAAATGAAATTCCTTAGCACTGGGCGGATGTTGATAATGCTATGGTTCTCCACACCCAAGAAGGAATGGGTTAATTTTTGCGATAGTTCTCTAGCTTCCACATCAGAAATGGCAGCCCAAGAAGAATCCACACCATTCAGATGTGATGAACAGACTGTGTTTATCCATTTCATATACAAATAGAGGCATTGTCCCAGTACCTCTGCTCTGCAGACATCAAAAAAAAAAAAAAAAGTTCAGTAATGAATATTCATTCAAAAATTTATTTTACAATTGACTCTAAGTCCATTGCACATAAGGTTGGTTGCTTGCAACATGAAAACAGCACTTCTAGGTACTTCTGAAGAGAAGCCTATTTTTTAGGAGCTTTATTGAAAGTTAAATAAGAGTGTTAGGAATTCTAAAACCTGACAAGTTCTCTCCCCAAAGAGAGCAAATGACTACAAAACTGTGGGTGTATCTCTCAACCCATGTAAAATATCCCACATCTAAATTATCTGAATAAACATTCTTCAACCTGACTATTTGCATATCTGCATACTTAGAGATCTCTGAGAGCCCACGTTCATGTGATGACCCAGATTCAGTTGGCGTAATTTATGTAGAAAAGCTTCAAAACATAAAGATTCACAGTGTATTACAACTATTTGGCTGATTCTGCTCGCTGTGAATAAGAATCAAGGGTTATAAAAATGAAAAGGTCACTGCATTAATTCTTTGGAACATTAGGCATTATTTCGGAGAGGAAGAACCAAACAGAAAACATGACCAAGGCACTCTATAATACTTTCATGCACCCTGTCTTGAAAATTGTGTATAATTCTAATGCAACCCTCTCAAAAGAATGTAGTAGAATTGAAAATAACCCTGAAAAAGATGATGAGGATGATCATAGATAGATGCTGGACAGACTCTGCATGAAGAATGACTAACTAGATTTCCCTGACTGAAGAGAGATGAAGAGGGGTGGTATGACAGATGTCTGTGAAATCATATGTGGGGTGAAGAAGGTAAACAACATTAAATTGCACGGTACCTGAGGTCCCTTGGTGCTTCAGCATCTGTACTGCTATAAGGCTGCTATTTGCAGCTCTGTAACCCTTCACCCGGGCTGCCTGGAGCCTCGCAGTCAGTTTTCCCTTGCATTCCCATCTTTTATTCTGGTGTCATTGGTCTCATGTCCCTGCAACTGCAGACCCCGATGCTGCTGTTATGCGGGTTCTTACGGGAAGTGACTACCACTGGTGAGAGAAACATCCCTGCTTACCCACCTTCACTCCTGTTTTGCTGATTTTAGTTTATGCTAGGGAAAACCAAGTACTGTGCACAACAAAGCAGTTTGCGGTCACTTAAATACTTGATAAACACTACACAGAAATACATGTGCATGGAGACTTAAAATGATCAATAAGTATCTCTGATGCCTTTGTAGCACACTCCAACCAGTGCTAACAGCATGACAAGCAGGAACACCAATGGGAAGTTTAAGCCAATCCCCATGAAAAGTGCATAGTACTGGGAAAACCATGGTGAGGCTAGGGGAAAAGTAACGGGAGACTGCCAAAGTTATGAGATGAGGAGGCAGATGCTGTAACCGTGGCCAGGTACTTCCCATCATGTCCACAGAGTTAGGGGAGCTGGGAAAGAATTTAAAGATAGCAGGGTGGAAAGGAGCGGATACAGATGTGTGTGATCCAAATAACCAGGAACGCACACGCTGTGCTTGTGGTAACACACAGCAGAAAAGTAAGTTACAGTCCAATTAGTGTAATCCAGGTCTGAAAGAGAGAGGAGATGCTGCAGTGTGGTGGCTGTGAGATGTCACCATGTCTCCTGTATCTAACATGTTCAGCCATGGTTAAAGAGGTGACATCCTTCATTTGCATCCTTAGTGAAAAGTGCACCTTAAAAGGACCACGGCCAATATTTTAACTCCAGATTCTTGAATATCTTCAGGTCAAGCTGTGAATTTCCTGACAGTTTAACATAATGAAACAGGAAGAGAGACACATTTTGCTGCGGATTTTTTTTGCAGGAGGGTTCCCTGTGGGAAGTGTCCAGGCTGTCAAAACCAGACAGATCAAAGATCCGAGCAATACTGGGACAGACTCACCAGGGAATGTTCACTCAGTGTATTTTCCTCTTCAGATCACACAGAAGCTTAGCATGCAGCTAACACTTTACTGTGTGAGGAAGCAGAAATAAGTTCCCAACCTGTTCTCCTAATAAACTTGCAAATTTGCAAAGGAATTTAAAGGTTAAAAATTTAATTTAAAAATTAAAGCAGCTATTACTACTAAAATGAGTTGGACATCTATAATGAGAGGCTGCATTGCCTCCCTGGTGCTTAGACTAATTCTTCAGAGTTTAAGCAATAGAGAGCTGGTACACCTCAGACACCCTGAGTACTACAAGGCGTGTCAGAAGGAGCTCAGTAATATGTACATATTAATACACCATTAGCAGCCTTTTTGTGTTCAGCGGTTTCTCTGGAAAGATAGAAGGTAGGAATTTCAGCTGGATGTAAGGCTTAGGAGTGAAAACTCACATTGCTTTTGCTGAGTTTCCCCCATTCCCTCTGTGCCCATTACTGGGCAGAATGATCTGCAGTTGTATGAACCAGATTTCATTAATACAGCAGGAGCCATACATGTGCATGTCACTCTGGTGGGTGCTGCCTTTAAAATCGGCCAGCCCCTGGCAGGGGCAGCGCTCGGTAGCAATAGCATCTGCTCTGCTGGCAGGTTGTCAGAATAAAGGCAGTGCAAGAGGCAAGCAGGGAAAAATGCTGGAGATTTCACCCTGGCTGTCACTTTATGTGAAATTATGGATTATATTGGGAGATGCCCGGGACAGTTGCAATGAACTGGTGTCTCCCAGTAATGCTGAGCTCTAATTATTGTGAGGAAAATTGGGAAATGAGATGGGAAACTGTGAAAGTGAATGGGCTGCCTAGAGCCATTCAGATAGCACGAAGGTGGAGCGTGAAGAGTGACATGTCTCCTCTGAATCTCAAGTGGCCTCTCACGTTGTCTGCTTCATTGTGTATCAGTGTTCCCAGATTATACTGTGGGAAGTCTCTCTGTGGACAGTGCATGGGTTTTGTTAGCTACTGTTTGCTCTGAGTGACCAGGCAACACATCCTACTTTGAAGTTCCTACTCGTCTCTTGCAATATTCAATGCGTTAAGCCAAAAGAGAGCAGGGCCTTGGACATGCTAAAATTTTCTTAAAGCTATTCCATTATAAAGGATTCTCCCTTGTTTTTAAGACATATAAAAATGTTTATGCACATGCGTTAAGTTAAGGATATAATTTAAAGTTTTTTTCCTCAGAACTTGTGAAATGCAGATGCGAGAGCAGGTTTAGTGATGGGGAGTGCAGGACTATGAATGTGCAAGACCAAAAGGAAGGAAAATTGAATAAGTGCATGTTTCATGCTTTGGAGGCAACAGGAAAAGTGATTATACGGCACTAATGGAAAAGGCTTTCTTTTATGTTCAGGATGCAAACACTGTTGAAAGACAAAATGGAATATGAGCCAAGTAGACAGATGTGACAAGGGACTTTGCTGACATCTCTCGCAGCAATGCTAAAGGGTATTACATTAGAAATACATTGTTTAGAAGAAACAATAAACTGCAGCAGAAGGATGTGAGATGAAAATAATGGAAACAAAACTAATTTCAAAGTCTGCACAGAGAACATGCATAAATTGTCACCGAGCAGGTGATCTGGAAAATATTGAGTCTGGGGCCTCTGGAATAACAATGAATCCTATAAAGAACCAGGAAGCAGATGACACGGAAAGTGCACCAGGCAGAATGATGCGTATTAAGGGATTCTCAGAAAGTTCAAAGGAGGCACAGAGTTACCTATGTTCTGATGCTGTAGGATATGGCTAGCTAAGAGGTCAGTCTCCAAGGGCAATTACTGATTTATTATCCTTGGTTTCAAGGCAAAACCCCCAGCACTTATAAAAGCAACCAATTTGAAGACAAATACGAGAAACCAAAGCCTGTTTTACCTGGGTAAAGCTGGGCTGCGTCGGAAACATGGTGTCATTTTGAAAAAATGAGGGAATATCTCAGGGATAAAAGGTTTGATTTGTATTATTTTGTGCTTCTAGCCTGAAATCCAAGTGAAATGAGGCACACAGCAGATGCTTATCCACAAAGGCAACATTTAAAGTTTAGGCAGAACATAAAGCTAGCAGTATTCCAGAGCACAGCTGCTCAGAGTGCATCTAAGGAAATGCATCTTAATTCCACTCATTTCAGTACTCTTTTTTTTTTTTTTTTAATCTATATTAATTTTTATACAGAATCACAGAATCCTCTGGTTGGAAGAGACCTTTAAGACCATCAAGTCCAACTGTTCACCCTGCACTGCCAGGGTCCCTAAACCACATCCCTCAGTCATCTACATCTACAGACATCTACTCGTCTTTTAAACACTTCCAGGGATGGGGACTCCACCACTTCCCTGGGAAGCCTGTTCCAATGCTTCACAACCCTCTCTGTAAAAAAATTTTTCCTAATATTGAAACCAAATCTCCCCTGGTGCAACTTGAGGCCATTTCCTCTTGCCCTATTGCTTTTTACATGGGAGAAGAGACCGACCGCCACCTCACTACTACCTCCTTTCAGGTAGTTGTAGAGAGTAATAAGGTCTCCCCTCAGCCTCCTCTTCTCCAGACTAAACAACCCCAGTTCTCTCAGCTGCTCCTCATAAGACTTGTGCTCCAGACCCTTCACCAGCTTCGTTGCCCTTCTCTGGATATGTTCCAGCACCTCAATGTCCTTGTAGTGAAGGGCCCAAAACTGGACACAGTATTCAAGGTGTGGCCTCACCAGTGTCAAGTACAGGGCAACAATCACTTGTCTCCTCCTGCTGGCCACACTAGGGCTGATACAAGCCAGGATGCTGTTGGCCTTCTTGGCCACCTGGGCACACTGCTGGCTCACATTCAATTGGCTGTGGACCAACACCTCCAAGTCCTTTTCAGCTGTGCAGCCACTCTTCCCCAAGCCTGTAGTGTTGCAGGGGGTTGTTGTGACCCAAGTACAGGACCCAGCACTTGACCTTGTTGAACCTCATACCACTGGCCTCAGTTCATTAATACAGCCTGTCCAGATCCCTCTGTAGAACCTCCATATCTTCAAGCAGATCAACACTCCCACCTAATTTGGTGCCATTCACAAACTCATTGAAAGTGCACTTGATCCCCTCATCCAGACCATTGATAAAGATCTTAAAGAGAAAAGGCCCCAATATGGAGCCCTGGGGAACACCACTTGTGACCGGCTGCCAACTGAATTTAACTCCACTCACCATCACTCTTTGGGTCCCGCCATCCAGCCAGTTTTTTATCCAGCAAAGTGTACACTCATCCAAGCCACAAGCAGCCAGTTTTTCCAGGAGAACGCTGTGGGAAACAGTGTCAAAAGCTTTATTACTGTCTAGGTAGACAATGTCCACAGCCTTTCTCTCATCCACTAAGTGGGTCACCTTCTCATAGAAGGAGATCAGTTTAGCCAAGCAAGACCTGCCTTTCATAAACCCATGCTAACTGGGCATGAGCACCTGGTTGTCCTGTATGTGCCGTGTGTACATGCTAAGTACTCACTAACTTTCCCTATTTCAGGAAAAGAAAGGGATGAGATACATTAAGTAAAAGCAGTTTTCATGTTTTTTTTCGACTCACGTGCAAGAATAAGACAATTTTGTCAGGAAATCAAGTTCTTATGAGATTTCCTGTAGATATCAGGAATTTATATCATAAACAGTGACAGCCATTCTCAGAGAACTGGGAACAAAGCATCTTCCCCACATAAAACAAAAGCAATTGTCACTTCAGCTGAAGAAGTTTCCTGCAACAGCTACCAATGCTTAATAAAGCATCCTCTGCTCTTGGGAGCATGGCAGAATTAAAGAAGGCCATGTCTCCTTGTCACTTCGGTGGCCTGAAGTCATTGTATACTGTAAAACAGCTTACATCCTCCACCCCTCTCAGACCCTTCCACAGCTTCTTCCACCTCCTTTGGCCCACCCATCCATAAACCAGACCAACCTGAACTCTAACCTTGCCTCCTTGACCTGATGTCGCATGTATTATTATTTCAGAATACTTCATGTTCCTTGTACTGAGTTCCTTTGACAGCAGTTGCTGTCTTGCAACATGGTTGTACCAGGGACAAATCCTCTGAAATCTTCTTCCAGTAGAAATCAGGTGGAGGGAAGAACAAGCTGGGTGTGGAGGCTTCAATTCATTAGTAGCGATTACTTACATTCCTCTATTTCTACGGTTCCGCTGAAACGGAGAGGCTGATATTTATTTAACCGTAAAGACTGGTTAACAAAGAGCTCAAATCCGCTTCATTTGGCCAAATAGTAAAACAGTGTTTGATGTCAGTCATCTTCTGACATCACAACTAGACAGCTCTGTCCAGTAAGTTCTCCCAGCACTTCAGTGTCCTTGCCTTGGACTTTGCCTCCAAGACCCTCACCAAATGGTAGCAGAATCAAACAGTTAACCTAGAGCAGCTTAAACACAAACTCATTTCAACTTCCTTGCCAGCCACAAAACATTCAAAGGTCTGGGTTGCTCTGGGTGTTTGCATTGCAGAAGACGTCTGTGCATGGAAGGAGCATGAAGGACCTTCAGATGCTTTTGTCTCCCATTTTAGCTGTATGTCAAAAGCTTATTCAAATTTTGAATAAGAATGGGAGATGGTAGAGAACCTGCTAGGGCTTTACACTAAGAATCAGAGCAGCAATTGCCTACTTCCTTGATTTGCTGAGGAGTGATGGCTGGATCCTGCTATCATTGGAGGTTCCTTCTACACTCCTGGTTATGATAGGTTTTGGACTCTTAAGCTTCTCATGTATTGGATCTTGCTACTCCTGTCCTAAACAAGAAAAAATATTAGTCAATGTATTGGAAGGTATTTAGATACTGTGTGGTTCATTCACCAAACCAGACCAAAAATCAGACTTGTTGAAGATGACCTCACTTCACTGAAGATGACAAAAGTGAATACTCTTTCAGGAAAGATCAATTTTTTTCCCAGTGTTGTTATCTTAATTTTTACTTCATTGTTCCCCAAAATTACTATATAAGACTTCTTCCAAATATTTGGGAAGGGACATTAGATGCTCTGTGAAATTCCTACAGACAGAGGCAGATGAACACGCAGACAGGTTGAAAGGGATGAAAAACTTAAAGAAAGAGATTAATAACTATAATATGAACACATCGTTTGCACTCTAAAGTTGCTTGTTTTTATAACTCCTGGTGTTTTAAAGCAGCTTCGGAAACACTGATGAAGTAAGATTTCTAGATAGTTAGGTAAATATTGTTAGCTTCTATTAGTAACATTATTATATTTTTGTTTACGTTAAAGATCACAAAACTAAGCTTTTAAGACTTGCCTTAAACTGTTTTAACTCTTTGCACACAGATATAACTCTCTGACAATCAATTCATGGTAAAACTAAAACCCCATCACTTTCAGCCATTGAGATTTTACTTCCTTGAGGTTACTGTGCCAAGACACGCTGAAGCAAAACATTTTTGATAATGTAGCGAATAAAGGTAAACGCTATAATTACTGGATGTTATGGCTCACCAACTATCAAAATTAAATATAAATAGTTTGCTGCATCCACCTACAGAGAGAATTGATTTAACAAAGGTGTATTAAACCAATGTACCTCTGCATATGACAAGGAGCTGCAAAAAGAAATTCAATGTTTTATGACAGCTAAACAATTTCAAGAACTCCTGCAATAGTGATACTTTCACTTCTAAGCTTCACTACAAAGACTTCCAGCCACCTTGTAATTTTGAATTTGCATCGGCTTTTGGCAGTCTAAGGACAATTAAGACATTATCATTGGCTCAACTTACATGCTTGCATCAGAAAATAATACAGTTTCCTGTGGAATTCTATTGCTCTTCAGTTAACAGAAATCCAATGTTAATACACCCTTGACCAGGCAACTAGAAACTTTTATGGAAAATAGGTGACAATACATCAGATGATAGGTTTATAACCCTATATGAAGCTAAAGCTTCACCAGCTTGTGGGGCTAGAATTATAAAACATTTTGACTGTTGTCTTGGACTATCAAATAAAAGGCTGAGTTTGCCCATCTAGGTGATTTAAAGAGCATTTTCCTTGCAATTTGAGGTCAGAAGAAAATGTCAACATGTCTAGAGGACTAGAAGGAGAATTCACTTATCAGCCTGACAAAATTACTGGTAGAAATCCTTTCTTTTACTGAACTCGTTGGTTTGGGGGGTTGAAGAAGAGTCCACAGTGTGCACATGAAGAGAGGTTGGATACGTCACTGCAAAAGATGGAGTCAGTGAATTTATTCATATGATGAAAGATTATTCAAATTAGAACAGATAAAAGAACTGAGCCTGGATTTCATGACAATATTACTCTTAGACTGAATTGTTTATTATTGTACTTATCTCACTTTTAGTTCTGTTCACAGAATGTTGGATTTTATTATATAATTGTAGTTTTGAAATAACACGCAGTAAAGCACAGTTTTGAGAATATTTTTGCAGAATACCAGAGTAGCAGGGTTGGAATAACTGCAGTACATGTTTGATGAGTCACTGAATCTGACTTCTTCATTCCTTTATGCAGGGTACATCTTATATGCCCTCACCATCCAGGTTTCTCAAGTTATATGAAACCCATCATAAGCTACCAGCTCATGCCGTTCCTCTGCAAGTCTCCAAACACCAGTGAAATGCAGTGCAAAACTCACATAATTAAGTTTGATAAGCTATGTCTTGGCATCAGAGGGAATAGTTTTCTATATGAATACTAAAATGAGATATGTACATGTTAAGTTGGAGCCACATGTTTAAACATTTAACTAGAGAAGAGCATGAAGAGCTTCGTGAGGTACGTGATTTACTCTTTTTGCTTAAAAGCAACTTAGATTATTGCAGATATCAAATCTACTATTTTCTCCTTGTGTCAGATGTATTCCATGAATCTGGCAGGTGTTCTATTTTTAGAGCTGATGTAGAACTTTTACATCTATTTGTTCCTATTTTACAAAAAGGTTAAGATCGCGTACATCTTCTTAGGAGCCCCTCAAATCTGTGCTTTGGCCCAAATGTTAGGTTGGGTTGTGGAAAGAAATACAGGATGGTGGCTGGAGCCCATTACATAAAATAAAGTGTTAAGTAATAGAACATTGATAATGACATGTTAAAGAAACATTGAAGAAAAATTAGCAATCAGGTTGGAGAAATGCAACCTTTTTAATTAAACCAAAAATTGAATGAAGTTTTTTTTGTTGGTTTTGCTTAATTTAGAGAACATTATTAACATTCACATTTCAACAGGCTACTACATCCTCTTCCTTCCCCATCTCCTTGTCAGACTCTGATATTAAATGCATTACCATACTCTATCCCTGGAAAGCAAAGGCAGCAGCTCTATTTTGCAATAATTTCCTTCTCTTGTTGAATTTTTTATTCAAAACACCACAACTGCTTCCTAAATTTCATGTGTTAGCTGAGCCTGCGTGAGAGATAGGGACAAATTCAATCGGAATTACAATAGTAATAGCAGGCTTCCTTCACAGATTTGAAGAAAGGTTTAAATACTTCTGGGTACATCCTATTCCTGCAATAAGCACGTCAAGGCACCAGATCTCTTTGATCTCTTTCAGAAATGCTGTTTCTTAGCTACCTCAAGTCTGGCAATTTTCCAGCAGTACGGGCACTTTAGTCACAAGGGTACTTCATAAAATGATACCTGCTGCCCTACACCAGGCACAATAGGTTGTTTCAATGTCGCAGCAGTATCTGCCATGAGTTATGGTTATATATGACCTGTGTGACCCTTATGGATGGTGGAGAGTGGGAAGCCTGCGCTATGTGAAAGAGTGCTAATGAGACTGAGTGAGATGCTGCTGAAGATTGGTTAGGAAGGCTGGATGCTACTTAAGGTCCACAAGTGCGACCATGAGACTGATCATGGGGTCATATGGAAAACTCCAGGGAGACAGTTCACACTCCCACGGGACTGTTGAAGGAAGAGCAGAGATTGTTGTCAAGGACACTAACACAGGAGCCTTGCTCCACATTGCTTAGGCCTAACTCTACTGAAATGAAGGAAGGTAAGACAATTTCTGCCAGTGCAGGGTATACTGTTATTGCAGTGATTGCTTTGAGGGAGAGAACTTATGTTTCCCATTGGTGTTAGGGAAACCTGGCAAATGCAAAAAACATTTCATGTTCTGAAGATGGACATTTCTAGCCATGAAGTCAGACAATATCTCCTAACAGCACTGCACTGTGAGAAGTGCAGCCTCATTTTTCATTATTTTGATGACATACATCAAAAATATTCTCCACACCCTGTCTATACTGCTAGGTATGAAGAACCATAGGAAACAATTCTTCAAAGTGATGTATAACAAGGAAAACATCAAAAACCAGGCATGGGGATTTCCTTGCCTCTGCAGCTAGCTTTATTACATTATTAATATGATCATAAGCTATGCCTTTATTAGTAAATGGTGATGAACAATAGAAGAAGATTCATAGCATGAAACAGTTCACGATGAGAACGATATCCACACTGCAAAGATCTGGGAGTCTTACACTGTGTTAACCATAGGCTGAGCAACTGGAGAGAAGCCCATTCATAGCTGGGGCTGCTGAGGTGAAATCCCAGAGCACATTTTCCATTTGGGCTCATCCAAATGGACTCCAGGTCTACTTTCTGAAATTAATCCACAATGCCAATGAAAACGTGGTGAACGAGGGATGTCTGGGAGATGTGCACCTGTTCTGAACTAAAACACTAACGGAGATAGATACACCAGTAAGAAACCTACTGATTAGCTACTCAGTGGAAGCCCTGAGCTTATTTTGGAAGCAACTAAATTAGAAGAAGGCAATGTGCTTTAGCTTGTATCAGCTTTTTCTTGGACTACTAATTCTACACATAAACTTCTAGGTCAAAATCATCTTGGGATGTAAGTATTTCTAATCAGTCCTGTTATAGGTGAGTAACTTAAACAATAAGCAGAATTTGGTTTAATTGATCAAGAAAAAACTCTAAGGTGATGACACACAAGGACCCGCTTCTGAAATGACAAAGGTGTTTGCCAAGGATTATTGAAACACATTTGGAAAACTGCAGTTTTATGCTGTACCACATGAACTAAATATCACCCTGACCTCAATTCCCTTAAGCCAAGTTCATTTCGTTACAATGCTGCTGACTTCAGCTGACTTATTCTGAGCATGAATTTAGGCTGATGACTTTGACAAAATACAATGGTATCTAGAGGACTGCCAAAGACATTTGTCTTTATTTCCAGAACTCAGGCTTAAAAATCCACTTACATTTGGTTTGTCTGTTTCTGGTAGGACAACAAGTAACTATTCAGTATTATACTATGAAATAGCAATGTGCCCTGTGACTTACACAGCTACAACACAGTATAGGACCTTTGTGATATCAAAATCCACAACAGAACTGAGGTGATTTATATATGCCACAGAAATTTGAAGGTAAAAATACAACTAAATTTTCCAAGTATTCTTTTTTATATGTATACTTTCCCTTTTGGTCTTGTTTTCATTTCTGTGGGCAGTTGTAACTCCTTGAGCTTCTGCTTCCAAACTACAAAAAACCTATTTGCTTCAGTTAGCTTACAATGCAACTCCTGTTCGAATACCCAAATCTACAGTCCTTTCCCAGATAAACCTCCCCTAACACCTGTGCATATATACAATGTCGACAGAGTTCAGCACATCTCCCTTCAAGTTCTTTGGAGGAATTTTCCATCATTAAATGTTGGGAGAAAAAAGGGATAAGATAGGCCAAGATGTCTGCCATAAAATATAATTTTCTTTGTACACAGGAATGCATCTTCTATATTAATAATCTATATTATTAAAGGTAGATTCTGCTGACAGAATATATATATCTATAAATTATAATAAGCCCTGTTTAAGGACAAAGGAGGCAAATTTCCTGGGAGGATCTGACACATTCCTGGATAGGAGAATGGAGTGAAAAATAACTGCTAACAGTAAGTCAGTCTTTCTTCCCACTAGCCAAACTGTGAGTGAATACGATGATTTTGCATTGTGCTTTTCTACTATTTCCAGCAAATCTGCATGGCTGATATTTGGATCCCTTCAGAAATGTGTTCCTGACAGCTGCGAGAAGATAGCAATAGAACTTATGTTATTGTCATTCATTCTGGCAGTACAAAGTAGGCATCATTATAAAACAGGGTGAGAGTTTGTTTACAGAAAAGCAAACTTGTGTTTGCATTTGATAGGCTGTATTAAGAAGGCTGAAAGCTGTTTTAACCCATCTAACTTTCTTGGACATAATGTCCACTTAATAGAAGACCAACCAAATTTTTGTTTCTGGGGACAAAGAAACATCAGAAAGCATTTCCAAGGATGTTTTCGCTATATATTGTCATTAACATTGGTACTGTGAAAACTGAATTGAAGAAGCTCTATTAATATTAGGTAGACTTATCTGTCAGAGCACAAAGAGCAGTAATGTGCAGAGGAACATCTATTGTGCTCATGCTCGAGGGGATGTTATAGATTTTTGTCAGTTATACCAGGTAAGAATCTCTCCCATGACGTATGGGTGTTACGGAGATATGAAAATGTTGCCCTCGGACACAAAAGGCAGCATAGCTGTAGAAGTGATCTTGCTTTACCTCCAGCTCTAAGATGACATTTGTTTCTGAAAGACTTTCAATAAAGGAGAAAATCCAAGTATGAGTCTTCTTTAATAATTTCAGATCAGACTGGATCAGTGCTTTTTCCTTTAAAAAACAAGCTGCTACCACTATTCCTCTCCTTTCCACATTGTTTTTTATCTTTTCCAGAATAAAAATAGATCCATATGTAGCTCCAAACAAGCGGTCTAGGTTTGATTTACCCATTGTTATCACTTACATGGCATCTTTAGCGCATGGCCATCAGCCTTTATGGAATGGCTCTTGACAGATACAGTTGACGGACAATCAAGTGTGTAGTTGTCCAGCTGAGAAAAGCTTTAAAATGAATGCGTCTGAGGCTCATTTACACTGAAAATCTCTTGACCCTGTCCTGGCCTCAAAAATTGGCCTTTCAAACCCACCCTACACCACCAGGGTGTTCAGTATGACTCTAAATAGCATATATATGGTGTTTATGTTTTCTCTAGGGTGAGCTTTAAGACAGCTGTCAGCCTGAATTCACTTCTGTGGCTTTGCCTGGCTCTGATTTGTACATGAGATCTTAGTAAGTTACAGCAAATACGTGCTGCAGGTATACCATTTCATTGCTATTGAGCAAGAAATCTCATGGAAAATGCTGAAGACATTTATGTCGCAAAAACTAAGATTTATGCCTTTCATGACTTTTTATCAGCTTCAAACTCCTTACATGCTAATTCAAGCATCTTTTTTGCCCCCACCTGAAAACTACAGAGACTGTCAGAGAAGTGTAACTGTTCACTGGAGGAGGCATCTTGACACAACTCTCAAAATGATAAAGTTGCTTAATACAATTGCATTCACTGCTTTTACTTTTTATTATCAAGGTTAATTTTCTCACTAAAGACATGTACATTTTCAAATGTCTGATTAGAAATATTTCCTCAAATTAAAAAGATACTCTCCCAGGTTTGACCTGAATTTTTTTTTTTTAATGATATCTCTTTACCAATAATTTTAAAACAATACCAAACCAAAAAAATGAAAAGCTATAAACCATATCTAATATTTCTGATGGGAATTCCCAAAACCAGAAACCTGCATTAGTCTGCATATTCCAGTTAAATCAATAGAAACCATCATATTTACTCTTTTTTTCTTTTTCCAATGGGCAAAGCTCTGCACTTATTTCATATGAAACTGTGTTAAACAATAAGAATTGGGTAGAAATACTCTGTATTTTGACCTGTGTTCTGGTAACTTTCTGCATTAGTCTGCTGCAAAAGCAGGGTAGGTTTCTGTTTGTTCCACTGAGTTGCACAGGTGACTCAGATACTCCTAAGTAATCTAGTGAAATGTCATGGAGTTATTTTGGGGATCAAGAGAAGGGAGGTCACTGAAATCACCCTGCTCTACTCCAAGGCTCAGGAAAGCGCTTAAATAAAATACTCAGGAAAAAAATACTGTTCACCTGGTTATGAATGTCCACTCTGGAAAAGTGACCTGAAATGAAATAGGAAATACAGCGGACGGGTGTTATTTAAGCATATAGTTTTAGTGCATCTCATGCATAGTTAACTTCCATTCTTCTTTCATGCTTCCTCCAAAGGACACAAGAGGTAGCGCTGGGATAATTCTGCAGCCCTGTATCGCCGGTTGACAAGTTTACAATAGTAATTTCTGGAGTCTGTAAATCTCCAGAAGTCACACTGATAAAATATAGCTTCCTCTTTCTCTGCAGGCTCTGTTGCACTGAACCGCGCTATGTATATACATGCTTAAACGTTAAAGGCTGAAGTTCATCCTGATGTGTGCTTATACAGGCCAACTGTGGAAAAGCTTACGAGGGAGCTATAAGCCCTTTAAGATCCCAGGAAGGGAGCTGAGTGCCTGGTAGAGGGATTTGAAGGAGTTTTAAACCAGAACGAAGTGGGGTTATCTGGTATTTGGGGTAAGGAGAGGGATTGATCTAGGGAACAGCTGCCTGTGTAGCTTTTCAGGCTGTTCAGGCAGCTTAAAATGTCCTATTAAACAAAGCTGAGCAAGCCCCTGCCCTGCATCCTGGCTGGGGAACTGGGCACTCCCTTCCCTGGCAGAGGGGCTCAGGCCAGGGGACCAGCACAGAGCGACTGCTCCACATGTCTCTCTTGGGAAAACTGCGTTTAAATATCCTGCAGTTAAAGTGGCCTTTACTTGGGGGGGAGGGGGAGGTACCCTCCTCCCGAGGGTATCACTTCTGTGGCTGCCAGCCACAGCTTTGAAGTGGGCTGCATTCACTAGGTCCCTGTGCCAAACGCGCCATTGCTCCTGGGAGGACACAGGAGGCAAACCAGGAAAACTGCTGAAAGCAAAGCTAAAATGTTTGTAAATAGACAAAGAAAAGGAAATATGGGACATTCATAGGTCACGGGTCAGACGGACAGCAAATTTAAAGCGGGTTGACCCTGCTATCTCCTGCATTCGTTTTTACGAACTGTAGATCTAGCCCATTGACTTCTGGGTTGACAGACTGGCTGCCACAGCATATAAACATCCTAAACCGACAGGAATGTGAAAAGGAGTAAAAACCTGTTACTTTAATTGCTTTTTCTCATACATTTAAGTACAAATATTTCCTCCAGGGTTACATCTAAATCTTTCAAAATAGTAAACTATTGAACACATTTATTATTCTCTGCATGAAAAGTGATTTTAGTCTCCTATGAATGTGTTGTTCTATAATTCACTATTTCATAATCTCTAACAGGAAGAGAATGGAAAGGAAATTAACTCATGTCAGTCATGTTGTCTTCTAAGTCTCATACACACACTGAGAGAGAAAACAGATTAGTTGTTCCAGTACCTTGCATATTCTTTGTCATTTATTATCTTTCATTATTCTTTTTTTAAAAAGTTGCATCCGTGAATGTGAAGGACAAATGCATTTAGCTGAATGGGGCACAATTCATAAAGATGTTTAGCATGGAGAATTAGATTTACTGCTGAACCGTGTCCGTGGCTTGCTGTCCTCGTTCCTCTCCAGAGATCAGCATATTTTTGCCAGGAGGTGTATAAGCTGGGACTTTGTTTTAACATATGCAGGGTCACTGTGCTGATATCAGAGCATCTTCTGGGAGGGGAAGCAAAAACTCTGTGTAGATCAGGTCTAAATGTGGGGGTTTGCCCAGAGCTGTGACTGAAGAGCCGATTTTGTAGTGAGAGATGCCTTCATTTTCATGGCCTCGTCTCCCTTTTTTCAGATTTGTCTCAGGATTCTCAGGAGGCTGGCTTATTCGATATAAGATACGTGGTAGACCATGATATTGAGGGGATACACAGCAAGAAAAGGTGGGTGCAGCTGATCAACATAAGGGAAGACAAAACCCAACCATATATTACCTTATCATAGCTTACTGGGATTTGTAACCTTTTGCATAAGCACTATAAAAACCTGCCAGGGCTTAGGAGTTAGAAGAGTTCCTTAAAAATGCAGGGTTCTACATTCAAACACCCGCTCTGCAGTAGGTTGCTGGCATCTACTTAGGCCTAAATTAATAACTGTAGACCTAAAACTTCAGAAAAATCAAGAAATTTTGTTTAGACTCCCTTTCACAAATGAAAAGAGAAATAGTAGTTTCATGACTCCTGCATGGGGATGTTGTGAAGCTAATTTTATCAAAGACCCAGTCCATCATTTCCAGGAATGAGAATGACAATGGGAGCTGTGTGAGATTTGGTCCATACATCTGAGGAAATAGTAACACTTCCAGGATGCATAAGCAAAGATGTAATTAAGTCAGTACCTTAATTAACCAGGTAAAAGCTAGTGATACCTTTGTTGTAATTAAGAGAATACCACTACCTTCTAAACAGTGATAAAAGCCACATCTGTCCTTGTTTGTCCACACTGTTCTCAGCAGTTTCCCTGCTGGCTGCATAACCTAATATTTTTTCCCTTTTGCTCAGATTTCCATGCAAATCTTCTAGCCTTTTTTTCCACTGTGTGTTGGTGTCCTGAGTTCCCCAGTTCTGTAACTCTGAGGAGGAATCCTGCTTTGCTGCAGTAACTCCACTGACAGCGACTGAAATCATGTGCGTCAAAGCCAGCCCGGATCTATCCCCTTGCAGGTAGTGGTAGTGTCTGTGAACTAAACTGTTGCTCCCCACCACTACGATATCTCAGGTATGGTCCATCACGTTTCCATTGTCCTTATTTAACCTCACTCTCCTCTCTTAGTATCTGCCTAAACCTTAAAAACAACCGACTGTTAAAGCAGAGGGTGAGACCAACGGTGTTCTCTGATAATGTGTCATCTTTGGGAAATCCTACGTCATTTTGTTCTCCAAGAGCTCTGAAGTTTAGTGAGATTTGTCCGGAAAATGAGAAGGTGTGTTTGAAACGAAGGTGGTAGGGACATATAAGCAATGCTACCACACATGAAAAAAATCAAAACTAAGCATGAAGAAGAAGGCAGAGCACTGCAACAGTCTGACAAATTAAGTTGGTCTGGCACAGCAGCTAATGTTTCTACAACAGGAATGAAAGTAGTCACTGTGTGCTGGCTCATGGCTCACACAACAATTTCATTCTAAATCTTTGCTTTCATTCATTCTATTTTTCTGAAACTTTCACTTCTAAATGTGAATTTGTCCATGGTGGCTGTGCCCTAGAAGGGTTTGAAACTGTTGTGGAGAAGCTTTCAAGTGCTTTTCAACTATGGCATCTTTGGCAAGAGCAGTTACTCAAGAAAGCACAAGAAATAAGGCAATATTTTAGAAGAAGACTCAAGCTGGAAGGTCACCAGCATATATGAGAGAGATGGGAGGAACAGTGTCAGGTGAGGGGGAAGGGGCAGACCTTGGGGGGCTGAATTACCATTCCCTCCACCCAGCTTACTGCTTTTCCACAAGATTGTGGAATCATAGAATGCTTTGGGTTAGAAGGGATCTTCAACGCCCATCTAGTCCAATCCCCCTGCAGTGAGCAGGAACATCTTCAACTAGATCAGGTTGCTCAGAGCCCCATCCAACCCGACCTTGAATGTTCTCCAGGGATGGGGCATCTACCACCTCTCTGGGTAACCTCTTCTAGTCTCTCAGCACTCTCATTGTAAAAAATTTCTTCTTTATATCTAGCCTGAATCTTTCCTCTTTTAGATAAAACCATTACCACTTGTCCTGTTGCAACAGGCTCTAATAAAAAAATTGTTCCTACCTTTCTTGTAAGCCCCCTTTAAGCACTGAAAGGCTGCAAAAAGGTCTCCCTGGTTCCTTCTCTTCTCCAGGCTAACAACCCCAACTCTCTCAGACTGTCCTCAGAGCAGAGGTGTTCCATCACTCTGATCCTCCTCTGGACCGTCTCCAACAGGTTCATGTCCTTCTTGTGCTGAGGACTCCAGATCTGGACGTAGAAGATGCCTTAGGAAAGCCATATCTTTGCCTGCATATGAAGCCAGGCTGCTCAAAGACAGCTAATCCAGAGCCTCAGAGGTGATATGGTCATTGGCCTTTGCTAGGTTCCCCCTAGAACTGGCCTGCACTGCAAGACATCTTCCAACATAAAATCATACAGCTTCTTGAAGGGTGTTATCTCCTAAGCCATTTCCAGCAGGAGAGATCCAGCAGTCCACACACCATTGCTCAGCACGACAGAGAGAATAGAAGTCAGACCAAGTATTTTTTGAGCTACAAGAGCCCCTTCTTCCCTTCCCAAGGGAATAGTGCAAACAGTCAAGAAATGAAGTTAATTCAGGCTTTTTCTATGTCCTTATATCCTTTTATCTGGTGTGACTCAAATTTTACAGAGATCTTCAGCCTTCACTTAACAATACTCCTGTGGAATGTCAAATGTATTTGCTTAACTTGGAGCAAGCTGGTAGCATAGTATTCATCTGGTTTGTATTTAAAGGCTAGTTTAAATCTTCTGAAAGTACTTTCGTCTCACCATTTATTCATATGTGAATAGTGAATTTTAATAATTCATTTTGAGCTGCTTCTGCAAAGATATTACTTTAGTTCAGATTCTGTCCTGTTAATTACCTTCTCCTTCTGCACATCATGAAACTATGGTTGAAGGTAATTCTCTTGATGCACATGAAAGTAATGAGTGCTCTACCAGAAAAGTTTTCAGATGTGGACACATTGCTGGCCCAAGAGAGTCTGCATTTTACAGATAATATTTTAACTTACGATAGTTCCTGTTTAGGACCTGAAGTGCTGGGGGAAAATGCGCTTATTAAAATGCTCAACTGAGCGTCTCCTCTGAAGTAATGATAACATCATCAAATTTCAGCACCATTGGGGCAGCTAAAGCTAGAGAATTGATTGATTCTCTTCCAAAGTGGCTCTAATTCAACTAATTAGATGTTGAATGGGTGTTAAAGTTCAGCCTGAGTGATTCATTGCTTTTTCAGCAACCTTACCTTTCTCATTTAAAGTTTCTGAAAGTTAAAATACACCACAGTCATAGGTAAAAATGTGAAATAGCTTTTTGTTTGAATATCTATTTGTAAAATACTGCACCTGGCTTTTCATAAGGAATATAAATCATGATCATGCCTGTTCCACATAGAAATCCCTTGAAATAGCCAAATTTACCCAAACAATTTCCCCAAAGTTTCCAAGATACTAGGTAAAAGCTATATGTTACATGCCAGAAATAAGACCTTCAAATTGTGTGGTCCTGAGGATCTGTTAACAAGCTTAAACATGGCCACAGAAATCTTGGCACATGTCCCACAGTGGATGCTCCTGACTTTGCCTCCCTCCCCACATTCAAGGCATGAAGTATTTAAGTCATGCACCATTAGAGCACCCTACCAAGCCCTCTTTCCTGTAGGGAAGAGGCCCTAACACAAGGCAGTACAATGGTAGCCGTCTCTAGCATTTTATGGTGGTTCAGGCCAGGCAGAGCTCAGTCCTTGGGCCATAGTCCCATGGGGATTTCTTTAAAGGAAATCCTTTCTCAAGCAGGTATCTCCCATGCTTGCTCGCCCCTGGGCTGTACCAGCACTTCACCAGCACAGATGTTGGAGGGCTATGGAAAAAAAAAAACCAAACAGACTCAGGGTACTGATCCAGTTGAAAATTAACACATTTTCTCTTGCAAGGTTATTTTTCAACTGGGTCTGCTCCACAGTTCAGGTAATTGGGTGGCTGCATGAACTGCAGTGCTGGCACTGTGCAAGGAGTGGTGTGGGGCCCCCAGGTCTCCCACAGCCAGCATGGGCAGGCTTTCCACGGACTGCTCCAGGCACCTAATGAGGCAGAACGCCGTCAGCCCTCCTTTTTTAATGGTTACTGAATTACACCTAGTACTAGAAGTAAAATGAACTGTGAAAATAGCTTGAGCAAAAAAATAGGACTACTAAAACACTCAGCAGAGCTTAAACTCCAGAAATGCGGTTTAATCAGAGCTTCATATTGTATCTACAAGCAATGGCTGCCAGTGGAGTGGAAAAAACTCAGGTGTCCTCATTGCCGACAATGGCTAGCTCTAAAGACATAACAGTTTCCAATTAACTCTGGAAAAACAGGTGAATTATGAACCCGTAACACCACAATCTGACAAACACGGCAATGTTTGCAGAGTGCACGTGTACTTACAGTAGGTTATTAGGCAAAATGCAAAATAAATGAAATCCTGGAAGAATTTAATTACGCTGTCACAAGGGGAGCTGCTATCTCCCTTCTATGGGGACCAGCAACAATGAAGCCTCCAAAAAGAGACAGCAGCGGTCCTAAGACTTGAAGGGCAAAAAGCTGCAAGCACAGCCCTGGGAGCCCTGGAGGTTAACCAGTAACATTCACTGAGCAAAGGGATGCCTCTCTCCGGATGCACACCAAGGAAAGGCAGACCGTTCCCTAATCCCACAGTGAAGCCAAAACACCACAGAAAGAAACCTGGGGGAGGAAGGCACACAGAAGTCCGTGCTAGAGCCTGTGGAAAGTAGTGGGTGGAGCAGTATGTGCCAAGACACTGGGAGCACACGAGCGAAGACGGAGAGCATTGCTCCTGTGCTCTGACCAGCAGTTTGTGCACAGTAGGAACTGAACAATGGAAGCAGAGCTCTCAGCTTAGAGGAGCTTACACCCAGAGAAGCAGCTGACCTGATTATTGGATGAAAAGAAGTGAGGCACTATTTTAAGGTGGTCAAAGGTGCATTAGCCAAGCAGCTGCTGGAAACAGTGAAAGTCACACTAAGAAAAAACAGGGGCACTTGAAGGTGAAAGGGTAAAGCTAAAAGTGACAGCGCGGAGGTTGTTGCCTGCAATGGGTGTTTGAATTGAAAGTACTGAAAAATTTGTAGTGGGGTCAAGATAAAACTGTGTCACTCAGCCCCTACTCTACTATAGATCATCTGACTGGAAACACAGGGGACCAAACCAAGTATGAAGAAGTCTTCTAGTAAAAAGCAAATTCAGCAGCGTCCAAAGGAGAGTGAACAGGAACCCTGTGGGGTGTATCACAGACATTAATGGAGGGGTATCAGTTTCCACAGGCTGAGGTTGTGGTCCCTATTATCACCTGGACATTTTGTGGGGACTGGGAGAAAGTGGAGTGAAACAAATTAAGGATCACAATTGGGAGAAACAGAGAGTAGATAGTCCTTGTAATTTTTTCTCAAAAGATAGCTCAGAACACCACAGAGGGAGTGTTTTAAGGCATTAATATAATGCCACAAAAAGTGCTCTAGAGCACGAGCCATATTATTTTGTACTTTTACTCTGATGGGCCAGAGCAGAGTATTTGATTTCTGTCTTGGCTAACCAGTTGTAAGGAACTTGTTCTTGGCCAACAAGCCTCAGTGACAGAAAGCTTTTTATGGTAATTATATAAAATGCACCACACTGTCCACACAGTCTGTTTGCTTTTTCAAATATACAGTCACATGTTTAGCTGCCCTTGGTTCTTCTTTTAGGCTTGAATTAAGCTTAAAAGACCATTAAGATTATTTTTTCTTGATCCACCTCATTCATAAATATAAGTGATGAGCAAAAGAAGTGACAGAAACATCAATGCAATATATCCTTTTCAAAATCTGAATGCCGAAATTTTGTTCTCTGCCTCTTACCTATTTGAGTCATTGGCTTTTGTGGAGAGGACAGTCCCAGCACAAAGTCCAAGTCACATCAGACAGGTACATGTCTGCAGCTGGATGCCTGCAAGCTCTATGTTGATAAAATTCATCGCTGGGCGAGGTGACAATTGGAGCTACAACTATCACCAGATCCATACCTGGTGTTAGGTGTTATCTGAATGTCCCAGAGGAGTGTGAAGTACTCCTAATGCTCTGTTCCTGCATTAGCAGGCTTATTGTACCACGTAGCCGGGCTACAACAGGCAGGTTGTGAGCTTTTGGTATCAGACCTGTACGGTCTCTCTGGTCAATAAGCCATAGCTCTGCAGTTCGTTTATCAAAGGCAATACCAAAAGAACCTGTAAATGTTGCTCTGTAAATAAACCGTCATTATTCGTGCCCCCGCCCCCCCCCGATTTTGCTGGTCTCACATATTCAGTGTCGGCCTTAACACCAGTTTTATTTCCCCTCTTTTCGCAGCATTTTTAAACCGGCGCAGCGAGCAGGGTGTTGCCGTGGATCAACTGCTGCAGGAGCACAATCGTGCGCCATCCCCGGCAGGGATGGAGCGGGCCCAGACGGTTCGGGGAGATGAGGAAAAGGTGGTAGAGCGGCTAACACAATGCAGGAGCCAAAGAAGGCTCAAACTCGGAAAGGGTACCGGAGCTGTGTTCGGTGTGGGGAGCAGGTTCGTCCTGCACACAAAAGGCATTAAAAGTTTCCCGGCACCTGCAGCAGTTCAGGATGTGGGGTACCGGGTTTGACATGGGAGAATGAGATGCTTCAGGCCTCGTTCGCTTTTGGAAAGGGACACGGGGCACGACCGAGAGCCAGGGGAGAGCTCTGAAGTGAGAACGAGCTGTTAGGGCAGCGATGGAGGAACGGGTGAGAGAGCTGCTAAGTGAGAACGAACCGCTACAAAGACAGTCCGAGGAACGTGTGAATGCGGTTTTAAGAGAAAACGAACTCTTAGAAAAACCGTTGTTGCAGCTGCCGAGAGGGAGGGGAGGTTCCAGCACAGGCTGGATAAGCTGCGTGGCCGCACCGGAGGTGCCCCGTCTCCAAACCAGCCCAGCACACCCCTCCCACGGCCCGCCGTGCGGAGCCGGCACAGGGGCAGAGGACAGCTGGTGCCATGCGGGGATGCCGAGGAGGGACCGGGCCCTGCCCCGGCCCCGGGGACCGCAGTGACTGGGCACGGGGAAGGAGATCCAGTCGTATTGAGCGCAGAGGCGGCAGGAGGGTGTCGGGCCCGTTGTGTTCGTTACGGACACCCCGTGTTCGGACCCGGGCTGGCACAAGGGCAGGATCAACGCGCCCGCAGGCCGGGGAGGGCTGAGAGCGAGGATTCACGGCGTGTTTCGTGGAGCGGGGGGACCCGCGTCCTGCTGAGCGAGGACAGAGGGGAACCCGTTGTTGTTCAGACCGCGGGAGTTCCGGATGTAACAGCCCTGTGCGAGAGGCAGCAAACGCCCACGATGGTGTCGGCTGACCGGCCCCAGGAACGCTGCGGAGCGGCCCCAGAGCGAGTGTGCCCGGGCGGTGCTGGGCGGCGGGCACGGCCTGGGGCGGCTGGAACAGCCCCCGACCGCCGCCCGAACCGCCCCGCCGGTCCGTCTGACCCACACCGCACACCCCAGCCGGCATCCGCAGCGCGGTGCGGCCGCCGGCCCTGCTGCGGCCTCGGGGCAGCGCCTGAGCCGGAACCCGGGCGGGGTGAGGGAACCCGGGCGGCGGGACGCGGACCCGGCCCGGCGAGGCCTGCGGGGGCTCCGCCGCGGGGCGGGATCGCTCTGAGCTCCCGGACAAAGCCTCGCGTTCCCGCGGGAGGCGGGAGCTGCCCTGCCCGGAGGGGTCATCGATTATCGGTCCTTTGTCACCGACACAGGGCAAAAGCCCGCGTCTGCCTCCGCCCTCAGCTGACCGTGCCGGAGCCGGCGGGGTGGGGCGGGACTGAGAAAGACTTTGGGCTGTGACGGCCGCAGCCCCGCCGGTGGGCGCTGCCCGCACCCCCGCCTCCCCCTGCCGCCTTTGGCCTTGGTTCGGTCGGTTGGTTCGTTTGTTTCCCTCTTCTCCGCGTACTGCAGAGCGCCCGGTTCCGCAGGCCGCTGGCGATCGTGTTGCCGAATCCTGCTCCGTACGGGCAGCCCTGGCACGTCCCGGGCTGCTGCTGCCACGGCCGAAAACTTCAGTTGTGGCTTCAACAACTCCAGAGCGTCCTGATGCTTGCAAAAAGATAAAAGAACAGCTCTGGGAAAATTCACCGCATTAATACTGGGCGAGTAATGCCCTCGTGTAACCAAACACGCCGGCCAGGCAGGGGCCGGGCGATTCTCTGGTGTGTTTTCTTTACAGATGCTGGAAAACTGCGCCTGCACCCAAGGAACTGCCCTTGCGCAGACCTCAGGCAGCCCCAGAAGTTGCTAGTTTTGCATGTAGCGTAATTCTGTTTTGCCTGGCATACACTTATAACTGGTATTGGTGAAATAGGTTTTTAGTCTAGTATGTTTGTATGGGTTTAAGTTATAGCTTCGGGATTTGCAAATGCCCTTAATGAATCTGCTATTGCTGCTTTCTTGCCCCTGCCCAAATCTGTAGAAGACCCCTCCCCAAGGGAATTCTGCTTACAGACACAGCAGGGAACACTTAAAATTTCCCCAATCAATTAAGCCAAGAAATAAAACCATAGACTTTTTAACTGATAGAACAACTGTTTTATTAACTCGAGTAACAACTTTGGGAACACATGATCATCGCCATCCACAACAATTGTGGTAATAACAGTAAATGGCTATTATAAACAAAATCAAAGCAATGATTACGCCAACAGCCAAAACACTGAGTAGGATCACTCGCACATGGTACATCTGAAAGAAAAGAAGAAAAAAGGGATATCTTGGTCCTATATGAACCGGCCATAAAGGTTGAAAGAAGTTTTCGGGATTAATGGTACAAACCTTGTCGGCTGTTCCAGATAACAGCATGGTTTACTAATTTCTTCAGCACAGTGCTTTGAAACAGGTGTTGCTTCTTGTCCACCACTGTGGCAAAGAAAAACAGAAAAGTAGAAGAAGAGAGGAGAGTAAGCAAGAAATAAGGAGCTAGAGAACCATCCCCGCCGTTGAGTCGAGCAACTTTTTGTCCAGCGATGTCTGCAGTGCTCTGGATACCCCAAGAGCGGTTGCGCGTGCGTGTGTAGCGTTCCAGTGTTGCGCCTTTTATGGAGTCCAAACACGCGGTTGGGTATGTGTAGTCCCTCTTCTTGGAAGGTTCGGGAAATGGTTCTGGGCTCGGGCGCATGCGTGGTTCATCTCCCAGAAGATTCCAGAGATGGGTCTGGGGTCCTGGGCAGTTGCCTCCCCCCTGCCGCTCCAATGTTGTGACCGCAGCGTGAACGCCCGGCCTTGCGCATGCGCAGTTGTTTCATCTCCAAAATATCGGAGTTAGTGCAAGGAAAGACACTGTCCCGGCTCCACGGGACTTCTTTCCCCTTGTACCCCAACAGTATAGGCTCTCCTGAAGGTTTTACTGTTCTCCAATAATTCTATTTGTGGAATAACAGTTGAACAAGCTTGTTTGTTACCTTTTTCCAGGATATTGTCATCCTTACACAGGTACCTAAGGGAAGAGACAGCATCACCTTTAGGTGCTGCTGTGCATGAGTTCCAGCCTGAAGATTCCGCCTATGTCCGGACTGGAAGGGCTTTGGGACTTGATCTGCTACTGTACAAACAAATTTAAGAGTGCATATGTCTGCAGTCGCGGGGTGCAGAACTCGGGAAGAATTGACCTGAAATATGAACTGTACCTAAACAGGGTGGACAACCTGTGCAGAACTTGATTGTTGCACCAGAAGTTCTTGGTTTTCCTTTTTCTGATTTCTTGTATGTTTGTTTTGATCCAGATAATTGATTGTTTGTAAAACTCAGGTTAACAAATGAACTCTTAATAGTAGATGTTATGTCATGGCTGTGATTGTAAAGCCTTTTGCAGTAATAGTCAATAGCTTCACAATAACTATAGTGATGTTTGTAGTAATTGTAATTGTTATAAGTATAGTAGTGTCCTGCGTATAGTGAGCCATGATGAAAGCCGTTCATATACCAATAATGCAGCTCACTGATTATACCCCTCTGGGGGTGGAGAAGAATCCGATCGATGCCCCGGGTATTGATACCTTAATTTGAGATCCAAATTTAAGCGCGTGGGTGTGACTGTAGCCACGGGGTGGGATTGTAGAGAGTACAGTCCCAGCACAAAGTCCAAGTCACATCAGACAGGTACATGTCTGCAGCTGGATGCCTGCAAGCTCTTTGTCAATAAAATTCATCCATATCTAGTGTTAGGTGTTATCTGAATGTCCTGGAGCAGTGTGAAGCTGGGTGGAGGTCCCGTGGTCTCATTCTTCCATTTTTTTCCACCCTGGACAAAACGAGCTGTTACCTCCACCCATGCAGGTGTAAATTGATGGACTTTGTGCCATTAACATAAGTGGTAAGCTTGTCTACAGTCGTCCCCACAGGCAGGTGGGGATGATGATGATCATCATCACACTGATGATGTCATGTAAAAACCTGGGTATAAATATGGCCCCAATTTTGACCCCAAATCGGGATAGGAGAAGCTTTGGCACCATACCAACGGATGGTTTGACGAATTTGCTCCCCTCTCCACCCCCTCTCCACTTGGGATGCCTCGTGGGTAAGATTCTCCACCTCAGCCTACGCTGAGTGATACTATTGTCCCTGGGTGTATTTTGTATGGTAGTAATCGTGATTTTACTTACTCCTAATGTACTGCTTGTGCATTAGCGGGCTTATTGTACCACGTAGCCAGGCTACAACACGCAGGTTGTGAGCTTTTGGTATCAGACCTGTACGATCTCTCTGCTAAATAAGCCATAACTCTGCAGTTCGTTTATCAAAGGCAATACCAAAAGAACCTGTAAATGTTGCTCTTGTAAATAAACCGTCATTATTTGTGCCACCCCCCGATTTTGCTTGTCCTGCATATTCGGTGTCGGCCTTAAGACCGGTTTTATTTCCCCTCTTTTTGCAACAGCTTTGGAGCACTGATTTGTGAGCCTCTCCTTCATGAATACATTTCAAAATATAAATAAAAAGTGGCTGGGAAAAATCTGTACTGCTGAATTATTGGAAAAATTAATTTGATGTTAATGATACTCCAGTAAATATGAGCATAAATATCTTTCTATACAAATATTTATATTGTTGGTAATCAGTACATTTAGTCATATGTGAAAACTTTCATTCAAATATTTTCAATTTATAAGCTTAAGAAGTTAGTTGTGCTAGGCAGGGCCAAATCCGACAGCCTCCTGGCAGAGGTGACGCTGCTGCAGCTCCATGCCCCAGGTGCAACCAGTAGCAAGACTGACCATGTATTCCCGGTATGCACAGGCACTTGGATACAGGTGTGCAACACACACACACGTACAGACACAGATCAACACAGGCAGACACACAGAGCACTCACATGAGCACAAACAGCACCAGTGCCCTCATCTTCCTCCCCTCTTTGCCAGTTCAGGATGAAGCTCTGTTTGTGGGAACATATATATGTATATGTGCATTGTGAGTTACTTCATCAGCTGCTTGCTGGCCCTTAAGCTATACTACCCCTTGACAGTAATATCACTTTGATGTCATATAAGAAGTGTGAGGAGGCATAAACATCAATATTTGGGATAGGAACTGACACCATATTAAAGAGAACTGGAAATTGCAGGGGTAAGCCTGTAGATTATAATGGAAAGAAATCTAGGGATGTGCTAAATGATCCATTTTAAAAAATGAGAAATGCTTTCCCTTGGCAAAAGATATCAGTCGTGTACTGTAGACTCAGACCTGACCATGTTTTCCTCACATATTTGATGTCTTCATTACTATTGGTACAGATAATTCTCAGTGTCAGCAGAAATAAATAATTACGTGATGGTTTCAGAAAGGAATGAATTCCACTGTGTTTTAAGCTTTCTGCTTCTGTATTTCTAACCAGGGTCTCTGCCGCACACTTATTCCAGTTTCATGCCATGACAGTTTGAGAACTCTGAAGGAAACAGACCCGCAGCTGCAATTTAAAACACCAGTGTGTGCCTGCGAGCACTGGTTCATTGTCATTGTTCAGACATCAGGTCTCAGGCTCTCTGAAAAATGAAGCGGGCTTGAAAATATATTTTTAAAAATAACGTCTTTAGGGCTCTTTCAGTTAGAAGCCACTGAAGCTGAGATAGCCAAGGTGTTCTGTACAGCCGTGAAGGCTGGATGAGCTCTGTCACTCTCTTCTCACCGCCTCTTCTCTACTTGCCTCATGCATAGCTTCAGTGGGTTTGTTAGCTTTGTCTGTGCACAAAGAATCTGAGCAGAAGAACAGCCACTATTCAAACAAGCCTGAGCATGGCTAGCGTGAAATTGTTAGAGCTGATAACATGGGAAACAATGCTTCTGAGGAGCAGGAAAACAAAAGGTAATTGTATAGTAATCAAGGTTCATTTTTGTTTGAGGTTGTGGATTGGTACATTTTCAAGTTGCAATTATTCTTGGCCAAAGTTCTCTGATCATTGCTCTGCATATACATCCCTGTGGAGCATCATGCCTTCCCCAAAGTGGACACCATGCAAGGTGGGACAGAAGTCAAGCTGAACAGCCCTGGTAGGAAGCCACCTGTTCATCCCACAGGTCACATCTCTGACAGGGATACCCTACGGTGCTGTGTAAACAGTCACGGGACCATGATTCTTGCAGCGTCACTTTTAAAACACACGAACTGTAGGAAGAGGTCTCATGTTTCTTGAAAGGGGCCTCCTTCACATTCCTCACTGGTAGCTGCATGGATGCAGACAGATGCCTTTGTCATCTGGAAGCACAAGGCACAGCTACCCTTGTCCTGTCAAGTGTGGCGTATCAGTGAAATTTTCCTTGTGAAAGCTTAGGACTTCCTTGAATAATTGATTTGCCTAAAATTTCATTTGCCTTTCATCCAGCTGTGTTCATAGTTACCCAGCAAAGGATGTTTGTATATGTTTTGATTGCCTTCTCTTGAAAGACTTCATCTTGCTTTCCTTGCTAGCCTGGCACAGCGGCAATATCTTATTGCCCCAGGAATGACCACAAGGAATAAAGTGTGTCTCAAAGAGGAGGCCTCATAAACACTTTTATCTGTTACTCAGTTTAAATAGCAATCTCAAGTCACAACAGAATAGGTTATAGAAAGATGTCTCTTTTTCCCTCGTTTCCTTTGTGAATAATTATTAAAGCTTGTTATTGGAGAATGATAGTCGCAGAAATGTGCTCATATTCTTCTTTATTAAGAGAATAACAGGACAGTTTTGAGCACCTGCCTAACTCACATAACAAGTTTTCCTTTCATATATAATTTTGCAATGACCTCATTGTTTCAAGGGAATCAATCAACTCTCCTTTTCTTAATCTTGCTGTGGTCCTTGTTCAGAGAGAATGATATTCTTGTTTGTGACAATCTTTCCTAGAGGGTATGGGGACAAAGTACAATAGGCTCCAGCAGAAACTCCACAAAACCTCTACCAAAAGCCTGGCATTCACAGCTTTCTTGGTAAGAATTGGCTTTATCCCTGCAATTTGAGAGCTCCCTGTATTATTGATGCCCACACTAGACAAAGCGCTGCTCCTTCTTCTCTCACTCCTGTGAGGAGGACACACAGCTGTGTTGCTAAGTGGTACCCAGGGAAGCGCAGCATTGCAGGCACTGCTGAAGGAGGCTCGCTTCAGGGCACTGAAAGCCGAGGTCCCCACGTCAGTACGACGCCAGGAGAGGAAAGTACAGAGGGGTCAGAAGGGATGAATACATTCAATAAATCAGGATGCAGGCCAG
Organism: Bucorvus abyssinicus; assembly: GCA_009769605.1. Lineage (NCBI taxonomy): Eukaryota > Metazoa > Chordata > Aves > Bucerotiformes > Bucorvidae > Bucorvus > Bucorvus abyssinicus. The sequence goes on from CM020031.1 coordinate 35,164,232, forward strand.
AAGTAGAAACAAGTTGCTGCCTCCTCCAGATGTGAAAGCTCCTTGCGGCATGGGGTTGTGGGATAGGCAGTGCTGGAACTGGAGGAATGCTGCGAGTTAATTGGACAGCAGCAGCAATGCAAGGAGCACTGAATCAGAAAAATTAAAAACTGCCAAGCCCAAAACTCAGGCAAAATAAAATTCCTTCAGGGTTTTGAGGCATGCTGAGTGGCGTGAAGAGAGAAATTAATCTCAGAAATTGGTATCTTTAAATTCAGATTCTCCCATGGCTGCTAGTTGTCAGAGCAGCTGGTGTCTGCATGCCAAAGAGGATGTTTTCTCAGCAGGAGATGCTTAAACATAGAAGAATAGAGCTTTCTCTGCCTTTTTAAACTCATTAGTCAGTTATGAAGGATCTAGAATATTTGGGGTCTCCATCAATGAAGTGAGATAGATCATTTCCCAGCGCTCAGCAAAGATACTAACTAGTACCTCTGGGCCAGGTCTCGAATACGTAGCAGAACTGTTGTGAGAAGGATACTTGTCCTGCTAGCATTTACTGAATCACAGAATCACAGAATCATTTTTGTTGGAAGAGACCTTTAAGATCATTGAGTCCAACCCTTCACCCTGCACTACCAGGTCATCATGACCCTAACCACAACATCTATACATGTCTTTTAAATACCACCAGGGATGGAGACTTCGCCACTTCCCTGGGAAGCCTGTTCCAATGACTGACAACTCTCTCTGAAAAAAAATTTTTCCTAATATCCAACCTAAACCTCCCCTGGCACAACTTGAGGCCATTTCCTCTTGCCTTATCATCTGTTACTTGGGAGAAGAGACCAACCCCCACCTCACTATGACCTCCTTTCAGGGAGTTGTAGAGAGCAGTAAGGTTTCTCCTGAACCTCCTTTTCTCCAGACTAAACAACCCCAGTTCCCTCAGCTGCTCCTCATAAGACTTGTGCTCCAGACCCTTCATCAGCTTCATTGCTCTTCTGTGGACACATTCCAGCAGCTCAATGTCCACCTTGGAGTGAGGGCCCCAAAACTGGACACAGTATTCAAGGTGTGGCCTCACCAGTGCTGAGTACAGGGGGACAATCACTTCCCTGCTCCTGCTGGCCACACTATCGCTGATACAAGCCAGGATGTCATTGGCCTTCTCAGCCACCTGGGCACACTGCTGCCTCCTATTCAGCCGGCTGTCGACCAACACCCCCAGGTGCTTTTCCACTGATCAACTTTCCAGTCACTCTTTTCCAAGCCTGTAGCATTGCATGGGGTTTGTGGCAGCCAAGAAGGCCAATGGTATCTTGGGGTACATTAAGAAGAGTGTGACCAGCATGTCAAAGGAGATTTTTCTCCCTCTCTACTCTGCCCTCGTGAGTCCACATCTGGAGTACTGCATCAGATGCAAACAAATGGAATTGGGTGCTATTTTGTGGGCAGAACAGAAATGTTGCCCAAAGTTGTGGTGATGGTGGCAGTCTCTGAAGCCCAGGTACCGTGAAATTTTTCCTCAGGTACTACAACTGGGGCACACTCAAGATGCCCAGAAAGGAGCTTGTAGGACCGGACAATATGTACCGTGAAAGAATTTGAAATTAACAGCATTGCCATGGATGCTGTTGCAGGGTAGTATAAGAATGGTCACTGTGAACCTTGCTTTGTGCTCTCTCCCATTGTATGTCAAGAACAGTACAACTGAAACACAACTGGAAAGTTCAAGTCTTGTTACAGCAGCCACTCAAAGTTTCTGAGTATATTTTATCTACCACCTAAACCAAAATCCTGAAGCCAACTAGAGGCAACCGACCTATACAGTATCTTGTGTTAGTTGAGAATTGCCTCCTTAAAACTGTTTAAATATGTTCCAGCTGGCCTGGACTGATGTCAAAGCTCCTGTTATCAAGAATTAACTGTTGGTTTTGCAGATCCAGACTTTTCCTGGATCAAAATGAAGAAATGAAATCTGCTATTGCTCCTTTCAGGCAGATTAAGCCTGTGGAAGGGGAGGAATAATATTTCTCTACTCTGGGGAAGAAGTCTTTAAAATAACCATGCATCGGATAATTAACTGGGTTGATTTTCTCCAATTTCCGATAATTGTATGAATACGGTTTTAAAACACATTTAATTTTAAAGCAAAACCACTGTTCTTGGGAGAGTGGAAAAAAAAACCGTAATATAAAGAAAAACATTACATTTAGTGACATGGTTTAAGAAATAGCAAGGCAGGTAAATTTACCACTATTTTCCTCTGATCGCATCATATTCCTGTACCTGATTTCTGTAGTGTTTGGCTTCACTTTTAATACCCTGTCCAATGTCTCCCTTCCTTACCTCTCACTACACTTGCTGGACTGATCTTTGTCTAGCACATTTTGTGACATCACCAACTTCCACCATTTCGGAGATTTTCCAGCAAATGTGAGTACCTTTCTCTCATGCTGCCCAACACCTGGGTGGATTTGCCTCTCTATCTTACCAGTCCTTCCGCTGCCACAACACAGTATACACCAGTATATGCTGGTGTGACAAAGCCACCATGGCTTATGCTGATGGACAACTTTTGCCTCATTGTTTATCTTCTTCACTTTGAAGGAGACGTTCCCTGAAGGACACTTCCCCTTCTTCTTCAGATAAAGAGGGCTGAAGTTCATATGCGTGAGAATACACTGCTGGAAGAGATCATTCACACAGAAGAGAAAAGGTGGTTGATTCTTCCAGTACAGGTAATGGTATTGAGGAAAAATTGCAAGTGCAGGAGAGAGATAGCTTGAAGAACTGAAGGGACAATAGTGCCATAGCCTGAAAAATGGGGAGTGCAGACAGCAAACATGATTATTCTGATTCAATGCAAAGTAATTAAACATACTGGCCTGTCTTTAAAACGTTTGGTATCTTTAGTGCATTTAAAGTGAAATAACGCATCTAAATAACTAAGCTTTGGTTCATCATTATATACTTTCCTATATAATCTTGGGGCTTCTTTTGTGATCTTGGAAAAGTTGCTCCTTTAACCTGTAGCTCAGTTTCAACTCTTAACAGTGTTTATTTGTGCTAAATAGATGATACCAAAGTACTCCTGTGTTTTAACAACGAGAACCACAAAAGTAGCCAGAACAGATCTTGACTGGACAAGGCTCTCATCTACATATGACCCAAAGACCTCGTGCAAGCTGGTCTAACTTCTAAGTTGTATGTAACTTGGAAGGAAGTTGGCCCAGGTGACCTCTTTGGGACTCTCCCAACCCAAATTACTTTGTTGTCCCATGACAACTAGAAGAAATCTAGACCACAAGCTCATGAAATAGAGATACTGGGAGCACCCCAACTTCTGCCACTGATATTCTGGGCTTCATACATAGTAATGCTGGGGTTCCACTGAAATCAATGGCAGTATTTTTAAAGTAAGACCTGTCATGTAGACAATAATGAAAACATCTATTCCTTCTAATTAGACAGATTTCAGTGGTATTAATTGCACCAAATGTCCAAATACCTTTTTTGTAGCATTCACTACAAGCCAAGACTACAAGAGATAGAGAAATACAGCAATGCTTAGACATGATTATTTTTTCATGTTTCTATGAAAAAATTCTTTGCACGTGTTTAACCAAGAAGAATCCTGTGAGCTTACAAACTCATGCAGATTTACTGCTCCAAATTATAATCTTATCTAACAAGCAAGGCTTTTGGGACTGGAAGAGAGAGATACCTGCAAGTTTATATGTACATAAATTGAACATGTTTCTCATATCTGTATCTGTCTATCCACACAAAAGCATATATTTATACAGAGAGAGAAAGCAGTTATATAGGCAGAGTGAAAATACAAATAAAGTCCAACATGTGTCAGTAAGTATTGACCCCGCAATACTTCCAGTACTTGCCTTTTAAGTAATTCTGTCAAGCACTTGCTAACATCTAGTGATTGTGAATACATCACACTGGAAGATACCCAGTATAATCATAATTGAAAGAATCTACTGAATACTACAACCCAGGCAGGAGTGTTCATAATTTAGGTTGGATATTTCCAAGAAGCCTTTAAATGATTTCCAAGCACAAATAAAAGGACCAAATTATTTAAATGCCTTTTAAAAATTCCACCTGAGTTCCTCCTGATTTATTGATTGTAAGCATGCTGATTTTAGGTTTATCAATTTGACTGCAGGCATCATATATACAAGAATAAACATGTGGGAGCTTTCCAGACAATTTTAGGCTGATGTAGCTTTTAAAATCTGTTTTCTGCCGAGGAGATAGTGTAATTAGTTTGTCCCTCTCAACTGCTTTCACAACATCCCACAGGATATATGGGCTAATTTCTTCCGTGTTGCTGTAGAAAAAGTATTATCGTACAATATATCCAGCTGAGATATTATGCCACAAATCCTTTCCAGAAGCTGAATTTCATGAGCATTCCCAGAGAGCTGCAGATAAAGAAAACCATATTTGTAGGCATTAGCAAGAAGGAAATGAAACAGCAGATACACACTACAGTAGGAACTCATGTAAAATTAGTCATCAGTACATGTCCCCCTGGAAAAAGAGTGATTGAATGTGGGTTTCCAGAAAATGAGTATAGAAGAAGAATTAAGAGGTATAATAGAATATGCTCTTCACGCACAGAGCACAAAATTCAACCTCTGCAAAGGGTGAATCACTTAACAGCAAGTTATGCTTTATTTTGTCAAATGAAGAGGAGGATAGATAGGGGACGGACAAAATGTCATCTATTTTAAGATTTAAAAGTACTACAAGACAAAAAAAGTAGATGTAAATGTTCCTTTCCTGAAATTTGTGATAGCTTCCTAGAAGAGTTTCTTTGGAAGAACCAGTGGAATCACGGGATTGTTATCTTCATAGAAATACTGTTGCAGATTAGCAATAGAATTTGGGCAGGCATCCTAAGTTAGCCACTTTGGAGAACAGAAAATTACACACTGGAAGGCTAGAGTGGGTATGGGTTTCAGACGATGGAGAACTGTCTGAAAAAAGGATTGTCCAAAATCTGTTTTCATAACAACGCAAACATTGAAACTAGGGTAACACTGAAAAGAATTACCTCATTCAAATGAGGAATATAAAATACCCTCTAGTGGTATCTCTGGCTGCTTTTATTCATGCCTTGCATAAATAAGAAAATTTTTTCTTTAAGACTTTGAAGAGATAGCAATATACACACTCTGGGAAAAAAAAGCATTTTTTCCAAGCAGATTCCCTCTTGGAATTTTCACCCAACTATCTTCAAAGCTCTTTTTGGTCCTGGGCCCATCCATACAGAGGTGAAAACAATACTGTATGATTGTGGTGATGGACAGCACAACATGAAGAACGGAGCATTTACCAAGGAGAAACACTGCAAGCAGTAAATGGAGTGAAGAGTTTGCAAGTGTCTCGTAGTTCCCAAAGAGTCTTCATTCAATCACTCTAAATATTAAGCACATTTCTAAAAATCAGGCTGTAAGAGTCGTGTCATTGATATACATTTATTAAAGCTGTAAATAGGTCTTTTTGCCCTAATGATAACGTTCCTTTGCTCATGCAGGAATGGTAGGAGGGTCCCTCTCCTTTGATGTGGTTACTCTGCGCCAGTCTGAGGGCATGCGCACACCGCAAAGTCCCCCAGACGTCTGTCTGAGAAAAACAGTAATAGCACTCACCCGCTTCAAACCACCCAAATAAACGTCCCGCAGTCCAGGTTGGGTGAGCAGGGGACACATATGAGCACCACAGATCTACGACAATGTGCTTCACAGATAACCCTCGGGAGGTGCCATTGCGCATTGTGTAGGAGATGCTGATGGATTCCCAGGGACTGAAATTGTGCTGCGAAGATGGGGAAGAGCATGGGTGAGCACAGCCTACGCGGGGGCCTGTGGCCCAAAGCCCAGGGCTCCAGACCTCTGCCACCACAGCCCTGGCAGACAACAATGCAGGGAAGTTCCTCAGTTTTCAGCTTGCAGCCACGGGTCAAGGTTTTCCCTCAGGGAAGTATTTAAACAACGTGTGTCCTGACGGATATCCCAGAAGCGTGCCTAATGTCTGTAAAACAGCAGGACATTCCTGAGCAGGGAAGTCTATATGTGTGTGTGTATATTTATATACACACACAAATACTTTACCCATGTAGTTAATTAACTTCCTATGAGGGAGAAAATACACTGAAATAAGAAGAGTTTCTCCAGTTTTTCTCAGCATAACCTTCCCTTTCCTTCATGGGCTGTAAAATCTCAGAGACTAAACTTAGATCCAGCATACCGCCCATCCCAGACATCAGGGCTGCATAATTTTGGGTAAGCACCTACTGCACCTGGGAAAAAGTTCAAAATATATCTTTGCAGGCTGTACTTCATAATTTGAATTTTATTTTTTAATTATTATTTAATGTATTTTGATGCTGCAGCTATGGGTAGCTGCGGAGGTGCCTGTGCCTGGCCTGGCCTGGTGGTGTGTCTTGGTGGTGCAGAGATGAAGAAACCATGAGGATGCTGCCACTGCGTCTGGACATGTTCCGGAGATCCAGCAATGTTGATCTTGGTGATGTCTGGCCTCTGCCATGCTGCCAGGCACTAACTGGCTGTTGGAAGCTGCATTGACTTGATGTAGGTTTGTGCAGAGAAAAGGGGGTGGAGAAAGCAGATAAACGTGGTTGCAAAAATTGTTATTCTTTCTCCAGATAAGTTTTCCTTCCTTGCTGTTGTCTGTACCTTAAAAGGGCTCTGTGTTTCTCCTTCATGTGATAATCCTCAGACAGGATCTAGCACCCTTCATGGTGGTGCTCCCACGGGCAGTGCTGCAAGAGGCAGTCAGCTTTGTTTAACATCTTTGTAAATAAGATGGAGCATTCACAGACAGCTCAGGTTGGTGTCACAGATTTCATTACTGTTCAGTGTTTTATCCCTTGGCAGGAAACATAGGGATTTAAGAGAAGAAAGATGGTGGAGCTTCATTCAAAGCAGGAAACCAGAGCAGACGTTATAAATAACAACAAGACTGACACCATCAGCTTAGCAGCAGCACGTATTTGGTCTGAAGTACCTTACAGAGTGTGGAAAGGATTTATTTCAAGAGCATTATCAAGGCCAGAGCAGGTACCAGTCTAGGTAGAACTTGCTTTTGGAACTGTGTCGGCAACACACAAGAAACATCATTTCTAATGAAGTACAAAGGACATCCTGTGCGTGCATAGGAAGTCCCAGTTTAATTTTTTTTTCTTGTGCATTTGTGTCCAAAGCAACCTAAATAAATCTCTTATAGAATATTTCATGAGATTCTTTAGCAAATCCTTTGTCAAAATTGACCTTTGTCAAAATTCAGTCAAATTGCATCTTCTTCACTGAGGCTGCAGATGTTGCAACTCAGCTAAGGGCATGGTTGATGTCATTTGATTCAGCCTTTCATTAGTCAAGACGCTCATAGGTTTCCTCCTCTTCGTACTTTTACACATTATTTCATTAATGATTGTAATCGAATTAACCAGATGGCAACTGCCAAGTTCACGTTTGTTACTTCGGATGACAAAACCCAGAATAGACTCACACTGTACTATTTGTTGAGATTATTAATTTCTGCAATAAAGCTTGTAAGAAAGGCAGGATTATTGTCTATTATTACAGTGTTTACTGCATAGAAACGTGGCAATCCTTTGAAGATGCTTGAAGGCTCGGGTTGTCGCTAAATTTTATAGTGAAGCCTCACTGTGCTGTTCAGCACTAATCAGGTATTTCACTGTTGACGATAAAGGCGTGCTGAGCGAACCTTTGTGAGGGGCATGTTTGACACCATGCAAGTCCATGGTTATCCTTCCTTTTGGGAGATAGCTCTGGGACAGGAAAGCAGTTCTTGGGTATTTCAAAAACCAAGCATGTATTTCTCATTGCAGTTGACGTTGACTTAAATGAGGTTAGAGTTCCACTCCAAGTCATGGTGGAGCTTGGAAAACAGCAAAAGATTAATATTTTCAAAACTGCTTTTACACTTTTCCATCCGTGTTGAAAGCAATGTTTTTTCTTAGAATTCTTTGTAATCATAAAAAAAAGGGGCCGCAAAACTTTTCAAAGATCATATTTTTACTCACATTTTAGAAAGCGTGTTTGTTCTGAAGGTTTACCTGTATTCATTTGCTTTTCATGAAACACAAGATAACATTTTCCCTTTTTCAAAATGGAAAAAGCAAAAAAAGAAAAAGATAAAAGCTACAACGGAGCTAGAATGTTGACAGATATTTTTCATAAATTTTATTAAATTTGAAAAAATATTGAAGTACACAACAAAATCTTTCCAATGAATAATAATGATCGTGGAATCTACCATTTCCAGCCAGAGAGCTGTATCTGTTCAGAAGACTTGACTATTCTCATAAAAATTTCAGAATTTTAAATGTATTTCCATCTTTTGTCAGGCTGAAAAACAGAGGAAAAAAAACCAGAAAAATGTAATGTAAACAACACTGGCATGTAATTTTACATCTGGCAATTTTTCTGCCTATAACATAAAGGGTCATGAAGTATTTGAAAGGCTACATACATAGCTGGATGCAGAAATTTTCATTTTTTGGAAGGACCATCATGCTTTTTATGACAAAACCAAAATTTGCCTTGGGAAAATTTCATGTTTGTGAGAAGAGCATTTTTCCTTTGAAAAACCATTCTCATGGAAAGTTCTCACATGACACTGATTGCTTGCTCTCTGCCAGTAAGTTTGATTTAAAGTATTGCTAAGTTTACTTACTAAAGTATTACAAAGTTTCCTGCTATGCCTATTAGCTGTAACAGCTTGATATAGAGTTTGGCATTTGTTTAATTTTTATTCTTCTCAACTTCAATTACAGTAAAAGCTGAAGAAGCCAACTGAAATTTAAAAAAAAAAAAAAAAATCACTTTGAGAGTCACAGCTTGATTTTTCCTTCCAACGTTATACAAATTAGCCTATTATGTCACACAAAAGATCTTGAATCTTGTAAGCTCGCTGCCGCTCAATCATATTGTATATATTCACTTTCCACCAGTGATTTGCATTTCTCCTTCTCATAGCAATTTTAATTTTCACTTTAAAGAAAAAAGCCTGCAGGGGAGACCGGCCGTGGTACCAGGAGATGGTGGACCTGCATGCAGAGATTTTTGACTCCCGAATACTGCAGAGATGCCATATGCAAAATTTTGTATAGTCAGGATTCTCACACGTAAGCAAGATTTGGGTAAAAATAAATATTTCGTAGGGATTTAGCTCACTGACTAATCTGCGAGAAGATGGAGCTACACAGTAGTAAAAACTGATCAGCACAGATAAACCACCATGCAAAAGTTAGACCATCGTGGGTTTTTTCTAGTCATTGATATGCAAATATTCTGAAACAGATTTTCACAAAGCATCCCGTGTCTGAAAGAAATGGCTCGTTCACATAAAACTTAATGAAGGTCAAAGTGAAAAAAACAGGAAATAAACTCCCTATTTTCTTGTCCCAGCCTACAAAATCACCCACTATTTCCACTGTGTATTAGCGAAGACACAGGGCTTAAAGATTTCCCAGTCATGCAACATGCTCTAGCGTGGAAGGAGCTAACCCTAAGAGCCTTCCTGAAACTATGTTTACAAAGGATTTATTTACTGAAACGTAATCTTCGATATTTATTTATCTGACTGGAATATATGATGTAAGCCAAACCCAAAATCTTTCAGGTATAAATATTGTCATTTTCACAGCACGTGGCAATTGGTGTTAAACACCAACAAACCACATTGTTAGAGATTTTATAATATTGACCGAAAGCACGCATGTTTTCTATGCTTCCAGAATAAAATTTAAAATACTATAGCAGGTCCTTTGGGATGATAAGGTATTTTATTATTACATTTTATTGAGGTCATCCTTTGTATGTGGATTCAGCCAGGGAATTTTTCATTAAGGCATTTCATCCTCTTTCTCTTAGATATTATTTTTTTCCCATGGTTCCGTCTTTATGGAAATACCGTATCAGGCGAACAGCAATTTAACAAAAAACCCTGAATTTGGTTTTTTTAACTACTCATTTTGGAGAAATGCAGTTTAAAGGTTCTTGTCAAAAAGAATATCATTATCTCAATGGGTAGGCTTTTACAACGTGACCTTACTCTCCAAAACGCAGATTCAGTGAGACTTCTTACTCTCATAAATGTAATTTTGCGTCTTACAGGACTGAAGCCCAATTCAGTTCAAACTGCAGAGTAAATCTCTTAATATTTCTGTCACGTAAGCCATTGTATTATCATTTGTAATTGAAGTCTATATCATATGCATGTGTTCAAAAATATCTCTATTTTTGGAAACCTCACCATACCTATGTGACAAAACGTGTCATGTAATAAAATTTATTTTAAAAGTATCAAATTTTAATAGGTTCAGAAAAAAGAGTATGATTAAATATGATTTTGAATATGACTTTTCTCAGAAGACAAAAATATACTTGAAATGTTTAAATTTCCTTCAGTTCCATGCATAACAATAACACTGAGAAATTCAGATTTTTCGAGGGCAAAGCTCATATTCTGTCCTTAGATCGCACACAAGCTTCTACTTTCAGTGTATTTTTTTCTAAAATCTTAATTTCAAGAATGTAATCTAAGGCATTTATAAAGGTGAAGAATCGTGATGATAATTTTGGACAATCTGTGGCCTATTTTGAGTAATATAATGAACTAGGTATTCTTAATGATATAACATTATATTACCCATATTTATTAATGAAATACCTAAGGATAGAGCCTGTCTTAGGTATTGCGTACCTACCCAGCTGTGCACTTGGTCTTACCTTTAGTGATTTACGGTCTGCTTAAACAGGGTAGGTACAGAAACGGGACAAGCAAACAAAACAGTGCCATTGCAGAAAACTTCTTCGCCCTGTATTTCACAGCGGGGACTAACTGAGGGAGGGTAAGAAAGGGGGAAACACGTCATTCTGCAAGCAGCCGACCAAGTGAACAAGTTTCCTCTGGCTTTGTGACTTTTTTTACAGGGACACAATTGCCCCTCGGTTTCCCTCCCCTCCTTTTGCTTAGTCTGCAGGACTAGAAAAAGCCAGCAGGGCTGGTACACCAGGTCCAGTGAGTTGGCAGCTGCCTCTTTTCAAGCTTTGTAGTCAAGGCAGCAGAGATGGCTCCAAGTAGTAGGTGGGTGCTGAGGCAAGGTGGTCTTGGCGTGGGATGCTTCCCTTCAGAAACCATTCTGGCATTAGGGTATCTGAATTAACTATCGCCTCAAGAAGAAAAAAAAATGGTGTCAGCGCCAGCATAAAACCCACGAAGCTCTTCTCATGGGAGCGTTTCTGAGAAGGGATGGTTTCGAGGCTGCGCCTACGCAGTTGTGCTATGGTTAGCCTTCTTCTAAATGCATTGGTAACTATTATTCCTCAAGAGAGCAGGACTGTGTGAGCCTTTATTTCTCTCCCAGCAGATAATTATTTTATCCTTTTCTTTAAAATACGTATTTTTGACTCCCCAGGGGAACCTTTCTCCATTCAGCTCTTGAGCAGGTTAGGTGGATTCACGCAGAAATGCATGCATGCCGCTAAGTAGTAGGAAGAAAGACTTTCTGCATGACAAAAAACATTTTCAGAAGTATCCAAGTGACTGTGGTTCCTACAACCATTTTGCAAAGCTCTTCACAGCAGAAGCCCCTTCTGAGCTGATGCTCCAAACCTCCAGAAAAGTGCAAATAAGAAATTTCTACAGCTCATCACTAGGGCCACATCCAGTCAATGTTCTCCAAACAGTCACTGAATGGGACTCACGCAAGGCATGAAGCATGGGCTGGTCCCCATGATAAAACCATTTATTTCAGTAGATAAAGGAGTAATATTAAGCAACTTTTCCATAGCAGAGGTTGATGACAGCCAGCACAATTGTTGGCAGATATCCTGCAATGAATTCCTAGGAAGATTTTCTCCTTGAATTTTAAAATAACCGAGTCAAAGCTTGCAAAGAGATGTAGTATCTCCTGTTAGACAGTTGATACGATTGGGAGAAAAAAACCCAAGTTTCCACGCACTGATTTTGACCCATAGAAGAGCTTATGTGCCTGACACCTTGTGTGTGTTTTCCACGTAAGTTGTTCCTATAATAAAAACGAGTCTTTTAACATCAAAACATTCCATGCTTTAGATCATCACAGACAGAACAACACCTTTCATACTAAACTATACTAAATTTTGTCAAAAAACCATCCCAATCTGAATAAAAGATGCAAAGGAGTGTTGCGTTCAGAAGCTTTGTTTCAACAACATGGAGAGGAGCCACAGCTGGGAAAGAGGCACAGAAGCTGCTTTATTTATGAACTGATTTTTGTCTTTCTTTCTTTATCTGTCTATAATAAACTCAAAATCTTTATCTCTACTCGAAACCTGAAGTACCTACCTCAAATCATGCCCCTTTGATAGCTGTCTAGCACCATACACAGCACTGCCCTGGGATTTTGCAGTTCTTCTGAGCCAAATTCTTGACAAGGAACAGAAAAGCCCTCGGGGTATGGCCACGAGGGACACTTTGTGTTCCTCGGTGCTAACAAAAGTTGTAGTTAGCTCTAGGCTTCTGGTAAGGATTAAAGTACAGCGTGTTTACTCCCTGGTCCAGTTAGAGCAAAGTCTGTGGATTTGATGGTGTAAACCCTTATTTATGCTGAATAATACTTCTCAAGTAAAAGGACTATATAGTTGTGTTGTTAAACTGGGACTAGACCAACTACTTAATGGATGGATTTCCACAGAAGCCATGGAGACTCAAGTACCCAACTCTTCTGTTTTAGGTAGTTTCATAGATAATACGTGTGGCAGATTTGGATTTCTTAATGCTAGGAAAACTTTGAAGGTATGTAGCAACTTACGGTTCCTTAGCACTGTACTCCTTCTTCTGCTCACCTGTCTTTTACGTGCAGCTGAGGTCGTATAATATGAGAATGTGCAAGGTGGGTCATTATAGCAGGGGCTGGCTGCTGCAGCCCTGCTGCCGTCATGATGATAACAGGGACTGGTGGCTCTGCTGATTTGTGTAAAAGTCACTGCAGCAATGGCGATGGCTACAACGGCTTCTGCTACTTGAGCATCTATCTAGGGAAACTTGGTGCTGAATTATAAATGTAGACAGGGTGAAACAACAGCCTGAATAACTGGAGGCCGGACCTACAGGGAACAAAGGCTCAAGTGATGGCACAGAGTGCATCCAGACTGAACTCACCATTTCTTAGTCTTGTCTTTAGGATTAATTTAGAACCAGCAATGTGAGCTGGCTAAAGGGATTGATTCTCAGTCTCTTCAAAATTATTATTATAGAAAAAACTCTCACAGAATGGTTTACTAGACAGCATCTTGGAGCCAAAGGGATTACGCTGCTCTCTTTTGACAAGAAACAAAATCTACAAAAAAGATCTGACTATAAGGAACCATACACAGATATCACTTGCCCAGTGGCAGTTTGAGAGCTGTATTCCAACACTTGCAGATGACGTTTTGTAAAAATTTGTAGACAGGCAGTCTATAGGCAAGCAGCAGTCATTTTTTAAAGAAACAGAGGAAAATCACAAGAAGTTTATATACGGCATTCAATACTTCTGTGGTGCAAGTAGATCTGAACTAGTCACATGCTAACACAGGTGTAGTTAGATTCTAAATCATTCCCTTTCTAAAATCATTGTTCAGACATGATATGTGCCATGTTTGATCAAACCATTCTGGATTATAATAGCTCAAAGATAGTACATCGCCACTGACATACCTTGATGTGGCCTGACAGACCCGAGATAACCTCATGCGATTCTGTGTTTATCACAAGGATCATTTTTTATAGCTGAAGACTGTGTTTTAAGTCATTTAAGGCTAGCGTTTCTTCTATGTGCTTCTTCAAAGACTTTTTTACTGGAAAGAAGCAGGAAAACCCCCTTTCAAATGTCTGCACGTGACAAGTGAGGATAGTGGAAAGAAAGACTCTACTAGTGATGCTACAGTTACAAGAGTGGGAAAAATCTATTTGGCGAGATGAAAGCCGAATAAAACCCAAGTCTTTCAAATGTCGCTCATCGCAGCTCATCCTGACCATGTACTTACGCATACGCCATTAGTGTTCACCACCCAGAGCAGAGGGGTTCCCAGCCCACCGGCTACGCAGGTGCTGCAACTGAACTGCTCTCCAGGCAGGCACTTGCATAACCAGTCCCAGGAGCGCAGTGCCATGTCTGAGTTCCTGTTACAACAAAGTGAAATAGCTATAATTATTTCTGACACTTCTAGTACTCTCCGCTGTCACATAGAGAGCTTACAACGTCTAACCGTGTAGTCTTTCCAGATGAATCTCTGCCTTGTCCTTTGTAGCTTGGGAAATGCAGTAGGAAGTGTTAGCAATAGAAATGTTTACTGTCCCAAAGGCTAAATAGTTCTTTTATTTCCTCCTTTTTGGGAAGATTTCAGTTTTAATTTGTGAGCTGTTGTTGTAATAAAAGGTCTTGATTCACCTGGGTGGGGACAGTATTAAACTGACCAGACTATGCCTTTGTCTCTATCTGAAGCAGAGGTCTAGATTTTTTTTTTTTTTTTGGATGACTGAAGAGACAAAAACATTTTGCATGTGGTTGATATTACCCAGTTCAGGTATCTGCCTGAAGTTGAGATGATTCGTGTTTCAAAATTGCCTATTTTTTCTGCCAAAATTCTAGAGTATAGACAACCAGCTCTGATGCTGACCTCTGTATTTAGAAGTTTGAAGTTAGGTCAAATGGGTGCCTTCCTTGGATTTTAAAAGGATTAAGAACTATATACACAAACGCACAATGCTCTGAATAATGCAGGCATAAAGCAGAAAGTAGTTAACAGCAAGACACCTGTATCTGTCAGCTCTGCAGTTTGCTTGTTTCCTTTCTCTTCTGCAGATGTATACATAATTAGTTTGCGACCAGTGTAGTGCTTTCTCAATTCCTCCCCAAGCAAACATCTTTTATCAATTCAATGGATCTTTTGTCTGAACTGGGACCGTGGAACCGTGCTCAGTGTTTATGTTTTGCCACAGGGTTTTATCCCTTGCCTGTAGTCAGTGACAAACTCAAAGTGATTTGCACTTGTTATTTCAACGTAGTGCCATTTCAGTAACAATAAACCAGACCCCAGCAACTCTGCATTCTGTTATTCCTTCAGATATGAATGCTGAACTAAACTGGTATTGTTATGGATTCAAATTCTCTTTGTTTTTAATTTGTCATACAATTTCTTGCATCTCGTTAGTCATATGAGTCAAAATACGATGTATATTACATGTTACTACATTTTTTCTTCCTGTCCCAGAAATCGCATGAAAGTCAGGCTATATTTATAGCCTGATGATGCTAGCATAGAACAAGACTTTAAAATAAAATAAAATGGATAATAATAATAATAATGGATAATAATCTGAGAGGTGTAGCAGGGTAGGAAGTTTTCTCCTCATATCTTTAACCTGGCCCCCAGGGAGGCAGCAGACTTCCCTATGAAGCGGGTCAGGTCTCCATACGAGGGCTCCTGTTCCTTTCAGAAGGGAGTCACCTATGACAAGGATCCTCCTTCTTTCCTTTGTGAAAGTAGTTTTGATGAGGCCAACTTAACCTCATTGACACTTCCAAGCTAAATGAAATGTCATCCTTGTCATTGTTAGGTTCCACTTGCAAAGGCACCTGGGAACGTGAGGGTGCTGCTGAGGGGATGAACCTGCTGCGCCTGGCAGGAACCTGTCACCATTGGCCCCTCTCCTTCAGGTCACTATGTTCAGTCAGGTGGAGAGACAATAGAGCTCTCCATATTACGTATCTTGTGTGCCTGTTGGGCCTGTCCCGGGGAAGGCAGGATGTGGTTCCAGTGGTCAATCTCCCCCTCACACTCCCTGATGCTCCTCAGCCTGCTCACCTCCTCCCAGAGCTCTGCCACTAGTCGGAGGAGTTCCTCCACCTGGGTGCACCTCCCGCGGGGGCGCTCACTGCTGCTGTCCTGTACCAGTGTCACAGCAGGGCACACCCTGCAGCCTGACGCCTGGGTGGCTGCATGTTCCCACTGGAGCTCACTCTGGGCAGCTGCGTCAGGCCTGGTGGGAGCAGCGCTTAGAGAGGACGTGGCCTTCTGCCAGGTGAAAACCATCGCTCCCTGGCAGAGCTTTCAACGTCTTTCCTACGTGCCCATCTGTGCAAACTGCCACGCCAAATGTCGCGCCATGCTTTTTGCCTGCTCTGCTCACAGTGCTCCTCAGAAGCTTCTTTTACAGATGTGGTTGCTACTACCCTGGAACTGCCCAGGCCTCATCAGCCTATCCCAAGAGAGCTCTCAGGTCCTGACTGGTGTCTCTGCTCCCCTGGCGTTTCCCTACCTCAGGAAAACTTCAGGAAATCCCCTGTATGCTGAGATCTACCACTCTGCTGCGGGTCAGGCTGGCTCTGAAGCAACTTCCTTTGATGACAGCAGTCCTGGCTAATCAGGGAGGTCCGGCTGACTAGAGGTTAGCAAATGTGATGCCCATCTACAAGAATGACTGAAAGGAGGATTCAGGGAACTGCAGGCCTGTAAGTCTGACCTCAGTGCTGGGGAAGGTTGTGGAGCTGTTCATCTTGAGTGCCATCATGCGGCACATACAGGACGACCAGGTGATCAGGCCCAGTCAGCATGGGGTTATCAAAGGCAAGTCTTGATTGACTAAACCGATCTCCTATGACAAGGTGACCGGTTTAATGGACGAGGGAAGGGCTGTGGACATTGTCTACCTAGACTTTAGTAAATATTTTGCCACTGTTACCTACAACGTTCTCCCTGGCTGCTCACGTCTTGGATGAGTGTACGCTTTGCTGGATAAAAAACTGTCTGGATGGACAGGCCCAGAGAATGGTGGTGAATGGAGTCCAATCCAGTTGGCAGCCGGTCACCAGTGGTGTTCCCCAGGGCTCAGTGTTGGGGCCTGTTCTCTTTAACATCTTGATCCATGATCTGGATGAGGGGATCGAGGGCACCCTCAGTCAGATTGCAGATGACACCAAGATAGGTGGGAGTGTTGATCTGCTTGAAGATATGGAGGATCTACAAAGGGATCTGGACAGGCTGAATCGATGGGCCAAGGCCAATTGTATGAGGTTCAACAAGGCCAAGTGCCAGGGCCTGCACTTGGGTCACAACAACCCCCTGCCAACTCTACAGGCTTGGGGAAGAGTGGCTGGAAAGCTGCCCATTGGAAAAGCACCTGAGGGTGTTAGTTGACAGCCAGCTGAATAGGACCAGTGTGCCCAGGTGGCCAAGAAGGCCAACAGCATCCTGGCTTGTATCAGCCCTAGTGTGGCCAGCAGGAGGAGAGAAGTGATTGTCCCCCTGTACTGGGCACTGATGAGGCCACACCTTGAGTACTGTGTCCAGTTTTGGGGCCCTCGCTCCAAGAAGGACATTGAGGTGCTGGGGCATGTCCAGAGAAGGGCAACAAAGCTGGTGAGGAGTCTAGAGAATAAGTCCTATGAGGAGCAGCTGGGGGAACTGGGGTTGTTTAGTCTGGAGAAAAGGAGGCTGAGGGGAGACCTCATCACTCTCTACGGCTACCTGAAAGGAGGTTGTAGTGAGGTGGGGGTCTGTCTCTTTCAGCAAATAACAAGTGACAGGACAAGAGGAAATGGCCTCAAGCTGTGCCAGGGGAGGCTTAGTTGGATATTAGGAAAAATTTTTTTACAGAGAGGGTTGTCAGGCATTGGCACAGGCTTCCCAGGGAAGTGGCGGAGTCCCCATCCCTGGAAGTGTTTAAAAGACATGTGGATGTGGCGCTGAGGGACATGGTTTAATAGTGGGCTTGGCAGTGCTGGTTTAACAGTTGGATTTGATGACCTTAAAGGTCTCTTCTAACCAAGATGATTCTATGAATCTATAATAATCTTTCAAGCATAATCAAACACCAGTTTTCATCACAGTTGCAGGAACTGTTCATATGTGGCTTTAACCGAGGAAAGAAAGGATCTTTCTTTCCACTTGTGAATATGACTGACAATAGCAAGCGGACATAAACACGCAAAATTTTCTCAGAATTACTTGGCTATTTGGTATCATTTAGTCACAGTATAAAATAGGTGCTTTTCTTTCCAACTTATGTCTAATGATTTCTGATAGCAATTTCATTTAAATGGCAAGTATTTTAACTGGTCTGAAAGAAGTAATGAATGTAGCACAGTAATGGTACAAAGATTAGTGGATAATAATGGACAAAAACCTAAAGCAAAACCTTGGCCCTGCTTAAGTTCATCAGAGTTTTGCCACTGACTTAAGCAAAGCAGTGGGGGGTTGTGTCATATTTTACCTTAGACATTAAGAGAGTAACATTTGTAAAAAGATTCCAAAGGTTTCTCTACTTTAAATTATAATTAATAGGACTTTCTAAAGAATTTGAAACATTTTCTCTTAAAAGTATCCTGAAAAAAGGCAGTTGTTATGGACCTCATACTTGCGGTAGTTTTGACCGCAGAACTGATTACAGGTAGAACATGAAGCAGGATTCACTGTCCAGAACAATGGGATCCCCATATTATTATGTTGAAAAACCTACCAGAAGCATCACCATGTGTTTTTTTCACTGCTCTTTGATTTCTAAAAGAAAAATTAGCTCTTTGTGCCTCTATGTTGTGAAGACCTAGGCATACATTTATTTACATCTACCCATACTTACCAACACGCCTTTCTAGAGGTTCTACCAGAACAGGGAGGACTGCAGTTCCATTTCCCAGTCTGCACTTTGTCACTTCTGGCTCTGTGGTTGCTGGTGAGCACAGCCAAATGGGTGGAGAAGGAAGACAAGCTGGGGTGATCTGCACTGCAGTGGTGCTTCTGCTCTTTCTATTGATCCAGCAGATCAGCCTACAGGCGCTGCAGAAATCGCTAACCTCATTTAGTCTCAGGGAATTGAGTGGGTGAGAACAACTCATGACAATGTATTGTGTAGGAGTGAAGGACCCTTGCCCTCCCTCCATGGTGCTCTGTGGTTGTGTGCACAGAAGTCAGTAGCACAATCACTATTCTAGTGCATGCTGAAAGGAAATCACCAGGAACCGACTTGACTCAGTTCAGAACTTACAAAGAAAATAAATCCTTAAATAGCTGAAAATGGTACATGTACCTGAACAGGTAGATCCAATTACACCACATGGGTGTCCAACAAACCAAGAAGAGTATTTCACACTTAACTAACATTTGACTTCTTTGATACAATCTAAAAAAATTAACCGGTTTGACATGTGTAGGTGAACTCCACGGTGCTCTGCAGTTTCTGTTGGGAAGGTGTGTTCTCACTTTGCCTAAGTTTAGCATGGACTTTGGGACAATGTTCTGAATTGGTAGATGAAATTAATATTTGATCTAGATTTTATAGGGAGGCCTGATTATGAAGACAAAAGAAATATCCTAGAATTTTCATGGGAGGAAGAATACTCAGATCTATTTTAGCCAGGCAATACCTTCATATCTCTTAAATAACTAAGGTATTCATCATTATATATCACATCACACATCCTGTGAGATAGGGAAGTTTGTTTTGTTTTGTTTTGTTTTGTTTTGTGTTTTGTTTTGTTTTGAGATATCCATGTTCAGGTACTAAAAAAGAGCTGAAGAAACATCATGAAACTTGCCTTAATTTATTCAGAATATCTGTCAAAGAGACTTAAAACCACAATCATACTTGTGGACAACCTTGTGTTGTTCTCGATAATTGTGGATCTGAAAGAATGAAATCACATGGTTTCTTCCAACTCTTCCCATAATATAAGCATGCTGTTATTCCAAATAGTAGAACTAATATTGCATAGCTCACTTCATCAATATCTTTATATTAGTTTATTAAAAGAACCCCAAACCCGCCAAACAACAAACTACCATTTTTTTCTATTTACCCTTTTGTGGTGGATGAAAGATTTCATGTTTTGCTTCTTATTTTTTGATATTTACATAGTCTTGAAAGTGAGGCTTTCTGTCTTCTGAAAACCTCTAAATTAATATTTGCCACTTCTAATTATCAGGTTACATAGCCATCTTACAGTTAATTGAAGAGATGTTCACACTGTGTGGGCAACACCTGTCGTGGTAATAAGAGGATTTAGACAGCTCTGGAAATCAAAATGTGCTGCTACTTTCTTCACTAAACCATGGAAAGATCTGCACAACTCAGACTTCCATAAGCCAGCAATTAGTTAGTTAATCCATTAAGCAATCATTGAAAAAACAAAGAAGTCTATCAGTTCTAACACATGATTTCCATATCAACAGAATTGATTGCTTGTGTGCAAAGTATATATCCCAGCAAAGTAGATCAGAGAGAGAAAGCTGCTCTAAACCAGAAGAAAAGTCTGGAAAGAGTGGTTCAGCAGTAGTTTTATATATCAAGAAAGACATATAAACTCTTTGGGCTTGAGCTAAAACAGAACTAATTCTGTTCAGTGATTTCACTTCCCAGCTCAGTCTCTTCTAACTGCACTGTCTGAAGTTAACGGTGTATTTCTGCAGACAGTGTCTGCTTCCAGCAGTGATAACGCTCGATGTTCACAGTCACTGCCAGGGACCGGGGTGCAGAAAGGCTCTGGCTTGTACTTGCTCCTGTGCAGACCAAGGTCACTGCTAAATCCTGTGTGCCACGGTGGGGGTGCAGCGAGTGAGAGGCTGCACGTGCGGGGAGGAGCGGACGGGACAGGTGACCCTACACTGACCAACAAGGTGTTCCGTCCCATAGACGTCATATTCGGTATAAAGCTGAGAGAGGGTTAACCTCTCTTCTTCAATGACCAGCATCTAAGGAGGACTCCATCCATTCTTCTGCCTTCAATCCCAATCCGTGCATTCCTGAATCCAGTTCCAGAATCCATCTCTTGAATCCAGTACCCATCTGGTGCTGACTCCAGTCTGGGATTTTCCCAGTGCCTGCCCCGCAGCGTCAGTGGTGATGGTGATGTGCTTGCCATCAGGGGGGTTGGGTTCAGTATTGGTTTTGTATATATCTGTACATATCTCATTTTCTTGTTATTATTTTCATTAAAGCAGGTTTAGTTTTCTTTCCCAAAGTCTCTCTCCTTTATTCCCTTTCTCTTCCCCTTTGGGGAGAGATAGGAGTTAATAGAGAGCATCTGTCATTCATCTAGTGGCTGGCCCTTGACATAAACATTTCCTTCAGTTCTGTAACAACGAATTGTATACTCTGGAGACTTAGACTTTTGGGTGGTTGATGACAGTGGATAGGTGCTCACATAAATGTAATTGAGTCTCACAGAGTCTCACCATGGGGATTCGGTCTCATGCAGTCAGCTGAGAAACTGAAATGTCTTCATTTTGGAAGCCAGTTGGGGACACAAAGAAATGACCTCAGGGTCTAAAAATGACCTACACCTCTACTGGCATGTGTGTAAATGTTCTGTGTATCGATGCTTTAAAGTACAAATAAAGCCGTCACCCTGATTCACTAGGTTAGGGCCACAAGGATTACATGGCAGGTGAAATACTGCTTAGTTAAGAAGAAATTTAATCTTCATTCTTTCATCATTTCTTTTCTAAAGGTAGAACTTGTGCTCTATCTGAATGGGAAAAAAAGTGATACATGTGTTTCCTCCACTACACACACATATCTAAAAGTGGTAAAGACAATTATTTCTTAGAGTGTTACAATTTTTTATTTCACTTGGTCTTTCTGAACTGGTCAGATTTACTACCTGAGAGCAACTGTCCTTAGCACCCAGTTCTGTGTGTCATAAATTGAGAATTACAGTAGAATTAATGTGTGATGTCACTTCTCTTAAATCAGTGGAGCTCCACTGTGTATTGACTTGTCCTCATAATAAAAAAATGAGGTACAATTAATAGAAACCACATAACTGGAGTCTAAATATTATGTAAATAACTTCGTAGATAAGACCAGGTAAAGACACTGTTGGTGGTGTCCTCAGATGGCAAGATTCCAAGTTTTTCCATGAATAATACTAAAGTGAGTTTTTAAGGGCAAAATGACATTGCAAGTTTAATATTCATGCCAAAAATGAGAGGAATAAATGTCCTCTTACTGATTACTTACATGACCTCAGAATTACTTATCATTAGGGTCCTGAAACTGAAGATGGACATAAATTCAAATGACTGGAGAAATTGTGTCTCAGGGCGGGAAAAAAGGCGACAAGTTAAAAAGAAACAAAAAAAGGGGGTTATTATTTGTTCTCTAGGGATTTATTAAGTGTGTCAAAGGCAGTCAGCCAGCAATCTCTCAGTCTCTTCACTTCAGTGGGAGGTAATGAAATTTAATTAGTGAGAAGAGACAGCTTTCACACTAAGGAGAGGAATGGAGAGAAAACAGGAACATCAGTGTGCACAGAGAATAACGCTACAGTACATAACAATCCATATTAAAAGTGAATTAACAGGCGAAGCTGCTTGGCCTCTGCTCTTTGTGGCAGGGCTTTCTCCTTTTAAATAAAAGGCTGAAAAACGAGCTAAAGCCGTATTTTTGTTATTAATGGTATGAGGCTTAGTTCTGCCAGGGCTGAAAGCACAAGTACAATTCTGCTCCTTCACAGATTATGAATCCTTCCAAGTTCAGATTAACACGTTCACAGAGGGGTTTTTTCCCCATTAGAAAAAGTAGTTAGTTAGGTGGGTTTTTTTTCCTTTTTGGCTTGCCTATTTTATGGACTTATGTGCCCTGAAGTTCAAGGTAATTAGATGAACTCAGTTTTTAAGTGCTCGGATCTCATTGAGAACCCCCAGGCAAGGTTTGGTAAAATGTGCATTAATACACGTACAATGTTCACAGGGCTGGACAGTGCAGAAGCACTACAAACCCACGCCTAGGGTCTCAAATTCCTGGCAATATTTGCTTCACTCAGGAGTGAAATTCTCATTAAAAGGAAAAGAGTTCCTGGAATTGCTGTTTGCCAGCAAGAGCTTGGAGATGTGACCGAAAAATTTCTGAGGTGGTAATGCATGCCAGCTGTCCAGCAAGTCTGAAACATGTCCCCAAGTGACACCCAAAGCTGACCTGAGGAGGGGGGACCCTCCAGCCCAGTTCAGCCAAGGACACTCTGCCAGCAAGACCAGGAAGAGATGGGCCAGAGGACATAGAGATATTACCTGCTGGTTGAACGCCAGTCAGGTTAGGTCTCATTCTCAGTGCTCTCTCCAGGGTGCAGACCAGCCCCACTGCTGAGCCCTGAGAGCAAGGTGAACAGAAGTCTGTGGTTCATTAATAGCATGTGCCTGTCAAATAAAGCAAATTTTGAAGTACCGTCTGTGCGCTGATGTTCTTTTCTTTCTCCATTGTTCTTCAGATAATCTACTAAGTTGCACGACAGTTCTCTGTCTTTTGGAAATACAGACATTTTAGAGATTTGTGTGTACGGCGTCTTAGAAGCAATACCAATTTGTTCCATATGTTACAGTGTGTTAAACAACCATTAGGGGTTTCTTTTTTAATGCGTAGAGTGAAAATAACCATCTTTTATTTTCTTCCTATGCTCCAGAGGGAAGGAGCCTCCAGGGATTTAACTGTCTGATTCTCCTTGAAATCCCAGGTTGAGCCATCTTCCCCAGGATGAGGCACTGCAGGTATTCGTGGCACTGTGGTTAAGAAAGAGCAGTCTCCACTTCCCAACACACCGGGCAGTGCAGATGCAACTCCAGTGCCAGGCATCCCACAGCTGACGGACTCCCGATTTCCTTGGGCTCCTCAGGCAGAGCCAGGAGCTTGGTTCAGCAAGAGCACAACTCCTTGCTATGGCTTGGGAGTCTGGGAGCTCTTCTAACACTGAGGTTGTTTTGTTCTTAGATTTTACTGCAGAACAGTAACTCCAGTCTTGTAACAGAGCTATTTCAGAAAACTAGACTTTCTTTGCTTGGGTTTTTTCGTTGTTTGTGTTTTGTTGGGTTTTTCGTTTGGTTGGTTTCTTTTTTTTTTTTGTAACACAGATTTGATGATGGGTATTAATTTTTAAAAGACCAAACCCTGATGATTATTAATTTCAGATGATGACTATTTTACCTTCAAGACATTTAGCTCTATGACTTCCAAGTCGTGTGTATGTTTCTGGGGTGCTGAGATGCAAAACAAAATTGCTGAAGCTCATGTTTACAGTTAAGTACATACTTAAGAGCCAACCAACTTTTTTATTCCTTTTCCTCTCTCATACTAGAAAACATGTTACGTGCTTGATACTCATGTTTTTAAAAAGGGTTTTGAAACATTCTACAGAAATCCATTATGGGAACATTGGCATATAAAACTTCAGGGAAAAAATTTGGAAAAAATACAGAGAGTATAAAGTCTACTTATTATGTTCAAGAGAGCTTTTTGATAAAACCATGCTTTGATCACGTGCAAGCTAAAGAAATTTGGGGTGCAGGGAAACATTATTTTACTTCTGTGCCCAAATTTAAATGAAGCAGGAACAGTGTCTCTGATGATGAGGCTGTGAGGATCTGCCTATGTCCACGCAAATTTAAAAAGCTTCTAGCTATCCCCTGGAAAAAAATTTCTGGCCATGAACAAAATAAAGGCAGACAAACTCCAGTTTGTCTCCAGGTAAAAGCAGGCTTCATTTTGCATGTGTTTGAGGACCAAGCCTCAAAACTGTCATCCATTTCAGATAGCTACAAAAAAGATCCTGTTACAGTCTTCTGCTGTTTGTTACTCCTGTGGATCCTACATCTTTCAAAAACAACAGCTTTAGTTTTGTTCTTAGTGCACAACAATGCGCAGAAAATATTATTCTCCTCTTTCCGGGGAGTGCTTAGATCTGCCAGCTTCTCTCAGTATGTATCTGAATTTCTTACATTTTGTTAAATTCATTCGCGTTTTCCTA
This sequence comes from Bucorvus abyssinicus, assembly GCA_009769605.1. NCBI lineage: Eukaryota > Metazoa > Chordata > Aves > Bucerotiformes > Bucorvidae > Bucorvus > Bucorvus abyssinicus. Next base: position 35,189,049 of record CM020031.1, read on the forward strand.
ACAAGCATCTATTGAAATCCCACATCTGATTACTTGCACTCGTCAGTATTATTCAGAGGAACCCAGCAATTGATCATTGCTACTAATTTCTCCTGAGAAACTATATTAAAAAAAGTGAAAGGGAATAAAAAATAAAAAGGTAGAAGATTCAAGTCCATCAAAAACTCAGAGTAAATACTAAGAGCTATAAGAGCTGCAGAGAATACGTGAGATAAACTAAACAGATGAAAAGTGCAATTTGAGTTCCACTGGATTTTCACACTACCCCAAGTACTACATTATATACTTCTGCCTGGGGTCTAAGGAACCTGCAGGTGGGAGTAAGGCTTGGTTAGAAGCCATAAGCCTGCATCAAGTATAGTGTTAGAGAAAGGTATCTTATGCTCTACTTGACATAAAAGAAAAAACTTCAAACTGGAACCCCAGCAAAACCAATTTCAGTAATGTGACAGTTTGCGTGGTAGACAGCATGTGAAGGGGGATAACCTAAGTTAAATGTTTATCAAGGAAAAAAGCTTCAATGTAAAAAAAAAAAAAATTGCAATTTAATGTTATACAGCTTGTTCTTGAAAGAAATGTGATATTTCATAGTTTGCCGACCACTGAAGAAGGGACGTTAACCCTTGTGACCCCTCAGCTCTGTACCGAATATGACGTCTATGGGATGGAACTCCTTGTTGCTCAGTGTAGGGTCACCTGTCCCGTCCGCTCCTCCCTGCACGTGCAGCCTCTCACTCACTGCACCCCCACCCTGGCACACAGGATGTAGCAGTGACCTTGGTCTGCACAGGAGCAAGTACAAGCCAGAGCCTTTCTGCACCCCAGTCCCTGGCAGTGACTGTGAACATCGAGCGTTACCACTGCTGGAAGCAGACACTGTCTGCAGAAATACACTGTTAACTTCAGACAGTGCAGTTAGTTAGCTGAAGAGTAAAATCACCAAACAGAATTATTTCTCTTCTAACTCAAACCAGGACAATCTCTTTTTTTTTAAGTGGCAGAGATTTTATGCCATTATAAGAAAAGTTTGACTAAGATGCAATCTACCCTCAAAAGCTGCCTCTCTAATGTACTTTTAAAACTTTATGTATATGAATAGTCATGTTAAAATGTTGCCTACATATTTTCGCAGTGTTCACGCCAGACTGTTTCTAATTTTGTTTCTATTCACTTCAATCTAAAGCTGCGTTATCAGAAACTTCTCATTTACATATTTTCCCATCTATCTACAGTGTTTCCAGCAAAATTGCAAAGCAGTGTACTCAATAACAGAGAGCATCTGTGTACTTTCCTACTCCGGCTTATATATCCTCAGCTGACGTATATAAGCAGAACTCAACTGATTTCCGTTTCATTACACTCACAGAGTGATAAATGTCTTCAAGAAACTACTCTGTGGCAGTAAGTCAGGGCAGCTGATGCTCTGCAGGAAAGAGTATGATGTATGTGCTGGAAGAAATCAACTGGGGATGTGGTGGGATTTTTTGTTTGTTTTCTTTCAGGACTGAGATTATTTAGGATTTTGCAGTCTCTTTTCTGTAGAGTTGAAGCGTTGGCCGTACTTGAACAACAGATGTTCACTCAGTGGCTGAGCCTTGTAGCACTGGAAAAACAAGGTGAAATTGAATTTAGTCTTCTTATTTTATTGTGGTGAAGCTGATACTCACTTAAGGAAGTATCTTTGCACTGTTTTTCAATGGAATGTGAAAGAAGGTGAAAGCAGCAGACGAGCAGACGAGACACCCAAGTCACAAATTTCTTGAAATTATAGACATCTTAAAAGACCTAGCTTTATGTAAAAATAAAGGTCTGTGTCAGAAGTTCAGCAACGAGGCCGGTTTGTTGAGGACACAAGTAACAAGATGCTTCAGCGTAAGGTGTGCATGTGGGGGTTTTGGGAGAACCATGTGTTACAAAGAGCTCTGAACACTGAGGTACAGCCCACTTTCTGAGGGTTTTTTGGAGATGCAAAAGGCTGTAGAAGAAACAGAAAACAGTGAGATGGCCTTTTATTTCATCAGGATTGGCTGTGTAGAGTTTACACACTGTCCTCTCAGTGACGCCATAGATTCAGAGAATTTTAAGGTCAGAAATGACCTTTAGGTCTCCTAGTTCCACTCTGTAAATGACCCACACCATGGACGTTCATTTCAATAGATATTCACTTGGATACAGCAGTGTTAAATCTAGTAGCTAAATCAAATTTTCTTAGGAGCTTTCCGCCTAGATTGCTTCTGCGGTGCAGTAGTTACTGGTGAGATCATGTTAATGAAAAGAAGGCAGTGATTAGTACAGTGAAGCTATTGGCTGTTTCCACACAGGAAAAAAGTGAGAACTCGGATCAACTATGCAGGCTTGATGCTGTTTCCTTTGCAAAGTACATCTACGTACGTGTTACGCCTGCAAGAAGCAAATCTGAAAATACAGGAGAAAAAAAAGGTTTAAGTTAATTTTGTAGCATCGAGGGAACTGAGTTTTCTCCATAGACTCTGCTTTAAAAGGCTGTGGTGCTTACAGTGCACACAGAATGAATAGCTCGATAGATCTGCCCTGCACTGTCAGGAATGAGACAGTCATTATTGCACTGTAAATATTAACTAGGTAAGCTTTCTAGCAGTGACAGTTTAGGAAAAGGGCCATCAGGCCTTAAACTGAAAGATTTCTGCTTTGCTTCTAGCTGTAATTTTTCCCCTGCACATCTTCTCTGTGGATCAGTTTAGCGTCCAACGTTCCACTGAATGTCCTACAAAAGGCCAGAAAGACTTAGCGTTAAGTTTCTCACAGATACCTGAGATGAGAAGACCTGTGACAAAGTCAGCAGAACACTATAAAAGTGTTTTTATCAGGCTGGGTATTATTATGTTCTACATAAACATAATAATTAGAATAATAAATTTGGCAATACTAGCCATTACTCATCAGTAGAAATAGATAATGCATTCATACTGAGGTAGTAATTTATTCTTAGGCAACCAAGAAAGTCAGCAATTACTAAGTTATTAAGACTTAGATGACTTTGTAGTGAAGAAGGGCAAACGGGTCAGAACCGGATGACACAACTAATGAAGGAAAGGTGAAAAAGTTTCCTACCTCTGTGTTATTACGTCACAACTTGGAAGGATTTTCTGATTAAAAAAGAAAAAAAAGCCAGACTCTTTAATGTGTTCTTTGTACACCACGTTGATTAATGCTTTTTTACTTGTTTTGCTTCTACTTTTTCTTACTTGCAGTCTGTGTTGATCTGAAATGTCAGCCTTGTCCTATCCTGGAACCAACTTGTCTTAGTGCATTTCCAGCCTTTGGTTAAATGAATAATTTTTGTTTGTTGTCCAACTTTTTGTTTCTTTCCTCTTCATTTCACTGTCCATGATTACTTCTCGGTTTGAAATGCAGTAGCATGTAATTTGCATTACAAAACACTCAATCATAATAATAATAATACATTTCAGAGTATCAGTCAGGTATTATTCACTCTATCTTTGTACTGCTTTTAAAGAGACAACATAAGAAAAGACTATTGATAATCCCTGTTGATAGCTGACTGTGAAGCCAGCTCACAAACCTTGATTTCACCCGTGTCTATTAAACAGAATAAAATAAAAATATGTTAAGCCTAGAGAATAGGGAACGTGACCTAGCTAGAATATAATGTCTGAATATTAAGTGGAATTGTTTAGGCAGGTAGAGCATGTGCTGACGTTCAGAAGTAGTGGTGGTTTTTTAGCACTGCTCCCACTAAGTATTATTTTTTATACATATCTTCCTTTTGTATTCATATTTGGGATGTTTGGTTTTGAGATACGTTGAAATTTCCCTATAGGTCACACACAGCCATTTCCCATCTGCATCTGTAATTTAGGGAAGTAAAGAAGTTATTGGAAGTGTGTGTTGTTACTTCTCGGTAAAATTCCTTAGCAGTCCATTTCCCCAAACCCTGGAGGACTGAATTGGAGAACTAAATATACAGTTAATTGAGAAATATTAACTTACTGAGGATCGGAACTATTAAATTAATGGAGAAATATATTACTGAACTCTATTAATAACATGAATTTCTAGATCTAATAACTCTTCTAAAGAGTGGCACGAGTGATGACCATTGTTTACCGTGGTGTGCAAAAAACTTACTGTCTTGTTACTCCTCTGCTTCGTATGTCTACCCGTTATTTCCCATATGGTAAACTATTTTGGACAGGAAGATTTACTTTGTTGCATATTTTTACATGATGAAACTTTGTAGCCTGAAAACCCAATCTTTGAATTCTACAGTAAGCAGCAGTTACTGTACAACTAGAATGACTAGTAATAGTAATGCCATAGGAACTATTATTCTTCTACAAAGGAAATAGGACCACGTATCTCCTTGATTAGGAAATAATAGAGGAATCTCAAAACACACTTTATGGATATCAACTGCTCTTTAAATCCTCATTATGGTATTTTCTGCCCTTTTTTTTTTTTTAATGCTTGTGTAGAACATCACTTTTACTAGAAGTTCATAAAGATGGGAACAGATGTCATTGTGTTTCATGTGGAGCTCTTAAAGATTAGCAAGCATTCTCTCCCTGAGTAATTGAAGCTTACCTACTTGATCACTTGGACAATGGACATACGGTTCATTTTTTGACACAGGTATTACATGCCAAATTGCCTTTGATAGCTCAGAAGTCACAGACCTTTAGGCTAGACTGTATGTTCTTAGCTTATGTTAGGACATGATCTCTTAAAACAAAATCTTTAAAAATAATTTGCAGTGCCACCTGAGCTATTCAAAGAATAAAGCTGTGAGTATAAATAGATAAAGAGAAATCACAGCTATGAAAACCACACAGCCAAGAACAAGCCCATGAAAATCAATACAAGCTGCATTTTATATTTAAGATTTTAATATTTTGAGAAAGTCTTTGAAAGCTATCATTACCTATGCAAGCTAGGAAGAGATTTAAGAGCAGAAAAATCTCAGAAATAATCAGTAACAGTTTATGAAAGAGAAACTTCTGGTTATGTTCAAGCAATGCTGATAAAATACTCTTTTTTTTTCTCAATTAATGCAGAAGATGAATTAAACTAATGCTTTCAAAGTGCATTACATGTCAAAGCAACTGCTGCACGATGCTGTCATGCCAATGGTCCAGACAGGGAATTCTCTTGCAGAGCACTTCTTCGGGACAGGAAAAAATAAGAGAAAAAACAAGGCAACTGAAGGGAGTAAGGCAGGGATCCACAACCAGGTCTGCTATCATGGGCTCTTGTGCCGCCTATAACAAGTCTCACAGGGCTCTGACTCCGCCAGCCCCTTGGCGGGACCCCACATACATTCAGGGGCAGCTGTAGAGAATTACAGCTGCAGAGACATGGCATAAATGCTACCCAGGAACATGCCGTAGCTGCAGTGCAAAACTGCAGCCCTGAATTCAATTTCACGGTATGTTTGGGCCAGGTCGAAGCCCAGGTTTGGGACCTAGCCACATTCAAAGCGTTAAACCCTTGAAACTGCCCCTTGTAATGTGGGGAGGATGAAGGCATGCCAGCTCATCTGCTGGAGTTGCAAGGTGTGGGTAATCCACAGCTGAAGGGTGAATGCCAAAGGTGCTGCTTGCCTCCCTCCTTGCTCCCTGCCCCTTGGAGTGGAAGAAGGCTCCCTGGCAAAGCACAGGAGATAAGCCCGGGGCTCTTGTGCAGTACAAAACCAACGTAAGAGCATTTTACACTGCACAATGCTATGTGATATAGGCTTTCTATGTGGAAATCTCGGATCTATTTGGATATGCTTTCTATTTGGGAATTTTTCTTGCTGGTGTTTTAATGCCACCTACAAGAGATTAAATTTCTCCCACACCCCCTTTTTTTTTAATATTGACAAGGCAGTTGCTTACACATAAATAAATTATGTATTGTGAAAGGAAGTCTTATTTTGTGTCTGAGGGGGACAGTTTTAATACATCTGCCTTCTGCTCTTACACTATCCCAGTGGTGTTATTCACCCCAGTTTTGACTAAAAATGCTAATCTAAAAAAACACCAGCCTATCATGTGTACATGTCTAATAATGTATGAGTTCCTAGGTGGCATCTAACTCCTCCCCTAATCCAAAAATATAGTGAGAAAACTGGAAGGGGAATTGATGTGCCATGGTTAGTATATTACCTGTAATGCAGGAAAACAATTGCTGTCAGCTTACTTTTTCTAATAGACTATGGATATCTAAAACTCACGTGTAACCAAAAGCATGTCAACAAGGTTTTGTGCCTTTTATTTCTATGAAGAAGACAATAAAGGAGGAGGAGGAGGAACAGATCCTGGAGTGTGTAGAGGATCCCCATACACTGCGCACCATAGCTCTATGAAAAAAATGACTAAGAATGTTTGGGATAATTCAAAATTATAATAGAATTATTTCTTTCCATTAAAAGCATTGATAACCCAGAGCGATGCTAATAGAGTCGCTGTCATGCAGTATTTAATAGATCACTTACAGTAGTAAACTCAGCTAGGGTATCAGTTTAATGACTGGGGAGAGTGGCCTTTCTGTTCCTGCCTTTATTACTGTCGGCAGATACAGTATCGTCATCACTTTCAGAGGCAAGTATAATCTTACCTGAATTAATAATCTAGAAGAACTGGTAAAAAATTATAAGAGCTTCACCGGTACCTCTCAGGAGATCCACTGGGTCTGCTTAGAAGCTGTCACCTGTCTCATAAAACTGAACCATCTATAAACTGAAATTACTGTGTACACAGTCATGAGAAATGCCATCTATTTTTCATGTTGCAAATACTATACAATTAGAACAAGATTTTCATCAGCTAGAGAGCGTGGCTTTAACTGAGTGACACTGCTATAATGCTGCGTTTAATCTGTCCGTCTAAAATCTCCATCACATCTGAAGTCACTTCTCCTGAACTACTAGTGATATGATTGTACATGCAAATAATTATAATTTCAACAAATAAAAACAATCAAGTCTTCCCATTCCGTTGAAAGAATGACTCACTTAACAGTCTCATTATAACGGATACTTGATAAACAGTTTTAGTATGACACTTCTGGGATAAGAGCAGAAAGCGAAGATAATTTTTTAAAATGATATTTTAAGGCTATTTCCTGCTCCTTAGAGAACTAATTTCATCATACCTAAAGTTAAAATAGTTAATACATTTTGTGTGTGTAAGGATAGTGCAATAAAATGGAGCGTGTAAGAGTTAATATCTCCAAATAAAGCAGAGAGAAATGTCTGTTAAAGAAGATTTTCTTTGGTAATTTTTTATGAAAATTTGTTTTTGGAAATACTTTTAGTAACGAAGTAAGATTTATTTTTTCTGAATAATTCTGTAATAATGTATTCCCGGCACTGTATATGAATGATATTCCTCATTGTGTATGCAGGAATTGGTTAACTAACACACAATATAGGCACAACAGTTTTATCTATTTAAATAGCTCTTCCTGCCCAGAGGGGACATTATTAATGAAATAGGATAACTGGGACATACTGAATTTATTTAATGGAAACACAGAGTTTCCATTATATTGCAGAATGCACAGAGTTTTTTGGCATTTATTCAAATTATGCCAAAGCACATGGTGGCTAAATCTTCCCAGATGAACTTTATTATTGGTTCCTAACATAAGGTTCTCTAATAGGAAAACATGGGAATTTGTTGATTCATTCTGCACAGGACAGAAGGGAATTTATGGATTAAATGCACTTGTACTTCGGTTTGGATCAGTCTATCGTGATGAGGCCGCTGCTTCTACTCACAGATTCAAACTGGGAGTGTGCGACAGAGTAAGGGAATGCTATGATCCCAGGCACAAGACATCCAAGATGTGTAATTCCTGTTCTTCAGTATAGAGTTTGGGTTTTGGTCTTTTTCAGAAGAACAGTAAGTTTGCAGATTGATAATAAAATTGTGAGCACATGTGCTCAGGACATGAAGACCCTTGTAGGGCTCAAACCTACCTCTCCAGGTCTTCTGAGCTCCCCAGCTATGGCACTGCAAGGCGGGAGAACACTCTCCTTCCATACTGTGTCTGGGCCAGGAATGATAAACTTCACCATATTGAAGGGAGAGAAATGAAGATCAAGAGCCACTGTACAGGACACACAGAAGCAGTTGGAAATCTTGGATTCTACCTCCTTTGACTAGGAAAATTCATATTATACCCATCATTTTTAGCATAAATGCATAAATATTATGTACTAATTGTTTTTAACTGAACAATTGATACAACATTTAATTGTGATTATTGTATCAGTACTGCTTTGGTTTAATCCCCTTCTAGAGCATCTCCAAGCCAGGAAATCTCTCCACTAGTACCCTGGAAAAAGCGGTGTACTGTGTTTGCAGCTCTGTCAGCATGATTTATATACAACAATGTTCTTTTTGACTAGTTTCAATTCCCTTGACTGAGACACTACAGGAAAACACAATTCAGTGCTCAGGGAAAATCAGCAAAGGTTGGTTTGATTTTTGAAGCAGGCTAGATAATGGCTGTTTGCTCTAGCACAGCCACCCATTCAAAAAGCGGACTCTTTGTGACCTAAGATGAGAAAAAATTCATTTCATGGAAGTGCTGAGTTAGCCGTTAGTCTATAGCACTCCACACCTTGAGAGCGTTTAGTGCTGTTGATGTAGTCATTTCCTTCTCTCCTTACACACGCACATGGACACACACACGCACAAATCCTTCTTGCATCCTCTTTTAAAATTCATTGCTCGTTATTTGGACCTTAGCAAAGCTACTGACAGCGTTCTCCATTTTCCCATCATCGGGACAGATGAGGGCAAACTTTCTTTCTCCAAAAGCTCTTTGTTGTTTAGCCGTGTGACTCTGCTGTTGAAAGAGCTGATGGCATGGCTCTAGGAGGAACCTTCCAAGGGAACATCTTGGATTGGAAGGAGAAGAGGGAGAACCCTGGGTAGGGATGGTGCCAGAGCGCACTATGGTGCTGTTTTAGATCAAGACTTCAGGTAAAGATGAAAAATTTTCTTTTTAATAAATGAAAGGTGTTTGGGAGCCTTTGAAAGATCTGGAGCCCTCACTAGAGAAGGAGTCACAGGCACACAGTGACTCTTGCAGGGCAAATCCATGAGCAGTGAAACGCGGGGACAAAGAGAGCAGTCTGATACTCGCCTATCTGTAAATTGATGAACTGAATCTCTCTACGCATATCCTTTGGGCTCTGCATTTCCCATGGAATGTAAATTTCCTAAATATTTTCTGCATGGCAATCTGTAAATCTGCAATATCCTAGGCCACAGAAAGTAGGCTTTTTACTACTCTAAACTTCAATATCCTGGCTCACCTATCCCCTCTGCATTTGTAAGTGTATTTGTATATCTAACATTGCTAGCCCTGATTGCCTAAGAATATGTGGAAGGTATGTAACAGGTAGTTAGAAGGTATATAAAGGAAAAATATGTCAGTGCCTTCAAATAACATAAATAAGTAAACAATTCTACCAGGAATTGTACCATAAAATCTCACTGGGTTGAGCTGGTTTTTTTTTTTTTCTGCAAAAAGTGATTCACGGTGTGTTTTCATGTGGAACCGAAGGGAACACACATTTACAGTGCTGATAAGGACTGTGGTTGCACCATGATGAGGAAAAGGGATTGCAGTTTAAGTTGCCATAGGTATTGAGATTAACCCATCCCTGCTACGTGCCCTTCTGCACTCAATGGCAGTAGCTTTATCTGATCAGATGATTCTTGTTACGAATGAAGCGAACGTACTCAGCAAGGCCAATATATAACGCCAGAGTTGTGTTTGTTCAATCGTAATTGAAGGGCAGCAAAAGAGCACATTAATTGTTCTTCTGATGCCCATTTTCAATCTAATTGCCATGAACCTTTTTGACAGGGTTATCTTTCCACTTCTCTAATGATATTAGTAGTCCTATACAGGGTCCCTTCAACCCGATTGTGACTTTATTACTAAGACAATCAGTGGTGTACTGCAAGCGGCAGTCATTTTTATTCATCTTTTCACAGGCAGATTGACAAAGCAGTGCTTTTAAACAGCATTTTTCTTTCATCTTTAAAAACTTGAGTTCCTAGGAAGAAGTACCAATTTACACCAGTTGACGATTTGGATCAAAGAGCCTCAAAACCAAACAGAGAGCAGTGTGAAAAGAAGCGACAACCTTAGCAACGCAGCAACAACTGATCAATGCGATGAAGGAGTCCCCAAAGCCTGAAAAGAGCGGCGGTCCAGTTCTTTAATTAGCACCACGCAGTCAGAGCCCCCTACTGTTCATGGCTGAGGAGAAGGGAACTGAAACTAGATCTCTTTGTTGCTTTCTGGGGAAGCAGTGGCTTGAGCATCTTCCCTCTCTGTCACTTACTGCTCCTGTAAGGCATGCAGAGTAGGATTTTTCAGCTTGCCAGTCGAATCCACTGCAAAGTGATAAATTGTGTTTTCTGTGTCCAAGTGCACTTTAGCATTATTCTTTTCTTAGAGATCCTGGGGTTGGTAATCTCGCCAGAGCCCTGGGAGAACTGAATGGACTTTGTCAGGTTCTTGTGGCTGGACGTGATACTGCTTACATCAAAGAACTGCTCTGCATAAAGGAGCTGTGTTAAGGATGTACAAGCTGCCTTTGCTAGGACTGCTGCTAATTTTGGAGAATTTGCCTTTGCAACCACAATTTTTTGTCACCTTAGTTTACACTTATGCATGACGTGCCCCACTCAGATCAACCATATATTATTCCAGTGGTGCTTTTTTCAATAAATAAAACCATACCTGTACATTAGGCACAACTGTGGCAGGAACCACTGGGCACCATCCTTAGTCAGGGTCCCCGTGGGGATGTATCTGCCTGATCTTGCCTAACCTCTTTGTCTACAAAGCAGCCTCCTGCCCCACACCTGCAATCTTGGGGCATCTTCCCAGTTTAACCTCTCTGTGGCATTCCCCAGGCAGACTCAGGCCCAGCTACCCTGCATCCCCCTCCCATTTGGGATTTCCCCCATCTGCTGTGCAGCTGGCTATAGTGATGGAGCCCCGGATACCCCTGACTCTGCAGTCATGTTACAAATGGAATACCTGCAGGACATACCATCTCTTGGCTTGAGCACAGTGAGAATTTTTCATTCAAAAGGAATTGAGGTTTGTCTATTGTGGATCCACTCCACAAAATTTAGGACAAGCATGCCTGACACTCCTCCAAAATACAGCAATTCTTTAACTTCAGCAAAATAATTACATGCAGAATCTGTTTTTACATGTGTGTGGTATTTTATTTGCTTGTTTGTTTGTTTTTCCAGTGTGGGCAAAATATAGTTTCAACAAAATATTTACAGGAGATGGGTTTGTTCTTGTTTTGATTTTTTTTATTTATTTGGTGTGTGGTTTTTTCAGTGTGGACAGAATTATGTGGTTTTTCCTTAAGCATATTCTTGGAAACAGCCACTTCATTTTGCCTGAAATATTTAAAAAAGAATACAAAAACCCAACCACAGCCTAAGGCAGATACAGGGTGTGGAAAGTCCATCCGAAATCTGTAACTTTTATGAAGTTACGAGCAATGAAAACAGAGTCATAGGATGGAAAATGTCGAGTAGCTCCTGTAATAGGTGCCATTGCCTGCATCTGCAAGGTTCAAATCAGGGCATTCAGGACTGAAGGCAGTACCGCACAGTGGGCGTCAAACAAAACTGATATAGGCATTCCAAAAGAGAAACATCAAGCAAATGGCAAAAAAGGGTCTGTTCTTACTTGCAGCTAGAGGACTAAGTTAAATCAGTGTATTTTTTCCCCACAGTTATTAGGCACTGGCTGGACTTTTGAAGATGGAGCAAAAGAGGGAGGCTGAGGGTGTAACCAGCACGCTGGCACGGCTGCTGGAGCAGACTTGCTCTGATCTGGGCTCTCACAAGGCAAAGGTCACTGAAATTCAACCTTCATTTCTCATCTGTAAAATCAAAATAAACACTTTGCTTCCCCCGGTTCCTGAGCTAACCTCCGAAACAGAGGAAACTGCAACAGCAAGCGCTGGGTACAAAGCAGGGAGTGAAGGCGAGGGAGCAACACAAGAGGCTTCACCCCCTGCTCCCCATTCCAGCTGGGCTTTGCAGGGCCAGCAGCACTGACTGTGCGGCTGCAAATGCTGTCTTAGGCACAGAGTATTAGCAAGAGATTTAAAATAGTCTGGGTTTTGCTCATGAAAATCAGTTTTGAATCTTACCCTTTTTAAACTAAGCTTTACATGTTGAGAAAGAAATCTTCTTGAGCTTTAGTATTTTGTAGTTTGTCAAATTACTGAAGAGGAATCTAGTTACTTTTTTCTTTTAACGTTCAAAAAATGTTGCCTGTCTATAAGGACTATTTTGGTCTGATGTTTTGAAGATTTTTGAAAGTAGATTTCGTGCACCAAAAGATATATTAAAATACTAACACCCCCCCTAATTATTTTGAGAGACCCTCTCTGTTCTCTTTTACATTATCTTAAATAAATAGCAGCATCAAATTAAAGTTTGATCTCCCCTTTCTTATAGTAGAGAAACCATCCTTTTCAATTTTTTCTATCTTCATCTTGCATGAAGTAACTTTAAAAGGATCCTGCAGTCCTATTCTTTCAACATCCTTTCAAGCAATCTCATAATAATGTGAGGTAAGAGAAACTCCTGCACTAAGTTACTATTTTCATACTGTCGAAAATAAAAATTCAATAAAAAAGAAGAAAAACATATTTTCGCATATTTTTTCAGTTCTGAAAAACATAATTCTGATAATTAGAAGCTAGAAATCTCTAGTCAGAGGCTTCTCTTGGGAAGATACTCACAAATTATTATTTTTTTTTCCCCCTGTGACTACTACTGTTACAGTATTGGCATAGTTTAAAATGAAGCCATCGTTCAAAGTTCAGTTGTAAACATTCCTACAGTGAGACTGCAAATATGCCACAACCAGCATAACTTTTTAACAATTGGTAACCCCCAAATAACTATTTTTAAGAAGAGATTTTAAAAGAAGTTTTGCCTTTAGAAGAATTCTGGGTATATTCAGGCATTAAAGATTATCTGAAATAAAGAAGTTGGTGGAAGCCTTCACCAATGAGACAAAGTTATATGTCCACAATACCTCTGTTTTTATTTGGTGCTATAAAAGCCTAGTGCAAAGCTTGTTCAAATAAATTGAAATCTTCCAGTCCTAATAGAATTTTATTCACGCCTTCAGTTTTTTATTTCTGTGAGGAGAAAACATGTAGTTAATCCTATTCCTATTTATTCTGTTTATCTCTTTTTCTATCATGATAGCTTTAATCCTATATTATTAAATACATATTTTACCCCTTTTGCTTTCCTTTCAGGGATATATTTTCTACCTTGTTCCTTTGCTTCCTGCAGGCACTGCTGATCTATTGCAGAGTACAAATTAATTATTTTCATTTTGAGCAAACATGACTCCATTTATTTGCATTTTCACTGGAGTTGTATAGCTGACATTTCCAGGTACTTTCTTTAACATAACTACCTTGCTGCCTCGCCTTGCTAAGAAGACTTTCAACGAACAGCAAGTTTTTTCTTTACCAGGGACAGTCAGGGTGAGTAGTGAAGTGCCCCATCAGCCCATGACAAAAAGCCCTTTCCAGGACGCTTTCTGCTATTGATTTGTCTATGGAAAAATTGACGTGTTCAGTGTGGATTCTAATTGACCTTCTATTCATCCTATTCACCCTCCCTAAACCCCACAACATTAAATTATATAACTGGAAGATGTGCTAATTTATTGCACTGCCTACTGTTGGCCCCTGCAACCACTTCTCACAAGTCTAGATCGTGAGTTAAAGAAGCCTTTAAGGATGCTTTAGAGAGAGCCTCTACTGAGGTGCAAGTGTGTCTGCTCATCCAGACAGCAGTCTCCAGCTCAGTGCCTTTTGATTAGAAAGTTTTGCATTTGTCATCTTTCACTAAGTTCATTAAGCAAGCCCTAGCTATTTTATACCTTAATTTTCCCCAAAAAATAACCTTTATTTATGATAGGGTGAACATTTATGCTCATATTATTACTTTTCAGGTAGTTATTAAATAACTTATGTACTAACGAAAATAAGAAGAATACCATAGAGAAAAAAAAATAAGTTTACTCACAGATAATGCCTTGTAAAGTGCCAAAATTTTTGAAGTCTCAGTGTGTTGCTTTTTGGAAATCAGGGTCCAAATTTAAAAGCCAAGATAACAGTTACTGGTTACTTTTGAAAATATCATCTACTATTTTTTAATGAGAGGACCTGTAAATGATATAGCAAGTGTTGCTGTTACTTAAGGTATTAAAGGTTGTTCCTTCCTAAGGAAAAAGAGCTAGTCTTGCAAATACCTATATTTTTATGATTATTTTGGCAGATTCATCTCTTTTGCTCTTCCATTTAATCTCTCACATCTCTGAAGCTTTCTTCTTGAGCAAGAGAAACAGCAAAATAATTCAGCACTAAGTTATTTCACAAGTTTGTTTAGTTTGAAGAACTCATCCTGCTCTAATTAGTACTGCAATAAATGGAGTCTTGATAAACTTGCAACTTCATATCTTGTGATAAAAGATACAAAGCTTGAGATGCTAAAGCTGGAAACAGTCTTATTAAACCATGCAGCTGGGTGTCTGGATGGCAACTTGCATCTTCCTGCGACGGGAAGAGAAAATACAAAAGAGCATCTTGTTCATCAAACTTTTATTTATTCATTGCAGTAAAGGACTGCCTGGAAAGCACAGAACTCTGCTTTCTTTGTAGTGCTTTGAATCCTTGAAGACTGCACAAGACATGTTGGCAGCATCACTTACACATACTTTGCTTATTGCCGGTGATAAAACATCTACAGCTGCAGGAAAGAGGCAGCATAAGAGAATAGTGTTGGAAAGATAAATTGCTAATTTAGATCAGCTATTTTGTATCACCTAAATACGAGCTATAACCCTAGATTTCTTCAAGCACAAGTTCATAGAGGGAAGTTGTGGACCTTTTCAGTGGGTAATCTCATTAATTCCTATTCTCACCCCAAACAAGGTTGTGGCTGTTTTATTGAAAGAATATAAAGACTGGAAAGATGAGCATTGCAGCAGAAAGAAACTATATTGCTACAGTGAAAGGAATTTAAAAATATTTCTTAATATATATTAAGAATCTCAACGTTTTGGTGGAAAATGTAAAATAAATTGGAAAATATCAGCTACCTCCATTTTCATCCTAGACCCACAAAACAACACAGACTGCTAAGATGGCAAGCAAATAAATGTGAAGACACTGACTTTATTACAAAGGATGCGTCATTTGCACTGAAGAGAGTGATAACATAAACTAGATTAAGGCAATTTTTGTTCTGCAGCACGCGGGAGGGCGTGTGAGGTGAGCAAAGACTGAAGCCTCTGGCTAAGCCGAAGAAATTAATCCTGCAGAGCTCAGCAGAGCCTGTGGAGGGGAGTGGGGGACAGGGTAGCAGACAGAAGGGAGCAGAGACAAGAGTCGCACCAAGGAACCGCACCAGGTCCCAGGAAATGCTGCAGGCACACTGACTCCCCCGTGGTAACAGGTAAGGTCTCATCAAACCTTGCTCCACAATCCCATAAGCTGTTGCAGCATCTCTGCTCATTTGCAGTCAATGCTCAGCTAATTTAACGTATCCTGAAGCTGGGTCAGCAATAAAGTCATATCTTTGATAAGGTGCAACAGATCGTGTGACTCTGCTTTGATGTCTCATGGTTGCCAGGATAGCTATCTGCCCTGCTCTAAGGACTCCCATGTCCAGGTCCTTTAAAACACAGTTTGCGCTGCGGCCAGAAGAGCCCCCCAGGTGTCTGCCAGCACTCAGGGTGTGTGTAAAGCAATGAGAACCTGCAGCTTTCAAGACATGAGAGGAATTATGAGGAACAAAATAGTGGCGACATCCAAACATTACAAAGGAACAATGCTCCAAGTATCTATGGAGGTGAAAAAAAAAGTGATAAAAAAATCCAGCCAATTTCTTTGTAGAGCATTTCAAACCCCATCAAGCAGACTGAAGCTCCCTCACACCCCAGAACGGTCAGCAAACTAGAAAATCTGTCAGACACGTGCATTCATATGTTACTTTAAAAAATACAAGTAGTACCCAGGAAATTCATCCCTGTGTTAGCTATTCAACACTGTAAGAACAGGCAGGGTCTCTGGCTTTGGAGATGCAGACACAAATTGTTCTCATCAGGATCATGCTGACTTGCCAGAGGAAACTAGAATGAGACAAACCTCAACAACTTTAAGCTAAAAGCACGTAATGTTTTCAACAAATCTTACTCTTGAGAAATGTCTGACCAAAAAAAAAAAAAAATAGAACTCTCACTAGTCATCAGGATTTTTGTTCCAATTCAGCTCTTAGGATGAGAGTCCTGCAAGACAGATGACACTGAAAGCGTGCTCTGGTTGGAAAAGCCCCTGAGAGCACACTGACAGGCCAATTAGACTGTGTGAGAAATTTCGAAGCTCACACAGTGGATGAAGTGTGTGACAAAAAGTCTGAAGTGACTTGCAGTCCCATACAAAGTCTCTGTGAATGGAAGGAACGATGTTAACTGACCTAGACAGGGAAAAAAATGGATATGAGACAAGGACTTCTCAAGGGTGGCCCTTAACGAAGTTCTGTGTTGGGAAGGAGTGGGATCAGGTAGATGGGACACAAGTGAAGGTTAAATTTCAGTGAATCTGAAATTAATCTCTGTGACCTCTCAGCTACTTCTGTAATTGCAACTAAGAGGCAATGCTGAAGAAAAAGATAATGGATTTGCCAAACTGATATTAAACAGTTTAATGCAAACACATAGCTGGCATGCTGAAAATCTAGTGATGTAATACCTTGCCTAGTGACTTACCGGCTTTACATACCGAATGCAAATAATGAAGAGCAATTGGGATTTAGCATATTCTTATGAACTACCACTTTGATTTCTACTGCTCTAAATGAACACATAAAGCAAAAGAGTCTAGAGACAGCTCACAGTGGATGTGCTGCTTCTTGTTACCGGTAATTCCTATTGGGACTACCCTAATAGGAATTCTCTGTTCAATACCTCTGAAAATACTTTTTTTATACTTTTTTTTTTCATATGCATATATTGGGGTAACCTAGTTGCTTATATAATTTTTTTGCATCAGGTCTATTAAGTGCACTTTTTCATTGGAAAACTGCACCTGTAAAATAAATTCTTCCTCCTGCAAAGATTCAGTCAGAACCTCTTCACAAAGGTCACTGTGTTTGTTTGCCACTACTGACAGTTCATTAGTGCCTTTCAATCACTGATAAGAAACAATATCCTGCTTTCAGCTCACCCAGAGAGGACTTCCTCTTTAAGGGAGGCCTTCTCTTGAGTTCTCCATTGTTTGGTAGAGTGGTGGGACTCCACGCTGCAGGCTGGTCTCCATGTGTGAGCACACACCAGCCTGCTGAAGGATGACTGTGTCCCCAGAGCACTTAGTGCCCAAAACCAAACAGCAGCTGGTGAGGCTGCTTGGCCCAGGCTGCTTGGCTTTG
Organism: Bucorvus abyssinicus; assembly: GCA_009769605.1. Lineage (NCBI taxonomy): Eukaryota > Metazoa > Chordata > Aves > Bucerotiformes > Bucorvidae > Bucorvus > Bucorvus abyssinicus. Next base: position 35,206,553 of record CM020031.1, read on the forward strand.
GGGGCTCTTGGGACCTGCACCTTCCTCAGGAACCTGTGCCCCTTCTGGTTTTCCTGCCCAGCCTCCTTTGGGAAGCAGCTGGTGAAACACAGAAAGCTGAAAGATAATCACCAGAAAGGTTTTGATGAAGCTGTTTTCACTTCTGTAAGCCATGCATGTCCCTAAGCAAAGTCCTTTGTAGGACTAAGGCACGAGGTCATGAACAAGGTTGAAGATAACTTCTCTGCTGGTTCTCTGTTCTCCACACCCATGGGAACAACAGCTAATCTAAGGCAAGTCCTAAAAGAACCTCTCTGAAATACAACTTAAAGAGTTCCTTGTGCCTTCTCACACTTCCTTCTCAACCACTTATTGCTGTGGTGTTTAATTTTTCTCACAGTTTTGAGACTGTGATACCTTAACTCAAATGTTTTTTCTTTCAATGAATTTCAGCTTTTCAGTACTCAGCTCATAATATCTTTCATATTGGTCAAACTAGTCCTCTATTTCTGTTACCCATTCATCCGTGACGTTCATTTATTTCCTTTTAATTCCTTTTATTTTATTAATGGCTGTTTATAAATCACAGTATATTAACCCACTCTTGCTTTTTATTGCACTCAAAAAAATCAGTTAAATCTTCTTCAGTGAAAGTCGTCCCAGTCTCCACTTCAGCTGATTTTTGTTTTGGGGAAGACTCCATTACTGGATGGAACATCAGAAATTAAGTCACTTATTCTTAATGTTAGGCAAAATAGTTTGTATTCTTCAGATGAAAAAATCAAATAGTTCAGCTGTGAAACCCTTCACAGGGATATTCTAACAAATGTATTTTATCACAATTCAGGAAAGATGGAAGAAAAAAAAAAACCACAAAGAAAAGCAAGAAAGACCCAGGGCAACCAATCAACTCTAGAAATTGTATGTCAAATTCTGCCAGTAGAATAACAATGCCAAGATGTGTGATATTAATTTAATTTCTATGAAGATGTGCTGTTGCTAGAAGTGAGATTCCACCAATACATTTCCCAGCTCTGAAAAGGCATTGCAGTGGAAATTCTCTGCAATATTTTTAATGAAACCGAATCATTTTGTTATTCATTTTCCAAAGTTCACTCCTTCCAGGAAAATCATGTGTTCAGGTACTTTGTTTCCTTAGAATCTGTCTTTTTAGTAGAGATAATCTGATGGGATGGTGTAAGGCCTGTTTGGTGAAGTACCATGCTGAGACTCAGGAGACCTAGGTCATACTCCATACTAGCCCTTTAGGTTACCTCTGGGAAGTTTCTCACCTTTCCATGCCTTAACCTGAGCATCTCTTCCATGGCATCTTTTCCTGTATAAAGCAACTAGGAAGCCATGAGGAAAAAATGGTTCTAAACTGTCTTTGTTTCACTCTTTCTTGCCTGCTTATTGTTTTTAATACGTACAATACTCCAAGTAAGTAATTCATCTAAAGCTCAAGGACCTAATGGTATTATCAGTGACTCTGCAGATTGTCCCTTAAAAGTAATGTCAACCTTTTTCAAACTCTTATTTGGAATTAAAACATTCCAATCACTTCTGCTCCTGAATGAAATTACCCTCTGCATCTCCTTCTTACCCTCCCTGGCTGTGGGTCAGCACCTTGCCTGAGCTACCCTTTCCAGGTTGCATTTCTGCCTCCCTTGGTGACCGAGCCTCTTTTTAGATACATCTTGACACTCCTACCAATGTGTGAGAAAAAACAAGAAAAGATTTCTAATATTTTTTTGTTACAAATTCATTTCTAACCCTGCAGATTATGACCTTCACGGGTCAGGTGACTAAATGCATCAGAATTCTTGTTATCATAACACAGAATCCTATGATCTATTTTAGGGTGGTAATCATCTATTAAGTATTCTTTGATCTAACTTAGATTTTTTTCCCATATAACATTTAAATATATAGAGACACTATTAGTACCAAAGCATATTTCCCATATGGCAAATTCCCTGAAATTAATAACAAAATAAAGGAAAATCACAGACTTCATAACTGAACTAGAAAAGCTGACAGGGTAGAAAATGGAAACATTACTGGAACCACACTGGATGAAGCAGGATATACTTTATCGGGATGAGACTTAATTCTTTTTTGCCTGTTATTGCCAATGATAAGGAAGGAAGATTCTTACAAGATTTAGAGCAAAACGGTCCTGCCAAAAATGAAGATTTTCTTAGCTTCTGCATGGTTACTCTGTCCTTGAAGTCTGATTATCGGCTATTGCTTTTCTTCATACCTTCATATTATGTATGTTATTTAAAATCATAATAACTGATCCAATCACTCCTGTGTCAGTGATGTGAGCAGTTCTTTTTGGACTCACAATCTTATGTAAGGGAAAAAAAAAATAAGAAGGTGTTTTGGTAGTAAATCTGAGACTTAGGAAAACAGGAAAAATATTTTGTCATGGTTTTTAAGGAAAAAGAAGGACTTTTTCCTACCATATGCTTATTCTCAGATATGAGAGAACTTCTATTTATGTTCTCCAGCACTTGTGGACTTCAAGACAGAAAGGCTTTTTTTCTTTTTTCTTTTTCTTTTTTTTCTTTTTCTTTTTCTTTTCCTTCTCCTTCTTTTCCTTTTCCTTTTTCCTTTTCCCTTTTCCTTTTCTTGTCCTTTTTCTTCTTTTATGTAATAGATGCCTTAATACATTTTGTTTGTGCATTTCAGATGAAGTTTCTCATTCTAAATTACAACCTGATCAACAGCTTGACAAGTCGTTTGAATTGAGGGATGTCAATAGGCTTTAGATTCAGAAAATGCATGCCTCAGGACAGACAAAATCTTTTTGTCACAGTGGTTGTCTTGAAGGAGACACAAGGAACAAACTGTAAAAATTGCTTCATAAAAGGTAGAGTCTTTAATTTAAACAAATTACACAGTCTAATCTATATTTCTCATACACCTTCAGGGGCTTCTTTAAAACAAATAATGGGAGAAAGAACTGCCCCCCTCATTTTTTATCCTTCTATTTTTAGACTAAGCAAATTAGACATAATTTATATCAATATGATTATCTTAACTGGAAGTAATTTTCCTCTATGTTTCTTCCTGTGGTTTTGTTTCATAATCTGTGTATAACCAGTCATTGTTTTTCCAACATGGAAGGCTTTTTTCCAGGCACTATTGATTCTATTATATACACACACAGAGATACAGACTGTTAAAGCATAATTTTTGACTATTTATTTAGTTGATTGTTTAGAGTTTCTGGTAAGCCTGGCATATCTAAGGCAGCAGGGGAACTGCTTGTCTGTATTTTCCCTGTAGCCTGTTGTGATGAGGAAGGCATTACTATATCATCTCTTGCAGGAGCCTTCAATTTTACCAGCTGACTGCAAAGAAAATCTGTTCAAAGAATCACATAATTGCATTGGTTTAGAAGACATAGATCCAGAAAAGCAAAAAAGTATTTATACTCCAGGAAGTGTGTTGAAAGAAAAGAAAAAAACCCCAAAACAAGAAAGAATGGAGTAGATAATAAACTCCAGGTAAAAACTGAGGTTTCCTCACAGACCATTCAAGTAAACCCATGCTTTCTTTAATTGTAATTTACCAAAGGCTTTTGGGCTTGAAGCCCTGTATACCCACGGCTATCATCCCCTGCAAGGAGAACGGCACAAACCTGACTGAGGGCAGCTATTGAGGAGCTGACCCAGGAGATCCCATTCCCACCTTCTGCTTTATGAGTATTTAAATTACATGTCATTGTTATGAATAGTATTATCCTGATCAACATTAATTTATTTCTGCTCTCTTTCTAGCAGTTTTCTTGAATGATTTGTTCATGACCACTCATTGTTTTTTCAATAAGGAAGGGTATTTCTGAACACTGAGTCTGCTGTTTACGCAGAAGCACATGGTTATAATTGGTTCCTCTACCTGTCATTGACGTGATTATTCACCGTTTTAAGTGATCCTAAGATTTCTAAGTAAGCAGAGGACGTCCTGGCAGAGGTCAGCTACTCACGGGTTGGCACAATGCAAAAGGCCAAGCCATCACAATAAATTCTCATTGTGCTGTGTTTATCTGTACTATTCACACAGTTCAGTGAGGAATCAGAGAGCCTATGAGTAGAGGAAACCCCTGGAAAGACAGGAACACAGTCTATACAGCCAGCCTGGTGTTTCAATTATAACGTCAATATTTTGCTAATAAATACTAAATCCAATTGCCAAAAGGATTCAACCACCCCTAGGTTCTTATGAGTACTGAATTCTGTAAGTATTAACTGTAGGAGCGAGCACTGTAGAGAGGATGCTCATAAATCCTTAACATTCATAACAAACTTGCCTAACACTAGAAGAAATCCTAGTGTTTGGGGCAGAGCAGAGGATTGCCTAGCTCAGTGGTCTGTCTCTGTTACTGGAAGTCAAAGAGTTTGAGTGTGGAAGACAAACAGGCTTCTGTGTTATTTTATAAGACTACAGATTAGATAGTTAGATGTGACATTAGATACAGTATGCCATGACACTGGGAAACCTATGAGGATCAGGCAAATTGTTTGGAGAATTCAGCTGTAAGAAATAGAAGCATCATATCTTTTCTTCTTCTGGAATAGCATTCTGAGAATAACACTGCCGTCTTGTCAGGTATCCTTCAAAAGCAGGAAGAGAGTGAGGGGCACTAAACAGAAAAACAGAAAATAGAAAGAAAACAGAAAAAGTTTTTTAATACAGAAAGAGTCAAGATAAGTCTCCAAGTAGATGTCTTCCAAAGTGGGTTAGAAGGCATTTTGTCTTCAGGTAATATAGTGATTTTTGCATTTGTTTCTGAGAAACAGCTACTGTGCCCAAGATTTTTTCAATAATACTTTTAAAGAAACAACCCTCAACTCCAAAGTTAGATACTTAAATTTCTGTTCAGATACATGTGTAAATCATCACACCCTTAGAGGAGCTTTAACCTTTAATAGCTTAGCCTCTTCCAGTTTGGACACTTTGGGACTATCTAACATCGATAAATAAATTACCATTGGCCTGGGAGTGTTTAATGAGTGCTTTATGGAAGATGAATGAGCCACTGAAAAAGGAGAGGAACTTGTAAATGTATTGCATCCATAATCAGACAAGTTATGACCTTTTGGCCATTTTGAGTCAAACAAAGTGTACTTTTGAACATTAAACCAGCAGAAACTGCAATTTAAAAACTATGTGACTTCTGAGTGAGAAGTTTTATAACTGAGGGGAAGTGGAGGAGGAATGAAAGTCTTTGCAACTACTTCTTATAAGCATATAGGGCATGACAAACTTTTCTATCATTCTTGGCCAGCGGTACATTTGGATGTGAATCCTGTTTTCAGAGGCTGTCCTGATACATTTACAAATACCAAAGTACCTATTTTGTGCAGAGGTTGACACTTTTGTAGATGTTAATATCATGAGCTTTGCCTTTAGGCAAAACCACTTAAGTAGATTTAGCATTAAAAAAATGACATTATATTCCTTCCCCATGACCTGAATCTGCTATGAATTATCCTTTTTAACATTTTCATAAGCGTAAATGAAATGCCAAACCATAGCAACAGTCATTAGGAACAATTAAAAAGCTGTTAGCAAGTTTAGGGCTGAAATTCATTGGATTGGTGTATCTCCACATTATATCAGCTTTACGCGATCCCCCTCGGTGCAGTTACACCAATATCACACTAGCACAGGAGAGCAGAGCAGGGTTTTCTCACACGGATTTTAAATCCTGTAGTCTTCCTTCTAATTCAAAGCTCTCTTTCCAACATGGCTGACTGATTCGAATGGACGTGAATGGTCCTTGGGATGTATTAACTAGGGGTGTAAAGGCACTTAATCTTATCTCCACTGCCTCACTTCATCATACATCTTATACCGAGCATATCTCTTAGCTCGTCATCTCTCACACTGACAGTATTTAAGCTTTTTCTGTTCTGTCTCGTATCTAATTCCCCTAAGTACTGACCCGCCACCATGCTGCTCTAGTTTTCTACTGTGTGCAACTGTGATAGTATGTAAATCACATCTCATATTAATCACTGTTTATTTTACCCCAGGAACATAAATAAACATTTAACATAATCCTCTATGCTAAGTTTTGCATAGCATAGACTTTTCACTAGTCTTAATTCTTGAGTAACTTAGCTTGGAGTTTAAAAAGTAGAAAGCCTTTTTACTCCGTCCTGGTGACTACTGGTCAGTGCTGCGGCAGCAAAGGGATCTAGTTGGATTACTCAGTTCATTCTTGATAACAGACCATATTAAATATGATTGTCTCTATTTAAAGCCCCAAATTCATCACTCTGGTTTCCATGTTACCATGCTTAAAACAAACAAACAAAAGCACACAGGAGCGATCCAGTAGGATAAGCGCATGCAGCAAGTTTCTCATTGAGGCGCAGTGTAGAGGAACACTCATTTCTGCAGCTGGATATAAAAATATTTTTAGGAGAGAAAATTATAGTTTCAAGGGGGACTCTCCAAAGTTTTTGGCAGAAATCTTATTAAAGATAAGGAGAAAATGAAATATTAAGAGATTTAATAGTTGAAAACTGAGTTTTCCTAAAGGCTGCAGCTGGGATTGGAATGGGCTAGAAAGGCGATATTTCACTTTCAATATGAAAAAGTTTCACCTGCGGAAAAACCTTGATCTGCCACATCAGATAGCAGAGGAATTTAGAATTGCTTACAGAGCTTATTCCTATCTTTATTGTCTGTAGATTTTTTCCCAAAGAAGCAGGTTTTGTTATTTTCTAATTCTTCTGTTTTTCTCAGGTGGTGATAAGGACCACATTATGAATGAAATCAGGAAGTGTAAAGGAAATATTTCATATCTAGGGGAAAATACATGTTTCTCCAGATTTCACTAAGGCAAAACAAGCCTGAACAAATAATCTGATGATTCTGAAAGCTGGGCTTGCTTCCTTCAGCATGACTGCTCCAGGGCGGTGGGGAGGTTTTTGGCTTGCTTTTTTAAAATTTCCCTTCAGCTATAATATGATTAATTGTTGAAGGAAAAGAAAAAAAGGTGGGTTTCTTTGATTAAAATGGCGCTGAGTGTATTTACTGTCTCAGTCTGAAAAACAGAAAGCTCAAAAAAGACATTTTCTGTGATTACAGTGATTGGCTGTTATCTGAAAGCTTTCTTCCCAGAACAGGCATTGAAAGAATTGTTTCACCTTCTCTTCTTAGGCTTTCACTTTGTTTATATACAATAAGCATTTCTGTCTAATGAACAGATTTATCAAGATTCACTACTGAAAATGGGTACAGAGGATTGTACTGTTTAATGGGCCAAAAAAAGTCTCTCTCTCAGTCCTGTCATCATGCAGTGGCCTCTGCAGAGTTTGCAGTCAGGTTCTGTTCTGTTTTCAGGGTATCAGTGGGGAATAAAATTGCATAGCCCTCCTGGAACTGTTGAATTTCCTTGTTTGTTCCTCCCCTGGTGGAGGAAGGTCCCACGTCCCTCGCCTACTGCATGTGCTGTGCACATGCCTGTTAGGCACTGTGCAGCCTTCTCACTACCATAGTTCTCTTCCCTGGGAAGGAAATCAGAGATGTGCAAGTCAAGTGGGCCCACAGCTCTGTGAGCATGAAACATCATCACAGGAATGGTGTAAGAATAAGAAGCCTGAAGTAGACATGCTCCTGTGCAATTTTGCCAGGCGTTACCTTTCACCTGCTACAGTAATGATGACTGTGAATCGGTTATTCTACAGCTTATGCTGTTGCTAAAGTAAATGTAGTCTGAAGGATGGTGCAGCTGCCTCTCCACCATGAGTGGGCTCAGCCAAAGCTTTCCAAGTGTATACTGGAAGAACAGAACAGAACAGAATATTGTGGAAGGAAACCACAATGATCATCTAGTCTAAATGTGGTCCATGGCACCTCACCTTCCCAGAGCAAAAATGCTTGTAAATGCCAAGAAAGTCATCGTGTGTGAAGAGACGTGTCACATCACCAAAGTAGTAAGATCGAAGGAAAGTCAAATCCAGTTTGGTCCTTTGAACAAATGTGTAATTTCCAGGGACAGAAAATTTCCCTTTCAATGTGTGGGAGAGAGCTTTTATGGCTAACTTGTGGTTCTTTGTCTACTCATTTCTGCAACATGGGGCGTTACTAATTAATATATTCATGTCTTATTAAAATGCAAAAAAAGATACATTTGTATAAGGAAAGCATTTCTAGGCAATTTAAATTCAGCTGAATACACAGCTCTCCAAGAAGTGGAGCCGGAGATGGCACAGTGAGGGCTTAAAGTTTTGATCCTTTTTTCATTCGTCTTTCACTCCCCGCAGTGATGCCTGTCCTCATTTCTAAATTTCCATGTAGCTGTAAAACTTTCAGCTTCATGCTGTGGTTGTGCAGTTTGTCAGACCTGAGGACAGACTTTCAAAGCCATTTGCTCGTATGATTACAGCTAAACCCCGGTTCTGAATACCCAGGAATGAGTGTCTTAGTAATCAGATGGAAGTCATGCCCATTTTCCCACTAACTGTTCTTGTTTTCTTGTCTATAGGGAAGAGTGTTATTTTTATGAGAAGTTGAACTTTAGTTAATAAGCGCATCAGCGTAATTTGATTTGCCGTGTGGCTGTAATAAAAGCAGTATAAAGGCCAAAAACAATTTTCATTTTATGCATACATTAAAAGTTAACCTGCAGCCTTTTCCACCTCGCTGAAGGTCCAGCAATACAGTATACAACTTTGTACCTTGAGCTCATCGATGGAACTATTTTAATATTTATTAGTTGCTTTTCCTGGTAGAGTTATCACTCGTGACAGTTGAGTACGTTCTTTAGACTACCTAATCAGCTGATTTGATCCTTTATCATGGAAAACAGGTGAATATCTATTTTTAAGCCCTTTTTGATAACTGAGCAGTCTGAGGAGGGAGAGGAGAACTGGTTGTTTTAGAGTGTTTGGATGAAGGGAGGAGCTATGTTTAATCATGGCCAGATTCATGAAGATGATGCCAGTGTAAAGATTCCTGTTGGAAATGGTCCATGTGTAATACCATGGTCTGACCCCAGTTAAATACAGAAGGCATGTCTCATCTAGATTGAAATCAGAAAAATGAGGTGACATTAAAGAAGGGATAAAGCTTATCTGTGAACACTTTTGGATATACCTCTGCTCCCTAAATCTTACAACTGCCTATCAGATTTTGTTTCTTAAGGCTATTCAGAAGCATTCAAACATTCCTTCCGTGGTTTTATGTCAGTAAAAATCTATGTTTTAAAAACAGAAAATCCCTTTCCTGCACTGATACAGCGTGTTTACAATTTCATTGATGCCCATTAAATGACTCTTGTTATGAAATCCAGGAAGGAGACATACTCAATTAAAATATTTTTTTCCAGGCATTCAATCTTAATCCCATCAAGGTAGAAAAATAAATCAGAAACAAAAGAAAGATAATTTGCTATTCAGGTATTCACAATGCATGAGAAATAATTGGCTTTTTCCTGCTTTCCTTGAGTTCCATGGGATTTTAATATTGTTTTAGCACGGTGCTTGTTGTAATAACCTGTAGACTGATAGCCTTAGAGAGTGTGTTGACATTTGTAGACTTACAACAATACTTGGTACTCTAAGTTTTCTTCATACTGCTTGCCATTTACACTTCAAAGTTGTAAGAAAACTTGTCTGCCAGACCTGACTATTGGGGATTTTTTTTTCCTTCTGATTCATGTTGTCTTTAGAAAGATTTCTGATTATGTATGAACTTTTTTTTTTACTTTTCTGATCTATGATACACTATGATTTCATCAAATATCATATTCAAATTTAGCAAATAGATATTGAAAGAGAATTTGTTTTTATACCTGTGATCGCTGCCAAATCCAAGTCAGTATCTTGTACTATAAGCTCAATTTTGATGCTGGTTTTGCTTTGTGGGTATACTTAGCAGTATAAGTTTTGCAGGTGAATGCTGGTTAATGAATCTCTTACAAAACCTAATTAAGTCATCGCTAAGGAAGCAGAAGTCTTCCCATTTGACTTTAGTGGGTGTGTGTTCAAGGCCTCAGACAAGAGTTTTTTTAAACCTATGAGGTATCCACACTCTGAAGGAGAACTGGTAAATAATTAAGACAGAGGAATTATAGATTTATTTTCCTCCTTTTTTTCTTTTTTTTTTTGGGGGGGGGGTTTGGGTTTTTTATTTGGTTGGTTGGTTGGTTTGGTTTGATTTGGTTTGGTTTTTGTTTTCCTCAGGCTAGTGTTTCCTGAGCCAATTTCTTTAAACAAAGAAGAGGGAAAATAAAATGGATTTGCTGAAGTTTTCAGATGCAGTTATGTACAGCATCCACCTATTTTCTAATCAAGTGCATGCGGTTCTTAGAAAGAACACCTGGCAACTTTCACCAGCTGTATTAGCAAGTGACTTGATACAAAAGCTAAAGACCATAAGAAGTCATGCACATTTGGAAAAGTGCAAAGACAACTGGTGCCATTTTTTTATTAAATGGAACAGAACATATAGATATTTTGATTCACATGCTTCAGAAGTTTGCATACATATAAAAAAAAACCTTCTGGGAGAATACAGGCATAGAAGCTGTGTCCTACATGGCTAACCACAGAGCCAGGTATTTTCTTACGCAGTTGCTATTTACCTTTTCACAGCAGATTTTATTGCATTATTTTTCATTACATAAGATTCTTTCTTGTAGAAGTTGATAGCAGGATCACTGTTGTTTTCTTTAGAACAAAATGACAATTAAGATAAAAATTAAGAGTTCATTCTTCTGAGAAGCAATTGTGAAGTGGAGGTCTCCCCGAGGAAGTCAGTGGGTTTGTTAGTTCTATCTCCTTACTCTATATTTCATATCTTCTTCACTCATTTAATAATAAAGAACAGAAAAATGAAATGAAAGAAAATATGTGAAGATTTCTGTAGCCTACTGCTTAGATAGATACATATATATACACACACATATTGAAAGGAACAATTATTACGTAGTTTCCCCAGTCTCACTGAGAGTTAGGTACTCCGGCACTCAAAGCTGAGGCTCTCTTATAACTCTCTTGTAAAACAATGTATGTGGAAATGTATGTAGAAAATTGACTAATTTTCAAAACCATCTTGGGCAATCACAAACATTGTTTTTTATACAGGTAATACCTAACCTATTTTTTTTCCACTGTGGGAATGTCACCGGTTCGGCTGAGGCAGGGCCCAACCACCGGACAAATGCTCTCTCCAGTCACCCCCTTGTCGGTTCCCGGAGGAGAGGGTTAGCAGAGAGATCAAAGGGGACGATAAAGAGTGGGCGAGGCCTCAGCCGAGTCTTGGAAACTAAAACTGGTTTAATAACAACAAAAACGATATTTTACACAACAAACAACAACAGGGGATTAACAAATACGTTCAAGGTTTGGGGGTCTGGTGAGGCGAGGGACAAACCGCGGTCAAACTACCAGGCAGTGGCCGCCGGGCAGGGACCGGAGCCGGGGCCGGCTCCCGCCGGGCCGGCCGGCAGCAGCCACGGTGGGGCCAACAGTCACGGCAGGCGGTCACAGCGTGATACGCCCTCGGGGCAAAGCGGCAGGAGGGGTTTGTGGCGGGCAGCAGCAACAGGCGATATCTTTGACCCCTGAGCTCTCGTCATGCAGCCGACAGCGACAGCCAGCCGGACCCTCCTTTGAGTAGCAACAGCAGCCCTCAGGGCAGACAAAATGGCTGCCACCGTCGCAACCGTAGCAGCGCGCGGGCAGCTCCAGTCGCAGGGCGGCAAACGGCAAAGGCGCGAGCGCAGGCGGCTCGCGGCTGGTCCCGGAGGCGGGCCGGCCGAGGCACGAGCTATCGCGCTTGCAGGCAGCTCCTTACAGCGACATCGTCCCGCCAAGGAGCTCCACAGCCGGTGAGGGGCAGGGACGTGCCCGGGGTGGGGGGAACGGCTGAACTGGTTGGTTTCGTACTCGGTCAGACTGGTTTTATGTTAAACCAGGACAGGGGAAAAAGAAGAAAAAAGAATACTTTCAATTATGGAATTGGGCAATGGAGGGTGGCAGAGCACTGGAACAGGCTGCCCAGAGGGGTTGTGGAGTCTCCTTCTCTGGAGATATTCAAAACCTACCTGGATGTGATCCTGTGCAACCTGCTCTAGGTGAACCTGCTTTGTCAGGGGGGTTGGACCAGATGATCTCCAGAGGTCCCTTCCAACCCGCACCATTCCGTGATTCTGTGACTGATTCTGTGCTTCTGTGACTGGGCAGTTACCAAAGACCTAAAGAGAAAAGGAAGGTGCCCAGCTTGATTCTTGGTATGCGTTTTGAGATGACACTACAGGGCAAGAAAAGGATGGATCTGTAGGTGAAAGGAACCCTGGTCCAAACAGTCCCTTTCTGTCTACCAAACAGAAGTTGTACTTTGTAGAAGACAGCACACAAAGTGGCTGGCAGTCTTTGGCTCTCCCTCTTCTTAATCCAATAAACGCCCATCACCATCTTCACTAGAGCAGCTGTGCAAAACTGTGCTGATGTCAAAAGAGTGTACAGAAGCGCAGCAGGAAGATTAGCATTCACCAGTGAAGTTTAGAAATACCTAAGAAATCAGCTTTAATTTTTGACGGTGATACCTGAAAACATTTATACCAGAAATATTTCTACCTTTTCCTAGTGTTCCATTTGTACTTACCAGGCAGAGGGTTGCACCAGAGGAGGTTTACATCAGATACTAGAAAAAATGCCTTCACCAAAAGGGTTACCAACCATTGGAACAAGCTGTCCAGAGAAGTGGTTGAGCCACCATCCCTGGAGGTGTTTCAAAAACATGTAGACGTGGCACTTAGTGGTATGGTTTAGTGGTGGACTTGGCAGGGTTAGTTTATGGATGGACTCAACGTTCTTAAAGGACTTTTCCAAACTAAATGATTCTGTGATTCTATGAGAAGAATTCACGTATTATTAGAGATAAAATGCAACATTTTCAACGCTTTCCTTAAGAAAGATTTGACCCAGCGTCTCTGGAACTCAAAGTCCTATCTTAAAACCACACTTGTGTTCACTCCTCCATGATTCTCAAGTGCTGACATTGAAACCTACAGTTCATTTGTGGTATTTCTGTTCAGTGAAAATATTGAAAAACTTTTATTTATTTATTTATTTATTTATTTCACAGGGTGGGGGAGGAAAACCAAGTATTGAACATGCAGACATCTTTAGTCCACTCCATAACTGTTATCCTGTGGTGTCATATGTTATTAAATACTACTTGCAACAAGGCCAGGCAGCTCTGCCATTGCTCTGCCACTTACCACCTCCCTTATGAAAAGACGGAGTTTAGTGCTTATTTTTCTACTAAGGTGGCACCTCTCCAGCTCTGTGCAGCTATGCCTCCACAGCTGTAACAATGTCAGCCTTAACAATATTGTGTCTCAGAAGATGGTGTTGTTGATATTAAGTACCCATATACACACACAGCTCTAAACACTTTGTTTAAAGGTTTTATTTGACTGATAAATATTTTTTTTTTCTCCTGGGAAAAAGAGAGGGAGAGGGGGATTCCCACCTTTTTGAGAAGCACCTGACCACGAGCAGAGCAATCCAGAGTCTAGCATATCTCCATCTTGACCTGGTTGTGTCTCTGAAACAAAGCCAGTGTGTGCTGTCTCTGCTCTACACCATTCACCTTCCATTAGAGATTTAGTGAGTGCCTGTATAATCTAGAATAAGGCCTTCCAAATCTCCAAATTCTGTTAGAAAGAAATAATAGGAGACAGTCTTTAAGATTGTCAAGGGTTAGGGCTGGGCCATCCAGTAGAAGAATGACAGATGCTCTCTATTAACCCCTATCTCTCCCCAAAGGGCAAGAGAAAAGGAATAACAGAGAGAGATTTAGGGAGTGGAAGAGGAAATAATGCTTTAATGAAAATAATAACAATAAAGTGAAATATATACAAATATACACAAAACCATTATCGAGCCCAATTCCCCTGATGGCAATTATGTCACTGTCACTACTGATGCTGCTGGGCAGGAACTGGGGAAGGCCCAGACTGGACACAGCAGCAGATGGGAACTGAATTCAAGAGATGGATTCTGGAATTGGATTTAGGAATGCAGAGATTGGGATTGAAGACAGAACAGAGAGAGTCCTCCTTGGATGCCAGCCATTGGAGAAGAAGGTTTAACTCTGGTGATCCCTCGGCTTTATACTGAATATGACGTATATGGAATGGAATACCTTGCTGGTCAGTGTAGGGTCACCTGTTCTGCCCGCTCCATCCAACAGGTATGACCTTTTACTTTATGGCACTCCAGTGTGGCACACAGGATTTAACAGTGGCCTTGGTTTCTATACGAGCAAGTATATGTAAAAGCCTTTCTGAACACCAATCCCTGGCAGTGACTGTGAACGTCAAGCGTTATCAGTGCTAGAAGCAGACACTGTCTGCAAAAATACACCGTTAACCTCAGACAGTGTAGTTACTGAGAAGAGATTGAGCTGAAAATTAAAATCACTGGACAGAATTAGTTCTGTTCTAGCTCAAACCAGGACAGAGAGACCATCTGACAACCCAGACATCACACTTCTGAGTCCTAAAGACTGCTGTTCAGTGATCTCCATTTCACATCTACTCTAGGTCCTTCTGTTGTACCTAAGACACTGGATGAGACTCTCAGTCACGTCACTGTTACAAAAAAAAAATCTTTGAGGACCTCCTTGTGTTAGTCAGTGATTTATGCTGGCAGAAATGAAAAACAAAAATATTATTAAAATCTTAATTTCAAGGTACACTATATTTTTCACAGTGTATACAATATATTTCAAGGTATACCAAAATTATATTTGATGTAAGTTTGCATCAAATGTTAATCCAAAAGTTATTAGTTGTGTTCACTTTGTTTATATACTCCAATTAGTTCAGGAGCAGTGCCGGTTTTCATTTTAAAGGTTTTGATTGTAACACTATACTTTCCTTAAAGATAAATAAGTTATCTGTCCATATTTTGCACCTGAAATAATACACAGAGCACTTCTGATTTCACAAGTCTGGACAGTTACAGTTGATGTAACAAATGAAAATGGCTTTAGCAAAACCACCAAGGGAAAAAAGGAAAGGTCTGGTGTTAAACTGAAGGCCCACCAGAAAACACATCCAAACTAAGGAAAGAGTCTTGCTGATTTCTCTACACCGGATACATTTTTTGAGTTTCTAGGACAAGGTAATTTACAGAATTTTTCAATATGGGATGCTAATTGTGTCTGGTATACCCTATTTTTGAAAACATTAAGTTCATATGCACAAAAAACTTAGATATTATGATTTTGAAGGGTGTTAAAACATTTTTGTGTGTCCTTCAGACTTCTTTTCAATGAAAGCTTAATGTGGAGGGAGGTGTGAAAGACTGCAGGAGTATCTTGTTAGATTTTAGTGTGTTTACCACAGGAGCTAAGAAACTACACCTTGACATGTTAAGAATACCATGTCAGTGAACACATTTCAGATAATAGATCCTTGTTATACAACTGAAATTGTGCATGCTGTGAATATATTAACAATAGGATCTGCACTTGAGCTGAGCCCATAATGCAGGCTCATCATCAAAGGCAAGGGGTGAAACACCCCACTTCTCCCT
Source organism: Bucorvus abyssinicus (assembly GCA_009769605.1). NCBI lineage: Eukaryota > Metazoa > Chordata > Aves > Bucerotiformes > Bucorvidae > Bucorvus > Bucorvus abyssinicus. Next base: position 35,222,113 of record CM020031.1, read on the forward strand.
TCCAGTATCCCTTCAGACTGGATCCTTCTCTGGAAGCTCATCCTGCACTTTGGTAAGCAGATTTAGCTCTCATTGACATCAGAAAAAGATCTAGTAACAGATATTAAAAATTAATTAAAAAAACCCACATATCTCAACCCCCCCTAATGCCCTCTGCTATATCTAGTCTTAAACAGTCTTCATAATTCAACAGTCTTCAAAGGAAAATAAAAAAGGTGAAGGAATCCTTTAAATTAATGCTTGGGCTTGCTTCTGCTCCCTGCAGTGACTTCGCTGGAGAGACTAGCCACATGGATGGGGAAGTGATGGTTTCAGTGGAGGCTACTCAAAAAGTAAACTAAAACCCTAACTGTGCTTTTCAGTCTTTCTTTGTACCATGACGCTTACATCTATCCCATGATTACCAAATGCAAATCTGGAAACATCACTGCAGTCCCTAGGCAACCTACAGAATTTAATTTTCATATGATGAATCTGGCAATTTCTCGAGGAAGTGTCCAATCTCATTGTCAGACAAAGTGTCACCAATGTACCGATGATCTTTGGGCTCCTTAGAAATTTAGTTGTTTTAAGGATTTTTTTTTTCAATATGAAAAGAAACAATTAAAGTCCTATTGTAATGCCTGAGTGTTCTATGGGTGAATCTTTCCCTGATTGCTTTATTCTGTGAAGAAAACCAATGAAAAAAATCAACACTAATTTGTGAGACAACCCTGTGTGTTGCAATAGGGTTCCCCCGACTTTTTAAAGAGAAAAGTGGGGAGTAGCATGGCAAGTCCCTTCAGAAAACTCATGATGCTCCAGGGTGTAAGGCCAGGCAGCCAGCTTAGCTCTGTTGGCAACAATCTTTATAAGAAGACAAATAAAATCCTGAAAATGCCAGATCTACTTCTGTAACGAGTGTCTCACAGTGGCCACTGAGAGCATTTTTGTGGTCCTTGGTATGCAGCGAAGGTCTTGGTCTGTCACAGTTTTACCGCAATAATTGGTGCTTAGGTCTGTGCCTTAATTCACATCTTCACGTCTCAGGGCTTTGGTCAATGTCTTCCAGGAAGTCAGAAACGTGAATGTCCTTTGTACAGAGCAAACCAACTCAAACGAATGCAGAATTCAACATGCAAATGGAGGTATCTCAAAATATAAAGAAAGATACATTTACACGTGTGCAAGTACCTGGATTGTCCTGATTAAAAATTATCCTCCTCTGCAAGTGTTAAGTCTCAGCATGAGTCATGTTATCTAGGCTTAGTCCTGAATACCTCCCAGCTGTCAAGAGAAATAAGGCTTCTTCTCTATCCATAGCTCTCTGGTTCCTTGGTATCCATCCAGCAGGCAAGAAGTCCACAGTTTAATCTTCCTTGCCTTTTTTCACCCTCTTTGGGCCTTTGGATTTTGTCTGTTAATGAAAATGGAAAGGCTCTGTTTTCAACAGCCACTGGAGTGGATCACAACTGTGCCTGGCTCCATGCAGCCAGACCTTGAGATGACTTTGGTCCTAATGGGTGAAAGTGAGAGCGAAGGAGAGGAAGATCCCTTGTACTTCCCTCCCCAGCTGTAATCCTTGCCAGGGCTGTTTCAGCTGCAGTTAGCACCCCCATCACATAATAGCTATTTAGCAAATTTTTCTGATCTCATGTACATAAAACTGAGAATAGTAGTGCTGATTCCTCCTCTTTCAGAGACAATTACCATTGCCTATTTGCCTATATGATCTCTATATGATTACTCATTGCTCATTTTATAGTCGGATTTCAAAAGAGAAAGCCTGTTAATAAATCTTAATCTGATGAATCATTCAAACAATCCAGCCACTTGGCTGCTGTCTCTTTCTCACACTGACAATTTTTCATAGTGGGATTTTATATATTAAGATATTTTGGTCTTTGGATCAAAGAAGGTTGCTAATCAATATATCTATTTACCCAGGAGGAAAGGGATAGTCTACTTCTTTAGAATATTCCCTCAGTTTAAAATGTTCTTGTATTTAAGAAAGAACAGCAGCTAAACAAACAAAAAACCTCTCTTCCCATCAGGTAACACAAACAATTTATTTTTATATAATTTATTATTTCAGCAGAGAGTCTTTCTATTTCTTTGCTTATGTGTGACTTCGGACTAATACATATAGGAGAATTATTTCCCTAGCTGGAAGGTATTTGCAGATAAGAAACACAACTCTTAATTTAACTGCTTTATCTTCCTTTTTCCTCTGTTCTTTTCTTTCGAGCATACATTGTAGAAAAGCAAATTTCGCTGATATTGCATTTTACCATGCAGAACCTGAGCAACAGGATTGAGATTCTTGAATTCTTAAATATCCAGTACCCACTTATTTTTCAGATTATTAGGAGTGCAGTACATCCTCCTGTGTTGGTGTCTGCATTATGAAAGCATGAAGCACCTCTGGACATAGCTTTGTTAAGCGGTGGGGTCATTCACTGTCTAGGAGAATCAGACTCATTGGTACATTGTAATGCATTTTTCATGTTATTCTATGGGGATTTTTTTCATTTTGCTTTTGTCTTTGCTCTCTCTCATCCTCTGAGATTTCGTATCCCCTCAGGAACCACAGGGACGTTTCCTTTGGGCAATTAATTTCAAAGATGTATTGCTGATGAGTAAAAAAGTATAATACTGTACAAAGTTACAAACAAATGTGAAAAAAGAATTTATAATGAAACAACCAGCTCCCTACCTTACTATGCTAGATGTGTTGTAGATTTTGTGAAAGCAGGTTGTCTTTTAAAAAGCACTGGCATTAGGTCTCACTGTTGTTTCCACTTACTCTTCATTTCTGTCAAACCTGAGAACTGCAATGACAGTAAAATAAAACAAAGCACCCATTTGTCATTGTCTCCACTCATAATAGCACATCCCTGACACCTTTCTAAAGCTACAGGGGATGATATGGTGCAGGGAGCTCTATAGCTGGGAAAGCAAGCTTGCTGAGCTTGGCAATAGTGGCATCACAGGAGGCTCAGCTGGGGTATTGATGGTCTTGAGAAGCTTCTTGAGCTATTTGCAACCATATTAAAATGTCACTTTGAAGTTTCTTTAAAAAAAACCAAACAGATAAACTCTCCTGATCTAATGAGGGTGTAGGGAGTAAGGATAGAGTGGTATTTGTCTTTTTCTCAGCAGAATATTTTTACATGGAAGAGACTTTGTTTTCCAAACAAATTTTTCTTTACTCCAGGCATTTTGTCCAGCTTCAGTGATTGTCTGATGTGCTACCATCAGGCCTAACACTACAGATGAATCTGAAGTGTAGAACTTGTATCAAGGGCATGGAAATTACCACTTGGTGTCAGCTGTAAGGCTCCAGGCAGCCTGGACTTAACGGCAATGTCCCAATGGGAAAGGAACATGCTACCTGTTACGGTATTGGATCCCAGATATGGCACACAGGTCACAATCGAGTTGTAAAATTTAGATTCAGATTGGCCTTCAGCTTCCTAATTTGCCCTCCTTTTCCAAATACCTTCTTCTGTACTCATCTCAAATTCTGCTCCAGAAGATTTAATCATGGTATGTCTTCTAACCAAGGGCTATTTCCTGCCTGGTTCTTAGTCACAGAGTCACAGAGTCATAGAGTCACAGAATGGTAGGGGTTGGAAGAGACCTGTGAAGGTCATCTAGTCCAACCTCCTTGCTAAACCGTGTTCACCTAGAGTACATTGCACAGGATTGTGTCCACGCAAGTTTTGAAAATCTGCAGAGAAAGAGACTCCACAAACACTCTGGGAAGCCAGTTCCAGCGCTCTGTTACCCTCAAAGTAAAGTTTTTCCCTATGTTCAGATGGAATTTCCTGTGTTCCAGTTTGTGCTTGTTGCCCCTTGTGTAGCTGGTGTGTAGTTTGTCATGGAGGAGATAATGAGCTTTATTCTTTGCAAAGAATAGATATAATTGCATCCTATGCACTCTGTGATTTTCTTTCCAACTCCTTTGGGGGTAGGAAGAGATGAGGCCGTAAAGTTGTGGAGCAGTTAATGTGCACAGTCTCTGCATATCTTAAAAGCCTCAATGCATCTCCAGGCAATGTACCAGCCTTGTTATTGATTGTGTCCACAAAACACAAAAAAAGGGGAAAAAGAAAGGAAAAACAGAAAAACAGCCTGCAATACAAATACTGTCCTAATTCATTTTTGTTCAGAGTAAGTTTAGGATCACGTTCTCTTCTCTGTTTCATCAGTACAAATCTACACCCCCACTAAATTCTTATCCCAAAAAACTGGAGTTTATGTTACTGAGCGAAGAAGTTGGACATCCTGATTAGAAGATATTTTATATTTCAGTGGAGCTGCTAATTCACTTAGGGACAGAGCAGTGGCTTAGCTGAATTTAATTTACAGAGGCAAAGAGAATTTTACAATTATTATGACCTAGGCTTATAAGGTATTTTGATCTTTCTTGTTTCCTTGTCTATCTGCAGAACTCTGAAACCATTGTATTGTGTTATACATACCAGACAGAGTTTACAACATTGGCTATTTTAAAACCTGTTCTGAAATAAATTGGTCTCATTTTTTCTCTTATGCACTTTAAAGTATTATTTCTTGTTTCATTTATTACAGTACATTGCTTACTTTTCTTGACTAAATTGTTTTCTGAAGTCCTCTTTAGTTTCAACTAGACAAATCAGAATTAATTTTTTTTTCAAAAACTTGTTTTCCTAAGGGAGTAAAACTTACATGATGATTTCTCTGTGTGTGTCCTTGAAAGTGAGACAGAGACAAAAAGAAAAAAAACAAAAGCATTTGAAGCTATTAGCCAGGGTTAATCACACTTGATATACTAGCTAGATCCTAAAACGGCTCATGAGTTTGTGGAAAACTACCTGAGAAAAGGCACAAAGTAGAAGCCACATACATGGGAAGCCTCTGATAATTATGCTAAACATCGGTGCACATACAACAGCAACAACCACCAGGAAGCCCTAATGGTCTTCATAAATTTTGCTATCCATGGTGCTTTGACTTTTCTCTCTTATGTGAGAATATTTGTCTATTCTTCCTTACAGAATATGTCTCCTTGTAGATGTTTCCAGTATAAAACCCATGCACCTAAAAAGCCAGATTGTGCCAGTTAGCCTCACAGCTCAGTGCAAGCCATCTTGAAAATTACTCATGGGACTTTACAGCAGTACCATGAGTAGGGTAAGATGAAGTTAGAAATCTTGCTCCACTGAACGCTATACCGAAACTGCCTTTTGCATTAATCGCATCACAGTTTTGTCCTCAGAGAGTGGTGGGTAGGATTTCAGTGAGTATGTGCAGTAAGATTAGCCTGTAACCCCTTTCCAGGAAATGGAAGCGATTGCTGTTACAGTGTGTGTTTTTCAATTAAACTGCTTGTGCAAGGAGAAGGTAAGGCAAAAAGCCAGATTTTGTTTCCAGTTTTAGTAAGTCAGAGTGAATTTGGAGAAACTGCCTTGCAGTATAAACGGGACCAGCCACTGGGTTACACTGATATACTCTCATGTTTATATTGCACGAACAGGGCAATTGTACTAGTTGTGCAATGCAGAAAAAGTTGCCAGCCTCCTTTGGAGGAGAGAAACAGAACATGTGAGAATGGCAAAGAACAAATAAACAATAAACAAACAAATAAAAGAGGTATTTTCAGCAACTGACGGCACAACCAGTTGTGAGTTATGTACAATAAAGTGCAGGCATCTTTGGGGTAGCATGGTAATGCAGAGAAAGAATGAAATGCTTTAAGAATGTGGTTTTCCTAATTGCTTTTGACTAGGACAGACTACTCATTTGAAATGAAAAGCTGTTTTCAGGTAGCAGAGACATATAGTCACTAGTGAGCCAGCCAAAACACGTTAGCAGAGGTCAAGAGAAAAAGTCATTGATGGCTTTTATCCCATAAGCAAGAGACTGGGTAAAGGCCAGAATGAGTGTTTTAGATATGTCATACAAAGAGAGATACTCTATTTTAATATTCCTCAGCAACAGAGAATACGCATGGCCATGAAGCAATGTTGTGAACAAACTAAGCTGCGTGTCTCAAAATCTCAGGCTGATGTACACTTGTGCATGAAATACACAGACATGGTGGGCATCTCATTAGAAATCTGTAACCAAAAGGGATCTTCTTTGCCATCGTGTCCAACATCTCGCCATTACATGCAAGCAAACTAAATTTCTTTCAAAAGTTGCTCAAACTTCATCTTAAAATTACATAGTTATTCTCTTGTCCTCCATGACAATGGAAAAGCTACTCGAAGGCAGCTATGTTCAGGCACGACTGCTCCACTCACGAATGGCCATTTGTGTCCATTTGTCCATCAGCAGCCTCTAGCTTGAATGATTCCTGCCCCCTGGTTTTTTCTACAGAGCAATTAGGTCTTCTCTCATCCTTCATTTTGCTAAAAATAGCCCAGATATCCCAGTTTAGGCTATACAGATGCCTTTAGCCACTTCTTTCTTTATGACACCCCTTGTTTACAGTTCTGTTTCTTGTACTGCTCAGCTTTCTAAGGCTTTTGCCTCTGCCAGTCCCATCTCTGTTTGATTTAGCAATTATCTATTTACTGTGATTAGAGACGGGAAATTTTGTCATACCTTCAGCTGTGAAGTTCCTGGGCGACTGAGAAAACACAGACTAAACCAAACTTTGTAAGCTACTGCCAAATCACACACCTTCAAACGACAGCAAAACAAGCCACTAAGCAACAGAAAAACAAAACCATTCACTTATCTCAATGAATAAGGACTACTCCTTTCTAAGAAAAATGGCTTATGCACACTCGCCTGTTCAGTATTTGCAGGGATTCCCTGAGTTACAGTCTTTCTGAGAATTTGGTATGAATTACACCACAAATTACGTCTCTCAGAAATGTTGTAGAAAGTCTGCCTTGGTAAACAGGCGTTACAATTTTGCATTATTTATTGATGCTTCTTTAAACAATTATTTATGAGAGTTTGTGCTTTGCTAATAATTGTGATCAGGATAGTTCATATAATGGGTGCTACAAAATAATTTGAAATTCTTAATTTCTATAATTAGAAATAATCTGATTTTTGACTCTGTTCAAAATCTGCAGGAAAAAAACCCCAGCAAAAATCCATATAATCATCTGGACAAAAGGTTTTGAGGCTTGACCTTAAAATTCAAAGAGTTTGCCAGCTATTTCTCTGCCAAAATACATATTTTTGTTTTTCTTTTGACTCTCCCATTTTGTAATGAAATCAATATGAAAAAAATAGAAAAATAAATTAGAATTAAAAGGAAGTTATCTTAATTTCTCAAACACCCTAGATTGGGTCTGCTGTGCCTTATGTGATGTTTAATTAACTATTCATTGATAGGTAAAAGTGAGGTTACTAACTCTGAATAATAAACCTATTACTATGGTATACAAATTTTCATAAAGTAGATAAGGCCAGGACATGATATAAATATATAGAATTTTTTTCTAATTTTGTTCTTGTATTCATAAGAGTACATTTACTTACTCTTTCAAGCTCTGCTTACATATTTAATTTGATTTGAAAAGTGGCTTATTCTCACTAGTGTTTATTCAGGTATACAATTGCTACAGAAAGACAGTGGCTGCTGCAGTACTGTTAAAATTAAGTTAAGTGACTTAAATCTGTGGGATATATGCGGAAGAAATTATTCACAAAACCCGAGGGAGTGACTGTTACATTAATAGATAAAGGACTCTGTTCAAAACAGCTTATTTAAGTATGTGCCACTTACTTACCTTAAATATGTAAACTCCTCCTTCTACGTATACGTCTCTACTGATGCAAGGTTATACATAATTTCACTCAAAGTGTTCTAAACCAGAAGATATAAAGCTGAGCCCTGAACACTGGTGTAGGTATCTTCCCTAGACACCTTTTCTTATTATTTTTCTAAAGGCGAAAGACAATAGGACTACTTTAATGATAATTGTGTGTCTTAACTATCTCATAATTCCATTGTAGCAATTTCATACTTACTGCTTCTATCTCCAGTTGGAAAATGTGCTGCCTGGGGCTCACGCTTCATCCCAACCAGCACCAGGCTAGCTTGCTGCCATTTCCTGACGTTCTCTGAATCACTGTTGTGCTTCATTAGCACTCAGAGCCCGTCTCCTTTTCTCTTAGCTGAGCCAGCTGTTAAGTCTGTTAGCTGAGCAGTTTTAGCTTCGTCTGGTAAAACAGGAGTTGACAACTCCTCTTTGAGTCACTTGCTCTGTGTATTAAAGACTGAATTCCCCTCTTTTTACCTTCACTTGGTTAAGAGGAATATTCAAAGGCAGAATTTAGTCCTGAAAAACAAAACATGGGTTGGAAAGAAAAGCTGTCGACTCTTGTTTAGCCCTATATTGAGGGTGTCGAGGCTCTACTCCACAGTCCTTCTGCTCCGGGAACTCCTCAGCAGACTAGCTCGTTTGCAGCCAAGGAGAGTATAACCTCTGCCACTGCTGTGAGGTTGAGATTAAATATTGAGTAAATATAGTTTCAGGTTGCTGGCTTCAGGGAAGATGCAGAGGTGTAAATGAGAACAGGATTTGGTCCTCAGAACTCAGTAGGAGTCTTGTAAAGAGGCACTGTCAACAAGATTTTGGCTTAAGTATTGGCAGAATTGTCAAAATAATATTCATCATCTGTTCTTCTGTCACCACTTGGCAGCAGAGTTATTTCAAGCACTATGTAACTTCCACTGCTGCTGTGAGATCACTATTTAAGTCTGAAGTAAATAGCACTTTGTGAGCCTTAGTGGGTTTCGGTGGGGCATCACTGGGAACCGAACATGGCTGATAGCGTCAGCTGTCAGTATGAACTTCTCAAGTTCGTCATGCCCTTATGCAGAATCCTAAACTCTGTTTTGGAGCTAGTCAGGCAACTGAAAGAGGTGCACACAAGCTCTTTCCTTCAAGAGAACCTTTTGTCCTTTGCATTGTCACATCAAATGTTCTTGCATCAGTGGCAGACGAAGTCAGAGGCAGAAAGAAAAGTCATGGTTATTGCCATGATATTGATGTAAGGATGACTCTGCCTTTCTTTGCTTATTTTGTAAACCCACATTAAATTAGTGTTTTATTTCACTGAAAGTATAATCAATTTGGTATAGCCTTTCAATGAGTTTGGCAGGGAGAGGAAAGAGACAATCATACCAGGTCACCTGGTTTCTTTATTTGCACTTCCCAGAGAGGTGCAGAAAGAAAGCAGAAGTGTTTTATGAGTTCCTGAACTGGGAATTTCCATTTCCACAACACAGAGATATGTCCAGAAAACATGTCAGCTGAAAATTCCTTCATTTTTAAAATTCTTATGTCTTTCTCGTTGCCAGTTGGGTTCTGAAGATAAACATCAAGGCAGTGGAAAATGATGTGTTGCAGATTAAAATGATATAGTTCAATAAATGGGCTAGATGTGGATTAAGCAATACAGATAATGTGTCCTTTTTCAAATTGGATTCTTGTATATGTTCTGTATTGCCTAAAGTATTTGACATTTGCAATTTATACTGGATATGAAATTATTTCAGGGCCCAACTACAGAAATACAGGCTGAATCAAAGCTAATAATGTGTTTAAACAAACCAGTGGAGGACTGAATTTGCTGACTGGATGCATCTAACCAGTGTGGTGGTAATAAACATTATTAAAGTCATGTTATTGTTCTTTCCTTGAAAGAAAAATTTAAAAGATTCTGAATTTTCTTTAATGAGCTTTTTATCAGGCAATGTAAGTCCCTGTCCTGGTTTGGCTGCTCAAACGTAGGTTCTTAAGTACATGCCTGAAGCCCAAATAGATGTTTGAAACACTGCCTAGGGCCAGAGGGAATTGAGTAGCTGGAGTGTATTATTTAGTTTGATCCTTTTTCCATGACTTTTATATTGTGAGCTGTTTAGCAGCTTCTGGTTTTGGGGAATAGTGCTATGTTTTGTGCAGAGTGCAGGAGACACTGCTGTAAAATACATATCACATACAGTGTATTCTGTTGTCCTAGAATTTTGCCCCGCTATAAACACGTGCCCCGAAAGTACTAGGAAATGGTCACTTGCAGTATGCATCTGAGCATTCTAGGGTTAGATAGGACTTAAAAGGCAGATCCTGAGTTAACTACATGTTAACTGCATGTTTGCAATAAAGTCTCATTCTTCTTGGAGTGTGTATGAATGAGTGAGAAGCAGTGTTGGATTAAAAATCCACCTTCACAGTTTCTCCTCTGAGCTGCACTAGTAAATAAGATATCTTTTCTTTATCCATCTAAAATATATTTTGGATTGGATCCTAAAAATATGTATGTGGGTATTTTTTAAACTGCAAATTAACATTCATTTAAAAAGAGAAGTTCATTCTAACCCTTCAGCCAATCTTTTAATGTCAACAGCAAATATTTCAGACACAAACATATGTTAGTGGCTCACTGTTCAGGTGTAACAAAATCTAAATTACAGATGCCTGGTCTACTGAGGCAGTCTGGACTGCCTGAGCTGATCACTTGGATTCCCAATGCATTTAGCAGATAGAACAGAGCTGTCCTGAAAGGTAATCCAAAAAGTTTATGTGCCGAGTAGACAGACATCTAGTATCTGTTGTTTCCTTGCATGCCTGTGAGAGAGTATGAAATCAATACTGTGTCATAGTTAAATAGTTAACAGTTAATAAACTATTAGATTATAGTTTATAGTTAATAAACAGACATAGCATAGGACCTAGCTTTGGACCCTCAGAGGGCAACCTGAACTCCAGATCATATCAAAGCTTGGCTTGAATATAGGGCCTGTGTGCCACAGGCAGTGTAGGATTGCGTCTACAGGAATAGCTACATGTAGGTGCCTGGAAGCATCTCATGCCACTTTTCAGGCATTAAGAATCATGCAGTGTTAGCAGGTTGACTCCCTGTATCACTCTCTTGGACATAGCAAAATGTATCACATTTGGATTTTGTCAGTCAGCTTTTTCCAACTTTTTGCTCCAAATGCTTTTGAAAGAGAAAATTAATCACAGCTCTTGACTCTTTCCTAAGCTTTTCCATTCCAGAGAGAAAAATGTTTGATTAAATAAAAGCGACTCCATCAGATTTTGATAAAAATACCTCCACAGCTGCTCTGTAGCGCTTTAGTGATGGTCTAAATCTCCTCACATCATGTTTATATTTGCAATATTTTCAACAGCACTGGCAAGAACAAACCATTTCTATAAATTTCGCTAATCGCCTTGACCTACTGCCCAGTGAACTAAGGACAGCCATCCTCTACACGTCTGTTCTGTTGTGTTTGTTTCATTGACAGAGCATGAGTGTCCTTGTGGTATGATTGAGATCTGTTTTGTACCAGATGTGATTTCATATAAATAGTTCATCCAGAGTCACGTCTGCCAGTATATTTTATAGTTACACATTTTCTAACTATCTATGTCGGCAAAAACCACTTCATAATATAGCTTTCAGGCAATTTGCAAGCTTAAGAAAAGTTATCTTCTAGCATAAACACTTAAGTGAATCATTTATATGCAGTTAAAAACAGACTCTATGGTAGCAGATATGATTTACTGTTAAAGTAGAAGTTCCAAAACATTAGGGAGGAATGATAGTGTTTTTTCTATAACTGCAATCCACTATGATACAAAAGTACTCTTCTGGGACAGATTGAAATTTAAAACCACATATTTCTTGACTTTTATCTTCCTAAATTTCCTTTTACATTTCTTTTGACAATTAAATGAAAAAAATAGATGTTTGATTGACATAATGATCCCTGCTAATTTAAATTGGTGAAATCTCTGCTGCTTCTGTGTTAGTGTAAAACCCATCCTGCTTTCATTAAGACTGAAATTTAAATTTTTAAATGGGAAATGCATTGTTTATAAAACTACATATGCCAAATTTATTCTAAATATTGTTTTTACTTTGAAGATTATGCTAGTATAAGAAATATTCCATACACTCTAGGTTGGGTAATTTCATTAGGGACAATAAAGTATTTCCAACCATCAGGAGCTGGTAAGAGTTATAAACATGGCCGTGTTCTTGGCTGACAAATCAGCGTGTATCCAATGACATCAGTGTAGTTTTGCTGAATTTTTTGCAGTTAAGTATCTCACTTAGAGAAAATAATAGTGGAGGGTAGCTTGTAACGATTTCCTATATATGGTATCTATAAGGAATTAATCTGATTGTGACTGTCTTTGCTTAAACTGATTTGCCTTGATATTCTCTTCTTTCATCTTTGATCTCTTTTCTGGAGTTTATTTGTGTCCCACTCCCCCAGCATATGCATTTACAGAAGCGCATCTTCTTTTGGTTTTATATTGCCTTACACCAATGTGGCGACAATACTTGCGTTCTCCTTCTTTGCAGTGACAGAGACACAGGAAAACTCTTTTGCTATTAATTTTTTCAGGAGTTAATATCTGTTAGTTCCTGTCCAACTGTTGCCTTTCAGCAGTAGGGTAGACCAAAAACTGCATTTTGTAAAGTGAACTCTACAGAGGCCTCAGTTTACATTTGATCATAAGTATGACAATGTTAGCTAAACAGAGTAATGAAGGTAAGAAATGAAATATGTTTTTACAAAATCCCACAGGATTAGATTTGCAGCTGAGACTTCAGTGAAAATACAGTAGAAGTTTAATTAACTGGGTTGCTAGGTTCATGTAAGTGATACCAAAATAACAATGCAATTCTGTCTGACAAAAATCTCACAAATTAGTGATAGTTGAGAGTGCTGCATTTATGTTTGCCTCTTTAGTCTCAACAAAGTGTGAAAAGCTGTTATGTCATTAATGCAAGACGATTACGTTATCTGCTTCTGAAGTTATTAATGTTTGCTTCAGTATGCCATGTTAAATCAGCCAACAGAATCTTTTCAGTGAAAGATTTTGTCTTGCCAAGTAAAATCTGGAAATGCACCTTGACAAATCCTTTTTCCTTTTAAGATAAAGCAATTAAAGTTGATTTCCCATTAAATTCTCCCCCTTTTCAAAAATCAGCAAGGAAGGCCCTGCAGGTTCAAACTTTAATTATTTAAATGCTTATAAAATACACAGCTTGTGAGGTCTGGATGAGCAAATAAATTGAGGGAATGCTGAGACCAGGCATTTCAAAACTCTTAAATATTTAGAATAATTATTAGTTAAACCAGGAAAGCACTTAGAAAAAGATAAGAAATGCCAGAGGGAATGTGAGAATCAAGGAATCATCATATAGTCTTACTACATATATATTTCATTTGTTAAAAACTATGGGGGAAAGGTAATTAATGTTACATTTGAGATTGCTGATTCTGTAAGGTAATGAAGAATTCTGTGAGGTAATCAGGAACAAGTTTTTGCTGATGTTAATCCAGACAGGTTTCATAATGGCTATGAGGTTTTTAGCCAGTTTTAGTGTGGCTTCAGGAGTGCTACACAGTGCATGTGCAAAACAGTACCTGAAAGCACAGATTCTTAGATGTAGTTAGTGCGTGCAACTCCTCTGAAGAATGAAGACCTTAATCTGAAAATTCGCCTGAGCAATAGTTATTCCTAGATCAAGATCCAAGTATATGGTTGTGTTTTCCTTACCTCTTTCCTACTTGCTGTTAAGGCTGATTGTCCCTATTGCTTTGCTCTACACTACAGGCACACCCTAAGCCTACCTTAGGGCTGCCTGAGTTTGAAACGGGTTACTTACCTGCTCAGTAAGGCCCTCTACATCTCTTAAACTCATTCCTTTGCAAATAGTCTCAAAAGTTAAAAAAGTTTCTGGCCTCATCAGCAGTCCTTCGTCATATTTTCACTGTGATAGGACTTATTACTGCTGTATAAGAGCGAAAGAAAGGAATTTTAACCTTCCTTTCACAGAGACAATAGGTGGAAATATGTGATAGTGATATATGTAGGAGAAATCAGGTAATTTGCTCAGAGGAGAATTCCCTGAATTTTGCTTTTAACATCTAGGAATGAATCAGGTATATAACAGAGCTGTACAAAACCTGAATTCAGTTTGGCTGCTTTACCGAGAGCATGACAGTTGGCTCAGTATCAGAAACGGGATCCCAGATTTGGAGGAGCACCTTGGACAAATTTGAGCCAGCGCTAGGCTGAGGCCCAGCCTGACACCCAAGCTCTGAGAAGAGAGGAAAGCTGGCTTTCAAAATGCCTCTGTGGAGATAGTTTTGTATTTGATGGAGAATTCCCAACCCACTGTTTCAGGGGAATACCTATCATCAGCCATCTTTATGTACTCTTCAGACTTGGGTGAACCTGTGATTTGGATGGTCAGTAGGTTTTGGGCCATGGTCTGTGTTTGAACCCAGAATTAAAAGTGTGGCATGAAAATTAGGCAGATGGGGAACAAAATATAATGCAATAAAGTTACAGCTAATTGATCAAACTGCTATCTGAAACCACAAAGGTGCATGCAGATATGCTTCACAGCCTGTGGCAGAAGTGGACTCAAACTGGCATGGCATTCAAGCACCTTGTGTTTCTTCTGCTGTGCTGAGGCCCCACCGGTATGTGCTGTTTTTGTTAGGGCTTTCTGTGGCAGTGCTGTGTCCCCACTTTGATTATACCATGCCATAGATACTGAAGCAGTCTTATAAATAATACATTATAATAAAGGCAGATGAAGGAAGGTACAGGATCACTATCATTGCATGTAATCAGGGTAAACCTATGGGGATTGTGTAGGAATCTATGAATACCAAATTTTAGAGGTGAAGGCAGATAGAGTACATTCCCCAAGAGATTATCCTAGCTCTGTTCTCTAATATCTATGGATATTGAGTGTCAGCAGAAACAAAATAAACTCGGATGTCACACATGAAAACACAGTTCGTTATGTTCAGTGTTAGAAAAACAATAGACTGAAGTCTGCCATTGATTATGTCAGACCTAGCTCATTAACCACACCAGCAGGGGAAAGGGGAACGAAGGGCCGGACAGTCCTAATTTTGCCTGTGGAAAACCTCTGTGAGAAGGCTGTGGGGGCTTATTGCCAGAAATTGTCCCAGCCTCCTCCCATTTCTTCCTTTGCTGAGAGTTTTCCCCATGCAGAGCAGGGCCTGGGAGACATCTGAGAGCACTGCAGGTCACCTGGGACCAGGGAGGTGCCCCAGCCCTGACAGACCCTCTTCACGTGACCTGAACCCAGGGACTGGTGTGTCCAGAGGTGCTCCAGGGGCGCAGCAGTCCCAAGAGACATCCTTATTCCTATCCGCTCCTGCCTCCAAAATCCCATGGAGCCAGTCTGAGGCGACTGGAAAGAAGTGGAGAGATGAGTTCGTGGGTGGAACTTATGTCTGTTTGTTTCTGAGGATTTATTTGGTCTGAGAGGCAAGAGGGGGAGGGGAGTAGAGGAGAGATGAGAGCCAGAGGTGAGTGGCTCAGCAGAAAGAGAAGTAGGTGAGGAGGCAGGAGGGTGCATGGGGTGAAGGGGAATGGGACAGCATGTCTGGGAAAGAAAAGACAGCTGGGAAAACAGAAATAAAAGTCAACTGGAAGAACCTTTGTGGAAAGATGAGGCAGAGAAAAAGCCAACCACAGCTGAGGAAATGTGTTCAGCACACCAAAATAATCCAGGTGTGGTGATGCTGAATTTCTAAGAACATTACCCGGTCGTTCAGCTTATCCTGAGCCCCTGGCTGGAGAATTGTTCAGGAGAAATGGACAGCTCCACTTCCAGCTTCCACTTCCTGCAAGTCCAGCTGTGTAAAAGATACACAGAGACCAGTTCTCAAGCTGAGTGGTGAACTGGAAACAAGATCAGCAGTTTCCAAAAGTGGTGTGGGTAACACTTTGACAATGGTGCCTGCACCACAGATTGTCTCATAAATTTCCACAGGACTGTGATGAACATGATGTTGTAGGAAGGCTTTATCATTTTTCTCTGAAGTACTTGCATCCAGTGGGACCAGGGAGGAGCTTTGGTGTCAAGAATCATGCTGTCTGCAGAGTTTAGATCTTTGTAATGCTTCAGGATGGCTTGGGAACAGCAGGAGGTCTCCTATTTTCTTTGACTTTAAAGAAAGAGTAATATATGGGTTTTAGCATATGTTGCCTCATTCCAATACTGCTTAAGAGTTGGTGAGACTGTGGTAGGTTGTTGGGTGCGGAGAGGGACCGTGCAGCATTGCTGTTCTTCCTGCATTTTCCCACATCACTGTGAGAACCTGCTGATTTAGAGTAATCTACAGAATAGTCCCTGTGACACAGATCAAAGGTGTCTTATGGTGAGGCTCATAATTTGATTTTTGCAGATTTGTTTTGTATTCCACTCTATAAAAGTAAGATGGTGTTTTGTCTGAATGAACTCAAGAATTAATGTTATGTCATCTGAAAGATTTGTTCTACCTGGCCCTCATCAAGTCTTTCTTTTAAATCAAGTAAAAGGTTACTTCTTGTGGAAGGTATTTACTGTGTCAGATTGCAACACATTCCCCTGTGTTGTGGCTGAAAAGGCTTCTTAGTATTTAAAAATGACACCTTAGTATAAAAACTGAATTTTGTTGCTATATTCTCAACTGGCTAAATAAAAATAAATAAATAATAATTTTAAAAAGACCTGTGGGCTGACAGTGAAAAGTGGGATGCCATCTTCAGATTTCCAGCAGTTACTATTGTTGAACTCCACTCTTCAATGTGTTGCAAGAGTTGTAACACAAGGCCAACAAGAGCAAAGCATCCACCCATATCTATGAGAAATACTATCTAAAAGACACCGGTCTGGTCTCCTTTATACATAGGCATTCCATTTCATTCATAAACCTAACAAACTTCCCATGGATTTGTAGGGATGAGAAAGTGTTTTGAGTGAAATTCTGACAGCACTGGTGCCAATGGAAGTATTGTAGTTGATTTCAATTGAGCAAGGATTTCATTTCTTGTGTCCTTAGGAGCTGCTTCTCAACATGCCTGAAGTAGCTTCCTGAACGGACTCCTTCCAGGGGCACCCTTCCACAGAGCAGCCTGAAAGACAGACAGTCTTCTCCTGCCAGGTTTTCTTTGTGAAGAAGCTGTTAAAGAATAGCTGGATTAATATGTGATATAATTACAGTCCAACTTGTTGCTTGTGTCAGAAAATTGTGACAAAAGCAAGCATCACTAATTAATAGCAGTTGAAATTAATAAAAAACAAATTCGTAAACATGTCTGTGAGAAGTTTCTGTAAAGCTTGTAGGCTGCTTTCTTGATAAATTGCTCATGCAAATAATTCACATAAGCCTGTTAATCGGTTAAATTGTATGTAATGAAGTCACTGACAGACTGAACTCTGTCCATCTGTTAAGAGGATTCCATATCCCTATAGAAGAAGTGACAATGCAATTGAACCACCCTATTAGACAATGCCTACCCTTAAAAATCAGCAGCAAGGTGTTTAATCAGTGGCAAAACAGATGTCCATTTGATTATAAATATGAATGCTCTATTTCCATATATATGTATGTCTGAAGAAAATGGGTTACAGTGAGGAGGGATCTAATGAGAAGGAACTTTATTCACATATTGTAAATATTTTGATATGCCTATAAAATAGTACTAAATTTGAAGCCTGCATTTCTCTTTCCCATTGCTCTGAGAAAAAGGAAAGCAGGTCCAGGAAATATTGAACATTTAAAGAAGATTTGAGAAACCAGCAGCTGCTAATGTTAGAAATGCTTCTGTACCCTTAACTCTGCCTCGACCTTAGTTACCACCTTTGCTCCAACCAGATGCCATAAAGACCACCACTGTGATCTGTCTGGATGATCTAAGTAACATTTTTATTGAAGATTTAGCTAAGTGTACATACCAAAATAATATTTTGGTATGTGTCTTACATGGTAATTGCACGCAAACAGAGTAAACATGGAGTATTAGTGAGGATTCTGTGTGTGAGCTTCATCTGAGTGAAAGTGCTCCCTGACATTTTCCCAGTCCCTCATTTCAAACCTTGCAAAAGCTCCCATCCCCATCCACTTTTTGGCTTCCCTGCCACCTTCCCTGCCCTGAACTCCGTGTCTGTTGAGGGTTATTCTAACATTTCTCTTTCAGGAAATTATAATGATATGTTTATGCTTTCTAAGACACAAGTTACACATGCGAAAGCATAGTAATGTGTTTTGAAATGGAAATTAAAAAAAATGCTAAATACAGAAAACATATATATTATTCTCTAAATACAGTTTCTCTCCTGATTTAATTCTGTGTGAAAGATGATATTTAGTACTAAGAATTGGTTTGTATTGCACCTGTAATGGACTCTGATTAAGAGACTAGACCCACTTCCTGAAAATTTGTCCCAGCTACTGTTTAGTGTTCCCTAACTCTCAGCCTGGCGTACACCAAGGTACATGAATACATCTTTTCTTAGCCTCCAGTGAAATTACATATTAAGTGAAAACATGGAACCAAGGTGTTGTGGTTTTAACCCCAGTCAAAAACTAAGCACCGCCCAGTTACTTGGTCACTCCCCACCCCACATCCAGCAGGACGAGGGGGAGAGAATTGGAAGGGTTTAAGTGAGAAAACTCATGGGTTGAGACAAGAACAGTATAATAATTGACAAATAATAAGAATAATGGATTGTAATGAAAAGAAAATTAACAGAGAGAGAGAAATAAAACCGAAGAAAGACAAGTGATGCAAATGAAAACAATTGCTCACCACCAATTGACCGATGCCCAGCCAGCCCCTGAGCAATGGCCATTCGGACAACCCTTCCCCTAGTTTATTGCTGAGCGTGACATCGTATGGTATGGAATGTCCCTTTGGTCAGTTGAGGTCAGCTGTCCCGGCTGTGTCTCCTCCCATCTTTTTGTGCACCATCAGCCTGCTCAGTGGTGGGGTTGTTTGAGAAACAGACCTTGACCTTGACTCTGTGAGCACTGCTCAGCAATAACGAAAACATCCCTGTATTATCAACCCTGTTTTCAAAAGCACGAACCCAAAATGTAGACCCATATCAGTTACTATGAAGAAAATTAGCCAAAACAAGCACAAAAAGAAAAATAGTGTTCAGTTACCATTAAAATGTAGTGTACTTCCGTAAGTATTTCATAACAGTGTCAGGCTGAGGCTACAGAAGTGCAGAGACAAATTTTCGAATATGAATGCCCATATTTGTTCTTTTGTCTCTTAAACAGAAAATGTATAATTAACCTCAAGGTTGGAGGCTTATTATTACTTGATATTCCTTTTTTCATTGCTCTTCAGTAAAATATATATAAAGACACATGTCTGTATTTGTATAAACATGTTGTGTCCATGTGTTTAAAGCGCATTAGGCATAGGGTTGGGGTTTACAACAGGCTTAAGTGACTCAAAAGTCTCTCTCCCTCTTACAGCTTTCTGGAAGAACTGTGAGATACAAGTAATTTAGGTGCTCTGGAAGCTTTGCCCTTCAGTCCGTTTTTAGACTCAAGCACTAGGAAGTGCGAGGTGGTGCTTGGTAGTATGAGCTCACCCCAAAGATGTGCTTTGAAAAGCTGCCTCCTGAAGCAAAAGGAGGTTGCCTTGACTTCTCTTTGGACTTAGTCTATGTCACCGGTGTTGCATCCCTTCCTCTTTTTCAGGGTCCAGAAGCTGGATCTGTATATATGCAAACACAACCATCTCGTAATATTTTGTGTTCTGTGCTGGATATGAAGAGATATGGCAGGGAACATAGAAATGTAGAATGACTGCTCTGGAAATAGTAGCCTTCTTTTTCTGTGAGGCTGCATTAAACACACTCTTTCCAAACAATTTCCTACTATTACTTGTGTTCTTATGTTGTATGGTTTTTGTGGGTTTTTTAGCATGCTGAGGTCTCTTGGGACTAACCCAAAAGAAATCAGCTTTCACGCCAATTAAATTTTTTGCGTGACATTGAAACTGATTTTTTTCAATAGGAATTTTATCAAGTGAGTTCCTGAGATCACAGCAGAGTTCCTGGAGGGAGAGGAGACAGGCACTGCACTCTCACCAATCTCTTGAAAATGACACCATTGTAGGAAACCCACAGTCATGTTCTGTCTCCTAGTCATCACACAGCTCAAAACAGTCGTTGGTTACTCTCTGGCTGTAGTGTCTTGGTTTGGGAGTTAGTTTGGTTTTGGATGTATGATTTTGAAGATTTTACTTTAGGTGGGAAAGAAAACAGAGCTTGTGGAGATCTAGGTGTGGAACCACTCTCTTTTCGTGGGTGTGACAGCCCCGCCGTGGTCTGCAGGCCATTAACAGTTTGAACTTGGCCAGGGCAGCTGACCCAGGCTGGCTCACTCGTGTATCCCATGCCATAAATGTCATGCTCATTATTTACAATGGGGGGATGTTTGCTGAGGGGAGGGAGGCTTCCTGCTTTGGCTGTTCCGAACCCTGCTCCTCTTTATTCTCCTGAGGACTCCTTTCCTTTTTATTGTGACCACTGTACATTTGCTGGGCTGAGTATAATTTTGTATACTCTATCTTGGCATTTGGTATTAGTTTGGCTGTTTCATTAAATCCATTTTCATTTCAATCCATGGGTCTTCTTTTCCTGATCCCCCTTCTTGGCTGGGAAGGAGTCATTGGGTGATAGAATAACTGCTATAGTTTAGCCTTTTGATATGAGCTCAACGTGGGCAATTGTATACGTAAATTAGTGAATAAATATTATTCACTATATTTTCTTAATATACATTATTAATGTAATTAATTAATATACAGATATTTTATATTAATATTAATATAATCAATATTAACTTATTGCTATTAACATTAATTAATAGATAGATATTTTATTCAGAAAGGAAAAATGTGACTTCTGTTTTTAATAGGAAAACAGCCCTGTGTCTAGAATGTATAAAACATATTATCACTGACAAATACAAATACACTTGATCTCTCATCTTTTCTTTATCCTGTGATAAATGCACAGGACCACAGGCATTGCAAGACAACTCGGTTTTCCTCTTCTTGAGGATCTTCAGTGGCACAAATATAAAAAGGGATCCAAGAGTGATAAAGTTAGAAATAAGGATATAGAATTCTGGATTTAGTCTGTGCGTTCACTCACTCAGGTATAAATTTAGTAAATACTTTTGTTTGTTGCCTTGATTTTTGTTCCTTCTTAAAGAAAAAAACCCCGAAAACCAACAAAACCACAAAACCAAACGAACACCAAAACAACCCCCCATACAATAGTATTCTTTCTGCAGAATCACTGTTTACTTGTTTAGCTCTATTCTAAATCTGCTCTTTGTCATATTGTAACATTTCAATGCTGTGTGGTAGCTTCATCTGGAGCTGAATGATTAATTTGCTTTTAACTCAGAAGACCCGAATGTCTCAGCCTGAGCTCAAAGGTGCACACTCTGCTAATCACTGCAAAAAGATCTATGATTTCACCAGGAAATATCAGGTTCAAAACGCTTGCAACTCACTTTGTTGTATTTCACCTGGAGTCATTTTAAACAGACATTTCTAGTGACTTTTTGGGCAAATATTACTCCTTGTTCACAGACAACCATGAATTCAGCTGAAAAGTGTCTCCACCTACCTTATAAATTGTTCAGGAAAACCCAAAGAAACAACCCCACAAAAAATGACAACACAAATTCCTCCCTTGTGATTTGCCATACCTTCCCCTTTCCTTTCCTCTGAAAAAATACGCTTTGTTATACTTCCTGGATGAAAGCCAAAGGAACTCTTCACTATCCCTCTTTACCCATGAGATGCAAAGTGTTCATGGTGAAGACTCTCAGATTTACAATCATTTAACACAACTGAAATGGGACAATTTACTCATCTTCTCCGCAAGGTAATGTTGTTGTACTATACCACCATAACACCACACTTTTGACACTCAGAAAGATACCATTCAACCAGTGATTTTCAACCTTTAGTTTACCTCCTAAAAAAATTTCTAGTGAAATTGCAGACTTCTCTATAGTAAATTTCAGCTCACAAACTTGGGCTCCTTTTTATTCACTGTTTCTTAGAAGTAGCTTACGAACCTTCTGGGGCTGAAGAAAATGGTTTACACATTAAAATCATGGTTGTAAACCAAACATTGGACTTCAGATCTTAAAGACTATATGCAAAGTATTTTCTATCTTACTTTCTGACTGAGATGTTATTTTCATTTCAGCTTGAGCTTCCAGTTATTTTCTTTTCAACTGAAATGATTAACATTCTCTTTACCTCTTTTTTAGACACACCATTGTGTCTAACTGCTTGCCTGGAATGCCCTGCACCTCATAAATCTTTTTTGGATCCTTTTCAAACGGAACACATATGAGGAAGCAAAATACTAGTCTACAGGTGTCACTCCTTTGCTGTCTTATTTGACAGGGTGCAGTGAAGTGTCAAACACTTTCAAACTGAGCCCTGTCATGGTGACTTAAGTGAGTGCAATGGAGAAATGTTAGTTGTGAGGTTTCTCCCTCAGTCCTGGAGGAGAGGGGCCTTTTACATACATCCCACAAGAGAATCTCTGAATTTACCAGGCACTCCAGCAGTGCCATACCACACATGCAGTGCCCAATAAAGGGTGTGGAAAGGTGGTGAAATGTAGAAGACAGTAGGAAACAGTGGCTCAGCTTGAGACTGCAGTGAAAAAGTTGACAAGCAGACACGTGCTTATTCCTGTTGTTGTGGGTTAGCACCACGCAGCTGCACTCTCACTCCAGAAAGGAGAAAATACAACAAAAAGGCTAAGGTTTAGAAAAAGGACAGGGAGGGCTCCCTCACCCGTTATGGCCACGGGCAAAAGACAGACTCAGCTTGGGGAAACAAAATCAATTTAATTTGAACACCAAAACCATTACCAATTCACCAATCGAACCAGAGCAGGATGGTGAGAAAAACAACAGGATCTTGCACACATCTTCCCCCCAGCCCCTCCTTCTTTCCAAGGCCAGCTTTGCTACCTCTTCCCTGCCATGCGGTGCAGGATGTGGCAGAGGATGGGGGTTGCAGTTAGTCCCAGTCCACTCAACGTTGTTTCTGTTTCTCCTTCCTCTTCAAGAGAAACTCTTTGCACAGTCCTCCCCTGTGGCAAAGTGGCATCCCTCCCACGGGAGACAGTTCTCCATGAACTCCTCCAACTAGCATGGGAATCTCCCAGGGGTAGCAGTTCTCCCAGCTATGAACCGCCCCAGTGCAGGTCTCCCTCAGAATCTCAGCCTTTTTCACTTTGCCCACTGGTGATTTCTGAGGACCGCAAGGCCTCTGCTCCAGCATGGGCTTCTCCATGGGCTGCATATAGCCTACCATCTTGCCACGGGACAAAGGGAAATGCCTGCTTTGGAGTGTCTTCCCACGTTCTTCCTCACTCAACTGGGTGTCCACACGGGTTGTCTCTGTCTCTCTGTCCTACCCTCCTCCTAAACAAAAGAGACCTCCCAAAACAAAAAGGCATTTGCGAAGTGGCTTTCCCCTTTCAAATATGATTATCACTGATTGGCTCAGCCTTGCTGAGAGGCGGGGCCAACTTAGAGTCGGGGGAGCTTTCACCAAGCTTCTCACTAGGGCCACATCACAGACCCTCCCTTGCTACCAAAACCCTGCCCGACACAAACCCAGAGCACCTAGTGGTAAAAAAAAGTATAACACCGTAAGTGTGTAGAAATCAGGGTGTTGCTACATCCAAGAAACTGTAAAATGGAACATTCAGATGAAATATATAGCTACAAAATTAAGTCAGGGCAGGGCATTGAAAGGTCAAGGATCTTATCTGAAGGGCCGATTCAGCAGAAAGCGTGTTGTGTAGGCTGGAAGTTATAAGGAAGTTCATTTAGGCCAAGACACGTAAGGGAGTCACACTTGGCACACCTGCTTAGCTGAAGGATTCCCACAAGGAGTCCAGGGGACATAAGGTTCAAATTCCTCACTGGACTTGTGATGCGTAAACTTTGTGTCAGTCTAGCACCTCATCAGAAAAGCAGAAACAATTGCAAAAACCCCTTAAACCTGATAACGATTCCACTGCTTATGAATACATGTAGCGTATTAAATTTTCATTGGGGAGCTGGCATTTTTTCGTTTTGGTGCATCTCATTGTTTTCCAATGAATAACACAATGATTTGCCTAACTGATGAAACAGTGGAGCTTTGCCAGAAGGTTCAATGAGTTTATCTATTTTCATTTGGGAAAACTGCTGTCAGTTCATATTGCAGCTCTCCAGCTTGCAAATGCATCATTCATCATGGGTGAGATCCTGGTATGGCTTTCCCTGTGCGTCAGTTCAGAGCTGTTCATTTGACTGTGGTGAAGTCACTGTGACACTGCTGTACTGGAAGGAAATTCAGACTCTATCCTCAACAATTTGCACAGATTTTTGTTGCCCATCTCTGCATGAACAAAAGCCTGACCTTTAGTTTTCCTTTTTTTTTTTTTTTTTTAAATAGACTAAAAGACTGAAAAGATGTTATTGCCACAAGAGTGATAATTTAATACTTTTTTCGTTGAGTGAATGCACTTTAGATATCATGTAGAAAAAAAGTCCTAACCAGTTCCCACTCCTTCACTGTATTTGTGGAAAGTCTAAGGTACTCCTTTTAGCAGTGAACTCTTTACGTGTCTAATCCTTCATATAGCCAGCAGAGTTTTCGGCTGATACTTTTGAAATTAAAGATCTAAATAATTTTTTTGGATGTTAGTCAATTACTTAAAGATAGGAAATAATTCTGAACATCCTTCTTTCCTAAGCCACAAAATTGCTGTATTTACACTAATTTTTTTTCCACAACTTTTTGAACAGGAATCAGTTCCCAGCCATCCTCAGAAGCAGCACACCAACACCAATGGTCTTAATCAAGTACAGTAAATTCTATGGTTGCCTTCTTTTATGGGGTAAAATGGAAACATGAACAGTGAAGAAGACAAAAAAAAAAAAAAAGTGCTTTTTCTTTAGGAAAATAACAAAAGTATTAGAAGTTGATGCCTCTTTAAAATCCATCCAGGATAAATAAGGAAGGTCTGACAACTTCTGGAAAAATTCTGGGCACAATCAAAGAAATATGACTGATACCAAAGACTGGAGATAAAAACTGTTGGCTGATGTTCAATCACCATACTTTACTGGATTAATTAAATAGGTTCAAGATAGTCTGGCATGGTCCAAGGCTGATTAATACAGGAAACATCAGCAAGAACTTAATTCTACAGAACTATGGTATCTCCTAGAGCTTCCTATTATGAAACATAAAGAGTGATGTGCTTTCAGTAGAAGCACATCTGCTTTCCTGTTTGCCCTGAAGATGACTTGCATTGAGGGGTATAACATCCTACTTGACCTCACTGACATTCAAATGCACTGACCATAGCCAGGATCCATTCATAAATACTTCCCAGGCAAGTCTGAGATGAGGACATTTAAAGAGGATTACATCTTTGTTAGTGTTGCTTTAAAGACAAATAAGAGCTGGCCTTTGCCAGTTACCTCAAACAGGTGAAAACTTACTTAATTTTTTTCCAGACATCTTACTGTGGCTATTTTAAGAACTGATTTTTCTGGGTAAATGGATCTTCAGTTCCACCAAGTCCAGACCAGAAATTCAATTCTCTCCACAGATGAAGAAATAGAAGTTATTACCTTGTCTCCAAGACAGCAAAGAAGGCGCATACCCACAAGTTCCTGAGAAGAGACAGGAGAGAGGAAGTTCACAGAGCTCTAGGATCGTGGTGGAAAACTTTTCATTAAGCTTGAAGGTTGTAGACAGTCCTTTGAATGATTGTACTGTGAAGGCTTGAAAATGGGTGTAGTGTGTTTCACAGGGATTTGGTGTTCTAGGGGACCTATTTACAGCCAATTTTTTTTTTCCATTAATTAGTCAGTGACTTAACCCTAGATCTTTGTGTCACAAGTCCAACTTGCACTGATCTCAAGCTTCTCAGATTCATGCTTGACAGTCATACCTCAAGGCAAGTGAGCTGTTTCAGAGAAGCATCCAAACCTTTGAATACTTCTCTGCATGAGAACTTAACTCTAAGCCTTTTGAAGTTCACTCAGCACTACTACAATATCTAACCCATTCATGAATATTCATCCAAGGTAGCAGTAATTGTGATGCTATTGTGTCACTTCAAAATAATTAAAGGCTCTTCAGCAACACCTGTGAAACCTGCCTGACTTTTAAATTAAGCATAGCTATCTTTTTTTTATGTTTATATTTTATTATATCACAAATACCACCCTGGGAACATGGTCAAACAGATGATTTTGAGAGTTGCACTCTAAAGAAATGAGGAAAGCATAAAAACATTCTGCAGGGAAAAATAAATTAGAAAGATAGGTTTCATTAGAAAGCACATAAGCTTTTGTGATCCATCTGTTGGCAGTATCTCTCCTTACTAAATAGACCTGGATGATCAGAGCATTGGAATATGCAAGTGTTAAAATGTGTACTGGAGCAAAACAAAACAAAAAAGGAAAATTTAAAGTAGAAGAACCTCTGGGAGGTAAAAGTTAAGCAGAAATTGTAGTTTCAAGTTCTTTACAATTGCCCCGGTGAGAAAATAGGATCAACCCTGTGAAAAACAGGTGGCTTGTTTTCAACCCATAGATATCCTGAAAATAGACAAAAAAGTCTGGTAACTCTGCTGAAGGACATGAGACATATTAATGCAGGCCCCATCCATCTACACTGCCATGGGCTCCTTCCACATCTTTCCTTGCCCACACCTGGGACAAAATCCTTCAAGAGGATCCTTTACTGACAGCTGCTTTGCCAAAGGGGCTCTGTGTTGCTTTTCTCTGACCCTTGAGTACTTTTGGTGAAACGGTCCCTTTAATGAAGCTTATCCTCTTTTTCCAAGCAGCAGGCTCCCTCCCTTCAGAAGTAGCAATTCAAATTCTCCACACTGAGTGGGTCAATGGCCATCTTTGGGCTGGGCTTCTTCCTTGTCTGGACATTTGTATCTCTAGGAGGAGAAAATGAGGTTTCAGTTCCCTTTTTACTGTTTTCAGAATAATTTCTTTCTGGATGCCACAAGCTGCTTTCTGATGACCAGCAGCATTACCGCTTCTATAGATCTGAAATTGCTCCACAATATTCTCCATCCTTGTTACCAGCCAGCTTCTTTCTCTTGGTTTTAAGCCACCATGGAGGCTGTTTCTAACTTGGTTAGCTAGAGCTATGGGACATAATGAGCCCGTTTAGCATTCTTTCCAAGTTTC
This sequence comes from Bucorvus abyssinicus, assembly GCA_009769605.1. Classification (NCBI taxonomy): domain Eukaryota; kingdom Metazoa; phylum Chordata; class Aves; order Bucerotiformes; family Bucorvidae; genus Bucorvus; species Bucorvus abyssinicus. Next base: position 35,249,171 of record CM020031.1, read on the forward strand.
TACCCCCTGCGGCTTTACTCTCTGTTAGTCTTACTTCCTCTGTAGGCCATAAATCTGAAATTTCATGATTGCTTGCAAAGAACTGCATAGATTCAAGGCAAGAGAAGCACATTCTTCAGGACTAATGTCAAAGTTAGCTGTACAAAAAACTCCTCATCCAGCGATGGTAAGGTTATTGTCTGTAAGACCTGAAAATCTACTGGATCCCTTCAATTTACAATATACGAAATAGTGCTTTGGAAAGCTGACTGCAACGACGCTAGAGAAAAATAGGGTGATACCTACTGTAATTTCTGAGGAATATTTGCATGGAGGTAAACATCACCAGGAATACAGAAAACTCCTCTGTTAAGGCATTTTAGATGCCTTTTCACTGGGCAATGGGGAGAAGCAGACTCAAGAAAACCAATTTTTTTTTAAACTACTGAAAATGGGTGGAAGGCTATTAGGCTGGATTTTTACATGCTTTGCAGGAGTCCAGATGCCAAGTCTATCTGGATGTTTTAGAACTTTAATTAACCTTAAATAAAATAAGCTTTAAACTCTGAAAGCACTTTTCTTCAACATCCTTATGTTAGACTCAGTATAGAGTCTTAAAAAAAAAAAAAATAGGGTTTTCAGATCTCCTAAGATAGAGAGGCAGAGCATTAACTTTAGAGAGGGTAAAGTCTGTCGTCCTTCCTATCCCCAGGAATTTCTGTTAGCCTGTCCCTGTGTCTCTGTTTTAGCAACACAGAGGCAATGGCCACACAGATGCCCTCGTTGCAGAGGAATCTATTCTCCTAGGGGTCTGCAGAGAGGAACAGGGAAGGAGTCTTCTTTCTTCTGCCTTGCAGAATACACACACACTTACCTGTCCCAGACTATCTTCAGGCTACTTGTTCTGCTCGTGGGTAACAAACAATTTGTTGTGGACTTGTCTCGAGCCAAAAAAATAAAAAGAAAAATCCACACTGGACATTATGCTGGGATGAAGGAACGTGTATAATAGCCATTCTTATATTCCTGATTAGAACCACTAGGATAATGCATTCTATCCCTTTCTTGCAATCTTCTCTGAAATGGACATCATGAAGGTAACTTCATTAACATTGCACACTTCAGTAATATTTCAGGTAATGCCATCTGAGAATAAAGCAAAAATGCACTTCTGATCTACTTCAGTGAGATCTCTCTAACATGTTTGACATGCAAGACATAGATTAATCTTTTAGGTGATTAAATAACTGGATTCTTTTTCCCCTTTGATGTCTAGTAGCTTCGTGCTCCCGTTTTGAGTACTAGATGCATAATATATAACTTCTTTACTTAGTTCAGTGGCAAGCTCTGAATTGCTTCCCAGTCTTCAATCAAATATGAGTCATGGACCAAGTCTGCCCTAGACATGCTGTAGAGCTTGAATTATATAGCCCAGCTTATCGCCAATGGGAACATCTCTGTTGACCTCAATAAAAACTTTCTGGAATTTTTTTCCTTCCGCCTCCACAAACAAACATTAATTTTTCTTGAAGTTTTATATCTCTGACAAGCCTACATTAAACTTTTCAGTCTTGTATAGCTTTGACAATATACTCAAGAATAGCAACTACTTCCAAAGCACAAGTGGTGTTTTCAGCTGTAATAGGTGCAATATTAACATGATAACAGTTTTATTGCAGCAGTCATGCATGTAACGGGTCTGGATGTTGAAGAATTTTTTCTTTGGGTGTTCTTTTTTCATCTGAAACAGCAAGCAGATATTAAAAGCAATAGAGAAGATTTGTTTCAATTGTTATTTTGCATTTCAAATGGGGCGACTGAGGAGACCAATCCTGAATGTTGCTTATTTAATGATGCGTGTTATAGAAACAGCAAATAAGAGTTATTCTTACATACAGACCTGAACATGTGTACCTTACTGCAATGCAATCTGGCAGGATTCAAACAGCTGCAGCTCATGACAATGCACCAGTACATCACATGGTTAGTCCGGTGACATACCTTTTTCAAGATTTTGTCCCTTTCCAGCGTAGAATGACATTTATTTTTGATTTGGTCTTCATCATGAAAACTGGCAAAACAGACCTGCTGATTTGTCTAATCACTTCATTTTGTACATTTATTACACATGAATGAATAAATTTTAACACCCCTGACTACATTGTTTATACTCTTTAATTGAATGTTGGATTAATTCTCATCTGTTCCTTGAAGGTACAGGCATAGTGCAGTTGTTCTGGGCTTTCAAGAGAGGCCTGAGAATTATGGTTTTCATTTGTCACTAAGTGCATCAAGGAAGTTCTCTCTTGTAGCAGGGTGCCAAAGCACCTGGCTCTTGCATTGATCATTGCGGATGGCTTTTGCTATTAATAATCTTCAAAAACACTGTAGATGGCTTTGCTTTTAATAACTGCTAAAGAAATTGCTTGTATTAAGAGCTGCAGATGGCTTTGCTAATAATAACCTTTAAAGATATGTGTTGGAAACAAAGCAAAGGCTTGTAGGGTAGATGTATAAGACAGAGAAGTGACAGCCCTATGAGAACATCGAGATAAGGAAGCAGAAACAGAATGACTGTGGAATGATTGGATGTTAACGGAGCAGAACACTGCTCAGGGTGTGTGATAGTGACCGAATGCAGTCACTGTGCGCCTGGCTGAGCATGCCTGAGGAAAGAGCCAAGTACAGTAAACAAGAAGATGAAGAGAGTCTCGGGCCTCTTTCCAAAGGGATAAAGAATTCTAATGTTAGCCTGTAGAGTTAGGAAAACTGGTGTAAAGAGGGAGCTGGCAAAAAATAGGGTGCTATGGTGCTATGATGTTGTAGTGCTGGTGCTGCGTGAGCTTTGAGTTTTTTTGAACTTAAGCGAGCTTGAGTTTTCGGACTTGAGCGAGCTTGAACTTTCTTGCTGGAAAAGTAGAAAATAAAGAGAGCTTTTGCCTTCTGATGAGAGTCAGGAGATCTCGCAAGCTGTCTGAGCGTGATTTAAGACTTCTTGTCTTCTATCGTTGCAGCCTCAACTCTGCTACCTATGTCAAGACTTATTGTCTTCCCCAAGACTTATCATCTTCCCTCATCACAGCCTCGACTGGTAGAGCATCATATATCAAGACTTCTTGTCTCCAGAACACTCTCTAATTATAAGATATTTGCTTGGAGTCAGGTCTATGCCATACCAATGTTACCATGGCACACCTACTGCTGGTCTAAACATGAATGTTTAATTTATAAGCATTACCTTCTCTGAGGTCAGTATGGGTTAGCTGTGCATTATGCAGAGCTAAATGTATTTCTTTTGCAGTTTTTCAGTGTGCTAAAGCAAAGTCTGAATGTTTCAAATTGCTAGGAGATAAAACAAGTAAATCCAAAGAAGTGAGCAGGCCTGTTTCTTCTGCAAAATACACCTGCTGTATCTCAGTCCAAATCCGGAGCTTTAAATAGACCAAATTTATAGCTTAGGTATAAACTGAGAGTGTGTTCCTATCAAATAAAGTCATATTATATTTTCTTTCCTGCAGAAAAATAGCTTTTCCAGCAAAATAAAATTGTTGGGTTAAAGAAAAATCCATTTAATAATGTACTGCAATCTATAATATTTAAGCTAACGTCTGATGCAAATAAAAGTCATAAAACTATATAATGGGGTAGTAACAGAAAAAACACACCTGTGAAACACAAGTACAGTTTTTCTCCATGTCTACATTCAGCCTGTACCTGGGGCTAAACTAGAGCAGTTGCTCTGTCACCCAATGACTCCTCCCCAGCCAAGAAGGAGGATCAGGAAAAGGAGAGGTGTTGAAATGAAAACAGATTTAAAGGAACAGCCAAACTAATACCAAATGCCAATATAAACTATTCTTAGCCCAGCAAACATACAGTGGCCACAGCATATGCTCAGGAGAAGGAAGAGGAGCAGGATCAGGAGAAGGAAGAACAGGAGCCCAAGCAGAAGACTCCCCTCTCCTCCACAAGCTTCCCTCTTTATAACGACCCCGACATTTATGGTCTGGGATAGAGCTGTGAGCCAGCTCAGGTCAGCTGCCCTGGCTCACTCCAAACTGCCAATGGCCTGCAGGCCATGGCAGGTATGTGATTCTGTCCCAGCAAAACCAGGACACTCCAGGTGAGGGTAAAAAATACTGCTTGGTTTAGAAAATTCTGACGTATCAGTTCTATCTCAAAGTGCTACTGTGAAATGTAGCTTTTCCAGTGTTTTAACAATTTGATCAAATGCACGATATTACTTCTTTAAGCTTCGAGTTTGCAAGTTGTATTCATACCACTTGCTTTTAACAACGTCACTAGATTCTCTTTGAAGTTGTGTTCACACTTGCACACTGTATTTTGATATCACTGTCTTGAGTGGTTTGGGAGTTGAATGGGAGCCGAAGGGGTAAGTCAGGAAGAGTCCTCAATGACAGTTCTTCCGATACTAAAGTCAATTAATGTGAGACTAGTGAGGCTATTATTTTACAATATTTCTTGTTGTCCAGTCATTCTCCATCCTCTGAATCCTTTACAAAAATGGCAGTTGGTGAGGTTAAGATTCAAGCACATCCCATTAACAGGCTGCATAATAATGAGCTTTTATGACATCACTACAGAGAGTCACAGAGCATCGCTAAAATAACTAAAGAAAAGGATCATTGTTTTGGTTTGGGCTGTTTAATTTATTTATTTTTCTATTTCCTCTCCCTTTCATTTTGGTAGAAATTCTAATATCTTGTTTCATCTGCACCTAGATTTGTTTACTCTTAGCCTTCACCTGTCATTACATTAAGCATGGAAATGTAAAAGGAGTGACAGATTAATTGGATAGTGACATTTGTGTAGTAGCAGCAGGCAAGTAGAGGCTTCTATATTGTTGTTTATGTTCATCCAGGATATTTTCCCTTTGATGAAAAAAGAATATTTCCATCTAAGTCAGTCACGTGGAATTGCCTTTTACTTTACAACCTCATATCCATGCATATTTTCATCCGTTTTGCACCAATGGTGTTGAAATCCCATAGTCTGTGATGTCGTTTAATAATTTTATCTTTAGTTTAACAACATTCCAAGCTGAAATCCATTCTGTGGTAGAAATACCTTCAATTCTTTCGTCAATTCTAGTCAGTCAGTCAACGAAATAAATTTAAATGCAAAATATCTGTGAACAAGAACTGAACAAAAGCTGACTGAGGAATTTAAGTATGTGTCCTGTGGTATGTAGAAAAGTACTTTTGCTTTCTCTGCATAAAGAGTAGAGATTTAAGTATACAGTGAATAGGCTGTAAGGAGGAAATTCTCCGTGATGGGAGATTCATGTATTTGTAATATAATGCAGGGAATAAACTACCTTCCTGCAGAGAATAGTTTTCTCTGCATTTTTTCCTAATAACAGAACAATACAGTGTGCCACCAGGCATTCCTTTTATTATCATCAGCAACTGCATACGTGACCTGGGTAGGACATCATCACAGTTATTCTAGCAGAACAATATCTTTCTTAGAAACACATCCCTTCCATGATATGCAGTCTCAAAAGAGATGAAGAAAATTGATTTGGCACATTAGTGTTTTGAAGTATTTGATTTCAAATGTATAGATGAGTTAGTCTAACATTTCCAGAAATAAGATTAACAAAATATTGTCATTGTGTTTCTAAACACAAAACAGCTGATAAGTAAAATGAAATGAAAAACTTTCAATAGTCAATTAGGTTTTTTTAAAAGTGATTTCATGGTGTTCTTTTTTTTTCCCTACAAAAATTTTAGTTAATATCTATCTGTCTTACTGGGAAAACTTTATATAATGGTTCCCAAAAGAGACTACAGACTTATTTCAAGAACTCCATTAAAAGTAGGTGAAGGAATATCTTTAAAACTCCATCTAGTCAAGTGGCTTTCAGATGGATTATTGTAAATTTTTGGTAGTAGTAGTAAATTTATTTTTCTAGTTTGTATTTGTCCTCATAAGCTGCATCTGTGTCAGAGTTCTTATTTCTGTATCTTCAACCAGAGCAATATTGCAGCATTCTGGCAGCACTAATATTACCTAGTCAATATTACCTAGTAATTTGTTTGTAGTGTGGCAAATATTCTTTCAAATTCTAAAGAGGGGCAAACAAGTGAACCAAGAGTAGGAATTATACTGGCATCAATAATAGATGAAGGATCCATCAGTCTGATGGAATTATAACAAGTCGCAGGTTGTTATGCACGGGTGCATTAAAAGCAATAAAAAAGTATCTTTCTAAGTTGTATACAAAAGCATTTTCTGGACATGGCTGATCAATATGTAAATGTGGCAGGTAATGCAAGTTTCAGGGATGTAGGCCCTCTGATGGTGCAAAAAAGGCAGGTGTGGCGGAACAACGCTCTCTTTCCTATAGCAACATGCATCTTCTACAGGCATTTGTTACAATTCAGAATACTTAAGAAAACAAATTTTTTTATTTGATAGCTTTCTCTACCATTTGCATACTACTTTCATACATACAAAAGGATTTTTATTCAGCTGAAAAAAACAAAATCTTAGAACGAATGAAAATATTCTTCATTTTTAGAGCAATATTTTAGCTTTTCAAGCTCTTTGAAAACACATTTAAACAAAACATGAAGAATGGTTGCTGGTTTTCATAATCTTTAAAAAGAAAATTTTTATGTATGTTGAAACATTTTGGTTTTTTCTACAGAATCTTCTTTCAGCTTGCTGTTTTCTTTTGAAGAAACTTTCCAATCAGCCATATTTATCAATATTAAAAATTATTAAATGATACACATCTGAATTTTCTCCATTGACTATTATATCCATCTTCTCCTTATAGAAAGAAAGTCATTCCTGCTCTGCACTTCACATATTTACATATACCTCCTGGTATCATTTCAATTTTCTGGTCCCATTAGATCTTTTAAGTAATCCAGTTTTCTTTCTTCAAACCAAGAAGAAGCCTAAAACTTTTTCTTTATATACAAATAATAATTTCATATATTCATGAATATAATAAAAATATATACACCTGCTCAAATGAAGTATTTTGAATATTTTAAAAACACTAATTTCAGTGTTATTTCAAAACAATTCTGTGAAAATCAAATTTCAGAATAAAAAGTTATCCTCAACAAAAAGAACATTTGGAGATTCTTTAGCAATACAAAAATCCTGATAAATTAATTGCATATTAGTACCATTGAAATGAAATATTTCTTAAGAAAATTGTGACAATACAATATTTTCAAGAAAAGAAAACCAATGTCATTAAAACAAAATCAGTTAATTCACTGTTGAGTTTTCTTTTGGAAGCGTATGCATCTTTTGATATACAACTCTTGCCTGTGTTGGTAAGGTAGTCTTCCATCACTCCAAGATGCATTGTTTCCTACCACCAGCTCACAGCCATTTTTGCAGGTGTCTTTAAGTGGGTACCCAATTAGCAGCCTACAGGGACACTGCCTATCACTCACCCCTTCAACAATCAAGCAGAACCTGTAGATGGTAAACACAAGTAAAGGCTGAATCTATCTAGACAGAGCTTAATCTCCAAGATAAGAAATTGTGGTGAAATAGGGATTGCACCACCTCTGAAAAACTCTGTCAAAGAGTGTAAAGTATTATTAACTGTGGGTTCATATAGAAATCCGGGCATTTAAAGCCATTTTGTCTTCTATTTCTGTACATAATGTAGGGGAAATTTTGTCATATAATAATTTCTTTCCCTAAATTTTTTCAATTTTTGTCCATGTATTTTTTCAGCTTTAATTTTTAGCCTTAAATCACCCTTAATTTTCCAGTAATTCCATATATCTGAAATTCTGATACATTCTTCATGCAAATAGGTTTTAATACTTCCATTTCACTGTTGCTACAAACAATTTTTCATCAAATTACATCGATCACATAATAAATCCATATTGCCCTATTTGTTACAGCTGCTGTTCATCCTCTTAAGAAGTTTTCATGTCCACTATGGAGCAAATTACTCTTTGTCTCAGACAGAGCTGTTGCCTTTTACGAGTTTAGGTGGTTCTATAAGGTCTTTGATTCTAGTTCTGCTCAGTGGGCTTCTGAATCTGATTGGTCAGCATGGAAATAGGACCAGCTAACTGAACTGGTGACTCTTTGTTGTAACTTTGCAGAAAGTGAAGAGAAGGAGAGTTCTTTGCCTGGTGGGGCTGATTCAACTCACTCTCACAGAGTTTTGAAATATAATGATGGATGGTGAATCAGCGTCATCAATGCTGAGCCAGCAAATGGTTTGGGGGATGCCTTAAAAATCCTTTTATGCCTTTGGTTCAGGCATGCATTCTGTTCTGTCTTTGACTGGGAGGGTGAGGGAGTGAAGTGCACTGAACACATGTTGAAAGTTGTTTTGCCTCTGTTTATATAGAAATTAAGTAATCTATCTCCATTTTCACCTCTGATTTACATCCCTCGGTGTTCTTGTAACAATTAGTTTGGTTGCCAAAGTGGACCTTTTTAAGAAGCCTACTGATGGCTGAGAAATACTAATATTAAGGGAAATATTGATCCTATGGTGCACTGCTGTTCTTCAGACTTTTTATATTAGCAATTTCTTGTTCTGTCTTTCACGAAGTCAGAGATGTGGGGGGTGGTGCTACAAATGCAGTTTGAGTTCATTCTCCACAAAAGACAGTAAGATGTCAGGGAACTACTCCAAAAATGTGCTTTACATTTGAACTGACACAAGATGGTGAAACACTGAAGTTCTGTGTCAGGAGGTCTGTGCATGGGAAGAGCATCTAAGAAACAAATTTTTTATTTCCATTGTCAGAGCTATTAGGTGGGAAGTAGGGGGATTGGTGGATATTCATACAAAGTAATTTTCTTATGTCCCGCTTCCAGAAACTTATTAAAAGATTGGGTATCCAATTATCTACCTTGAACTTACTTTTTGGTAAATGATCATCAAAAGGCAGTTGCTATGGCACTAACAACTGGAGAGTTATTACAGTTAATTGAAACTCTTCAATATTTGTACAACAGAAAAATATCAGATATTCAACAGCTATAAATCAGCATAATTCTGTGACATAAATAAATTACACTGATGACAGTACACACAGAAAGTTCTATTTTCCACTTTTAGAGTAAAAAAGATATTTGTTTGGGAGTGGGAGTGTAGTGTAAAAGGTACGTCTTTCATCAGGCAAAACATGTCAATGAAACTTTTCTGGAGGCAGTAAATTTCCCTGCAAACTAAAAAGAATCCTGTAAGTTGCAGTGGTTCTGTTTGCTGAAGTCCGTGCAGAGGTTAATCATCATGAACAATTTCACATATCACTGCCAAATGAGAGAGACATGCCTTAATGTAACTATATGTAGTGGTGGAAACAAACAAAAATCAAAAGACTGGCAATCAGACGTACTGAAGAAGATAGATGACCTCAGAGTACTTTTCCCATAGTAACAGAACTTAATCTTCCTTCATTCTTGTACATTTGACCTTAAACAAGTGTATAAATACTGGAAGTCTAGTTTTAAGAAAAAATATTATTGCTTCTTGGTAGTGGTCCCAGGAATCACCCTTCTAGCCACTTGGACTAGTTTTAAGCTCATGTAACTCATAGACTTAGTGTGGTACCTTACAATTTATCATCTGATAATTAAGTGAAGAAACGGGCTTTCAGTGCTCACACTGACTTCAGAGGGAATTTTGTTTTGCAGAATAAGACCCTGTATCTAGCGGAGTATGTGCAGCAGGCATCTTCTCTGAGGCCTGAAGGAGCTGAGGATGCTCAGGGATCTCCAGAATCAGTATGTGTGTACTGATGCTGATGGGCAAAGCTTCCTCAGCATTAGCACTGAGAGGCCTGGCTATTAGAAACCATGGCAGTATGGCAGTATAGCATCAGAGATTTTACTGTGAATATTAAATAAATGTAATGAGCATCAACCTGGAATAAGTCATTTATTGGTTTAACAAAAGAGAGGAAGACAAGCAGATTATACCACCAAAGGGAAAAATGCCTTCTTAACATCAAATAGAATATTTCAGTGATTATTTAGTGGTCTATTTTATCCCTATGACAGCCTTCAAATATTAACTGATGCCTCCAAGCGTTCAAGCAATGATGCTCTCAAAGCTGTGTTAGCGACATAACTCGGTGAAATCCGTGGGGGATCCTTAATACAAACAGAACCCTGGAAAGTGTTGTGGTCAGCATCAGCACACACAAAAAATGCAGTAAAAATGGACATAATTTATGGTAGAGAGTGTTTCAACTTACACTTAGATGGGATTTTTTGCAGTGCCTTCTTCAGTGCAGCATAATAGAAGTCAGCATTTTATTTACATCTATATGAGAAAAAATCATTTGTGGAGCAGTTTTTAAACAGCTGTAAATAGCTTTTTTACTAGCCCCTTGGCATTGCTCTGTATCATTTTGTTTTGCTGGAGAGGAGTGATGCCATGCAGCAATGCTGTCTCCTGCCCCCCCCACCCCTGGCAGCAGGGTCTGTGCCGCAGTTTCTGGGGGAAGGTGAAGGGGCAGGGCTTTCTGCGCCTCTGCTGCATTTCTCTTCATATTGACATCTGAGTGCCTAAGACTGCTAGAGAGGTAGATAGCTGCTCAATACTTGCCTCCATATCACTCCTGCTTCTTTTTTGGTGCTCAGGATTCCAAGTAGCTAAGAACTCTGAGGCTCAAATATATCTTATCTTTTGATTTTCTGTTTCTCCCCACCTTTTCAGCTGAGTTTTATGGTTGTATTCCAAATATGAACTATTTGCCTTTATTCTTATCATTCTTCATCCTACTTTCAATTACACATCCTTTCAGTCTCTGTGTTACATATCTTTTTTCTCTGATGTTCCCATTGCTATCCCAAATCTCTCAGCAGGCTGATTTTCAGCACAGTGCACAATTTATCACACACACAAACTGCCCCTCCCCTCCAAAAAAAGAAACAGAAGGTGGGTTGAAAACAGTCCCTTTGGCGGTGGGACTTCACTGAACAAAGACTCAGTATCAGCAGCCTGATCCAGCCACTGGATGGTCTGTCCACATTAAGCTTACAGACATGCAAAGGGACTTGGGAGTTACTTGGATAAAAATAATACTCCTTACATGTAGTTTACGACACTAAATAGGTATGCATATATTCTTAGATGTACAGTCATTCCTATGGCTTCAAATAGGAGTGATAACAACGATGACACAGCTGAAACATGTCTCCCCTCCCAAAACAGAAAAACTGACAACCTCAGATATTCCTCTCGCAACAGCATACCAGCTTTGGCAGAATATCTTTTTTCTCTGGAATATTGCTTTGCAGCAGTCTCCAGTTTTCATATTGGTCTCCTGAGCTGTGCAGAAATGAAAACCTAGAATAGTTTATAACAGCTAGTATAAATTTTATTTATTACTAAGTACTGCATTATAAGATTACCTGGAGGTCATAGCCAATGTTATATCCCTTTGCACCACGGACTGTACAAATTTCTAGTAAAATATACTCATTGACCCTGAGATTTTAAATAAACAAGGTGCAGTGTTAAAGGAGGAAAAATATGTCAGCTCCGTTTACATACAAAGAACTGAGAAATGAAGAGGCTTACCAAGACAGAAAGATCATCCATAGAGAACTCTGGATGTGAAGCAACTTTCAGAGAAACTGCTTTTCTTCCTGTGGACATGTCAAATATGTTTGAATATTTTGATTTTGAAAAGAAAAAAATAAATAAAAATTGAATGACAGAATATAAGAAGAAATATATAACTATTAGAGTAGCAGAAAACAAAGCAAAAATACGCAAGTTTCTGAGTAAACAAAGGATTGATTTGTCTGTTGCTGTAGTCATAATATGCCAAGGAGATGTAACCCTCTGAGCTTCTGAAAGACAAGATTTTGAAAACCTATAGTGTTTTTTTGGAGCAAAACAAGTCTCAAATATTTCCAAATTTGCTAAAGGACACTATTTTCAGTTTTACTTTAATTCAGTTTAGATGGAGGGGACTGATGAGTCAACCTTAGCCCAATGGAAAGGGTCAGCTAAGATAAAACTGTTAAGATAAAACTGTGCCACCTCGACACCTCTATGCACCTGTATCATGCCGTGTGTGTCAAATGCATACCCGTGTTTGCTAAAAGTACGTGTATTATGAGGTCAGATATGGAACGGGTGATCAGTACCAGAATTGTATTAGAAGACAAACATCAACATTTTGGAGAAAGCAATGGATATACAAATATTAAACAGAAATAGGAGTATAAGCAAGAGCAGATGCCATGTTTTTCCTTGAATGAAAGTGGGGAGCCCCCATCTCTCTTGCCATTTTTCAAGCTGACAGGGAGGACTGACTCCAGCTCAATCAGATGTCATCCAGAATGACCAACCAGAAACCAGAACAGATAGTGCTGCAGAGACTTCACCAAAGACAAGCAAGCCCATGAGGGCATGAAGGAAACATCAGGAAAAGCTGCTGCTCTAGGAGTATCTCAGCCAAATGTACATGATGGTAGTTCGGGGGTGGGGGGCAGGTTTCTGCCTCTACAGATGTATCTTGTAATATTTGCTCTGCTAAAATGAATTATAGGTGCAGATGACGAAAATTTGCAATTCAGAGCCTCTCACACCAATCATGCGTAAATATTAGTGGGAAAGTTTTCATATTTATATCAGCAATTCAGTTTAGTCTGTGCTTCATTTGTGGGGCAGCCTGGGTTTGTACTGCACTGCTTACTTCAGGAGGGTTGGGAAAAGGGCTGCTGGGGTCTGCTGTGGAGCACACAGGCAGAGTTTCTGCCCACGTGAGTGCGGGAGTGGTGGGAGGTGACATTAATACCCACTCTGAAACAACTGACTATCCAGATCTTGGACTTGAGAAACACTCCCAAATCCTGCAGGGTATCCATAGCTTAATGTGCTTTGTAGAGGTGTAATTCGCTCAGTGGAAACAAAGGGGAACAACTGGTTTTGAAAAAGTAACTTTAAAATGCTCCGTGAATAGTGGCGATGCCTGAGAACCAATATGGAACCAGCAGTGGTCCCAGGACGCTCCTCCGTGGCTCCGCAGAGCCAGGGATGAGGTAAAGTGAATGACATGCATAAGCATGTGAGAAGTATGGATTATGAATGATCTGTGGGATTCATTTTTCCAGACATAGGTTGTGCCATAAAATTTTTCCATGAAGTTTTTACTAAGCACAGGAAACTAGCATCAAGTCATTCTCTATTTCACTCCTGCTAGCTGAGGAGCTCTGGACAAAGATTGCAGTTACAATCTAGACCCTGCCATCACTTACACCGGAGAGAATTATTAACTTTAAAGGGACTGTACAAGTGTAACTGAGGTCAGAATTTGGCCATATTTATTTTCCACATACATCCACAGTTATAGCCCATAACACTGGGAAAACAGATTAAAAAAAAAAAAAAAAAGCTTTATCTTTCCTATAGAAAATGCTAATTTGGCTACATTGCTTGGATGTTGCTTAGCCTCTTTATTTTTCCTCTTCATCTCAAAAATGAATAAATGACAGTTCTGAGGGACAGAAGGTGGAGTTTATTAAGCTTTACTGTAAGGCTGAGAAGTCAGGGAACCTAAGTCGTCTTTCTCCTGTACTACAAAAAGTTAGTGCCCATCCTTGTTGAGTGTCATGTAAATGCGACCACTCTCTAGCCAAACCCGAAGTGAAAGACAATGGCTCTATTTCTTTATTCGTGATCTTGCCTGATTTAATTTCTTTTTTTTTAAAGAAGGTTCAGGCTTTAGGAACACCTTCAATTTAGGATTGATTGATTGATTGATGATGCGTGTCCATGTTTTGCTGTGTATATTTTAACAGCTATTGATCAAAGTAACATCCTCTCATGCAGCCTGATTTCCTCATTAACCAGCTTTGTTTACTTTGTTCTGTAGTGCATTTGTTAAAGCATTTGGAATTTTACAAGCAGAGTAAAATAAGAACACCCCACCTCTTGTACTTTAACATTTCTCTCCTGAGACTAGCCATATTTCAGCAGTTTTGTACATTTACTAATTATATCTTTCCCCATTTCTGTCATACACAGAAAATCAGTGACGGGACTATTTTCTCCATGATTCTGTACCTTATCTGAATCAGAATGGAAAAGAAAATTTAGTGCAAAATTTCCCGAATTATTAGACAAAACCAATTTTGCAAGTCACTTGCCTAAGTCACTTGGAAACATGAAAATAGTTGATCTTATGTTCTAGTGGATGGTACTTTCAAAGCCTAGATGACTTTAAATAGTGCACAGAAATATAGTGGTAAAATATTTTGCCACTGAATAATACTCATCCATCAGTGTTCAGAAAATCATCTGGAAATGAGTTAGTTTTGACAGCATGCTCAAACCAATGAGGGAGAGTTCTGTGGGAACAATGTGAGTGATGGCACTGCCCGGAGACACCTTCCTCAATTTTCTCTTTTTTCTTGAATTTATATATAAAAATAAATTTACGTCAGGAAATTACTATCCTTCCACCACATGGGCCTTTAAAAATATTCCCAGTTGAAGAACAAAATGCTAATCATGCTGCCTCTTATTTAGGGCTCCCATGGAAGCTAGCCATGGAATCAATTGTAACCAAAACTGAGGGGCAATGTCAACTCACTGATGAAAGATGAAAACTATGAGCTTCAGGGAACCAAGAAAAAAAGTGATGAGTACATGTGGAGATTGTGAATACTTTATTATCTTAAGTGAAGGGACAGTGAAAGGTTGATGGCTGAATAAAAGTGGACCAATACATAATTTTACATATTTGACTCTTCCTTCTTATTGTTTTAACGTCACTTTCCATAGGGACTTTTTTCTGCCAAGATTTTTAAGCAGACAGACTTTGGGGTTATAAGAAACCTGAAGCAATGAATATTCAAAATCGGAGCTATATTTTCACCAGCCTGATTTCTAACTTGTGCTGCAGTTACAATATGGTTTATGGTATAATATCTGTATGATGTTACAAATACTGAGAACAACCTATTTACCTAAGCAAGCTGATCTGCGGAGTGTTTGGGTTTTGCTTCTTTTATTTACATGATGATTTTAAAATTGGTTTGATGATCTGTTTGCCACTGAGAGTTAGCAATAATGAAAGCAACAAAAGATATCCTCAGCCATCAGATAAGGTTATGACCTTAGGAAAAAAATTACTTTGAATTCTAAGTATTCCCCCATCTCTCCTACTTTACAGGTAAATCACTTCCACTTAGAGGCAATGAAGAATTTGCATGTATAGCAAATCCACATTTCGTTTATTCATTCTTTGGAATATCCAAAGAGATGATATCCTGGATTTATATGTGAAAAGTCATTTATTAAATTGTCTGTAAATTGTAAAACTGAGTCTAGCAGACTCAGTTTAGCAGGCTACACTGCTACTTTGATTGACTCTGCCAGGTTATTGGTATCTTGCTGAAAAGCCTAGGCTTCTCCTGTTCAAACAAAAGCTATATTAGTGGCTCTGTTCTCTTCTGACGCCTACTTGTATACCCTCTTTTGTTGCTGCCACCCTCTTTTTGAGATAAACTGACCACCTCTGGCACCGTCCATCTGAATCCTCTTCTGGAATTGAGGAATTAAAATTGGCAAACTGGAGCAAATGTCTTGGCAGCACCATCTACTACAGTCAGTGGCTCGATGCTCTAATTTAGTCTTATGTGGGAACCTTGTAATTTATACTTCTGAACTTATGAAAAAAATGCATGCTTCAGAAAGCTAACTCCCAAGGAAAGAGCAGGGAAAACCAAAAGCAAAAACCTAAAAGCATTTGAAATTTTATCCACTGTTAATTATGGCAACATGAGTCAGCAGCACATTGATTTTCAGTCTAATGAGAATGCATATATGCAGGGTTTGTTAATTACTAGGTTCTAATAAAACTTTTCCCTAATCTTTGCTTCTTGTTGGCTGTCTAAATGAAGAGGTCTGCTGTAATAGTAGCTGGGATGTCCTTTGACCTCTGAGGACATCAAAATATAAGCTGTGTCTCTGAGAGGTTACCTGGTCTGTGAAAGTACAGGACCCTTTCATTTTTTTAAACCCACTTTACATAGCCCAAGATTAAACCTCTTTTGGGTCCGTTAATCAATCATAACTCATTGTTAATTAAGGGTTAGGCATACCAACAACAGTTCTGACAGCTGATATGCTAAAGGTAATTAAGTTGTCCTAATTATTTTCTGACGTTAAATTCATTCTCATATGGCATACCTAGAATGCTTTTTTAACAGTGCTTCTGATACCAAAGAGTTTGCTTTTTCTAAGGACAGAGGGAAAAAATAGAGTCTACTTTGAGTTTAATCAAATTGTATTTTAGTTATTTTTTCCTTAAGTTTTTATATAGTCTGTTTTGCAGCCCCTCTGTAACTGGAGGATTATTCTGAGGAACTCAGTCCTACGAAATGTTATTTTTGCATGTCTGCAATAGAAAATTATCTAATAATAGAACAACCTAACAATAGGAAGGTGAGCAGGGAGGCCTCTAAAAGTTAAGGGCTGGTATTTTACTTCCTAAATGGGGATATTTATAGTAAGTTGCTGGGGTTTAATAATGATGTGAGAAGTTGGGTTCCAATTACAAAAACGTCATCTAAATTCTGTACTTTCCATGAGCTTGGGGAGTTTGGTTGATATCATTATATACACAAGAGGGCAAATGTGACAATTATTTTCCAAACCTCACAACCCTCAAAGTTGTTTGGAGATTGTCTAAGGTTATCTCTTATTAGTGTAGAATCAAAATCAGAAATTGTAATGTACTTGAAGGTTAGTTGTAGAGTAAAAGTCTGTAACAGACAGAAGGAACAGATGAAATGGGATTCTTTCCTAACTCTTGTCCCTTATGCTATATGAAGAGAAGAGAAGAGGAGAGGGGAGGGGAGGGGAGGGGAGGGGAGGAGAGGAGAGGAGAGGCTTCATGTTTGTTAATTGTAACTATGGCATTTTATGTTATTTATTTTTTACAGATTGCTAAATGGAGATAGTAATAGGCTTCTTTTAAATATATTCTGAAACATTCTTTTTGTCTGAAGCTCACCATTTTCAATGGAAGCACCTGTGTGAACTCTCTTATTTATTTTACTTTTTCAAGATTTTTGAGAAATTAGAGGGGAAAAGGAGTTTGGATAGTTGAATAGATCTAAAGCTATCCACAACAGACATAAGAAGGCAAAAATAAGAATAGAAGAGAAGTAAAAGATAATTGCTGGATGCTCTGGGGCAACTATTAATTTTTTTCTTGTATTAATCATCGGAGTGGCAGATTGCCAGTTTCTGACTGTTTACAATTCTACGTGGTGGGTTATGAACATGTTTGAGTATTATCTTCTCTTTTGAAAAAGTAAATTAACATATTAACACAATGGCAAATTCTGCACTCACTCCATCTAAAACCACTGAGACTAGAGCATATCTAAGCAATTAGTAACGTATTTGCAGCACATTTCCAGGTTTAGTTTCGTCTCTCTTCTCAATGCAATGTCATAAATTGTAAGAGAAATGACTCAGCACACAATAACTTGCCAGGCAGTGAGTTCAAAACATTCAATGATCCATCATCTACCTCTTCAATTCTTTCTCTTAAATGCTTTTCATGTGCCTGTAAAGTACTTTAAACTACTGGTGGTTATAGGTCTTTCTCCCCAGTCCTTCCCCAGATAGGTTTCTGCTGGAGCTGATTTTCATGTCTCTTTACCTGTTGTATCTTGATCACCTCATCCTCGGTTAAGACAATTTCAGCCATTTCACTAGGATGGTTGTTTTTTGTTTCGTTTTTTTTTTTCCCCAGAGAGAATAATAAATCTCATCTTCTCACCTGGAGATAGTCCCTGCTTTTTCTTTTGGGAGTGATGGCATACTTAGCAAATCAAATTGTAAAACTTTTAAATCACCTATTTGATTGCTGCCTATCCTATTCATTTCCATTTTTGTTCAAGACTTCTTTAGATCAAGTGGAAACAGACTATTTCATAGTGTGCAAGTCTGCATATGGCCCCAGTTCAGTGCAGTACTTATACATGTACCTAACTTCAGAAACTCATCACCTTGCCCTAAGCTACTTTCATGACTAAGCTCAGCCACAGGTCTAAGCCCCCCTTGCTGAACCAAGATTTAACAGCAACACTGGCAAACAATGCCAGAAATCATCAGAGCCCCACTGATGTCTACAAGCCAGCAGAGGATTCAGCCCAATGACCTCTGTTGATAACCTTGGTTTGTGTAATTAACAACAATAAAGGATTGTTCCTTTGGGTCTCCATTTTGGGACTAAGGTTGTGCGTACAAATCGCTTTCAGAGCACTTCATCTCCTTTCACTCTTGAAATCCAAGAGCTGGATGATCTAACATGATTTTCTAGGTTGCTTCCACAGTCAATAAAAAGCGATGAGTGTCTTAGAGTGAAAGCCTGGATGACCAGCCTGGATTGAGTTTCACCAAAGTCGGGTAACAGTAATCTTATTCTTTGCGTTAATTAGCTCTCCATCCTAAAGTATTCGTTTCTGAGTACTGTTCTAGCATCACCTTTTTAAACATTGGATCATAATGTAGTGTAAATATTCCTAAGGATTAATGAAGTGTGCAACATTTAATCAACTTGTTTCTACAATTCTGTGATCAAATGTGTGCTCTGAATGATTTCCCATTAAATATGAAATCTGCAATAAAGATATCAAGGAACAGAGCAATTTGCAGTTGTCACAATTTGCAGCATGTAGATGGCAGAAATGAACTTGCATTAGATACTGGTGCACACGGAGAATTTAAAATGTGTCAGAAACCCTGAGTAAAATCTTCTGAGTTTCACAAGAAATGGAGTCCTGTCCCTGCTGACTTGTCAGTTAAATCTAACACCTCTCTTTCTGGACAAGCTGTTGGCTCAGGGCGTGTGGAAAAGGGAAAAGGAACCAAGGGGAGGGGCAGCTGCTTCCTCCGCTGGAGATATCTTTTGCCTTGGAGACCAAATATTGTGAAATTCTACCGGACAGTTTATATCAAAAAGATAGTGTAGTAACAGAGGAATTGCCAGACCAGATCAGGTCAGTGATGTGTCTGGCCCAGTAGCCTGTCTCCCAGTTTGACCAGCACCAGATGTTTCACCAGAAAGTGTTAAAGGCTTTATGATGAACAACTATATATGTTTAATATATTTTGTCTAAATCTTGCTAAAGTCAAGGCCTTAATTAGATATTGTTGGCATGAGCTCAAGAAACTAAGCAGATATTTCTCGTGTGAAGTAGTTTCACATGTTGGATTTTTACTATTTTTTATTTTATATACCAAAGCATAATAGTGAAAAAAGAGCTTGATTTACATTTACTTATCAAATGCCAACTGTAAAAAAACCCCCAAACCAACAACACAAACAAAAAAACCCCAGCATGTGGGTGGAGTGGCGGGGAGGGGTAGTTTCCATCCTCTGAAACTCTTAGAAATGCTTGGGTCTGTCTGCTCAGCACTCAGGCAGGTCAGACAATTGCAGTAGGACGATAATGAAATGTTTCCCTGTACCCCGCACCCTGTTGGTGACAATGGCATTCCATGCCTGGCAAAATGTGTAAAAGTTTAAGGATGTTTTTTCAAACTAGATTGGAGTATACTCCCTGAAGACGTGGAAGTACTTTTTTCACAGGTCTGGCTGACAGTGAAGTGCTAACGGCACCAGAACATGCAGCACTCGAGAGAAGCATCTTTTTATTGTTTTAAGTTTGAATAGAGATTTTTTTTCTCTCTCTTTTACAGCTTTCTACTCACTGCTAAAAAGAGCAATTCTAAATTTGTTATTCAGCTAAACTCAAATTTTAAAAGGAGGACTCGACATAGTTTAGCATTTTGTAATTAGAAACACCTCAGGCACGGGGTTATGGGAGAGGATGCAAGATTCCCCACTTCCACTTGTGTTACCAAAGCAGGTGACAGGCTCTTAAAGTCTTCTCTTCTCTTGGGACTCCTTTTTAAGCATTTTGACAGATGATTCTTTACAAGGTCCTGAAGGAAGACCTCCTCTCAGCTGCACTCCGATGGGTCATTCTGTCTCTGGGTGCTCCTGTGTGGGGCAGGAAGAGTCTCTGCAGCAGAAACACCAATTACAGCCCCAAGTCTGGCAAAGACCAGGCCCCTCTGAGCCGTGCCTCACCTGTCTGCTGTCATCCAGTCACCTTGGTTTTCTCTTTTGTTTTTTCTCTAAGGACCATGACTTTTTTGAAGGTACAAAAAAAAAAAAAAAAAAAAAAAAAAAAAGAAAAATTAGTTGAAAAAAAGCCTCCTTTATCCCCCGTGCTTGATTATCATCTTGTTCTGAACACCTAACCTGACACAGCTATCTACCCTTTTTGTCTGGGAGCAGAGATGATAACAGTCATCACCTTGTTCTGAAAATGCCACATGCAGAAATGCAATCATACCTAGTACCTGGCCTTATTTAGATGCAGGAGGCATTAAATACTTGGCTGAGTCTGTCAGGTTCAGTGGAATTTCTCCAGATTAACACAGCTGTAACGTTTTCACTCGTAGTTTAGCCCCATGCTAGGTGATGTGTTGAATACTCTCAAATTCCATTGGTGTTACTGCCTTGGCTTGTGTTACTGGCTTAGGGCTGAAGGTAGGATAGATTGACCAGGTTTCTCCTGGAGCTGATATGAAGTTCATGTATGTAATTTGCTTTTTCCCTTCATTTAACTATAGCATCCTGTAACTGGAAATGCCATGGAGTTGTCCCAGGGAGATACACTTACATTTTCTCTTTGCTTCTCAGGCACACATTGGACTCTCTGTCCATCAGCTGCATTTTTGTGTTTCTTGAAAGCTGGTATTATACAAACACTTAATCTACAAAATGTTTATACAATTGCCTCTGTAAACGACCGCTGTATTTCTCCGTTGTGCGGAGGTACTTTGTTCATGCTTCGGTACCTATGGCATCCTCTTTTATGTCTTAAACATGATCCCCACTTCTGACCAGTGTTAAAAATGTTAGAACATAGACATTAACATTGGCAAGAGCTGAGACCTTCCTAGTCTACACGGCCCTGGAATATTTTCCAGCCTCTAAAAGCACTTACAAATGTTTTCAGCGAGGATACGTTTTTATTAGCATTTCTATAGGTATTTCCTGCAAACTGGCAGCACACACGGCATGCCCTGAAAGGCTCCCATTTCTGCATGCTGCGGCTGTCCTGTGCTAGACACAGCTGTGAAGCCAGGGCCAGGTGAGTGCAGTAGATATTTATATAAGACACATCTATTTTTCAGAAGTGCTACCTGTGTGAAGCACTTTGCAGGTGTAAATTTGTATTTTCAAATCAGGCCTGAGATAATAGCTCTAGTTAGAGTTCTTACTTCAGGGCCATTGCTGGACATAAGCCCTCCAGTTTCTGTCTCCCAAACAAAGCTTCTCTTTTTCTTTCTCACCACAACATGATATCTGCTGTACACACCTGCCAGCACTGTGCAATGATAGGCTTTGAGGTAAGTTAAAACTATATTATTACAGCCTTCACGTGACATACAGCCAGCTTTCAAATATTAATTCTGAAGCTGTGATTTTCAACTTGATTAAAATTTAGACTAATATCTTTTCTTTTTATCTCTACTGCTACTACAATTTCAACTATCATATCAGAAACACTAGTTGAACCCGACTAGCTACAGGGTGTGGTTTGGTTTTTTTATTTTTTTCAAATGCAGGATCTGAATGTAAAACAAAAATGGACCCATGATCTGTTTATGTTTACACACGAGGCAAACACTGATGTAGAATGAAGATCAAGACTTCTGTGAGGTTTTTTTTTCTCCTTTCCTGAAATATCTGAAGGCTGTGTGGTAAATGTCAGGGTTAAGTTCCCTCTTTCTGGTTCAGGAGGCATGCAATGATACATAAAAAATGTTTTCCTTACAAGTTTAAAGATACTTGAAAGTTCCATCCTGTTGAAGGTTTGCTGGGTTTGTTTTTTGTAATTGTAATGACAACTTGTTAGGTGCCATAAACTCTAGAAAGTGTATGTAAACATTATCACTAAATTAATTTTGGTTGAACACGTGTTTGGTTTCTTGCCTTAAGGTATTTCTGTCTGCAAAAACACAAGTTTTGAAACACAATCATAACTAGCTAAGTCATATTGACCCTGTGTTTATAACTGGAATACATTGTACATCATATAATACTCAAACATCTACACATACGTATATATGCATATGTAAGTATACATATAACGACAAATAGATTTGAATGTCCTGCTGAATGTGTTGGTGAGTCCACCAAACAAGAAGGGCAACAAACTCTGGGCGGACACTCAGGTATCTCCCAGGTCAGACATAGCTTCACGTGCCCAGCCACAGCGCGAGGTACTGAGTGAGGAGTGCAGGCTGAGTCTGCAATCCCACATTGAGATCTGAGCAGCAGAAAGCGTCCACTTTCCATCACGTTTCGGGAGTTTTGGCTGGACCACAAATACACTTACTTCCCACTTCTGGTCTCAGGGCTGCAACCTGCATATAGAAATGGAAGAGTCATTATATTCCTCCTGGGAAAAAAAGGTTATCACTTTTTTTTCCTTTTCAGACACACTACATTTATGCATTCCCTCTGATTTTTCTCCTGTGCATCATTTTATATTTATTTGCACTTAATTTCATATGGCATTTTATCACCTATTGCTCAGTCTTTTACAATCCTCTCTTAGAGAGCTAGACAGAATTCGACCCTGTGGGTCACACTTAGGTTTTGATGAGCAAACTGCAAAGAGCAGCGAGTATCTGCATTGCTCTAGCATGAACCAGCCCTGCTACAGACTGACTCGAGACCTCCAGCCAGTTCTCAGCTCTTCCCTCAGCACCAAGCCAAAGGGCTGCCAGTGCCACCAGGATTGCCAGCCACATTTGTCACCTCAGACGCTGGGTTTCAAGACTTCAGGAAATGTTCTTGTTCCACAAGAAGACAGGAGAAACCTGGTGACCTGACACTGCCCCCTGCCCTCTCGCAGGGAGGACTCCAAAGGTAACCACAGCAGCTCCTGCTCTGCCTGGCTGGTTTTTGTGTTATGTGTTTCTACTACATTGGCCAGAAAGTCGTGGATAGGGTAGAGGGGTCTTAAAGGATGGTTAAGTGAAGTCTCTCTATTCTGACAAGACAAGCTTTGGTTGAGCAAGTTAAAAAAAAAAAAAACCAACAGAAAAAACCTCTAAATATTTAATAAAAAAAATTCTATTCAGAGCTAGGCACAACAGGATCACATTTTTTCTGACTAAGCTCATTTGTGGAGATTGTAAAGAAATACATTTGCTGCAGTTTTGAGGCATTGTTATTTTTTTCCTATTTCTGGTTTGCATCTGTGTGATTTCATTAACTGATAATAGCTTTTGATGTGAAATGCAGAAGGAGATAAATGGCTCATGAATCAATAAGTGATGAGATTTCAGAGTCAATTATTGATTTTTATCTCCAATTTACTCTGCATTGAATTTAATTATAGCCATTACACTCCATTTGTTTGAAAAAATTACATGCAAATATTTGCATGAAGTTTGATTAGTGCAATTATACTTCAGTTATTTTAAAATAAGTTATGACACTTGAGCTGGTAAAACCGTCACTGAAATTCCTGCACTGGGAAAATATCTATGCGTATTGTCCCTTAATCATTATGTGGAAGTACTTGATCAGCTTCATTTATTAAAAAAACTAATCTATGTA
The DNA here is from genome assembly GCA_009769605.1 of Bucorvus abyssinicus. Lineage (NCBI taxonomy): Eukaryota > Metazoa > Chordata > Aves > Bucerotiformes > Bucorvidae > Bucorvus > Bucorvus abyssinicus. Next base: position 35,272,813 of record CM020031.1, read on the forward strand.
AAAGTTTTCATCTCTGTAGTAGTAACTCTAGGTGATTTTTTTTATTTCAGTGTTCTGCTCAGCTGAAAGTGAGTTTTAAGTTGAACAGAATTATGCAAAGAAATACTTGTATGACCTAATATGGAACTATTTATTCCTACATTTTAGAAGCGAAACATTCTTATTCTTCATTTCATATTTTAAGTTTAAATTTGCCTAAATTTAAATTCATGAGATTAAAAAAAAAGTCTTAAACTGAAAAATTTGCTTTTGAGTTTCAAAACATGTTGACTTTATCTAAATCCATTTTTCTTCATTTCACATTAGGGTTGGTAAGAAAATGTAAATATTTTCATTCCATTTTAGATATCAAACTGAAAGAACACTTTTTTTTGCACAGCGATGTAGAGATATATTTATACAGATCCACAGTTTTTAAAGGAAACTGATAATTCTGCAGTCACCTGAAGGGTTTTCTTACTATTTTAGCTAGCTTTCTGCTAAACCTAAATTTAGTGTTATCACTACATTCCAGTAAATTGCTTGTTAGAAACACCAGCCTAGCACAAATATTTAGTACTTTTTATTAGTGATTTAATACTAATAATTTAATAATCAGTTCTACATAATAAGACCCTGATATATTTTCTATTGTAGAAAAGCCTTCCATGGAGGGACCTCTGATGAAGGAAAACTGTCAAAATTACGACAATGGCATTACATCTGCTTGATTCCTTGAAAATCATGGCAAAGACAGCTAGTGTAAGATGTCTAGTCTCAAACATGCAGGGTATCACAAAAAAGAAGTCTGGGAACTCTGATGTCTTAATTTCTGAAAGTAAAACTATAGATTGTACACTTTTGTACAATTGATATTTTATATTGCACATACAGTAATTTTATTGTACAGTGATATTTTATAGGGTGATCTGCTTTCCAGGTGAGTTTTTTTAATTCTTTTTTATTCATACTATCTATGATAGCAACTTCATGAGGCTAAATTCCCTTCAGAACATCCCAGCCCCAGTATATTTAGTGCTCAAGTTTAGGCGTAGAGTCCTCAATTAGGAAATGCAGAATCAAACTTTTAGCCCTATCATGGGAATGTAAAAGCTTAAAAAGGAATGTATTTTTAACACCTATTAGTAAGCCTTGTTTCAGAGCGAACTGAGATCAATTGAAGCACTTCCATGAATTTAATTGGGCTGTGAAGGAGTTCTATGAACTGATACTCATGACAAACACCCATGTAACTTTCTAAGTTTACAGAACAATATTGCATGTTAAAAATGTGTCAGTTATTTTTATTGGCAAAGAAATAGCAAATATAGTAGAAATGGTGAATTATGGGTTTGATTTTTTTAAATTAGAAGTTGATTTTGGCAGAATATAAGATTATTCAGGGGAATACAGAGATGAAGACTCTCACAGAATTTGTTGAAAAATTTGTCTTTATATTACAAAAAAATCCTCGCCTCCACGTTGTGCACAATGAAATTTCACAGAATACCATTTTTTCTTCAAAATATTTCCCAAGAGAATTTTGTTTTCCAAGCAACCCTGGCAATATATTTTACTGTACTTAGAGCAAGGAAAACAGTAAATGGTTTTTTTGCATAAAGTATGGAAAGGGATACAAAGATTTTAGTTTGTTTGTAAAATTTCACAGAGCTATATAAGTTTCTAAGGAGACCCATATACAAATGACATATTTTATTTTAATTAAAAGAAAATAATGTAGATGATTCAAATGGTTGTCTGGTAAATTTTACTTGTGGGTGAACCACTTAATCAAAACCTGTTTAAAAATTGTTGAGCATATATTATACGGTGTGGTGACATATTCTCCTCTAGATTAAGTTTGTTTTGGCACTTTTTCTGTTGATGCCTCAAACTGTAGTAACACTTTACCCTCTTTTCCTAAGAAAATGAGTTAATGGAAGACATTTTTCCCCGTAATGTGAGGTAAAGATTGATGCAAAAATATAATCAGTTTCTTTTTTATGCCCTCACCCTCTCTACTGCATCTGTTACTCTTCTCTAGTTAATAAGACCCACCTACTCTTCCTCAGGCTATCAGCATCTCATATATTAAATTATTTTGTAATTGTTTTATCCCTTTCAGTCTCTTCTCCACAAATTCCTTCCTACCTTTCCTGCTTTGCTCTTATACTTCACTACTGTTTACACTCCTTCCTTGTGGCCCTTCCTATTCTGGATTTCTTATTTGGTTTAATCAAGCTTCAATCCTGTGTCTAGTTTTCAGAGGTGTTCTGAAAGGTTTCTAATCTTTTTCAGATTTTCCTTTGATTTTCCCATGCTTTTCCCAAGAAACTGGTTATGTCCTTCCCTAAATCCAGACTTTTCTGCTTATGCAATTCCCACAGTATCTCTCAGGAGTACAGTTAAATACTGTTTTGTGTTTTGTCTGTTACAATTATTTTCCTTCCTTTTTGCCTCCCTGTGTCCAGGACTAGAAGCACTATCAGTGATAGAGTTTACCTTATCCTTTTCTGGCCCTAAATTCAAACAAACTGTTGATTTCAGCTATAATTGATCTTGAATCAATGTCTCTGTGTCATTTTGTACTGCAAGAAGAGTTACCTCTTACATATTGTAAAGCTAGTTGTTCCAAAGTCATTATTTAAGCTGCTGAGACAGTGCTTCTCTAAATAATTTTCTGTGGTAATAATTGGCCTGTTTCTATGCATGCAGTCATTTCCTGTGTCATTGTTGTTAGACTTAGTTGTTTCTTTGATCTCCCTCAGCAGAGATTCAATATTCTCATTATTGTCACAAAAACAGGAATACAGCTCCACTAACATGTTTGAGTTCTGAGAAATAGATTTAGTCATTTTCTGTAAAGATCCCACTCTTTTTTAAACACAAATGCATTTCTTGCCAGCTGGACCACAGCTATTCACTAAAGTGGGCTGGAGAATGGAAATATTTCACCACTTTCTGCACTGCTCAGAGCGTTTCAGCCTTCCCGTGCTGGCCTGTGCACTGTTCTTTGCCCCAGGCATCTGCCTTGCCAGCAGGCAGGGAGCCCAACACCAGCCCCTTGCGCCGCATCTGAGCGTTTTGGAGGTTTCAGGTGGGAAGAATGGTGTGAAACCCTGAAACCTGGGTGCTTGGGTATGACCTGCTGAGATTTCATCCTTCACCGTGCAGTGGCTTGGCTCTCCTCGTTCTCTCCTACCTCCCTCTTCTCCGTGGTGCCATCACAAAACAATGTTAGAGAGCCGTGCTAGAGATGCCCTACAGATCATGCATGGTAACTGATAGATCAGTTAACATGAGTAACTGGTTAGCCAGCTATTGCCATGTGGAGCAACCGGCAGCTGAGTCCTGCTTGACTTGTGGTTGATCTTTGTCTCCTGTCCAGGCACTGATTTCTTCTCTTTCCAATCTGTTTGTAAGTGGTCAACAAAGTTCAGAAAGTCATCGAGAAGGGAGGAACTCAAAGAAAGGTATATAGGCAAACATATATATGGTCACCTGAGCCTCATTTCATTAGGAAATCAAAGCGGGGGTGGGGGGCGTGGGGAAGAGAGAGATAAATGAATCAGAATTGACATTGTGAAATCTGAAATATTTCACTGTAAAGTATAATCGTAAGGAACTGTGAAAGGTCAGCCCTCTCAGGAAAGATTAAGTACCTGTACATTGCTCCTGATACATGGTTTTAACTGAAGAAAATGTTCTGTTCAGGTGATCCCACAGTTCCTGTTTTGGTGCACCCTTTTCCTGAAGGCTAAAATTTTCTTTTCTGGAAACGAAGATTTTTCTCGTGTCCCAAGCATATAGAATCTATCAATCTTTTTCTTATATATGTCTGATGACTGATGATTGATCTGATGGTCTGGTTTGATCCTTCTTCTTCAACTAAACAAATACAGTTCCTTCTGTTTTTCCTTGGAGTGATTAAACCTCATGTAGCATCTGTGCCTCTCTCCTAGAGTATCTCTGATCCCGCTCCCTTTTTCCTGAAGTATCATATTCAGAACTGGACATCAGGCTACACCTTCAGCTGCAACGTAAAATAATGCCTTCTGTTTTCTTCCATATGACACTGACCATTAATATATGCAAGAAGATCTGGCTTGTTTTGCGACAGGTTCACATTCCTGAATCATACCCATTTGATGCTTCAATTAGCCTGACCGTGATTTTTTCTGAAATAGTGCTGCCATGCCCCATTTTCCTGTTGGGTATTTCTACAGGTCTGTATTTCCTACATCCAGCTTTTTGTCTCTTCAGCTTGTTGATTTGGGAAAATGTCTCTAGTTTACAAAGAGAGTTTTGAAGTCAGACTCAGTTCTGCAAAAGGAACGTTGCATTTCTTCCCTCTCTGCAGTTTGGTGTCATGCAAAACTATCGTTCAGACTGAGAAAAAAAAGCATGCCAAAACAGTGACTTGTGGAATTCCAAGAGAAATGTCCCACCGTTTTGACAGAGGCCCATAGCTGGCCATTTAATAATAAGCAGAGTGGTTCAACTACCCATTAACACACGTTATTCCATCTAGCTAATATTCACTCAATTTGTGTGCAGGACTGTCACACAGGTTGTATCAAAGGCCTTACAAAGTACAGATATGTCGCATCTGCCTTCTCATCTTTCGGACAGGACAGATACTTTGCCAAAACAAATGTGACTTCTTGGACACCATTTGTTTTCAAAATTTCATAGTAACTATTTTTATCTCCTTATTACATTGCAGGTGCTTCAAAACAGCTTTTATTTACTTGTTCTAGTGTTTTTCTTAGCTCTTGAGTTTGCATTGAATGAGGGTGTGCTCCTTCTTTTTCCCCTTCAGAAAAGTGCAAAAAAAGTTTGCAAAGATTATCTTATCTGCTCCTAATGCAGATAAGTCCAGACAAATCTAGAGGGTGGCATTAATCATGCAGCAATATGGATAGCAGTACTGCATAATGTTATCTAGTGTTCATAGCTCATACTTTGATTCTGCAAATAGCACACAGGTACCTTTTCATTGATTTGGTGACAAAACTTAATATCAAAACTACATAGATTATCTACAGAAAGATGGACAGAGCCCTTCAAGCAGTAAAGCTGCTTTGCTCACATTCCACTTTTGCAGCACTGTGTGGCTAGTTAAGAATTCAGATAGAATATATTTATATTATTGACATGACAATAAAACCACCTTTAAGACAGATGCATCTGCATTTCTTTTGTCCTTTTATAAATTCTTATTCGTGAAAACATTCTTCTTTAAGAAATCACATAACCATATAATCAGCTTCACATATATATTGAAGTCCTGTAAAAGACCAGTCTGTATTCAAAAGCTTTCTTGTAGTGGGACCTACAGACATGAACAGTTAATCAGTAAAGAGTTTTCCACAGTGCTTCTCTGAAAGTGAAGCATTTTGAGCTTTATTTTTCATAAAAGAAAGATGACCTGAAATTTCACCCTGGAATAGTCCCACCAGCTGACTGGAGATTTAGAACCAGCATGCATTCAACAAGGACTAGTGTATTTTCCCAAGGATTTAAAGCCACATTAAAATCTTATGTAGCTTTGCAAAAACAATCATAATTGTTTATTACAAACAAAACCAGTACACGAAGTTGCTAAACTCTGACTTCTTAACATCTATAAATATCAGTAATCACAAACTTGCATCATAAGGCCTCAGGTTCAAAAATATTTTTATGAAGGTTTAAATCCTCTTGCGTACCACGGATGTAAGCACGGCTGTAAGTCCTGTCGAGATCCTTCCTCTGAGATTTGCCTTTTCTGTCTGCACCATTCTTTCAGTGACTGGATTCTGAATCATACATGAGAAAACTGTATGTTCAGCCAAGTAATTGTTGTTATTACTACTATTATTATTATTATTATTGGGGGTGGTGGAATTTATTTGGTCTCCATCTTAAACTACATCAGCCAGCTACCGCTCCTTCCTTCATGTCTTCAGATTTTAGTTGAGGACGTGTTATTAATGCACATATAATTTAAAAGGCTAAAGATTCCTGATGAAAAATGTCACCCAGCACCCTGTGTTTCACTGAGGCATGGGAGCAACTCTTCTTTGAAAGACAGGTGGAAAGGCTGTGATGGTGTAGGAGGCAGAAGCAGATGCACATATGAGAAAAAAAGCATTTGAGACTGAAGGGAAGATGGGGGGGGGGAGGTAGAGGTTAGTGTGAAGTCCAAACAAGAAACAGGAATATTAATGCAAAAATGGAAACCAAGTGGTCTGGGAAGACCCTTGTGCTCAAACTCACAAAACTGGTGGTGTATTTGTAGCAACGCTGGTAGTCTGCTCTGGGATTATAGAGACACTTGATCAAATTTCTGCACCTGATCTAAATGGCCTGCATTTAGCCATCTTCTCTACTAAGATCGAGTGATCTTGAGCTAGGGTCCTGTCACGGTTTGAGCCAAGACTTCCTGGTTTTGGAAATGTGCCCAATAGAGTATCGGGATTATTTCATACAAGCTCCATAAACCCGGCATCCCATTGGCTAGAAGTGCAGGTCAAAAGATTTCTTCCAGCAGATACTCCTTAAAAGCTGCAGCCAGGAGGAGTCTCCTCCTCTTTGGACACCGGGCAGCTTCGGAGGAAGAGCCGCAGCGAGAGGGCTGGCTGCCGTCCAGGCCGAAAGCCTGCGGCCTGCCCCCCCACCCGGGGCCTAACTCAGAACTGTTTCTGTCTATCGGCGCCCAGCCCTACTGTGAATTGTTGTGGGACTCAGTCAGCATCTCTCTCTCTCGTATCGGGTAAGAGAAGAGATATTTTTGACTCGGCGAGAATCTACCGCTGGATTCGGGCGTGGGGGAAGCTCACACCCGTTCGCGTTCCGGCCGCGAGGGCTTCTCCTTATCCGCATTTGAAGCCGCTTTGGTCCGGAGTGTCCTTGAAGTTTTTTTACAGACACTGAAAAGATCTCCCCACGAACTCGTTAAAATACTTCTCTAAGCTGTTAAAAACTTTTAATCACTTGGCCCGCCGCCGTTTTGGATAGACGCCATCATCTGAGCCGCCATCCTGGCGTGACGTCATCTCCTGGCCCGTGGCCAATCAGCCATAATTGTAGTTTCTTTTCCCTTTGCAGTGTTTTAACTCTTACTGTATTTTTTCCTGTTTTGCATTTAATATATAGTTGTGTGATCTGATAGTACTTTAGAATTTTTATTAGAAGTTTGTTTCAGTTTCCCATCCATATATTCCGAGATTTGAGTTTTGTTTCCCTTTTCCCTATATCAGTAAGGGATTTAAGGAGCGTTAGGGACCTTGAGTTTTGCTCGGAGGCTCAACCCCTAACAGGTCCTTGCTTTCAAACAGCATACAGTGTGACCTTGACCTTGTCTGCATCCACCAGGTGCAAGTGTTATACAAGCAAGTAATAAAAAGAAAGTGCTGTAGTTCTCTGTATGTTTCTAGTATCGTATTCTTTATTCTAATACGAGGTTTATAAAATATTCCTTTTATCACTTCAGATGAAAAAATTGCAATTGGCATTTTCAAAATAATCTGATTCAACCAAATAGTCTCCACTAGACCAAATAACAAGATCCTGTTTATTAATAATTAGTTTTATTCACCCCCTTGTTGTACCCATCAGTCCTAGAAACAGAACACATATTGAACAAGCGGAGCTGAAACTATTAGGATTCTCCATTATGCAATATTCAAATACTTGTAAATTCAATGCGAGTCACAGAAATGGATTTAATAGCAAAGGAGGACAAAATGAGATTTTAATCCTTCTTTCCCATTAACATTGCCTAGTGTGGGGTGTCTGTCACATAAGGAAGGAAAAGCTGCATGATTTGGAGACCCATACAACTGCACCCAGAACTAGATTTATGTGAATCCCTTTCTGAGAGTGTCAAGAGCCTTCTTTCGCCCTTAATGGTGTCTGTGATTGTTAGGCTTTCAAAGGAAATGCAGCAAAGGCAGCCTTTATCTGAGGAAATTAAATTATTCTCAACTGTGGAGCCTGGTGATTCGTGTAGTGCTCTGTAACCGTATAGCAGAGAGTGGTAGAATTTAATTAAATAAAAACAATGACAGCCTTGCTTAAGAAACTTTACAGGAAGCTCTCTAGAATTACGCATCTACTGTGGATTCCTTAGGTTGCTTCCCAAAAGTCATCCTTTCCTATTAAATTAAATAGGAACAATTTTTAAAACTTACTTTACATTTGCTTTTCTTTATTTGGAAAGCAGCAAGGGGGTTGCAGTTTTAACAAGTGCCCTACACAACAAGATTTTCTCTGCTGACTTCAGGGGGAGCAAAGTCGAGCTACCACTGGGCAAGTCTGAAGGTCACACCTGAATATTAAAACTTTCCAAAATAGTCTTTTCAGGTCTGACTCTTGAGCTTAACCTATCAGAGGGTCCTACCAGACTAATACTTCTGATTTTTTGTTCTATCAGGTCCAGTATTAGCTTAATTGTAAGCACCTAAACTGCCCGATTCTTCCATCTTTATCATTCCAAAATCAATTGGCAGTGAGTCTCTTGTTTTTAGATCTAGGGATCTAAAACCAAAACATGTCATCAGGCTTGGAGCTACGAGAGATACCAGAGAAATATCTCGCCTGTCAGCTTTGTTTCTTTGCTGCGTTTGTGAAATACAGTGTGCTATTATGGCAAGGACAGACCCATCCTTTGATATGCCTTTCCTGGAGTTTTAAGATTTGAGTAAAAGGTTCCTTCGTTGCTCATCTGAGCAGTTTATTTGCCTTTATTTCTTCCAGGTAGTGCTGCTTGTATATTGTCTTCTGTCAAGGCAATGCTCTCTACAGACAATGCCCTGTTGAACTAGGGGATTTGGACCTTGGGAAGTTTTCTGTGGAGCAGATGATGAATACGTGAGAGCAGCAGTGAAACCTGCTCGTGACCAGAGGGGCCTTCATGAAGAGTTAGCAGAAAAAGACTGAAATACAGGGACTGTGGAGAAAATGTTTTTTAAAAATTATTTATATATCCTATTACTCGCAGTCTGTGTCTAAACCCCGTAGATCAGGACGTATCAACCACCTTTCAAAGGCAGGACCCTAGGGCAGCTGAACCACATTCTGGGGTGGGAGTAGAACCTGGCACCCATCATCTCGCTGCCCTCTCTTCCTGTTTTTCAGTCCCGATCTGAATCTCCGGAGGACCATGGCTCTGCACCACGACAAACACCTGACTGCCTGCAGCCGCAAATACACCATGGCTGGGGTCAGAGCACATGCATGGCATGCACGGGGGCAGCCAGTGACCTGAGGGTTCTGCAACAGGAGCAGACCAACGACACGGGAAGCCTTGCAGCATGTCAGTGAGGTGGTCTGCGGTTCCTTAGCTGTTGGGAACTTATTGCTTTCTTCAGATGATGAAAAAGCTGAAAGAAATACAGAAGTGTTCCTTGGGAAGGACTAGAGTGAGACAAAAAGGTGTGAATTGAAAAATGTTCCTTTCAAAAAAAAAGTTTGCCTTGGAAAAATTACCAGCATTGAAGAAGTTCCTATTTTTTATGAAATACGCTAGGTCCTGCATTTTATAAAAATATTATTACACATTGTATGGATATGGTTAACAATTTCAACCTGTGTTGTGTAAGAAACACACCCACACAGGAGAACACAAAGAAATGTTTCAGTTTGCCTGCTACCTCCGAAAACCCTCTTTGGATCAAACCAACAGTAGAAATTTGTGGAGTTTTTCCTCTACTCCTCCACCCTTACCCTGCCGAGCCTTGACTCTTCCCTCTCTGTCATCTCAAAAAGGAACAATATGAGTATTTAAGTCATCATAAAACATTGCAAGTATCTTTAAATAATTTATTTAATTTTATGAATCAGTTGCAATTCAGTTCATAAATTAGCCATAAGAAAAAGAATAGCTCTCCCTCTTTTCCCCAGCTCCTTCATGATTTGAGTTTCTCTGAGAATGTTGAAAATACACGTTTGATACCCACCCTTGCGCGTGTGGTGATGTCATTAAAAAAAGATATTAAAATTTCCACAGAATCGTAGAATTGTTTTGGCTGGAAGAGACCTTTAAGATCACCAAGCCCAACCATTAACTCAGCACTGCCAGGTCACCACTAAACCACGCCCCTAAATATCTCCGGGGATGGTGATTGCACCACTTCCCTGGGCAGTGTTCCAAGTCTGTTTGAATGCTTCACAACCTTTCTGTAAAGAAATTTTTTCCCAACGTCCAATCTAAACCTCCCTTTCAGCAAAGACCTACTCTGCATAAGGCAAAGGTCACTTTTATCTTCCAAATCTCAAATAAGTCTCTTTACCTTGAGGTAATTTAATACTGGCATCTGCTGCTGACTGCCTTTTGATGTCCTCCAGCAATCATTGGGATGAAGAAGAGTTAGGCATGGCTCTCCATCCCCCACAGGAATGGTGCTAACTAGAGCAATGAAAGTGTCTGTCACAGCTGTCAGTAAGCTGGTGACTGGGCATGTTTCCAGGAAGCTGGAAATGGCACCCTGACTCAGTTTTAGAGAGAAGGACACTGCAGGATGGTTGTTTCTGCTGCAACTGAGGGTGAGTGCAGACAGCTCCGGCACGAAGCCAGAGCTGGTGCTAGGAGCATCCACTGGGCTCAGAGCCCATCTGTAGCTCCCTGCAGCAGCCTGCAGCCTGAAAACCCGTACTGTGGGATCTGCATTTGCATAAGAATATATTAATGCATTTTTATTTAGGTGTGCAGAAGAATAAAACCTCAAGGATCTCAGAAAATATTCTTAGTAAAGTCATTAACCGGGAACAGGTTGCTAAAGCTGCCTTAGTAGTGGCTTAATTCGGTGAAGTGGGGAGGGAAGAGATCAGTGTTTTCCCCACCCTCCCACAAATTATTTTAGGTTTGCCAGCGGTGGCACCATGTGACACTCAACAGGACGGCAGCATTGCAGGGGGAGATGCAGAAGGACCCCAGGCCCTTTTCAGCCCCATCACCCTCCCTGGCAATCCTTCTGGGCCAAGTACTGCATCACCCCCTCCATCACCTCTGTTACCTGTGCACACATCCCTGGGGTCTTCCATCCCAAAGTGGCACGGAAGCAGTCAGCAGTCTCCACCATTATACACATGATGTGAAAAAATTGGCCCAAGCTGTTTTTTGTCCGTTTGCAGGGCACCAAAGTTATATTTTTCCCACAGCCCTTTGCACACAAGCTGTAGGGCTCATGCGGGGTAGGCTATACCGTGGGCTCGGCTTTTCTTCAGGGTGTGCTGTGCTGCATCCCTCACTCTTCTGACCTCTCCCTTGTTGTGAATGGCTCAAGCCTGATAGTACACCATTTGACTGGTCTGTCACTTTTGATAACCTGGCAACTGCTTCACCCACTTGTTTTAATTACCCTGCCATTTAATTTGGTTTCAACATCTGTGTCCAGTTTCTATCTGGGGTCAGTTTAATTGTTTGTGGCTAATATAATTTGAAAGGAATATGATTTTCTTATATTTCATTCTAAGATAATTCATTGTGGTTTGCCACAGTGATCTGCTGCTGTTGATGTGCTGCCATACAGATGATTTCATTACCTACAGATCATTGTTATTACCATAAGGTCCCATTTATTAACTGCCGTATCAATTACCCACCCTGTTTCTTATCTATCTGCAATCTCCAGAGCAGCCGATATCCTGGGGCGCATTTCATCCCAAGTACAAATCTAGCGAGGTCACTGGCGTTGTGTAAAGGATGAACCTCGCTCCTCTGACATACAGATCTCCTGCCAGTACTTTTATTGAGATGCCTACTGATTGTGCAATCACCTGACAGATTTGGTACTGCACCAGTTTACAGCTTCTGTGATTCATGATTCTGCTGATACTGATTGTCTATTTGTCACCATTATTTTTACTTTCCTCCTTCTCCCCTGTGATTCCACACTTTTTTCTGGGTTTTTTTGGTCCTCAATTTCCATCTTCCTGTTCAACTTTTTGTTTTCCTACCTCTCCTCAGCTTCTTTTACTTGGATACTGGCCCTCCTGTACACTCCTGAGTTGTGGTATCACGTTTTCTGTGTTTCTGTTACGCCACCTGCAAGTCCCTAAGGCATCTCTTCCTCACATCAGGCGTTGGTATCTAATTTTCCTTTGTGTTCCCTAGTCACAGTTTGCATTTTGTACTTACTGCCAGGAGGCATCTCTCCTTCCTCCTTCCTGACCCTTTGGGAACCCTACTCATCCCACAACCTTCTTCCTGATTATCTCTGGTACAAAGCACAGACCAAGCATAGATACAGTGTTAATATAGAGAGATGCTCTGTGAATGTCTTGACAGGTCTGGTGTATCTCCTCTGTTTGGAGGCAATAACCTTCTTCCCTCGTATAAAACCTTGAAGAAACACTAAAATAAGATGTGAAGTATCCAATTTACAGATGTGGTCTATCAGGAAAATTTGGATTCTACTAATGCATATACTTTTCCAAATCGCTGTGATTTTCTCAAAAATTAGGTAATTTATCTTATAAAGTACACATAAATATAAATAATTACACTCTTTGCCAAGAATGTCAGTATAGCCATCAAAATTTTTAAAACCCAACAATTCAGGGGTGACTGAATTGACATAAGACTGAATTTGAACTAAAATACAAGTCTTTGGGATCTGCATTAATGCCTCTGGTGTCCTCTGATCGATAAGCTAAAAGCAAATATTTGTGCTTTTCAGGATTTAGTGTTCACGCAACGCGTAGGCTCAAGCAGTGACACCTTCGCCTTTCTCCTGTTCTGAAAGACATCAACACCATCGGCTGCTCTGGGAGAAGGTTTTGCTCCGCTCCTCTTGGGAACTGCTTCAGGCTCTGGGTCACATCGGCTCTGCTGGAAAATGGCCTTGGCCCGCGTGTCGCTTTCTTCCTCAGTTTGGACTTCGGCTTATGGGGGTTCTTTTGTCCAAAAGCTGGCAATAATTCAGATGAACAGCGATGGTAACTGAGGTCGTCCTGGCGTTTAAGCAACCTCATATTTTCATGTGTAAATTTCCTAGAAAATAATAGTGACTAGAATAATCATTTCTTGCCTAACTGACTCCCATTTCTGTAATCACTAGTATAGGAGCTTCCCTCAACCCTGTTTGAAGTAGGAAAAAATAAAAAATAAAAAAAAAGGTAGCCAAATAACACAACTGAAATGACTAGAATACCTGACTTCTCACAAGTGCTTAGAGAATCCGGGGATTGCTTCTTTTCATTTAATTATATAAAACCACTAACAATTTTGTTTTGAAGAAACGTACTGTTATCATTGTTGGTTTTAAAACTATTCTTAAGAAGTAACTAACAGAGATTTTCTGTTTGCACTGATTGTTGGTCTGCTGGGAATATGTTGGAGGCTGACTGCAAGCGCCCTATGTTGTGATGCTTCCCATGATGTGAGCTCTCTGCACGTGGAGAAGAAGGGCACAGAGAGAACTCCTATTAACATTAATGACCGCTCCGGGGCTGGGAGGGGAGAGTGGTTGAACACCATTTCACTGCTCTTCATTATTGCATCTTGATTTATTACTGCCTTCTTTGTCCTGGAAAAGCGGTTTAAAGTCTTTGGGCAGTGCTGCCCTTACATATACATCACCAGTGAGGGAGTAAAAAACATAAGAACACAGTAGGGCAAAGGGTTAGGGAAATATAAGCTCCAAAGAAAGACTCATAGACCATCCAATTTAGTGCTGTTTAAACCCAAGTGTATTAAGACGAGGTGGAGGGTGAGCGCTAGCTCAAACAGACCCGATGCCCCTTCCACAGTTCTGGCAGGGCTGCGCCCAAGGGCTGGCTCCTCCCCACACACAGCCTTTGTTTTTCACAAAGCTGTTTAGAAATGGTTTGACTTATGTTTTATGAGAACAAATAGCCTGGAGATTGCTGGGTTGTTAACGAGGGTTAAACAGCTTCACCTCAATCCTTCTCTTCCTCCTGAATAGCACTTTAAACTTGGCCTCACATGTTTTCCCTGACCAGGAGTTATTATTCAAGCGCACCAACTGGCCACTGGAGTTCAAGCATCAGCTATGATTGACTGAGGAGATTTAATTATGCTGACAGCATGGCACTGGGAGGCTGAGGAGGGTAGGAGAAAGGTCTGAGGGAAGAATGATGTGCTGATCCAGGTTTATATAACTGTGGAAATTTCTGAACCTCCAGGGGAAGGGCTGAGAGAGACAGATATCACTGGATATATCACTGTCACAGAAATTAGATTATTATAATTTATTATTTCATGACAGTGGCTCTGATCCATGCAGTCCAGGATGAGGCAGAAGAAGACAGAGGCTACAATTGTGACTGCTGCAAAGTGACCCTAGAAATGGCTGGTAGCACAGGTTGGTCCTGGGACCTGGAACTTTGTCTGCATATTGCTGCCAGCAAGTCCTGACTTCCCTTGCTGCAGGGAAGAATGGGGCTTTTCTGATGAAGGTGGCTATGCTGAGTACAGAGTGTTGGGCACGGTCCACAGGTCAGGTCCAAGAGTTTTAAAAATGCAGATGTACCCAAGACTTTCCACAGGACACTAAACAGTCCACTCGGACCAGCATCCAGGCCACCCTGCAGAAAAGGAGTCGTGAAGCCTGCCTTAAGGTGTATGCCATACAGCAGCCAGACCCAGACTTGCAAGTTTGGAACCCAAGTATTTGGTTAAGGACTAACCTCAGCTGGAAGAGGGGTCACCTGAGCACATGAATTGATAGACCACCACAGCCAGCCCAGGAGAAGCCAGTGACCCCGGTGCGGGAGAGCTGCCCTGCCAGACAGGAATTAGTCCAAATGAAGAAAACCACAAAATTTCAAGTGACTTTTAGAGAACAAGTTTCAAGCTGAGGGAAAAAATGCTGGAGGATTTTTTTCAATAACAACTGTTTTCCATGATTTTTTAGTCAGTTCATAGAAGCGTTGAGTGGGTTGGTATTGCATCATACTGGGAACCACATTTATTCTATTGCCTGCAAAAGAAGAAGAATACATTTATATGTCTTTCAATTAACTGTGTTTTTTGTAAATGTGGTTAATGAATGAAAAACAGTAGAATTGGAGCATCTCAAAATAAAAAAACCTGATGCAGGTGCAGCCTATGTGTTTTCATAGAAGAAATTTACACTTTGGTGACAATAAACATCTTTGCTATTGAGGTTTTTTTTAAAAATGTATTTGCCTGCTGGTGTTTATTGCCTACTGTTTTCTATTAAAAGAATACATCATTTATATTGGTCGGGATATATGAATTTTATATCACAGCACTCAGACTTTTTAATTTTATTTTTTAGTTAGCAATGCAATAGGAAGGCATTTAATGCCAAATATTTAATGAAAGCAAATAGAGCAAACATGACTAGCAAGTCTTCTAATGAATAAATCTGAATAATAAAAATCCCTGTGGAGCATAGAGGCAGATAGGTTAATTCTTTCACTTGAATTTTAATCCTGACTGGAAAAAAAGTATCAGAAGGGTTTTAATATTTAACACTTGGCTATCCATGAAACTCAGAGGAAAAAGAGCTGTTATTCTTAATATCTGATCTATAGCTATATTTGATGAACAGAATCAATGAAAAGATACTTATAATGTATAGTATCAGAGAGGACGGAGCGGCATCAGTGCTGCTCTGGTTGCGGGTGAACTTGCGGCAAAACGAAATGGAAGAGCACCCATTAAACTGGTTCCAAAATGTCATCATAGACTGACCCACTCTCCCCAGCTCTTAAAGCATTTCTCCTAACTGAATCTCACAGAGTAGAAGGGATTAGAAGTTCTGGTATCCATCATTCACTCCTGTCTACTCTTTGGGTCTTGTTTTCTTCTCTTTTTAGTGGTTCTTGAAAGACAATAAAAAACTCCAGTGGAAAAAAAATTCCATTGATTCAACAGCAAGAGAAAGTAAAAACCGATTTTTCTATTCTAAATGCCGGTTGTTCTCGATTTCAGACCTATTTCAGCACCATTACTTGTTAATTTTAAAACTGGTTTTTATTTTGATCATGAAATATTGTCAGGCGAAATAAGGGAGTTCTAGACCTTGGAAGCAATATAGAAGCTAAGGATTTTTTTGTTGAATATCCTTAAGCAGCCTATAGCCTTATAGGGGAAATAGGGGTTCTATCAGCATATCAGAGATACAGGTCCAGGAGTGGAGGATCTGTGCCAATCTCAGCCTTAGCGAAGTCAATGCGTGTCTGAGAATTAAAGGAGTGGAAAAGATGCCTACACAGTCTAGACCATTTCTATGGCACAACGTTGTTGTTTGAAGGTGGCAATAGAAAGCTAATTAGGATTACTTGTCAATATAGAGATTATTTTTATTTCCTTTAATCACCTATATAAAATTTTCTACTCCCTTTAAGGAGTTCAGAATTGTAAATATACTACATGACGAACATGATATCTAAATGAAATCCACTCAGTGAAAAGGCAGACTTAGGATAAACTTCTAGTTTCGTGAGCTATTTACAGAGTGTTTTCTCCTTTTGCAAATATGGATGCCAAAACTAGATGCTCATTTTTAGCATCCAAGAAAGCACATGACTGCAGGCTAACTTTTGATTTTTGCTGCAGGAATCATCAGGTATGTCAAACCATCCCACCACACAGGTAAGATGTTAAGAGCCATTGATTCAAAATTGCACTTCTGGGACCAAGATATCAAAGCCAACAGGAAAACAGCTCTTAGGATGGATAATAACATGCTTCTAGTGTCAAGCATGAAGATGACAATACATTTCCTAGAAATCCACAACACTGTCAGGTTTTGTTAACAGCATTCAATGCTGTATAGCAAAAACCTTAATACCAACTGTCCCTAAAAAAAAAAAAAAAGTTATTTTATTTCTTTGAATCAAAAATCGAGATGAATAAGGTAAACACCAACAATTTTATACATGGAAGTACACATATACATAGACACACAAAATTCTTTTCTTTTAAGCAGCAAAGAAAAAGAGACATTTTGTTTCTTTTCTTTTGTTTTCTCATGAGAAGAAAAGAATTTCTATTAAAAAATGATTGTTTCTGACAGGGAAATGGCAGCTCAAAAAGCGTTTGAAGAGAAAGATAGTAGCTTTGAAAATTTGCATTGTGTGAGTCAGAGGATATACCATTTCAAACACCAAAAAGAAAAAAAAAAATAATTGCATGTAGTCCTGCCTGGCTTATCAGTGAGCCAGGAATACCTTCTCACAGCAACATGAAAAGCAGATGCTCTAGCTGGCACTGTCACCTCTACATTCACACATCTCCAAGCTATCCCTCTGGGTATACAAGTGCTTTACTAGGCTGACAGGGTCTGGCAAGCTTATGGGTGTCTGGATAACATCAGATTTTCACACCTGAACCACTCAAATAAAAGTTGAAGTAAGTTTGTGATGGGTAATATTGAACCACAAATTCCTGTGGGAATTCTGTCCATATTGACCATCTCCTTTAGCAAACAGTCTAGAAGCAGGGCATTTTTTGTATTTATGGTATGGAGAATGCTTCTGAAATGGAGGAGAAGAACTAAATAGCAATTCGTAAAAGGAGATAAGTCCTAAGGCAAATGAAAGGGCAAGGGAATGCCAAAGAGTCAGATGAGCAACATGATGACAGATGATATACTGTATTGTCTATACGGTGATACTGCAGATCCTTAGTAGGTATTTGAACAAGTCAGACGGGTTCTGATTTCCTAATTTACAGTGAATGCTGTGGAATGAAGATCTGTACAGCAGTGGTAAAAAAATCCCAAGTAAAAAATAGGATATTATTGTATGAAAGGATGGAACAGGCTATCTGAAAGTATTATAATGTCAGTGATGTGCCCTCAGCTACAATATGTGCTCAATCCTGGTCAATCTATTTGAAAAAGATAAAGTAGATGTAGAAGTAGGTGATGAAAATTGCTAAGAGCATGGTATAATTTCTATGATGAAAGATTGCCAAGACTGAGATTGTCTAGCTTGGGGAAGAGATGAATTTAAAAGGATATGACAAGACTATATAAAATACCAAATGCTACATGAAAAAAAATGCAGGTATTTTTCTTTAGAGTTACATTTTCTCCTAATACAGGAATGAGCAAGTCTTCAGTGAAATTCAAAGTCAACCAACATAACCCTGAGATGGGGAAAAAATATGAAAAATCTAGTAGCACACGTCACTGCCACTGAGCTTTAAGATTTAGCTCAATGCTGGAACCCATTAAGTACATACGCAGTTAAGGAGAGCAGGCACCATTTAAATGGTGATGGTTTAGACAGATTTCAGACTGCAGAGAGGCCCTGAACATCTTTTCTGCCCCCTCCATGCTGCCCAGCACCTTGAACCTGGGACCCCGTCTGCGTCCTCGGGGCAGCGGATCCTCCTGCAACCCCAGCCCTGCTATCCCAGGCATTGAGAGGTGGCTCCCAGGTTTGGTGGATATAGAATGAGGATGTGCCATCCCAGAGCTCAAGCACAGCGCTTTGCAAGCATGTCCATTTAGACATCAGCAATATCATATCTACTGGAGTAAAACTAGTAATTTATAAAAAATATCACTGTGTCTCCAGTCACAAACTAATTTACTAAGTAATGAAGACAAGCTTCTCACTGTGGGCAAGATTTTTCATAATTGTCCCCTGTGAATATTCCTGCACTTCAGTTCCTTAAGGAACATTCCTTAAAGCCTGTGTGCTGTGAGAGGCAAGATGGTGGGTTGGAAGAACGATTCTTCCCAACCAACTTCTCTATTCCTGTCTTTTCACAGTCCTAAAATATGTGTCGCTATCCAACAGTAAATAGTATACTGATGTAAAATTTTGATTAGTTATATGAGTGAATGCATTCACTCACTTATTAAAATGATAAATTAAATGTGAGGAATGGTGAAAAAATACATAAAAACTTTGTGTTTTCCACTTTCAAGGAAAGTAGGCGAAAGAAGCTTCCTGTCATCACCGTATCATAACAAAACATCAAAATAACTAAGAAAAACCATGGCCCAGCTCAGAAAAGACACCCCGGAGAGACATGACAGAGATTTATATTCTCATTTAAAGAGAAATGGCTCATTTGAAAAATGTATCGGCTATTTTAAAAGCTGCTAGAGACATTCCTGGTTTTCCGTATCCTTTAAATGAGCAAATAAAGGTCTTATGAGCCTGATATGCAGATCACTGAGCGTGTTCGGATAATCACCCTTCAGAAAGCAAGGGAAACCTTCATGTGATTTATGTTTCTGTGAGGAACTTTTGGCTTATTCCAAAACAATGTAGAGGCTACTTTCTGAGACTGAAGCACACTCATTGAGAGAGAAAAGAAGATGTTAATATAAATGAAAAGCAATGTAGAGTTTTAATCTCATTTACATGCCAAGGACAAGTTTTAGAAAGTTGACTTGAGGAATCTAATTTTCTAAAGTGACAAGAAAAAAACATTCAAACATAGGGTGACAATAAACAAGTATACATTTCTTTCTGCAAACACACACGGAATTGAGGAAAGGTTGCAGCAGAGAAAAACATGTAACCTGCAAATGACAACAAATGGAACTGCTTTAGAATCACATCCTTCATATAGAAAGAAAGAAAATAATGGCATGTTCCAAACCTTATATTCAGCTCAGTCCTGCTAAGAAATCTTTGAAGGTAACTAGAAAGGAAGCACAAGGAGTTTTTAAGTGAAAAATTTAAATAGCAAAAGAAACCCCTAAGGTTTCAAAAGGGACAATTTTGTAACTAACACAGTTCTTCTCAAATATAATAGAAGTTGAGCAGGGGGAAGTAGAAGAAATAAAGAGAATGCATCAGTACATTTAAACATGCTAATTATTCATTTTAAGTTACTCAGAAGACCTATTCTTTTAAAAAGGTGTTCTTTTTGTATCAGGACCGGTCATTGTCTTTTTCAGGAGAAAACTGATGAGAAGTTCACTCCAAAACCACATGAGTACATACAAAATCC
The DNA here is from genome assembly GCA_009769605.1 of Bucorvus abyssinicus. Taxonomy (NCBI): domain Eukaryota; kingdom Metazoa; phylum Chordata; class Aves; order Bucerotiformes; family Bucorvidae; genus Bucorvus; species Bucorvus abyssinicus. The sequence goes on from CM020031.1 coordinate 35,292,692, forward strand.
TTTTCTCCACAGTAGTAAATGAGTTCTTGCGTAGGAAAGAGCAGTCTGATGGGCAAGTAAATTCTGCCCATGCTGGGGACATAACTACGTGCATGGCTTTGGGATTATCCAGATACATTGTCCGGAAGAGGACAACCAATCTCATGAGAATGAAGTCAGAGTTGCCATTAAGGACTCCTCCAGGACTGCATGAAGGGATAGTATTTTCCCTTGGCTCAATGTCTTGGGGGTTAAAGGTCCCTTCCAAACTATGCTATGATTCTCTGATCTGTTAGGGATGATTTTGCCTTCTGTTAGGGAGGATTTTATCCACCAGATCTCCTTTTCCTTTATGCTTTTCATGAATATCGAGCATTTGGGAAAAGGAACGTTAGCACTAGCAATGCTGGCTTGGTGACTTTTGGGAGGAAAGTTTTAGGCACATTCTGATCCACTTCCTTCCTTATGCCAAATTGCCTGGTTAATTCCTCTAGCTGAAGCTTGGCAGATCTGATGAAACATGACAGCAATATTTAAAAAAAACAATCAGAGCTTTTTCTGAATCTCTTTTAGATATACCTAATGCTGCAAACACTCTTGACTTGGGGCCAATGCAAATACTGGCAATGCAAAACCAACTGATGATTTCCTTGTTTTGGAGCTCTTTCCTTCCTGTCAGTGGGGTAAAGCCATTGCTCAGGCACTGCTGAACCTTAATTGTGCGTCATATCCTGGAGTTTAAGGGGTACTCTGATGTGCTGAAGGCTGATCGACTACTTAGGTACTTTCTTTAAATGGGAACCTAGAGCACTGTTCCATAGTAACCTCTGTCAGAGTTGTAAAAATTCATATTCTATTTTCTGTCCTTATATGTTAAATAAAGTTTCTCCCTGAGTTCTGCTTGTTAGTCTTTGTCTTCTGCACTGGAGCATGAAGGTTTTTATTCCTTTTTTAGGTGAAACTATGTTCAGCAATGGTAGTGTTTCTCATCAGCCATGTCAACAGGTACTTTGAGTCTCAGGATCACAGAATCATAGAACTGCTTTGGCTGGAAGAGACCTTTAAGATCACCAAGTCCAGCTGTCAACCCAGCACTGCCAAGTCACCACGAAACCATGTCCTCAGCACCATGTCCACCTGTCTTTTAAATACCTCCAGGGATGGGGACTCCACCACTTCCCTGGGAAGCCTGTTCCAGTGCTTCTCAACCCTTTTGGTGAAGAAATTTTTCCTAATATCCAACCTGAACCTCCCCTGGTGCAACTTGAGGCTGTTTCGTTTTGTCCTACCACTTGTTACTAGGGAGAACAGACCGACCTCTGCTTCACTACAACCTCCTTTCAGGGAGTTGTAGAGAGCATTAAGGTCAAAACTCTAGGTCATAATGCTGTTTTCAGCAAGGAGTTGATTATGGATCATGTGAAAACAAGTTTTCCTCTCAATGCAGTGCCTTCATAATATGTGGAAAATTCCAGAGCTGTTGTCCGGGTAGGATAAAGAAAAACAAGCACCTCCGTCCTACTTACAGTGTTCCCATGTTACTCATTTCTTACCTAAAATGACTCTCTTTTTTTGTTTTTAAATTGCTTCTTATACAGAAATCTTTCTTCTCTCAGCATTTCATTTTCCTGCCCTTGAACCTGTCGTGTTGTTATTACCCAGAACCGGACACAATATTCCACCTGAGCACAAAGGCATCATTATACCTGCAGTATTATTTTCTACTCCATTACATTTCACCATGTTTCCCTCTTTGGTCACCGTTTTGTTATGGTGGGACTGACATTCGTTACGATACTACCTGTTCACTGTGGCAGTATGCTGGCTTTCCTGACGTTCTGGATTTCTTCTAGCTATGCCCTGCCTAAATGGCTTGTACCTGAAAGGGTTGCCCTCTGATCACCACTGCACCTGGACTGGGGGGATTCCAGCTGGGTGATCCAGAAATGGATTTTGCAAAGTAAATGTGCTCATTTGAACCTTACGTTTTAGTTGTGGCTGGGGCATGACGAGGACAGAAGTATGTGTTTGATAATCATTGCATTTGCTTTGAAGAAGCAGGGAGCACGTAACCCAGAGTCTTAATGAACATGCTGCTGCTTAGCTCCTGGAGTAGCTGTGCTGTTTGCACTGACCGTCTGTATTAATTATTACTTTTCCTTTATAATATGCCATGGACTCTTTCTCCATTCAGAGCTCCATAATGACCATAATGGCCACCGGTAATATAACACACGGAGCAAACAGCCCTGTCTTTAGTAGCTAGACAGGCTACAGTCAAAGGTAAATGAAGTAACGGCTTCACAGATTAAGAAGTTCAAAGTCCAGTTTCTGAAAAATGCATCTGTATTTATATCTCTACAGACACATTCAAGTCCGTGCAGTGGTGCATCTAGCTACCTTTTGTACACACCAATCTACAAGTGCTAAACAGCAATAACTGGGCACTTCTGATTTAGACTCTGGGCTTCGACTCTGTTTAGTTTATTCCCACTTTTTTTTTTTTACTCCTCCATTTACTGTTTTCACTGCCACCTTTTAAAAGAGATAATACAATGACAGTTTTAAATAAAATATAAAAGCTCAAACAGTGAATCTTGCATTTCCTTCACCTTAATGTTCAAAGCAGGTAATTGGCATTATTTCAAGCCTCCTTTCTCATGTGCTTCTTTCTGCACTTACCCTCAAGGCAAATGTCAGCTATGTGGTTTGCATAAGCCGTGCCCTTTGTTCCAGACCCCAAAGGATTTAGATGCAAAAGTGGGACTTTAGATGCTAAAGTAGGGTCTATACGCTTAAATCCCAAACTTCAAAATCATCACAAAAATCTGCCGACTTTTTGAGGTGTCCACTTCCCATAGACACCTGTATTTTTAATGTTAACATCCCTGAGTTAACTTTTTTTGATAGGCTGTGTTGGGTTGACCCTGGCTGGACACTGGGTGCCGGCCAAAGCAACTCTATCACTCCCATCCTCAGCTGGACAGGGGAGAGAAAATATAACCAAAGGCTTGTGGGCTGAAAGGTCATGGAGAGATCATTCACCAATTACTATCACGGGCAAAATAGACTTGACTTGGGGAAATTAGTTTCATTTATTACCAGTCAAATCAGAGAAAGGTAATGAGAAATAAAACCAAATCTTGCAAACACCTCCCACCACTCCTTCCTTCTTTCCAGTCTTAACTTACTCCCAATTTTCCCTACCTCCTCCACCTCCAATGGTTCAGGGGGATGGGGAATGGGGGTTGTGGTCAGTTCATCACAGATTGTCTCAGCTGCTCCTTCCTCCTCAAGGTGAGGACTCTTCACACTCTTTCCCTGCTCTAGTGTGGATTCTCTCCCGCAGGAGACAATTCTTCAGGAACTGCTCCAGTGTGGGTCCCTTCTATGGGGTGTAGTCCTTCAGGAACAGTCTCATGCTCCAGCGTGGATCCCCCAGGGTGTCACAAGTCCTGCCAGCAAACCTGCTCCAGTATGGGCTCCTCTTTCCATGGGTCCACAGGTCCTGCCAGGAGCCTGCTCCAGCGCAGGCTTCCAATGGGGTCACAGCCTCCTTTGGGCATCCACCTGCTCTGGTGTGGGGTCCTCCATGGGCTGCAAGTGGATATCTGCTCCGTGCTCCACCATTAACCTCCATGGGCTGCAGGGGAACAGCCTGCCCCACCATGGTCTTCACCACAGGCTGCAGTGGAATCTCTGCTTCAGCACCTGGATCACCTCCTCGCCCTACTTCTTCACCGACTTTGGCAACTGCAGAATTGTTTCACTCTTGTATTCTCAGCCCTCTCTCTGGCTGCACTTGCCATTGCACAGCAAGTTTTCCCCCTTCATAAATATGTTATCACAGAGGCAGTACTACCATTGCTGATGGGCTTGGCCTTGGTCACTGACGGCTCCATCTTGGACCCAGCTGGCGTTGGCTCTGTCAGTCATAGGGGAAGCTTCTAGCCACTCCTGTAACCAATCACTACCAAAACCTTGCCACGCAAACCCTATACATAGGCACAGCTCTGTGCATCAGCCATCGCTGAAGGAGATAGCTACATCACCTCTTTAGGCTCTGAAGTAACTCTTAGAGGATTTCTCTCCAAATTTCAGAGGTGCTTTAAACCATATGTCCCATTACCCAGAAAACTGCCCAGGCAAAAAAGCTATTTACAAGGGAAAGGCGGATGGGAGAGAAGCGGGGAGGGAGTTCTTGTTTTCTGCTATGGAAACAAAGCCACGTTTCATGGAATAATAAGAGGGGTGGGGAATGCAAAAGTGAGGGCAGTGTTTCTGAAATAGTGACTGCAATATAATCTGAAGTCTGCTTCCTGAACATGGACTTCACCTGAATTTTACATGAAACAGTAACTGGATAAAGTATCATCATGATTATGGTAGCAGGAAACAGGGAATCAGGCCCCTACCTGCAGTTACTGGGCTGGGGAGACATCGCTCCTTTTGCTCCCTGTTCTCAGTGTGGTGAGCCTTTTAGGGGTCAGCGCCCTCAGTAAGTTTGCAGATGACACCAAGTTAAGCTTGAAGGTCAGGAGTCACTACAGAGGGATCTGGACAGGCTGGATTGATGGGCCAAGGCCAACTGTATGAGGTTCAACAAGGCCAAGTGCCGGGTCCTGCACTTGGGCCATAACAACCCCTTGCAACGCTACAGGCTTGGGGAAGAGTGGCTGGAAAGCTGCCCAGCAGAAAAGGACCTGGGGGTGTTGGTCAACAGCCGAGTGAATATGAGCCATCAGTGTGCCCAGGTGGCCAAGAAGGCCAACAGCATCCTGGCTTGTATCAGCAATAGTGTGGCCAGCAGGAAGAAGGAAGTGATTGTCCCCCTGTACTCAGCACTGGTGAGGTCACACCTCGAATACTGTGTCCAGTTTTGGACCCCTCACTACAAGAAAGAATTGAGGTGCTGGAGCATGTCCAGAGAAGGGCTACGAAGCTGGTGAAGGGTCTAGAGCACAAGTCCTATGAGGAGCAGCTGAGGGAACTGGGGTTGTTTAGCCTGGGGAAAAGGAGGCTGAGGGGAGACCTTATCACTGTCTACAACTACCTGAAAGGAGGTTGTAGCAAGGTGGGGGTCAATCTCTTCTCCCATGTGACAAGTGATAGATGAAAGAAAATGGCCTCAAGTTGTGCCAGGGGAGGTTTAGGTTGGATATTCGGAAAAATTTCTTTACAAAGAGGGTTGTGAAGCATTGGAACAGGCTTCCCAGGGAAGTGGTGGAGTCCCCATCCTTTGAAGTGTTTAAAAGATGAGTAGATGTCTGTAGATGTAGATTACTGAGGGATGTGGTTCAGGGACCCTGGCAGTGCAGGTTGAATGGTTGTACTCATTGATCTTAAAGATCTCTTCCAATCAAAAGGATTCTGTGATTCTGATTCTGTGATTCTGTGCTAGAGCCAGCAAGTGGGAGATGAATGATCCCTCCTCTGTGAATGGAGTACAGCATATGTAGTGGTGGCAGTCTTCCAGGGAGGATTCAGATCCCTTTATCCACTTCTCAGACATAAGGCTGACTGACTCCTTCAGTTTTGGGAGAATGAGGCTAAGAACTAGATTTAGGGAAGAGGATGAGCATGCAAATATTGAAGTTGCAGCAGCCAGATTTTAGGTACCCGCTTTCCCCATTCCTCCTTCTCACACCATTGCCCTCTCCATTCTGGTTGCTCATACAGGTGCCAGAAGCAGACAACCCAGTGCAATGCAATGGAAGAAGCAGGTGTGTTACAATAAAAATCTTTAAAAACCAAGATTGAGCAGGCAACAACATAGAAACAGTCAACCACAAAAAAACCATTTATTGAAAGAAGACTCCACAGCCTCCCTTCCCTTCCCTTCCCTTCCCTTCCCTTCCCTTCCCTTCCCTTCCCTTCCCTTCCCTTCCCTTCCCTTCCCTTCCCTTCCCTTCCCTTCCCTTCCCTTCCCTTCCCTTCCCTTCCCTTCCCTTCCCTTCCCTTCCCTTCCCTTCCCTTCCCTTCCCTTCCCTTCCTTCCCTTCCCTTCCCTTCCCTTCCCTTCCCTTCCCTTCCCTTCCCTTCCCTTCCCTTCCCTTCCCTTCCCTTCCCTTCCCTTCCCTTCCCTTCCCTTCCCTTCCCTTCCCTTCCCTTCCCTTCCCTTCCCTTCCCTTCCCTTCCCTTCCCTTCCCTTCCTTCCCTTCCCTTCCCTTCCCTTCCCTTCCCTTCCCTTCCCTTCCCTTCCCTTCCCTTCCCTTCCCTTCCCTTCCCTTCCCTTCCCTTCCCTTCCCTTCCCTTCCCTTCCCTTCCCTTCCCTTCCCTTCCCTTCCCTTCCCTTCCCTTTCCCTAGACTTTTGACACCTCTCTTGAGGCATCATGCAGGCGCTGCAGTCTGGAAGCCAGGAACACTTCTTTTAAAGAACTGAGCATAGAAAAACCTGATATTATGTAAAATGCTCTCTCAGTGGGTGGGAGACCTGGGTTAAATTTCCCCATCAAATACAAGAGATTAAACTTCATGCTTGCTGTGCTGTAGAAGCCTGCCTTAATCACAAGGCTATGGGCATCTAATTCAGGGCCCTTGTTTCTTCTCTTTGATGCTGCAGTGCCCTAGACTATAGTGCACTTTTATCATCACATAGGTCTTTACCACTTCCACACTGAAATCTGCAGTTACTGTGTTTATGCAACAGCAATAACGCCCCCAACACTTAAAATATCAGGATTCCCGGATCATGTCTGCTACCCTTGGTGCTGTAGAATCAATCAAAGGAATAAAAAAGGAAAAAAGGTTATACATAGCAGAGCTACTATGAAATAATTCTTTGCTATATCTTTCAGTCCTATAAAGAGCAGTCATAGTGTCACAGTGGGATCTACTGAAAAACAAGTTTGTTTTGATTTTTGATCCCGAGTGGGAATTATCCCAGTATTTTTTATTTTGAAGTCCATGACTTTTCAAATAATTCTGATTACATTTTCAATTTATTCTCAAATACTTTGTCCATGAGACTCAGAAATGGATGAGATTTTCTGATTGGCTCTGTTTGGCTTTTATTTTTTAAATGCAAGAAATAAAGAAAAAGGAAATTAAGAAGATCAAAGATGTTTAACCTAATACTAGTCTGAGTCATCCAAGCCTGCACTATTCCCTGCAACTGAAATGGGTAAGTAAATGAAAAGCCCTTCTCAAGTTTCTCCTCTCAGTTTAACTGGAGAGGGACAATAAAATCCTTTGCTAGAGTTACTAATAAGGACATTTCGGTGCAAATTTTGAAAGCAGAACAGAAGCACTGGGTCTTATATTGAGGTTTCTCCTTGTACTTGGGCAAACCCTTATTAAAATGGAGAGCTCCCAAGGACTGAGTGAACAAAAGCTCATTAGAGCATATGATTTATAATTTCTTAGTAAGGGTTAGGCTTCCAGAAGTGACCTAGAATCAAACCCTCAGAGACTATTTAAGTGCTTAAATTCAATTGCTAGGAATGGCAGCCAGCAAGTGCTCAGAGAAAGCTTTCCATCTCTGGCTGGGTGCCTCAACCTGGGGACATCAGCAGGAGGAGATATCTCCGTTCAATACACATCAGGCATGAGACTGGAAGGCAGAAAAGTAGAGACGACAACATTGACAGAGCAGCTGCCTAAGACGAGGGAAGGTGTACTGCATGTCTGTGGCACGGTGTTGGCAGTGGGGAGCTGCAGGGGTGGTCTCTGGGGGAAGAGGTCTCCACTGCCCCACAGAGTGGACAGCCATGCCAGCCAAAAGATCCACCTCAGGACAAAGCTAGGCCCATCAGCCAAGCTGGTGGTGTCTCCGGAAAAAATGTTTTAAGAAGGACAAAAAATGCTGGACAGGCAGAGGAGGAGGGGAAAAACAAGAGCGAAAACCAGCTGAGGTAACACTGAGGTCAGAGGAGGAGGTGCTCCAGGCGCAGGAACAGAGTTTTACGGAGAGGGACTGCAGCCCGTGGAGGACCTGTGCTCAAGGAAGCTTACCATGAAGGACTGTAGCCAACACTGGAGCAAGAGAAGAGTGTGAGGAGAAACCCACCCTCCGCTGTTTGTGCCACTCGGCATAGGGGAGAGGAGTCAAGAGTGAGGAAGTGCAATGGAGCCTGGTAAAGGGAGGAGGAAAGGTGTTTAAATTTCTACCTGAATATATTTTAATTGGCAATGAATTAAATTAATTTTATCCATATCGAGACTGTTTCGCCCCAGGTAACTGGTAAGCAATCTCTTTACCTTTATCTCAGCCCACAGGCTTTCTTATCCTATTTTCTCATCTTGTGCCCTTGAGGGGGCGGGTGGGAACAACTGGGTGGGACAAGACTAACCCATCACAGAAGGTCAGTGACACATGCCCATGAAAACCCTCAGTCACTCTGGTCTCCCCAGGACAGGAGAGAGATGGAGTTACTGGAAGAGAGTCCAGCAAAGGGCCTCTAAGATGATGAAGGGACTGGGGCATCTCTGCTATGAGAAAAGGCTGAGAGATCTGAGACTGTTCAATCAGCAGAAGAGAAGGCTCAGAGAGGATCTTACCAGTGTATATAAATACCTGAAGGGAGGGTGCAAAGAAGACTGAGTCAGGCCATTCGCAGTGGTGCCCATGGCAGGACAAGAGGCAATGGGCACACACAGAAAGAAAGGACGTTCCCTCTGAATATCAGAAAAGAATTTTTTCACTATGAGGTTGACTGAGAACTGGAGCAGGTTGCTCAGAGAGGTTGCGTAGTCTCCATCCTTGGATAGATATTCAGAAGCCATCTGGATATGGTCCTGGGCAAATGGCTCTAGATGGCTCTGCTTGAAATGAGATAGAGGGTTGAATGAGACGACCTCCAGAAACCACTTCTGACCTCAACTATTCTGTGATTCTGTGTAAATGCCAAAGGGTGAAAGAAAATTTCATCTTTTCTAAAAAGAGAAAAGTTACAGGACATGAAATCCTTAAAAGATCTCCTACTCATTATGATAAAAATTCAACAGAAAAGGCATCACTTTAGAAGAAAAATGTTGAACTAAGACAGACGGAAATATCTATAGACTATACTGATAACTCAGAAGTTTCAAATGCAATTATTTTCCCCAACTTTACTTAACCTGGTGAATGGAGAATGAAGGGACAAAAATGCTTATTCTCCTGTTCTTAGGACATTTAAATATTATTTCTACTTGAGCCAGGAGAAATAGTATCTGTCACTTTGTAAAAGACTGCACTTTATCATCTACAAGTATTAATTTTACCTGCCTCTTCTTAATTTACATGACAAGCTGATAACAGATCTTTGTCATCATTACCGAACATGCTTGTGCTTTTATATAGTCTTCATAAATTTATCTAACATGAATATTAAATTAGATTAATTATAATTTCTTTGTTCATATAGCATACCCAGTGGGAAATGTATTTCATCAGCATATCAATGCACACATACAGTATTACTAGATGTCATCTCTCTTCATCAGTTTTTTCTTTCAACATATTTTTGTCACCAAAGTAGAACACATGATGAAGTAACACATTCCAATTGTCATGGACATTTTGCATTGCACTTCAATCTCACTATAACTCTGTTACTTTTGATTCCTAGGCTTTGTACTTTCTATTTCCCATCTCCATACAATTACATAAATCATATATTCACTTAGAAGCACCATTGGCTGAAATTACATTGCTTGTATTTATTGATTCGTTTTGAAAGCAGAGCTTCTCCAAGCTTGCACGCAAATGAACATTACCCTGCAGACCTGCTCTCCTCCATCTCCATACTGGCAATTTGCAGGTATTCTGTATTTAATCTCTTGGTAGTACTCCTGTCTTATTGACTGTGCTGACTGACTTGGTGGAGGATCTTTCTGTTTGTTCCAATGTTAGAAACTTCCAAGAAGCCCAAGTATTTCAGCTGTTTTCACTTAAATCTTCCAGTTAAGCAATATACTCCAACAGATTTTGTTATCTATAATTTTCCCTTTGCCAATAGTTTAGAATTTAGTTTTTGAATTTGTCAAAGTTGCTCTGTTAAATTGGCCCAGCAGGACCTGAATCACTGACCAGTCACTGGAAACCCTTAGTTAGCCTAATTTTTCCCTTCTCAGTGATTCTTTCTTTAAGGACTTCTCTACCTCCATCCCTCTCCCTTGGCACAGCTTTGGTGGCAGAATCTTGAGTTTTATGGGGAAAACATTTTAAATTAGTCACATCTCTGTGAAATAACAAGTGTCACAGCCTTTCTCTTTCTAAATGCGAATAATGACAAATCTGGAATATCATTTTTTTTTCCTCCTTTCACTTGTCCTGTGAAATGCAGTTCTTTTAAGCCTTGCTGAAAATAAAGCCACAAGTGATGTAGGTGTATCTAGGAAATGAAAACGGGGCCAAGGACACAAGTCATGGTGGACAGCCTGTGGCAGCAATGACCAGTTTCTTGTATCCAAGCCAGACCTCTACATTACAATTATGAAGTCTCTGCATTTTAAATAACTTCAAATCTGAAGGCCCACTGAAGCTCTCCTGACTCCTGCTCCTCACCTTCTCCTGGCCCATCTTCAGCTCTGAACTGATCCTTGCTCAGATGTGCCTGTGCCCTCCTAGAGCTAAGGCTAGCCCTGAACAACTACAGAGATGGAGTACAGAGGCAGGATTCACACCACAGCAGCTTTAGGAATAAGATCGGCACCTAACTGGTGAGAGCCTGCACTCTCTCTGCACCCAGGGGGAAAGGACAGGCTCCTGTTGAAGAGGATTTGCAGTGGAATCACCCCAGCTACTGGTCTGATAAAGTCTGGAGCACGATCACTTCCGTATCTAGATCCATAGGAGCTTGCTCTTATTTCTCAACACGGTTTTCATGGGATTTGTTTTCATCACTACGGCCCTTCTGGAGGGCATTTCAGAATCATTCTGTCTTCCCTGACAGTTTACCATAGAATTTATCTCAAGCTTAAAATGAAGATCCTTGCTTTTACCAACATAATGTCTCCTCCGTCATGCCGTCGGGAAAGTCTGCATCTCTAGGTAATCCTCTGATAGAGGCTTTCAAGCCATACTGTTATTCACAATCAACAGGGAAAAAATACCAAAATCCTAAAAGCAAAACTCAACAGCTTATGGTTGAAAGTTGATGTCAGTAAGATTGAAGTCAAACCAGAAAAAGATCAGGATGATTAGCCATATGAATATGTTATCAAACAAATCCTGATTTTTTTTCTCTGCATTGGTATTTATTTGTCTGTCTTCCATGTTTAAACTGTATTCATTTTTCTCTACCATGTTTGATTTCCCTCTTCATCATAGCATGCCAAGTCCAAGGCTTATTGTGTTTAACATATAAATGAAAATTGACCTCAACATTTTATGATCTGCTAGCCTCTGACTTTTCTGGTGCAATTTCTCTTAAAACTATCAGTCTTAGTTGTACAAGTTGCACATCTCAATGCCATTAAGTTCCAGCAAAAAGCTATTTGTTTTTGCAGTTTATAAATCCCCCTCCAGTGACTTTCCTGTAAAATTTACAAAAAATTATGTGGTCTATACCTCCTTGTTCACATCGAAGATAATTCTTCAGTGGAACTGCCTTGACCTGTACTTGTAGCTTAGCAAGTGTTCTAGACAGGCTGCCACCTAACCTCTTCTTCTCTCATGAGTGCTAAATAAAGGGTTAACCCAGTGCAGGATTAATTACATTAGATGCTGTTCTTTGAGTTGTGCAAGTCAGAATAGGAAATCGTACTAGCTTCTTAAACAGTTACTACTATTACCTGAATTTACTTCACTCTAGGTAATACACTCTGCCTGAAAGCAGAGACCACTCCTTGTTGTTACACCTGATTTGTGGAAAATGTCAGGGGCCCCCAAAAGCCATCTCAGTGTTTCGCTCAAATATCTCACAAGTAATACCAGCATTTGGATCCTCAGGCATTTCTCCACAAGGACTTGAGGGTTTCTGGGTTTCTTGATTTTGCAAACCACCAAAATCTGGAATGGCAGAAGTAGTATAATGGGGCTCTACTGTGAAGCAGTTATTTTGCTGGCAAGTTGCAAGAACATGCTCTGTCTGAGGAGGAGTGGGCTATGAACGCATTTGAAATAGAAGAGTGCAGAAGAAAACTTCACACAAAATATTCCTCAGGGCTTCTTGAAGGGGTAAATGGCTGGACCCCTCCCCTCCCCTCCTCTCCTGTCTTTTTTCTCACACTCAAGACGGACAGAGGCAGTTTCCTACTTCGATGACCCATACTGACTTTGGGCTGCCTCGGGTTCTGTCTGTATCCGTCTGTGTTCACAAACTATAAGCTTTGTAATGGCAGGTGTCCTCTTTTATTCTGCTGTTCTGTGGTTAGGGAAGCTGAGCAAGCATGGTCATTTTCCATGATGTCAGAGGTAGGGCTGGGCTGGCTACGATGACAGATGATGTCTATTAACCACTCCCCCTTCCCAAAGGGAAAGAGAAAGGGAACAAAGGAGAAAGACTTAGGGATTGGAAAAGAAAACTAAACAAGCTTTAATGAATCAATGACAATGAAAAGATAGCAATGCTGATAAGAAAATAATGAAAATAATGAAATATATACAAAACATATATTGAACCCCACCCCCCCCCAATGGCAATCATGTCACCACTGATGCTGTGGGACAGGCACTGGAAGTCCTGACTGGACACAGCAGCAGATGGGAACTGGATTCAGGAGCTGGATTCTGGAACTGGATTCAGGAATGCATGGATTGGGATTGAAAGCAGAAGAACAGACTGAGTCCTCCTCATTGAAGAAGAGAGCTTGACTCTTGTGATCGCTCAACTTTATACTGAATATGAATGGAATACCTTGTTGGTGCAACCTTTTACTTTACAGCACCCCAATGTGGCACACCAGATTTATCAGTGACCTTGGTTTATATGGGAGCAAGTGTAAGCAAGCGCCTTTCTGCACACCAGTCCTTAGTAGAACTATAAATATCAAGCTCTATCACTTCTAGAAGCAGACACTATCTGCAAAAACACGCTGTTAACTTCAGAAAGTGAAGTCTCTTAGAAGAGACTGAGCTGAAAAGTCAAATCACGGAACACAGTTATTTCTCTTCTAGCTCAAACCAGGACACAGGACTTGGTCTTTTACCAACTACAGGGAACCTCAGAAATACCCAACAAATAGCAATAAATGGTCATAAGAGAATGCAGAGTAACCTCATCCAGGACAAAAGCTTTCATCTGAAACACAGAGAGAACTTCAAGACATTCAGCTTCTCAGCTGGATAAGAAAATGTATTTTCAATTCAGGTTCATAAATCCAACCTTTGTCTAATAGGTGCCACGCCAGCTTGTTCAGTCATTAAATTAATACCCCTGTATGCTCCATGTGATTTATTGTTAATGTTTTGTGCTATGACAACATCAAGAGGCCCCTGACAGCTCTGAGGACCCACAGAGCTAAGTGCTGAGTGCAGCTCCAAGTAGATTATCTTGAGTTTCCTCCCCCAAAACAGGGATTATAAGAGAGTTGTGATCATGAAAAGCAAAGTTGTCTTGCCCAGGAGCAGACACAAGGATGGACCAGAGTTGAAACTGGACTTAAATGTATTTCCTTATCTGGGAGGCACAAGTCTGCTCTGCCTCCCAGCTTCACAGACGTCGTCTCTCAGCATCTTATGAGTTAAAATCCGTCACTTAACATGAATACCTCATACTGTTTTAGAAGCGTAAAGTTTCCCAGTGGCTCTCTCACGTCATATCTCACTTCTTCATGGCAGCGAGATATAATGTTGGAATGAGGAAGGTGGATTTTCACACACCTACCTGAAAGCGAATACACCAAAAGACGACTGAGTGAAACATTCCACGGGGAAGTGGCCTGGAAAGATCATTTTCTTGCCCAGCTATTCTATTTGTTGTGACAACTTGCATTTCCCTGGAACATGTCCAGAAGACAATGAACGCAGCTGACTTTATTACACATGACAGAAGAACACCATGAAGAATAACTGATTTAAAAGCTTTTGGCCTTCATCTATTGTTCTTTTCATTTCGAGTTGTTGAATGAGATTCCCTGACTTTGAGGCTTAGCCAGTGCCTAAAGGGACAGCGAACCACAGGGCTACAGGGAGTACAGGGAACAAAGAGAGGAAAAGTGAGGGGCTGCTCTTAGAGAGAAAAGTAAAGAGCACCTGTCCAAACTAAACCTTAAAAGAATTTTTTTCTGGGTACGAAACCTTGAAGCATGTAAAGATTTCATTGTGCCTGTGAGCTTACCAGCTTTTCTCTGAATTGTCCATTTGCTTCAACCACCACCTAGCTAGAAAATCTTTGAAAATCCCCACTTTTCCCCTTAGCAGCTTCTCCCCCCAGGAGAGGTAACCCCCCCTTTTGTGGGCTGCGTGAGCAGCCTAAGCTGTTGGGCAGGCGCTCAGGGTGCCTCTCCATGGTTCCTCTGTACCTGCCTCATGGCCCCTTCTCAGCCACTCCAGGAATGTCTTCACCCTGACATACCTTGCCTTGGGCATCACATCTATTCAGCCCCACCCTCCCCACCCCGCCATAGCATCCTTTTAGTGACAGTTTTGTGCCCCATTTGTTTTCTCCATGCTGCTTGTAGCCAATATAGCGATACTGTAGTCAGTGCAACTGTTGGTGCACGCAAAAATACCACAGGACAGAAAAACTCTCTTCTAAAAGCTTTGGTGGCACCTGCACTGCTTTCTGGCAAGCTGCTGAGCTCAGCTTTTCTATGCGTCTGCTGCTCCTTGCCTCTCATCTTCAGGACAGGGGCAAGTGTCCTGTAGAGCACTGTGGTGACTGGGCTCTCCTGAGATTTCTCCCACAGTGTAGCAGGTGGCTTGGGCTGAAAGGACAAGGGTAGTCTGGAACGGTGAAGGGTGCCAAGGGAAACACATTACAGATGTAGTCAAGGAAATCTGTCAAGCCTGGGAAAGCAAGACTTCCTGTGAAGCTGATACATTACTTGATTTAAATTTCTAATATTCATTCAGAAAAGTTGTCTCCAAGAAGTAAAAACCCCTAAAATATCATTTCCACAGTATTTGTATGTGGTATGCTTCATCAAACCGGGCTTATATGCCAATTAGAGGATCTTTTAGTAGGAATAAAAAGCAGATGTTTTTGCTTCTGCAATGTTTTGGTTTGGGGAATGGTTTATTCAGAAAATATGACCACTTTTGTCACTGGCCACCATTTGCCAAATGTATGTTGGGATGATGAATTCAGAGATGGCGCAAGATTTCTCAGCAATGTAGGCAAATTCAATTTTCCATCTCCCTCAAATGAGGTTTCTGCTTTGGATTGTGGCTGGACAAGTCCTGCCTTAGGAAGAAGATTGGCGAGAAGGAAGGAGAGAGTTAGGATGTTATTTGAAATGACTGGTCACTAGAACTGTGGTCCTGATTATTGCAAAATGAGAGCTTGAAACCGTGAAGCTTCCATCCTAATGGGGAATACCTTTACGGTCTGTATGCCTGCAAATAAATCTGGTTAAATTTCCTTCCATCTGTGTGCTCCAAATGACTGACTGTAATTTGAAAGTGTCAGAGCTCACTAGAGAAATAAAATTGTGGAGGGAAATGAGGGCCATGACCATCCAGCTGAATCTGCAAGGCAGTACAGGAGTTACAGCCACTGAAGCAACAGACTTTCATGTAGCTGCCAGCTCCATAAGTGGACATAGGGAGCTGTGCCAAGGAGCACACCAGGCTTCACTGAGGTCCCTGGCTCAGCCTCCTGCTGCAGCAGGAGTGCAGCACCAGCTACCAGATGTGAGCCAAAGGAAGTCAGAATGTACTCAGCTGTAACCCAACAGTCCTGCAGCAGCAGGTGCCATCCCACATGCCCCTGCTCTGCTTTTGGTGCTGGCAGCAGCGGCCAGCCCTCAGCTTTCAGTGCTCTGGCAGGAGCTACGCAGGTCTTTATGCCTGTTGCAGTCTGTTGATCCAGGCAACTGCCAGTCTATATCCTTCATATATACATATATATAAAAATGCGCGTGTGGTTTTGTGTGTACGTGTCTGTCAGGTTTAAAATATGAAATGAAATGAAACCTGAATGAACTGTCAAAAATTGAATCAACGGACAATTCTAGCAAGGTTTTTCACCTTTACACTCTCATATAATAAATTTATATCATCAACTCAAAATTCAAACCAGTCATTTTTATTATTATTATTTCTGGGAATCAGCAGTAACACATGCAAAAGTACCAAGACTAT
Source organism: Bucorvus abyssinicus (assembly GCA_009769605.1). Lineage (NCBI taxonomy): Eukaryota > Metazoa > Chordata > Aves > Bucerotiformes > Bucorvidae > Bucorvus > Bucorvus abyssinicus. The sequence goes on from CM020031.1 coordinate 35,308,842, forward strand.
AGTACCTTTGGCTTTTCCTGCTCTGGTTAGTAGTGAAGGTTAGACATGGAAATAAACTTCAGGCACCTTAAAGCACAATTACACCCGCTCAGCAAATATACCTGATTCTTCCCATTTCTGCACATTCTCAAAATGTATCTTGCATAGTCTGATTGATTGCCTGCATGATCATTTGCTTTTTCTGGGGCAGCATTTCAAACAGAAGAGTAACCAAGGTGGAAAACACTTGGGCTCCCTGTTCATGTTTGTAGTGGAAACTGCTCTACTGTTTTTCCTCACTGTGTTCAAAAAATAATAATACAAACAGAAGGCAAGTTAAAACCAAAATCCAATGATTAAGCATCCCAGAGCCTAAGAAATGACTAGAGAGAAACCCATGGAGCCAGTGTGATATTTATATTGGAATATTTGTCTTCGCTAATTCTAAATGAAAGACAAAGTACTAGAGCAAAAGAAAGCAACAGAAACTTCAACGTCAGAAAGCACGATCCCAGCCAGCCGAGAATGATTGACTGGATTGACAAGGAAAGCTCTTGAGGTAAAAACTATGGACTGTTTTAGCAAATAGTTAATGGTGAGTCTAAGTGAAGCACTCCGCTAAAAACCAAATAATCCTTGAAAAACAGGTGACCTTAAACAGTTCTATGAAACGTTTTTGTTGCTTTCATCTGCCATTCATGTGTTTACATTAAGTTCTTATAATGTTGATTTCCCACAAAAGGGAAACTGAAATTAATGTTCATGTTGTATTTAATTCAAGGACCGTATTGATTGTTATGCTAGATAATGTCTCTTTAATCAACACGTCATGAGTATTTGGCTATCTTGTGTAATAATTTATTTCCTACTATTCTGGAGATTGGTGGCTCCCCTTGAAGTGACATCTGCTAGAAGATCCTCTCTGCAATTTTGTTAGTCTTGTGAGTCCTGACACTTTCTCACTGCAGTCAATCATTTGGAGCACACAGATGGAGGAACTTAATCAATCTGATTTCAGAAAATTATGACCATAATGTGGAACCCATCAGGTGAGAAAAAAAACCAAAACAAACCAGGCTTTTAATATTTTGTGGTGCCATAGTGGAGACCATAATTTAGTGACCAACCATCGACATAACCATAGGGTCATTGAATGATAGAAAAGTTTAGGCCAAAAAGAGGTGTTAAAAATTTTAGGGTTCACTCAAAACGAGTTTAGCATAGAAGTAAGAGCAGGGGGCTCATGGCTGGACTCTCAGCCATCCTGCCCTGAGTGGATCTCTGTAACGATAACGAAGGAACACGGACTTTAATGGAGGAACTGCTGCCATACCACCTTTTCAGCCTCATTTGCTTTGCTTTTCAAACATAAATTTGAGACTGTCACAAGTCCAGACCTGCTTTGTGTCCACAGCTCCCAGAAGCATACACAAGCAATGTGTTTGTCTACCTCTGGACACACCAAGGTATAGAACCATATTCTTGAATACCTGCATTACAGGCAGACTCCAAGATGAGGGAAGTTGGAGTGTTTGAAGCTGTAGCCTCATCTTCAGCCAGCCCATAGTCAGGAGTAACATAGGACTACTCTGTAAGGATTTGTCATGTAGACTTTCTGCCTGGTGAACAGTCCTCTGCTGCATCTAAAATGTCCTTTTCCTACTCAGAACAATTGTTCCTCTCCCCTTTCCTCCAATTTATGCCCATTTTTCCAGTTTTGTTTACACTGACCTTTCCCTAGTTAAGTAGGAATAGAAAAAAATCCATAATAATTTCTATCTTTCATGTAACTTTATTGAAGCACTTCTTGATCAGGCAAAAGTGTAGTAACATGCTTACACATTATCTCAGGAACTGGGGAGCAGTTCTGGGGCTCTCCAGCTCCCCATGCTTGCTGTTTTCCTTACCTAGCAGCTCACCCTGTTACCTGCTCCAATAACCAGTTTATACCTTTGTCTAGTCAACTGCTGGATGATAAGAAAACTCCTGAGGGTATCTTTGTTACTTGGCCCTCAGATTATGGAAACTGCCCCTACCCTTCCTGGAGTCACAGTTTTCAGATGTGTTTGGACTTGATGCTGTATTATCAGCATCTCCCTGCTAAAAGCAATTGTTTAAGGATATCACCTGAATTTACCAGCATTTTGCACATTCTAGTAATTCTCCTGTCATCCATTTCTAATCTAACAATGTAATTCTTTTTCTTGTGCCTCTCACATTGTCTTCAGAATATCGTATAAAGAAAGCCATCTATCAGAAATTCCAAAGACAGATCCACTAAGTGTATCATCAATCCGATCCTTTTTCCTTCTTATCTAGAAGTTAGGCTTGTCTTTTAAAATCCCTTAAATTAGTGATCTTGTATATATGGAAAATGAAGAAAAAACTTGCAATTAAATTGTTAATTTATGTTCCAGTTTGCAGTAGGTCACTATGTCAAACTGTGCACAGCCCACAAAAACATTTCATTGCAAACTGTTTGTCTTCATTTAGTCCTCCAAGTCAGTGGTCCAAGTTAGTGATATAGAAAACCAGTTAATTTTATCCAGATGTGCATAGGAGGACTTCACTTTTATTTCACTAGATCAGCGAAAAACTTTGTAATTGTCTAAGGCAGGGTCCAAATCTGGCAACTTTTACAAAGCTATTTCTACGATGACCTTGCAACCCAGCACAGGACAAGCTCAAATACAGCTGAGTGGGGATAGTCTTTGCCTAAAGCACTGTCAGACTTGGATACCTACCGAGGGCCTTCCTTAGCTTTGCTGTTGAAGCATTCATTAGCTCTAGAAACAAAGAGAAATTGTGCTGGAAATAGGTACCAGAAATAAGGGCTCAAGAAGGCTGTTTCACTCCCTGTCTGTGACTCTCGCACTCATGTCTGTCCAGAAACTCAGTGTTGCAAGACTGGAGAAGGGCTCAGCTCAGTCTCAGACAACTGTGTTTTTAACCTGCTAGATAGGAAACAGTTGTGGCAGCAGTGGCTGTCAACCTGTTAATCTGGGAAGATCAGGTCTCTCACTTGGTTGAATGATGAACTGACCATGTGTTAAAGGCTGCATCCCTACCACTTTCTCTCTGAATAAAATACTCCTATACAGCTTTTTAATGAAAATGTAAAATTGCCTTCCAGGAGGGGCAGGCTCTGACCTTGAGTGGGACAGAAAGTGACTCTGACTCATGTATTAAGTCCCAGAGAAGAAAAATTAATTTAAATAATATCTGTGTTCAACAATATGTGTTAAATAGCTCTACCAACCTTCCTAGACAGCTTAAAGGATATTTCAGCTGCCCTCCTGGGGGAGGAGATCCAGGTCTTTTCATGTGCATGTAGGATTTATGAGTTGGAAGCTTGTACTCAAGTCCAGGGGCTAGACCCAGAGAAAGCTATATCCTCTCTTTTCAGATACATTTCATTAACTACCGCCTCTTTCAAATCTCTCTAGGAACTTAGTTTTTGTTGAGATCTATTTCTGTCCTTCCTCATGTTTATTACTGAAGGTCTGGAGCCTCATTGTATCACCTGCATCATCTACCTGTGCAGTATTAGCTCCATCTAACATGCAGAGTAAGCTCTTTGCAACATCGTGTTTTCAGCATAGAACCAGAATAATAGTTTTGGTTCCTAACCTCAGAAAGTATTTTGAGAACACTCAACAGCCTCATAGTTGAAACACCATGCTGACCTAGTTCAATCTCAAAATATACAATGCATAGTTAGGATCTTTAATTTAAAAAGATGACACTGCCACTTGTTCTCTCCTTCTTTCCAGACCATTCATGCCAACCCTGTGTATTGCTCCCTGCTGCGGTAAATAGGAATCTTGCAAAATAAAACCAGGAGCACTTTGTAAATTCCTTCCCCTTTTGCTCAATATCTAGCTAGACCTTTTCTAATGAGTTTAACTACTTTCTCAATAGACCACACAGGTAGAATCAATGAAAATAAGACTTCCCAGCCATGTCCCTATCCCTCTGTTGTTTTGTTTCCAGCTGTTCTTATTTCACCAAAATCAGCCTTTTCTGACAGCTTTTGTTACTAGACAATAAAGAACAATGATTTAGCTTGCTGGTTATTCTCCTTTGGGATTTAAACAGCTCCAGCATGTTAGCAGCAAGAATATTTTTTCTGGATAGGTGTAGGTGAGGGAGAAGAGCAGTGTCACATCTCACCGCGGATGAGCTTGTTAGGTTTATGTGGTTACCAGCATCAGGAGGATGTGGCGTTAATGAGGAAACAAACTATATAATAGTTTATAAATATAAACTATATAATATAAGATAAAGTGTTTCATTAAGAATGAATGCTATTATTCACTAATTATTGCCCGAGAACTTGAACGAAAGGAAGGCCTTACTGTCTCATGACTCAGTAAGCCTAAAATCAGTAAACTGGGAAGCTCGAGCAGTTTCAGCTGTTCATTCTAGTTTGCCTGGCTGAAGATAGCCAGTTTGTTTTGACATCAGAATCTTATAGTGTGTTATGTTTCTGAATATCAGTAATGTCAAATATCACGTTTTTCTTTTCTTATCCTTTTCTAGCCCAGGAAAACTTTTCAACCATCACTCGAAACTTCGAAGAAAATTCACTTAATTCCCTGTTGTACTGTATGCTTCTATCTGAAAAGCCATCTTAACTTCATGCTGTAGGCGTGTGAAATCAAGAATCATGGAAAGTCTCACCAGAATTAAGTTGTTTGGGGAAGGGAGGGAGAAAGGAGGAGTGTGAAAACCCCAGAGCGAAAGCTGATGCAGGAAGCTGCTAACAAGTCTGATGGCTGCTAACACTGATGGCACCCTGCAGAGGTGAAAAATATCTCAGTCCCCCACCTTGGTAATTTCCCCATCCAGCCAGATTTGCTTCACCACAAAAATGATAGGACGGGGAATACTCACTTCGGTTTTGCAGATGGTGGTAAAAAGGGGTCAATAACTTCCCTCATTTCTGGAAAACAGAAAAAGAAGAAGGACCAAAGGGGTTTGTTTCTAGCTGTGTAAAAACAGGCTTTCGTCTTCTGTTTTATCTTGCATGTCAGGAAGGTCTGCGAGCTAGGAAGGGCTGTAAAAAGCTTCATGCTCAGTAACAGCTAGGTAACGTCTCACTACTGGTGCTCGTAGCAGGAGATCTATGGAGCTGGGCTGTGGGAAACTTGTATGTTCATTTCCTTTCCTAAGCTCTGTGGAATTACTGTGGGGTTGTAGGGTGTTCATACTGGGGCTTGTGTCTTTGAAGTGTCGTGCTTCGTGTAACATCTTCTTAGAATGCGAGCAGAAGGCAGCTGGACCCTTGCATGACAGTTGTTGGTCAGCAGGAGGATAGTGTTTTCCAACTTAGCTAGATGATAAGATGTGTTGGATATATTCTTTCAGAGCTGTTCTACCATAACACTCTGTCTGCTAGATATGTCCCACTGGAGCCCAGCTTCTTTCTGTAAGCAAGCAGTACTGCTGGGGGCTTCTAGTTTTTGGTTTTGTTTTGTTTTTCAGCAATAAGAGAAAAGAAAGAGACTCTGTGAGTCTGTAACAGCATTGTTTCATACCAACAGCTGGAGCGCAGCGTCACTGGTCATGAATACAAGGTCAAACTGATATTTGAAACTGTTGATGTGAGTGATCCTAAATGGCCTTTTTTTTTTTAAATAATGGAAAAGATATGTCAAACATATCCTTTTTAGGCTATTCCGTACTGGCCCTGTAGATGTCAACAAGACTTCATGAGTATCGTGTCATGGTCAGCAATGAAGGACAAAAGTCAACAGAAACAACCCTTTATCCCAATGTTTTCTGTAATTTTTTTGTAATATTTAGATAACTGCCAATATTAATGAAATTCTCATTTTCTATACAGGTAAGAAACTAGAAAGAAAAACTTCTAACATACCTTATTGTATATTACACTGAATTTATCAGTCGTTTCAAAAAGACTGTCACATTCCAGTTTTTTAAGTGGGAAGAAAATAAAAAATCACCAAAAGTTGTCTTTCTGGTCCAGGAGTCAGTGTATCTTCCATTGGCCTTTGTCTCTATGTTTTTTCATGAACAGCAGTCACAATTGGTAAGCCCATCATCTTTCACTGCCACTGTTAAAATCAATATGCAGTTGTCAGGTTCTCTTTGGAAGGATGAGAAGATTGGCTGAAAATCTTGAACTGACCCTTTTTTTCTTCCATAGACGAAGCAACACATAAGCTGTTATCAGCGTGTCAGCCAGTGCTGACCAAGTGTGAACACCTGAGACTGTGAAGTACCTATGGCCCTTCTGGTTTAGCACAAGGGCAAAGCCTTGACTCTGAACTTAAAACCACCCGGCATATCGTGCTGTTCATCATGACCAAAGGCAGATTTTTTAAAATGCTGACATTCTGTACCACAGACTTTGCAGGTAAGGGAAATGCACTATCACAACTCCAGAAATAGTTTATAATGAGAGCAAAGTTTGTTAAACGTGATCTCTCTTCTACTGCACAATTAAAGGGAGGAAGTGACAGGTTTTATCAAGTAGCTTAACCGTACATTTACACCACGTAACATTTTTAGCTAGCAGAAACAGATTCTACAGCTCCAGAAACAGCATGTTTCTGCTCCCCACAGATAAGAAAATGCTATGCACAATGCATTGATTTTCCTTCTAGTACCACACAATAACGATGCTAAAGTTGTCATGACATTTAGTATGAATGTGTATGAAGTGTGCAGTATTTTGTATTTACAGGGGAAATTACAAGAAGGTTTTGTATATTATTTCTTAACACACACACACACACACACACACACACACACACACGTACACACGCGCAACTACTTTGACTTTTTTGTTTTAAAGTATTTTTGTCCTTTATGCTTAGTTTCTGTTCTTGCCCATTTTATCCAAAAGGCCTAGCTCTATTTGAATTATTTTTGGATATTGTCTCCGTTACCGCAGGTTGCTGTTGTAATTTATGAATAATATAAATTCAGTAACCATAAAATTGGTTCCATGTTTCACATTGTTTTCTGTGACCTTCTTGTCTGTATCATGACCCTTTTTCATAAGCAGTGGTTTGCATCATCAGTTCCTCCTGTTCTTTCAGGAGATTGACTATTCCTGTTTTGTGCTGGGAAGAAAAAAGTAGAAGCAACAAGTAATACACGTCTTGCTTCATGCATATTGAAATGAGCTGGGTAATGTGATATCATAACTAATAGCAATAATTATAGCAGTTTCCCAAAGTAGCCTGGTCAGTGATTTGCTATTAATGTTGTGAATTGTTCTTCGTGGCTATGTTTACTTAGTCTGTCTAATGGTTTTACCCTTATAATACTCCCAGCCTCAGTTAAGCTAATAGATATGGCCCTCTCCTGTTAGCCTCATGATCTTCCTCATTGTAAAACAAAGTTGCTGATTGATGCTGTACAAAATACAATGATCAGTTCTTGCAGTCCAATTTTGACCCAGTGAGAGCAGAATTTTTTCTCTTGGAAGGTGCTTATGGACAACAGCAAATGATAAAAACCTATCTGGCTCTTTGGTCAAGGACCTTTAATCTTTGAATGTGTTACAAAGCATTTTACTGGACAGTATGTACATACTGACATGCATGTGGTGCTGGGACATGGCACTGCCTTCAGCCCTTCTCTTTCCCAAGAAGAATTTCTGATCTTTTCTGGACCAAGCCAGACCGCTAATTTGTCGTCTTGGAACTGAACCAATCACTTTAATACATATGAAAGCAATTCATATGGGTAGGAGGGAAAATACAAAGTTAATCAAAGTTCTTCGACTCACTTCAAGTAAGAGTTTGGCATCTATTTGCAAATGTTGCGCCACCTTATCAGAGCGTTATTTACTGGCTTTGCCATTTCAGGCAGAAGGCATCAAAATTAGTTTTATTTTCTTCCAAGATTACAGTTCTTTGATTTTGGTACAGCTATGGTCTTTTTTGCACTTTCCTGATAAGTCAGGTAAAAAGTGATGTATTAATCCAGCATTACCAATTTCAAAAATGTCTTTGCCACCAAGATAACTGTACAGACTGAGGTCTGATAGTAACAACATTTCATCAACTGGTTCATTAAAAAAAAAAGCTAATGAAAGCTAGCATGTAGCTGTGAAAACAGTTATAATCACTCTTGACCAATTTCTAAAGAGAGCTAGAAGCCTATGTCAGATATCAAAGCTCCCCAGCCCTTCTGCCAACCTCTCAACAACCTCCAAGTTTGACAAAAACAGAGGTTAATAAAAATAACTTCTTCACAGCAATGAAAGAAACATGATTCCTTGTTTAGAAGTAGAAAACATTAAGCTGTTACGAGTTTGTTCTGAAAGCTTCTTTGAAGCTCTCAGATAAACTGTCCTTTCCTTATTTCTTTCCTCATACTTGCTTTTGTATCTCCTTACAGATCCTTTTTGTAAATACTTGTGTTGTCAATTCCAACTGTCCTTTCCAAAGAAGTAACAAAGACTTTCATTGTTCTGTCTTCAAAACACTGGGCACAGCAGATATCTAACTCTTGTATCAGGTAGCAGGTAAACTGTGTCTCGTTCATCATTCTTACCAGTTCCTTCTGTAAAAGCGCAAGGTAAGAGGCTCTGAGTGATAGAGAATGGGCATATTTTTAATGCCTTCTTGGCATGTCAAGGTATACCAGTCAAATGGCAAAAATACTGGAACCCTCGTCTCTTCGGTAGGCAAATCTGTAAGAAGGCCAATGCCGCCCGGGTGGCCCAGCCTCTGCATGCTATCAGTTGTATCCTTTCCAGACAGTTATTCTGTTCTTGGCTGAGAGCTTTGCTGGTGCTCCACGGAGATGTGCTCCTGGGGTACGAGTAGGATGGCTACACGAGGAACGAATCAAATATCCAGACTTCTTGTGGAGATAAATCCTCCCGGTGTAGTACTTAGTTGGATGGATCCAACTTATTCAGAGTGACGGAAGCTCAGGGATCGTGTTAAAACTGCAATTGTTCTGGCTCTGCTCCTTATCTGATATCAAGATGCAATCTAGATGGGTGCAAGTCAGTCAGGCAAGTAAGTCTGCTATCCCTGAAGTTATATTTTATGTCAGGGACTGTTCTTTTCTCTGTCTTTCCCACACTGTGGTCTGCGGTTATAAAATTCTCCATAAATTATGCACTTCTCTTAATTTCTCTGGACACTGCCTCAATCATCACTCTCACCCCCACCTGTATTTATAAACATCTTCGTCAGGTCAAACTCTACTTCAGCCCCTGTCTGTTCCACAAGCCGCAATTTCTGACAACTGTAGCCTCGGTGTTTCTTGAATATTCTTTATGGTAAAACTGTTCAGAAATATGCCTGCGTAAAAGTAATGCTACTACGGTTCTTTGCAGCATCCACAAATTCAGGTTGGCTGTCTTAAGGGTATTTGACTACCAATACTAAATGAGGAAAAATTGCACTAAATATGAAATACAGAAGAGCGCAGTGTTTTGGAAGTCCTCCCTTCTGGGATGAAAGATATTAAAATAATCTTAATTTGCAAATTAGTAAAACAAAAATTCAATTAATATTAAATTATGGAATAAAATTCACAGTTAATTATTCATGGAAGTCGATTGGTCAAGAATTGGACATGATAGCAAATCACACCAAACACCATAAAAACTGAAAAATTCTGTTCAACAATCAAATAATTTGTTTAAGGTCCTTGCCTGCAAATAAAATTCTATTAATTACACTAATATTTGGATATATTTATGCAAAATAAGTAGTGGTTACGTACAATCTAATCAAAATTCGTATTCTTGCTTAATTAATCACTGTGGTTGTTATTTTTAATCATAGGTGTGTCACTTCAGTAAATCTGTGTGATTTATTAAAAATAGCTTGAGATTAATAAGTGACAGTTCTTACTCTAATGAAGTTAGAGCCGGGGGTGGGGCACAGATTTTAGTGAAAACTCAGTACACTAAGCTCCAGAAACTTTTGAGACTAATTCTTGTATAGAAATAGCTAAAAACCCAGCATCTTTTACTAAGAGTGAAAACGGTATCTGATGGTTTATTACTAAGTAAAGTCTTAACCTAAGAATAACGTGTCCAATAGGGTGCACTGTAACCGCCTCTTGCCAATTTGCCAAGGAAAACAGCTAAACTTGAAAGGTTCTTTCTGGTCAAGGTCGTGTTTGCAGTTGAGTTTTCTACCTCCTCAAAAGTGTGTTGTTTACTAAGAGAACATATGTTCTGCCAAACTTCTGTGTTTGAAGACTTTTGTTGTTCGCAGCGTACATGACAGTTTCCCAGAAGGAACCCGTGTTGACAGCTCTGTGTAGTTCCTTTTTGTGACTTGTAATGCATACTTTAAGAAAAACATCTCTTTTGAAATAAACATCTCTAAAATGTTCTTGTAGTCATAAGACAACATCTTCTGCCTCCTAATTAGCTGACTTTAATGCTGTATAGTTATTTATGGCACAGTCTGAAAGTATAAATGCCTCTTCATTAATCTATGACTCAGGCTTAATGAGTGCTGAGATTTGGGGTTTGGGGGCCGTTAATGCAGTTCTACCATTTACGCAGCTCTATGACATCACCACCAGTTAAACATAACCTTGTAAATGAACAGTATTCTTGCAATCTATTAATTGCCTCCTGGGAGCAAAATACCTTTTAGCTTCCTTCAGTGTAGCTTTTTGTACGCAGATTTCTCAACCGTGAATCACTATACTTAGGATTCACAATCTTTCAACGTCAGAGTTATGGCCCCAGGATAAGATTAGATTTTTTGTGTGCCACATCTTGATGGGGAATTAGGAAAAATACACATGCATTGAACTCCAACCACCGAATTCCTTCTGGTCTGGACAAACAATACTGGTGTCAGTAGCTGAAGACAAGGAGTATTTTGGAGGAGAAGAGAAGAAAAAAGACATCCAATGATTTTCTAAGATACCTTTCCTAATCATGAGTTGAATCTTGCTAAGTTCTTATGCTAAATAAAGTAATATTTAAAAAGATGTAGAAGTGTTTTGTCTTCGTAGCTGCACCAATAACTGTAAGCTGATGGAAAAAGGACAAAATTCAATGTATTTATTTAACAAAAAAATAGAGGGAATTTGGTGATCTTCAACTATTTTTTAGGTCCACTAAATCTTTTCACTACCCAACTACACTGACTGCCAAAGTGAGAATAATAAAAAATAAATAATAATAATAACAATACTTTGCATGTTAGATTTATTTGTGAAATTTTTTGGGGTACTTTTTGAGATCTTGGAGGTTATGTGATACAAATTGCAGAGAAGTGTCCTTGAGGAGCAAAAATGTCTTGGGTATAGACTGCAATTTTTTGCAACACCTCCTCTTTAGCTGTTTCATTTGCTAGTCATTTCATTTCAGCAAGGGCAAACTTTTGCTGACAAATGATGGTTTTGAACTGTTTTGAAGTTCAGTGGACTGTCCTCCGTAGAAGGGTGCTCACCGAAGGCAGAAAGCTTTGTGTGTGGTGTTAGCCTTTAAAATGAGTTTAAAGAACTGTAAAAGGCTATCTTGTCCCTCTGCTGTGTAAAAGGTTATTGCTAAATTCTGTAGAAGCGTAAGAGGTGAGTTAGAAATGTACGCCTGTTTTTCATGATTCTCTTCTGTTACTTTGTACTGTGTAGTAAGAGATTGTAGTAAAACCCCAGGGGACTTTAAAACGACAACATCATCCCTTTGTGTTTATACTTAGGATGTTTTTAAATTGGAGCTTTGTGAGGGTACAGGTATAACACAGTTTGTGCAGATAGAATTAATACAATTTGTGAACTGTAAAAAAGACCTAGAATATACTCAAGACAGAAGGAAAAACAAATAGTTCTTCATCGGAGCAAGAGAAACTCGTGAAATTAGCTTGGCTAAAAATTCTCATCAGTACTTGGTAGTGGTTGTAGGAGGGTATTTTCTTGCAAAGGGGTTTTCTTTAAAATTAGAGAAGGTAGACCAATATAAGAGAGTTGCTTTTCTTACTAGTTTGAGGTGTAAGTGGCTTTTCTAGCCAGAAATGCCCATGGAAAACAGCACATTGCTGGTAAAGGAGACATTATCGCCTTCATAATATACGCTACAAATATAAACAAGTTGTTGGTGAGCGGAAGCGAACTATGAGGAAAAGTGTGACAGAAGCATGAGTACGCTGCCACAAAGACAGCATAGCAGACCCAGTAGAGGGCCACTAGTTTCAACTGTTTTCACTCGTTAATTCATGGGATCAGCGCTAATGCGCACAACATCTCAGAAACAAAGAGGTCTCCCTGGTTTAGGAGTTCAGCCTTTCTCCCAGAACCTTGGCTTCTCATCTTTGCAGCATCACTGACTCCCATCGCCATGTCCCTAAAAAATTTTGATGGAGTCAGTTTCATCTGCTGTCTACAAGCATAGCTCTCCCTAGTGAAACACAAACCTCAGCAAGCAGCTTCTGAATTTCTTCTTTTTAAAGATGGGGCTCTTTTTCATGTAAAACAGGTCTGTTAAAATCGGAAGAAGCCCCTTGATGTGTTTTTCATAACCAAAGAAATGTGTGACACTTCACAGGCAATGTGCTATAACTACTTCACATTTCTACTTTTTTTTTTTTCCCCCCTCATGTACATGCAGCTGTTCCAGATGAGGGGCCTAGATTTAGGCATATAGTAGCTATTTTAAAAATTCAAAAAGAAAGAAAAGCCCTTGACTTTATGGAATGGTTCTGTGCTCTCTTGGGAAGTGCATCTCTCTTAGTATGGAGAAATCGGGTGTCTCGGTCTTTACTCATTCCAGTTGACTTGATGTTGGAGAGATAAATAAGAGGTCTCTTGCTGACTCTCTGGGGTGAACCAGGGGCAAGAGTAGGCAGAGCAGTAAGAACTGCATTTTTCTGTCAGTGTGAGTCTGTGTGTGTGTGTGATTAGCCTGGCTTTCCAGCTGAGATCTCCAGAGGATGCAAAGATCCGTAATGACTTCCTGAGCCCGGCAGCAGACACCTCTGTTGGCACTTCTGTCTGGCCGCATCCAGTACACACGGTAGAGGGAAGCATGTTGCCTGGCAGAGAGGGACCTAATCTATTACCTCCCTCACCTGCATTTAGCAGAGTAAATAATGCCAACTAGCAAGCTATAAGATGCACGTGGAGGACTGTCTTTGTTGTGAAATGAGGTTTGATAGCGTTAAACAACCATGCTTTAGTCTGTATCACAGAAAATGCATTCTCATGCTCCTCGCGTAAGCCAGGTTTGATTACCGAGTGCCAGTAGGATGTTCAGCTGCATCTGTTGCAGTATTTACTATTAATACTTACTATCTACTAGTAGTTTTGCTACGCAGAAGCAAATAGAAACTTATGATAGGAGATTCAGAACAAGTCAGGATAGCAGTAACTGAGGCTGGGCATTAAAAGCATCATTTTGCAGAGATAAAGCTGTTTCCTCTTTATTTTGTACGGTGCCTCGCTGCTGTGTATTTTCTTAGAGCCTACAGGTATGAGTGACATAGGCAACACCCATACCAATTACAGTAATTTCAGAACATTTTTATTAAGCTGCTTTTCTAACAGAAGTGCACCTGTCCTGCCCTGTTCCTTTCCTCTTCCTGATTTTTCTAAGCAAGTTTGGCCGTAGTTCAGATTTTGCAGTTAGTTTTCTTGCATGATGTCTACCCCTCAGTTAGACATCCATATAAGCTCAAGTATATGCTGTTTTCCAGGTCCAGGTGGAGGATCTTAGCATCATGTAGCTAAATCGCTACTCGGTATTCATTTAATGACTAACTTCCTTTCCATCACTGGAATGAACCTGGAAGGTATTTCAAAGTAAAAATGATGCAAGCAGGGACCAGCTCTCGGTGACTGACCACAGGAATGCAACATTTCTGAGAAGGAAGTCATAAATCAGTTCAATTCAAATCCACAAAACAGGTGAAAAGAAATTAGGAGTCATCCAGGTGCGAAGAGAAAGTGGCCTAGGTAATTTTGGAAATTGTGCAACTGCGTGGTGCCTAAGAGCACTGTTAATGAGAAAAAGTGACGAAACAGTCTAGCAAAAGCTGGACGCGACTCAATAGAGGTGGAGAACAAGTAGTTTGACATTTCCCAGCTTTGGAAAATGCAAGATTTAAAAAAGGCTGAGACTACTCCTTGCTGTGAACCCCCCTGTAACAACAGCACCCTAAGGTGGGGAGTCAGCTCTCGCTAGTGCTCAGTAGTTCAGTGACTGTGCTGTCAAATTCCTGGGCAAAATTTGCGTGGTGAAAACCGACTGTAAACATTAGGTGCATTGAAATAAAAGCAAAAGAGAAACAGCAGGGTGTTCGCTGACCTATTTGCCCCTACCCCATTCTGAAGAATTCAACTCTTTTTTTAGGCATTGCGTTTGATGATACGGAGATGTTGCAGTGGGAACACAACATCACGCCTGAACTCTTTATTCCTAAAAACTGGATCTCCTGTGCAGGTTCCTTAACCTTACTTTGCTTTATGGCAAAACTGACTTTCAGCAGGATTTGAACTATTTTCTCCCCTTTCTCAAAAACTTCTACTGTATTACCCCATACAACGATGTCATCCCTATATATTAGAATTGTTCAGCAGCTCCACCCTTTTCTAGTGCAGACTGAACCAGTCCATGGCAAATCTGGTAGGACTGTGTTCCTCCCCCTGTGGCAATCTGTTCCAGGTGTACTGGACACCCCTCCGGGTGAAAGCAAACTGTGGCCTGCTCTCTGGTGCTGTAGGAACAGAGAAGAATGCGTTGGCAATATCATTTGTGGTGTACCACTTATCTGCCCTTGACTCCAGTTTGTACTGGAATTCTAACATGTCTGGCACAAGAGCACCCAGCGGCGGTGTTATTTCATTCAGACCAAGATAGACTACTGTTAGTCTCCGCTCTCCATTAGAGTTTTGCACTGGCCAAACAGGACTGTTAAAGGGTGGGCATACCTTGTGACACTCCAGTTGGCAGATCGTCTTCTAGATGTGATGCCTCCACTGTCTGCAGGGTCTTTCCACCTTGTAGTAATCTCCACCCTTGACTTCAGATCTGCCTGGTGGGGACTTTTGTTCCCTGCGCAAGCGCTAGTGAAAGGTGGGAACTCAGCATGCAAGGAGGCAACAGGTGTAGCAAGAGCTTTTCACAAGAGCGAGCAGGGAGACAAGCAACGTCGGGTGGGGGCACATATCAAGACAAGGGCAAAGGAAAGGTCATGTTGGTCAGCTGGCTCATGTCCACCCCACATCACATATTATTTATCTTCATGGTGAATGATCCAGATGAACTTTTGTGGTGACAGTGCTTCAGATGATGGTCTACATTGCTAAATTGCTGCCCGTTTTAATGGGGGATTAGGTGAATCATTAGTAAATGGAAATACTTAGCTCAGGAAAAATATTTAGCCTAACTTTGGACTCTAACCTATCATAGCAAAGAATTTGCAACCAGGCCCTTCATTTAATTAGAAATTATTTCTTCTTCTTTCAACTCACACTAATATAGTTGATTTGTTTTCAACACGCAAGCTTCATTGAACTATTGAAAATGAACAAAAATGAGCAAAACTGCAATGAACTGAAAATGAAAAAAATCAGTTGCATTCTGACAGACCAGGAGAAGACGGAACTAGTTGCTCTGTAAAGGATTCACAATCTCAGGCAGAACTTTCAAGCTTCCACATACTGTGGAAGAGGCAGGATTCAAGATTTTCTCAGACCTCTTAAGAAAGAAGCAAGCTCTTGAATTGGAGCATGACAGTTCCTCCAGGCTAGATTACAGTATTAGTTACTTTTTGTTGTTAGTTAAACAAATGAGTTATCTAAAAATACGGTTCTGTCATTGCCATATGGTTCCTGACCAACAGAAGAGAAAAGATATCCCAAAGAACCTTGTTAAAGGAAACCACATAGCAGTTAAACAACGGTTTACAAGTCTTTATAACAGGAAACACAACTCACTTTCCTGAAAAGCAGTCATTTCGTGCTTGATCTACTGCGTTTATGAATATGAAAAAATGATGACTTGTGCCTAATAAAAATGTTAATGTAGGCATTACATATTCATTAGCAAACCACGGTAGCTCTTCTTGGTAGTGGAATATATTGATTTGTTCATTCAAGACGTTGGTATTCCTCAGATGAAAAATAATTTTTATTATTTCTAACTTAAGTTATAAAACATCAATCTTATAATTTATTTATTTTATTTATATTACAGAACACCTCAACAAAATGCCTATGCACGTTTCATAGAATTATGGAATCATAGAACCATTTTGGTTGGAAAAGACCCTTAAGATCATCCAGTCCAACCATTAACATAACACTACCGATTCCACCACTACACGTTTACGTGTCTTTTAAATACCTCCAGGGATGGAGAGTGTGACTAATCTCACTTCCAATTAACTTCTAGTGCTCTTCTTGACTCCTTGCCCTCCCTGTCCACACCCACTGTAAATTCACGCATGACATCTTGGTGGCTGCGTTCAGAGCTCTATGTACTGAAAGATATTAAATTTCCTCCTTTGTCTATGCTGGCTATGGTCTGCCAGAACAATCTAGATATCTATAATCCCAAAGTATCTCTCCCAGTGTATTTTTCTGGCCCCTTAATTTTGGCTTGCTAAACCCACTTCTGTTTCCGTTGAGCACTGCTCAAGCAAAGGCCCAGAGGCAATTGCTCTACTGGCAAATTGATTAAATTAATAGTATATAGCAGCAATGACATGTAAATTATCACTGCAAGAATGCTTGGAGTTGATTTAGAAACCTCCCTTAGCAAGTCAGTCTCTATTTTGTCCCCAGCATCTCTGAGAAGGAAATACAGCAGCTAAAAGAGAAGCCAGTAGGGAATTGATAGAGGAGCTTGTGCACAGTGGGTTTCCTGCTTGAGGAGAGTTATTGAAAACACCACAGAAGCACTAATGATACTGAAACAACCATTGCAAAGCAACCTGCCATAGCAGCAAATAAAATTTAAACAAAAGAAACATGCCATATCAACAAATAAAATTTAAACAGCTGTTTTGCAATGGATATTTCAGTATAATTAGTGCCTCTGTCATGTTTTCAGCAACTCTTTTCAAGCAGGAAACCCACCGTACCTGTAGCAACACACTGACAGCTGTGGGTATTTAAACGTATTTGCTTTGCTGAGCTGGCACAGGAAGCAGTTAAAATGTGTCTGCAGAGGGATCTGCACAGGCTGGATCGATGGGCCGAGACCAATCGTATGAAGTCCAATAAAGTCAAGTGCCGGGTCCTGCACTTGGGTCACAACAACCCCCTGCAACGCTACAGGCTTGGGGAAGAGTGGCTGGAAAACTGCACAGCTGAAAAGGACCTGGGGGTGTTGGTCCGCAGCCGGCTGAATGTGATAAAATTTATTGCTGAAGTGATGTTTTGATGCTGACAGGAAAATAATTCATAACTCCACTTGTTCTAGGTCTTGCCCTATTTTGCTTTCAGCATAGCAACTACTGCATTTCGATCACTTGTTCTCACTTAGAAACCACGTCTCTGCTACTCTTCTTAGAGAAACCGAGTCTGTGCTACTCATCTTGCAGACCAACTAGGGTTAAAGAGTACTCACTGTTGTCCTGTATTTTTAATTATGTAAGGGCCTGTGTTAGAGATGTCTGGAGACAATTTAAGAGGAGACTGGATTGGTATAGACGACTGTTGAATTTTGATTTGACAGGAAAATAATATGTAACTCCACTTGTTCTAGGTCTTGCCCTATTTTGCTTTCAGCATAGAAATTACTGCATTTCAATCACTCGTTCTCACTTAGAAACCAAGACTGTGCTAAATAATAAATACTACTGGCACTACTACTAATAATAATAATAATTCCAGCACAAACACCTTTCCTCTTGGACTTTACCTTTTCAAGCTTTGGGTGTGCGTACACTTTTTGGAAGGTACCACAAATTTTGTGGATGCTATCCAAGGTTAGGTACCAGAGAAAGTGACTGCTAGGGGATGTTCGACTTAGTTTATAAGCAAGCCATGCTTTAGGGAAATAGGTGATGATAACTGAGAGAGCTATACTTTATTTTTAGTGTTGGGAAACAAAACAGTAATTTGTTTTCCTTGGCAAAGAAGTGAATGAGGAAATCAGGTAGAGATATATACATAGATATATCTAAAAAGACTTCCTGAATTTGCAGTAATTCCGATGACTAATACCACATTTAATCCCAACTCAAGAAGGTAAAGGTCTGAGGTGCCCTATTATCCATGCATCCACATCAGAGAAAGATAAAAATAGAGAATCGCTAGTGCCTCAAAAGATCTATTAGAAATTATATATTGAGGAGAAAAGCTGAAAGCAGTAAAAGTCCTTTTTATGAAAATTACATTTGCCTAAACTGTCACAAGAAATCAGGAACAATTTAAATAAAACATTACCTCATGAGGAAACACAGACAGTAATTGATGATCTCATTTCAGTAAAACATCAGGTCCAGATGGGATTTGTATTGAATTCCCCCCAAAATAGACTGTTATAATTTTACCTTCCTCAAAATAGATTCACACAGTTCTATGAAATGAATCTTTTCTTCCTTGTTCAGAGGCATAGCTACAACATTAATTGTGTTGTATGTGCTCAGATTATTGCAACAGGAATATTTTAATGCCTTCCAAATGAAAATAAATCATACTAAGAGGGAAAAAAAATTGCATTAAAGATTTTTCCTTGTCTTGCGCATAATGTTGTTGAAGATGTATTTGCAAAAGATTGTTTGACAGTGTGCCTCTAGCCATGGAAGATTACTGCCTTTGGTCTGCAAGATGAGGCTGCTTAGACTAAGCTGAGATGCTCTTACTGTGGCACAGAAAATGTGTGAAACAACACCTTGGTTCTCTGGAAAGTGGCAAGCACAAGCTGTAAAGTTATCTGTGTTTCGTGCAGCGGAGATTTTCTGAATGGCCATAATAACAAACAAGCCTCACTGATCACAGAACCTTTTGACTAGCAGTGGCAATCACAACTTATGGACGGTCAGTGGTAACATACATAGAACCCTAAATATAAATCACAGTAAATAAACAAATAAATAAAAAGCAGGCTAGTTTGACTCCTTACCATTAGTTTGGGGATTGTCTCATATCTCTTCTATTTGCTTCCCTGTTTTTCTCCCAGGTACTCCAGGGGAGCTGCATTTCCTCAGTGCTAAGCGAGTTACGCTCCCCACTAGCCCCCACGTCACCAGTCAGACACATACACGTGCGCTCCTGAACTGCTGCAGACAGGAGTTATTAGAAGTTGTATTGGCTTAGGGAACTGTGTTTTGTTTTGTTTTTTAATAGTATCTTTTTTTTTTTTTTTTTTTTTGCAGTGATCAGGAGTTAATTCAGATCTCACAGAGCACTCTCCAGGATGTCTGTATTATAGTAGGAGGCTGATGCTGAGAGACAGTCACTGGGTTTCTACCGTGCGAAGGCAATGGCTCACACCATGGAGGTAAGGTGAGCTGTTGACCTCTGGTACTCATGCCTACCACCGCTCTGCCCAGGCTCAACCAGGAATGCCGACAGACAAGGCAGGCACAGCCTGGGAAGCAGGTGGCAGAGCACTGGCGGGATTTTGGCACCCCCTGTTTTGCCCAGGAAAGAGGAGCATCAGGAGGTGTGACAAAGTATGGGTTAGGATGAGACATGTTGTGACCAGCAAGAGAGGGATGTGAGAAGGAGATGTAGGGACTTAACAGAAGGATAGAGTAGAAGAACCTGCAGTACCTACCTGCAGTGGTGAGTGTTTGGGTATTGGAAAACGGGGCATGTAACAGTGGAAAGAAGGCTCGAGTCTGTCTGAGTTTGCTCTCAAGTGCGTATGCTATATTTTGCCTTAACTTGATCACCTATTAAAGCATTGTGAGTAGAAGTTTGCAGTGTTAATAATTCTTTGGTTTCGGCCTTATCTTTCACATGTGTAGCCTTCTGGCTAAAGCCAGTTCAGTATCTGATGCTCCCATCTACTAATCCTTTGACACTAAGAAGAAAAAGATTTTCATAATCACTCACTAAAATCAGAGTTAGAAGGAGAACATGCCTTACCTTACTTCAGAGTGCAACCACAACTTTTCTATTATCCTTAAGAGTAAAGGACTTCAGACAGAGGAGCTGGTTGTTGAAGAGTAAGCAAGTAAGAATAGGAGTAGGGTATCACAAAAACTTCACTATGGTGGTATCCTGACGTAGAACAAAGCAGGGAGTTTACCATAAGAGAGCTAAAATGGAGTTTTTATACAGGACCCTATTTATACTACCCTTGTTCTATCATCAATAGGGACGGATAGATATTGCCAGAGGTCATTCAATTTTGAGGCACCCCAGAAAGGGACTCAGAGCCTCCGATTACATAGGGACTGTTAGGGATCTTATTTAGGGGTCTAAAATCAGGCATGGTGAACTGAAACCGAATCAGTTAAGGTTTCAGTTGCTCCATTGACAGCACAGGAGTGGAAATGGCCAGCTACCTTCTTACTACTACGTGTCTGACAGGAAAATACAGAGCAGGAGCTGCTGGAGCCCTGCTCCACTGCCTAAACAGTAATGATGGCATGTATTGAGCACTGTCTCAACCCAATAAACGCACTGCGTTGGTGATTGTGTAGAGAATAGCACTCCTTACCGAGGCACCAATGCTCCTTGGTTACAAACCATGCACCTGCCTGCTCCTGGATAAAGATTTTCACAGCTGACGTGTTCTGGTTGTCATTTTCCTCTGGTCAGGCTTGACTGACTGTTCCTGAGCCTGCAGCTTGGGGTGGGAATTAGGAAATGTGAGTGATGGTCTTGGAGAGAGTGCAGCATCCTCTGGGGACCACGAAGCATGTAAATCAAAGGAAGTATGGATTCTTCTTATTTCAGTTGTGGTTGTTCTTCCTTCTGTCTACAGGTATTCCTCTGCTGCCTCAGCCAACACTGATTCAAAGAATCATGTGCTTTTAGTGGTAGAAGAGCTTCCAGAGTGAGGCTTTGATATTCTTGTTCTGTTTTTCCTGCTCTGCAGGAGGTTTAATACTTGGATACCGTACCTCTTTGCTTTGTATGTACCCTTTCCACCTCTGTTCATTCCTTTTATAATTCCAGTGGTATGATGTGCAGGGTGTTTTCCATACAACCTGCAGCTCAGTGACCCTGAAAGGTAATGGATTCAGAGCTCTCAACTCTACCTGACCCATTGCTCACAATGAGCAACTTATCATATACATCACATCCCTCCGGGGGCTGAACCACACCACAGAAGCATTTTCTAAAGGACACGGCAGAAGAGGAGGGTACTGAGAGTGCTTACAATTGCCTCTGCAGTCAATTGTCATTTATTAATGTCATGTATTTTAAGTATTTGGTCACTTCTAGTACCAAATAACGGAAAAGCACAGAATATCCAAGAGCACTGAAATAATTCTGAGATCCTCACTGAGAGCCTTTCTGAAGGCCTCTGCCATTAGCCTATGCTTACACGGTCTGCAAGTAAAGGGATCATTTGTGCATCCAGCCCTCTGGCTAGGGTTATGCTCGTGGATCCACAGGCACACCAGGTATATTCTCCCAGGTCTGACTTGAGGTTCAAGCAGGACCACACACACACAGACTTAGGGAGTCAGGGAAAGGCTACAGCATTGATGCAGCCCAGGGATGCTGAAATCAATGGGGTTGCAATCAGCACAAAGCCTGAAGCAGTCAAGCTGATTGGAAACATCTGAAGCCAGTCTTGCCTTCTCCAGAGAGTTTAGATAATCCTTGTCCTAGGCCAAAGGCTATCCTGTTTAAGCAACAGACATTTTGACAGTTCCTGAGGCCGGCAGTATTGACAGTTGCTGTTGTCGTTTGTTGTTCTTCCTTCTGCAATATCCCAAGGCAGTTGTTGCACTAAGTCCTACTGAGTTCAGACTCTGAAGTTAGAGTCTTGAAGTTAGAGAAATATCTATTCCTCATAAAAGTGTCTTTACTTTCCCATATTATTAATTTGATCGGCTGATCTCGACAGCTGAAGTCATGGTGGACGGAGGTTACCCTTGACGCAGCTAAATCTGCACTTTTTGAGCACAAGTGACCAGCTTGCGCTGACGGTGTCCTGCCAGAATGGCAGAAAACAGTGAAAGCACTGCAGCTCCTGACTTCCAATACCTACAGACTCAATGCATTTCAATCCTTTTGACAGCTGAAATTCTCTAAGTGCCCTGACATCTATTCCTGCCACTACATAGCGTAGACCACTAATGGGGTTGACTTTCAGGGTCTTGGTGGGAGGGCTTTGACGGGGCCTCACGGATACAAACTTTTTTTCTATGATGATAAACTGGAAGAGTCCTCAAAAAAATATTCGAGAGTTTTATTTAAATGCTCTCTAATGTTTATGTACTTTTAAGAAATGGACCAATAAAGTGTGTGGCATGGCACTGAGAAGAGAATGTTTTGCTTCCCTTAGAGAAGTGAATGGGATAGATGTTAACCTTCCCTTGCTTTGGCAAAACACTTCTGCACGTGCCAATCTACCAGAAATGCAGTTCTTTTTGAGTATAGTTGTGCTGGGGTGAGAAACGACACAGAGTACTGTGCTCTCCTCTCCTTCTCACCCTCTGTCTGCATCATGTGGTGGTGAAGTCCCCATCCCTGGAAGTGTTCAAAAGATGTGTGGATGTGGTGCTGAGGGACATGGTTTAGGGACCCTGGCAGTGCAGGGTGAACGGTTGGACTCAATGATCTTAAAGGTCTCTTCCAACCAGATGATTCTGTGATTCTATGATTCGATGTCACCTATGGCTGCTGTGTGAAGCCACCTGAAGTTGGTTTTGAGACATTTTTACCTGTGGCTCAGAAACATGTTTATTCAGACAGCAAGTATACTGTTACAGATTTTCAAGTACGGCACACCACGGAGGCGCTGTACGCTACAAATAATCGGAAACATAGGAAAGTATGAGATTTAGATAACTACAATTAGTAGCATACATCTCATATTCAATAAAAAGCATGGCTTCTTAAGACAGACTTCCACCTTTGTATTTGGTACAAGACATTGCCCTAACATTGCCCTTCTTGCTTCCAGCTACTCAGATACCTGTTTCTTGAGGGGCTCTGTCCAAAGTGGAGATGTCTTTTCCTGTCTTATCATCACTAGTCTCTGGAAGGCAGCACTACTCTATCTATAGTAGATGGATGTTGCTTAAATACATATGTTTCTGGGGAAAACAGTGGTTCTTTGGGCTGTCACCACTCAATCCAGCCATCCCAGAGACTCTTCCTTTGTTCTGGAACAAGGACCAGCCTAATGCTGCCTCTGCAGTACAAATAGCAAAGTGAAGCGGAAATACTCAAGCAAGACAACACGAAACCATAACGCATCACTATGAAATACTTCAAGACACAAACAACTCAGGATTCAGACTTCACAAATACCTTTGTGCTAATTATGCCCTGTGCAACCTCTCATTTGCACTTTCCTGATCTTTTTTTTTTTGCACAAGGGAGGAATGAATAAAGTTGTGGTCTCCAGACTGCTTTTCTGCTGAGTGTTAGCAGTCACTGGTGAATCTGATGTTACAAACATATCCATCAATATTATAACAGACTCTGCAATACAGCTCTTTCAGAACCAGCTCTGAAGCACAGAGAGCTAAACAGCACCATTTTCTCAATGTAATAACCTTTCAATAATTTAATCAAAGCTTCTGAGAAAAAATGCCCTTCAAAAAGTTTATGTCATTGCACAGCCATGTCTTTAGTCTGAACATTTATCTCAGAGCTCTTAAGAAAAAGAAAAATCTGGTAATGTATTTTCTCTGGTTCTTTCAAAGACTAACTGGCGGCAGCAGAAACTCCCTATTCAAAGCCTAGTATTTTCCATTTGTCAGAGGCCAGGAGAAGCAAAATGCTTCTGGGGATGTAAAGGTTCACTGGGAGTAAAAGAAGAAATGGGAAAAAGTCAGCAGCAATCTCTAAAGGGATGGTAGTCTGACAGTGGCGAGGCTGCTTACAAGATTTATTAGCTGTTGATCTCCTTCCACCACTTCAGTTATAATGTGGTGACAGCCTGGTGGCGAAGAGGAGAAGCCACTCTTCCTCCCTGATGCTGACCTAGAGTAGTAGGATCATGAACCAGCCACGCAATATGCCTTCTAAAACCATTCACGGCAATTGCATTGCCACCTGCTCCCCTGCTATGTAGTACATCAAGGGCAGTTGTCAATTCCTTGAAAGTCAAAACCATTTCACATCTTGCAGCTGTCCCCAGTCTTCAGGGAATAGATGCAATTAAAATGGTGTGATTTCCTGGACTGTACAATCTCACCTTAAGTGATTTTTTAATTATTTTTTTAATTGGGAAATTCAATATATTGCCACTTAATTTGGAAGATTTTAAAATACTGAAGATGGAGCAGCATAACAGGTGGATCTGGGAAGGAATGAATCTCTGGAGTTTCATAGAAATCTGGCAAAAGTGCACCTTATGCCAGGGGTGGGGCTGTGGGAGGTGTTCTCCAGCCATCTTGGGAAGAAATCACAGACCCTTCAACAGTCAATCTACCATCATGTTCTTTACCCCTAGAACAGAGCATATACTAATTCACCAAGTACTGTGATATCAAGAAAATATTACATGATATTAATATACTTGACTTTAAAAATAAAATGCCATTTTGAAATGAAAAAAGCCTTAATTATTCCTTTGGAAAATGCCCAAATAG
Organism: Bucorvus abyssinicus; assembly: GCA_009769605.1. Lineage (NCBI taxonomy): Eukaryota > Metazoa > Chordata > Aves > Bucerotiformes > Bucorvidae > Bucorvus > Bucorvus abyssinicus. Next base: position 35,333,468 of record CM020031.1, read on the forward strand.
AAGAAGTCCTCTCATCCTTTCCTTCTTCCACCACATTCCAGCTCCCATTCCAGAAGGGCTAGAACTATTCCCCAAATTCACAAGAAGTTATAGTCTCCTGAAACTACTGCTTTAGGTGAATTTGGCCTTCTCTCCCAAACCCGCTGGTCTCCAATCTAGGCTGAGATTTAGGCTACAAGATCACTTTTTTCAGTTTCATTTCCTTCTATAGTTTTTTTATTCTCTGTAGTGTAACTGGAACATCACAATACCGTGAAAAATATGAACTCTATTTTTTCTTTTTCTTACTTTTGCTTCAGTACTAAAAAGGAATTCAAGATTCTGCTTAGTTATAATATTATGGAAAAAACCTCCTGTATAAAATGGTGTTTAAATATAAGCATGTGGATTTTTGGAAGACAAAATTAACCTAGAGAATATTCCTATATATTTGCTGAAGTCACTGTGTATAATCGCATTTCCCTGCCAAAAGAGTTTAAAGAGCTTTGAAGAACATAAAGTCTGTCCTGTCTCACTGAGAAGTGACAACAGGTAAATAACAATTTTACCATTCAATGCAAATAAGATCATCAGATAACTCAGTCTAGCACAAAATAGGAGAGGGGTAGGGAGTGAAGTTGCAAGTGGTTCTATATTTTCACCTATTGTACAATAAAACCACTTCTATAATTACAACATTAGTACTGGTGGATTGTGATAAGTTATTGTTAAACCATTTCTGCTAAGAAAAGGAAATCCAGAAATTATAAAAATGTACGTTCTCAGCCTTGCTGCTTTGTTAAAAAATGCAAAAAGGCTAGGCCATACCTTTTACAGATCATTCTCATTTTTAGCAATTACTAAATTGCTAAAGGGAAGCTGAACTGGACTTCTGGTTCATTCAAGAGCAGAAAAAAAGCATCTTCCTGAGTCCTTAATTTAGACATAGGTTTTAAAAAATGCCGTTCTTACTGAATGAGCCTGCTGGACTGCATGAGCTGTCAGCAGAGGAGGCTCTTCTCCAGGTGGGATTAGATTATGGCTGATTAGATTATTGTAACTCTGAAGCACAAGGCCGGTGTGGAACCTTTGCTGCTCCCTGGGTTGGCCAAGTTGCAGGGAATTTGCTTTCAATTGCTCATCTCCTCTTGCCTCCCTCCTCCAGGGATACGAAACCTGCGACTTGTGTCCCCTCACATTTTAAAGTATCACTCCCCCTTCCACCTCTCTGGGCTCTTCGCTCCACCCTTGGTGTTACAGGTTGGCTGAGGCTGGCCAATCATGGGACGAGTTCTCTCTCTAATTATCCCCTCTCCCTTTCCAGGAGAAAGAGTTAAGAAAAGAGATAAAGAAAAAGTTTGTGAGACCTCCGTAAGTTTGGGAAAGTAAAACAGTTTTAATAACAATAGAAAGATACTATATACAGGAAAACAAACAAGATATTAACAAGTATATATAGGATTATATACTTGCCGCTATAATCCTATATATATAGGATTATATTATATGCTGCTACCAGCCCCGCGACTGGCCGGGGCTGGTAGCGGCAGCGGTCATCCACGCGCAAGGCTGGCGAAGCAACGGCAGAAGCCCTCGTTCTGAAGGCAGCAGCTGGGCTGTGGAGCAACACGATGTCAGCGGCAGCAGTCGCAGCAGCCCAGACAGCGGCGGCAGCGGCAGTGAGGGTCGCGGCAAGCACCGAGCGGCAACGAGAGAAGGGGGGTCGCAGCTGTTTGGGCAGCAGGTGAAAAAGGCGCGGTTTCTGTCTGCATGCCCCTCTTAAAGAAACGCCGAGCCCACCAAAAGCTCCACAGCCAGTGAGGATGCGCTGATGTACGTGGGGGAATACACTAATTACCCATCACAAACAAACCAGCCCTGCTTATCTTAAACCAGGACACTTGGTTGAGAGGCTCCCCAAGAACAGCTCTTGTCACCAATGAACATAGGAACAAGAGGGCAGGGACAGCATCTACCAGGAATCTTTCCCCTTTTCCCAGGCTTGAGAAGAGGAAATCCCCTTCCGCTGTCACCACTTCCACTCTCTGAGCACTACAGTAAGGAAGCTAACAATAAAACTAAAGCACCTCATGGAGGAATTGCGCTGTTGCCAGCTCTTGTGGTTTTGCTGTGATTTCAAAACTTCAGGGTAGTTCTCACGGTCCCAGTTCCTGGAACCAGGATCTTACAGGAGATTCTACTCTTCAATTTTAAAGAAAGTTTTTAACTTTTGGGGCCATGGAGAAAAAAGTCTTCTTGTGTGAAGTGAGACCAAGGTAAGAAGACAAAAGGCAAATAAATATAAATCCCCAAGCATGACTATTATTATTTAATCATCATATATCTGGGAGAGGAAAAGAGAACGACTCATGGTTTTTAAGTGTTTTTAGGGATGGCAACAGCTGAACGGGAGAAGCGGGTTATTTTCAGTGCTTTTGCTGAATGCTGCTTACTGTACTGTTACTGTTTAAATGACAGAATTAACCATATTTGAGGGTAGCAGGATCCATTCTGGATTCTTTTTCTCAGACAAAAAGAAAGATTTTGAGGAAGAGAATCAAGGAATGGGAAAAAAAAAAAAAAGGCCATGAAACTTATTTTTCATAATTTTTGTTTCAAAAAGAGCAAATTCAGGTCCTCCCCTTCATTAGGTGTGCACACAGTACATCGGTTCATTAGTGACTATGGAATGTTGTCTGTCTTGATTGTGGGGTGTTTCCCTGTCAGAAACAACCATTTTACATGCTTTTGAGTTTTGTCATTTACTACTTAGGCATTTTCTACTCCTAAGATAATTTCCTGCAGAGGAATTGCTACCGTTCTCATTCGAGCAGCATTTTTTAGCAACAGTTATTGTTTCTTATCAGTAATTCTGTCTTTTGGGACAGAACCAAATTGTCTGTTGTAAATTCCATCTCCGCTACGCTTTCTGCAGCATTGCTGATGAGATAGCAATTTCACAGCCCATAATCTGGAAAGACTGTAATAGAATCTGTGTAAGAGTTTGTGCTGCATTTGTATCAATTTAAGGGTGATAGCACTGGTTCTTATGTTCATTATGATCATCTGGTCCCATGACATCTCCTTGCTTTCGCAGGTTTGCATGATTTTGGTAGTGAATCTGATTCTACAATGCTAAAATGTGGACGCCTATAGCTGTAAACACCATCTTTCTACCAGATATTTAGTACGCTGCATGTCTTGTCTCTACTTATAAATGTCCTTTATAACACTCACACATCTTCGAGAGGACTACCATGGTGATGGGACTCTCAGAAGCAGATATTGCCCTCTCAAACCTAATCCCTCTGTTTAAAATTAAATATGTATGAGAATTAACCATTACACTGTTCCCAGGAGTCATGCATGGCATCTTAAGTGCATTCCAGTATTGTTCTCTGGAAACAGTGTTGTTGCTCCCTGGTACAAGTAAACCACTCATGGTATTTAAAGAAGTTTCCACCAGACGTTGTCAACAATTATTAGCAGGTGGAACCAAATTCTTGTGTGGTGTGAATCAGGGTAAGTCCAATGAAATCAATCTGGCCTTATACAAGTGAAGGCTCCGGTGTGGAGGTGTAGTGAATGAGGAGCTTGGAGGCCAGTTCTTTACTGAATAGCATAATTCAACCCTGTATTGGATATAACTTCCTTTTAGAGCTTTGACTAACCAAATGCGTCAAGTTTCCAAATGAAAAAGAATATAACTGCAGGCCTGAGTTGCATTAGTGGAGTAGACATTCAACAATATAGGGTCATTACTCATTGTCGTGAGGAAAAGGTTTTAAGGAAGATGTAACAGATCATTTCAGATGATTTACACTCTAGTTAGATATTTTAACTGAGCTGATGAATTCCTTTTACCTAGCCAGACATCTTAGCCAGCTGACCCACTATTACAAATGGCAGCACGATAAAAGTAATTTCCTTGGCAGCTGGCCCTGAAAGATACTGTGGTAAATGGTATTTTTACTCCTGTTTAACATCCTCAACTATTTGCTACCTAATTTAGTTCATCACTAAGAAACAGTAAACTCAGTTTTTCACATTTAACGGAGATGCTCTTTTTCCCCAGACAGGGATTCCTGCAAGGTGCACATCTTTACAAAGCGATACCTTTGTGTTGAGCACCCTGAAGAGGACAAAAGCTCAGGAAATTAAATCACATGCCTACAGAAGTTAGCTGGATCTGGATCCTATCCAGGGCTCTTAGTCAAGCTGGCAGATCTTTGCCTTGGCCACCGTTGCCGAGGCTTCCAGACCAAGCTTATAATTAACTGTCAAAAGCTGATCAGAATTAAAATATAATTCAAAGCAAACAATTACTTAAACGTATGCTCAGAGTTTTCTTATAGTTTGGAAACTGACTCAGATAAAGCTTTTCAAGCCTGTTGCTGAAGAGAAGAAAATTCAACTATCTCCATTCAAACAGATAAAATTAAGTCATCAAAGTTACAACTCTTGAAGCATCACTTGAAACAGTGGCTAAGGCCCTTCCTTTACATCCCTACCCATAAATGGCACCTGCTTGCTGAGTGGTGAGGGCTCCCGTTATATTGCAGGCATTATATTACCAGTGTAAGATAACGTTACTAGTGTCGTTATATTACCGGTGTTTTTCTGGTTTGGGTACTTGACCACTAAACTCTCCTTGGCTTTAAAATGAGAGCAAACTTATGTTTCCCTGTTTTCCTAGGAGAGTCTTAGACAGTGAAAACGTCAATTATATTGTGTTCTCCAGAGACACTAATTATTTACTGGAAGCAAACACATTTTTTTTTCCTGAGGGATTGTAGTCTGAGAATGTAATGTTTATCCTTTCTCTAAGATGTTACATAGGATTTATATGTATTAAAAATTACATTATAAAAATATACTGCAAGCATGTTTATATTCTTCGTGTTGGTTAAAGAGGAAATGTGCAATATAAGTGGATAAACTAAAACCAAGGTATTGCCGCAATGTAATTTAAGGAGATTTGCATGGAGTGGAACGTGAACACAACTAAGATCCTAAGAGGCTGGACTCCTACCCTATATCAGCTAAGTTGTGAAAACAAGGGACATTTGTAATTTTTTTTAACTTTGAAAAGAATTCTGAATAGGCAAAAATTATGTACTTTCCCAATTTGCCATCATTTTATGCTTTTCTTACTTTCTCAGCTTTTCTTTTCTCTGTCTCTACCCATGCATTTTCTTTCGTTGTTTAATGGTTCCCTCAGGGCAGGACCAATTATTTATGACATACCTCTCCATGTAAGATTTATTTGGGAAAACTGTTCCTATGGAAACTGCTGTTTTCAAACAGGCTTATAACTTCAAACAACAGGATTGCATATACAATAGAGAATATCTTTTATTAGCAGACATATTTTAATGACTTTGACGACCAAATAAATTGCTCAGAGGAACTAAAGGAGGTATATTCTGTGATATGATCAAGTGGGTATTCAGCTGTCAGCTGGTCAGTACAGGGAATTAGAGTAACTCAGTTCATTATACCACAGTCCATTTTGAAGGTCTCTTAAAAATATTAGTCTGAAGCCTGCACTGGAATACTATGAAAGAACAGCAAGTGCCTCCTCTACAAATGAAACACCAAAGGTTTTTATTTCAGAAATGTTGGGTTTCATGTGTATGACACAGACACTTGATTTCTGTGGCTTCAAGGATCAAGAGTCTATAATTAAATTTTGTCTTTGGGGTGTTTTGCCATTTGTTCTCTCCTTGCTTTAACTCCTATTTATCTTCTGGTCTTTGCAGTCCTCCAGACAACATGCAGCATAGCCCACCCGAGCAGGCTTTTAATGAAAAAAAAAATTTTTTGTCTGTCTGAACAAAAAAAAAATTCCCTTTAAAAAAAAATCAGTTTAAGAACATTTATGCCTTGGTGGTATTATTAGATTTCTAAAGCTGTAATACCTTGTAATAGTCTAGTCAGGAACAGGGCAGGGCAGCTGGAAGGGGGTCTCGCAACAACAACCCTGACCTCAATTTTGGACTCTTCCTTCGGTCCCATGGAGAGGTTAATGCTGTTAATACAAAGGCCCCTGCTGTCCATCTTCACTGGTAGCACTTGTTCACCTTCTGAGTCACCTTCCTAAAAGAGATTCAGAAAAAAACCCTTCCACCAGCTTTCCTGCCGCAAATGCATTCTATGTGCTCAAGTGGCCCTTTGCTTATTTAAATGATTAGCCAAGAGCACTTCATTTTTAAAAAGGAACTAATTCATACAGGGACTAAACAAACTCCAAGGCCACCATGTGTAAAGGAAATAAACTGCGAATTCCAAGTTGGAGAGCTTTAACGCCCCCAAATAAGCTGACTGCAGGATGATCAGGGAAAAGGGCCCCTCATTTTGCTGTGCTGCAGCTCCTGAGCCTATTGTCACATGTCTGTGAAAGGAGAGAAGTGTATAAATTCATTTGTCTGTTGAACTGCTAAAATGCGACATTCCCAACTCAAGAATTAAAAAATTTGTGAACTAGATCACCCCAAACCACTGACTGCTCTTTTTTTTTTTTTTTTTTTTAAGGTGATCTCATGAGATTGACTGGAATTCCTTGGGATGTGGAGCCTTTGTAAAGAATTACTTTCCACCCTCTTTTCTGTGATGAAAGCTACATACCACTACAGACCTGTCAAAGGAGAGTTGGTGGCGAACACTTTTACAGAACTGGTGATTCAAGTCACAGGATCACAGAGAATCACAGAGTAGTTTTTGTTGGAAGAGACTTTAAAGATCATCAAGTCCAACCCTTCACCATACACTGCCAGGTCGTCACTAAACCATGTCCCTCAGCACCACATCTACACGTCTTTTAAGTACCTCCGTGGATGGGGACTCCATCACCTCCCTGGGCAGCCTGTTCCAATGCTTCACCACCCTCTCTGTAAAGAAAGTTTTCCCAATATCCAATCTAAGTCTCCCCTGGTACAACTTGAGACCATGTCCTCTTGTCCTATCACTGGTTATATGGGAGAACGGATTGACTCCCACCTTGCTACAACCTCCTTTCCGGTAATGGTAGAGAGTGATGAGGTCTCCCCTCAGCCTCCTTTTCTCCAAACTGAACAACCACTATTCCTTCAGCCGCTCCTTGTAAGACTTGTCCTCTAAACCCTTCACCAGTTTTGTTGCCCTGCCTTGGACATGCTCCAGCACCTCAATGTCCTTCTTGGAGTGAGAGGCCCAAAACAGGACACAGTATTCGAGGTGTGGCCTCAGCAGTGCCCGGTACAGAGGGACAATCACTTCTCTGCTCCTGCTGGCCACACTATTTCTGATACAAGCCAGGATGCTGTTGGCCTTCGTGGCCACCTGGGCACACTGATGGCTCATATTCAACTGGCTGTTGACCAACACCCCCAGGTCCTTTTCTGCTGGGCAGCTTTCCAGCCACTCTTCCCCAAGCCTGTAGTGTTGCAGGGGGTTGTTGTAACCCAAAGGCAGGACCCGGCACTTGGCATTGTTGAACCTCATACCATTGGCCTTGGTCTGTAGATCTAGCCTGTCCAGATCCCTCTGTAGAGCTTCCCTACTTATTCTCAAGCATATTGTCACACCCACATAACTTGGTGTCATCTGCAAACTCATTGAGGGTGCACTCAATCCCCTCATCCAGATCATGGATCAAGATGTTGAAGAGAACAGGCCCCAACACTGAGCCCTGGGGAACACCACTGGTGACCGGCTGCCAGCTGGATTGAACTCCATCCACCAGCACTCCCTGGCCCGGCCATCCAGCCAGTTGTTTTATCCAGCAAAGAGTACTTTCATCCAAGCCATGAGCAGCCAGTTTCTCCAGGAGAATGCTGGGGGAAACATCTGATCTCTGTGGGAAACATCTGATGGAACATCAGGTAGGTTTGGTAAGTAGTCTTGATTTCTAAGTAGGGCTGGCGAAAAAGGAGCTTGCTTTTTATGCTGAATAGCCATACAAACTTTGCCAGAATTGCCTAAGCGCAGACAAATAATGTGCTAAAATCAGTCTCTCATTCAGTTCAGAGGACATTTTCCAGTGGCTGACAAAATTAAAATAATTTTAAAGTAGGTAATTATAGGATATACTACATATGATGCAATATGTGAACAACAAAAATAGTTTTGTAAACACCTTAAGTAACTTCTGTCCCGAAGGGCAATGGAGAAGGTCCTTCCCCAGCAGGAACAGTTGAAAACTGTACACTCTGTAGGGATGTAGGAAAATTCTCAGCTCATTTGTCTGTGATGTCTTTTTTGTTCTCACATGTTGGGTTTTTTTTAAACTGAATTATTTGGACTATGACGGAAGGTACATTTGCCTAGACTCACCCTTTGTACATCCTAAACTGGCTCTGTCTGCCTCCTGCTTGTGGATTGGGTTTTGCTACCTTATTTGTATGGAATCCCATGATGTTTCACTGAGCTGCTAGAGACAGCACATCTTCTGTCCCGCAGACTGCTTTCCTGGGGTTTAGCAATCCATTATTGGAAAATGCTTACTTGCCTATCGGATATGCCCAGAGAGTTTGTGGAGTCTCCTTCTCTGGAGATATTCAGAACCCGCCTGGACGCAATGCTGTCCAAGCTGCTCTGGGTGAACCTGCTCTAGCAGGAGGCCTGGACAAGATGATCCCCAGAGGTGCCTTCCAAGCCATAACATTTTATGATTCTGTGATATGAGAATGAAACATGCATTGATTTCTTCTTCACTCTTTCATCCCACAAACAAGAGTCTAAAAGACCAGAATGGAGAAAGCACAGGAATTTCTATCCTCATATCTTGATATCTTTTAACTTCATATAGACAGAAGAACTCCCTCCCGACTGAAAACCAACAGAAAACACTTTATTTATATATTTATTTATAAATTTATTTATAAATTTATGTATTTATTTTACTGGAGAAAGAAAGATCCATTGGGACCTGCAGGCCCGTAACTGAATTAATTTCTCCAATTTATATTCCCAGTGTTGCCAGCTTGTTTGATTTTGATTGTATTTTCTAATCTATCACTCTAGAACCTGGTCCGCTATGTCCCTATGAGAATCTTCACTTTCAGCCCTTTGTGGCAACACCAGAAAACATAACAGCTCAGCACCCAGATGGTAGATGGATTAATGAAAACTGGAAGAAAAAAACATATGAAATATGGATTACATTGCTTTTAAAGGAAACAGAAAGGGAGGCATTTTTGCTTATGTTTCAGGTACGTTTGTTAGACGTGGAAATTCAGAGTATTACCAAAACCAGGGCTGTGCGATTTGCTGAAGGCAGGAGATTTTCAGAAAGACCAATGACCCTACTCTTTCTGTGTTGTTTGATGTGATATTTATAAATTTTTTCAAAATCAGTGCAGGACATTTCTGAAAATGTTATCCTTGACCTACTTCAAGTGATTTATGTTTTCATTTAAAAAAAAATCAGATTAAATGGGGGATTTGCAAGTCTAAACACCACTTTTAATCCCTAAATGCCACAGAAGGTATCAGAGGTGTTCAGTTGCTAAACCTCTCACTACTGCCACTTAAATGCACAGACAGCTTGTTGTTCATCAGCACTTTCTCCAGCAACTGCACTTTCAAGTTTGAACCTTTACATAGCCACCTAAATGCTGCACAAACTATCTCATATCCATGGTTCACAAAGCAGCATTATCGAGCTTTTGTCATATGAGGGATCGATACTCTCAGCTTGCTCTGTGGGTTTCAGTTTTCCATGCACCAACACCTTATCGGGATTCTGGCAGCAAACCCCAGCCCTGGAGTCCCCCAGGTCCAGCAGGTCAACCCTCCTGCAGAGCAGAGCAGAGCAGAGCAGAAAGCAGGGACATCAGAGCCTCCCAGTCAGGGACACTCTTTTGCGCAGTCTGCAGTTGAGACCTGAACATGGGAAGTTCATTTCTCAGAAAGTTCCCCTTGCTCTTAAGATGTGGAATAGGTAAATTTCATGTCTTCTTTGTTAATATATTTCTATATTCACGGGAGAAGGGATGTGCATCTAAATGTCCCAGGTTAATATGAAGGCCATCATGGTTTTGCAATACTCTCAATCTCTGTCTACCCAACGGATTTTTAAACTTATGCTTGAGGGAAGGAGGACAACAGCCACAATTACTTCCTCTGTTTCTGGAAAAAAAAAAAAAAAAAAAAAATTGACTTAACCTAGACACTTCTGTCCAAGAAGGGGTTCATGGCGGTGAAATAGGTGTATTTCTATCCAGTCCAAAATTAGAAATATAGTCCATTTTGGAGGAAAAATTACCAAGTCCCTGTTCTTCTCCAATTTCCTATTGGCTAGAGTTACTTGATTCTGCAGCCAGCTTGTTGGCTTCTGTGTAGCTGCTTCTACAAGCCCACACTGCTCTCCAAGCAACGGATGGGGTGCCAAATCTGGGGTTGCAAATTTCCCTTGGCAGCCTGGGGGGCAAAATTTGGAACATCTTGGTGTTCAGCAGTGCAGTATCTAATCCTCCCTTGTGAAACTCCTATGTCTGCAGTTGCGGTACTGAACCAAAAGGAGCTGCTACAGTTTCTTTCACGATAAAATGAAAGTTTTACTAAAACAGGAGCTGATTCAATGCATGACTAAAGACTGGAAATCTGAAAAGAGATCAGCCTTTCTCTCCCTGTAGAGGAGAATTAGCAGAAAAGTGAATGTTGATGCTTCTAAACATCATATTTCAAAACCTAAGTATCTGATGAGAGAAAAAGAAAAAATAAGTTTTTAACAGGAAAAGAAAAAAAAAAGAAAAGGAAAATGACTCAGAGAATGGAATAAATATCTTTATTTTTAGAAAACTGCTTGATTTCTTAAGGTGGCGCACCAGCTTCTTTCCAAGTGCATACCAGCCTAATAAAAATTAAACAAAATTTCATACATTTGAACATTAAAGTATTAAAATCTTCAGAAATTACAGAAATTACAATCTAACATATGCCCTAGCATTTTTCATTTACTTGTGTACTTAGATAATGAAATCAGTCAGTTTTCTGCAGTATTAAAGTGGTTCCTTTTCTCTGACTTCTGTAACGAGTTTATGTCCTTGGTGATACTTTTACTTACAATATTATTAATTGTTTTTAAACCACACATGTCATGTGCTATTCTTTTGTTCGTTCCAGATTAATCAGCTATAGAAAGCAACCAAAGTGACGATCACTGGGTTTCATTAAATTCCTAGACTGATCTTGAAAAAGCTTTATTTTCAACAGGGGATATGTCCTTCAGAGGCTCGTCTGCTATAACAAGATAGCAGTATCTCATAATATTGTGCTGTTGTAAACATCTTTCTAACCTTTCCATACGAAAACCTTGGCTCCACGTAGCAAAGGCATTTGTGAGGAAGAACAGAATCCCATGTCCGCTTGTGACCTTTGCCCCCAAAAAGCAGTGAGGTTACATTCCAGTTCAGTCTGAAACTTCAGGACAAGAGGAAACTGAGTGCTCATTTCTGTATAATTAATTTTCTTGTGCCTTTTGATCCACAGAATCACAGAATGGCAGGGGTTGGAAGGGACCTCTGGGGATCATCTAGTCCAACCTCACTGACAAAGCAGGTTTGCCTAGAGCAGGTTGCACAGGAACGTGTCCATGCAAGTTTTGAAAGTCTCCAGAGAAGGAGACTCCACAACCTCTCTGGGCTGCCTGTTCCAGTGCTCTGCCACCCTCAAAGTAAAGAAGTTTTTCCTTATGTTTAGGTGGCACATCCTGTGTTCTAGTTTGTGCCCATTGCCCCTTGTCCTATGGCTGGGCACCACTGAAAAGAGTCTGGCCCCATCCTCTTGACACCTGCCCTTTAGATATTTCTAAACATTGATAAGACCCCCTCTCACTCTTGTCTTCTCCAGGCTAAACAGACCCAGGTCTCTCAACCCTTCCTCATCAGAGAGATGTTCCAGTCCCCTCATCATCTTCATAGCCCTCCACTGGACTCTCTCCAGTAGTTCACTGTGTCTCTTGAACTGGGGAGCCCAGAACTGGACACAATACTCCAGATGTGGCTTCACTAGGGTAGAGAGAGTGGGAGGAGAACCTCCCTTGATGCACTGGCCACACTATTCTTAATGCAACCCAAGATACCATTGGCCTTCTTGGCCACAAGGGCACATTGCTGGCTCACAATGAACTTGTCCACCAGGACTCCCAGGTCCTTCTCGGCAGAGCTGCTTTCTGGCAAGGAAGAGTTTGACTTACAGCTAGTCCTGATACTGGCACTAACTGTATCTGGTGCAAAATACAGAGCCTTCTCCCAGCAAATACATGCTGATGCTAACCAGCATGAATTTGTGATACATATGCTTGGCACCTGCCTTGGCTGCCAATCAGATTTTCAAGCGAGTCAAACTCTTTATTATGATCTCTGTGAAGAAATATTTATTTTTCTGTCTTCCCATCCATGTTTCCTATTCATCACTTAAAAAAAAAACCAGGGTATGATGGAGTCCAGCTTCTATCCTGCTGAGAGGCAAGAGGAAAATTTTTGGGGAGGGAAAAAGAAAAACAGCAAGATTTTTATGGAAGAGTTCCACAACAGATCTAGTTGAGCCTGAATCTTCCCAGTTTTAGTGTGCACAACAAAACTCTTCTACTGAAATAAGTATGTGCCAACTAATAGCAAAATAGAATGTAAAGGAATCTGCCAGCAGCTCATTTAATTTGAACAAACTGAATTAAAAGAACAAAAAATGAAAGTTCTTCCTGCTAGCTATACATTTGATATATCTTTAATGTTATGAAACACTTTGATGCTATCCTGAAAAATGCTATGAAAAACACTCGTGTCTAGTTGCAGTGTTTTAAATGGGACTAATTGGGAGGCCAAAATGATGGGATTACTTTTACCTTTGTTGCAAAGACAATGTGAATACACCTAGCTTCTTGTCAACCCCAGACACTGGTAGCTAAAAGGGGGCCTCAGCATGTGTGGACTGGATTATTGGGAGTGGAAAGTAGAGACCATGAGCCCACCTGCATGAAATGTAGAGGGCATTGCATAAAGAGGGGTGAGGCAAGTACCTGGAAGAGGATTCTCTCGGAAAAGAAGGGAGAAGGGTGTCAAGCAGGTTTTTTATTTGGTGGTATTTTGGGTGGGACTTTTTTTCAAATTCTGAGAAAAATAACTTGGTTTAAAAACCATAATGGTGTCTGGACTGTGTGAAGGCAACTTACCCTTGAAGGTGGTCAGATGGAAATACAATAACCCATGAACCTTCTACTGAAAACAAATTAATGTCCATGTTAAAACCTGACTGGAAGACACACAAATCCTCCTGACTTTCTTCTAAGGATTCACTTGATATGATTTTAAAAATGCCAATTTTAATGATTTTTAAAATGCCATCTAAAGGCGTTATGGCACTGTTTATATTACAGGGTGCTTATTTTTTTTTGCATGAAATCATTAGTTGATAAATCTGTACTAAACTTTCCATTCATTTTGATACTGAGGCAAGCATTACAACTCGGAGAACTCTTAAGATGTACAATGAAGAGAGCAAGTTAATCATAAACATAAACAATCCTAGGAGAATGTTTAAACCTTGAATGGGAACATAAGGTAAGTTTTGGTTAACTATTTGGAGAAGTTTCATGGAATATACAACCAACAAAAGTATTTCCCTTTTTTTAGACATTCTAATGGAAAGAGAATTAAGGGGAAAATTGCCTTGCCATGCAAGCACAAAATTGTTGGACTAAATCAACAAAGGAGAATATGAAACTCAGAAGTCTAGCCTTGTTATCCAAGCTAAGAGAAATGCAAAACATATGTATGGCAGAGAAATAAACGAGAGACCAAATTCTGACTATAGTTACACCCATAAAATTTCAGTGATCGTACTTGGGCTACCTGGTGATAGATATTTAAAACACTGCCTTCTTAGTTAATTAAGGGGGTGGTTTTGCAGTAGGTTACAAATACACTTTGACCCGAAACTATCTCCTTAAAATGACAATTTAATGCTTTAGAAAATGAATGTTCTCTGCAGAATTTTTTTAACACAATATCTTAATAAAATAGGAGCTTGATTCAATCTTCTTACAGATTTTAAGTTCATGAGCCAAAACCATTATACAAACACATTTCTAAACTGTAAAGTATGTACAGAAGTCCATTTTACATTTAATTGTCAGAGCAGACAAGCCACTTCCAACGAAACACAAAAATAAGGATTATAGATAAAAATAATTTCTCTTACAAAAACATACACAGGAGGCTATTTTTATCACCTCACTCTGTTCAGCACAGTTTAAAAGAAATTAGTCTTCAGAGATACGCAGGGCAGATTAGCCTTTTCCTGAATGAACTTCAGTACGTCCCAGGAAGGGTCTTCAGCAAGAGTGATCTCCACCACCTGGCTTCGTGTTGCCGTCAGATCCACATTATGTGGTATAATAAGTACAGAAGTGGGGCTGTCTCAGCTGTGCTGCGTGTGTAGTATTTTACCTAGAGATGGAGGAAAGCTGGTTTGGAGTAGGGAGAAATGACACCTGTCAAAACTTTTGGCTGGTGCGTCTTAGCTGTCTTCTCGTGTGTGGACGGTTTGAGAACTGTACTGGGTGAGGAATAACCAGTTCCAGGAGCATTCTGGCTTCTCATCTGAGCAGGTAAAATCACCCAGATAAATCAAGGCAGAATATTCTAAGGTTCTGCCAGAAACCTGAGATCTGCACAGTGGTACAACTGGAAAACATCAGTCTAAAACCTCCACTTTTCAGGAGAGACCTTTCTTGCATAGCGCTGGTTCTGGGATTAATCTTGCACCACCACTCATTTCCAGCATTTTAACAAGCTGTTTGTATGGGTGGCAAACAGCACACTGGTAGCCACCTGCTTATTTCTCTCCTGTACTCTCTTTGCTCCCTATTGGGTTTGGCAATGTCCTTTTCCCTCAAAATAAAAACACAGGAGAACAAAAATGCCTTGCAGAAATGAGCTTCCATGTTCCTTAGAAACCTTAGCCTTGGAGTTTCCACAGAGGTCTCCTCTGTCCTCGTGCTTCGAGACCCTTAGTAGAAGTGTATTATGTATATGCCATAAGTGAACATATCCTTGTGAAATGTGTGGTAGGTCTTTTTCCCTGCTCTCTTAAACGGGAGTAAAAAAGAAATTACTGAAGACTGAATCTCAGCCTTGAAAAGGCTGGAGTGACTTTGGTCGGAAGGAAGAAGCGGCCTGGAGAACTAATCATGCCTACTATCTTCTCCTCTTAATTTCAAACTTCGGTTGCCCGTCTGATAAAACCACACAAAATACTGGGAGGTGAGAAGAGAAGGCTCCTGCCAGGCTCAGCTCTTGGCCAAGCAGTTGAGCACACGGGGTCTGTAAAATCACCTGTCTGACCCCATCTCCAGCTTAACCGCAGAGAGCAGGTTAGGTGCAGGAGTGAGCCACAGATGATGTCACTTCACAGCAAAGCTGTGGTCACACAGGGAAAATATATAGTATTTGCAATAACCCGAGTGTAATCCTATCTGGTTTTTCATATTCACAGTGCTACTTAAATTGGGGGAAAAATGCTAATGTCAAATTTAAGCTCTGTTATGTATTCCACGGAATAGTGATATATGAAGTAATTACTCTCCACTACAGAGTTGCCAGTGAATAAACGGTAATTAATGGGTTGTTTTAATGTGATTTTAATGTTTTAATGTGATTGTTCTAATGTGATGTTGGTGTTGAGCCTGAAATAATGGAGAGCTATATTAAAGCATTACTGAGCACGTGGCATTCTCATTTCGAATGGTGAACCACCAAACGTGGAACTGGTCATTGGAAATCCCCAAGGGAATGTAGGAGGGAACATGTTGAATGTGTTTATGCTTTTAGGCAGAGCTAACACAAAAAGAAATCTTTCAAGATGCACGTATCTTACATGGACCAAAGAGAATATCGATTGTTTTCTGTGGTCCACGTAATAGAAGAGGAGAGAGGTAAGGAGAGGAGTACTATGTGCCCAACACCTAATACTTTCCCTCCTCGGCAGGCAACTTTGCTCATGCTAGTAAGAAACTACTAAAAGGAGTAGTGAGCAGTGTATGGAAGGTGAGTGCTTCCGTGCGTCATCTTTTCCTTTCGCAAGGACTCCCTTGGATCCCTGAAAAACAACCTTCAGATTTTTCTAGCAATTTCCTCTCATCCTTCCATCTCCTTGTACCAATAGGAAAAGCAACAAAAAGACAGATAATGCTTAAGGAAAAATTTCAGAAACACCAAGTGATTCGCAAAGCGAAGCGCTGTGTCCTCATAGATTCTCAGGAGGAATCTAAGCTCCCAGTACAAGATTTTTGAAATTTTAATTTTTGGTATTTCTGTTCTTTTTTCTATTTAATCATCTATTTCATGAGAAGAAATATTTAGTGCTGTATCTAATTGTGCTGAAAAACTTACAAGTGATCAATATTGTCAGTATTGAGGCTTACAATCTCTTGGTGGGGGTAAAGAATCTAGAAAAATGTGCTTTTGGCTTGGCAAATGAAAAAAAATTAAACTTCTTATTTGTGAAAATAAGCAATTCTCAGTATTAATTAACTGTGTTTCCTAGTACTTTTGACTGGAAAAATTCCTATGGGTTCTCATAGCTCCTACCAGCTGCTGCTGCCTGCCGTTCCCCATCCTTTTGTAGCCACAACTATCTCTATATATACATCTGAAGAGGCTCCTACTCTCACCTGCCAGCCCAAGCTGTTCTTCATTATGGTTTGGCATTGTACACAAGTTATATTCTCCTTTCAGCCTGCAATGTATTTAGAGGTTGAGTGTGGGAGTATAAAAGGTCTATGACACTTAAATCATTACTTGTATGAATAGGTCTCAGTTATTTTTCCTATGTTTATTCACACCTCCAAAATCTACCCACCCTGTGATTGCATTAAAACTCAGATAAAGAATCCAGTTATTTCTACTACTAAAATATGACCATCTGGTCAAACTATGCTTGTCTCGTTTCCTTACTGTGAATCGGTACATTTGTCTTTCACATTGATTAATTTAAAATGTTGACCTGATTTTTTAATATAGACTTGTTCTTTTCACTTTCCAGGGAAAAGAAGTGGGGTTTTTTAGCTGGATGCCCTGGTTTTGGCAGGGGTAGAGTCAATTTTCTTCCTAGTAGCTGGTGCAGTGCTGTGTTTTGGATTTAGTGTGAGAATAATGTTGATAACACACTGATATTTTAGTGGTGGCAAAGTACCACTTAATCCTAAGCTAAGGGTTTTTCAGTTTCCCGTGCTCTGCCAGCACAAGACGCTGGGAGGGATCATGGCCAGGGCAGCTGACCTAACTAGGCAAAGGAGTGTTCCATACCATAGGACGTCATGATCAGTATATAAACCTGGGGGAGTTGGCTGGGGGGTGCCAATCGCTGCTCGGGGACTGGCTGAGCATTGGTCAGCGGGTGGTGAGAAACTGCATTGCACATCACTTGTCTTTCTTGGGTTTTATTTCACTCTCCTTTTGTTATATTCTCTTTTATTCTTATTCTTTATTTCAATATTTCAGTTATTAAACTGTTTGTATCTCAACCCACAAGTTTTACTTGTTTTTTGATTCTCCTCCTCATCCCACTGTGGGGGAGGTGGAGGAGTGAGCAACCTGCGGTGTGTTTCTTCGATGCTGGCTGCAGTTAAATATGACACAGGCAATTCTTTTTTATTTGCTCTATTGTTTTTAATTAAAAATACTTCTGTAATTAATTTAGGCTCAGGAAATTCATCTCTGACCCCAGGGAAATTGATAAGAACTGGACTTGTTAAGTTTGTCATTCACTACATGATACACTAAAGACAACTTTCTTCAGTAGACCAGATATTTTTCTATAATATATGAGAAAAGTCATCATGTAGGTTTAATTATAAGTATTATCTTTTGTTTTGTTTCGTTTTTGAAAGAAAGTCAGAAACAGAGCAATTACCTTTTAACTGCTTTACTGAAATGGATCTGAAGCCCATCTAGCCCTGGAGATATTCCTTTCTTGGAATCTCAAATAAGTAGGGAGCAGCAGCAGAATTTAAAAAAAAAAAAAAAAAAAAGAATTTACAATCGTGATATGAAAACAAGGGACTCTTGCAGTTGATATCATTGATATGAGCTCTGTTTTTCTGGGAGTAATACATAATACTGAAATAAAAGTTTAATGTCTGCCTTAACTTCAGTTAGCTTGGTCAGTGGTCCTTTGGGCGTACTTTGTAAGCCAACGGAGTATTATTCTATAGGTTTATTGCTATGTCCTCCGTAGCATCTCCAACTTGCACTTTTCATTAAGAACAGTGTTATCTTAATGAAAGTAGCACATTTAAGTTGTCCTGTTAGAGTAACATTCTCTTCCCATAGATTTTACTCGCTTTTGGTTTTACGAAGCTTTTCAAACACAGTATGGTCAGTTCTTCAAAAATACCTGTGCCTTCTGTGTGTTCTCCTGTGTGCCTGGAAGATCTGGCACAACTTTTAGTTACTGCTCTTGCATCATTTGATGGTATATTTTGTGTTATTTCGTCATTTTCATTTGGAATACAGAAATCGGGTTAATCTCTCAGGATAATTTGAATTATTGCTTTTGCTTTAAAACAGCATTCTCTTGTAAATCATCTATGCCCGTCACAAGCAGCATGCACTGAGTTTGTATTTCGGTTTGATATTTGGGAAAATTTTTAAAGAGAGAGGGAAAAAGCAGCCTTCTAGCTTCTTGTCAGAGGTTAGGGCCGGGCCGGCCACTAGAAATATGACAGATGCCCTCTATTACCCCCACCCCTTCCCAGAGGGAAAGAGAAATCATTTATCTGGTACTGCCAACAAGAAAAACGGTATCAGCAAAGGAGAAGCCAGGGAATTATGCATACGTGTAAGCTTAATTTTAATTCCCCAGGAAAGTTCTGGAATAAATCATAAAACTGACCATTTAGAAGCACTGAAAAGAAAATAGGGAGATAGCTACAAGCCCATATGGATTTGTGCACAAGACATGTTGGACTGATCCAATTTCAACTGAAAGCGGAGTAAGAGGAGCAGGAGAATCACATGTGATGTTATTGTAAGCAAATAAAGACGTGTTCTGTGTGAATATATGGGCAGGGTCAGTTCAAAAGTGTTGTTTCTGCCATCTGTGGTTTTGTTAACTGCTGTAAACATTTGTAAACCTTGCAGTTTCATACTCAAAATCTCTTGATTTTAACAATGATCCATTGATAACGGTTTGCTGGGTGCTTTTTTAAGCACATCTCTACATCGAAGAACAGAGTTAGGCCACCTCGTCCAGGGATCTGTGGGGGCAGAGGGTAAAGGGTTCAGCTGCAGGAGCACAGCTGTGCTCTGCCCTTGTCTTCAGGACACAAGAACAGCCCGTGTCCTGTTGTATCTATTAGCGTGGGCAGCAGCGTGGTGTCTTTCTAGACCTCCAAGCAAGTGTCAGGTCTTCCACACAGCAACCGTAGACTCTTTTAGATCAGGCATTGAGCTGCTCTTGACTACCTTGGACTTCTTCCCCTGGCTCCAACTAAGTTTCCCCAATTATCCTTATATTACCCTAGTTATCCTCCACTGAAAAAACAGAGCGGAGCAATTTGAAGTGAACATGAGAAGCAAGGTGGGAAGGGGGACAGCTACAACCGGGAGGAAGAAGCAGCTATTTGAGGGTTGCAGCCACAGTCAGTGTAATAAACAGCTGTCACCCCTCACCAGCAGCCCTGTCGCTGCCAAGTCTTCAGAGGTTCAGTCAGATTGTGTTACTGTCCCTGAAGAGGGCAAGGGGCTGATGGAACAAACATGCTGACCTTATGGTCTGCGTGCAATAAACCCCAGCAATTCTGCTCACTAACTGTGGGCAATTCAGACCGCTTTCTCAAGTTGTGCGTGATAGAAATCAATTCCTAATGAACAGCATAGGTGGAAGATAAATGAAAATAGCCTATCAATAGTGGCAAAATGTCACAAAGGCTTATTTGAGCTTCAGCATCAACTCATCGGGCTGGGTGTGAATCCCCACATACTCTCTTTTCAACAGAATTATAGCAAATAATCCTTGCAGTGCTTCCCTGAGGTTGCTATAGGAAAAGCAACAAATATCTGGTAATGTAGACATTTTCATTACACTCTCCTCAATTAGGAAATAATAAGAAAATGATTTTTTTTTTTTCCAGGAAGTTGGTTGGTTTGCTAACTGACAACTCTGACACTGCAGGTAAATGACTGCACAGCACGTGGCAAAAAGAAAAGTTATTTATCAAACAGATGTTGCTACCTTGGTTTGAAAAGGGAGCTGGATTTAAAAAAATCAAACAAACCAGTTTTTGGCAGTTTATACTTCAAAATTTCAAAGTTTCAATGTTCAGCAATTCTTTGGGCAAGGTCCCCGGAACTTCTTTTAAACCTTTTTATAGACATTTTAAGACTCTCACAAATTGAAACCTTTCTCTATTACAGAAGCTGTATTTCCTATGTGACAAGTGGAAAGTCTCATCACCTGTGGAGTCAGCAGCTGGAGCAAGATTAATTAGCGAAGCTGAGAAGGTGGTTGTGCCTGAACCTGCAAGACAAAGAGAAAAATGCATTCTTAGACTAGACTTCAAGAGGAGCATAAATAACTTATTTTTTTATACGTGACTAAGACTGAAGTTTCACTCCCCTGTTCAAAACTGATATATGTTTTAGATACAGGAGAACAGCTGAACACAAGCGATAGTCAACTACATAAAAGTTAGAGATGAGCTATAATACTTTTTTCCAGGACAGTTCTCACATTTCCTGACATAAACTTAGAGTAGCTTATGTCAGAAAACTGCAATACATCTATCAGCTTGAGGTATACTTAATTTGGGAGCTGAGTTTTAACTCATATCTTTTTGTAACATGGGGTTGCATTTCATCATTCACTAAAGAGACAGTTAATCTAGCAGAAGTGAAAAATAGCCATTTTCAGAACAGGTATGCATCTAGCTACTTGGGATATGTGACTGTTGAGTTAATGCTTAGGATATCCTGAGAATTCTTATTTAAATGGTTGTTTATCTGTATTTTATATGTAAACGTGTGTGTGTGTGTGTGTATATATACACTTAGACCTGATATCTCAAAATCAGTATGTCCTTAGCTATAGCAATTCTCTTCTTGCATATATCTACCCCAATTCAGGGTATTTGGTTGTTGGCGTAATCCCACTGTGAGCTCTGTTTAGCCACTGAAAAGACACAGCAACACCGAAGCAACCAAGGTGAGTCCTGCCAGCGGTAGCCAGTTGTAGCTGCTGCTGCAAAAGCTGTGGTAGAGCGACTGTAAAGCAGGATGGCTTTGGCAAAGTTCAGTGGTTGAAATGCGGACACAAGTGGGGAAAAGGGGAGTGATCCATAAATGGAGAGTGCCTGTGGCCTGGGAGGAGACCCTGTGGGCAGGAGGAGAAAGAAACCAAAGTGGTCTGCAAGAAAAGCCTCTGAGTGACAAAACGTCTTGTGGTGGAGTCATCCAGTTCAGCACAAGTGTCCAGTTACCTGGCCAGCTGGAGGTGTTTTTGTAACCCGTGACCTGTGAGTGGTGGTTACAGATAAAGAACAAATTTGAGAAGTTCCTGGGTTGTCCTGGTACTGGAAAGGTAGGAGGCTGCTTCACAGCTCAAGGAGATACATCTTAGAACTTTATTCATAACCTATGTTTCTTGTGTGATTGGTTTGGGTTTTGGTTTGTTTTGTTCCTGCATACTGCTTTGGAGAAGAGGATGGTTAGGGAGAGCTGCCTTTCAGCCCTCTCATTGTTTTGCCCTTTCCAGGCACTCTCAGATACCCAGGCATCTGGGCAGGGGTAACACTGCAGGGCTTTATTTTCATGTGTTCCATAAAACTCCTTCTGCTCTTTGCCTGAAAAAACAGAAGTGAAAGAAGCAAAACCTGCCTGCCCATAACCAGGAATGGCCCCCTCATGTAAAACAGAAACTTCTCCTCGAGAGGTCCAAGGGAGGTGCTGCTCTGTTACGCTGTGCAATAGCTTCCAAGAGAAGGAACAGAAATCCTATTGCGTGAAACAATTTGAATTTAACTCAACAGTGGCATATATACTACAGGGAGTAGACTTTTGTACGGCCAAAGGATAAGTAAGATGAACTTAAAGGTCTTTTCCATATCTTCTGGCTGTGACCTTTTGGAAGCAAAGGCACCTGATAGGAAGCTTAGCAATGACACGCAAATACTGTGTGTGTGACAACCAACAGTGAATTAGGGAATTAATCTTTCTTCACACAGGGTAATGCAATGAAAATTGAGGAAAGCGATGTAGGCTTGATATTCAGAAGACTTTGTTGCTGTGAAAAGTGATACAGTCCCAGGAAACAGGCTGTCAAAGAAAACAGTCAAAGGATTTAAAGCCCAAATTGATGAGTATATAAGCTGGCTGGGGGGGAGCATGGTTAAGAGAGGAGCTAGATCAGTGCAAAGGTACGGTCTGGAGTTACTGCCTTCAATCACAACACAGTGTCCTGCTATCTTCCTAATCAAATGTGATCTCAGTAAGTATTTGATGGTTTGCGATTTTGAGGGTTTTTTTTAAATAATCTTCAGAAGTACACAAAAGACATGACATTGCTTTTGTTTAGCGGTGGGAGTCACAGGGGAGAAGCCACGATGTATCCTGGCAGGGGAGCTCCTAATGCAATTTGCAACCTGCGAGGGAGAATTTAGCCTCCGGGGTGCTGAAGATAACATACTGATGCAAATACCCGTGAAATAATTGCTGTTTCTTTTGGGCCAGATTACTGCTTCCATTTGTATTGCCTCCAAGCGTCTTCTACTGTTGGTCTATTTTCACGTATCCCCTGGTGTGTACATTATGTCACCCTCAGTTCACAATGATGAGTTCAGAAGTGGTGTCAAAGAAGATATAAATCAGATATCAGTGTGCTGCCAGAGGCCTGAAGGAGTGGGACTCAAAGAGGATTTGCCTGAAGATTTTAGGCCAGAGAACTTCACTTGCAGACGCATCCAGCTGTAAAGGTAACCTACCCAAAGTGTGATTCTTTTACAAGCTTCCCCCTCTGTATCAGTTACTAAAATTACTAAAAGAAGCAGGTTATTTCATCTCTGTTAGGTGTTGACCGCTGACTTTAGAGAAAAGGAGCAGGAGCCCTCCTCGTGCTGTCTGTACTCCCTGGGCAGATGAAGCTGTAGGTCCTACTGCAGAACACGGAGAACCTGTAGGACGTCTGTCTCCTAGTGCCTCTATTTGCAAGAAACTTTCCGCAAGGTGATTTCACCATATGTATTTTCCTTACCTGGAATCCACTGAAGTTAATAATCTTGTTGGATTTAGTAGCTTCTAAATCAAGCCCCTGTCTTCTCTGTGAGAAAATCTACAGCTTCCGCATAACCAGGGCAATGTTAGTGTAAGGGATGGTGGGGAAAGATACCTGATATATCAACGCATCGTTGTTTATGGAAGTGTCATGACAAAAAAAAAAAATACTCACCCTAGTAAAAAATGAGTTCACAAAACAATTTGCAGTGCAAATATCACTTCTACAGTGTGCTGCTGAATTATCTGTTATAAATTAGCTCATTTTAAAATTGGCAAAGTCTGCAGAATGCCGCGTTCCCTCTGGACCGGGAGATCTACACATACTGTCTCATAGGGGATAAAAAAGTAATTACGGAAGATCGCTCTTTCCCAGACAAGTGCTGTGGACTGTACGACTACTCATTTATAATTTAATCCCAGGGTCCGCACTGAAATAGGTTTTTAGGTGCTAACTGGAGGCTAACAAAATGGATATTTAAATTCATTACATTTGAAAAAACCAGAAAACATACTTTCAGTTGCGTGGTAAAATTGAAGCTGTTACTTCTGCGAGGAAAAGGGGAAACAATGGAATAGGATTGTGTGATTTTTTTTTTAATTATTTTTTCCTCTCTCACACATACTGACTGATTCCTGATAATTTCTACTTTTTTCATAACATATAGATTGAGCGATAAATAATAGTTTTCTGCTTCACCAGCTGTAATATTTGAAACTTTCTATTAAAAAATACATATTTTTAAATATTTCTTTGAGAAGTATTTTGAAAAGTTTGAGCATCTGATACAGAATACAATGGGTTAAAGAATTACACCTCTAAAAAATGAAGGTTGTTAGTGGTCTAATTGCATATATTTGTTTTGGAAACAGTTAATGACTGCAACCAATAGGATAAGACTTGTTCTTTTATAATGAATCGTGTGCTCCTTGAGCTGCTTGGAAATGAGATTTTTTTTCCTTTTCTAAACTCCCTCTGTGTGGCTTTTTTGCTGTTACTCTGTGTAGTGAAAGCAGCAAGTTCTGCTTAGCGTGGAAGACTCAGCTCATGTCCAAAGGATCAGATTTTCTTTTGGTTTAAGTGAACTGACAACAGTTTAGCACTGCTCATTTAAACTGTGTGAGATCCTGCTTTTTCTTGTGGCCTTTTCCACCCCTTTCCATCCATTTCAAACAGCATTGCTGAAAAGGTACTGAGGTCCAGATCTTCAAAGTTATTTCAGTGCCCATCTTTCTTTGACGTCAATGTGATTTACATTCCTAATGGCCTTTGAGAAACCAAGACTGAAGGACAGAGTAATGCCAAGGCACATACAAAGTGAAACAATCTTGAGTTCAGTTCTAGCATGGTTGCCTTCAGTCCTTTAGGATAAAGAAAAAACAAAACAAAACAAAACTAACACGTACATAAAACCCCCCAAAACCCAAAAAACAACCTCAACAAAAAACCCTCAGAGGAAGGCCTTTCAGGGGCCATGAAGAAAATGTTTCTTGTTGATCCTTCCTTTCTGGTAGTTTTAATATAAGTGGAGCATTCTACAACAAGGAACCTCCAGGTCATCCTCTGTGATTTGTGGCTTTCAATCTAGAAGGATACGTATGTCAATACATATGCCTAGGCTGTAACATCTGCTCTTTGAGGTTCACTGAGATGCTGTGTGCTACAGTGGCAATAACACACAATTCTCAGAGTTCAATGAGATCATCCCAGGTACACCAAAGAGAACAGAACGGTGCTCACTGAGCTCACATTTCAAATTAGAAAGTTAGGCTCGTGATATACTGAAACTGTTGTTTTTCATAGATCTCCAATACCTCAAATTCTCAACTGTCAGGTAAAGTGATCTATGAGGAAAGCATAAAATGCAGCAGGTAATGAAAATCATAAAAATTATGATGTTAGTGCTTGTTATTACTCACCTACAGAGATAAGTGAAATGTATCATGTGTACTGCTAACAAAAATAAAGTTGGTATTTTTGAAAGATGTTTCCTACCTCGCAGTGATTTAGGATTTATATATTGCATTCCAGCATGTGCTGCAAATCTGGGAATATTATCACACAAGGTATAATGTGAAATGTTCCTTGCAAGACGTGCTGTTGGACTGCTGGGATGCCATGCCAGGCAATACTTGTTGAAACAAAGATGTGCCAGTGGCTCCTATGTTTTTCTATTCAGTCACTGACGCTGCATGTTGCAGCTTTTAGCCTATTGCTTGGAGTCCATCTGAACCATCTGCACCCACATAGCTGGCAGCAAATCAAAACGCTGTGGGGCCAGGCTGGCACTTTGTGAAAAAAAGGTGGTGTCTTTGACCTCCTAATTAAGTCACCTATCGGGAGTTTGTAGCTGGCATCAGGAGGTATTTTGCTTGAAGTAGCTGAAGGTTGTAGAAAGGGTGAAGAAACTTCTGTGAAAGCCGTATACAATGCACTGATGCGATACCACCGCAGAGGGCCTCCCAGCAGTCGCCAGCTGAAAACCCAGTGGAATCACCGGAAATCGTCTGTTGGCCGTAATTACCAGACACAAAGTTTGGATCATCTTGTGAACAACACCAACATTGCATTTAAACAAAGTCCATTCCGCGAAGAGCACGAGTTACTGAAGATCAGTTGTGTGAAATTTTCCCAGTGTTTTTAAAGGAATTCTGTTTGCTGATGATGGTGTTTGACTCTTGCTCTACAAATTCTTGCATTTTAACAGGCTAAAGATGATGAACGACATATTGATATGAGCCACCCAATAATAGATGGTGAAATATCACTCTTCCAGTGTCCGGGACACAATTTTAAGCAGATACTGGAATGCTCTTATTACAAATTCTCTTTAGATTATAGCGATGTGAATGAATTATATGCATGTTTTATTTTTTCATTCTCAAAAAAAAAAAAAAAAAGAAAAAAGTCCAAGTCTTGTTACTTACAGTAAAATAGGTTTATATATTAATTTTACAGTTATTTGAAAATGTGTAAGTAGGTGCTTTAAACTGTATTCATTTCATATTCAGAGTGACATCATGCACAACAGGAAAAAAAACCAGACTTTTTTTTTGTTCTGAAACAAGACAAGCATCTCAGAACTCCACCAGCCAATTTCCTTACTGTCCTGGCTATCTAGTACTGGAAGCTTAAGTGGCAGAGAAATTATATAATTTACTTTTATACAAGGAAGTCTTTTACACTTTCTCTCTTCTTTTTTCATTGAAACATGTAACATGTTGTTAGAAATATACTGACAAACTAAGATGCCAACAGATGATGCAAAAATATGTATTCCCGCAGAGATCTGCTGTAATGCTTCTCCTTTTCTTTTGACTGGTCACCGTTCATTGTTATATGCTCTCCACGACAGGCTCTATTCAGCTCAGGGGCTCGCTCTTTCCCTTCAGTGGTGTATGTTCTTACACCTCTCCCTATATCTTTTGTTAGCTGTAATTTCAAGACCGCTCTTTTTCCTCCGTAATTACTACAGCATCCTTTCCATATATACTGTATGTCACAGTTTCATAAACACAGGCAAGTGAAGGCTTTCTTGGGTCTGGTGCGTGCAAGAAAACTGGCAAAAAGTGTTAATGAGGGAATTATAAGTTTCTGTTGTTTAAAACGGGCTAATAGGAGAATATTCTTTGTGCCCCTACTTTGATGAAATAAGGCATTTAACAGTGCCCTAGCAATTTAGCCTCAATTTAGGCGGCTTACTATGCATCCTTGCTTTGTGCTCTTCTTCACTGAAACATTACAGCTCTCTAAGTTAATTTTTAATTGGTCTACTTAAGGCCACTGAAAGCCAGTCCTTGTAAGCCAGATTATCCTCTGCTTAGTAAATTTAGTGTAATTTAGTAATCTCCTGACGCAAACTGAGAAATTTTTAATCCAAGCTTAAACTGGGGCAAGGGAATATATAAAGAGAGGTTAGCAGCAACTGAACTAGAACCGTTTACGATCGGGTATCTTCCAGGGCCGTGGTGGAGCCTCTGAGGCTGTAACACGTAAGCAGTGACAGAGCTACTTGAAAGAGAACATCTGTGGAGATGTGTGCTACGCCTTTAAAGGCTGTAGAAGAAACCCAGGCAGTAGGAGCCGTGGGGAAGACGTGGTAGTAAATTAAATGAAGGAAGAGAGGCTTTAGGGCCAATAACAGTTTTCTGTACTTGATAACGATCGTTGAATGTGCTGGGATAAATTCTTTGTGATTCTTCACAGGCGATGCAGGAGAGCTCTTGTCCTAAAGCTTCAGTCAGAGCGCCCTGTTTGAACTGAGTCTTTAGCATCTATCCTGACATTATTCTCAGTCTTTGGTCGGTAAGTGTAAAGGCTAAAGGCTTGCTTTAAAAAAAATGCGTTAAACCTGACTCCTTGTTAATCAGAGCTTTCCTGATGTCAGTGCTTGTATCTAAAAATGATGACTTTAAGACATCACGCCAATGCCCCAGTCTCTAACTTTCCCGTGAACTCGATTTAACGGTGGGAGCCTTTCTGGGTTCTTGGAGCAAGAACAGCCCTGCAGCTTCCCTACGTAGCACCCAAAAGGAAACGTATTTATGTTGCTGGGGTAGAGTTGTGGGGCCACCCCAGAGACAAGCTGAGAAATGGGAGAGGAGTGGTGCTGGCTTCTGGTCTGTTTGGCAATCGGCAACAAACAGGGATGCACGCTTTTTAAAAATAAAATAAAATAAAATAAAAAATCTAGGCTTTCTTTTCCAGCTCAAACTTTCGTCATGGGATCTGCCTCAGTTGTCATGGGTGTCTGAATGAGTTTGTTACCGGTTGCCTGCACGTTGCCTGTTCTCGCAGTAAAGAGGATGAAAATAAGTGCCAAAGCCGGCTGCCTGCACGCGTGCCAGCGGAAAGAGCAGACCGCGGCGGTGCAACGGCTCTCGACAGGGTCAGGGGCCAGGCTTCGTGCCGAGTCCCTTGTGCTGGTACAGAGCAGTTGTCAGGCTGCTGAGGGATTCGTGACTCCTAGCCTACAACACAGGTCCTACACTTAGGGATCCCTTTGCCCCCATTTCTGCGTAGGGGCCAGAAGTGCTTGGAAAAGCACTTGCAGTCTGTGTTGTATCCTGTCCCTGGAGAGTGCAATTAAATACTATAAAATCAGGCTGCATCTGCTGAATCACTTAAGGCTAAGTTGAGAAGGAGGATGAGAAATACGACTTGTCTTAAAACCTGTGTGGAATTACACAGGTAAGCCCTCACAGATCTTTCAAAACTTTGCAGTCCACTGTTTCAGGTTGTCTTTTCGCTGCATTGTACCTCACCAGATCTTCGTCCGAGAGAAGTTTGAAACCATTGGCCTGAGCGTGCTTTAGTCTCTTCATCTTAAATGTGTTTTTTGTCACAGATCCTTCTAAATCCAATAGTCCATCGTGCTCAGTACAACAATAATTTTGATAGTAGTGTTCCATCTACTTCGTTGTTTATAAATACCAATGCTCTGGCATTGATTATATTCAATGTAGTGATTGAATTATTTTTCCATGAAGTTATCAGTTTCGTTGTTATTTTTTGCAGATCACCACAAAGTAGAGATGGGGAGTGAAAGCATGCAAGTCAAGGAAGCTTCTTGTCCCATTCGCTGAGGTAGAAGGTCTCTAGTCTTCCTGGGTAAAACTTAATCAGCAAAAAATTTTGTAGAAAGACCTACTCAGGGTATAGGATGATGAGGTCCTTTCCTCTCTTCTTTTCTTGTTTGCAGAAAATGTTGCATTTCTGAATATGTTATCTGTGAGGATGCTTATATGCATTTCAACTGAAAAATAACATGGAGATTTTTCAGCATATTTGTACCCCAAAATTTGTTTTCCAGGACGTGCAGGATTCTGCAAATCATCTCAGCACGTGTTTTTCATTTGCAGTAGGAACCCTTTTATGTCTTCTTGACATCTTGTATTTTCCCTGTCTTGATCTAAACAGCGTCCTTCATTCAGCAGTGAGCATACGTTGGTCTCGCTTCTTCATCGCTCTCTCAGATCTTCCACCTCTTCTCTTTCTGCGAATTTGCATTTCCTTTTTAGGAGCCCCATCCTTCCTTGCAACTTCAATATGTTCTCATACAACTACCTTTGAAGACATACCCATCTTCAGCTCTCCAGATCAACTGCAGTGTCTCTTCTGAAAGTCTGTCAGCCATTTTAAATATCACCTAACACAGAAAAATCAGTTGATTTATTTGTTTTGGTTTTCCTCCCTTGCCATCTCCAGGGCTTTAACAGTTTCCATTCCCTCCCCTCCCTCCCCACCCCTAGCTTGAGGCTTCTCTTCAGCCCTTTCTTCCCTTTCACCTGTACAGGCTGTTCCGTCCAGTCCTCCACGACTTCTCTCCTTGCTGTAAAAATCTGTGTTCATGAGTTTCAAGATAAGAACTTGATTACTGCAAGTAATTAATTAATGGAACCTAAAATCTGCATCATAAACTCTTCTCCTGTCCGTGCACGTTCTGATTTGTCCAAATTCTTATCAGTCACGCTGACAAATCTCTCTTCCTTCAAAAACCACTTCGGTGTTTCTGTTGCCTTCTCCTCGCAGAAAACGCCCGGCTTTTCGGCTGGTGTCCAAGACGTTGTACACATCTGCTCCTTGCTGTTTAGCTGCTGCGGTTAACGTCTTGTGCGAACCGTCGCTCTGACCCGTTCTGCGGACCTGTCAAATTCCAAATGCTTATTTGGTGCCCGACTTCTGTTACTGGCTTCACACTCTTTGGTACCAACACTTCCTGCATATTTTCATTGCTCTGGATTAATCTGTAAGGCTGCAACAACCTCCTCCTTCAGATCCTGCCTTCTTCCTTTTCATTATGATCGCAACGCTATTAATTAATTTACTAACGAAGGCTGTATCAAGAATCCCAGAAAACGTGTATATGCTCATACTAACCCCTGTAAGGTTACGAAAGCTTTCCTGTTATCCTTGCCTTTTCTTGTTCCTTAATGCTTATTGAACTTTCTGGTTAAATAAACAAAGGAAGTCATGGGGTCTACATCCCCAGAAGCTACGTTTGGTTTGTCCTGCAAGCCAACAAACTCTTCCTATTGTTTTCCTATATCTATTTTAAAATAATATAAATTTTCTGTCCTTTGGGGCACAAGCGTTTGTGAATGTATTTCTTCCCGTGCCTCCAACTTAATTGTGCACTAATTAACTAACTGAACAAGTATCCTTATCTATATTATGAAATACCTTAAAAATCATACAATTACTTGGTTTTTGTTTGGTTTGGGTGGTTTTTTTCCCCCCAGTGGAAAGAAATTCAAACCTATGAAATCTCACCGCGAAGTTAGGAAATTAATTCCTAATTACATTGTTGGCTGTAAGCGCATTTAAGTGCATCTTATTAAAACCTCGAGGGATGTCAAAGAAGCATATCTATAACCTGAAAAGATTTATTCTCTTGCTTCTCTAGAACTTGACATATAATTTAAGTTAGAAGGCATGCATGGAAAACAAGGCAAGTAGCTGTTGAAATTGCATGAAATTTCTTGTTGTGAAAATTAACTTTTTAATTATTCTATCAATGATACAGAAATCTTAAGCACCATATTTAAATTATGAAAATATTTTATTCTTTCATCCACACAAAAGTAACTTATGAAGAGTGTATGAAAAGATAGTGATAGGGTC
This sequence comes from Bucorvus abyssinicus, assembly GCA_009769605.1. Classification (NCBI taxonomy): domain Eukaryota; kingdom Metazoa; phylum Chordata; class Aves; order Bucerotiformes; family Bucorvidae; genus Bucorvus; species Bucorvus abyssinicus. Next base: position 35,364,320 of record CM020031.1, read on the forward strand.
TTTTCTACCCATCAAAAAGTACTCAAGACAGTGTGTAAATGCTAAACAAAAATACCTAAGAGGAAGTATATAAATCAAGCAGAATTAATAAAGCAAACCAAATGTCTAAGAATGTAGCCTTGAGGCAAAACCTTTAGCCTTGCTTGAAAAATGAGACAACTATGTCAACATTTGTAATAGTGCCCTCGGGTGTTCACTGCAGCATCACAAGGTCACATCTAGCCAAAATTTCTTTTTAAGGCTGTGCAACAAGACTTTGTTGATTTGCTGCCTTCGTCTTTCACCCAAGGACTTTTTTTTTTTTTTTGATCTAGGACCCCCACAGAGATCAGCAGGTATTTGAAAATCACCATAGCTGAGTGACTTGGCTCGTGATACGAAACATCTCTAGGGAGTCCGAGTGGCCACCTGAGGGCCATGAGATGGACACAGCTGTTAGCCCCAGGACTTGTGCTGCTCACTTTTTATTACCAGCAACGCGATGTTGTGTTACCATCGTTGTCCAACAAAGAGCGGGACTGACCTGGGAGACCCTGTGAGAGAAACTGAGCTATAAAGGGTCTGGAGTGGAGCTCGCTGGCAGCATGCCTTGCCCAGTTTTGTCCTACAGTGGAGTAGTGGGCCCCGTTGGAGCCATTTTCTTGCGGGTAAGGTGCCTCCACATCTCTTCTTCCCTGTGGTTCTTCAGAGAAGTTGATGCCTGCCCTGAGGATAAAGAACCAAAGTTTTGGGATGAAGTTCACAATGAACGGAACAATATCTGTATCAGGTTGCAAATCAGGAAAGCTTTTTGATAAACTGTGCTAGTTTTCATTGTAGAGCTCACCCTCGCTGAGCTTTTACCACAAGTGTAGGTGCCAGCGTTTCTTGCTTGTGTTGATGAATCTCACTGTCCGAAAAGCGACACTCTTTCTTCTCCACAGGACCTACTTTGTAATGGACATCAAGATATGGACTTCAAATTAGCTTCCTGTAACCCTGCAATAATTTTTTAGGTATTGTTTAAGCTCACAACTGAATCAAATAGTATTTGAGTGTCGTTCAGCAGTGAGCAACTATCTTCTGGAAGTGACTGATATGATCCTCATGGTTTTGAGCTCCCGGTTCCCTGATTCATCCTTCAAAATTGTCTTTAAAATTCTATTCTTACCCTGGATGAAAGTCCCTTATTGCAATTTTATTTTATTGCTAAATGTAGTGTAAGACTAGGCTCCACAAAGGGCTTAGGCATGGGTGAACTATCCATTGATTTTGCTGGAGTCACAAACATCTCAAAAGTTAATTATATGTGCAAGTAAGTTCTTTGCTGCATCAGGGCCTGCATCTCTTTAAACTAAAAAAAAAAAAAACCAAAAAACCCAAACCAAAACACATTCACTAGTAACTTAAAGCAAGTAAAAAATACTGCCATGATAGCTATTAGAAGTTTATATGGTAGAGGAAGGAATGGCGAAAGATATGTAAGAAAATTAAATTTCTCTGGGACTAAGTATAGCAAATTATTTTTTTTTCTAAAACAATATTTTGTGTAGTAATATCAAAGTAGTTAAACAGTTGTATATATTTGTTCAGGCAAAATATCTATGTTATGATAAAATTAATGTCTATAGGATCAGACATTTCCAACTTCAGTAAAGAGTGTATAGGTCAAACACGAAACTGTCATCAATTGATGAGAAAAATGCATTCAGGTTAAAAAATACAAAACATATTCTTATTTACTACTGGAGTGTCTGTGAAAGAGAAGGCTGCATTCTTCAGATGTTAGTTTTTATGCTTCTCCGTAGATACTGTAGGTGCACTTATTACATAAGAAATAAAACTGCATTTCAGACTCTCATTTTGATTCCAGTGAGCACTGCCTTAGATTCTAAGAGAACATTATTTTGAAGGTAAGTAGCAATTCTGAATTGGCACAATACCTGCTGCTTCTTAAACTGCCTATAACATTTACGCTTTCTGCATTAATACAATAATTTCAGAAGACATTATTACAGATTTTGTGTAAAAGATGTGAAGAAATTGAATGTATTTTGTTTTTTTCTTTTATTTTTCACTCTAAATAAGATAATGCTTGTCATCTGGCCAAACTGACATTTTGCTGACAAGCCTGAAAAGAAAATTAAGTCCTTGTTTTTTTTAATGCTACAAGTATACAGAGAAATTTTTATTTTCAGAATGGTATTTACAAAACAAAGACAATTTTAGTGAATAAATACCATGTTGCACATGTTATTGTTTGCTGTAAGTGTTATGAGAAAAACCATCACCAAGCAGCATGGTGAGTTATTAGAATAATAATTTAAATAAATAAACAGGTAAAATTCCCTGAAAAACAAAAGGAAGAAAAACTTCAACATGCTTTATATGAAGTGTACTTCTACAATTGTTACTCCAGCATGTTCTCTCTACAGGAAATTTACCTTCATTAGGTAGGCAATTTACCTTTTGCATTTTACCTGCAAAATTTTTATTTCCCAAGTGAATTCACACAGATTTTGGAATAGATGTATTCAAACTGGAAAATTAAGGTTTTCTGGTTTTTGGTTTTTTTTTTTTTTTCCTGGAGAGATTTTCTGTTTTCTGTTTCAGTAATTCATAACTGACGCTAGTCTGCTTGTTTGAAAAAAAAAATCCCAAGAACTAGCAGTGTTTGAATTACCTAACCTCGTGTATGTATTTGAAGCTAATAATTGTTCATGCAAAAATAGTCTTCTCAAACATTGAGTAAGTGGTGATCCACAGCTGGATTTACGTTCTGAAACCTTCAGCGGTGATTTTGGTCTGTATCTTATGATTCCTGTCCTTTTCTATGACATTCATTGAAACTTGGAAGCATATATGGTAGGACACATGCATGCTAAAGGAAAGATTTGTTTTTAAAACTAGGTGATTTCCATATTTATGCCCCTATTTATCAGATTCTCAGAAAACTCTGTCCAGTGTAGCGATGTGGCAGTCACATAATTAGACTCTTAATACCTGTTTAGATCCCAAACTTCTTTTTTATTTCATTGATATTCAAGAGGTGCATCAATATTTTGTTAGAAATCACCCTCTTTCACCCTAGTTACTGGAAGCAAACATATAATTATAAAACGGGCCACACTACTGAAATCAAGTTATCTTTTGAGAAGATGTATTCTGCTAGAGATAAGGATGCTGGTAAGGAAACTTCACGGTGACTGGAGCCATATGGGTAGTTAGCACAATGTAGCAATACAACATACGTGGCAATAAATGGAGAGAGAACACAAAGAAATTAATATACTGTTGTTCCCTAATTTGACAGCATGGGGTGTGTTGATAGGACTAGGACTTCCTCAAATCTCTTTTCAGATTTTACCTTGGTTTTTTTGTCTTTGTTATGCTCAGCACTATGAGCGATATTTACATCTTTCTCACCCGTTTAATGAAGAGGACACCAGTAAAATAGGAGTCATTGCTTCTGCCTCCTGTGAATCTGACATTATTAGCTGTGTTCATCAACAGTGACTCACACTACCATATGGAGAGGGTTCTTCATTTCCAGGGAGCGCGTGAAGGAATGTGCGTGCGTGAATTTTCTCTTATGAAAATTACGGAGATTAAAATACTAACATGCAGCGACTGTTGGCAGAAATAGAAAAAGCTATTTTTATCAGTGTAATCTCTGCCCCAGTAAGATCAATTAGATACACGCTTTCAACTAGGCTACACAATGAGCATGAGAAAAGAAAACAGCTCGTCACTCTATATACGAGTAAGTTTTCGGTGTGTCTTTGTCCTTCACCTGTATTTTTGGAGTTACTTCCTGCAGTGGGGCTGTGGGGTCAGCATGGTCCTGTTCCTCCTTCTGCCCTCCAACCCTGAGCACGCCGTGCCTTGGCAAAGCACAAATGTCTTTAGGAGATCCAGGAGGAAAAAGCCCGAAGTTCCTTCACTTTAGAGGGTAACGGCAGCACGTCCTTCCCCCTGCATAGCTGATTAAGGTAAACCCTGGGTCTGTCAGTTCTTTTCAACCTTGCTTACCTTGAGGAAATGTAAAGAAACGGGCCCATGCCTGAGCACAGCAATTGCATTTTCACCCAGCCAGTACTGAAATAACGGATGGTTCTTCAATCCCACTTCCAGAAAATCTTGCCAAAATGAGATGATCAAAGGCTCAGATTTCTTCTTTCATTTATTTATTTATTTCATGTTCTCCATTCAGAATGAAGTAGTTCTCTGCATGCTCACTCACTGAAAAAGCAGAGCGGCAACAAGCCCCAACAGGCAAAAGATTAATATCGTTGGCTATTCCCTTGTGACCTTATTTGCTTTGAGTGTGAATATGTTGTAAGTGACGTTTCAGACTGGTGGCGTATGAGTTAATGTGTGAAAGCCGTGGTGTAAGAAGCATGTGTAACAACCCTTGGCCGCTGCTCTAGCCTGGCTGTTCCCAATAGAAACCGTGGGTTGGCTACAAAGCTATTGCCACAGCCTGCCTCTGGGGTTGGTAAAGAATGTTTTCTTCATCTTACCTGTTTGATATTCACACTTTGCACAAAATCTATTTATTCAGGCATCATGCAGAGATAAAACATTTTGGGCCCCAGAGATCTATTTTGAATCTGATGTGTGGGGTTTCCTTGGATATGTCATGTTTTAGTTTTGAATTAAGAAAGTTTAGGTATTCATTTAAGAAGATAATTCAGCAGTGACTTTTGAGGCAAGATGACAATCTTGTCTCTAATCGTGTGGTAAATCTACATTAAATTATACTCTATATCTCTATTACACACAACGGAGTGTTGAGACAATTAGGAAAAGAAAGATGGTGTCATTTTGCCACTGTAGTTGCACCTTGAGCCTGTGTGCAGTTCTGGTCTGTCCATCTCAAGAGAGACGTAGATGTACTAGAAAACGTGCAAATGATCCAAGGCACGCAGAAGCTGCCTTAGAAGAAAAGGCTAGAAAGTCTGGACTATTTAGTTTGGAGCAGAGAAGACTGAGGGAAGACATGACCAACAAAATCACGCAGGTGGTGGTAAGCTGAATGCAGATCTATGGTTTACCCAATCCCACAGTACAGAAACGGCAGGACGCTGGATGGTACAGAAGTTAGCTTTTAAAAATGTGAAAATACTTTATACAATGGGTGGTATATTTTGGGAACTTTTTGCCACAGGAGATTGAGGATAGCAGATGGTGTCAGCAGGTTAGAAATTTCAAAGACTATGTATCAAATGGAACAAGCAGGAATGTGGCCTCCAATACTCCTAATTCAGTGGTGGTGGGTCCTCAGGAAGAAGAAGAACAGGTAGCAGAAAATGGCCAGGTTTTGACACTGTCAGAAACCAAATCCTGTAATAGATGGAGTAATAGCTTAATCCAGCAGGATACTTCTTGTGGTCTTCCTATTATTCTGGAAAGTTCTTCAGTTACCGCAACCTACCTCTTCTCTACAATACTGATCTTTTTTTTTTTCTCTGAAATATCCCAAATATTGAGATAAATTTGTTTACCTTGAAACTTCTGTAGTACAGAGACTATTCCCTCTGAATTCTTCAGTGAACCACAGGGAACGTTCTTTTTCATATTATTGTCTATGTGTTTTGATGGAAATTTGAACTTTCTACCAAAAATGGCCTCTGTATATTTTGTTGCAATTTTCTTCATGTCTCTTCATTTGTGTTAAGTAATTCTCAAGAATTGCTCGATTGTTTAAGGCAATCAGACTGCAACTATGACTTTAATAATGTCTTTACAACATCATACCGGTAGCAGACTCTTTATCTCAATAACAGCACTTGCAGTTGGGCAGGGTAGTGTAGTTCCATTAAGTTACAAGAAGCAGTTGACTTAATAGGTCTCCACACATCCTGAAGAATATTTTTCTGCTCTAAGTTCAAAAGGCTGAACCTAGATGCCCACTGGAGACAATTTCTGACAGGGCCATCACATCTTATTTAACTTTGTCTCTATATGAAACTAGTTTGTTTACTAAAGCCACTGACTAAGGGACTGTTTGAGACTGCCCAAGACTGGAGGATGTACAATGCAACTTTGTAAGGCTTATGCACCACGTGTTATAAAGTCAGCTTTTGGAAAGAAAGAAGAGAGATTTATCCACGCCTGTTAACTTTGAACACTACGTTAACAACAATTTTTGACAGTCCCAGTATTCATGTAAAGTAGTGTAATCAGCGTACAGACCTGAGATTTGAATGTTGAAACAAATCTTATCCAGAGGGCTGGGTAAAATCTTTTTAGCAATGCCTTAGCTCTTAGGGATCTCTTAGATATCGTTTGTCTTCTAAGTGTCTGAGAAACAATGTTTGGATTTGTTAAAGAAGCTAGTTACCCATCCAGCCTCTTCTGGGAGGTTTAATTCCTCCTCACCATCAAACTCTCTCTTTTTATCTGAAATCCCCTAAATTCACCGTCCCACTCCCAGAAGAACTGGATAGATAACTGAGAAAGGACTTTGGCAATGAAAGTGATTTCAGACTGGTTTTATTTGTTTGTTTAGGTTCTGGTTGTTTGTTTTTGAGAATGGAGCAACTCTTATATGGCAAGTGAACCCTTCTGTTTTTCCTGACTTTTCCAAGATGTCTCTTGGTAACAGGACACCTTGCTCAGAGATAATTGTGCCAAACAATTAGCTATGGGACATAATTATGAATTTGGGAGCTGCAAGTCTCCTATTGACATGAGGTGTCATTTGAGGCTTGTTTTGTTTATCAGGAATTCCTGAATTAAATCTTTTTTTACAATTCTTCTCTCTCCATGCTATTAGTAAATTGCTGGCAACAGTAGTGGCAAATTACTGAATACAAAAAAGTTGAGACGTAGTGATAATTTAGTTCATTTTAGCACAACTTCCCACAGAGGAATTTTCTATACCTAATTCCTGTTCTGATGTTGCACTTAAACTATGCCTGTTCTTAAGAATTTACTACTTATCTTTGATAATGAACATGTAATTTTCACTTTGTAATTATTTTAAAGGGCTCATTCTTCTTTTCAAACTAATTGTCTTCCTTCTTGCGTTAACAAAATTGCCATTTCCCTATGCAGTTTCTTAATATTAAGGCATAAATCAGGAGATATTACAAACCACGAATGATTCAAACCCCTGTTGGCTGTTTCTGTTCCTATCTGTGCAAAGTGGATGTAAAATATTTCCAGCTCTGGAATGCCGGCAGTGGTACACTCTTTGCACTTCAGCTTCAAGTTGGTCTCGTAGGCTGTGAGCTCAGGGATGTGAGAGCCCTGGTTTAGTACCATAAGCTATAACAATAATAATAAAATAATTAATAATAATAATAATAATAATAATAATAATAATAATAATAATAATAATAATATAACCCCCCTAACTTCTGAGCCTCGAAATCAGTCTTAGAAAGATCTTTGGTAGGCAAACAGCAATGTCACCCAACGAACTACTTATACACGTGCTTACCCTTAGCAGTCCTGCTTTCTTTAAGGAGGTCTGTTTCTATGCATGAACTTGAAGATGGGCTTTCATTGGTTTTTTTTCTGTTGACTGGGAAATTTTCAAGCAATATTCAGAAACACCATACTGTACTTTGAATGGACTTCTAAAAAAATCAAGTTTGATTATATTCGTGTTCCAAAAGATCTGCTTTCATTCCTTTTCTCTGTTTTCCTCAATCTGGTAGTTTTATCCCAGAGAATTACTGTTTACCCAGCAGCATAGTGTCTGCAATTTTAGCTTTGTGCGTGCCTAGTTTGGACATGTGCTAGCATTTGATTTATGACCCCCAGGCTTCATAGAGAGTGAACGAATTTCCTAGGTTTTCAAAAGTGGGTCAAAAACACCTTTAATGCTGCAGAATGTGAAAAACAAGTAAGTTTGGCTCAAGATAATGCCTGTCCTACCTCTATGACAAGCATTCCAAAATTGTTCATGGCTTGCAACTGTGTTAAAGTATTCACTGAGAGCAGGGACTTGGGCTGCCTATTTAACTTCAGACTCCATATACTCTGTGAATAATAAATATCTTTCTTCTAGGAAAAAAACCTTACAAAATATTGCATATTTATATGCAATAAAATATTATGATGTAACAAAGTTATGATGGATAAACAATGATTTTACCAGCAATGGCCTCCTGTTGAAGGAAATGAAGACAGAGCAGCCTTAATAAAAATAATTTTTAAAAAATTGGAGACAAAGAAACTGGGAAGTTTCCTGAGCTGGAGGAGGAAGCACTGCTCCGTCGATTTAAAACCACAGTGTTTCATTATGGAATATATGAGGCTGCATACAGTTTTCAACTCAGTTAAGTCATGGCTTGGAAAGAAAAAAATAAAAATACAGAGAAGGAAACAAAAGGCAGAATAAACTAATGTTTAGAAAGTCACAGTAAGTAGTTCACAAATACAGCTTGAAAAATGTAGTCACAGGTTCTAGTGGATGAGAAAAAATTTCCCTGTCAAATATAGCTGCCCAAGTCATTGATTTATTATTAATTAGCTGTAGTTCCTCTCCAGCACTGCACGCCTGGGTTTTAAGTGGGCTGTTCCTACCCCAGGTAACAGCAGTGTGACTCCCCGTCCCAGCAGGGAGCGCAGACTGCATTGCTGTGGGACTGGGTGCCATGCTAGCCAGCTGTCCTGGGCAGGGAGGATGTTTTGCAAACAAAATCAAATGTACACTAGTGCAGCACCGTCTCTTTGAGCCACTGCACTAAACGGTCCCGCAGAAGCTCATACTTCTGCATCTCAGAAAACATGGATCAGGTTCACATCGCTCCCCAAGTCCTGGAGCTGGACTGATGATAGTATCAAATCCACTTCCACAGCGCTCAGACCCCCAGACAGTGGGATCATATCGGAGATGTGTTTCCCATGGACGTAACCATCAGAATACCCCTATCAGCCACATCTATTCTATGGCTTTCTGCTGTTGAATTTGTATTCTGTGGTGAATTACATACATTATCCCACCATCTTCTAGGTCAAACTGCATAGGTAAAACTGTGCATTGAACTTATTTGCAAGATTTACCTATGAAATCTGAGCAGATGTAGCACATTCAATTCATCACTAAATGCACCGTGAATTGATTATTTCTGTGCTAGAAGGCACTTGGGAGTGAGACAGCACCCACCTCTCTAAAGGATCGTCTTTCTTTGGATCCGAGTCCAGCTCACAGCCAGGAGAGGGAGGTACAGTAGGGATGGGATCTCTGCATCCTGGACCTGTTGCAACAGAAGTGTTGACAAGACTCCCAGTTTATGCCAGGATCTGAAAACTGATCAGCCAGATACATCTCCACAGACAGTATAACCATCTCATTTTCATCAGAGGACTGGAAAAAAACCAGAGGTTTCATTGTCCTCTTTTTTCCACTCAAGAAAACTTTTCTGACTAGTCTGGCTTTCTATTTTGGCCAAAGAGTTTTCCTTGGGAAGCCTCGTATGAGTGGTCAGTGGATTTGTTGGGGCAGCAAAGTTCAAAATTCAGGTACAGTTGTTTTGTTAGTAATCACCATCAGATTTTCTTTGATACTCATTTCCAGCTCCCCTGTCTCCCTTGCTGGAGATTTGAAACTGTACTTACACGCATCCTTGACAGTTCTGTCTGCTGTTTACGAGACAAGTGGAAGGTGGGGAGTGAAGCTGCTTCTTGGGATGCAGTAACTCTGCTCTTCAGCATGTCCCTTCGCTGCCTTTTCTATAATGCTCAACATTAAAAGAGCATTGGAAGTTACGTTACAAGAGCTTTGTTCTCGTTGAGAAGGGAATTATTAATACAGTAGCCCTAGAGAAAAGGAGCAGGGTGGGTAGTGAAGTGAGGTCACTGTGAAGTGTGCACAAAGATGATCACTCCATTCAAGCAGTTATATAAATCATAAAGGACCACCCCGACTTGAAAACAGCAGTGTGGTCTTTTCTGTTGTTCAACACCAGTCATGGGTGATGGAAGAACAAGACAGTCTTACAGTCTTGTTACAGTCTTCTAATTGATCTGGACTTTGGTTAATCTAAATTAATTAAGTCATTCTTTGCCCCTTATACATTGTTACTGATGATCTGGAAAGGACAATTAGGAGCAGAATAAACAGCATAAATGGTAGCTACGCAGATGAGTCAACAAGGTGGCCCATGTGTTGGAAAAGACAAAAAGACTTGTGTCTTATTTGTATGTCTAATGAATAGTGAACATAAATGATTTAGTTGTTCAGTCTCACCTTCAGATGAGCAGATGTGCTTCATTGCCTCCCTTATTAATTCAGTGACTCCAAAGGCATCTAAGTACAGACTTTGATTAGGTTAAATACCTGAGGATATGGAACTAGATCACACCTTGAAAGCATCCTTAAATAGATGGGGGAGAAGGAGAAGAAAATTATGGGGGGAAAAAGGAAATAATTATTTTAAGCAGACTTTAAGCCATATTAAATGACAAGTATAAAAACACTTGTTTTAAGTAAAGCTAGCAAGTGTAAGAAGGAAATCCCCGCAAGAACAAATACTAGTAAGTGCTTTAAGGAAAAACCTCTAGAAATTGATATATCACTGAGGAATTTGTTGATATGCGGGAAAAAAATTATACATCCATTAGGAGGTGCTAGCATGAAGAAGGATAGTGGGTTTTGTGAGCACAACTCTTCTCAATTGTAAATACCTTTGAAAGATCTCCAAATGTTCTGCATCCCCCCTCTGTTAGATGGCAGTATTGGGCCAGTCACGGGTTACTTCTAGCAATAATCGTTTTAGCATTCACCTTACCCACAGTGACAACCTTTTCTTCTTTTTTTTTTTTTTTAACTAGTAATTGTAAGCGTGGCATAATGAACTAACTTATATGCAGGCATATGACAGAAGAGCAAAAGGATACTTCCCCTTGCTTGTAGTAGAAGTAGACTCAGATGCTGTGTTTTAGTATCTCAAGGATGCAAATTTGACAAATAGATAGTACTGGCAACTCTAATAGTTTAAAGCATATAACCTAGAGATTCAAAATTCCTAAGAACTGACTTAAAGTCATCAATAAGAAACAACAGCTTAGAGATTTTTCTTACTATCTCTTGGATTTTGAACCAAATGTCCCAGTTTTCCCTTAATAATTATGAGAAGTTTGTTTCGTTTTGCTCTTTTTAATTAAGACAGATGCTCACATGCATGCAGGACTTTGTAGTTTAAAAAACCCCAACCAACCAAGCAAAAAAACCCAGCTGAAGCTCTGCTCTATTGAATGTGCCTAGGTTCATGAAATGTCATGACAATCAGCAATTTTTAAATGCAATAAGAAGGGAGAGCTGTGTCTGTGTTTATCTTCTGTCGCTCAGAAAGAGCCCGGGTTTAAGATGCAGCACAAAGATGCTGCAGAAGGACCTCTGGCATTCAAAATAATTCTTTTTCTTTGAACTGAGTAGAATTCTGGTTACGCTGTAAGGACCTGAGCACTCTAGTATAAAGATAGTTGTGTCTTAAAAAGCAGTGTCAGGTTTGTTTGCCTAGAGTTAGACATGCTTACATAGAGAAATACGTACTTGGGATGTCTGAACAGTTTTACTGAGAGGCAAAAGGAGAGAAGATTGGGGGTAACCGGGTGTTATCATCCACCGTCTCTTGTTCATTCCTTGTGTGTTCAGCAGCTCTTAAGTTAGTGCCTTAAACACCTTCCAGCTGTCCATTCTGACACCCTGACCCAGCACTGCACTCCTCTGCAGTGAATCCTCTTCGCTTACTCTGGCTCCACATCTGCCCCTGACCTTCATTAACTTGCAAAGGCACAACAGGGAAAGCGTGAAGTGAAACCACTGGGCAAGATAAATTCATACTCTCTCCAAAGACAAGGCGTGGGAAACACCAAGTTCATTCCACACGAACTAAGGAAAAATTATAATTGTTGTTAATGAACTTCAATACTGATCACCCTGAAAATTGTAGATGGGTTGGGATCCCAATGTGTCAAAGCCCTGCATGCCCAGCTGCGGAAATTCCCAGCAATCATTGCCTCAGAGAGCTGATCGTCTAAATCAGATGGTGTGGTGATGTTCAGGGCTGTCTCAAAAGAGAGGGAAACCGAGCAAGGCAGCTAGAAGGAAAAAGCTGATACGGGGAGCTGCCAGCAGAGCCTGTTCCTTTGCTAGGTTCAGGTGTATATAGGGCGTTTGTGGGGTTACAGGAAGGAAGGGGTTGCCTTGTGGACAGCACAGAGTTACAGGACATATATATACTTCCGAATCCTGCCTTTGAAATTGAGACCTTGATCATGCCTCTTCCATACCTTCTCCTCTTTCCAACCCTTGTAGCTTTTCAATAAAATGAATCGTTCTTTATATGCAAAATAAGATAATTAGAGTTAAAAGAAAAAAATCTTTGCAATTGAAATGGTGTATAAATCATATAACATCTGTTATACTTCAGCATCAATTTCCAATAATATGTGCTGGCTTTCTGGTTTTAAGCAGCAAGTTCAATAAATATAATAACCTTAACTACATTCTGAGGATAAATACTCTAGATCAAAAAAGAACTACGGGAATAGGAAAATGTGCCAGAGAGAAAAACAAAAAGAAAACATGTAATTTTTCCTCCTAAATGACTTTCCCATATAATTTTTTTTGTTACTGTTTACACGTGTTGTCTTTTGACAGACGTTATGAGTTTTCATCTTGACCTGACTATTATATACCATGATGCATATTAAGGATTAGCATAACTAATTTCTGTTTTTAAAGTGTTTGTTGTACAGTATCATTTATGAAAATCTGACCACCCTGCCCACAAGAATGGATCTGATGCTCACATTTGACCTTTATTTTCAAACTCTGCGAAGCCATTCCAGAAACTGAGGGCAGATGTGACAGCTCCTAGGTCCTTCTCCTGCTATGGAAGCCGATCAGGTTTCCAGACCCTAGCTATGGTTCTGAACTGGGTGCTTACTGGAGTGGTGTAAATAAACAGTTGTCCCATGTTAGAGAACTGAGTATGAGACAAGTGGAAGAGTAGATAAAATGCTATTTTCCAGCACCTTCAGAAAACACAAAATTAAAGACCTCATCACATGCTACGTAGGAGATCACTCCTTTCCTCCCACTTTCTGTAAAAATGTATTGAACAAATTTTAACCTGCCTCATAAGGCTTTGCCTTTCGATTTGCTCTGATTAAATCTTTTATATAAATAGAGAAGTTGCCTTTTGCAATCTTGCAGAGAATGCACCCAATCCTAGAGGTGTGGCACCAATTACTGGTACAGATTTTCAGTAAATAAAAGAGCTGGGTATAGAAGTCATGGACATGTCAACCAGTAAAATTGTTTGTCAAATGCAGATGGTCAGGTGGCTTATAATCATCCGTGTTTGCTATTGTTCTCAAAACATAGACTGAATCTGTGACAAACGTATTGAATTTTTTGCTTTACTTCTTTTCTTTCTCTGATTTCCTTTAAACTAAATGCCATCCACATAAACTTTTATTCCCTCCAGGCCTGCCACGATTTTGCTCATTTTTTTGTCGGATGATTCCTAGGGAGGTTCGCAATACTGAACACAAGATGGTAAGAGCAATACTTTTATACTGCCTCGTAAGTATCTCCAGCTTGGTACTGTCAAGGCACAGCCAGATTCTGCTATCTGTCCTGAGAGGAATGCAGTATCTCATGCTCCCTTGCTGTGTTGCGTTAGCACCAAGAAGTAAGAGTGCTGCTGTAGCAAAGACAACCCATCTTCCACAGTCACTTCTTTACCAGCCCTTCTCCCTAAGACACCTCTCAGACGTGCGGTTGTTTGGTGAGCAGTGTGCGTGGCTACATACACAACTTGTGGCAAGTATCTGAACAGCTTCCTGTTTATTTTATTGTGGATCAGACTCCTAGAAGGAACATGGTGAGAAACTAATGAGACATCTTTAATTCCACTCCTGGCTCCCAACAGTTTTTGTGAACAGAAAGCGCTTTTGGGCCCGTTTTTGCTGCATCAAAATGTTAAATTATACAGGTTTCTCGAACTAAGGTTTAGGACCAGGTGTGGAAGAGAGAAATCTACTCTGCCAGAGGATTACAGGAATAAAATGTTTTCCACCTTCACCCCAGGTCCATTGTGTCTCAACCTCACAATGTGTCTATTGCTCTCGACCTCACAACTGTTTGATTATTTGAGGTACAATATTAACCACATTAAGCAGCTGTATGAGACTGTGTAACACAAATGCCTGTTTAGCTAGAAGAGGAAATTGGTTGACAAATTGATGACCTTGTTTTCCCTATATGAAGTGGGTATTTTTAAGGTAGTTCAAATTGTGTATTAAATAAATAGTGCAACAAAAACATATATTCAAGACAAGGATAAAGGTAGTAGGTTTTGAGGACTGGGAATTTACAATCATTGATAAAAAAAAAAAAGGCAGTTAGTTTATGAAGCTAAAGCATGTTGTTTCCGTACTGAGAGTTCATTTATTTCAACTAGATCTGTTACAATTTTAAATTGTCCTTGCTACTTATTCATACCTTAATTACAGTACCTATAAACTCTATCCAAAATTCCGTTAGCCACTCCAACTCTTAATTTTAGAAAACATTTGTTATGGAGCTCTTTAGTCATCATTTGTCTTCATTTTCGGGAGATCTGCAAATTAGCTGTTTTGATGTCACACTACATTTCCAGTGATATTTATGACTGACTTGTGTTTTTCTGTTGCTTGTTAGCATATACACTTTCAATTTTTTTCTTAGACATACTTTACACTGTAAATATATTCTCCATTTATTCCACTTAACTTTCCTCCATTGCAAGTAAGGGATTGGCTCAGCTATATAGTTCTTCATGTTTTGGAAAGTAATTTTACACACAGTTGGAAGTAAGTGGGTTTGGGAATTCTTAACTAAAAAGGCATTAAGTCTAAGAGCGTAAGTCTAAGACACTGAAACATTAAGTCTAACATTACGACTTTACAGAGCTGAAATGAGCCCTGATTTTGTTCACAACAAATAACTAATCAAATAATCAAATGTGCAGTGCCAAAAGTGTAAGTGAAATGGTACTGTGCCCAGCTTTGGACCATCCACTTAGGAGATTGGGCTTTGGAATTGCTGCAGCATCAGCAGGGTTGTCCTAAATAATGGGGAGGTCCTGGGAGCAGTGGATGAACAGCACAAGCTCAAAAGCTGAATATCATGTACACAGGAAGACTGGACTTGTTGTATAGGTGAAATAAAGCATGGTGACGAAAATGATGGCATCCCAGTGAGATGCATGGCTCTATCACAAAGATCAGACAAGGACCTGCAAGCAGGGAACCAGAAGGGGCAGAAAGTGCTCCTTAGCTTGATAAATGGACAGCGTTGTTGGAAAAGGATAAATATCATTCTGGAGTTTGAAATAATCTCTGATCATACAGATGACTGCCTCTTTGCAGCAACTGAGCCAAGAAACTGTATTGTTTGGTGTAGCACTCAGGATCACACTTAATGCCATTGATAGCTGCAGGGTTATGCACATGATCTAATCTCACCTTTACTCAGTACTGTCTTGTAGAAGAATGTATTGGTGCATCCTAAACCTATGGAAAGGTATAGGATGGCAAAACAGGACATGGAGTAAATTATGTATTCATCATACCTTCCATACAGGCACAGAAAAGGTCTTTCTTTAGTTCCCTGAGGGTCCTTATTTTGAAGATCTGAAGTTACTTGATTTTATTCATACCACTCATCCCATCTCAGAGGAGATGAGATGAACTTTTCTTGCAGGACTGACCTCGGATGATCCCCAGCCCATCTTTGTCCTCTGGGTAGGCTATGGGCACAGCATCTGCAAGCAGGAGTGGGAGGGTGTGTGACTAATCCTGCTTTCCCGCTGTTCAAAATGCTCCCTCTCAGTGGCATGTGTAAAAACCGAAAATGAGTCCAATTAAAGTAGACTATAATAAACAGTGAACACACAGCAACAGCTGAGTGGTTATGTGGGGCAAAACAGTGTGGTAACCAACTGACGGCAATACGTTCTACTAAATTTAGATCATATTCCGTACGCACGGGTAGGGTGCGTGTGCTGTGGTCAGCTACCTTGGACTTGTTTGTTGTCTTATTGATTATGCGTCCAGGTCCGTGCTGTTGTAAATTCTTTTACTTCTCAGTGCATACTGTCAAATATGCTGCCTGGGGCGCTCATGGATACAGTCCTGTTTAAAGAGAGTTTTAAATTGTTTCTTTTCTCTATGTTCATTTATTCAGTTCTTCTTTTCCATTCCCTACTGCTTTTGGAGCCTAGTCATGAGCAGAGCAATATCCATTTAAATTGTTATTGCTGCAGTGTTGCAAAAGCTGTATCTATCAGTTGAAGTGAATGACTAAAGCTATCTTGTGATTTAAGCTACAGCTATTTTTCATGCAATTAAAAATGTACTAGGCATAGATACATGACTGACCAGATTTACGTTCTCTCATTCATGCTGGGGTAAAAAAAACGTGTCATCATTCAAGTATGCTTGCAACATTCTGCATGACAACCTTTTCAAAAGTTATGAATGTAAAGCAATAATCACTCCAGGGCAAGATCAGTTTTCTTCTAGCACGCTCATAACAACAACAACAACAATAAAAAGATAGATAAAAGAATGGCAAAGAGATTTTTAAACGGTTGTGAGAATGTTTTCCAACAGGATTTTTTTATTTTATTACTTTTTAACTACTGCTGCTGAATATTGAATATTATTGTTATTCCCCTGTTCTATATATGAATACTTTGGTTATTTTATATATGTATATATATATATTATACATATATATAAGAAAGTAACATCACTATAAGAAAATATATTACAAATTGAAGGGTTGGTATAACTTGTTATAAAGCTATTCTTTCCATTATTAGATAATTTTTCTTTTGATTTTGCCAAACTCTCACCCTTTGTGCCACTTCAAGCTGGGATATTTGAGAAAAACGTCAAACAATAGGGTTCAGCTTCTTCTGGGAAGAACATTACCAGAACAACTTGTTATTTGGCCAATTTTAAGTAAAATCAAGTAAAATTAGACAACTGCTGTGTTCCAGTATGTAGTTCTGAAGGTTTCTCATCAAGGGCTTCATGTTTTGCAAAGGAACATTATTTCTTTCCCATTCCTTTCAGTATGCACAGGAAACGATAAGCATTGGAAATATTTCTATGCTGAAATATGTAGAATTTCCTATCTCTATATGCTTAGAATACATAGTGTAAACTCTGCATTGACTGTAACATCTGCAGCTGGTGGGTAAGGAAGAAGGCAGTTTCTGACGACTGAAGCACGTATGCCAACAACCCAGCAATAGTTCTGTGATGCAGGAAGAGGAAATAAAGCTGCTGTGAAGGTGGGCAGAGAGGGAGGATAACTGGAGTTGCAGGGGATGAGAGAAGTTGGTTTTGAGAAGAACCAGAGAACGGACAGGAACAAGGACTCTGGAAGGATGGAGCCTGCCGCTGGATCTTGCATCCACTAGCACAGGTGTAACCACCTGTGCCACTGGCTAAGGCAGAGATGTGGTGGGAATAATATCAACTATGCGTGTAATTGCAGAGCACGTGAGAATGCTTGCACTGAGGCCGGTCAGCCGAATTTAATTCTGCCCTTTCCTATCTCACACATTCCTAACTAGCAGAAGACTTTGCTTCACTAACATAATTATAGAATAATTTGATATGTACTTAGGTGGCTCCGAAAGGACTGCCTCCTATTTACGACGTATTTCCATGGAAACTACAGCAGGTACAAAGAGCACAGTAACGCTACTTGACAGAGCAAATCCTCAGCCACAAAACACTGTTTTCCGACACGGTCACCCCCATGGGCTGTGCATTGTCACCAGCCATGAACAAGAGCCTGCGTGCTGCGCTCATAACAATCTGCACCAGCGGAGGAGACCCACCATCGCTGTCACCACCGCTGACACGCGGCACCCACGCCCTCGCTGTGCTGACACCCACCGATTGGTCTCAGCAGCGTCGATGGACGTCAATGGGTGCAATTTTTTCCGCACGGAGGATTTCAGTTACACACCTTTGCTTCATACGCACTGCCACGTCAGACACCCTGTTGTCAGACTGTCCCTCTGCTGCCGTCTGTCACGTGGCAACAGAATTTAACGGAACATTGGCGGGAAGGTTCAACCTGTACTGCCAAATCAGAAACATCCTCCTCTGACATCGTGGGCAACATAATAAAACAGGAGGCATTACTTCTGGAGCAGCCCTCCTGTATCCAGCAACATCTTACTGTCCATTATAGAAGAGTAAAGGAGCTTCGCTCTACATGCATTATTGATTATTTTAAGAGAGAATTATCATGCAAATGTTTAAAACTTTGTGTCTTCTGCAGTTGAACACCCCACCACCACCACCACCACCCCAGACTTTATTAGTTTTATAAATAAAGCTGTGAGAGACATAGTTAGGTTTAGCAGTAATACAGAGACAGAGACATTTTGGCAATGTAGTGGGAAGAAAATTTTTACTGAAATAAAGCAGCTGGACCTACACTATATAGAGAGTGGAGTACACAAAATAGCTAATAGCATCAAACACGCAGCGGGTCTGGCTTTCCAGAGGGACAAAAACGTCTATCTGCCTCTGTTTTAGTACAAGATCCCATCAGCGCACCAAGTAGCCCTTCATGGCTTACAGGCACACGCTTTAACGCCACTCTCGGGAATTCATGGACTATCCACCTAGAAGGAGGAAGCCTCACATCACTTTGCAGGCATCTTGAAATTTCTCTCGATTACAAGCGCAGCAAATCAGCACAAATTTGGCCGAGAACACCCTGCAGTGGCTCTGTGTCAAGCTGTACTGTGTCCCACTGCAGCCAGCAAGACCCTTCGCTAACAAGAATTTCCCCACCATTCAAGTTTAAATAAACCCTCATTGTCTGACTACGGAACAGACAATTAGTATAACGTGTATTGGTCAGAGCCATCTTCTGACAGCTCTGCATCACGATTTGCTTTGATTTAGGCCATTATGTCAAACAGTTTAACTAGATAAATAAGGAATGCAGCATATTTCTGTTCAATAGATAAAAATAATCTGAAATGCAGAAAAAGTTTGAAAACAGAGTTTGGAGAGAGAAAAGGCCTAAATCAGAAGAAAATCTAAGACGTGCCAAAGACTAGACATCTGGCTCATATAGCTCGTATATTATCTCTTGACTTCAGCGTTTTCAGAGAAAAACGCCCAGACAGCATCCAGTTTCACAGCATTAGAGATGATCATTAAGCAAAGAGGGTGAGTTTTCACTTTACATCATGTGTAAATATCCCAATGAAATTTCAGGTGGAACTTCTTGGATCAGCTATACTCTGGTATTTATTGTATTATCATATCTCTTCCTAACAAAAGTTTTCAGAGACGTTTAGCAACCAGTGCTAATACCCAATGCTCTACTTCCTACCATTTTGTACAGCTAGCCCTGAGGTTTCATAGTTCTTGAATCCTTCAATTAGTCCTTTGTTCTAAATCTAATGTCCCAAAGGAAATACAAGACTTTAGTTCAATTAAAATAAATACTGGATGTGAAGCAGTGTGCCAAGCATAGCATCTCTCTCTGGCACAAAACATACGCAACCGTCAGATTCCCAACTCAAATCAATGAAATAAGTCAAATAGAATTAAGAGTGCTCCTCCACCTCCCAAAAGCCTTAGCTAGCCTGCAGATTTATGGAGTCTCATTTCACTTCATAGATCAGAAAGAATTTAGTTGAGTTTCTGTAATGGCTATTGCAATAATGACTACAAGACCTATGCAGGATTTTTCTATGTTGTACACAAATATGATCTACAAATATCACAGTATTAGTGGGCAAGGTGAAGAGATAAGAGGAATGAGATGGTTGTAGAGCTGAAGCTTGGTGCTAAAACCAAGAAAATAATACACTAGGAGGCAGGATAGAGAGGTTGTTTGTATTAGTAGCTGAAGTATCCAAACAAAACATTTTGGAATGATAAAATTCCCTGAGGGGTCATTTGAGAGACATTCCTCCAAAAGGCACATCAGAGAGTTTCAGGGAGACCTTGTGAGGACCTCATTATGTCTTCTTGCCCTTGGACTATACCAGTAAATCTACTCTTAGGGTTGTTCCTCTGGCTGCTTTTGCTTACCTCTCTGCTCATTTTCAGCAGGTTATAAAACATTCCTTATAACTAACTACATTAGAGGTGTAGGCATTACATACACAGCCTTGTTCTTCAGTCGTTTGTTTTCCCAGAACAATTTTAGACAAAGCCAATTATTTGTTTTCTCTGGTAGCTTGTCTGGCAACTGAACCCTTTTCTTGAAGGCAACATTTGTCTTCTCATTTAAATGTGAAAATTAGGTCTAAAATCACATCTGCACAGGAAGGATTATTTAGTTACTGGGTAGTGAATGTCATTAATATGGCCTTCACAAGCCCTGAAGTATGCTGCTGTTCTTTTTCACTTCTGAAAAAAACAGGAGGTATGTGACTGGAGAGGTAGATTAAAAGTGTGCACTGTCTAGCCCAGTTATAATGAGTCTGTTGTTTGTTTGTTTGTTTGTCGTTGTATGGCACATTTAATATTTTAGTGATTTTTTAAATAATTACATTTACTTCAAGTATTATCCCATCGCCCTATTTCCTTTTTCAACTTTCTTGTTATTTTCAGCACTTTTCACCTTCCCTCTCCAAATTATACCACAAATCTACAATCTACCTTCTACAGCTTCAATTTAATCAGAGGTCAGACAGAACATTATTCATTTCTCTGCTGTATCATGATACAAGATGTACACTCTAATCAGCCTTGAAATCCTGCGTCAGATGATGACTTCTGTCTCTGGTGACTTTACGGGATCTTTTCCTGCACTCATCCCAATGCAGGGAAAAAGGAGTGCTATCTGGTCTCCTGCTTTGAGAAGGTATGTCCACCAGCCTGTGTTTCACAGCTTTTGTAGTTGCTCTGTGTCAATCAGTCTCTGATGTTCAAAAGTTGAATCTTTCTAAATTGTTTAGCTTAGGTTACACCAGTGCTGCCATCAGGAATTGCACCTGAGCCTAGCCCAAGGTCACTGGGTTGAAGAGGCTGGAAGCCAGGGCACGATGCCCAAACAATGAAGGTGTGCAGAGATGTTTGGGAGAGTTTTCACGGAAGAGCAAGAAGGTCTCAGGAAAGTATTGTGGATGATAACCTCACTGAGTTGTGAAGGACTGGGAAGAGATGAGAGAGGTCGTTGTGGAATTTGTGCTTGTTTTCTTTCTGGAGCTCTAAGGCAATAGAGTACTTCCATCTACAATAGCCAATAACCCATAGGGAAAGAAGGGTAATTTTAAAGCCAGATACAGCTGATGTCCCTGCGTGTTAAAGCTGACTGAAGATCTTTTCTCGGCTTTGTTTTTAGCTTTTCAAAGGTAAAGGATGATGTGATTCTTGGTTTGTTTTCTTTTGCATAAAAATTGCAATACTTTCTTTATGGTTGATATTTGATCATATTGACACATCTTTCTCTCGTCTATATAAGAAAATGTGAATGTAATGTATTATAAACTGAAATTCTGCTTTTAATATGACGCTATATACCCAATCTCCTCTAATAATCAAATTCATAGGTATGGGTTATGGGTTTTGGTTTTGAACTTTTTATACTGATTTTAAATGTCAGACTTGATAATAAATTCTTGTTAAAATATCAGGAAAATAAGTTTACCATACATACTGGCTTTAAACGTCATGGTTTTAATGGCATGCCAGATAGTTCTGTAATTTTCAGCTGTCCTCAGGATCCTGTAAATCTACACTTTTCCAAAGTGTGAGGGGGAAGTTTCACTCAACCGAGTGCTTCAGCAAGATATCACTTCGGGGCAAACAACTTTACTTGCCCCGAGTGTAATAAAGATGCCAGAAATCACTTCTGATTGACCTTGAATTTAAACAATCCAAATAAATACTTGCTCCATATAGGTGTTATTCAGAATAAAAATGTGCTGAAGCCAATGAGCTGATTACCAAAGACAGAAAAGCAGAAACATGGTAAACTATATGTTGTGATGTGGTTTACCCAGCTGGATCAACAAGTTTGGGTAAAACACTCTGTAAGAAGTCAGTGTTTCCTGGTGTACCTTGTGATATGTGCTGGGTGCAGGCAAACAGGTTGATTTACTACAGGTTTGATTTCACCTACAGATGTGGATTGCCTTTAAGACAGCCCATGGTCCCTGAGGTAAGTGAAATAATGTCAGTGTTAAAAGTATGAATGATAACAGAAAGCTTCAAAGGTCACTTTTGGTGGAAATCTCTGAAATGAAAGATTTTTAGTTAGACAATTACCAAAGCATCCTACTTAATTGTAGTTCCTTATACAACACTGACTCTATTTCTAAGATCCCTTTAAAAAAGTCAGTGAAAATTTGGCACTTATTAACTATGTGATCTTACACATTTAATGCATCCAACCTGTTAACTACTGACCATTTTGAGTTGTTTCACTTATTGATAATCTAACCCAAATTGAATCCTGTTTTTAGACAAAACATAAACATTTAGACAAACCTAAACATAAAACAAGCATAATCTCCCATTTTAAAGAAAAAATCAAAATAAAGCTGCATTTCCCTTATAACGGGATCTCACTGTGGCCCTGACGTTCAGCAGAAAAGTGCTTGCGCTTCATTAGGAAATACTTGTCATAAAGCATTCAACAAATACTTTGCTCTGCCTGACTGTTTTAGGGGGAAGATCACTGCAAGGATCTCTAGGTTTGTCCACGGATGAAGGACCTCAGAAGTCCCTAAGTGTCTAGATCTCATGTAGTGCTGTATAGCACTAATGATCATACTACAAACTCAGTCTGCAAAACTAATAAAGCAAAGGAGGTAGGTGACCCTTGCATACTGATGAACCAGCAACTCCTCAAAAGCTGTTTTCAATTCATTGGTAGTAAAATGGAAAACCAAGGCATAATTAAATATGAGATGTGTAGATGATTGTCAAGGGTTAGGGCTGGGCCAGCCACTAGACAAATGACAGATGCCCTCTATCACACCCCTCTATCCCTAAAGGGGAAGAGAAAGGGAATAAGGGAGAGAGACTTATGGATTGGAAAATAAAAGTAAAACTGCTTTAAAGAAAATAATAACAATAAAATGATATATATACTAATATATACAATACCAATATGAACCCTTAACCCCTGGATGGCAACAACATCACCGTCACCACTGATGCTGTGGGCAGACACTGGAGAAGGCCCAGACTGGGCTCAGCAGCAGTCGGGAACTGGATGTAGGAGCTGGATTCTGGAACTGGATTCAGGAATGCACAGATTGGGATTGAAGGCAGAACAGACAGAGCCCTTCTCGGACACCAGCCATTGAAGATGAGGGAAAGAGAGGTTGACCCCTGTGATCCCTCAGCTCTGTACCGAATATGACGTCTATGGGACGGAACACCTTGTTGGTCAGTGTAGGGTCACCTGTCCTGTCCGCTCCTCCCCGCAGGTGCAGCCTCTCACTCACTGCACCCCCACCCTGGCACACAGGATGTAGCAGTGACCTTGGTCTGCACAGGAGCAAGTACAAGCCAGAGCCTTTCTGCACCCCAGTCCCTGGCAGTGACTGTGAACATCGAGCGTTACCACTGCTGGGAGCAGACACTGTCTGCAGAAATACACCGTTAACTTCAGACAGTGCAGTTAGTTAGAAGAAACTGAGCTGGAAAGTGAAATCCCTGAACAGGGTTAGTTCTGTTCTGACTCAAACTAGGATAATGATGAAATATTGAATTCAGGAAGGAGCTAGAGAAGCTCCTGCCTGCATCTCCCAGGCAATTACCAGTGCTGTAGTAAAGTATCTGCAAGAGCTTTCTCCACCAGGAGGCATGTATTGCCTGTAACTGAACCACCAAGAGAGGGTTCAGCTGGGACAAGCTCACAGGAGAACCAAGTAGAAAGATGGAAACATTGAAGGAAGATCTGCTTATCTGTCATTGCATGTGCAGTGTGAGCAAAGAACCTCTAAAGGATTTTCCCTTTTGAGAAAATGTAGAGGAAAATCACTCTTTTTAGTCCAAATTCATACAGCCTATATCAGCAGAGGTCTCTCAAGTCGGCAGGTGTTTATTAGATTATATAAATAATCAGCTCATTTAAAGGTACACTACTCTCTCTGCATCTCTCAATTACTGCCTCTAAGATAGCATCTTCACCTAGTTTTACCCAGGCGGAAAGTCAGCTCTCTGGCCTTTTGTATTGCTGCATATTATTTAAAAAACCAGATGACTAGGTCAAGATAGTAGCCTGCTTACTATGAGAAACTAATATACCTTAGATTGATTTCCAGAGAGCGAGTGGGAGGACATAAGAATGAAGTTAGGCAGTGCTTGAGCAGTATGTTACTTTGGAGATTGGGTTTATAAAGCAAGAGTGAGAAAAGAAAAAAAATGTTCAGAAGGAACTCTGGCAGAAAAGTAGGTTGGAAGGGACCTTGAAAGGTGATCTAGTCCAACCCACTCTGTAGTGAGCAGGGACATCTTCAACTAGATCAGGTTGCTCAGAGCCCCATCCAACCTGACCTCGAATGTTTCCAGGGATGGGGCATCTACCACCTCTCTAGGAAACCTGAGCCAGTGTCTCACAACCCTCATTGTAAAAAATGTCTTCTTTATATCTAGTCCAAATCTCCCCTTTTCTAGTTTAAAACCATCACCCCTTGTCCTGTCACAACAGGCCCTGATAAAAAGACTGCCCCCATCTTTCCTACAAGCTCCCTTTAAATACTGAAAGGCTGCAAGAAGGTTTCCCTGGACCTTTCTCTTCTCCAGGCTGGACAACCCCAACTTTCTCAGCCTGTCCTCATAGCAGAGGTGCTCAAGACCTCTGATCATTTTTGGGGCCCTCCTCTGGACCCTCTCCAACAGGTTCATGTTCTTCTTGAGCTGAGGACTCCAGAGCTGGACGCAGTACTGCAGGTGAGGTCTCATCAGAGTGGAGTAGAGCAGCAGGACCACCTCCCTTGACCTGCTGGCCATGCGTCTTTTGATGCAGCCCAGAATATGGTTGAGTTTCTGGGCTGTGAGTGCATGTTGTCGGCTCATGTCCAGCCTTTCATCCACCAGTACCCCCACGTCCTTCTCCACAGGGCTGCTCTCATTCACATCATCCTTCAGCCTGTGTTGATACCAGGGATTGCTCCGACTCAGGTGCAGGACCTTGCACTTGGTCTTGTTGAACCTCATGAGGTTCACATGGGCCCCACTTCTCCAGCTTGTCCAGGTCCCTCTAGAATAAGTTCCATCCCTCAGGCATGTCAACTGGACCACTGAGCTCGGTGGTGTCTGCAAACTTGTTGAGGGTGCACTCAATCCCACTATGTCATTGATGAAGATGTTAAACAGCACTGCTCCCAGTACAGACCCCTGAGGGACATCACTTGTAACTGATGTCCATCTGGACATCAAGCCATTGTCCACTACTCTCGGGATACTACTATCGAACCAATTCCTTAACCACCGAACGGTCCACCAATATAGAGAGAAGGATGTTGTGGGGGACCGTGCCAAAAGCTTTACAGAAATCCAGATAGATGTCATCCATAACTCTTCCCTTGTCCACCGATGCAGTCACTTCATTGTAGAAAGCCACTAGGTTGGTCAGGCAGGATTTGCTCTTAATGGACAAATATCTAAGGGAGATGTTCAGAAGGGAGTTTTCATTTCAGTTGTTCTATTGAAAGTGAAATTTAAGTTCTGAGAGAGTGTTGGCTGTGGTTTCTGAGGTGTGCAAGTATAAGAACCGAGTCTATATTTATAGGATGTAAGCTCTTCCCATATTCCAACATACATTTTTTAGTTGAAAATATTCGATATATTATAGCAATACCCTATTTCATGGAGATTTGCTTTGAAACAGAAGTAAAACAGAAGAACTAAATTAAAATCATAACTCTCCATTGTTTTGAGAATGAAGGGTATTTTCTGCCAAGAGTTTCATAAAAACAAACCTTGATGTTTGTTTTTTGTTCCCAAAATAAAATGAGTTGCTACAATGCATTATGTAGAGCTGCAAGTCATCTCCACAACCCCAATTATTTAGAAGTATTTTTATTTTTTTTCTTTCAAATGCAAAGTCCTTGACTGGAAGACAAAGATCTATTACATAAATATTTTGGTGGATAATATGAAGGGTGGTAAATAAATGAAAGCCATTGTGACAAGGATAAGATACAATAAATCCATTTTAAATGAATATAGAAGAATAGCACATACTCTCCTGTGCTGTGGAAAGTTTGTGCAGCCAGCTCAAAAAACTGCACATAACTCAAAAATATTTTGATTTTTTTTTTTTGTTTAAAAATTTACGACTCCCTGCATCCCATCCATTCTCAAGGCCCTTGACCTTAGGATACGGGATAGAGTCACTCAAAATATCGAGCACAATTATTTGAGAAAAAGAAAGAGAAGGAAAAGTTAGGCAAAAGAAGCAGTGTGCTGTCATTGAGACTAATCAGTGACCTCATTGTTTCCTGCCATTGTCACATCTGCTAACAAAGAGTTTCTGTACATTCCCAACAGCCCGTTGCAGCACTGGAGAGCAGAAGTGGCCACATGGTAAACAATGCTACAGCTAATTTATTCAGTGTCATCCACTGAGGAAAGACGCACTGTGGCAACCAACCAACCAGCTGCTGGGCTTTATTTTACTAGAGAATGGAGGTTTTTGCGCTGAAGGGAAGGACCATAAACTCTCAGGAGCTGACATATGTCTACGTGGCTACCCCAGGCAGGGATCCAATCTGGGGGTTGAGGGTGGCCATAGCGTGGGCCACAGAAACTTTCTCACGGACAGCTACTGTCCTGCAGCAGAACACCTGGGTGGTCTGAGTGACAGGTCCTATCAACAGCCCAATAATCCTCAGATGAAGGCAAGGTAATACCTCAGGTCCTATGTCAATATGGAAACCCCTGTCAACAGTTGAAGAAACAGTTCTGGCCACAGGTATATCCATGACCCAGCTCAAACCCCACCAGGGCTTCCAGGTGAGGGGCAGAAATTTCCTGAGTGGGGGACTCTGAGCAGTCAGG
This sequence comes from Bucorvus abyssinicus, assembly GCA_009769605.1. Classification (NCBI taxonomy): domain Eukaryota; kingdom Metazoa; phylum Chordata; class Aves; order Bucerotiformes; family Bucorvidae; genus Bucorvus; species Bucorvus abyssinicus. Next base: position 35,391,329 of record CM020031.1, read on the forward strand.
ATACCTGGTTGCACACAGGACCTGGTGCAACTGCCCCGGGATGTCACTCACAGTGGGGCAGAGCCGGTTTGTGCAAGGACGCTACTATAAACAGATTTGGCCTTGGAAGGCTGACTTCAAAAAAGTCTCCTCCAGATCACCGTTATGGACAGCCTATCTTAAACATGGACTTCAGACCTCAACTGCGGAGAAATCATGACGTGTAAGCAGCCTTCCAAACACACCTGGCAACCAGCAGGGAAGCCAGTTCCATTTTTCAGGTATAAATAAACACATATGCTGGAGCTAATAGGTGTGGAGAGTAGTGGAGCTCTGAGTTTGTCCTCTGGAAGGGTACATGAATAAATTTGTGACACTCCGGGCAGGTGGATATTATCCATCCCTCGTTTCTGTGAGGTTATTTCACTGCTTATGTTTAGTCCTGCCAATGTCCATCTGCAGAATTTTATGATAATTTCTACAAGTTCAGGCTGAAATTGGCAGTTCAGCCTGCTCTATATTAAGCCAAACTTGTGGATTAGCTCTGCCTTTATTCTTTCCCAAAGTCATTACTTACATTCAGGAAGACTGCTTACGCAGAGCTCTCCTTTGCGCTGTCCTGGAGTCTTTCAGAGCGGTTATTCAGAACAAGCTGCAAGTCATGTTGCAAATGCTGGTATCAAAAAGACAGCGCTTTCTGCTTCCTATTACCTCTGCGCTTATCCCCGAGACTTCTACTTCCATTAACAACACGACGCCTTTGAAAATCGAGTGTGTTCTCATCAAGGTCATTCCCAGCTGAAACCCTCGCAAGCTGCATTGAAGCACTGCTGACAAGTCATTCTGTCACCTCCCAGGTTTTAGGCTGCCCTCCATGATGATGACACATTCCTTCAAGATGACCATAGTGGTGTAACCTGGAGCCCGCAGCTCTTGTGGTAATGGGGTGGCTTTAAAAGCTGTGTGTGGTCTGGCCTCTGCAGCTCCGCTAGTAATAGGGTGTATGTGTATCTGAGTTTAATATCACCTCAACTGTACATCTGGCAGTGATGGGATTAGACCAGCACTAATAAAAGGAGGACAAATGGAGAAATAAAACGATACTTACCAGAGTCATATACAGAGGACGCACCGAAAACGAGAATGATAACTTCTATCTTGATCTAAACGTGACTCAAAACGGTGAACTGAATGCTGTGTGGTGAGCTCTGTGCATACGTGCATTAGCAATGTAACACTGGAAAAATGGTTCACACTTGCCCACTGGGAAGGGACCGGTGAGCTGCACAGCCCATTTTCAGGTCTCACTTCTTGTGCTATAGACACACGCAAGTGGGGACATCCCTCCACACCCCACTACCCGGCTACCGCACCCGTAACTTTCCGTTACAGTTAGCTAGTTGGGAAATGTTTACAAAAGGCAATACAAATCCAAATAATCAGCCATTCAGATTCCGCTCCTCTTACTTTTCTTCACAGTCTTGAGAAATCTGTTCTTCAGTGATCCTTCTGGAAGCAAGCAGATAGTTTTACAAACAAAATGTGGTATGGTGGGAAATTCCAGTCAAGCATTTCAGTCATTCAGGAAAATACATTAGTAGCTTTTTCCCACCCCACCCACCCCCCAAATTTTTAAGCCTACAATTTTCTGTTTCCGTTTAAGTCTTAGTAAAATCAAGAACGCTATGTTTATTTTCTCATCCTCCATTACAAAGAGTTAAATGTAATTAGGGTTGCAAATATAGGTTTTAGGAATGGGTTTATATTAACACCTACCAGCTAGGAAACTTGCTGTGAGAACGACTCCAGAAAAGGCAAACTAAAGGGCAAACAGCATATTGCAAAGCTACTTCTGACCACTTAACTTCACCCTTGATGATGAACTCTCTGTTCATCCACCAATCCTTCACAGCTGTGATATACTTCTCCTTTAAAACAACTGCAACCACCAAACAAAGATGTTGTTGGAAGATGTTCTCTGAAATTTGGAATTCAAACACTTTGGTAACCAGCAGATCGTATACATTTGTTAGTATTTTGATGTACCAAAGAGAGGCTAATATTACTTTTGCAAATACAGTAGGAATTGTTTCAGAGTATAGAAGAAATTGCCTGTAATATCCCTGAGAACCTGGACACTATCAAAGTTATGGTAAAACTGATTTAAGATAGTTTATCTCCCCATCAATTCAAAAGAAAATATAATTCGTTTTTTAGTGTTGGGAGTTCTTAGGAATAAGTCCAGAGAAGAGTCAAGCGCTTCAAAGACAAGACATGCTTCACACTTCTCATAACATCTTTTGCCTTTGAATTACCACAAAGCCCTATTTTTATTCCTGTTTTTTAAAAAAAACCTTTTAAATCTGCTTACGGCTAGGTGGGTGCTGCTGCCCGAGGTGCTAAACTGCAAATAGATTTAAAGGTTATTTGGTTTCAAAGATCCTGCTTCTTTTTTGAGAGCCGCTTCATCTCCAGCTGCAGGTGCTTCAAAGACAGACAGTCATTTGAGAAACGGGCTGCCGCTGAAGTCAGGAATATGTCTTTTAGTTTACACACTGAACAAAGCATGATTTGGGGTTACAAGCACTTCCAATATCTTTCTAGTGAAAGATAACTAATTATTCTGCTTTAAAACAAACAACCTACCTAGGTCCGATGAGTTCCTGGTTTATGCATTTTAAGAACCTTATAGTATTTTAGAGTATAGCTACAATTAGTCAGGTACTCTGCTACCTCGTGGACCACTGGCTTTCCCTTTTACCTTCTGCAAACACTGGCCTGAACCTCTGCTCTCACAGAGGTCATTAGTGCATATCATGCCAATAACGGCTCAGGCTGGTGTCGGACTTCTTGCCGACAAGCGAAATTATTTGTGTTTTCAATATATTATTTCTCTATTTCTTACAACATAGATTCAGTGTAAGAATGAAGTAAAGGGCTGGGTCTTGCTTTATTTTTATCCTAGACCTTAATTTCTTTGTTCTCCAGTGAGATGGTCTACATTTCTACTCATAGGAGGAGTGGAGGAATGGCGATACGTGTTTATTAATATTAAGAATAGTAGATACGTCCTGTTTGTCTTGTTCGGAAACCAACATTTCAAATTAATTATGTTAATACAACAGTATTGACAATAGAAACAATATTAACAGAAGCAGTATCAATAGAAACAATATTAACAATATTAATAGAAATAGTATTAACAATAGAAAAGAGAGTAAAATTATACTGAACAAATACAAAAGGGGTTTTTTCCCTCTTCTCTGTAAAGGCTGTGACAGGTGGGACAGTGGTGAAATATGTTAAATATTTAGAAATTTTTTATTTTCAGATAAGTTCTAGCTGTAAATGCAGGCTATTCTGAAAGCGATGTACAATATCAGTGAATGCAAATTTTCAAAGGAATAACTTTGAAGTTTCAATTTCTATAATTAAGATATTTAAATCCATTACTATTATTGGTTCTTACCATAGTGTTATCATCCATTAAAAATGTTTTCTGCTTTGTAGTGAGATGTTGTGACATGACTTCCCATCAACTATGAGCAGGTAAAGTAGACATATAAGCCACTTCAATAATTGTTAAATATGTTGAGAGTGTTTAATTGCAATGCCATTAAATTATCATTCCAATGCATTCGAAAAGCCTAATTTTAGTGTTACTAGTGAGCAACACTGCAAGTGAAAAACAACTGAGAGTAAAAAATTAGTAAAGCGATGTTTATAACTGAAACAATTACTATAAAGGGTTTAAATTCTATTATTTAGAGAGGTTATGTTTCTTTGTAGTCTGCACAATTATTGATTATTTATTAAAATCAGAGGTTTTATTTCTTCTTTGTGTTTTGCAAGAAAAAAAAGAAGGTCCAAGGCAATGTTTTGTTTGCAGCTGCAAGCTCTTCACTAAATACAAATTAAAGCAGTGGGAGACTTTTAGTTGGAATGACCACTGTGTAAATGCTGTGTGCTGGCTCTACTGGGCAGACCTCAAGGCTGTCATGGACTAGGTCTGCAGCCAGAGAAGAAAAGGACTGGCATAGCAGCACGGTTGCAATTCCTGTCTTTTAGACACTTGCTCTTTGCAGCTATGCTGGTTTAACGGCTCACTACACAATGTAGAAAAAAGGTGACAGAGCCCCTAATGAGAGAACCAGTTTCAGTTAACCGTCGGGGCAATACTGAGAACGAAGTGTGTTGAATCCCACGCTTCTCCAGGGATTCACCGTTTCCTTCAGTTTTATCTGATTCCCTCAGGATCCTTAATCGACAGGGCTTTATTGAAAGCTGACGTTTTTAGTTTCTTCTGTGTTGTTCCCAGCCTAGTGGGGTTAGAGTTGTGACGGATACTGCTCCTTTAAACACAGCTGCATCTTCTAGGCTTTGTTTGGACTGTGGTTTGAGTTGCAGTTATGCATAGCCATGCTCTGCCTGTCTGCCGTCAGGTAACCTAGAGTGAATTCCTTCTGGCCAGGATGTGACGGGGTTACCATGGTCTTCATCCAGAAGCTGCAGTCCCAAACGTAACCCAGTCATCTCAAGCCTTTACTGTCCTTGAAATTATTTCCATGATGATGGAGTAGAAAAGGTACTAGGGAGTGTCTCTCAGAGGATGTCCAAACCAACCTCCTTCTTCCTTGGTATTTCAGAATCTTGTACACCTTTTTTTGTCCCCCTAAGCTTTATCTAGTTTGTGCTTTCTTGGACCTGACAGAAAGGAGAAATAGCTGCTTCTTTCAATAAGTCTGATCTTTCCGGAGTCTAAAACGTATTTTCAAGTTAGCTGCATTCTGCCCAGCCCATTCTAACACTTGAAATTCAGTTAGGCAATCATAAAAATCTGAATTCTGAAGGCTCAGTAATTGCATTAGACTGTCTTTGCCCAGTTGGTCCAGGTGAGTGTGGAGAAGGGTCTGTAGTAGTTGAGTGGCATTCCTCCTATTGATAAGAAATCTAATACATCTGTTTCACTTGAGCTGCTTTGTAGTTTGCATTCACTTGGGGTATTAGGGAAAAGATTGCCAAAGACTATGATGTGTTCATCCATGATAAAATCCACATGGAGAAGGAAGAGGACTCAGGAAACTTGCAGGGTTTCTCCTGAGAGCTCACAGGACTTGGCCTTGCAACCCAGTTAATTCTTGAGAGACTTGCAATGAAAAGAAGCCAAAACCTCTGGGTGTTGCCTCTCCACTGTGCTGGGCAGCACACATCCCTTGGAAACTAGTATGACATTGATTCCCCTTGCTCTTATGATATATGCTCCCACAAAGGGCATAGAACCCAGAATGGGTATTCATGCTGTCTTGAGTAGCATTAACCACAAAATTTACAGTTCTTATTTATAGGTGGACTTTTTTCTCCTTTTCATTTTACTCTTTGTCCATGGCAGTGACATTTAGTGACTGAATCAGACACAAAAAAATGCTGAGAGAGAGAAAAATATTCAAAAATATTCAGTTTGCTCCCATTTCTGGCATGTATCTCGGAGTAATGCTTGCAGCATGTTTGGAGTAATCCAGAGGGGCAGAGAGAGGGGATGGCTGTAAAGATTATATTTAAGAGGAAAGAACGTGCTTACGTACTTCCAAACCCGGGATTTTGTCTCGTCTTGCCATCTCTGATACAACATTCAATCTTAGAAATTAAAAACACATTAAAGCACAACCTTTTTAACTATCGATAAACTGACGACACAGCTCTTTGAGAAACCTAAATGATGACTTTTCATACCATGATATATGATGTAGCACAGGTTTCAGGATCTTTTGTGTATTTAAAGAGGGAACATTTTAAAATATTGCTTCACCTTTTTTAAACCTAGCATATGATTTCCATCTAGATATTAAAAGATTCTCAGAGTTTTCAAAAAGACTAGCATTGCCAAAAGATACTTCTCCCGACTTCCCCCCAGTATTGACACAGCTGTGTTAATGAAGCTACTGGAGTTGCCATGTAATTGAACACTGGATATACATCTGGAATTTTTCCAGTGTCTCCAGTTGTGCTATTTAAGATGCTGCTCTGGCTGAATTCGGAAAACGATAATTAGTAGAAAAGATGGTCCCTTTCACTTTTTTTTTTCTTTTCACGTGGATGTGACATTTTTTGAGACTTTCCTTTTTATTCTCTAATTGTGCTAAACATAACAAAATAATGGGGCAGTTACTGTCACTGCTTCTAGCAGGGAACAAAAATACTTGCATGCTATGGCAAGCTGCTCTTTTTCCTGCTGTCAAGTATAAAGAGTGATGCCTTCTTGAGAATGATTTAAAGGTAAAAGCTAAGAATGTTTTTCTCTATAATTGCCATTAGATAAATAAGGACAGTGTTAAACAAAACCCACAAACATCATATCCTAGCATGACAATAAATCACACACTTAACCTGAACAGCGTGTGTTTCACTTTTCACACTATGCCCGATTGAATTCTAAACAAGTAATTTCTTTCATTTCCTTCAGAACAAACTCAACAATGCACTTACAGGCCACTTTGTGCATGCAAAGATCTCCTAGCTCAGCTGAGAGCTTAAAAATCTAAATCCGAAATTAACTGTCCCCAGCTCAGTGGCTGTGGCTCAAACGCAGACCTCTGGTTTAGATTCTGGTAATGCTGCTTCGTTAATCACTTCGCCTCTGCCAGTAAAGTTCCAGTTAAAGAACATGTATCTCTGGGATGAAGGAAAGGAAAAGCCATCAAGACTGCTACATCTTTGCCTAAAATAAATACAGATGTGTCAACCACAGACGAAGCGTATTTTGTACGAGTAGAGGAACATGTTGTTCCCTTAGCCGTGTTCTCAGTAGTAGGAGACATCTATGCCCCTTTCAGTTGAGGGAAATGCCTGTGATTTTAAGGAATGCTGAAACTACTCCCTTTGGCTCTTCCGATCCCCCTAAAAAACTGAAGTTAGATGGAGCTTGAAAGTAAAGCATTAAGTTATTCTTTAGTTTATGAAGTTTATGAAGTTTAGCCACAAGTTATTCTTTAGTTTATGAAAATGTGTTTTGCTGAATTACTGTCATCATGGGGATAAAATCTCCTCTTGAATTTTAGTTTACCTTTTACTTAGTTCTTTAGCAGCTCCTGACTGTCTTAGGGTATATAGTACTCTACAGTGTCTTCCTACAAAGGGCCTTTTGTGTTGTGCAGGGCCGAGGTAAGCATGAAAGAGCCTCCGCCTGCTTTTGAGCTCCGTGACTCTGGAATATGGAGACTAGCTATACATAAATCACGGCAATTACGGATTGAAAGGCTGCCAGACTGCTTCCTACAGGTTTTCAGAGTTGGGTGGAGCGTGAGTTTGACTTTAGAGAATTCAAGTATTGGGGATCCCACCACTATCGCTGAAGAACGTATTCCACAACACTCATTGGTACGATTTCTTCACAGACTATTCAACCTAATATTTGCTCCATCAGTTTCAACATGTATTCAAGTTGACGCTCTTTTACTCTTTTAAAAAAAGTCTTCCTATTCCTTCATGAGTGTGTCCTTTAACTACTAGTAAGCATTCTCTCATATTAAAAAGCCGTTTGTCAAATGCTAAGTATTTCAAACCACTCCAGATACAACTTGAAGTATCTTTCTGTTTATTGAGGAGAGTCCGCTCTCATTCAGTTCTAAGAAGTCTGCTGAGGTCCAGGTGGAGCCCGGTTTACTGTTACCATTCCTGTTCCTGATGAGAGGGCAGATCCCCAGCCAAGGACAGGGAACTACAACTACAGACACTGCACAATCATGGTTTTAAGACTGACAGAATTACAGTGTTATATGTCAATGTTTAATATAACTAGTTCCCTCTTCTTACTGCACGAATGTATCTTATTCCTGCAGCAGAACTGGAAGAGTGGAGTTCCTCAAGACTTGACTGTATGTCTTCTGTATATGAGATCTTGAAAATTAGGTGTTAATAGTCAGCATTACCTACCAAAAAGAGAATAAAATAAAAACATAATTTGGTAAAATAAGTTTTTATGTAGACTTCTATATGTAAACCCCACTGTATTAATAATGACTGGTATGAGGTAGGAGAGAGTAACCCTGCTTGTAACCTTCAAGCACAGCATGCCTTATATAGTCAAATAACCTCATCCTTGATCCAGATCCCCTGACTGCCCAAAGAGCAGGTATAGTATAGTATAGTGACTAGTTTCTAAACTTTTAGATTGAAATATTCCTCTGAGATGAAAACTGGGTGAGGATGGTGGGGCAGCTAATTCCAGGGAGCACTTCTTCCAAAACAATGCAGCATGTTAGGACCACGAAGAAGACCTGGATCAGGTGGTGTGCAGAGCTCTGACAAAGGTGGGCTGCCCCTGATGTGTGTGAATGTTTCCAATTTGTGCCATCTTTCCTGGGTACCAGAAACTGCTCCAAGAGGAGAATGATGTCAGCAGCCGCATACTCATCCACTCAGACATTTTTTCTATTGTTACTTTCATTTTTAAAGAAGGTTTCAATACAATGTTTATACTAGGGTTCATGGTATGCTCTACTTTCTCTCAGCATCTATATCTTCCTTCAGAAAGGATTACTCAGGCTTCGCAGAGTGGTCCTGATGTGCGCTGCTTGATATCCAGTTCTTGAATTCAAAGACAGTTGCATATGAGTGACACAAAAGTCTGTCAGCTTTCCTTTCTCGGCAGTAGCAGCTCTCACGACAGATATATCTCATTCCTGCTATTAGCTGCTGAGCTGTCGTTTATAGCTGTAAGCATTTATATCTGACTGGCAGTAGCGTGCCTATGGCTGGAGATCTTTTCACACAGTTTCAGAAACAATGCCTGATTATGTGCAATTACTGCTGTGTTTGGAGCTCTGAGCCTTTGTAGCTGAGCTACCTATTTCTACAAAGCATGCGAGAACACCTGAATTTAAATCTCTTTCCTTTCACACCACTTCTCTCCCTTTCCCATGTGTTTTTTTGTTTGTTTGTTTGTTTTAATTTTAAAAAACCATGAATTATAACCATAGACTGTGAATAGGGGTGATGCCACAGAGGACAGTATGAAGAGAACGGACGATGAGTGAATTTTATAGTTTTGGTACAGAAGGGAACAGGCAGTGTAGAGAAGGAATCATCAGTCACTATTTCTCAGACTTTCTGGAGAGGCATTTCCTCCCTGTAATTCATCTGATTTCACAAGAATTCTCCAGCCCCTTCACCGGGCCCTGAGCACGTTCCCCCTTCCTGAGCTGCCAGGGAACAGGGAGCACTCAGAAAGTGCACAGTGGCCATGTGGCAGCCAGGACTGACCCTGACCCCGCCTGTGGACCCACAGCCTGGCCCAGCCTCCACCCAGCTCTGTCCCCACTGCGGTACCAGATGCCCAGGGCTGTGGCTGCCCCTGGCTGCCCTGCTCCTGGCTGGGGTGGTGGGATGGGCCGTGGCTCCCAGGCTCAGCCCTGCCAGACCCACCATGGGGAACCCCCGCCTCCCCTGGTTCCAGCCCCCAGACTGACAGTCCATGTGAAGCCCAGAAAGCCTGCACAGGGGGGTATGTTTCTTACGTCCTTCTGTCAAGGGTTAGAGCTGAGCCAGCTCCAGATGAAAGACCGATGCTCTCTATTACCCTCTCCACCCTTCCTCCCCCTCCCAAAGAGGGGAAAGAGAAAAGGAGCACAGGAGAGACCGATGGATTGGAGAAGAAAACTAGAACTGCTTTAATGAGAATAACGATAATAAAATGAAATATATACAAACATACACAATACCAATAATGAACCCAAACCCGCTGATGGCAACCACGTCAGTCACCACTGATGCTGTGGGCAGATACGGGGGAAGTCCCAGATTGGGCTCAGCAGCAGATGGGAACCCGATGCAGGAGCTGGATTCTGGAACTGGATGCAGGGATGCACAGACTGGCATTGAAGGGAGAACTGACAGAGTCCTCCACTGACGCTGGTCATTGAAGAAGAGAGCAAGAGGGAGCAAGACCCTCAGCTTTATACCGAACATGATGTCTATGGGATGGAACGCCTTGCTGGTCAGTGTAGGGTCACCTGTCCTGTCCGCTCCTCCCCGCAGGTGCAGCCTCTCACTCACTGCACCCCCACCCTGGCACACAGGATTTAGCAGTGACCTTGGTCTGCACAGGAGCAAGTACAAGCCAGAGCCTTTCTGCACCCCAGTCCCTGGCAGTGACTGTGAACATCGAGCGTTATCACTGCTAGAAGCAGACACCGTTCTGCACAAATACACCGTTAACTTCAGACAGTGCAGTTAGTTAGAAGAGACTGAGCTGGGCAGTAAAATCCCTGAACAGTGTTAGTTCTGTTCTGACTCAAACCAGGACAGCTTCCCAATACTTAGGGATTCCTTATCCCAGCCCTAAGGGCTGCCTGAGAACTCCAGGCAAGTTCCAGCTCCTGCATCTACAGTGGAGGGAGTCCCCTTGACCTCGATGCTGCATCCTAAATTTGCTGTACAGACCTTTTATGAGGAGTACGCTGGTGCTTTTTTCTCCCTTAGGAAAGCAGGATCCCACAGCTGCATCTGCTGACAGGACGCTTTGCCTACCCAGAGGATTGTGCTCGGAGCCAGGATTGAAGACAGGCAGTTCTGAAAGGGGAGAAATTTGAGTAATCTCTTCTCCTTTATAGCACATGCATTGGCCTTCTTTCAATGCAATATCAAATGACTGAAATGGGACAGGAATAAGCTCAAGGACTTTGTCTGGAAAAGCCTTGAAATCCTTACTGTCATAGCAGAGGGGATTTGTAAGCACATTGGCCAGAGCAATTGGAAGGAACAATGTGGATAGCTAAAGCTGAGTTTTAGGTGTATCCTGGGTTAGAGACCACAAGTTCAGGACTGTTTACCACAAGGCATCTGGGGTTCTGTCTCCACTGTCCAGGTTCTGACATGTTCTACTTTGATGCCTCTGTCAAAATTCCATTTTATAGTCCACAACCACCTCTGGTAGTCTGAATGCCTTCTACAGAAGAGGAAAGCAATGGAACGATAGCCCATCTCCTTGAATCTGATTTCTCAATTCTTGGCTCTACTGTGGAAGAAGCCCTACTTGAGGCTGGGTGTTACATCCCATGTGAGCCACACACACTGTCAGTGCAATCACTTATGAACCATCAGTGTATTTCCTCCTTTCTAAGGCATGGCTACAGTCATGGGGAAGGAAGGGAGATTCATCCTGGGTCGTTTTGCTTTATCTAGTCCTGCTCCGTTTCACCCTTTGACCTATGGCTAGAGTTTGCTGGATATCTTGAATTCTAAAGAGCATTCTCCCTACAACCTCATCAGTGCATGTCATATCTACTGGTCCATGGTGTAAGGGCTTTCTTAGTTGGACTTCCACAATTACGAATATGACCTCTTCATGCCATCCTGTGATCTGTGCTGTAACTAGCTATCTCGTGTCAATAGGAAGCATCCTACTGTGACTGTTAACTTGCAGCAACTAACTGGTGAAATCTTACTGGCTTCATTATTTTGTGAACGAGAGAGGGGATGAACAGTAGACATTGGAAAATGTTAGTGTGCACGGCCACCCAGGAGCTGTATTCAGGAAAATGTGATCCCGAGGCCTGAAATTAGATGGGGAAAATATTTTCTCATTTATGACACCTACATGCAGTAAAACGGTGAGATATGGTTTGATGCATAGAGATGACACTGAGTCATTGTCTTGGGTTCAGCTAGCATAGGGATAATTTCCACACCCAGGGTAGCCAGTTGCAACCAGCCAATGGCTTATTCGATACCATACTGATGTCACGCCCAGTATATATATAAGGCCAGCCTAACCCTGGCAGCCATGCAGCTCAGTCTTCAGTCCCAGGGCTTGGCATGGTGGCAGTAGGCAGGGCATTGTTTTCCTTTGTTGTGTTGTTTCAAGTAAACTCTCCTTATCTTAACCCACTCTGCTTTGCCATTCATTCTCCTACCCCCAGGGGAAGGAGACAGAGCGGCTGTGCAGTGCCCGGTTTAAATCAGGACAGTCATCCTATTGCACATGTAATTATGAGTCATGACATCACAAATAAGACGGAAAAAAATAACAGCTTGACTTGAACGTTCATATACTCTACATACCAACTGGAAATTAAGGAAAGCCACTATGGCGTTCATCAGTTAATGGTCTTTATTCTTCCCCTCCATTTGGCACATTCTCCTTTTGTCCCACAGATAGCTAGCCACAGAGTTATGCTATTTCCTACTTGGGATCCAGCTGCAACATTTCTGCCTCTGTTTCACGGGGTAATCAGCCATAGCTTTCAAATAAGTAGCACTACCAGGCAGGGGACTGTTTTGAAATACCGTCTCCCAAAAGAGGGAAAAGAAATAACAATCCTTTTAAACAGGAATATGGGATTTGAGTTAAGTGAACAGGGAAAACTTCCTCAGGTGCTACAGGCTCTGAACATCCACTGCCTCAGCCCACTTACGACCTACTACTTCACCCGTGACAAGCAAGCTTATGCTTCAGCTTTCTACCTTCCCGTCACAAAGCGCACATGTAAAAATGATGACTTGCAGATAGGACTCCCCCAGAGCGAGCAATCTGCACAGCCTCCTTGCTCTGCTAGTTTTAAAAAGAAAAAAAAACCCTTGCAAGCACAGTCAGGTACCGTTCCTCTGCTCCTAGGAGAGCACTGCTGCACTAAGAATACCAAGAAAATGGAAATTCTTTAAATAAGAATGCAGGAACAGATGCACTGGGTCAAACCAAAGCTTCACGTATCTCAGCATCCGTGTCCAGAAATAGAGATGAGGGAAGACTGTGATGCATGCAGTATTCAAAAACTGAATATGGTCCTGAGAATCCCGACCTAGCTTTGGAGTTGGCCTTGCTTTGAGTAGGAAGTTGGCCTAGATAACCTCCAGAAGGCCATGTTGATGTAAATTATTCCATGAGTCCAGTGGAAGAAGTGTTTTCTACTACTACACTGAAGATGATCACCGCCTCTTAGAAGGTACAGCTCCTTCTATATCTGTGGGAAGTACCACCTCCTGTACTTCATTGGAAGAGCAAATCCTCATGGTATTACAGACTGTTATAAAGTGCAATACTACAGCTTTATTTTATTTTTGTGTACCAAATGCTGAAACTTGTACCCAAATAATTATTAATTTAAACTAAATATTACATTGGCCACCGTTACAAGGGAGATGTTTCATAGAAGAATCCCCACATTTCTTACATGAGGTCTTGTTTTAAACAGTGAAATATCTTCTTGAGATTTTGCCCATCACAATGCTACAGTGAAAGATTAATTTGGCCCAAGACAAAAACCTTTGTCTTCTACTGCTCAGTCATTAATATAAAATTCTAAATTTCATCTGTGCGAATCAAATCTCTGTTCTTCACAGCCTTGCCACATCTGCCTTTTTTAAAGTAGATGGTCTTTAATCTTTTAAAATATGTATTAACTGTCTGTAATAGAAATACAGAGTCATCTGCAACTGGTGGCTGAAATTCGTCTTTTGAAAAGCCACAAGCTTTGCATTTCCCATTCAACAACTGTCTTCTGATGCATCTTGAAAGGAGTACAGTGAATGCCTTCAACAAAAATAAAACTAAATTTGTTCCTTCCTGAAATGACCAGTGAGTAATAAAATGGTGGGATATATGAAGGGAGAGGAGATGCAATTTCTGGAAGCTTTTCCCTAGGCAAAACAGCCTGCTAAAAAGCCGATAAGCAAAAAGCTGTGTCTGGGACCACTGAGAAGCACAGTTCCCCCTGCAAAGGGTTCCTGGGGCTTCTATCAGATCTGTTAGTGGCTTTGCAGAAATTGCTCCTCAGAGGTACACAGCATTTAAAGAACTGAGCAGGCTGTGGTTATTAGAAGGGGAGAGGAGCAAGTGGGCAGGAGTGTTGAAGAGCAGAGCTAGTGGTTGTGTTGTCCACAGTGAACAGTTTCCCAACTGGCTGTGCAGGGGAAGCGTCCTACTTCCTTTGTTTGCCTACCCAGGATCAATGCTGCTGCTCCCAGTAATGCTAGCAGCGGGCTGGCCCCAAACTTCACGCTTCTGTAATATTGGAATTATTACTTGGAGAGCCAGTGAGAAGAAATGCACCAAATCTCCTCTCTTTCCTCTGCAGAAGATGCTGTAATTCAACGTTTAAAACGATCTCTCCTTGACCTCCCTCCATGAATAGAATTGACTCAGAAATAAATATTCATCTCTGCTTTGAATTACATAGTCGACGGTCATCCTTTGAGCTTCTTACTCCAATTCAGGTAAATAAACTCATGAGGCATGCCCAGCTGAACAGTTTAGAGACCACATGAAGTGGTGTGAAAAACACTTCAGCAGTGAAACCAAAATATTTGCAAGGGGAAAAAAAATGGGCTTGATCCAAACAAATATTTATTATTCTTTCTTTGTCTGACTGAAACAAACCCCAAACAGTTAAGCGCAGTCATTCATTTTCTTTTTTGAAGAACTCTTTCTTAATCCGAAAGAAAATGTTGCATTAACCGTCGCTTTTAAGAAATGAAAAAGAAGCAAAAGCTGAAGTTTGTGAATTGAAAAGAGGGAGTAGGGGTTAGGGGTTTTCTTTTGTGTTTTGGGGTTTTTTTTTAACCCTTTTAAATGTTTTCCGGTTGCCTAGCCTGGAAAAGGAGATCTCAACTTGTGTCTTGGAAGATTTGACGAGGGCCATCACATACCAGATCAAAACAGAATTTTGACACGGTCTTCCTTCAAATCCCCCAGCTGGAATGAGAGCTCACTGCCTTTCAATAATTGCGTGAAAATTTTCTTACAAATGTAAAAGAGAAAAAAGAAGGATATTTGCATGGTTAGGAACTCCAGAGTAACAGGCTGGAAGTCAGATCCCCTTCTTGCTATATAAATATCACCCAAGGTCTCGCATCTTTCCTGAAGAGTCCCTCTATCACTTGTTCTCCCATCCATTTTACTGGAATTACTTAGGATTTTGATTTGAATACTCCCCCCTTTTTTTTTTTCCAGGAAAAATCTAAATTTGCGAATATTTGGAAGAACCTAAGCACATTCTTTAACAAATTAACTCATTATCAAAAAATATTTTGCTTAGCCCTATGTAGGAGTAACACAACACGATCAGTTTTGTTTCAGTATAAGTTGTATTTGAACTGGTCATAAGCTACAGGCAGCACTTGGCTGTGAACCTTTTCTCTATTAATCAACTGAATGCTGAAATACTAATGACTTCTGGGAAACCTTTATGCAGCAACAGACCTGGCTGCAGAAAAAACCCCATGTAACAAATTTTGACCTCACGACTGCCTTTGAATTGTGTTTTCATTAACTTTAGAGATACCAGGAGATTCTGGAGCTGCTGAGAGAGAGAGCTCTGTGTTACAGATGCATCAAATCATGGTCAAAAATTTCACAAAAGCATACGGTCTTTTCTTTGTCTTGTTGACTTCTGTCTTTGTTCTTCTTGTTTTGCCCCTTGAGCTTAGAAGACAGCTTTTCTATTCCTTTGTTAAAGTAAGATTAGGGATGTGGTTTTTCATCTAAAATACCATTATTTCTGACATTTCAGAAACCAGTAGAATGTCTATGACTATTTTGTGCACACAGAATAAAAAACCTTGGCATTAAATTTTACCTCCAGATTGCGCCTCCAGCCATTTATTGTTCACAACATTGTGCCTGAAGTGTAGGTGGGGGAAATCATGCTCACATACCGTTGTTCGGTGGTTTTCACAAGTTCTGAGTCTCGTTCAAAGTCCAGGAAAAATTTTAAATGAGGGAACTTTCTGTTTATTTCCAACTCATAAGCTGTGGTTAGATAGCTGAAACTTTTCTGCGGAGGTGAAACCCTGCATCTCTTGAAATCACTGAAGTCAGTGGTAAAACTATCTGGAACATCTGCAGATCCAGGATTTCCTTCAGATCTTCAGTACTCCCTCTGGGATGGTTCAATTTCATCACCTATGCCTTGTGATTGTACCTGAGTGCCATGTTACTCACCTTCCCTTCACCAGGATACTAATGGAATTGCATCAGAGAATGCAGCTTCATCAGAACCAAAATGTGTTGAGACTTGGAATTTTTTCCCTGCAAATAGTTCTCCCAGTTTGAGAATGCCTTAACGTCCTGATCTCAGATGACCAAAAAAAAAAAAAAAAATCTTTTAAATTTAAGACTCAATTTGATCTTTTCACAAATATGCTTACAGTCTTAGTTTAAGTATTTAATCTTATTTTCAATTTTTAGTCTTATTTTAAATATTATATGTATGACAATGCTTTGCTGTTATCAACAGCAAGCATGTTGAGGCTTTCAAATCACTTCTTTTATTTACTGTCCCTGGAAATATTAAGGCATCGCTAACCTCAACATGGTCAGACAGAAATCCCATTTTTAGGGCAGTGCTAGTTTCTGCAAATAAGTTTTGAATGAGGTCCGAAGAGGAGACTGAAATGTCACAGAACAGGAAGGAGATCAAGACTATGTTTGTGTTTTGAATTACTATTTCTATAAAGCCTCAATATAAAGTGGTGAGCATGTGATAAACTGTCAGTGCCCTGAGGGCAATAGGAGCCCCCCAGCACTGCCTCTCCCTTCTCTCAGATCTCCAGGGCCATCAGTCCCTGCCCCAGTGATGCTGCAGCAGGACAGGTCTCCAGCTCCCTATGGCTCTGCCCTGCCTGGCCGTGGTAACCCCCATCCCCTGCAGACCCTGCGGCACTCTGACATAAAGCACAAGGCTGGTGGTTAGGCAAAAACTTAATACAAGAGAGAATGAAAACAAATAGCTGACTGCTCCTATTTGAAGGAAAGGAGAGAGCAAGAGAAAATTCATGAAGGCTGCATTAGCAACTGCCCAGGTTTCTATGAGAAAGAGAAATAAGCCCTAGGACACTGCTGAATTCACGTTACTAACATCACTCAGCCGGCATAATTTAGACTTTGATAAGTAAATAATCAATCTACAATATAGACGGTTACAGACAATAGTCTGCAAAGATATATCACCTGTTAACTGCATTGCCAGCAACTATGATTTCCCAACGCTTCTTAATATATTAAATTTTCAGCAATTCTAATCGGAGAAACTTGCTTTAATCTGCTTGGAGGACTTGAATACCCAACCCAATCAGAATGACTATTGTCCATTTTATTTTAAAGAGATTACAAACTCATACATTTTGCCCATGGGTTTGGAATTCAATTTATGGCCCAATTTGTCATCTGAAACATGGAGGGAATCACTGCCTTAAGAGAAAAGAAGGTTTTGCTGATTTATAATTGGGGGGGATGGGGTAAAATTTGCCTCATGATTAATAAACCCTTAATGACTAATGTTGGAGAAATGGCATGAATTAAGGACAGGCATCATGCATGGAGCTGTGGGAACATACCAGTTCAGAATTTATGGAACGTATTCCAGGCTGTGCTTTCTGATAAGGACAAAAAATTCTGCTTGATTTAAGATGCTCAGCATCTCTACTAGCACAACTACATGAAGCTCAGAGTTCATTTGTTCACCAAGTCAGAATAAAAATGTGGCACAACAGATCAGCAGAAGAGAGTTTAGCTCACTTTAAAGGCAAACTGTGGTCTCACTGAGTTATTTGCTGCAAAATGTCAAAGAACCACCACACACAAAACACGACATCAAACAGCAGAGAGCGAGTTTTCACACTGCCTAGGCAAGATGCACAGGCAAGAGTATACGAAACATAAAATGTGTATGTCTGAATGACAGTAACACTTCGATAACTTGTATTGCATAGAACATATTTGCAAGTGAGGAATGCATTTTAAACACACAGCTATATTTAACAGTGTCTGTATCTTCCCATTTTAAACTTGCCTAAATTCTCAGATGTTGAGGCACATTTCTCCCAGTAGGAGAAAAAAGTTACCATGCAAAGAATGAGTGTTTCAACATGTTGATTTTGAGATTACTGTTAGGGGAAAATCCATTTCCTCCTTTATATACATAAAAAAAAAAACCCCAAACAGACAAACAATAGCATGCAAACGTTTACCCAAATTGTGCACATCCTTGGCAGACTGGAGTAGAAAGTTCAAATCTGACAGGAAGATAGAATTGGGGGAATGAGAGATACTTTACAGATTCATAGGGAAAATGATTCAGTTTAGCTGAGTGATGAGCATTTTAAAAGCATAGTTTATGAATATTTTGAATAGCAACACTTCTACAATGGTCAGAGGATGTAAATAGAAGGTTTTGCCTGGCACAAAGAAATTGAGCCTAGAATTTTGATTCAAACTAAAAACTAATAAGAGCCACTTTTCATGTAATGCAGTCTTCTAGGAAAGAGGTTTTCACTTGCATTATTTCATGTTCTGGTGATTTTAGGGGATGCTATAGTACTGCCTAACAATCTGACTTCATTGCTTATGGCTTTTGATACCGTCCAGATTTATGGTAAATTATCATTATGCAATGCAGTGAACAAAACATGACCCTTAGAAGTTGGGTATGGAAAATTAGTGTAAACTCACTCTACTGACTTCCTTGTCAATGGAAAATTGTTCTCTAATGTATATTTGCGAGTGTTTTCACCAATTTTTTCTTATACCATTAATGAAATAGTTTTAAAAAGCTTTCCCCAAGACTAGCCCCTGAATCATTCCTCTGAAAGTGTGTCCAGTTTGATTCATTGCTTTTAAGCTGGTTTGCCTGGGTTTGGGTCCATGAGCCATCAGCCACGCTTAGATCAAAATCACAGTTTTTAGCTTTTGGGAGACACATTATCTAATGCTTTTTACACCTGAAATCTCAGCTTTAATGAGATCAGTTAAAAAGCACCCATTGATTTGGAGGGAATATAGGATTCACTTCTTTTGTCCAGCTATCAGCTGAGTTTAAAAAATGTTCCCTTGTTACAGCTGAGCTTCTTCATCCAATGTATGTCTCTCTGCCTTCATTTCACCCAGAAAAGGGCACTCATCATAGGAGTTTTGCCATTGCAGTGCTTACTGCATTCCAACAGCTCTTCTGTCTTTTTCACAAAATAACAATTATTTCAAGGGATTAATCTTTAAAAACAAAGGCTACACAGTAAGTAGGGTTTTATTAGAAACTCTTTTAGACATTGCTAAGTGTTTTCTTCGTTTTTCCCCTGGCACTTGGCATTTGGTCACCATGGTTCCCCTGCCACAAGTTATTGTCTTTGTCTATGTATTCTCTGATCACAGGCTTGCCTAGGACTCGGGATTGCAAATGTTAACGCAGGAAATTAGTTCCCATGATGATACAACTTCTCGAGCTGTGCAAGCACACATAAGTATATATATTCAGAGAACTGAGGTGTTTGTATCTCTGAAGTTTTCAAGACAAACTTAGGTGATTAAACTTCTTAACTTCTTGGTCCTCAATACTCACATCTTTCTTTACCAATCTTTACCAAACTTTCTAATCTCTCAGGAGTGTTTTATAGCCGGAAAATTATTTCCTTCAGGTTGTTTAGGTTTACTCTTTTTTTTTTTGGTAAGCTACCAAAATATGGTGAAGGTCATGCAGGATGTCACCGATGTGAGTGTGACTGAGCTACGTGTCACGTGGAAAACAGGCACGAGAAGGCCAAAGTAATATTAAATTCAAGAAAGCCCATAAGGAGAGGCAGAAAGAAAGTGATTGATACAAGCTGTTGCTTCTTGAATTCTGAATTGGTTTGTCTGTGTAGCCTGAAGCATTGGAATGAGGTAAAGGAATATCTGGAAAGTTCACAGAACTTATTTAAAGCTAAAAATAACTGGTAATTTTAGAAATTAACTGTTTCTTTACAGAGACGTATCATGCAAGTGACTTCTGTGTGGAAATAAATGTGAGGCTTTGAGGGAAAAATAAGAAATTGATTCAAATCTCCAATTCAGTAAAGTCAGAGTTCAGATATGCATAGACTCAGTAACTGACTGATTTTCTGAAATGCTGCAGTGGATGAATTTCAGAGATCTTTATTCTCAAATTGAATTGTCAGTGCACTGCCAATACATTAATCCAACTCTGCAGTAATATCAGCTCATCACAAAATAATCTGACAGACTGTACCGTATTCTTATAGTGAATCATTTAAACCATGAATCATTCATAGCTTCACACAGGTGCTGAAAATAGTGAAAAACCTGCTGTCATGCTAGACAAGCCTGGCACATGCTTGCCACAAGTGATGGGTTCTTTGCAGAACAGATCAGTTTTTAATCCTATTAGGAAGGAAGGAAGATCAAGGAAGGAAAACATAAAAAAGGCTCTGCTCTCCACCCCTTCTTTTCCCCCTTTCCTCCCCTCCATTTTTAATGATATTATCTTGCCCATTCAAAAAGGAAAATGGAGGGGAAAAATTTTATTGCATTTTTTCCTGCTTTTGTTCCATTGACAGGCAGATATAATCTATGTTGTTCCAACAGAATCAAGTCCTGATATAGTGAACATATCAGAATCCTCGTTCTGAATCACCTCTAGAATGTCATTCTGTTGGTGTATGTATTCGTAGATCATTAGCTGCATGCACCAAAATAATTATCCGGTCACTGTATTTGTTACTATTGATATGTTTCATCTCAAATTAATATAAGAAGGGGCGGAACGGAATCTTTAACATTTGAGAGAATGGTCTTCCATGAATGGTGATGAAAAGGAAACTATCACCCACCACCAAATGTTCTGTGTTGACTATCTCTGTAAAACATCTTCTGAGAATGTGTCCTGCCTTGGGCCATAAAAGACGGGGCAGGTCAAAAAACCCCTAAACTCTTAATCCAAACAGTATGTATACGAAGGAGCTATGGAGCCACTCAGCACTCGTAAGAATAAGGAGCTTCCAAGGTTTCCCAAAACTAGCTGAAAACACCCCAATAGGTGCCTGCGGTGTTTTGGAGTCCCTAGAGTATAGAGAGCAGCTGAGTTTCTGAGGTCTGAATGTTGGACATTAAAATCTGAAGGCTTTAATGATCTACAATGTTAATTAGCACATCTGTGTATCTGAATGGAAATGGCCTCTTAATCCCCGAGGCTGTTTCCAGGTCTGATTCAGAATAATCACAGACTTGGAAAAGGGCCTGTTCTTCCTACTGAAAGAGATGTGTCCACTTTGCTCGAATCCAGTTGCTCCCAAGGGAAATTTTGCAGGGAAGACTCTCCTCTGATACAGAGCCTGCTTTGAGCTTCCAAAATACAATACTCTTTTGGTCTACTCTTTGTGTGTTCTGATTGCCCATTTGGAAATGAACTTCAGGGGACTGGCACAGCCGTTTACCTAAGGGCTTTTTTACACTTTGTATCTTTGGTTAATTTGGATTAATTTTCTTTGAATTTAAAGCCAATTGCTTAGACCCCTTTAAAGCGCTGTGCAGACACACTTTAATTCCAAATATGTGTTACTTAATTAAGATTAACTTTCCTTAGAGTTTTTGTGTAGACAAACCCTAAGAAAACTTTATTATTGGGAGATAAATGGGTTCATCCATCTTTATACTGGCAGGAGAAAGAAGAGGTCAGATTCTAAAAGGGAAATGTTTTCATTTTTTGTAGGTATTTTTGCTCCTTTTTACTTAGAAACATCTACTGCTAGTAGGTCACCCAGTGAAGGTAATTCTAGTCTAGTTATAATACAAAGGGGCATAATTGTGGGATATAAATTTGTACGAACCTGGGTTTATCCTCATGCATCAGGTAACTGATAAACATATGTTATTCAGTTGCCAATCAGAAGCACTTCTTCGCTGTAAGAAGACGGATGAACAAAGCCTGCTATCGCCTGATAGCTCCAAAATATACTAAATAACAGAACAAGAAAAATATAATGACTCATTAGGATGTTGTGTCAGATTGTTACCTGGAACAGTAATTATTTTTCCAAATCACCATTTTTTTCCACAAATTTGTATATTAGCCAACTTGCAAAAAAAATTGTTTTGATGTGCCCATAGGGATTCACTGTTTTGATGGACAAGCAAAATTCAGAAGTATTACTGCAAACTGAGAGCCTTCTGATCTGAACATGACTGCACTGATCCGCACAGAGTATATTCACCTAATAAGAGATTGTCCCTACTGCACATAACCTGTGACCAAAACTGATGAAAAATGAGGACTTTTCATTACGGTGAAAGAGAAATTAGCTGTTTTACTCAATGTCACAAATAAAGCCAATGGCAGAGAAAGGAAGCAAATCCAAATCTAAATCTCAAGAATCGTGGCCAAAAATTTGGTTTTGGAAATGGTTTGTATTTGAAAATGGCTTATATCCTAATCGTTATCATTGTAAAGAGGAGCTAGATAGGTTTCTGTGTATAATAAGCATTTCATTTGCCAAGAACACATTCTATTATTACTGATAACATTTTGAAAGTCTTTGTTTAAATTCCAGCCATATGTTTTAACTTGGTAATGAAATCCATGGCAAAGAAATATTGATTCAGGATTGCTCTTACTTACATTGTTGCCCACTTTCACTTGAGTAGTACGAGCTGTCTCATTCAGATAGGTTGAGTTGCTTGCATGGCTTTCTAATGCATCCTTATTCTACATAATCTGAATCCTGATATAGTACTAAACATAATTCTTTAGATTTTATGGAATTGCTTTGTAGTGGCAATTAGAAGAGTTCCCCAACAGTAAAAAATGAGCAATTTTGCCTAAAGGTAGGCACAGGAGTGTTCAAATCATGTCACTGTATATTACACCTGGCCTTTTCCTAGCAGAGTAACCAGTCTAAGTGATCTCATTATCTAGCAGATTTGGGACTTTGGCTGATGTTAGAGTGAACTGATCAAAGAGAATTAGGAAGGACAGGCTGGGAAGGCGAAGAGAGAGTGTTGCCCTTTGGAGGAGAGAGCAGCAGGACTGCCTGGAGCTCTGCCAAGGAATGGATGATGAGCCTACTTAGAGAACTTGTGTTGGAATTAGAAGGAAGACAATATGGATTACCTTATTGGGAGCTGATTCTACAGACTCTCTGATCAAGAAGAATTAGATGAAATCTTCTTTAGGCAACTGGAAGAATCTTCATTTTCACAAGCCTTGGTCTTCATGGGGGACTTTAATTGCCTCAGCATCTGCCATTAGTTTTCTAGCCAATGAGCTAAGGTGCTCTAATGAAACTAATGCTTACAAACAAGGGAGAATGAGTTGGGGATTGTTGCGAAAAGAGGGGAAATAAAACCGGTCTTAAGGGCGACACCGAATATGCGAGACAAGCAAAACCAGGGAGGGCACGAATAATGACAGTTTATTTACAAAAGCAACATTTACAGGTTCTTTTGGTATTGCCTTTGATAAACGAACTGCAGAGCTATGGCTTATTGACCAGAGAGACCATACAGGTCTGATACCAAAAGCTCACAACCTGCGTGTTGTAGCCCGGCTATGTGGTACAATAAGCCCGCTAATGCACGAACAGTGCATTAGGAGTAAGTAAATTCGCGATTATAACAACACAAAATACAAAATACACCTGGGGACAATAGTATCACTCAGCATAGGCTGAGGCGGAGAATTTTACCCACGAGGCGTCCCAAGTGGGGGGGGTGGAGAGGGGAGCGAACTCGTCAATCCGTCCATTGGTATGGTGCCAAGTCTTCTCCTATCCCAATTTGGGGGTCGAAATTGGGGCCATATTTATACCCAGGTTTTTACATGACATCATTGGTGTAGACGTGCGTGTGGGGATGACTGTAGACAAGCTTATCGCTTATGTTAATGGCACAAAGTCCGTCAATTTACACCTGCATGGGTGGAGGTAACAGCTCGTTTTGTCCAGGGTGGAAAAAAATGGAAGAATGAGACCACCGGACCTCCACCCAGCTTCACACTGCTCCAGGACATTCAGATAACACCTAACACCAGATACAGATCTAGTGATAGTTGTAGCTCTGATTCTCACCTCACCCAGTGATGAATTTTATCGACAAAGAGCTTGCAGGCATCCAGCTGCAGACATGTACCTGTCTTACATGACTTGGACTTTGTGCTGGGACTGTCCTCTCTACAATCCCACCCCGTGGCTACAGTCATACCCACGCGCTTAAATTTGGATCTCAAATTAAGGTATCACTACCCGGGACATCGATCGGATTCTTCTCCACCCCCAGAGGGGTATAATCAGTGAGCTGCATTATTGGTATATGAACGGCTTTCATCATGGCTCACTATACGCAGGACACTACTATACTTATAACAATTACAATTACTACAAACATCACTATAGTTATTGTGAAGCTATTGACTATTACTGCAAAAGGCTTTACAATCACAGCCATGACATAACATCTACTATTAAGAGTTCGTTTGTTAACCTGAGTTTTACAAACAATCAGTTATCTGGATCAAAACAAACATACAAGAAAGCAGAAAAAGGAAAACCAAGAACTTCTGGTGCAACAATCAAGTTCTGCACAGGTTGTCCACTCCATTTAGGTACAGTTCATATTTCAGGTCAATTCTTCTCGAGTTCTGCACCCCACGACTGCAAACATGTGCACTCTTAAATTTGTTTGTACAGTAGCAAATCAAGTCCCAAAGCCCTTCCAGTCCGGATATAGGCGGAATCTTCAGGCTGGAACTCATGCACAGCAGCACCTAAAGGTGATGGTGTCTCTTCCCTTAGGTACCTGTGTAAGGATGACAATATCCTGGAAAGAGATATCAAAATAGCTTGTACATCTGTTATTACATGAATGGAATTACTGCAGTACAATAAAACCTTGGGGCAGGGAACCTATACTGTTGGGGTACAAGGGGAGACAAGTTCCCTGGAGTCGGGGCAGTGTCTTTCCTTGCACTAACTTCGATATTTTGGAGATGAAACAACTGCGTATGCACAAGGCTGGGCGTTCATGCTGCAGTCACAACATTGGAGCGGCAGGGGGGAAGCAACTGATCAGGACACCAGACCCATCTCTGGAATCTTCTGGGAGACAAACCACGCATGCGCCCGAGCCCAGAACCATTTCCCGAACATTCCAAGAAGAGGGACTGCGCATACCCAACCGCGTGTTTGGACTCCATAAAAGGCGCAACACCGGAACGCTACACATGCACGCGCAACCGCTCTTGGGCTATCCAGAGCACTGCAGACGTCGCTGGACAAAAGGTTGCTGGACCCAAAGGTGGGGATGGTTTTCCCTCTCCTTATTTCGTGTTCTCTCTCCTGTGTTTCTTTTCTTCTATTTTCTGCGTTTCTTTGCCATAGTGGTGGACAAGAAGCAACACCTGTTTCAAAGCACTGCGCTGAAGAAATTAGTAAACCATGCTGAAGAAATTAGTAAATGACACTGTTATCTGGGACAACGTTAGTACCGTTGATCCCGAAAACTTCTTTCAACCTTTATGGCAGGTTCATATAGGACCAAGATATCCCTTTTTATTTTCTTTTCTTTCAGTCTGTGACTTTAACATGGCCAGGATGGACCATGTGCGAGTGATCCTACTCAGTGTTTTGGCCATTGGCGTAATCATTGCTTTGATTTTGTTTATAATAGCCATTTACTGTTATTACCACAATTGTTGTGGATGGCGATGATCATGTGTTCCCAAAGTTGTTACTCGAGTTAATAAAACAGTTGTTCTATCAGTTAAAAAGTCTATGGTTTTATTTCTTGGCTTAATGGTTGGTCTTCCCTGCTGTGTCTGTAAGCAGAATTCCCTTGGGGAGGGGTCTTCTACAGATTTGGGCAGGGGCAAGAAAGCAGCAATAGCAGATTCATTAAGGGCATTTGCAAATCCCGAAGCTATAACTTAAACCCATACAAACATACTAGACTAAAAACCTATTTCACCAATACCAGTTATAAGTGTATGCCAGGCAAAACAGAATTACGCTACATGCAAAACTAGCAACTTCTGGGGCTGCCTGAGGTCTGCGCAAGGGCAGTTCCTTGGGTGCAGGCGCAGTTTTCCAGCATCTGTAAAGAAAACACACCAGAGAATCGCCCGGCCCCTGCCTGGCCGGCGTGTGTTTGGTTACACGAGGGCATTACTCGCCCAGTATTAATGCGGTGAATTTTCCCAGAGCTGTTCTTTTATCTTTTTGCAAGCATCAGGACGCTCTGGAGTTGTTGAAGCCACAACTGAAGTTTTCGGCCGTGGCAGCAGCAGCCCGGGACGTGCCAGGGCTGCCCGTACGGAGCAGGATTCGGCAACACGATCGCCAGCGGCCTGCGGAACCGGGCGCTAAGGACACAGCGACCAGCAGCGCTCTGCAGTACGCGGAGAAGAGGGAAACAAACGAACCAACCGACCGAACCAAGGCCAAAGGCGGCAGGGGGAGGCGGGGGTGCGGGCAGCGCCCACCGGCGGGGCTGCGGCCGTCACAGCCCAAAGTCTTTCTCAGTCCCACCCCGCCGGCTCCGGCACGCTCAGCTGAGGGCGGAGGCAAACGCGGGCTTTTGCCCTGTGTCGGTGACAAAGGACCGATAATCGATGACCCCTCCGGGCAGGGCGGCTCCCGCCTCCCGCGGGAACGCGAGGCTTTGTCCGGGAGCTCAGCGCGATCCCGCCCGGCGGCGGAGCCCCCGCAGGCCTCGCCGGGCCGGGTCCGCGTCCCGCCGCCCGGGTTCCCTCACCCCGCCCGGGTTCCGGCTCAGGCGCTGCCCCGAGGCCGCAGCAGGGCCGGCGGCCGCACCGCGCTGCGGATGCCGGCTGGGGTGTGCGGTGTGGGTCAGACGGACCGGCGGGGCGGTTCGGGCGGCGGTCGGGGGCTGTTCCAGCCGCCCCAGGCCGTGCCCGCCGCCCAGCACCGCCCGGGCACACTCGCTCTGGGGCCGCTCCGCAGCGTTCCTGGGGCCGGTCAGCCGACACCATCGTGGGCGTTTGCTGCCTCTCGCACAGGGCTGTTACAT
The DNA here is from genome assembly GCA_009769605.1 of Bucorvus abyssinicus. Lineage (NCBI taxonomy): Eukaryota > Metazoa > Chordata > Aves > Bucerotiformes > Bucorvidae > Bucorvus > Bucorvus abyssinicus. The sequence goes on from CM020031.1 coordinate 35,418,087, forward strand.
CCGGAACTCCCGCGGTCTGAACAACAACGGGTTCCCCTCTGTCCTCGCTCAGCAGGACGCGGGTCCCCCCGCTCCACGAAGCACGCCGTGAATCCTCGCTCTCAGCCCTCCCCGGCCTGCGGGCGCGTTGATCCTGCCCTTGTGCCAGCCCGGGTCCGAACACGGGGTGTCCGTAACGAACACAACGGGCCCGACACCCTCCTGCCTCCTCTGCGCTCAATACGACTGGATCTCCTTCCCCGTCCCCAGTCACTGCGGTCCCCAGGCCGGGGCAGGGCCCGCTCCCTCCTCGGCATCCCCGCATGGCACCAGCTGTCCTCTGCCCCTGTGCCGGCTCCTCACGGTGGGCCGTGGGAGGGGTGTGCTGGGCTGGTTTGGAGACGGGGCACCTCCGGTGCGGCCACGCAGCTTATCCAGCCTGTGCTGGAACCTCCCCTCCCTCTCGGCAGCTGCAACAATGGTTTTTCTAAGAGTTCGTTTTCTCTTAAAACCGCATTCACACGTTCCTCGGACTGTCTTTGTAGCGGTTCGTTCTCACTTAGCAGCTCTCTCACCCGTTCCTCCATCGCTGCCCTAACAGCTCGTTCTCAATTCAGAGCTCTCCCCCGGCTCTCGGTCGTGCCCCGTGTCCCTTTCGAAAGGCAAATGACGCCTCTTATTCTCCCATGTCAAACCCGGTACCCCACATCCTGAACTGCTGCAGGTGCCGGGAAACTTTTAATGCCTTTTGTGTGCAGGACAAACCTGCTCACCACACCGCACACAGCTCCGGTACCCATTCCGAGTTTGAGCCTTCTTTGGCTCCTGCATTGTGTTAGCCGCTCTACCACCTTTTCCTCATCTCCCCGAACCGTCTGGGCCCGCTCCATCCCTGCCGGGGATGGCACACGATTGTGCTCCTGCAGCAGTTGATCCACAGCAACACCCTGCTCGCTGCGCCGGTTTAAAAATGCTGCGAAAAGAGGGGAAATAAAACCGGTCTTAAGGCCGACACTGAATATGTGAGACAAGCAAAATCGGGGGGGGGGGGGGGGGGGAGGGCACGAATAATGATGGTTTGTTTACAAGAGCAACATTTACAGGTTCTTTTGGTATTGCCTTTGATAAACGAACTGCAGAGCTATGCCTTATTGACCAGAGAGACCGTACAGGTCTGATACCGAAAGCTCACAACCTGCCTGTTGTAGCCCGGCTACATGGTACAATACCCGCTAATGCAGGAACAGAGCATTAGGAGTACTTCACACTCCTCCGGGACATTCAGATAACACCTAACACCAGGTATGGATCTGGTGATAATTGTAGCTCCAATTGTCACCTCGCCCAGCGATGAATTTTATCAACATAGAGCTTGCAGGCATCCAGCTGCAGACATGTACCTGTCTGATGTGACTTGGACTTTGTGCTGGGACTGTCCTCTCTACAGGGATGTGAAGGCTGTGGCCCAGGATGGCTTCAGCGACCATGTGATGGTGAAGATCGGTATCCTGAGAGAAGAAAACAAAGCAAATAGCAAAACAACAATAGCAGAGCAAGCGGACTTAGCCTATTCAGGGACCTATTTGGAAAAATCCCGTGGGAGACAGTCCTGAAGGGAGAAGGGGTCCAGATGAGCTGATTGTTTATCAAGGATCACCTCCTTTAATCTCAAGAGTGGTCCATCCTGATGAGCAGAACTCAAAGGTAGGAGGAGGCCTAAAGGAATGAGCAAGGAGCTCCTGACTAAACTCACACCTGAAAAACAAGCACACAAGAGGTAGAAGCAGGATCAGGTCACCAAAGAGGAATATACAGACACTGAGTGTGCAGGAATGGGTTTTGGAAAGCCTTAGTCTTTACTGGTAAGATTTGCCTCCAGGAATTCCAGGTCCCTGAGACCAGTGGAAAAGTCTCTAGCAAGAAAGACATCCTTGGTGGAGGGAACACTTAAAGAGTTTGAACATACACAAGACCATGGAACCTGAGGTGATACACATAGGGCTGGTGGATGTCAAAGCAAGTCCACCGTCAATGATCTTTGAAAGATCCTAGCAGTCAGGAGAGGTTCCCTAAGATCGGAAGAAAGCAAATGTCACTCCTATCTTCAAACGGAAAGAAGGAGGATCTGGAGAATTAGAGGCCAGCCAGCCTCCCCAGGTCCCGTGGAAGGCGATGGAGCAAAAAGTTTAAAAAACCCATTTCCACACATACTAAGGACAAGGGTGGTTGGGAGTGGTCAGTATGGATTCACAACAGGGAAATGATGCCTTACCAACTTGACAGCCTGCTGTGATGAAATGACTGAGGGGTGGCAATGGGTGAATCCCGTAGCAGTCACCTTTGGATCTCCACCTGCTTTATGCGAGTACCAAAGAGCTCATGTTCAAATTTAAGTTTCCATGAAATAGATTTCCCATATTTTTATACATACACAACTTATTACGCTTGTACATTTTCAGTATTTTTGTGTGTCTTAGTGTATGTAGGGTCAGCAATATTTTGTGATATCTGTCTCCCCAACCAAGGACAAAGGGAAAACTCTTTGATGGCTGCCACTGAGCTACAATTACCTCAAATCCAAGAGATTCCTGTCCCTCGGCAATACTCTACAGATAGCCAGTTTGTTAGCATTACACCAGACTAGAAAGAGAGTAGAAGAAAACTGAGAAGGTGTAAATAAAGAAACCAGGTAATAATGCTGGGTTTAAGAAACACTGTATATAAGATGTTCTGGGAATTAGGGGAATCTTTCAGAAACTAGAGAAGCTTGTGTGGGTCAAAACAGCAAGTGCACACTCTTCTCTACCTGATGCTCAAATGGGGGCCCAGTCGGCAAAGAAGGAATCCACTGAGACAGGAAAAAGAAAAAGCGTGCATTATTGAAAAAGCCACATGAGAAAATTCTTGACTTCTTGGAAGTGTGTGTCTTAATTTCAAATTAAATTGAGGATATCAAAGAGAGGAAATGTGTGCTGACATTTATTATCTTGAATAGACTTCCACAGTTCCTATCCTGGCTCCAGCAGACTAAAGGTCTATTTGGAATCCACACAAAAGCTGTCTGTCTGTCAGCTTCAAGTATCAGTAGTCTCTGAGCAATGAATTTCAAACCCAGATAGCATAGAAAGCTGACGGGAACATTTAACATAGGAAGAAATTTCTAGTTGTGGGAAGAAGGAATATCTTCCTTAGACCAGCAGTACTCTAAGGTTACCAGGGAGTCCACAGAATCTGTACCCTTGACATTTTTGAAAAAGTGATGAAAACACCAGTGCTTCTGTGTGAACAGACCAAAGCAAGCTGCAGAATTTGTACGCTGTACAGAGAGTGTCTCTATCACAGTCAATGCTGTGATGCATTCCTCCATTTTTGTTGGAAAAGCAATCAGTTGATTTGGCTTATGAAAGCACATTATGCCCGAGCTCATAAATCAGAGTATTGCAGTTTTAGGAAATGAAGACTTGCATTGTAATCTAGTTATCCTTTACTCTCACACTGTTAGGAAATCTTGTGCAAGACAATCAAAGACGACTTCTTGGCTGTGACTTGACTCTAATTTGATCTCCATCACTTTTGTTAAAAGATCCTTGATGATATCCACACTCTTAATTCCTTTTCATGCTGAGATGGCAGAGCTTTCTTAGATTCTATTGCATTTTTACTTCCATTGTTTTACAGTAGGTTTCTGGCTTTTACTTTTACTTCCTCTTTTTCTTTTCCTTACCTACCTCTAAAGCATTTCAGGGAGGGGGATTTGCTCCTTCAGTACCTTTATCAGACTTAATAGATCATCGTAGTATATCTACGTCTTGACAACTGTGTTAGAACAGTTTTATGTGGAAATCTGGTCTTTAAGATGTGGTAATATGAACTGTCTGTCTGGGTATGCCCCAAGACTGACAACCCTGGTTCTGATCAGCAGTTTGACTGGTTTTTTGCTGTCTTGCCAATAGCAAAAAGAATATGAAAAAGAGTAAGAGAAAACCCAGCCTTACAAGACAAACTTCCCTCAGGAAATTTTCTCCTAATTGCCCCTTCAGCTGTAATGGTCAAAATGGAAATTTGTGAAAGCTAGTTATCTCATATTAATGCAAAACAACGAAAAACCCCAAACTGGCCTAAGTGTTGAAGTATCAGTGTTTCTGTGTTGAAGTCTTCGTGCTGTGCTATAAAACAAGGCAAAAGAAGCATTTCCGTATAAACATCTAATTCAAAGATTAATTTGAAATTTTTTTTCATAGAGAGTATGTCAGAGTTTTTATTTGTATTCCCAAAGCAATTTTTTAACAATGTTGTCCAGTTTCAGAAATATTTTAAATTTGCCAGAACTGAATAAAGCAATGCAATATGGGTCTGGAATAATTTTCTTCTAACCAGTCTCAATCATTTTTTAGTATCATTACTAAGTGGCTTTGAAAAAATGGGCAAAAAGACAGAACTGTGACAAGAGTTTGCACATTTAATGCTCCTTATTCTTTATCCTTTCATTGGAAAACCCATCTTCATATGACAACAGGCAATCACATCACCATTTCCCTTATTTTTTGAGGTAGGGTGGCACAGTAAACACACCAAACTTTTAAAAGCTTTTTTTTGTCCCGCCCCTAATTTCTGCTGGATTACCTGCTACCTATTTCATGAATAGTGATAGCTATAGCAGTGCCCTGACACTGCATAGTCAAAACAGCTGTTGCTGTTTACGGACTGCTGTTGGGATGCTTTACATCCAGGAAGGCATGGGGCATGCTCTGCTGGCTGCAGAACGGAGTTGCTGTAGGTCAGGCTTTGTGACAGCACGTGATGCACAAAGGGGCTTACAGGAATCTACTCCCTCTAACTTACCTACACCTGATCTGCAGCATTGTCTCTGTGTTTGTAGAGCACCTTGATATATTGGAATTCCCGTAAAAGTGATTGTTTATGATGAAGCTTTTCCTCTGCTTTCCTGGCGACTTGGAAATATCAAAAAATATATCAGTACAAATATGACTGTTACATAGCCAGACAGCTTCTGCTCTGACAGTTGGCAAGGGTAGCTCAGCCCTTATAAGTATCTTACGTAAGAACATGTTTACAGAATTCCTGAAGGGAAAAATCCAGACATAGGGCCTAAAAAGCAATAGATGTGCCTTGTTCTGCTACGAGATGAAGAAGGATGGCACCCAAGGGCTGGTTCTCGGGTGCCCCAGCCTCATGGTCCCTTGCAGCACCAGAGGACAAAGTCTCACAGCCAGACCCCAGACCTGTTTTCATTTAAAGTCAGAGGAGTTTTATCCTTCTATCTTCACACAAATCTGATGCAACAAATTTTGCTTGCTCCTACTTCACAGAACTGGTGAGGATTCAGCCTGTGTCAATTAGGTTATTTGAACTGGAACCTGCAGCGCTTTATCGTGACTTTGCTGAAACGACCCTTCTCAGTAAGTGTTATAGGACTGAGCCCTCTTGGAGCTGGAAAACCTTATTCTTCTTGGACTTTTAAAAATGTGCCTGAAAATTGTCTGGGGATGATTTATAGCACTGACTGGACCAAGTGCATTTCAATACTAATGCATAAATCTTCTAACAAATAATCTATCTACATATATAGGCAGAAAGCAGTGTCTTCCTTATCGAAAATGAAAATATGTTTGGAATGATGCCTATAGTCAGATCTTGCTCACACTTTGATCTCAAATAAATTTATTTCACCGTTTTTATTATCCTTGACTTTGCAAACTCATCATAGATGATTTAATAACACTAATGTCAAGACTTGCTTACAAGGTTCTGGGAATGAACAGGAACTGTGGTGAAGAGTCGTTTTATTGTAATAACATGAAACAAAGCTTATTATGGTAAAGAAAACAATGTTGTACTTGCAGCAGCTGGCTGAATCTGCTCCACTGTGAAGCTTCTGTTTATTGCTACAGTCTCTCTTACTTCCTCTGCCTGTTTATTATCTCACTGTCATTTTAGGAAAAAAAAAAAAACCAACGCATATACTTAGGGGCTGCTGGTACCTTTATAATGTTTTCATATAATTTATTTAATATGAATCTTAAAATATGTACAGAGAAATCTTAAATGTGTTCAAATAGCCCACTCTTGAGATGACATGCAACTTCTGTTGATACATACACAGAATCTCTATACTTAAATATATCTTTTCTGACTAATTTTCCATAATTTGCTAGACCCAGATATATTATAATGTACATTTGAATACTGAACATTGGCCTTTTACATGCCCCAGACTGTGTCTTTTAACCCACTCAGTTATGTGTATCTAGTTATCTTCACAGTGGGGGCCGTATATCTGAAATTCTTCATTATTTTTCATAAATTCAGTCCAAATTTCTACCTGTTTATCCACGTTTTCATTTTGTGGAGCAATTAGTCTGCCAAATGCAAGTAAAAAATAGTTTTATGAATTTATCCTAAGTAACCTTTGTGGGGTAATCTTTGTGTAGCTAATTCTAAAGATTAAATGACTGGTAATGAACTTGCCAGTAGATTTGAATTATGATCCTACATATCAGCATTACCTAAAATGTATTAAGCTCTTGGAGAACATATTCTTTCAGCTTTTGTGTCTTACTGACTCTCCTTCTTTTTCCCAGACCCGTTTCTTCTCCATACTAAACATTTTCATTTCTTTGTTTCTTTATATATATCTTCCATGATATCTACAAGTGAATCCCATATATATGTGAACACAAACACATACATTTTAATATAAATATTTTAAAATAATTTTAAGCGATATAAATGTTATAAAGACTAGATAAACTGTGTTTATAAAAATATAAACTTGATTTAATATGTAATATATATATTTAAGGATTTCTATAAATCTGAAGCATATGTAAATATCCCATTGTTAATATAAATAACATATATAAACTGGACATGTGTAACATCTTTATACATATATCTTTGCTACTAGATTCTTCTTCAAGCATCGATTCTTGCCCCGAATCTACTCACTCTTATTGCTGATGACTTAACTCATTTAATTACTACGTCTACACATACTTTGTAGACAAGCAGAGAAGAAACGAGACCAGTTCTGCTGTCATGTTGATAATCTGGCAAATTTCATGTAGTCTACCAGCTTTTGTTAGGGCTGCCTTATTTGGACGATGGACTTACCATATCATAGTCTCCACCATATTCTTTTTTACTGAGAACACCTATAGAACCCAATTGTAGAAAAATATTTATCACCTTCCTTTTCCCCACAATATCTTATCTTGTAGACAGTAGATCTATGTTCAAAATTAGAATGTAATCCTTTTTTTTCTTTCTTTTCCTTTTTCTTTCTTTTTTTTTTTTTTCTTTTTTCTTTTGGCTTCTGGAGACTCCAAGAAGCATATGCATTTAGATCTTTGATTGTTTGCCTTGGGGCAACAGGAACTTTCACTGGGGCTATGGAGTCATGAGGCTCTTGCCTACTTAACTGTATTTCTCACCTCTGGAAGATGGATGGAATGTGATTGCATTGGTCCTTTGTCATAGGATCACAGAATCACAGAATGGTTTGTGTTGAAAGAGACCATTGAAGATCATCTAGTCTAACCCTCTGTGATGGGCAGAGAAATTTTTACTGTCCCAATGTTTGAACCCTCCCTTTTGAGAACACGGCGGGGCATACTTTAAAATAAAAGATAGGCATTCATTCTGACATACTGTTGTAATTCATGGACCTTGCTAATTATTCTTTACGTTTAATACTCAGTCACCCTCAACAGATGTGCTTTACCTGTTATTATTTTGCCTTTGGTTTATTTTGTTTCTTTTCTTTTTGTTTGTTTTTTTATTATTATTATTATTTTTAGTGGGGGCTGGGGGTGTTGGTTTTTTTGTTTGCTTTGGGTTTTTTTGCTTGTTTTTTCTTTTTTTTTCTTTTTGCAGACCTAATATCCCTGTTCTGGGTGCCACTTAGGCTCCAGCACCTGTGTCCAGCTTAAAATTAAATGCTGTTCCATTTGTTTTCAGGATGACGGTTCATTCATCTGCTGCTGCTATCTTGGCCATTACTGCAATGAAGAACGGATCTGAGCTAATGGCTTTGTGGTCATCCTCTTTGTCCTTGATATCTATTCATATTCTGCTGGTACTTGCAACCTCTGGCAACATGATAAAATCCACTGCACTTCTTTTATCTTCTAAAAAAACCTATCAATTACAGCGACGAGTGTTGTTTGCTACAGGATGTGCATGTTCATGTGCTGCTTTTTGAGGCTGCCAGATTCCTGTTACAGGTCCCTTTGCTGGAAATATTTTAAATTCTGTGGAATCTCATTTCCTAGAGCATCATCTTCACTCCATAAGCATCACTCTGGATTGTGATTTGCCTTTTCTTTTTGAATTACACACGTTGCTGGCAGGTAAAGGTGTGCTCTAGCTGTATTTCACCTCTGGTTGCATTACTAACCACTCCCTCCTCCACATGCTGGCCTTGTTTTATTCCCAGTGTCACATATTGGTCAACAATCACCCCAAGCCGATAACTCCAACAAAGGCCTGCTCCATTCAGTGTCTTGACATGCGACAATTTGGTGCTATGAAAGATTTCTAGTTTCAGACCCCCATAGAGGGACAGTTCTCTCTGTGAGAACACAGTCTTACTCATAGCGCTGAACCAGTACATGTACTACAATCTGTGGAATCCGTACAGTCGGTAATTTCTTAGTCAGTACCCTGAATGCAGAGTGGTCCTACCTAAGCATTCCTGATCCGCATCTCTTGATTTCCTAACTTTAAGAAGTAAGAGTGTGGAGAGAGATCACCATATTTATTCTGAAATATGTTTAAATTAAGTTAGAAGTAGGTTAAAATTAAAATTAAAAACATCAAATTAGAAGGAAAAGGTATAAGGAAAACAGTGTCTGAAATTATTAGGAAAGGTATGGAAAATCAACCTGAAATCATCGATATTCCACTGTATAATACTGTCACGTACTCACATCTTGTTTACTGATTGCAGAATGCAAGACAATAAAACTAGAAAGGTAGAGCAAATGGTTATGAGCATGATGCTGAGTATGGAGCAGTTTCTCCCACTTGGGAAAGAAATCAGTGACAAACAGTAATAGCAAACGATGCATGGTAGCAGAATAAGAAAGGAAACAGGAATAATTTAGATTTTCTATCAGCACTAAGGTTACACAACAAATTTTTTGGGCAGCAGGTATAAAACCAACAAAAGCAAATGCATTTTCCAGGAAAGATAAAATTTCAAGGAACCACTGGCACTGGATTTTGAAGGGCTAAAAGTGTAAGTAAGCTCACAAGAAGTCTTGAGGTATTCACAGAAGAAAAGTGGGTTAACGGCTGTCTATTAAGTATGATCATCTAGATGCAACCTTTGGTGAGGAATGGTCTTCATCTACAGTTTAGGAAGGTTTATCAGGGGAATAGTCTCTGTACAATTCATTATCTTATTGCCTAACTTATTTTTTCTAAAGATCAGTCGTGCCCATGATCACAGAGATAGTTGGTCTGAAGTTATATCAATGCAGACCAAGGAGCTGAGTACCTTTTCCTTCATGCTCTTGCAGACCAGCATTGCATCACTGTTGGTGAGACATCTGGGGTACAATCATAAGTTTTTCAATTACAAAACTGTCCATCCCTCGAAGAAATTACTGGCTGAACCTCTGCTATTGACCTTGCGTACAGTTTTATTAATCTAAGGTACAAATACAGTATAAAAATTAAAAACAAAAGATATCTTATACAGAAAACCCCTTTGCTAGTTCTCCCATGGATGAATACACATTGTTTAAAAAACTTGCAGTGACAAAGTAGACAAGGTTTTAATTTAGAAAATTATTGACATTGTCTTATAGCTGAAAGAAGGTTACCAATGTTATGTTTTAATATAAATTCTCTTTCAAATCCCAAAGGTAATGAATACAGAGTTTAGCACGTAATCAACATTTAATTGGGTTAAATATATTCAGAATTAATTATTATAACAGGTTGGGTTTAATGCATAGTTGTCATAAGTTGTAAAGGAAAGGGTGGTCCAATTTTCACATTATTATCTTTTGCTTTTCCCAGTAACAGGCTCAATGTAGCATAAACAGACATTTCCTTTTTTCCAAATTTTGAAATAAAAAGTGGGAAGTTTTTCTAACCTCAATTTACGTATTGCAGAATTGTCAGCAAAGATACTGCTGTGTTAAGGAAATGACACAAACTTAGCTTTGTAATTATCTCGTTAATGCCAGTTACTGGTTTTGTTTATTTTGATTATGATATGGACAACTGTCTTTCAAGAAAGTTCTAGTCTAGCTGAGTCTTGTCACTGGATGAATATATAAACATATCAGATACATACAAGACATTTTGGGGCTCCTACACATACAGAAAAAATGTCTTTGTGTAGGTTCCAAGCCTTGGCTGACCACATATTTTGTTTGTTATACCCTCATCTATACAGCAGTTAAGTAAAGGAATTGGGGGCTTCATACATATTTAATAAAGATTGCCTTTTCTTGGATTTGATTCTTTTTAAGCTACCTTTTGGAGAAAATATGAAAATGATGACGACTTCTCTCAGATCTATTGCATCAGGGTAATTACAGACTAAAGCAGACTCTGCGTTATAAATTCTTCAACTTTTAAGTTAGAAATCACTGCTCTCAACACAACTCTGAACAGGGGACGGGGACACAAATCTTATTACAAGGCAATAAGCAACTGATTTTCAATGTAATCTGCTAGAAAGGATATATTTCTACTTTAGACCAATACGTAGTTTGCATGGTTGCTTTGAAAACATCCCAGATAACATTGAGAAGGATTTGTTCAACCTCACCTTGCTGTTAGACTGAAAGTAGAGCGATCATTTCTACGCGTCCTGTTCTTCAAGCAAAATTTCTCATTGAACAGTAGGCTTTAAAGAAATTTCCATCTTGTTTTAATATTTTTGTCACATCAACATCTCTTTTGGGACTGAGTGATACTGGAAATCAGTAGACCTTTTATTTCAAAATAAACTTTACCACAGAGACAGCTGGATTTAGTTTAACATCAGCTCTTAAATGTTTCAATTACACTTACTTCTTCTGCGCTCTGACTCTCAAGCATACGGCGATGTCCAGCAGCACCTTATTTCCAAAGTCCCTAATACAGCAAACACAGCTCCTATTGGTCTTCTTTTCATGTTTCCCTTTCTCAACAGCATGCCCTCCACGCATTTTCAGGCTCAGACAGCTGTCAGAAACAACAACCCTGCAGGCAGTTCTTTATAACCAGGGACATGGTTGTTACGACTCATTTGACTTATTTTTTAACATGAGTAGGACATGGGCATAAACTGGCAATAATACAGTCTTTCAAAAGTGATTTTATAAGTTAATAGATATGTTTTCACAACTACATTATGATTTTTTGACCGGAAAGTGAACTACTCTATGCAAAACTATGGGTGTAGTTGTTTACAAATGTTGTACTAACCTAAAGTTAGTATACTTCCCTTAAGAATATCAGAAAATGTTAAGTTTGCTCTTCGAGCATATTGGATTCATTAAAGCTGCTTCTATTTTTAAGCCCTGAAGTACGAAAACATCTACCATTGAGTAGCTTCAGTCCAAAGGATTCTGAAAAGTGGAGAAAGAGCCGGACTTGTGGAAAGAATGAAAGAAATGTTGGGAGTGGGTATAAAGCATGCTAACACGTTCCAGTTCCAAGCCCCATGGAAAGCAAAGATCTCTAACCTATTTTCGTTTTTTGCTCAGAGGTGAAAGAAAGGAAAATTGGAAAACAGCTGAAAAAAAGACTTCTAAAAGACAGGATCCTCTAGACCCTTGACATACTCAGGAAACACTTCCCGTTGTCCTAGGATATTGTATAACTAAGAAAAGGCAGTGGCCTTCCAGCATTCTGGGTGGTCAGTCCTCCCCCTATCACTCCTGGTGAATTATATTTACTGTAATCACATTCTTCTCTAGGTTTGGGGTTTTTTTTTTACAAATTGCTTGGAAAGTAAGCATGCTTCTCTGCATAAACAGGACCGGTAGAAGCTTGAGCAGAAATTTGGAAAGGAGGAGCAACGGGTAGGGAATGCTGTGCTAGAATTCAGCTTCATACCCTAACAATGAGCCAGTCATTGCTACGCTGTGCTGCTTCTCTCAGGATACGTCTAATATCTCATAAAAAACTGGGCGCAGGGACAAACTGTCCCGTGGTCAAAGCAAAGCAGCCTGGCTGCCACTGTGAAAGAGACTTGGCATTCTAGAAAATCCCACCCTATCCTACGTCACGTTTGTACCCTCGTGTACCTTTGTGTCAAGGATCCTGTGCCAGGCTGAACACTTGGCAAAACAGTACCTAAACTCTGCATGCCGTATTTTTATTTAATTTTATTAGTTAGGCAACTGCAAAATCACATTAAGTCCTACAGACTCTCGCTTGCTCCGTTTGCATCATGCTGCTTTCTAATCTACCTACAAATATCAAAACTGTTTTCTTGTATAGTACCTATTTTAAGAAGTTGTGTCCTTATTGATTCACTTGCTTTGACTGTTGGAATAAAGAATATTCTCAGAGCACAATACTGTGCAACACATCGTGGCATGTAAGTCAGCTATTACAGATACTTGCCCTTAATTAGCAGACTGGCGTGGTTGCTTCTAACTTTCCAAAGTTAAAGGCTCAGTTCATGAGGAGGGTGATTGGATATGCCATATGCAAAATGTCATCTGTAGTATCAGTGCTGAAAAGATGTGGGTCTTGCGAATGCCGAAAACAGAAAAAAAAAATTAATCCTTCCCCTTAAAATTAATACAAAAGATGAAAAGAAAATACACATAAAAAGTAAATCCAGCTCAACGATCAGTCACCATTCCTGCAGCAGTAAACTAGAGAGACAGCAGGACGTAACGTGTAGAAAGAACTTCAGAAAGCTTAAGAAATACAAAAAGTTTGCCAAAACATACAGTCAGTGAAAGGAGAAAGTCCAGAAAAACACAGATGACCTGAGGAGAACAGAGCTAAGAATTACTGTAAAATATATTGGAAGTCACTGAAACCCGACGGACCTTGGTAACAAAAAGGGCAGCAGAGAGTGTCTGGTTAAGGAAACCCGTGACTGAAAGGATGGCAGCCAGGAGTCTGAATTTATAGTACCACAGGGTGAAGATACAGTTAGAGATGGATTATTATATGTAAAGTGCACTGCATATCAGGGTGTGCTTTTGAGATGAAATAAGGTGTCTTCAGGTGACAGAAGAATATAGAAACCATTTTTCTTTGGGCAGGGAAAGTCACGTAAGTCGTGTAAGCATGAAAGGGGCCCTCTAGAAAGTATCTCTGACTGAAACGGCTGAATCACACAGTACTGCCCTGACATTTGCAAATTTTCTGGATATCTCTCTAACCCCAAGATATGTTTCAGGGTCTAAAGCACCCGCTGGGCATGTGTCTCCTGGAGGGGAAGCAGAGGCGGCTGCTGCTACTGTCCTCACACAATTTTAAAGCATCAACACCCTTCCGCACAAAACCAAATGCTCTCCTGCTAAGTTATGACAGAACAAGTCCCAAAGCCAACTGGAACAGAACCATCCTGGTGGCAGTTACAAAGCCAGGCAAGTTAAGATACGTTCAGCCCTTGTTGAAAACCCCCTTTGAAAGCCCTAGTGCTTACAATGTCAAAGAAAATATTTTCAAACCTAGCTAGTGTCTCTTCTACCTGGTGATCACTTATGACAAATAAAATTGGACGGCAAAAATGGTTAAATCTGGCCTCTCTTTTGTGGAGAGGAGTAAGGCTCAGCATACAGCTTAGAAACGCAATTGGTTTGGGTTTTTTTGGTTTAGGAGAGCACGAGGAGTAACAGCATCAAGTGTTTGAAGGCCTTTCTAGAACTCAGGTTACTGCATTTGTGTTAATTTCGGAATTTTTAATAAGTAGTGCTGTTTGGCCAGTCCATTTCATTTTGTAAGGTGCTACAGAAATGCATGAGGCAGAGAAGCTTTATAATCTGAAGGAACATTCACGTTTATTCTGATTTTCCCCCTTCATAACATGCGGTCCAAAACTTCACACAGAGATTTCTGCATCAAATCTAAAAATCGGGGGAGACTACACCACACAGTGTCTGGATAGCACACATTTTTAGTCAGATCCTAATCTGACTGTATCAAGTAATGGAGAACTGCTTTCCCTTGCTTGAGTGTAACGCAAGCTGCAAGTGAATCTGCGAGGCAGGGAAAGGAGAAGGGCAAGGGCAGAAAGAAGGGAATAACATGGGAGTAAGTGATAAAATCCAGCTGTTAGGGAACAAGAGTGGGTAGTCTAAGGAGTCATAATCTCAAAATCATTTTCCTTGCTAAATAAATAACAGCTGCAGTTCAAAATCTGGCAAATACATTTGCTGAAAAAAAGAAATAGCCAGGGAAGCAAGATGATCCTGGATGCTACGGCAAGAATTAACTAGGCAAAACAGGATGAAATTAAACTGATAAATGAAGGAAGATTGTGAAGATGCAGGAGCTGTTTAAATCTGTTGCTTTGGATACTTAAAATAGGACTGCATGATGTCTGATAATCCCTGCTGGGAGGCATAAGAACATGGACTAGGTGACCTAGTAAATCTCTTCTCCGTGAAAGTCTGCTGTAGTTTTTAGGTGATTGTCCTGTCCCAGTTCAGCAGTATTCATCCAGCACGTCACATTGGGAGTTTGTGAAATACCATACACTCTTTGCCCAGAGCAGCTGACAACTAACAAACAAAGAGTTTCTGTGCAAATAACAACCGTATTAAACCAAAACCATCCTTGTTATACAGCATCCAGAAAACCGGTTACGGAACCACTGTACTTCAGTAACATGCTAAAGAAAATTTTCCATAAATCTTCTCTGTCCCTTCAACAGGTCTTCAACATGTACAGTGGAAAAATCCCTTGGAGAGGCCAATAATTTTCACAGCAGAAGAAGCCTGTGAGACTGCAGGGTGGGCAGCTAGAAGTGCTAGTTCTCACCTGTTGCTTGTCATCCATTTCATATACTCACAGGATACTCAAGAGAGCGTGGTGAACGTTGTGTCTACAGAAACGCCACCTTGAGTTCATTCCAAAGGCACACTGTACAGTTTGTATTCTCCTGCTTAAACAGAACCTGACCATCATGCTCTTCTAACAGCAGTTGAGTTCCAGCAAGGAACTTGAACAAAATAATGAGGATAGACTTGTTTGGCAATCATACGAATAGCTTGCCTTAAAAAAATAGCAAGACAGATCCTTGGCCCACATTCCAAACACTTGACGAACAGAACCCTGTTGACTTTGCTGGGCTTTGGATTATACCCACTGCCATCAAGATGAAAAATAGCAGGCACTTAAAGGTTCTGGAGGGATTGAATGACTAGATTTATTATTCCTCTGAGGGCATATCTGGAGGAAATTAGTATGCAACATGTTGCTATACACAAGCAACCTCACGATCGAATTCAGAATCTGATACGTTGGTAAAAATATAATTTATTATATACCATCATAGCTCTTATTAGCTCTGTTTAGTTCTGAAATCAACTACTTTCTGAGGTGAATTTGAATTTTATATTTACGTAAACAACTCAATGAGTTGTCGCTCACAAATAAGCTTCCAGGCAGACACAGGATAAAAGATAACCTGCACTACAGGAGTGGTCATCAGTAAGATATTTGTTTATTTCAATCTTCTGTTGGGCATAAATCTTGGTTGATTTGCAAAATGTCAAAAGATCATTTAGCTGCCAGGAAATTCTTCATAGTACTGTGAAGTACAATGTATGAAAAGGTTTGTCAAATTATACGTTTGTGAGAAAGAGGAGTCTGAAACCAGGACAGCCCATACCATCACATTTGACATGAAACCATGAGCACTGCTGATTTGCACAACAAGCAATTATCCGTGCCACCTTATAAAAATGAAGTACAATATGAATGTGACTTTGTTTTTAGCATAAAGAAGAAGAGGCTGCCCATATCAAGATGGGGGAGTGAGAAGTAGTTTCTGTCAGATCTGGCACAGGAGAGGGCTGGTGAGTAAATTGGCATGCTTCAAGCCACAAAAGGAAGCAGCAGAGTAAAAGTTAAAAGCGGTTTCTACAGTGGTACAAATATGTCTCCGGCTGCTGAACAGACACCGGTAACTATGTAGAAAAACAATCCCAATCTTCAAAAACACACATTTGCTAAAATAACCATAGTCACTAGCCAAGTTTGCACAGCGAGTTGTTTCAGCTTTTTTCATGGACTAGACCAAAATCCTTTTTTCCTCTGTAAAGCAATGTATTTTCAGGGTTGGATTGCAATGTCCAGTGTGTGACTCCCCATGTCTGAGTCCATAGAGGTGGTAGCGCTGATGAGATTGTTCCTCCAACCCCGAGGCACAGGTTTTGACAGGCTCTAGAACAGCTTCTGGGGAAGAGTGGGAGCACTGCAGCTTATGCAAAAAGTCTCTCCTTTGCTTCTGCAAAGACAAGCCATAGGTGTAATCCTGGCCCTTAGAAAAATTCAGGGAATGAGGCAACCGAGGGTGAAGCTAAAAGGAGGTGGCATCAGAAAATGTTACCACAGGTCTACAGTTTCTACCCAGCACGTGGGACAGGCTGACTGTGCAAGGGAACAGGCTGCCTCAAGACCCTGCTTGCTACCAGCCCCCTGGGAGCAGGGCTATGTGAATACCTGCATTTCTGTTTATCAGCTGAGCAACAGAAAGAAATTGTGTTAGATTGAACTGAATTTTGGGGGGTTCTTTACCTTTTCTTTGTTTTATTTCTTTTACACTCTTTTTCCCCCCCCTAATTTGTTGATTGGTCTTAAAATGAAAATTTGTGGTTTATTTTTTAAGTTTTGCAGCTCCTCTTTCCACTCATCCCTCCCTTTTTCTTTTTTTTTTTTTTTTTTTGGCTGAAATTGTGGCTTGACATGTCACAAATCTTTTCAGTAACCTCCAAATTGCATTTTTGATGAACTGACTATTCAAAAAGCATTGCTCAATTCTACCCAGTGGGAATAATTTGTCCCCAGGCTTCCCAGAAAGGATGCTGCTTCACGCTCACAGCTTGGAGAACTCAGAAAATTACACCATTCTCCCAATGCTGAGAGGCTGCTGGGTTTTAAAAACTACAACTGGGAAGATTTTATACTCTATGGAAATCCATACCAGAAATAATTTCTTGAGCAGTTTGTTAAACTGTTATAAATTTCACATGTATGAAAAACATAGATCACTGCACATATTGTTCAATGATACATGAGAATAATGATCATTAACCACTTAAACAAATGATTTCTCCAGTTGTCATACATAGTAATAGTATATTAATATGCAAAGTAACCATATAAATTTGCATTTTTTGCCAAAAAATATATAAATACAAGTTTTTTTCTTTACGCTTTTGTTCCTGCTGTTCTGGTCTGTATCGAAAGATATCTCTGTGGCTTATATCTGTTTGATACCATGGAAGATTCTTTCCTTTAAAATGCAGAATTGTTATTTCATCACCAAGCAAGGAAATAGAATCAGGTGTTCATTCACACAACGCAGATCTATATTTAGTCTGGTCATTTCTCATTAATCCTGTCTACCTTTTTTTCTCCTCTGAATGTACCCTTTTGCATTGCATTCCTTAAAATCAGACTTTCTACCACAGATGTTTTGGTCATCATACTGTGTGGCTGGATATTTTGAAGTCTTTGTGTTATCTCCCAGATGATATGAACCTAGATAACGAATGAAGACAAAAGCAGAAATGGACATTGAAAGCCAAGCCTTCCTACCTCACACCCGTGTTTCTCACCGTAAGAGGGACCGCCCTTCCTAAGAAGTGCTACACTACCACCACTGCTAAGCAAAGTAGTTTAGAGTTAGCCGGATGGTTTTCAGTCTCTGTGTTTGCAAAAACTAATATTTATATACGACGACACTACAGAGTAGCCTGACTGAGAGAGCAGCTGTAAATTATTCAGGCACTCATCGGGAGGAGACCTCTCCGTTCTTAGCACATATCTATAACTGAAACATGGTCCAGCATTTCCAAACGTCTACCGAGTGACTCACAAGGACAGTGGTGCATGCCACGCTGTCCCGCAGCTAACATTCTTTCACTGGGAGTCATTTGCATCCATTCAGCACGGGGACCTTTTGAAATCAGACTTCCCTTTTCTGGTCAAGGCTTCAAAGCCGCCGTTCTCTGCCATTGTGCTGTACACAACTTGCGTTTCTGTCTGGCATTTTGCATATTACATGTTCTGAGAGAATGTCCTGAAGACAAAGCAGTTGGGAGGGCTGGAGGCCAAACTGTGCATGTCTCATGGTTCATCCCACCCACTCTACCGGCATTTTCGAGGCAGCACGTAAGAAACCCTGGTGAGCCCTTCTGTAACGTTAGATAGAAGCAGGTTTTTCGTGATGCACTAACTTCAGAGCATAGGAAGTATAGATATACGAGGTGGAAAGAGAGAGGCTGTGCAGGGAACCCAAGCTCTTACAACAGCTTTTTGCTGAGACTTGTTCAACTGCTGTGAAATTAAGGAAGTGAGCGTGCAGATGGCTGCACTGGCAAGCCAGTAAAGAGTTTGCTCTGAGATGCTGCATTTAATGGTAGGAATGAGTAATATATTCCACTCCTCTTCTAGAGTTTAAAGGCCACTTGTGAACAATGTCCCCAACTTTCCATATAAGATTTAACATGTGTGTTAAGGGGTTGGTACAACGTTACAAAACTTTTATCATGGTTCATATGGGGATTTTAGTGCGCTGTGTATGGGGATTTTCACGCTGTCCATATTTGGAGATTCAGATAAAGCATCTGAAGGTTCAGTGAATGCAGGCTCTTTAATGAATTGTTTAACGAATTAGTGAAGTGAAGGTGGGCATTTTAATGAATTGCTCAAGACTGGAATCCATGAATGCAAAGGCATTTTCAATGAATTTTTAATAAATAACAATGAAGATGCCAAATTAAATGCTGTGAACAGCACACGAAAGGATTAAACACGCAACTGTGACCTCTAAAAAGTATTACTAAACATGCATAATCATGTGCCAAATTAAAACCTTAAACACAAATCAAACAGGGGAGGTTTGTATAGGCTGTCTTACAGTTCCCCATCATAGTATCCACCATGCTTTCCAGGGAGCATCTTTACTCTTTCATTACTTTCCTCAGCTGTGCTTGTGACAACTCTACCATGTCCTTGTCTTTCTCTCTTTTTTTTCCCCTCTCTTTCCTTCATTCCCTTCTGCCAACTCTTTATTGCTCTCTCAGGGTGCATATAGCATTTCTTTCTAGAGGCAGTGCCACTGAAAGCGGCTGATCATTGCACTGACACTCCAGTAAGCTGTCCCTGCTTTGGAGAATGAAACAGGTTAAGAATGTCCTCAAACAATGAAAACATCGTCTATCAAAGATATACAGGTCCAGCTGAGAAACTACGAGGTGATCTCATCTGCCAGAATGGTGTTTTCAGAGTTGGGAACAGGGTAAAAGAGAATCACAGACACTATGGCAAGTGCCAAGTGAACTGCATTGCCACACAATCTGTGCATCAAATTAAGGCATAGTCTTTGGCTTGTTTTTCTAACAAGAAAACACTGATGGATCACAATTAATGGGTGCTGAAAAATAGCTAGAATTCTGCAGTAACCAAAATATCTTGCTCTGCTGGTAACATTTGTGTTGTGTGACTTGGCTGGTTTACTGTATCATAACTCATGGTGGTTAAAGGCTCAGAACTTTTATTTTTTCCCCTGCAACTACTGCAAGAGGGGAAGGTTTACTGCCTTTAAACTTAATACTTAATCCAGACCATGCCACCCTTTTGACTGAGTCTAATTTGAGGCTTTGGGAGGTAGAAGGAGGAAGGAATTGGAAGAGCGAATGTCAAAGTAGGGGAAGCCGTAAACAGGGTGCAGCAAGTGATACTGATGTGAATGTAGCAAGATAAAGAAAAAAACTGGGAAGACTGTACACCTCTAGTACAGTTCCTGGAAATATGCCAGGTAAAAGGGTTTGCCTCCTCTCAGTTTGAGATAATAGAGAGCACATTACTTTGTCACATACGCTAAGCTATAGAGTTGACCCACTTTTCCAAAGAGCTATTCCTGTGGCTCACAAACCTGCTTCTTTCTCAGTTGTTACCTTGTCTGGCCCCCATGCCATGAGAGCAGCCCTGTGGAGAAGGACTTGGGAGTACTGGTGGATGAAAGGCTGGACATGAGCCGACCATGTGCGCTCACAGCCCAGAAACCCAACCATATCCTGGGCTGCATCAAAAGCAGCATGGCCAGCAGGTCGAGGGAGGTGATCCTGCTGCTCTGCTCCACTCTGATGAGACCTCACCTGCAGTACTGCGTCCAGCTCTGGAGTCTTCAGCTCAAGAAGGACATGAACCTGTTGGAGAGGGTCCAGAGGAGGGCCACAAAAATGATCAGAGGGCTGGAGCACCTCTGCTATGAGGACAGGCTGAGACAGTTGAGGTTGTCCAGCCTGGAGAAGGGAAGGCTCTGAGAAGACCTTATTCCAATCTCCCTAAAGGGAGCTTATGAGAAGGATGGGGACAGTCTTTTTAGCAAGGCCTGTTGCGACAGGACAAGGAGTAATGATTTTAAACTGGAAGAAGGGAGATTCAGACTAGATATGAGGTACAGTGAAGGTGGTGAAACACTGGCACAGGTTACCCAGATGCTCCATCCCCAGATATATTCAAGATCAGGTTGGGCAACATGATCTAGCTGAAGATGACCCTCCTCACTGCAGGGGAGTTGGACTAGATGACCTTCCAAGGTCCCTTCCAATCCAAAGCATTCTATGATTCTGTGATTTACTCTTTCTTCACACCATTACGGTTTTGTTGTAATAACAACCACGAGAAGAAGTGAGAGGTAAGTCCTGTGCCTTTTATGGTTCCCTTTCCTTCAGTACTAAGCCTTTGCTTTGGAAGACAACAGGAGGAGCTGTTACTGTTTGTTTGAATTGGAGACCTAAAGAAGTTAGTTCTCTCCACGTCTAAGATTGGAAGTATTCCAGCCCAAGTCCACCATGTCCTCATAAAACCAGCATTATATATATTTCCTGATTGAATCTTCATTCCTCCCCAGTAATGCATTGTATTTTAATGAAATACATTTGTTCTCCAAAAAGAGGTTAATTAGTAGGAGAAATGAAACCTTATCTGGAGATAGGAAAAGAGAGGTCATGAAGCCAGAGGAAAAACAATGCATACTCCCAGAAAAGCATATATTAATAGCAACATAGCTAGCAAGGACTTCATATCACTAGCTGCACAGCAGCTGTTCTCACAGCTAAATACAGCATTTCTTCAGAGACAGGAAGCACTTGCTCTATCAGAGCCCCTCCAAAGTGTATGTGCGATGCTGAGGTCACAGAATCTGGCCAACTTCTGTATTACCAATGCAGCAGTGTTGCCTTCCTGGGAGCCAAGCCTCATTTCTCTCACGGCACATAACAAGTCCAGTCACACAACTTTTAGAGAGATTAAGGATTCGAAGGGATCACCTCCATTTCTAGCATAGGAGGGCGTTGCTGCTGAAGCTGCCATCTGATCCAAGTCTGTCCTCCGATTTAGACTACAGATTTGATCTCAGCTCTTCTATATCCTAAAATAATGTATGACGCCTACAGAGTAATACTAACACTTAGTGCAGCGCTATTCAGACCATCTTTTTGGATTCTTTTTCCAGCAAAAAGTAAAGAGTAAAAAGTAAAGTAAAGAAGTCCTAGGGCTGTAGAATGTGACTAGAGGTCAGTCATTATTAATTTTTAAGGGTGCTGAAGACCCAGCATGGCATTTATCTTCCTGTCGCTAGACATAAAATAAAAATACCTACATCCAAGGCAGCTGACTAGAAACCTTTTATAGTCACCAGAGAGGAACAGGTAGTTGTAGAGTGCAATATATCACTATAATGATAATAATACCGTGAATTACTCTGACTGTAGAAACTGTCTTTCACCTGGAAATCTTTCCTTTTTTTCTGTTGCATATTATGTTGCTTTTTTGACTTTTTATTTCCTCTCTTTTCCTTCAGCGATCCCTTATTCCTTTTAATCTTTTTCCAATTAGCTTTTTTTATTACCAGGTAGCAATCTTAAGGTATTTCTCCAAGTTCAGTGAGTTCATATTCGTTGGAGTCCAACTCGTAATGCAATTCACTTTCCAGCTTTTTCAAGAATGACTGCAGCTTCTGGCTCTTCACATTTCCTTGTGACGTTTCCTGCTCTAACAATTAATGTGGCAGCCAACAGAGTGCCGTGGTAACTCATGGGGCTATTTGCTTCCCCTGTAGAAAGAGGAGTGTCGTATACTTTTTCTTCTCTGCCATTCCTTTCATTACAGATGTGAAATTTCTTATATTTCATCCTCTCTGCATTATAAATTGCTCATTGATTTGACTTCTGGACTGTTATTTTACAGAATAAAACATTTTGCTGAGTTATTCAAAACTTTGCAGTTAAGGAGCTGGGATTGCTGTGGATTTTGGCACTGGGTATCCATGGGCTCTTCCAGTTATATATTCAATAATCATCTAAATTTAACATGGTTTATAGCTTTTTTGTATTAAAATTTCAGCAGAGATGCCAAATAACCTTTCCGTCTTCCCTTGCAAGAAATGCAGAAAAATTAAACCTAGAAAGTTCTATGACTTACTACTTTTATTTCTTATGCTGATATTTTTATAAGGTGCTTTAGTTCACTGTTGTTTTATCTCCTCCCTATGGCATTTTAAACTCAGTTAACATTACACCCGAGGTGAGGCCAGCTAGACCAGCCTTTCTGTCAGTCATAGAAACATCCAGAGAGATTAGAAATCACTTATCAATCTGTAAGGAAGTTAGCCCTGGCTTCTCCTCCCTTCACCCTAGTTTCTGTGATAGACAAAGTTTCACTCAGGTTTTTCTCCGCATCTAGGTGACCTGCAGTTCAGCGATTTCTTAACCAGAGATGGTAGGTTTGTTTTAACAGCCCTGGGTGGATTGTATTTCCAAGGGTTTCACCAGTCACAAAATACTGTTGGACTACACAATGTCTGTAATGATTTCCACAAAGACTTTATAAATGGTGCTATTAGAATGCTTTCACCCTGATAACTCACCTTTTTGTTTTATATCTCCTCTGGTTTTGCATTGAAACAGTGTAAACAATCTTCTTCTGATCGTAGTCTTTGAGCTGTTCGTGCCGCCTTAGACTTTTAACAGTGTACGTGCTATATCTCTTTTTTAGGCTGAAAAGATCCTTCAGTGCTCTACTGAAGATTCTCAATTTCTTTTTCTATATCCTTGTCCATATCCTCATCACTTTTCCCTCATCTAGCTTTAGTTTTTTGATGTGTAAATATTATGTGCACATAAGACTCAGGGAGAAAAGTATGCAATACTCTCTAGTACATATATATGTGTGTGTGTGTGTGTATACTCACCTTCTCAGGTGCTGCTGCCTGCCCTTCCCCCCCAAAAAAAAGTAAAATGAAATTATAGATCCATAGAATCATTTAGGTTTGAAAAGACCGTTAAGATCAAGTCCAACCATTAATGTAACACTACCAAGTCCACCACTAAATCCTGTCCCTAAGCGCCATGAACCCGTAAAGAAAACCGTGAAGCGGAGCCCTGACTATCGCAGTGCTTTGTGCACAGATCTGGGAGTTTTGCAATGATTTCCCAGATGATTAGGCTAATATGCAAAACATGGCAGAAGGATCACTACCAAGCAGTCAGTTTTTCAGCAGGATGTGGTACTGCCTCAGAGAGTATGTCCAAGGGAGGAGAGGTCTGAGCCAGGTCAGTAAATGGAGATTTTCTTGCAGCCTGGGCAAAAGATCCAGTATGGCCTTGCACAGAAGAAAGAAATAGCCCATCAAATGCAGTTGTCCCTACACACAGTGAAACAGTGCTCATCATTTGGGGAAGTACTTATCTGAAATATATATGTATCCGTGCTTTATATAAGCACAACTATTAGTTCAGAAGTCCAAGCAGCTAATGCAGAAATTTCCTGCATTTTTTCCCCTCAAGGTCACCAAAACAGCCACTGGGACTCTGACGTTTTGTTGGGTCTCCGTCCAACTTGCAGCTCCGTCATCATTGCTGCGGATGTGTAAGAGCGCGTGTGCCCTACAGACATACACGTTATCTGTCGTGAGGAATCCTTAAGCAAGAGCCTCCCAAGAGGATGTGAGGAAGAGGAGGGTCAGTGGGGACTGCAGCTCAGCGGAGGCATCAAGCAACATTGCACACATATGCTGGGGGACCAAGGGCAATCTGCAGCCTGCAGCAGCCCTACTTTTTCAGGCAAAGCCAGAGCCTGAGTCTAGGCAGGCAGCAAAATAGACTCTGATGTGTTCTGTAGATAATAGGTTGTGGTATGCGCGTACCAGTGCTACTGTGAGTTTTCTTTGTCTTTCTTTCCCCTCTTCCTTCTCCTTGAAAGACTCAGGAGAAATTACATCTTTAGAAAATCAAATCTAAATGGTATTAAAGTTATAAACTTAAATTCTCGACATTGAGAAAATTGCTCTTACATCACGATCGTAACTTTTCAAGGCAGAACTGCATGTACATTGCATTTGATGTGGTCAATATATAAACATTTTTGTTGTTTCATGAATGACAGCCATTATACAGGGTGTATATTCTTCTTGAGCTGAAATAATTTTCAGGAGTTCACCCTCTTCTGTTTCTATCGCCTGACATTTTAAACTCGCAGGACCCAACCTGGATTTGTCATGGGACTGTCTGACATTTCTGTGCTGAAATGGTATTAGCCATCCTGGAGGTAAATGAGCGTCATGCCCCAAATGTAAGTATGCCTGTGAGCATATGGGTGGATTCTCAGGTGACTTATGGAGGTAGAACTATTTTCTTCCATTTTGTCCCTGCTTTTGATATTATGTCAGAATATTACTGTTCCCTGAAAGCTTTAACTGAACCCAAATCAAAACTTTTAGTAGATGCTGGGCCACACGGTTGCTTACCCAATTTTTGGCTATGGGACAGAATATACTAAAAAGCCTTTGCCTTTAAAGAAAAAATTCCATATGCTGTTAGAGATGGGAATAATTATAGCTGGGTAGAATATCAACTGAAAAAGATGGAAGGGCCATTAATCCTATGCATGTGAAGATTGCATGTTCATTTGTTAATTTTTGAACGTAGTATAGCTGGCACGTTTCCACAGGCACCTGCAAGTGTGTGATTCATACGTGAGTTTTTATATGCTCTGACGTTGTCAAAATAAGAATAGATGGACAGTAAAATACATGCAACTATTCTGGAGGACGAATCATACTGGGACAACAATATAGGGCAGCCCTAAGGAGATCTGTGGCCTCAATATCAATGCAGTCAAAAGCAGTCAATGCGGCTGGGTCGGTGTAATCCGTCCCCCCTGGCTTCAGCACGATGCAGCTGTTGTGCAAGGTGCAGAACGCAATATGGTCCCTGACGAGGCTGAGAGGTGAAGGGGATGTTAAACCTTCAAGGGACAGCCTCACTCCTGGCTCCCTAAGCGTAGAACTTTGTCCAGCAAATCCTTACCGGCTCTGAAGGCAACTGGAATGCTTCTCGGAGCTTCAGCCTGTGCAGCTGCTGCTGTGTCTCTAATGGACTGGAGCTGGTGGGGAAGATGTTGTCTTCTTCAGCGCCTGTACCAAGGGGATTTTGTCTGATTGGATTAAAGGCATTTAGCCTTCACTTTACACCACTGCCAGCCCCTCATCCAGCGTAGAGAAAGGGGAGGGGGAGTCAGCCTTTCTGCAGCGAGGAAGAAGGAGTCTGTGGGGCTTAGCAATGTCCACGTACAGCGAGCCTGGAGAGCAGGACCTGAAATGGTATTGTCTTTCCCATACAAGGTTTGATAGAAGGCACATAATTTTGTGGGTTTTTGAATACTGCCGTGTTAAGACAAATCCTAATGTCCTCAAAGCTGACCTGCCTTCTCAGCTACGTCAGATTTACGCTGGCATAAAGCTCTCTTGGTTTCAGGGGAGCTAATCTCAGTTTACTTAAAGGGCATTAAATCAAAAAGAATATGGAAAAAGAACAGCTCAAAGTCAGGTTAATGGGAACGTGACCTGAGCGAGGGCCAAGTACGGTGGCCGTTAGCGTGTAATGAAAAAAAACCTTCATCTTCAGAAATAGTTGCCAAAAGCCTACGCCTTTTTCCTTCACAATCTTTGACCTCACCAGAGTGCATTAATTTATTTTTCTGTCCATTTCCACTCTGCCGCTAATTTTAACCTATCTTTCCATGTCTCTCTGTGTGTGAAATTACTCTATGAACACTCTCCTTCTCCTTTCCCTTTCATACTGCCTGTCCTAGAGAAAGATATCCTACAGGACATCTCAGTTCCAGCGTTCTTCCATGTGGTCTCGTTCTGAAAAGTTGTTTGGAAGAACTGTTATGTGGTTATTCTTCCACAGAGGTTGCTACAACAGCACCATCTTGATGTTGAGGAAAGAGCGACTCATCCTAGCAGATAAGGGTGATCTTCAACGCAACGTGGAAAGAATTACAGATGGAAGATTGTAGCCATAAAATTTTAAAGATGAAGCTGCACCTGGGTAGCCTGACTGAATGAATCACTGAAAAGTTTTTATACCTCTTTAAATTTTGATAAAAAAAGAATACTTTCAAATGACTTGACATTGGAGATTTTGAGTTCACACAATAAAAGCCCAGAAAATCCGTTTCTTTGGAATGAAGTGTGATTTTGCTGAAATGTCACATTTTCCTCTCACAAGAGAAGGACCATTTTCACAAATCAGAGAATTTTCAAAATTGTTTTCTAAGCCATAATTGGAGATTAAGCAATAAAGTATAGTTTTGGAAAGAAAACAAGAACTTTTTATCTAGAAGTTTAGTGAAAAAATGTTGTATCTTTAATATTTTGTTACTGGAGAAGTGAGCTGTGGTTATGGCTCAGAAGACCCTGGAAAACTTTCAGCACAAATTATGCCAGAAATATCACATGGAGGAAAATCTTTCATTCCCCCTATACTTCCCTCTTCTATTGAGAGCTGTAATTACAAGATTCTTATTGAGTAATATTATAGAGACACCTACTTGCCCTGCTGTACTTAAAGGTTTGTCAATGCTTCCATTATAAACCTTTCTTTTTAAGGGTTCACATGACTGTAAAATTTTGCTCTGGACTGAAACTTGGCATAAGATCATAGCAAAAAAACATGGTTGTTTTTTTTCCCTATAATTAGTTTTTCTTAAATTTGATCATCGGAAAAAAAATATAGACTACAAAAATTAAAAGAAAATCTATTTCAAAACATAGAGTCTTCATATGTTTTATTTGCTTTTATTCATATTATTGTAAAAAAAAAAAAAAGAAAACTAACAAATAGGTTGAGATTTCAGATACAGTCCACACTTAAAGAGCAAAGACATTCAACATTAAAGCTGGAATTACAGTGGTCTCTTAACAGTGGGTGATCTGTCATTCCATATGGGCTGGCTACAAAGGTGTGAGTTAAGTATGGAGTTACAGTCTTAATTCTGAATTTCCTTACCTTGGTGAGTTTAAGACAGATGCTTAATGCTCTTTGAATGCAGTGGTTTATATACTTTTACTCCGAATGTAGTTTTTGGACATCATGCCCAGAACTGTTTTGAAAGTCTTTCTCCAGAGGCAGGAAAATGAAAGTATGTTGTCATTTCCCACTGCTCCCTCAAAGGAGGGGCTTTGTTTGCTCGTCTGGATTACTGTTCTGTTTCTTTCTCCCCTCAGTCCAATCCTATGAACAGCCCCATTAATATACATATGAACAAGAAAAGTAAGGGGAAGGGAAGGGAAGGAAGGGAAGGGAAGGGAAGGGAAGGGAAAGGGAAGGGAAGGAAGGAAGGGAAGGGAAGGAAGGGAAGGGAGGGAGGGAAGGGAAGGGAAGGGAAGGGAAGGAAGGGAAGGGAAGGGAAAAGGGAAGGGAAGGGGAGCAGGGAAGGGAAGGAAGGGAAGGGAAGGAAGGAGGAAAGGGGGGAAAGGGAAGGGGAAGGGAAGGAGGGAAGGGAAGAGGGGAGGGAAAAAAGAAAAAAGAAAAGAAAAGAAAAAAAAAAAAAGGAGAAAAAAGAAAAAGAAAAAAAGAAGATAAGAGAAAAAAGAAAAGAAAGAAAAAGAAAAGAAAAGAAAAGAAAAAGAAAGAAAGGAAAAAAAAAAAAGAAAAGAAAGAAAAGAAAAGAAAAGAAAAAAGAAAAGAAAAGAAAAGAAAAGAAAAAGAAAAGAAAGAAAAGAAAAGAAAAGAAAAGCAAAAAAGGAGAAAAAAGAAGAAAAAAAAAAGGTTGATTTTTTTCTCCTCATCATTCAGAGAATAAGATATTCTTTCAAAATAGCCCACATTTTGCTGAATCAATAGCTTTCATGTGTATGATAAAACCATCATTAAAGGCAATGCTTCAAACATGAGTATCACGTAGCTGGTTCGAAAATATTTTTGCAATCTTCATTACCTCTTCCTAATATTGTTGAAAGGTATACCAAGCTGTATTTATATTAGCTGCAAAAGGTAGCCTGTAGTTTCTCTGTTTCAGTGCTGATTGGTTTCTTAGAGTACATTAAAGCTCACGTAAAGAATACACATTAATAAGGAACGCTATGGCCATAGCTAGTTCAGTAAAGGAAAATATGTGCCTTCTTCACATAAGAACTGTCATAAGGACAATTAATTCAGAGCCTAATCCTTTAAATGTGTTAAAGTCAATCAGGGCCCTGATACAAAGTCCACAAGGACAACAGCAGAACACGCAGCCTCCGGCTACCGCGGGTAGAAGTATATGCTAAAGTCTAAGCATCCAAATAGCAGAAATAATGTCAATTTTTGGCACCTCTGAAGCTAGCTTAAGGTCCTTAACCCCTCCTTACTCACCATACAGATCTTCGCGCAGTCAAGGCCTGAGGGATTGTCGGTGGTTTTCTTTGGGTAGCACTGACATGGTCATATTTGCTTTTAGTGAGTCTTTCTGAAAGAGCTAGCAGCTACTTCTTGTCTTGTTAATTCTACTCAGTCGTGATAGTTTTGGCTGCAGATGATTTTTTCATACTTTTTTTTCATCATCTACTCTTTTTTTTTTTTTTTTTAAATCCTTTTTCTAAGCTGAAATTTTCCAGCTGCTTTCAAGTCCAGAGGGTAAATATTGGAACATTTGAGGAAAATCCCTTTAACCACTTTTACATCATTGACAAAGTCTGCTGAAGCCAGTGGAAAGATGCCTGCTGACTTCAATATTCTTTGGATGACACACTTGCTGTGTGAAATAGAAGTTCTTTTCCTTTTGCTGTTTAAACTCAGATATTTTTCATCATCACGGGCTATAAATTATCCAGGAGGATTTTTTTGCTAGCACAGAAATTGTAATCACCACAGGCAGGAGCTTTTCCTAACAGCTACAGTTCTGGACCTGCCTTACTTTCTTCCTCTTTAATACCAATGTCATTTATACATCTATATATGTCATATACATCTTATGGGTTTAAGAACTAGGGTAAGGTATTTAAAGATGCATGATTCTGTCAGGCGCCACCTTTGCTGTGAAACAAAGAACATTATCTGGCAATCAGTGATTCATATATGATACAACTACAAAGATTTTGGTCCATTGACAGGTCATGCAGAATGTCCTTATATCAGTGGGCATCTCAACTGCTATAGTAGTTGCAGGAATGGGAGAAGTTAGGGCTACAGAGAGAAGAGGACCTGGAGCTGTTGTGCGTGATTCTTCAGCTGTGAGCACAGTAAATACCTTGGAGGAAAAGTATGCATTCGTAGCTACTGAAATATACAGATGAAGACAAAGGACATGAGGGAATGCAGAGACCTAATCTGAGATACCATGCAGCACAGGTACAGGCTGATGAAAGCTTATCAGCATGTATTTAATTCACTGCAGAACTGTGCTGGCCCGGTAAATAGTCTTGAATTTGAATTGAATTCTCTAAGTAGTTCTGATGCTTTAAAAATACATATATATTTGGAAGACTAGGTAAAATCAAAGAGGGGGAGAAGAAAAAAGCAGAGGATTACTTTCTGATCCACACTTTGCCTTAGCAGAAGGGATACAAACTTGTATTACTAGAGAGTAGATTTTTCTTCCATAGGTTGCCCTTCATAGGAGGATTCAATAAATCTGGCAGGATAGTGGTAAATAGCAAATGAAAATGATTGTGTAGTCTAGGGGTTAACACACCCCAGGGAGAGTACTAGCTCATAATCCGGAAAAATATAATGTAACGCTAAATGGAAGTCTGCCACTACAGAATGCTCTCTAGCACCGTCAGACGGGTTTTTCTAAGTTGCAAAGTCCATCAGACAAAAGGTCAATCCCCTGGCTTTGGGGTGTGGTAAGTGCCCACTGTGAGGACCACGTGTGGTGTTGCATCTCTTTCTTAACTATGTCTAAGAAGCAGTTGAAACTTTTTCTCTCAGATTGAGCTGAAAATGTAAGGTAAATGTAATGTTTTACACACATATAAAAACAACCACCCAAAACAAAACCCCAAAAAACCCAAACAAACAAACCCCAACCAAAAAAAATAACCACAAAAACCCAAACAAAAAACTCCCTCTCATTTGAACCTTGCACATCTTTTAAAAATTTTTTTGGTCAATCTACGTACTATTTGTTCTTGTTATAAAGAGCAGGGTTATGGTAGGGGCTTTCCCACGCCGTCTAGTGGCTGGCCCAGCCTTAACAACTGTTAAAATGCTAAACAGGTGCCTGTTAAAATGCAGTGCTGCATTTAGTAAAAGTTAGGCACATGGTCTGAAATACAAGGCAGAGACCACAGAGTCATAAAGAACAGTACAGGACATCTTCTCCAACCTCCCTGCTCACAGAAGGCTCATTTGTTGGTGGCTGTCTCAGGCTTTCACCTTGCAACACAAGTTTCGTCAAGCCCAGTCACACCCAGCGCCGCACTGGACTAATCAGAAGGAGAGCTGTAATTAAACGACTACTTTATTTAGATCAGGATGAAGAATTCCTGAATGCACAAGGTAAGTGGAAAACTGCAGTATCTTCATTCTGTAATTTTTTTGCATTTCTTTCATTCAGACTGTTCTAGACAAAGCAAGACACAGCTGTTGTGGAAGAAGACATGGGAGGTATTTCTCGTATTGATGGATGCATGCTCAGAGTACTCAGATGCTTTCAGATACCTGCCAACGTGGTCGTGAGAGAGTTTGTAGCATACCAGCTGGAGTTATTTGAGGCATTGTAGTAAGGGTTCCTAATGAGAAGCTGCAAAAGGTTTGCGTCTCCTGAGCCAACTCGTACCTAATTTGCTGGGAAATTCCTTGATTCACCTGCTGAGTAGAACAAAACAAGAAGAAAAAACATTAACGTGACCAAGGCATTTGATAGGAAGAATTTTGTTTTCTTTTTATGCTGCTTTTCAAACCAAAGAGAAAAGATGAGATAAATTCTTTTGGAAGCACTCTCTCACTATCAGATTTCGTTTCAAGAGTTAAGACCCGAATAGGAATATATTTGTAACATAAAGACAAGATAAAGAAGTGAAAGACACTGAAAGCAAAGGGATAAAAAGTGACAGTATATGTTCCTTTAAGAAGGTGGTAGGCAGAGATAAGAGGAGAAGACAGGAATAGAACTGAAATAAAAGAGTTCCTGTGTCTGTGATTGCAAGTGGTCAAGAGCTTAGACGACACGTAAATCATTTGCAGTCTGTCATGTCTGAAAAACCACACGTGGAGGGAACTTGCGGGTAGGGGTGAGACCAAAGGACCAAAGCTTCAGCTTTGCAGGTTATGGAGGCCTTGGTTTAGTTCAGACATCAGAGTGCTTCTGCCAGATGTTGAGCCTGTCCGAGTTCTGCACGGGGCAGAAGAGTGAAGCTGTCCCTTCAGCTGGTGTACCTGTGCTGCATCCAGAATAACCTCAGTGGAGGTCCACGGATCTAAAGCAGCTGGGGATGTGGCCTTCTGTTGTTGTGAATTATTCCTCCCAAGTGAAAGCTTTTCCCAAAATAGGAGATAAGTCTAAGATTGAAAAAGAGGAAAGGAAGGAAGCATCCCCATTTGCGAGGAAGGGAAGCCCCTTGTCCCTAAACTGTATTTTTACTAGAAAAAGATGTTAGCTGTATTTTGCACAGCTTGGGAGCTTAAGTGTTAGTTATCTCTGTCAACTGCCGAATGGTTAACAACAATACCAAGGGCTCACTGTGCTCCTGTCAGCTAGAATACATTAGAATAGTTAAAAGATGGAGAAACATCTGAGCTTGCGCCTGCATTTGATTAGCTGGTTTGGAAAGAAGGGTTTGAAAGAGAGAGGTGCTCCAAAGCATGCAAGGAGAAGGGTCTGAAACTTGCCTAGGTGTCCCATTCTTGGTTTTGAAACTTTTTTTTTCCCCATGGCTGATTAAAATAAAACAGCTCGTTTAGAAAATTCAAATATTTATGTGGTTCTTTATATGGAGCACCGAATGCAGCACGATAGGAGGTAGGCTCTATTAGTTTTGTTCCTTCAGATCAGCTTTAATTGACACTGATGATGTCGAGCAATCATTTACCTGAGAAAAAGCTTAGTTTAATTGCTCTCTCTTTTATAACACAGTTTTCTCCTATCTTTACTCTTGCAGGAGTTATGCATTTGGAAGAGGAATATAAGCACATAAGATACTGCTAAAATGAAATTAATAAATACCACAGCTCACCCTAACCTGATCCAAACCCCATTTCCAATAGGACCTTTTTCATGGATTCTGGGCACGGAGATTCCCTCATATTTAATATTCTTTCAGCTTTTAGGAACAATTCTCTCGTAGGAAACTTCTGGGTAACTGAGCTGTTTTCAGCTTTTCTGGAGAAACTGGAACATAAAATTCCTTTCCACCTTTTATGGCTCGATGTTAAAAGCAAGTGGCTTTGTTCCCCAATGTGTCAAGCTTATCTACTCTGCTCTGATGATTCAAAATCTTCTTTTCACTTGCACCCTAGCTTATCCCTGGCCAGGTTACTCATCAGCCCTCAAAATTGTTTGAACCGTGTCAAAACAAGGATAAAACAAAACAAAAAAACCCCCTCCACCACCCCAAACAGAAAAAACCTCCAGTTCTATCCTTGATGCTTGAGCGTATTTGAAGCAGTGGAAGCTTTCCCACTGATTTCACTGGTAGCAGGATCAAATCTGGGGACTTTGCTAGAGCTGAGGATCTGGCCAGCAGAGACAACAAATCACATCAGGCTCAGCGATGAAACACTACTCCAGATTTACACCACACACACGTAAGTGCTGGCTCTTCTTCCTCAGTCTAGGTGATATTGCTGCTAAATGAGTTGGAAGTGCGTTGCTTTGGAGGAAAACCACTCATTTCTGGAACTGATGCCTTTGCTGCTCACCAGCGGTCCAGGTTTACTGCTTACGAGGCTTCAGACCTGTCTTAATCAAACAGTAATTCAAGTAATGCGTTATTCTCAGATTATTTTTTTCCTTCGCACAACTGAAACTGTGTCGGTTGGGCAATAACTGGTGAATTAAACTCTGTATTAAATAACTTATTTTTACACCTGCAGGTAGCCAAATGGAGAATCTTTATTATTCTCTCTCAGTAGTCATTTAAACAGTTTAAAACAGTTTTCACAATGCCCTTACAATGGAACCTTTGTTTGCTCACATTCAACCTTGCTGCAGTTGTAGCTTTAAGCATACATGACTCAGAAAAGAGTTTTTAATTTATGTCTCCCTTCCTCCCAGTGTGTGTTAATCAGGTTGCCACCCACTTTTTTTGGTAAATGATTTACAGCCCTAGTGCGTATAATCACCTGCGGAATGTGAGTCACGGAGAACGTTTTTGAACGCTAAACCTCTGCAGGCATGCAAAGGAACTGGGCGCCTCCCGCTCCTGGTGAAGTCTCAGCAGCCTCACGGTTTTGCACGGATTCATTCTCTAATTACATCTCACAGCAGGTGTTTTCTAAGTCATTCTTCTCAGGTGAGGCAAACTATTTCTACAGGAAAATATTAACTAAAAGGCATGCTTAAATTTTCAGGGAACAGGCAGTCCTACCCATATTGCATGTGTCCCTCAGCAGCTTTAGCAAAGCCCAGACTCTATTACCCTTTACAAAACCAAAAAAGAATAATGGTCCTAATATTAAATTCTCTTGGACCAACCTAAAAGAAAACTGCAGGTCTGGGATTGTGTTTTATACTTCAGCTTACAGGTCTACTTTGCTCTAACGTTATTAGAAGCAGTGACTTCTTCTTCCACCTGCAGTCCCCAGCTCCCAACGCTTTCAGCTGTCAGAGGTAAAGTTCTTTGATTTTAGACTTTTCAAGTGCTGGAAGCACTTCTTCTTGGGGCATGTAAAGAGAACGACAAAACCAGAGCATTTTCTGAAAAGGTCAACCCAGCAGCATCCCTGCAGAATTCTACAGGTTTTCTCTCCTGCACCCACCTCTGCTTTGGTTTTTATTTTTTTTTTTTCTATTTGTTGGAGCAGATGTCTCCCCAAAGACAAAAATGCTAATATAACCCACCCAAACACTAAAGAACTGAACAACATGGGAGGTTTTCATTATGGAGAGATGGCAGCCTGTTCAGTACGTCACAGCCACCATAGTAAAGTCCTTTAAAAATTTTAGTCCTTTCTACTTCAATGTGAATGTCTGACTCTCTTTTTAAATTGTATTAAAGATAACAGTCACCTTTGTGAGAAAAAAAAAAAAAAAGATGTTAGCTGAGATGTGCTAGAGGGCTTGTGGCTGTTAGGTCTGAAGCAGGTTCTTTGCATAAAATATAAATAAAACACACAAAAGGTAAGTGAAAGAGTGGAAACGAAACTTCTTCCTCGGGTTTCTATCTGTTGCATTCCGACTTAAGAGCAATTTTCACAGCACATGGTCTTATAGATGATGCCAGAATGCAGCAAATATGTACCATTGTGGGGTGGTTTTAACAGTATTCTGAGCAGTCAAGTGCTTATGGCCATAAGGCAGCAAAAGATGCAGTCTGGAGCTGGTAGGCTGAAGTCTCTTAATTTAAGTATTTATTAAAAAAAATTATATATTAAAGGAGAGAAAAAGGAAGAACAAGGAATGAGGTGGTAAAAGGGTGATTGTGCATGGAAAGTAGAGCAGTAATGTGAATCTCCGCTTCCAGGCAGATCGGGGCTTAGCTGAAACCAGCACCAATGCAGGACCATTTTAGGCCTCTCTGGCAGTTCCCTGAGAAGTCCAAAAATCAGCTAGCAAAGGTCTGTGTCGTCCCCACGCCTTTCCGAACCCCACACCTCTCTTTGTCCTTTGGCGCTCGGTGTGAAAGCCTCCGTACAGGGTGAAAGGGTCAGCTATTTTTCGGTTGTTTTGTGCATCCCTGTGCTTTCTTTTGACCGCGTGCTATTTTGATCTACATCCTCGCTAGTGATGAGATGCGCTTTCGTTGGTTTTGCCAAAGCTTTTTCTCTCTTCCCATTTGCCTAGCTGTAATTTCGAGCGGTTGTGTAGGTTTTGTACAATTCCACGCAGTTGCAAAGAACTACCGAGAGTAACGCTGAGCTCAGTTTGTGTGGCGGTGGCCAGCCAAAGGCGTTACCTGTGCAGAGAGCGTAAAGTCAGAATAGGAACCGCTTTGTGCTCGTCCGGTTTTCGAACAGCTCCAAACGGCTCCTTCCAAGCGCTCGGTGCTCGCAGAAACAGCAGTACGCTGGCTATGAACAGAACGCTTCGCTGGGATGGGACCAAGTAATGTCCTGACGTGATTGGTTTTGGATATGACGTGATTACTTTGAGACATGGGAAATTTCCAAACGGCCTCTTAAACAAGTACTCTGCTTTTAGGCACTATGGCCCAGGCACTGCCTCCCGATGGCACAAAGATGAGAGTCAGCAGGGACCATGACACGTGCTGTTCTCCGCTAGGTTAGGCTTCCACGAGCCTGAGAGCTGAGGAGCTAATTCTAAGATCAGATGTGGCAAAAAAACAACCAGAGGATTTTTCAGTAAGTGAATTACACTTTTAATATGCTGTTCTCTGCCAGTGGCTCTGTGGATAAAATAATTTTCTGCCATCTAGAACTGCTGCCTACTCTCACGCCCAGAAGCATGGGTAGAGTTCATTAAAAAAGATGTTAAAAGGCTGCTGTTAAGGGTGTCAAATCAAGCAGTTAAAAAGTAAGAAATGCCAGTAATAAGATTGGCTCACCAACAGTTTTCCTGAGCGTAATGATGTAGCCTTTAATTATGTGATAATCACCACCTCCCTTTTTTTTTCTCTTTACTTGAAGCCTCATTCTGCTTTGCTCAATCTGAACCAATTCTTTTGGAAATCTTTGAAACGGTCCCGCTTCTCTAAATGTTGCAGGCATCATTAAGTGATATATTTGTTTGATTTTTAGTTGTTTTTTCACTACAAAAAGTGAAACAAAAGAAAGTAAAAGTCCCTTCCCACAATTCCCCAGCATTGCTGAGTGAACATCGCATTTAATACCGATTTCCTGATCGTTCTTTTTGATAGCTTTTGTCATGATGTCTGAATGCTCAGCCCGTATTAGTGAGCTGAAAAACACCTGACTACCTCTTCCAATCCCATTAAAGACCGATCATAATTCATATGAGCAAACA
Organism: Bucorvus abyssinicus; assembly: GCA_009769605.1. Classification (NCBI taxonomy): domain Eukaryota; kingdom Metazoa; phylum Chordata; class Aves; order Bucerotiformes; family Bucorvidae; genus Bucorvus; species Bucorvus abyssinicus. The sequence continues at coordinate 35,454,648 of CM020031.1, forward strand.
GGGAGAATTAAAATTTCCTGCATTTTCTTCTCCTAACTTCTGAGTACTTGGCTTGGCAACCTTAACTTTTTTTTTTTAACATAATGGAATGTTCTTGGCTTTTCTTTTTTTTTTTTAAAAAAGAAGCAAACCCAAATTATATTATGGGCTGTTTTCATGCCATCTCTTCTGTTGCTGGATGATTGCCTCACCAAGTTATTAGTTCTTCCTTCAGACCCCAGCGTTGCTAACATTCGAAACAGGAAGAAAATAGCTAAGCAGTCTACACTTGGGAATGACTCCCAGCTCCCACTTCCCTCTTACACACTTATTTCCATATTCTTAATTTACAAGGCTGCCTGTTCTGCTACCACCTATTGGTTCCCAACCAGTGCAACGGTCATTATTTAAAAGGAGACAGATTCCTGACAAATTAAATACGTTTAAAATTTGGCTACACCAAAATGAGAAATCAGAGGAAATAAAGACTAGTAGCCCACAGCCTACCGTTTACCATTTCCTCCTTTGCAGTAACTGTTGCAGTGGCATGGCAACTAATATATGAACTCTAAACTGCCATGCTATAATGTATTACCAGTTACCTGCTAAATATACAAATCATTTATGTTTTATTTTCATGGTATATTACATTACCCACACCACTTATTTCCTATGGCATATATTTCACATCTAACTTCCAAGTGCCCTATCTGAATCTGAAAATATATGTTCAAAGACACTTCCTAATTTCAAAAAGGAATTAATTCACAAAGCCCTCTTTGTTATTAATCCCATTAAAAAAAAAGCCTCCACATTTTCATAGGTATTGTATGAAGATGGATGTGTAGCAAATTTATTAGCAGGATGTCTTACATCATATTCTTCTATGCGATGTTATAAATTGAAAAATATGATAATGAGGAAAATGCAATAAGGATTAATGATAGTACTGATGGATGCATAATTCTCAGGGAAACAGCTTTCACCTACTTTCACAGAAAATGTCCTCGTGGTGTCATCACCTGCTTTCCAGAACAGAACAAATAGGCTGTGCTGTAAACCTGAAACGTCTAAATGCAAATGCCCCAAGCATAACTAGAGGTTCAGTGATTTCCAAACTATTTATCACCGTTGAATTCTGTACAAGTGGAATTTATTGCCTCCAGGCCTTCAACTGACCAAACAGTGGGGGAAAAAAAAAAAGAGTGGAAAATCTGCTGAATATTCATCTTTGCCCAAGTTACTTCTTGTGCGTCAATTCGGAGACCAGAGTGTTCTCTTTAAAAGCCTTGAAGTGGGCCAACCATTTGTTGTATCTCCTATTCTAATTCATGTTCACATGTGTTAGCTGACATTCTTCTCCATCCTTTTATCAGCCAAAATAGTTTATATAGGAAACAGTGTCCGCTCACTTTCCATCTTTTTTAATATTCTAGGTGGGAATTTTTTTACATGTATGTCCCTAACCTTTCTTATTTCTGATTAAACTATTTTCTTGTAAATGTTCTGTTTTCCATTCCCTTAACTTTGTTAATATATCTGTCTCAACAATGTCTGTAGTTCCATCATAGTATTTTCTCTCTAAACATCTCTAAACATCTGATAAGGATCTTTTCAAAGTGTTATAACCTGTATGGACAAGATAGGCAGAAGATGGCAAAAACCATTACTATCATCTGTGTTTGATAGATGAAGAATGGAAAACAAAAAAGACCTGTGTATTTAGCTGCTAAATGTATATACGTATATATATACCTTTAGATATCAGCCTGTGGAGGAGCTGCAAAATGAAAGGACAGCTGGTGAGAAGCACTCCATAGCTTTATCCACAAAGTATTTAAAACCTGAGAACAAGATCCACCCTCCCATTTTCAGGCATGCTATAGCAGGAGGATCTTTTTTCTCCCGCTGTCTGTAGATGATGTTGGAGGCAGGCAGGTCCCCTGTCCTTCCTTATTGCCTCTGTGTGCCGAGTGGAGCGCAGACAAGTTACACCTTTCACGACACCCACCCCATAGCCAGCAAAAGGCGCCTTAGCATCCCTCTCCCAGATGGGCACCAGGCAGTAGTAATTTTTTACTGCAGCTTTTGTCACGACTGTGTGGCTGAAATCCTAAGTACTCTTTTGTGGACACTCATCATAAGGCATATATAGCTCCTTAAGCTGCCAGCTTCCTTATTCTTCTTGCCCACGTACTCCGTTTCATTTTTTCATATGTTCCAAGGACATCTAGTGCCTTGGGAAAGACCTTTGGAAATATACTATAATTAGATGTGCTGTTTACAAGACAGTTGCATTGTCAGACCCACACTGTTGGTTGAAAACACTCATAAGGTTCACTATCTACCATAGCTTTTCTCTACAGTCTCTCAGCTACTATTATTAGTGTGTTGATTTTCTTGGCTCTGTTTTTCAGAACTGCACCAGCTTTCAGTTACTAGCATATATCCTTCTTTGTGTGTGTAGTAATACATTATTTACTGTGAAGTATCACAGAATCATAGAATGCTTTGGGTTGGAAGGGACCTTCAAAGGTCATCTAATCCAACTCACCCTGCAGTGAGCAGGGACATCTTCAACCAGATCAGGTTGCCCAGAGCCCCATCCAACCTGACCTGGAATGTTTCCAGGGATGGGGCATCTACCACCTCTCTGGGCAACCTGTGCCAGTGTTTCACCACCTTCATTGTAAAAAATTTCTTCCTCATATTTAGGCTGAATCTCCCCTCTTCTAGTTTAAAACCATCACCCCTTGTCCTGTCACAACAGGCCCTGATAAAAAGACTGCCCCCATTCTTCTTATTGCTCCCTCTAAGTACCGAAAGGCTGCAATAAGGTCTCCCCAGAGTCTTCCCTTCTCCAGGCTGAACAACTCCAACTCTCTCAGCCTGTCCTCAGAGCAGAGCTGCTCCAGCCCTCTGATCATTTTTGTGGCCCTCCTCTGGACCCTCTCCAACAGGTTCATGTCCTTCTTGAGCTGAAGACTCCAGAGCTGGATGCAGAACTGCAGGTGAGGTCTCATCAGAGTGGAGCAGAGCAGCAGGATCACCTCCCTCGACCTGCTGGCCATGCGTCTTTTGATGCAGCCCAGGATATGGTTGGGTTTCTGGGCTGTGAGTGCACATTGTCGGCTCATGTCCAGCCTTTCATCCACCAGTACTCCCAAGCCCTTTTCCACAGGGCTGCTCTCATTCACATCATCCCTCAGCCTGTGTTGATACCAGGGATTGCTCCGATTCAGGTGCAGGACCTTGCACTTGGTCTTGTTGAACCTCATGAGGTTCACATGGGCCCCACTTCTCCAGCTTGTTCAGGTCCCTCTGGTTAGCATCCCGTCCCTCTGGCACGTATCATTGATACGGTTCAGCAAGTATGCTTTATGAAGGTTCAGAAGGAGGTTTTCAATATTTTATCTTATTCCACATAGTTTTTAAATTCATCATCAATAAGAGAGTAACCCAGTGCATTTTATATGTATATTAAGGCTGAGTGAAGCTGATCTTTGCATTACCAATCCATGCAAGTGTATTTTGAATACAGACTCAAAACATCCTTGAGTTTTGCAGTTGAATAATATGTCTGCAATTTAATTGGTCTCCAGTTACATCGATATTGTCATTTTTGTAACTTCACATATGACTCCAGGATCCCCAGTCAGTTGCACATCTTCAGATGAATCGTGTTCTGAGTAGTTTGGAGTGATCCAGCTGGTTTTCCAAGGAGAAAAACACAGAAGCTGTATGATAGCTTACAGTCCAACTCGATTCCTACAGGCAATATGGACACAGCTGCCTCTGAGTAATTTGAATTTCAGTCTAAATGGATATGAAGCTACCAAAAGCTTCGTAGCTATATCCTCTGTGGCTGTGCTCATCTTTAAAATGGATATAACAATTCTTTTCTCCACACAACTTTTCCCATCTTGCTTTCAAAAACCCTTCATTTCACACTGTATCTGTAAATTAATTAGTGCAATGAGATGCTCCTCTTGAGGGCAAGGAAATAATTATATATTATAATTATAATCACTGGAATCATCTTGCAGTGATGATAAAACTTGGGGGAGGGAAATAATATGTGACTATACGTAAGCAGTCTTCAGAAACTGGTGTTATAAATGACAAGCATAGCCTATCAAAATAGTTAGCTTGCAAACGCACAGAAAAAAATACACTCTGTATTAAAAACTGCTTGTACAATGGACGCGTGAATTCCTGAATGTTCAGCTGACAGGGCTTTGCTGTACAGAATCAAGGAGAGAAATACTCAGGACAGCTGTTCTGCTGTGGCTGTGCAGGAATGTGGGGTGCGTGTATCCCACCTGGGAATAAACAGCTTTTGCTGCAGAAAGGTGCTGCTCCCACCACTGGTTTCTTCTCCGAAAGCAAATGCGCTCCTGGCCCCAAACTCCAGTTTCTGCCTGGATTGGTACACTGATGCAAAAAACACGGGAGGGTGGCGACTCATGTTTGTCTCAAAATGCTCTCCAGCAAAGTTAATTGTTTTTAACTAATTATTTCTGTAGAATTGCACATTTTTCAAAATAATTTTAAAGTAGTATCATTTGAATTTCTGGCCCTTGCTGCAGTTTGGTTGTCCGTTAGACTCTCCTGCTTGGTTTAAGCTACAGACAGATGGTTGTCTTTGATGTTCTCCAAAATTAACATGCAAGGATAGCCTGCGGACAACACCTTAGCTTTTTTTATGTTAGAATTGTGGCTCATATTTCTGACTCCATTCATTAGTCATATTGAACCCAAGTCCTGCTTTCCTTGATATTTCCTGAATCCTCTTGTATGAATTCCCCATTTATTTACTCTGAGCCAATCCAGCCTCCAACGAAGATAATGGTGTAATCGGTAATCTCAAACATACCAGGCTTCTGACCTGCAGAATAATTTACAACATAAATCCTCATTTTGGTGGTGCAGAAACTCCCTGACTACTAGGTTAGCATTATGCAACAGAAGAATTAGAATGGGTATGTTATCCCACTCAGCTGTTTCTTCAGCTGTGCAAGTATTGAACGGGAATAGCCTTCACAGAGCAGCCTACCAGTTCGGACAGGAGGAGATTGGGGGTGTTAGTCTGCTGGGGAACCGGGGCTCTGATATTCTTCCCACAAGGAACTAGTGCATCTCCTGGGACAGACCCCTGCTCTGCAACCTTGCTGTGGTCCCATCTTTCATAACGAAAGATCCATCTGACGTGGCCCATTCTTGCAAAGGAACTCAATGAATCTGCATTTTTGCAATGGAAAGTAGTTTGTCAGGAAATTCCTGTCTCCTTCTAATGAGGCTGAATATCAAAAAGTGATTCCAGAGCAATGATTGCATGCTCAGTGGACACAAACACATCTAGTGATGTTTTTCAGTGTGGGAAAAAGTACAGTCTTGCAAAAATTTTAATGTCATTGGTCTCTCTCACTCTCTCAACTGCCATTCAAAGCTATAATTTGAGAGTTCCCTGCTAGGCGTGTATGTACTGCATGGTTGAAAGGGCAGGGCACTGAATGACAATTTGCTGTTTTAAAATGCGCAGTTCAATCTATGGCAAACTGGTATTTCTGTGGTGAATTGTGTAGAGTAAGCAGACTGTTCATGACAGCTCTATGAATAATAATGATGATTTTATCATGATGCTTTTGCTCCTGCTCTATATTATTATGCAAGGCTGTTCCATGGTAACTGTTATTCAGTTGTAACTTACAGAGAAGCTCAAAGGTTGCAAGATCAGTAGAGAAAAATTGTTTTCTCACTTTTCTTATTTATTTCTGTTTTACCACAGCTCTCAGTTTAACCTCTCATGCAGATGTAATCCTTTATGCTCTTTCTGTGTGGAAGGTGAATGTTCAGGAGAAAGATATGTAGAGTTGTAACAAGTCATCCATCAGCCAGTTTTTCCTTTCCTCTTCCCCTCTCTCCTTCACTCCTTCCAGCCTCCTGCTGTTAACCCAGCGATCTCCCAACCTGGGCAACTATATATGTGTGTTCCCTTCAGCACGCGCTCTGGGGAACTTGGCCTCTTGTCTCCTCATCCTTGCTAGAAACTGCTGGCTGCCCATAAGAGCTAATAAAATGCACAGGAGGAGGATAGAGAGGCAAAGAACCCGTGAGTAGGGAGAGTTAGAGTTTGAGGTCATGAGTTCTGAATCTTCATCTTTGCAGATTCTTACCCATGAGCTGCGTTACCGCTTCCCGGAGTGATGACGTGCAAGGTAAGAGATACTCAGTTAATGCCCATCTCCTTCGTTAGTCGGTAACTTCCACAGGCTATCGTGGCTGCAGGGCTAACGCCAAGATCATGCAGAGTCAGCCCATCCTTTGAGTGCCCTGGAAGTGCCTCTGGGTGCCCTGCATGCCTCAGGGCTCTGAAGGCAAAATATGGGAGCTTTCTGATTATAAAGGTATTCAAAGATAGCCAGCGGAGACTGCAGAGATGAGGCCATGCTGTGGATCAGACAGACGTTAACTTCCTTAGCCAGGCAGAACTTTTCAACGCAGTGATTTTCTGCATGGCTATAGTAGTTAAAAGTAATCAGACTTGAAATTATGATGCTGTCATGAATGATTTTTGTTCACATGTATAGCGAAAGAGCTGTAATGTTTGTGTAAGCAAAACCCAGAGAAGTCCAGAATACATGAGGTGTGATTGGGGTACTGATTCAGAGAGAAATGTGTTCAATAGACCATATCATAAAGGATAGTAACTCTAATTGGTTTGGGGGTTTGTTTGATATTTTTTTCTTTTCACCAGCGTTAGTGCCTTTTGAAGCAATTGCAGCCTACTGCTATTTTATCTGATCTTACCTGGGAAACCGTTCTGCTTTTGTCCAGCATGCAAAAGGCAGCAGATGGGATGCCAGCTAATTGCCACTGCTGCTTTCAGCTGATGCTCTTTCTCACTCTTGCCTACGTGTTCCCTCTGTGAATTGATTGTGACTACTAAGCTGGAGGACAGGAAAATACCCAGCACAAGTCTCGGCTTGAAGGCTGACGAGAAAGAGGGAAGCAACGTCCCAGCAACCCCGGCAACTTCTGTTACGTGCTGCAGCCCTGAGAGCGCTCTCGCGCTGCGTGTATCTCCTGGAAGAGTGTGTCTGACAGCAATGATGTCAATACTACACTGGTCCCAATTTCCTGTGAGTGCATGTCTAATTTTCTATCTACATAAGATAGAAAAGATGAAGGCAAGAAGTAAAATTTAGAATAATAACAAATGGAGATTAAAACCTACTTCGTGCTTTTTCCTATTGTCATCTAGACATCTGCAGGCATTTGCAGATTCATCCCTTTTTTGTTGATGTTGTTTTAATACTAGAGTTTATTTCTAAGAGATTGGGGCTCTAGTCCTAACATTACTGACGCATATATCCAACCTTACATACACACAATATCATTACTTTAGGAAACTTTTAAACAAACATGTGCCTTTTACTTTTTTTTTCCTGATTTTTTTCACATAGTTGTAATATATGAAATTGTTATTGGTTTTCCTATTATGAATTGAATTCTTTCGCTTTTAGTTGCTGATTTTTGTTAAGCACAAAACGACGAGTCATTTCTGGTTTGAACAACGCACCGCTTAGGATATATTTTGTCTTTCAGTGCATGCCACTGAAGTCTTTAACACAAATTTGTCTCCATCCTGGGAAAATCTATGAGAACACATCACAGGATCTGTGAGCGATTTCATCCACTGATTTCTTTTTCTATTGCCTCTTGCATACTAATTCCTGTTTCTGGAAACTGTCAAACTTTATCAAACATTAGACAAACTTTACCAAACATTAGAGCAAAATGCTACCCAAAAACCCCCAGAAGGCTAACGTGATTAATTTATAGAGGCGTTTCCCTTAGAACAGGGCTGTACGGTATCGGTTAACCTAGGTGGTGTATTGTCACTGCTGGCTTTTCATAAATTATGCTATGGTTGTCACATTTCTTCTGGCAGCATCTCCCAGCTGCTGTACTTTGGGGAATTAGGTTGCGGGAATGAAAACACGGTGTGTCTGGTGTTGTGGCATGCCAAGAGAAATGAGATCATAGTTCAGCTGATTAATTTCTCCATGGGAATTCTGTGGGCACCTTTTGGAAACAGAATTTGCTAAGGTGTGGGTAACCACAAGCAAAAAAGTGGATGTATGTCTACAGGAGGGAAATTCACCATGGAGAGAATTCTGTAACAGAAAGGTACTAATTATATTGATCACGAGGGCCGATCTTTTAAATATTCGGTGATTTATTTGCACTCCGTTGTTAGAAGAAAGAATCTTTACTTTGCCTTCCAGTGCTGTAAGTGCAAGCCAAAAGTCTCTGAGGAACATTTGTCTTGGAAGTCTTTTTCAGATACTTCGAAGTAAAATAGGTGTGGAGTCTTTAATTTGCTCAAAAATTGGACACAAAAATCCCATCGGGGCATTTTTAAAAGATACGCTTTTGAGTTCTGGGATGTGCTAGTATTTTCACATACAGTATTTATTTTAATCAAAACAGGAGTCACTATCTTAAATACATGGCTGCTCACTTCAGGGAGGTCCAGACCATTGAAACCACCTCTGAATCCAATGATTCAGAGGTCTGCAGGTCTGCAGCTAGATTAAAACCTGAACTGCAGATTTCAGAGCCATCCCTATTTTGTATGATTACCTGTTGTATAAAGTTATCTGGCCCAAAAGGCTTCTAGTGAAGTCCTCAGAGGAAGACTCTTTCGGAGGCTTGCTTCCTTCCTAATAATTATTGGTCTGATGAGAGAAGAAAGGGTTTAGGGTGTTTCTGCATAAAAGGGAATATACCAATGGGCATTCTGTGATGCCAGGCCAAGCTGTGAAAGACACTGACAGGACATCCAGTCCACCACCTCTGACAGGGCAAAGGGCATAGGAAAATGTCATCTCAGGTTTCAAAGGATGACAAGAACCAGGAATTTACCTTAACTGATTTGAACTGTCGAGCCCATGCGCTGTGGTTATTGAACAACTAGTCCATCAGCTGGCAGGGCATAACCCTGACGGAGAGGACCGATAAGGGAATATCAGAAGGATCCTCTTGAGAATTATTAGATAACTGAAGAGCATTATCCAGGGAAGAAAAAATCGCCACATAGGTGGCCAAGGTATGGATCTTGGAGAGGAACTATGGGGTGGGGGGGTGGTGAGATGGTGGTGGAAATATGATATTTAGAGCTTTGCCTAAACTTTTGTGTCCGTACGAGAAAGATTCCCCACAAGCCTTGTAGCAAGCCTGCCATGATTATCTAAGCGCATAGGAACGTGCACGGCAATGTCAAAACTGACCCTGAGTTTGAAAGCTGAAGGGGAATGGCGAAGCTGTCAACAGCGATGGGCAAAGGAGGAAGAGTGGCAGGTTCAAATTAATGAATTACCTGTGATCTGTTTAGCTTTGGGTGACAAGGAATCATCCTGAATACACCAAAGTGTCAGTTCAACTCACAAAACGGAACAGAAACAGACAGGACAGGGAGATGAAAACATTCAGTCTCGGCATAATAGCAGAAAACAAGAGGGAAAAAAAATGTACACTGAGAAAATAAGAGTCTGTCGTGGCTTTGAGAGAGTCCCGTAGAGAAGGGAGAAGGAACTGCTCTGAAAAGATGCTGAAAGAGCTATAAAGAATGTAGATGGAGAGCCGCAAGAGGGTACTGCCGCAAAAGCCAAGCAAGAAGAGTGATCGAGGGTATCAGCTTAGACAGGAAGGTCAAAGAGGACACAGATTCCCGAGCTAGCCAGAAAGAGGTCATTTGAGACCTTGGTGAATGAGTCTGAACGGGGAGCGCAATGAGTCAGAGGAAAGGAAATCAATGCAGCGGTCTAAACAGGCCTTTCCAGTCACTCGGAAGTGAGAGGGAGAAGGGAGGGCTATGACAGAAAGAAAAGCTGACCTATTTGCACTGGAAACTCACAATGTCCTGCTTATCCCTTTCCCTTCCTTAATGTACGAAATACCTTTTTTTTTTTTTTTTTGGTGATGGATTGTGTTGTTGTTTTCATTTTGAAGATCAGAGAAGTTCCCCGACTCCCTGATTTTAACAATCATCTATTAACGTATCTTAGGCACCTACCCAAGGAAATGAGGATGTATAGCAGCCTGTATGAATTTCTGTATCCTAAATTTATTACTCAGTCTCCATTTAACCATAGAGCTTCATTTGTTTTCATGATCACTGCTTGTATGATGTCTGGTTCTGGAGTTCTTTGGTGCCAACCTAAAATTAAATTTGGGTTTAAATCCCTAGAAATCCTGCAAAAGAAATATGAAGTGAGCGATTGTGCTACAGAGCACACTGTAGAGAAGCCTGACTTACCATGCTGTTTCTCCAAAAATATGTTTATTCTTTTCAAGGCATACGTCTGTCCCACCAATCACAGACTTCGCCAACCTGGCAACATTTTAAAGATACAAAAACCATTTTGCTAGAAATGCAACGGCTTAGGATTTAGCAATATAATTCTGGAATGAAATGGTAGCTCACAATGGGAAACATTTGAGAATTACATGGGAATATGGACTTGTGATTTCTGGCACTGCCTGTGGGGTTACTAAGTACCTGTGCCTGGAAGAAAAACAGCGTGGTGGAGTTGAGAATTTCCACAACTGGCTGGAAGCAATTCTTGCTGTCTGATTTTAAGGCTGCAGTTTTCACATGCCACCTTTTGCTCATGATGTCTTGACTTTGACAGGGTGAACACCCCAAAAAGAAACACACCCTCCGAATCACAGTTTGCTTCTAACAACATGACCGAAGTAACAGACAACGCTGTATACCAGACGGCGCTGCGATCAGGTCCCTGGTGACCCACAGTGCCCTTCTGGGTGGTGTAAAAGATTTTAGTCATAGGTGTTACTTACAGAGATTGCTGATGGATAAGGAGACAGTGGCTGCAGGGCTGCTTCTAGCCATATGCCCCCTCTGTAGGCATCAGCCTGGGACCTGGGAGACCCAAAGCCTCCCGTGCCAGCGGCAGGCTGCTCCCTGGCTCAGATACAGTTGGTTTTGCAGCCTGTGATCTGTTGTCCCGCCTGTAAATTAGTTCTCCACAAACAAAACTTAGAGAGCACCTACTGCTGTCTATAATGCATCTTTAAAACAAAAATCTCTTCAGTGATATTCAGCTTCACCTTTCCCTCCTCCAGAGAAATAAAGCAGTTCATCTGACTTGATTTTTTTCCCTTGATATTTAAATCAATAATTTCATCCATGTTAAATGAATACCATCTACAGCAGATTTAATTTCAAGTCACAAATAAATAATCTTAGAGATTTAGTTCATTTTTCAAGTAGTGAATTACTCTCACTTCAGATTTTGCAAATGTGTTTTTGATTTGCAGATGTGGGTGGAATATTCTGCACAAATAGATCTCCAGCTGCACTGAGCTCTGAAGATGTCCCTAGAGGCTATTAATGTGGTTGGTCACCTAGTTCTTCTAGAAACCACACCCAGGATTTAATGAAGTTTACCATTTAAAAAGCAAGAGATTATTACCTTTAATAAGCTGTAAATAATTTTGATTGCACACATATGCACACACACATATTTAGCTCATCTGCATTTGAATACAATGTTTTGGACTGAAGTTATCTGCTAAATTTCTCGTGGGGAAAGCCCACTAAAAGAGCCAGAACTTAAACCTCTGACATGGAACAATTGTTCCAGGCTACATTCCCACTTGATTTACACTGCTGTAATGTTACTGATGGCAAGGTGAACACAGCAGTAGTTTAGCCCAAGAACATAGCTCGCAGTCTCTGCGAGAGCCCAGCTGGGTGCCATTTCCTCACTCCACGTGGCTGGCACATAAGAACCAGCCTGCCTGGAAGTGTTTCCATCCTCCCCCAGAAAAACAAAGGCGCTTGAAAAGTCTCTTCCAAGTTCCCTGGGCTGCACAGGGAGGGATTGGGTGCTATATCCATGTGATAGTATCGCTCCTCGACAACCGCTCGGTGCCTCCAGAGTCAGAGCTCTATGGCATCACACAGCTTTCGCAAGGTCCTGTATCATGGTTACACTCAAACATAGCCATCTTCCTTTCATGGGATTTTTTTCTAGCATGTATCCAATATTCTCCCTTCCTTCTTTGTCTTTACTACATCCTCAGGAGCCAAACTTAGTAGTAGTAAGTACATCACAAGCAAACACATGAGATACCGAGGATTATTTATGAAGAACCTGACAGCGGTATTTTATGCTCAGTTGTTCTCCCTGGTGTATGCTATGTGCAAAATGCAGGTTTTCTATCTCAGACGCATTCGGTTGAGGTATTTTTGTCCAAACCATGCAGGCCACTTCAGATTTTGCAAATTCTCAAATAGACTCATAGAATCGTTTAGCTTGGAAAAGACCCTTAAGATCATCAAGTCCAAGCAATACTACAGGTATTGCCAGGAAGTCGAATTAATGCTATGGGGTCTGAACAAAACATTCATCATTTTTCTAAGCGTTCAAAAATATTCACACTTATTTGGTTCCTACCTATAGGCATTACTGACCAAATATTCCCCAAGGAGTCGGCCCGCAATTGTGTAGGATTTTCACATGACTACACACATCAGAAAGCTGCTAGAAATACTGCAAACCTCTTGTTTGTCTTTCAGGCAAGATCCTTGGATTTCTCACAGCACTGTCTGATGCGATGTCAACTTCTAAATTTCGTAAGGCAAAACCAAGAGGTACTGAATTTTGTCTTTCCTCATTTGAATACTAAGAAGCTGCAAAGCGTTGACTGTCAATGACGCTACCTTTTCTGGCAAAGTGAAGAAATATATAGAAAAGGGGCATGGTTAAAACGGCACAGTACTTTGGAAGGATGAGGGGGAACCTCTGCAATTTAAATTATTTACATAACTGTAATCGCTAAGCTACAAAATTCCTGTCCTTACCCTCCCATTAAAAAATTAACATTTTGCTTGACAATTTTTTCTCGTGTTTTAAAATGTCTACTGGCGTGTGTTCTCTCAGCAATTAGAGTGCTCTGTTAATGGTGTTTCAGGGTGCTGCAGCTCTGCGGCATGACCTCAAAATCCTTCTGTTTATACAAAGCACCAGGAGGAGTCAGTGGGCATTCTGATGAGCAAGTATTGAAGAACCCTTTTAATCAGTTTGAGTGGCAAGGAACAAGAGGGCAATATGACTGAGTGGGAGGCTGGATTGGTATTGTGGTCAGCAGCTGAAGCACGTTGGATAGGAGAGCGTGTTTGAATCAGCCCTCAGTACAACGTGTAGAGCACTCATGCTGCAGGAGAATGGAAATTCGTATTAACCAAAGGCAGGGAGAGAAAGGGGACCATTTTCCATAAATGCAGAATTTTATCCCGTATTGTGAGGTGAACCCATTCAATCACCTGAGCTGTTTATTTTATTACTGAAAAACACTTCGCAGTTATGCAGTCAAAGCAGTGTTTTGCCCAAGAGGAACAAATGCAAAACAGTTTTAAGGAATGAAAACAAAGCATTGCCAAATTATATGCAAACGTTTTCAGATTGGTTCCTGTGTGTTTTCCCATGAAGAATTATACATTACATTATGTATGTTAATACAATACATTTTCATTGACTACAAAACAATAACGTGGCAGAGTAAGGAGCAAATAGAGCTGGACGCTTAGCCTGAGGAAATGGGCTCAAAAGGTTTCTATCAGATTTATTCATACATTTCCTACGCTGTTTAATTTTAGACGAGTCAGAGTTCTCCCTGCCTCCTTCTGCTCCTTCTGTGCTAATGGTGGTGCTAATAACTTCGGACTTTTGGGGCAAAGGTGGTTGAAACTGGGTCACCTGCAAAGGCAGCGTGGTCATATCTTCTCCAAAGCCATGTCTTTTGAAAATGTCCACATTTTTTAAATGGAGAGCTTGATCTCTGCTAGGTATCTTAACAACCCTCATTTGTATCCTTCAAGAATGTCTCACTTATTTCAGCATTAATTAATGTCCTTGTATGTTTATGGTTTATATGACTTTCATAAGTCCCATACCCCTAATTACTCTGCTAATTAGAGGAAAGTCCCATGCTTGTCTTAGCTGCACCCGCCTCTGGAATTTCTGCGGAGAGAATTCAACAAGCATTTTGTTCTGGCAGTATATGGAGTGGATGCTAAGCTTTAATCAACATAATAACATATGCTTTCTTCCCAATGGTTCTATTTATTCTGCAATAAATCCAAAATTTTTCTCTGTATACATCAGTAGAAAATGAGAACATAGATACAATGAACTTCAGTATCCAGCCTAGATTTTTACAAGAGATATACTAAATAAATACAAGATTCTAATGCATCCTGCTTTTGGTATTCATTCTAAATTCAAGGCAATGAGGTGATCGGAGGGTTGTGCATAGTTTCAAAGACTGTATCTGAACAGTGGTTTCAGGACTGATCTGAAATCCCACGTCCAGCAGCATCACACTCTTCTTCCTCCACATCTTGGTCCCTAAGACAAGGGGGCTGGGAAGTGGGGACCCCAGTCAGGCAGGTGGGACAGAGCTGCTACCTCCCTGCCCAGGGAAGCTGAGTACCAGGACTACAGAGTACACTGTGCAATGTACCTGCCCTTTGCTTAAACACAGCCAAAGACTGCGGCTCATGAAGGAACAAAAATTCGTGTAAGAAGAGAAAACTGAAAGTATCCGCTTCTTGAAGGAATTTTTGACTTAGCATCAGGCTTCGTGACATACCCTACTGGATTCTCAGGTATTTACTATCAGGTATGTATAAAGCTCTGATGACATATCCAGTCCTCACAGATTCTCACCAACAACCTGTCTCCGCACCTTATTTAGGACATTGCAACCTCCTCCTCTGAGAAGGTATCCATGGGTCCAAGATACTTCTGCTGGTTTATAAAAGGGAGTAACAGTGTCATGAGGCAGAAAAAACCCCAGATTTAAAATGCTTTTTCCTTGTTACAATTCTACAGCAACCACAGGCCATCTGAACAAGGAGACAGAGTTAAGATATATACTTTAGTCAACAAATAGGCTGTTTACATCCTAGTATAAGTATCTGTCTGTCAAAATAATTTTGAAAGAAACAGCTTTTGTCATTCTCGAAGACTTTTCACAATATTGATGACGGGCTGAAAGCAACAAGGATTCCCTTTGAATCAAACACAATCTTCTTCCAGCTGAACCTTAGGCAACACATCTCAGACACAGCTCTGACTGGGTCTGAGTTTTGAAGGCAACCTCCTTCGTGGTCCCCTACCATGCTCAGGTGTGCCCGTAAAAAGAAATAGGTATTTTAGACGTGAAGTGAGCCAGGCCCTCAGTGATCTTAGAGAGCGTATATGATACGTTTCCCATGCCCTGTTAGGCTTCCATCGTTTCTGAAATTTGCCTCAGAATTTCCTGCATCTCCTTCAATAGCACTAAGCAGGTCAGAAATTAAGTAAACGTCATCAAGCAATTCAATATCTCAGTGGTTGCTGTTGCAAGACTTGCTCTCTCAAATAAAAGCAGAGAGAATCTTCCCATGGAGTGGTAAGGAGCTCTTCACAAAATGATATACCTGTATTCTCCTGAGATCTCATTCAAAAGGCATAGCTGAAGAATAACTGCAAAGCTCAGGTGAAGGTATTTCCTGATGCGGATATGCCAGCAATGTGAAATCAGGCAGATTAGGAAGACAAGTAAAGGGTGACTTCTTATCTATAAAATAATTTCTGAACCTTTAGGATACACACATTTCAGGCTTTTAGGATTTAAGAAGATTGTTGATGGTTATTGAGGTGGGAAAAAATAATTTTAAAGAACAAAGGGATCAGATTAGCCTGGATGAGTGCAAATGAGTGCTTCTTCCACTGTAACTTTTAAAGCCCAAGTTTCTGCATTACTAGCTGGCTGAATATTTGCTTATTTTGCATTTTTTAACACTACACTCTATACAGTGACACTTAGTAGGAGGAACTGAAATTTATTACAGTTTGCAGGAGTTTTATGACCTGGAACAGCAAGATGATTTAAAAGGAGTGAACATTTTAGCAGAGATTTTTTTTGCAACTGTGTTATCCAATTGTTAAATGGAAAAAAAACCATAGGTAAGAGGGTTAGCCTAAATCATGAATAACTTCCAATTTCCTTATCTTTCTAGCGTAACGCAATGTATCAAAGATTTAAATAATTTCAGACAAATTTAAACCTCCTAGTAGTGTAGCATAAAAGAAGTCATTATTCAGCACATAGTGCCTGCAGATTTGTTAGTTTTGAAAAGGACATAGTGATGCATGGAGAAATTATACACGTCCGCAGAGTCACATTAATGTGAAGAATCTGAAGAGAAATAGGTCAGACTTTGAGGAAGTTTGAATCTGAAGATGACTCTGGCCAAAATCGCAGCATGAGGGACTGTGCAAGGACCAGACTGTGAGTATAAAGATGAAACAGGGACTTGAAGCTTCTGAAAGCCATCATGCTAGTCACTGTGGTATCAACCCCGAACTGCACTCGGTGCTCAGCACAGAGCACGCTCCATCTGTGCTCACAGATGTGAGTAATGTACTCAGATTTTCAAAGACTTTTCCGTGGATGCAGATCCCCTGTACATAAGGAGCCAAGCTAGACCACTGAAACCAACTTCCCAAGCCGAGACTACAGCGTGAAGTGGAGCTGCACTTCAGCTGTCCTGAGTGCCCAGGCTGCAGGGCATCGCTGCTCTGCTCTGCTGAAAGGTAGTTGACCATGAGGGCAATGTGAGGGCTGATGGAGTAGCCTCTGGCTATGCTCTGGGCTGAGTGGAGAGACAGGAACAAGGTGCTAAGGGTGACACAGAGAGTCCCA
The DNA here is from genome assembly GCA_009769605.1 of Bucorvus abyssinicus. Lineage (NCBI taxonomy): Eukaryota > Metazoa > Chordata > Aves > Bucerotiformes > Bucorvidae > Bucorvus > Bucorvus abyssinicus. The sequence goes on from CM020031.1 coordinate 35,471,415, forward strand.
GGGAGAAGATAGAAGTCTTCATGGTGACCATGACCCACCTTCTCAGCTGGGCTGGCAATACCACTGGCCATATCTGCATGCTGCAAGTCAGCTTGGTGCGTGAGCAAAGGTAGCTCACATCCGCTTGAAAAGCACCACGTAGACATAACCCTGTGTAAGAAAGGAATGAGTAAACAGCACTGGCTGGCTGATCAAAAGTCATGGGATGCCTGCAGCTACCAAGCCTTGCAGACAAAGACTTGCAGATTCAGATTTTTCCGACAGCTACATGCCGACAAGCTTGTGTAGCTCTGCCCTGGATGGAGGAACGCCGTGAGGCAGGCACGCAAGCCAGGGCTAGTGCAGACACCTCGCTCAGAGGCCCTTCCTGTGCTATGGGGTGCGGGAGGAAGAGGGGATCCCCTGGGGGCTGAACAAAAGCTCTGAGCACGTTTTTTGCCCAGAAGCAATGAAATAATGGGAAGCAGCTATGGGGGGCGTGAGTGGTGGCACGACCTCCCAGCAGTGCATCCACCGCCAGCGAGTGAGTGAGTGCAGCAAAGAAACACAGGATGTCCAAGGAAGCAACAAAGTCCTGCTTGAGTTGCCCAGGCTCATCTGGTCTCAGAGAAAAGTGTATGAAGGGGATCTCCCTCCCTGCCGAATGAAAGGCACGCTTCACTGCAAGCAAAGAGGATCGAGGTTCATCTTTCGCCAGATGAAGCAGATCACAAGTCATCTCCCTGCTGAGGCACCTTCGCCTGCTTTCCATCGCCTGCCCCCAGAAAGACTCGGGCAAATGTAAATTACTAATTACTTGCCTTTGGGTTTTTACCCCAGAGATCTTCTCCTCTCAAAATAACCTGGAATTTCTGTTTTAATTTCTTAATATGAGGTTCAGTGTTAAAATACTAATCTCAGGCTTTAAGTTCCAAACTGAGATGGGCTGTCAGAGAGACAGTTACAGATAGCTACATAAATCTGTACGGTTTCATATACTGTTCTTCCGTTACAGTCCATAATAATAGTTGATAAATTCTTTGTCACGTCATACCTAATTAAGAACAAAATATGGTAATTAAGGCTGAATGAAAAATTGCTTCCCCACTGGGTGGGGGGAGGCAAGAGAAATTTAGAAAGCTCTTTCCATCCAACATAAGGCTAAGCCTAAGCTTCAGAAAATCAGTTAGAGGCAAAAAACTTTGTATATTAGGTTTTGATTTTCATTATCAGCTTAAATTTTTTTTAAAATGGCATGTCAATTCAAGCTGCAAATATTCGTGTAGAAAATATTAGACTTATCAATTTATTTTTATTTTATTTTTAGTGGACAAAAATGAAGTGAAATAATCTGTTGACATCAACTAGTTTGATATCAGTGAATCAACATTTTCAGACAAAAAGGCATAGCCAGAAAATTCCTCCCTCATCTTCTAGATGCCTCAAATCACACCTTTCTTAGACTAAGACAGGTTTTTTTCTCAAGCAGACAGTTGAACCGTGCTTTTCTGTGATTCATATTTATCGCAGCATGAATTTACACATTTGTAATGTCAAAAAGAGCAAACTTCAGTGTGATTAAAGAACCCACCTCAGGCTTTGCTGTAGAAGGTATCTAACAGCATGACAAACGGGACCATCCCTTTTTAGCCTGCAGGTAAAAATTGATGTAGCGATCAGGAGATGCACTGATAAGCACGGAGAATACAACTGTACCTGGCAAGTATTATAACCTTCAAGAACACTTGGCAGATGTTATAATACCCATCGCTGTGAGCTGATGCAGCTTAAAAGGTTAACAAATGTATACATGCCTCGCATTCGCATTTCTAGCATGGACCTTTCCAAACGTGCCATCCTCACTGACGATTAACTGCACTACAACTTTGAAGCGTTAAAACAAGCTGTGTTTGAGTTCTGGGAAAGCAAACCCGGGCCACAATACTTCCAACAACGCAAAAATAGCCTGGTGCTTCATAGCTCAAGTGGGCTGCCTGATTTTCTAGAAACTTCCCCAGAAACATCACCTTGGTTTTGTGACCTGTCACTAGAAGTGTTACATCAACTGAACTTTAAAGGAAAAGGTTATGGGATAGAAAACCTAAACTTAATTCTGCAGAAGCTGCTTCATTTTAATTACGTATTCAAGACAGCAACAGCATAACTATTAGACCCATCTGTTGTTCCTCTTTATTTCAGCGTTTCACTTGGCATTGCGTACATGCTTTCAATAGAGAATAAAGGCGACGACTTCGAAAAGCTGTTTTCCACTTACAGTAATTGCATAGTTCGATGAACATACCTTTAAATTCAGATGTCATGTCCATACAGCCATCACATGCTGAAGAGTCCAGATACTTTGCTAATAACTGTCATGAAATTCACTCCTGCAGAGGCGTTTTTAATAGCTACCCGGCTAGAAATGAATGAAATTCAGGTAACTGCATATTTTTTTTCCTCCGAGGGTTGTCCTAACTATTTCTCTGTAATGTATTCCTGATGTCTATGTGCTCCTTAACAAGAGATGCGCGATTCCTCAAACAATAAAGGCAATCCTTCAGGTGCTGCTGATTCTGTTACTGCCTTTACAGGTGGGTAAGTAGTTGCTGGGGTTTGATTTGTTCCAGTGAATTGCTTTTATGTCTTCTAACTGCAGCACACTTAGAGGCGCTTTCGCTTTCCTTTGGGTGTTTAGTGGAAGCTGTACTTTTTATTAGACTCATTTGCTAAACCTGTACTTTGCCTTATTTTCCTCACCTTTGCTTTCCCTTTGAAACTTTCCTATTTCTGTTCTCTCTTTTAGTGAAGTTCAGCTTGTGCTTGGAAAGTGGGACCGAAACCAAGGAGAAGGGCAGGGGGAGAACCTCTGCCAGGCACTGAATGGGCTCCTGTGCTGCCCATGTAGCAGGCAGCATCGCCCAGCCCCAGTCCGCAGGCGGGCGGGCGGGCGGGCATCGGCAGGGCTGCGCCCTCACACCCCTCCCTGGGGAACGAGGACCCAAACCCCTCCATCTCCGGCACCCGGCGGGGGCGAGTGCTGAGGTAACTAATGTCGCGGGGGATATCCCAGCTGACTTTGGGCACGGGTCAGTGGTGAATTACTGTTGCTCGTGGCAGGAGAAAGGAGCAGAGAGGGCTTCTGTATCATCGGTTTGTCCTTCTCGGGGCAGATACCATACAGAACCCGGGTCAGTAGTCTGCTGAGAATTAATATTTAGTTCTAAAGCTGTAGTTTTTCTCCCTAAACAAATCAAACTTGCCTTAAGATAATATAAAGGAGAAGATAAAAGATTTTTTTTTTTCCTAGGATGCATTTCCAGAGGGGGGAAAAATGTAGTAACTTCTGAAGCTGGCTTTAAAGTCTTACATTCAAACTCTGATTGGTCCATTCATAAATCCTCCCACAAGCCAACCAAAAGTCATATAACTTTGGCTAAATATAATTTACTTTTTATTTTACTTATTCTTTTGCCTGTCTTCATCTTCTACCACTTTTCCAAGGAAATTACTAACCTTCCCTCTACCCTTTCAGCCTCCAGGCTGAATAAAATTTGGTTTACTTTAGAATAGTGTGTTTGAAAACATGGGGGAAACATGCGATTCCAAGGAAAAAGTATGCAGCAAGGTGTCACCAGGAAGAATTGAAAAGAGAATGAGAGAAGTAAGACAAAGGTAACAAGGGACATCTCCAAAAAAAGCGGAAAATAGGACATGCAATGCAAATCCATATGGGAACAAAATAAAAGAAAATAGACATTTCAGTACTAGCAGTACCTTAAATCTCTTCACTTTTAAAGTATTTTCTTCGCTCCTTTTCCCTTCATCGTCTTCTTTTGCTTGAGAACACAATGAAGGACCAGCATCACTCACTCTGAGTAGAGCCTTACTGCAGAAATAGCCTCATGAAACCCAGTTTCTCTACGTAGGACGAACTGGTGATTGATAGTGCATGACCGATTACACTAATTGGCGCATCCTATTTCCGTACCTGTCTTAACCATTCAGCTGAACTTCGGCAGGTTGCTGGGAAGACTTTGATGCTTTTGTCCTGGGGAAGAAAGGAAACCAGTTCTTTCCCACTGAACGTAATTTCTTTTTCGAAGAAACCTTGCCCATTTCTTTCCTCACCTGGGGAAATCTGGTTGATGTTTCCACGTTAATCTAGCTCTCTTGCTAGAGTCATGATGATGTATTCTCCACTTAACCTTAAGCTTGGATTGCCTGCACAGAAAGGATGCTACAATTAAAACAGATCCATAGGCTAGTTCAGCAGCATGCCTATACTCACTCCCATCTGTCAAGTAAGCAACACCCACTAATAAGGTGACAGGCCTTTTCAACAGGACATAAAAGCCAACTGAAAATTAATTTAGAGAGGAATCCTACCAAATGCAGCAACTGCCATATTTCTGCCAGTAGGGCCTGCTGTTTGCAAACATCTCCAGCTCAGAGCCAGATGTTTCGTGACACAGGACTGTAGGACCTGAGGACACAACCCGGTGAATCAGTGCCTCTCCATTGCCTCCAGTTTCCTTGTCAAATAGACTGGGTGGAGTTCTACATTCAGCGGCATAATACCACTATTTAGCCACACCTTTTGGTTATGTTTGCAGCAGTACCTCCTAAATGCTAAGCTCTCTTTAGTTTCAGTTAAGACCACCACTTTCTTGAGGATCTCTCCTGAAGAACGTTTGCGCGTAGGCCATAGAAAGTTCAGTTTGGTATCACTGCTCTTCAGAATTTTTTTTTTTTCTTGTGCACGTTACATATCTTGAGGGAGAGATTGGGGGGTTAAAAGAAGAAAAAAAAACCCTGAACAGTACCCCACGTGAAGCTTAATTTTATATAACACCCGTCGGGATAAGTGTCCGCACCAACTCCTTACAGCAGCGTGAACTGGATGGTCCCAGCTGTCCTTACTCAACATTTTAAAGGCACGGGTGTTAGCTTCAGGAGAAGATTTGGTGCTCTGGATCGTGGATGGTCAGAAGCACTTCCCTCTGACCTTGAGAAAGAAAATTTCAACCAGCAATAGAGCTGAAGTTCAGAGATATCTGGCCTGTTCTCCATCATGCTCAGCATCAACCCCCCCGAGGAAAACCTTTTCTGAAAGGCTTACCCATACCTCCATCAGACAGGGCAAGGGTGTTGCTCTTGCTTTTGGGGTTTCTTAGAAAGTTATGACAGGACATCGAAAGACGTTTTTGCTTCAAAATGTCCAAATGCCGCAATTGGTGATCTCAGCCTTACAACGGAGGGTGTTGTGCTCTCACATAAGAAGTGAATGCAAACATGTTATACAATAACTTCTGAAAAAATAATCAGTGCTATGTAATAGCATTATATTATGCTTTCCACACTTCTGCAGCTGGATTTGGCAAAAACCCTTCTGCCGTAAAAACCTGACTGCATATTTGAGACAATCTAATAAATAATAAAAGGAAGTACCTACCTACCTTAATGAATTTTTTAGAACTTTAAATTTAATATTTTATTACGAGAATTTCTTGTTCGGTTTTCCAAAAAGATTCTCTGAGAGAAAAGCTTATTTTCAGACAATTGATGGCTGGGTTTCCCCCCAGTTCCTGCTCTCTGTAGCTCTTATAATGGTCAAAACCCTAGAAGAGATGGAGGGATGAAATCAACCGTAACCTGAAATGATGAGAGGGAAAAGAAGAGAGGGAGGTTCAGCATTCACACAGCTCTTACTCCACTGTGTGACACAGGGTGCACAGAGCAGTGGCACTGGAGAGGCTAAATCCCCTGTTACCCTTCCTTCTACCTCTCCCCTGAGGCAAATCTGCTCCTACAACACATTTCTTTGCTCTAATGACCGTTTTTTAATGTGTATAAAGCATTCTCTATTTATACCACTCCAGTTAGTATTTGTGGTACAAGAAAGCTTAATTGGGACCTCCACTGCAATTAATTCATAGATATAATTCCAGCGAGAAAAGACTATAACACAGGACCGACAGAGTCCTGTGCGGCTGTGAACGATGAAAGAACTATGCTACTTGTAATACGCTGACACTGTACAGAATTAGGCTTTGTGTTCCCCAGTCACAAAATGCCTTTTGGGATGAAAGGCGGGCATTTTGGGTTAGTTAGCTCCTATTTAATTATGTGGCTTCCAATGTAAAAGGGTTTATTGAAATTATTCAATATGGGAAAATAATGGAAAGGGCTCTCGCACATACTTTCAGTTTTTCCTGTTTTTCATTATGCAAGTACTCAGAGATCTCTCCGCAGTAAATTCTGATTAATAACTAGAAGTGCTTCTGCGTTTTAAATCGTATTGGACAATGTTAGAGAGTCCACAGCTTCCCCTGGAAATCTCCATCACTTGATTTTTTTCCTTGCAGTAACTGGATGAAATCCAAAGAAACCATTACATGTTATTCAGGATTTAGCCCATATTTTTCTCTATTTTTAAACCTAGTTTTCCATGTTGCATTTAATTTCATTATTTTTGTTCTGATTGTTATTTCCTATGTGAGCCACTTTGCCAGTGTCCTTAATGAATCCAGTTTAATCGATTTCAAACCATTTCTCCAAGGTATAATGATTAAACTGTATTTTATTCTCATTCTCCCATGAATTTGCAATCCCTCCCCGCTTTGTGTCATCCGAAAATATGATTGGCATTCTCTGCATTTCATCCTTCAGTTCATTCATGGAATCATTCAACACGTACAGCACATGGGATGCCCTGAAGTGAAGAAAAATTGAAGATTAGATGCAGACACTCTGGGACAGAATTTGTCAGCAAGATATAAATGAGAAAGCCAGAAAATTGATCTAATATATGAATCATTTTCCTGAACCCCTAGGCAAGATTCACTAGCGGTATTAACAAGAGAGTTATGTTGGTTTCTTCTCACTTATAATCCATTCAGGTTTTATTAAAAGAAGTTATTTCATTGAGAGAAGTTCACATCAGAATCTGGACTCAAATTCCGTATTTGTTTGATATCAGGTATTCACATACATTATGTTAATGCGGCCAAATAAACTAGGACAGGTGAAACCAGTGTTAACAATACCGTAAACAAAATAATGCAGAGACTCAGCTACATGAGCGTAAGTGAAGAACTGTCTGAGACTGTAACGTATCAATATACCGACCCACTTCAAAAATAATAATAACAAAAAAAATCCGTAGAAGTTGAAATAAACAGCGAAACATGCTGATCCCTTTTCTTTGTATAGCTATGGTTTCCAGATATACCATTACATGCAGATAAGTGTTAGTATTTTTGAAAAGCCATCAAATTGTCCAGTGATTGCTAAGGTGACAGAAAATGAATCTGTCATAAATACGGAACGGTTTAAAAAAAACATAAAAAGGAAAATTATTTATTTATTTATTTATTTATTTATTTGGTCGTAACTAACATGGTGATATACAAACCAAGTACCTCAATGCCATTTTTTTCATTAAATTCTTCTCTGTTAAGTCACAGGCTCTTAGGGATTAATGCTGTGGCACTTGGTAGCGGTTAACGACGAGCCTTAAGTTTCACTTAACAACGCGCAGTCTGGATCTAGCACAGTCACCACGCATTTGACAGCCCTGGGTTTAGATGGGTGCTGTTGGATACAAACACGTATGCAGCAAGGCAACATAGTTAGCCCAAAGCCAAGAAAGCACATTTTTACTTGGTTTGTACTACTGACACTCAGCGAAGTATTAAATCGTATGGATTATGCTGCAAGTATTGGGCAAGGAAAAGCAGCCACAAGGCTGTTGATTTTTCCCTAGGACTGCTGAAGAAGAGGTTCTCCTTTAGGAGCATACTGCTATTTTCTCCTGTCCGAAAGTTATTCATTTTTTTTTAGCTATAACCAGAAGATTGAAACTACATCTAGAAAATAATTTGTTTCATTTAATTTCTCTAGAGCCTGGTAATATTGTTGTTGACTGTCACCAGCAAGAGGTGAAAAAGCCAGTTAGAGAATGTCTGCCTCATCTTTAGAGCAGGCTGTTTGCCCCTCTGGACCGAGCTAATGGCACAGCCCAAGATCTGCGAGATTCAGCCGCAGAGCCTTATCCTGAGAGTGTGTTGGGCTGGTGCAAGGGCACAACCGTCTTACAGTCGAGGTTTGCCTTGCTTTTGGCACATCTCACATACTCGTGCACAATTTCCGAAAGTTTAAACAGAAAGGCAGCAAAGTTTCAACGTAAGACTGCTGGAGTCATCCTGTACCGTAAAGAGGGATGAAGACTCACTCTCGGTGTTTTAAGGCACAGGGAAAGAAAGCGCTGGCGTCTGCCATGAAATCTGTCATGATGGGCACTGCTGCAAGAACAATTTATCTTGTACTGACGAGAGCTCTGAATGACAACGAGCATAACAAACAGTGCCAATCGGGCAGTGTGGTCAGGCCTGCGGTCCCAATGGCCCCTCAGAGATGGACTAATGATAGCCCCATGTTTATGGCTCACGCTTCAGCGCTGCGCATATAACCCAGCTGCTTTCTGTGTAAGAGCTGTGTAGCAGCAACAGTTTGAGCCTCTAAGTGCCCCTGCCTGGGCTGTGGATTTATTTGAGGTTCACTAGAAATGAGAACGTACGTTGAGCTTGGTGAGACCAAAGGTCCCCCAGCTCATCTCCAACAGACACCAGCCACGGTGGCCTGGGGAAGGTGTAAGACCAGAGGAAGCACGTAGTGGTACTTCCCTGTGGTGTCCATGTAGCTCTTTGTCCTATCAGGTCAGGAGAACAGTGCAGTTTCTCTGTATTCTGTCTGGGAAGGAAGATTACCTCCATTCTTTTCAGGACCGGTATAAAGGACAGTCCTTCGCTTCTGGATTCATTCCTATGAGAAGTAACCTTGATTCTTTCAGTATTGAATAGCCTGTGGCACCTGATAGAAACTTTCATACACCCAGATGCTTACGCGAGAGTGAACTTTCTCGGTGAAATTTTCAAAATGTGGAGGATTATTTCATTCATATGCATCTAACTTTTTAAGAAGACACTCTGAGGTTTAACTACCATGCCCTGTTCCAAGGCAAGTCCTACTATATCCTTGAGGCTAGTGTGGACATAGCCATGAAATGCTTGGCTGCCAAATTGAATTTTTCCATGTTTTATATACTAAGCCAATTTAATTTGCATATGACAATAGGCTGTCTCCATATATAATAATATCTGGATAACATCCTTATAGAAACTCAAAGCCAACCCTCAAGTGCTATCAGAGTTCCCTCAGTAGGATTTAAATACCGACTGTATAGTAAATTGATAGTTAATGCAGAATGTACATTTCCATAGCCAAGTTCATGCATAACCGAGACCAAATTATACTAGTTTTATGAATCTTGTGCAGATTTAATTATTTTTTAAAGCTGACCAGAGTACTCTAAGTTTCTGAGCTTACCTGTGCACTTAAATCACAGAATCATAGAATTGTTTTGGTTGGAAGAGACCTTTAAGATCATCAAGTCCAACAGTTAATCCAGCACTGTCAAGTGACCAGGTACCTCAGCTGCTTCTCATAAGACTTATGCTCTATCTAGACCCTTTACAAGCTCACTGCCCTTCTCTGGACACGCTCCAGCACTTCAACGTCCTTCTTGAAGTGAGGGGCCCAAAGTTGGTCACAGTACTCAAGGTGTGGCCTCAACAGTACCCAGTACCAGGGGACAATCACTTCCCTACTCCTGCTGGCCACACTATTGCTGATACAAGCCAGGATGCTGTTGGCCTTCTTGGCCACCTGGTTCACACTGCTGGCTCATATTCACTCGGCTGTTGACCAACACCCCCAGGTCCTTTTCTGCTGGGCAGCTTTCCAGCCGCTCTTCCCCGAAGCCTGTAGCGTTGCAGGGGGTTGTTGTGACCCAAGTGTAGGACCCGGTACTTGGCCTTCTTGAACCTCATACAACTGGGCTCAGTCCATCGATCCAGCCTGTCCAGATCCCTCTATAGAGCCTCTCGACCTTCAAGCAGATCGATACACCTGCTTAACTTGGTGTCGTCTACCAACTTACTGAGGGTGCACTCGATCCCCTCATCCAGATGATTAATAAAGATGTTAAAGTGAACAGGTACCAACACCGAGCCTTGGGGAACACCACTTGTGACCAGCCACCTACTGGATTGAACTCCATTCACCACCACTCTCTGGGCCCGGCCATCCAGCCACTTAATTATCCAGCAGAGAGTACTCTCATCCAAGCCACTAGCAGCCTATTTCTCTATGAAAATGCTGTGGGAAACAGTGTCAATGGCTCTACTAAACATCTACAACAACATGTTGTTGTAGACAGCATCCTGTTGTAGGCAACAAGCCTTTCCCTCATCCCCTAGGCAGGTGACGTTGTCATAGAAGGAGATCAGTTTAGTCAAGCCTTTCGTAAACCCACGCTGACTGGGCCAGATCACCTGGTTGTCCTGTACATGGCTGCACGTGCCTGTACGTGCCTCTGCTTCCTGAGTTCCAGCCAAAGCTCTCTGTTCAATCAGGTCGGTCTTCTTCCCCACTGGCTCATCGTATGGCTCAGCAGGATGGCCTGCTCCCGCGCCTTATATGGAGCAGAGTGACTCTATCACGGCCTCAGATTTAACCAATTTTGAACAGGGCGTTTTTGATAACTTTCTGTTTCTGTCTCATAAAATCCCCACAGAGATACTGTGTGATATGTTGCAGCGATTCAATGAGTGATTAAATCTTCTGCAAGCCTGGATTATGAATTCAGATGTTTTGAGAAGTGTCTTTTAAGATATAATTCAGATAAATAAGAGTCATGACTCTGCTTTTGCTCCATACGAATGCCCAGAGATCCTATTGCTAGAGCTATAAGGGTATCCAAAGCTATAACTTTATAAAGAAGTCATTAGTTTGTTAAATGCCTTTGCCCGTTGGAAATACAGATTAATTATTAATGCATTATTCAAAATCCAATTGATTTTATGCATAATTTCAAATTCTTTCCTGCGGGATATATAAATATCACTTCCATAATGAAAAGAAAAAGAAGATCAGGTGAGCAGTCTTTAGCAGCAAGTACAGAAGTAGCAAATAAAGACGCAGGAAGTAAAGAAACAAGTAAGAAGTGGGTAATAGGTTGCATATCCGAACAGGCTGCATACCCAAACCATCTTACAATATGCTCATCCTGTGAAACAGAGGTGATGCAAAATGAACACTATAGGGTTGACAATGAATTTGGAAGTCTTATCTGAATAAATCATCAGGCAACATTGACAAGAACATTCAGAACACCAAATTGTAAAATCCTGTTGCGTTTGTCATGATAAATCCTCTGTGTGTGCATATGTATATTACATATACATTTAAATAAATATTATAAAAGTCACAGAAAGAACAACTGAGGACATACTGAAACTTCTTTGTTACAAATTATTTTTCCATCTGAAGTTTTAGAAGGGCAACATGTTCCTCTAACTCTAAGAGATAAAGTCAACATTTCTAATTTTAATTTTTCAGAAAAAATCTTGATAATATTTAATATTTCATTAAGTTTACTCCAAGATCTTTCCTGTAATGACCCTTGTTGAAATCACATTAGAAATGTGGGTTTCACATGCAGAAGAACGCTGATACAAAAGAATGCTAAAGTCAACCATTAGCCAGTACCAAAACATACGTAAAGCATTTTGAATCCCAGAAGAAAAAGTTATGTGATCAATTTTACTTTATGTCTTTTTAAATTATTTGGCCAGCTGAACTGTAAAGTGCTTCACTCTGCGTAAACAGATGAGGAGTTAATATGCAACACTATGGGATTCACAACCTCATGGAAAGAGATTTTCTAATTAAATGACAGTGTGTTATAATTTGCAGCTTTGCATATTTTTCTTTCAGACATATATGCAGTATATATATATATTCTGAAATGTCAAAATAGCAATCACACACAACGTCTAATTTTGTTTCAGTCATGTGAATTTAAATTCCTGTTGAAATAAAAGGCCTTTCAAGAAATCAAACTCTATCCCATGCAAATCACTGCAAATATTGAAATTATCGTAAGTGGTTATATACAGGGTACTTACACTTTACACACCATGATGCAAAACGAGGTCTTGCATTTTCTATTAGAAACTCATTCTCTCGCTGTTTTTACAGTACTGGTATATAAAGAGCTCTGTGTGTGTGTGTGCAGTGTCACGTGCGTGTGTAAGTAGGTTGCAGCCTAAACTTTTGCAACAGAAAGGACAGAATTTTTTGAGAAGTACCAACATCACAAAAAGGTGAGCAGCATTATGAATGTCATTATGGACTAATAGGGGCAAATTACTGAAAAGTATGCAGCAATATAGATAGTGACAGCTTTCTCTCAGGAAAGACACCAAAAAGCAGATTCCTTTTAAGGTCACTAATATCTGTAATATTTCATTAAAAGATTAAAGAAACAGCTTCTTATGGAAATGGAAAATGTCATTTTCCACCACCTCATTTTTAATAGGAAAAGGATGTTGATTGACATCTATAGAGCAGTTTGATCCTCAGTGATCTGTCCATTTCCTTTATCTCTCTAGAGCATGTGCTTTTGGAAAGCAAAACAAGGGTGGCATCATATGAAAACCACTTGCTCCATGCAAACATGGGACCTCTCTATGGTAGGAACAATAAGTTACTTACAATAAGTAACTGAGAAAAATTAGAAGGGAAGAAGAAATCCAGAACACGTCCAACTGGGTTTTGAGGCAGCGGATCTATTTCTTACTTTTAAAATCAGCTTCTGTATGCATCTACGCCTGTCTTACCATCCACAAAAGCATGGAGTAACCAGAAATTTTCAGTCAGGAGAAAAATAAAAAAAATTAAAGAAGCACAGCAAAGGAATTTACATATATAGCAGATTTATATTCTCTTTGTGGTGTCACGTTTGGACAACACAGACGGCTCCATCCCTTAATTTAGCATCATGGGTTTTTTTATTGTCGTTTCCCCCAGACTTGCTAAGTTAAAACAAGATGCAACTACATTCTTCACTGGAGGCACTAATCAGCCCCAATTCAAACTGTCTTGAAACGTGTGTGAATAAATCATGGTTTGGTGTAGCTGGCTCAAAAACTTAGGACCATACAATTCTACCTTGCACACCACTGAGTTATTTTCTCAATTAATGTTGTAACTTTGGCTACTAGGATTATACCATCCTCAGTTAACCTCTCTGGTTCGCACAAAGGACCCGGAGCCAGGTGGTCAATAGGCAGCATAGTGGTGCATGGTAATAGTCGCTTTGCTGTTTCTTTCCTCTTGTGAATGAAAATTGTTCCAAAATTAACAGTGTTCTAGGGAAAAGATGATGGAAGGCAAGGGGATATTAAAAACTGTATGAAGACAGTTCCCTTTTCTGAACATCTAATTTTTATAAGTCTCAGCCTTTACCATCAAATGATCATATTCTCATTTCTAAATGTTTCAATTTTCATTTGAGGTGCACATATTTAAAAGAGAAAACAAACCCAAACCTCAGAGTGATTACTAGCAGCAGAACATGAAGAACCTCATCCAAGACTAATGTGGGCTTGAAATGTGAATTTTCATGGAGGTGCCTGAACAGATCCTTTTAGTGATTGCAGGACTGCATGTGAACTTCCCCATGTGTCACAGGGAAAATTACCTTTGATAACACTCCTCCTTTTTTTGAGGATCACACATTTCAGCATAGCCCTGTGTTGCTTAACCCCAATAAACCCTCCTCCCTCAGGGGTTTAGGTGTTCTGGGTACTTCGGACACCTCAGTCACTCTGAAAGCCAAGGCACCCATACCAACTATTGACGAGAAGGGAGCTCTAAATTGCACTGTACAGCTCGGTTCTGTCATAAAGCTTTCACATCTCATGGCCATTAATTTGGTGTGGACAAGTGGGATATTAATACACTACACTTGCTTCGTTTAACTGTAAAACCATTAGCTGAGGCCCGGTGTCCTAACAAGATAATAAAAATAAAATGTTTGCAGTCTATTCAGTAAAAGGCAAGGTCAATTGCACGTGTCTCATTTCCTTTCCAGTGTTTTCCAGAAGATCATGATATCCAATAAATTCATAAACCTTCACACATATCCACACAAACATCTTCTGAGGAGTTCAGCTATCCAATGTCAAAGCCGTGTTGCATCTGCACTACATGTTTTGTCCGACGTATCAGGGTAATTTCAAAGGAGAAAACATTTATCCCATTGCTGCTGAATATTTGTGCATTATTTCTCCCCAGCAATCCATCCTTGCATCATTTGTGGAGACATTAATGGCAATTAATACTGTAAAGAAAACTCGAATAATAAAGAATATTCTCAGGATATGAACTATTACCGAAAAATAAAAGGAAAAACTTTGATACGATATAAGAATATTCTTTGCTTACCAGTCCAAATAATTTCTATACAAGCAGGCTTACCAATACAATGACTTTCCTGCGTTAATAAAATGAGTTATTGACGTCAGCATGCACAGCCTGTTCGTTCACAGTGAGCTTTCCTGTGACTATAGCGCTTCTGCAGAAGGAAGCTGTAAACACCGGAGAAGTGACTTTGAGGCGTACTGGCAAAATGTTTGTTTTCGCTGAGCAAACAGTGCTGCATCATTCACACAAGAGAAGCTGGGAGCAAAGAGCAGATTGCCTTTCAGGAGGGCAAGAAGAGGACCCTGCCCCAAAACAGGGTCTGCTACTGCATTGGTTGGGCACAGGGACTGAGGTGGGGAGCAGTGGACACAGGGTCTTGGGAATGATCCCAAACATCGTTCCCCCCTCCTCCCTGGCCAGGTACAGCTTATGGACTTACCAGACCACTCCCAGTACTCCTGGCACAATTTCTAACAATGGAGACATTTTGATGGAGCTGCAGGACCACAGAATCACAGAATCGTTTTGGTTGGAAGAGACCTTTAAGATCATCAAGTCCAACCCTTCACCTCGCACAGCCAAGTCACCGCTAAATCACGTCCCTAAGCACCACATCTACACATCCTTTAAATACCTCCAGGAATGGGGACTCCACCACTTCCCTGGGCAGCCTGTTCCATGCTTCACAACCCTCTCTGTAAAGAAAGTTTTCTGAATATCCAACCTAAATCTCCCCTGGCGCTACTTGAGGCCATTTTCTCTCATTATCACTTGTAACTTGGGAGAAGAGACTGACCCCCACCTCGCTACAAGCTCCTTTCAGGTAGTTGCAGAGAGCAATAAGATCTCCCCACAGCCTCCTTTTCCCCAGGCTAAATAACCTGTTTCCTCAGCTGCTCCTCATGGGACTTGTGCTCTAGACCCTTCACCAGATTTGTTGCCCTTCTCTGGACATGCTCCAGCACCTCAATGTTGTTCTTGGAGTGAGGGGCCCAAAACTGGACACAGTATTCAAAGTGTGGCCTCACCAGTGCCCAGTACCAGGGGACAATCTCTTGCCTCCTCCTGCTGGCCACACTACTTCTGACACAAGCCAGGATGCTGTTGGCCTTCTTGGCCACCTGGGCACACTGCTGGCTCGTATTCACTTGGCTGCTGACCAACACCCCCAGGTGCTTTTCTGCTGGGCAGCTTTCCAGCCACTCTTCCCCCAGCCTGTAACATTGCAGGGGGTTATTGTGACCCAAGTGCAGGACCCGGCACTTGGCCTTGTTGAACCTCATAGCATTGGCCTTGGCCCATCAATCCAGCCTGTCAAGATCCCTCTGGAAGGCCTCCTGACCTTCAAGCAGATCGACACTCCCACCTAAATTGGTGTTACTTGCAAACTTTCTGAGGGCACATGAGCTTACTGAGGGTGACCATAAACAGAGTTAAAAAACAGTCGTGGTTGGTCTTGAGCTCCCCATAGCCCTGCCTTACCTGGTCATGGGCCCATATCCTGTCCATCCCAGTCCCCAAGGAGAGGCCCAGTTCCCCGGGCAGGATGTGCCCCTGGTGCTCCCTGGCTGCCCTGTGCCTGGCTGGGTGGTAGGACGGACCGGGGCTCCATCACTGTGGTCCCAGGGAGCCACCTGCCTTCATAGTGCCATGACAGCTTAAAGGTCGATCTTGACCGAACAAAAGAAGAGAATAAAAAAGAAATGGGAACGAACTAATATGTACACCAATGAAATGGTGAGCGCTGGGAAACACACGCTGGGTCCCATTTAAGCCACCCAATTTGGTGACTTCCAGCAGCAAAGGGGATGTGGCAGACCCCCTTCCCCACCCTCCTCCCTCATGCTGCCGTCCTCTGGGCTGCCCACGGGCATTCCCATCTGAACAGACAAGTGGTCTGAGATAGTTCAGGAACGTGTAACCAGAAGGCAAATTTCACTGAATCGAGTGAAGAGGTGTTTCTGTGTCCCCTGCCTTCCCCTCCCCTTTGTGGAAAGCAATTCAGTGGGAGAATGACCCAGACTTCCTTTCACAGTCTCCTTTAAGAACAGAAAATGGAAGCATTTCTAACTTCTGCTTGAGACAGATGAGAGAAGAAAAACACCTCTAGAAAAGGGAGATGAAGCAAATACTCTGTACCCGCATGCATGACAAATGACCGTAAAAGTCATCTGAGACTCAACCTGATTTTGAGATAGCTTGTTGGTGACTTGTGGGCGGATGGAGGAAGAAAAATTGCATTATTTCTTTATAATTCATATTGAACCTGCAGAAAGTACACTCTTGCCTTACGCTTTTCTGAACAAAGCCCATCAGTAAGGCAGTAGGTAAAAAACCAGTATGAGAACAAGAAAGGCTCCTCACAAATCAATCCCAAAACTAGTTGCTCCCACACTTGAAATGGCAGCTTCTGGCAATGACTAATACATATATATATTCTAAGGACATTTATAAAATATGACAGCTGTCCTGCCCTGACATTTAGAAACCGACACGTAAACATCCCACAATAGGGATGTTGAATCTTTAACTTCCTCAGGAAGCCCTGCGTGACAAAGACCATTCAGGATCACTTGATTTCATTACCACTGGAACTTCTGCAAAAGAATTACTAGGAACTCAGCCCTCCGTTCTTAATACTTTACCTACATCAGGGCACTGTCTCTTGTACAAAGCTACACACATAAGGTCTCCTTCCATCTTTTTCCTTCCACAATTTGCACTTATTTTCCCTCAGCCTATAGAATGTCGTGTTTAGCGCACTCTGTAATTGCGAAGGGAATGACGTTTCATTGGTTTTCCTGAGTTGTTAAGAAAAAGCCTGGTAGACTCAAAAAACTTGACCTAGGCTCACCTGGAGTTGTTCCTCACCACACTGAAAAAAATGCTGATATAGTTTTCTGAGGAAGATCTCAGAGCAATTGCCCGTTCCAAAAGCCAGTTTAGACTCATCCCTCTACCTCTACTTCTTACTCCCCTTAAGAGGAAAATGGGGTTCCTTTTCAGTTTTGCTTGCCTTAATTTAGTTTTCTTTTTAATGAAGATAATGGGCAAAAAGCATTAATAAAAGAAGAAAAGATACTACAGCAGATCAGCTCACAGAGTGTGGCCTAAGCCCGATTTCATGAGAGACATTATACTGGGGGAGAAAAGTGCCCAAGAGCAATATAAATTCCATTAAAAATAGTTCATCTCACTATCTGGACAGAGACTTGTTCCCCAGCACTGCAAACTCTTCTGCTGTCTAACACCCTTCCCAGAATCTCCCAAACTAATTGAGTAACAGTTTGCTCAAGACTCGTTTAGCTTTCAGTGTCGATGTCAAGGACTAGGTTAGAAGAAGGAGAAAAATTTGAAAGGCACAGACTGAAAGGGGAATCAATAATAATAATAATTAAAAAAAAAAACCCAAACAAAAAACCCCCCAAAAACCTGAACTAGATATGACAGCAAAGCAGAAGCCCCCAACAACAGTGAGACTTGGTGTAGCTACTGAGGTAAATACGTGCATGGGTAGGGCTCGCTAGGAACAAAGAGGCATCAAACGTTTTTTGATTCCTCACATTAAAATACATGCCAAAGCTTTGAGCACAGATACTTGCAAAGTGTGAATTTTTCATTATTTGACTATTAACTTGTGCAACTCTGACTAGTGACGTGCGATTTTGAATCTCCCCCACCTCCTAAGCCCACCACAGCTTGGGCCATCTTTCGTGAGATAAGTACATATGGGAAATAAACATGCCAAGAGACTAGCTAGACAAAAATAAACTGAAAATTAATAGAATCAAACACAGTAACTGCAAACCCCTTTTTACCCTGCCCAGATTTCTTTGCTTTACATTGCTGGGCAACGGAGAGATGCGAGAAAGAGAGAGAGCATAGCTGCAGACTTTTGTGTGATCATCTAAAACTGATCTGAGGAAGAGAGACAACCTGGGATCGCCCCTGGAGCTGAAAATTCCCTGTCTGCTTTCACCTGTTTAATCTCATGCTTTCAGCGTGTCCACCGTTAGAAGTGGAGTTAATAAGAAAATGTGATCTTTGGAAAGGCATACTCTGTTATGGAAACTGGTGTACTTCTGTCAGAGATATTCTCATATCATTGTTACAATGCCTTAGTTGTTCACAGTACGGTGTCTTGCTATATATTTTTTCATTAATATCCCCAGGGTTCCTGTGAAAGAGTCAGGCCAGGGTTATAAATACTATTATCCTCATTTTACAGAGGGGGGAATGAAGACCAAAGGGTAAAATAATTTGTTCCTGGCTGTATACTGACTTGGTGATAAAGCCCGGATTTAGAACTCGGAGTCTTATAACACCAAGATCCTTTCTTCAGCCCCATTGCTTCCCAGTGCCTCCCCTGAAGATGCAAGAAGTGTAGCAATAAGAGTGCACATGAAATATTTTCCTCCCTCAGATCCTTGCAACTCAACTATCTTCTAACATGTAAAAATGACACACACTCTTTGAAGACAACATAACTGCCGACTATGAGAGGAATTTTAGTGTTCTAATAACAAAATTTGCAGTTATTTGATTATTTCTCTGAAACAAATAAAACATGCTTTGATTAACCATGTTTGAGTTTTAGATCAAAAATGGTTAAGGTGTTTTTGACATAATTATCCAATTCTATTATGTCATAGACCAGGATAAAACTGAACCAATGTCAGACCTAAAGAGAACTATTCCGAGTTATACTTAACTGAAAAATTAAGCTTGGAATGAAAATGTAGAACTATGATGCTATAACAATAGGATGTTAACTGCTGCTTAATTACTGCCTCTTTACTGGTACTATACAGCAACCCAGCAAAAGACTCTGTACACGTGTTGCGATAATGATTTTATCACTGGGCAGCCATAGGGATTAATGAACTCTTCCGTGTGCTACGTGCCTGTCTGTGATATCAGAGGGGGGACCTGCTCTGTGTTTCTGGTGTGAAAGCTGGAGCAAGGGCTGTCAAAAGCCCCTCCAGGTCCAGGTCAACTTATCCACGGTTGCCAACAAGCACATCATATATGAGACCGCAGAGAAGCAGGCAGAAGAATTGTTTCAAGTGTTGTTTTTCAGCTCAGATTGCAGTCCCACAACACCCTCCTTCTGTCTTTACTGTACTACCTGCTGGACCCATAGTGTTTAGTAGTGCCATCCCATTGATTGCATCGTACTCCTGCCTCAGCCTAAATCATTTAGCCTCCTTCATTTAGCATTAACACGTTTTCTGTCTAGAAGGAGGAATATGACTGGGTATGCATCTTAGCATATCTTCTATGCTGTTCAGGTGCTGGTACTCCTTTCATCAACAGAGTACTTGAACTTCTTCCAGAAGCGCCCCCTGCCCTTCTTCTGAGTCACTCAATAGTCATTAATGTTGAATGGCTAGACAAATGGGTGAGATAAAAGACAGAGAAGCATGCACAGCAGATTTTGCTCTGCAGAGAAACCTGGTGACCCTTAATGTGACTCTGTTGTTTTTTTTTTACAGTGCAACCAGAAAGCCTGCTAGGACCTACTTAATGCAAGAGTTGATGACTTGGATAAAGCAAAAGAAAACCGAAAAATGATACAGAATTCCCTAATGGTATTTACTCCCTAACGTATCATCATTGAGGCACTAAAGTTCTCTCTAAAGACGGTTAAACTTGTGATGAGTTCCTTTTCAACACAATGATACAGTACAACAGCCCAAATTTTAGGCAAATAGATTGTATTATATTTCCCCCAGTATGGCCTTCATGAATTTGATACTGACTTTCAGGTTGCCCTTCCCTGCTAGGGAAACCTTAAAAATTTAAAGGAAGAAAATCATTTGTACATTCTGCAAGCTGAGGAAAGAAATCCTGCTTGGTGTGATTTGCTATAATGATAAATTTATCAGAAGCTGTTCGGTTTATCTGCTGCAGGACTGCTCTTTGATAGCATTAATCTGCAGTAATGATTATAGGAAAGTAATTCAAAGCTGTTCAAAGGGAAAGGTGACAGGATGCTTCCCATCTCTTTTCTGAATGCTGCCTCAAATTCTTCAATAAATTGCAGCTGTAGAGAGAGAAAAGATGTGCCATACACAGCTGAATATTTTAGGGAATCTGGAAACATGGAGCAATAAGAGCAATACTTAGACTACATTTGCAGTAAAGTATGTGTTGCAAATTCCGTAGACCTTTTACAGTGAAAGGCACCAGAACGAAAAGTTTTGGGGATGTTCAATATTATGTTTTCCACTAACTGTCAGTGAAGATGAACCACAAATTATCAGAAAACTAATGCTTCAAAATATTTCAGGTGAAATGGACTCATAGTACCTTTTTGCACGGCCTTTTCAAAATAAGAAGAGATCCTATGACTAGTTGTAAGAGACCTCTGGAGCTCGTCTAGTAGATCTTTGAAGAGGATTTCTAGGCTGTCAAGAGAACAAGTCACATACACTTTGCCTAGCGACATGTGAAAACACCCAGGGATGAGGAGTTTATGACTTCCCTGGAGACCTGGCCCAAAGCTGTACTGCATAGTCCCTCTATCCGTACTGAGTCTTGCAAGCTGCAGCCTGTGGTCATTGCCTTTTGCTTCACTGTTTCTCCTTGTTTTACCAAATGACGTCTCTCATTATTGGAAATCAATGCAGTATTGTACCCTGCCTCCCACCTCCACCTCGTTGAGGACAACTCCTAAACTGTGCAGGATTATAGGGCTGGAACTAGATGATCTTTAAGGTCCCTTCCAACCCAAACCATTCAATGATTCCAGGTTATCAGACATGCAATAAGCTGCCAATTTATGGTCTACTTCCTGTGCAGTATTCTAGGAGACATGATAGCACAATGGTGAAATTTAGGACTGGAGTAAACGTTACACCCATGTGAAGATCCTTTTTCACAGCTTTAGCAGAGTCAAAAGGCCAGCTGTTATGTCTACACAGAGATGTATTGAAAGCCTGCCCAGGGACACTGCAGAGCCCTGTCTGCTCCCACACCACCAGCCCTTAAAACAGCTCTAGGAGGACATCCTCATGTCCATGCTCTCCATAGTACTGAGGGATGTCACCATCCCACAGATCACCCAAGTCATGACCTAGCAAGGCTATATTCACACTCCACCAGGCTCCCACATGCTACACCTATGCACCACACAGCAACGGTCACACTTGCCTCACCGTCTGATCCTGAGCATCCATGATTACCTCATGGTCTGAGTATATGCTGACCAGCTATGGGTCGCCAGGCAGAGAATGCAGGAAGGAGACTCAGCTGAGGTGTACACATATCCTGAAAGCTCCAAGCCCAGCATGAAGCCTGGCAGTGATAAGCAGATACTGGCACAATCTGAAGTTATGTTTCCCGCTGTCACACCTTGGATACCACTGTGGCCTGCCATCTGCCCTGCTCCACAGTGAGCTCCAGCCATGATCTCTGACAACAGCAGCCAGCCCTCCAGCTTACCCCATTGCTGGTCCTTGGCTCACAGCTCATATTGCTTGTCGCCTGCTTGGCAGGGAGGGCCTGAGGTTGAATGGAAAGCTGAAGGATGGCAAATGGTTGCACTTACATCAAGTCCTCAGTCTGCTCTGCTTTTCTATGGGGCTTGGGAGGATGGGAACTAGAAATGAAAACTTTAGCCCCTGTTGACAAGACACACCATCAAGTGAAGAAATTTGATTCTTTTTTGAATGTAGTTCAGCCCAAAACTCCTCCGGCCTTTTCCCCAGGAATGGCCATGTGAAGGAGATTCCATTGCCACAATCACAGCAATGACAGTACTGTCAAAGCCTCACAGCCACCGTTCTAGAAAAATGCCCTTTGCATAAAGGAATTCATTGTCTGGGCCACTGTAGCACGCTCTGCATCAGTTACTTAACCCTGGACGAAAAGCAGATCAAAACTGGTTACTCATTGAGCCAAAAAAGCCAATAAAATCCATTGCAGCTCGGTTTCTTCAAATGAAACCTCAGACTAGCATTCCTCTGTGGCATCTGTACCTGGCCCTGTGAAAGCAGAGCTTCACAATGCTCAACAATTGATTTGAGTCAAGTAGGAAATCAGGATTTCTCTTTCAGTTACTCTAAAGAGTCTCACCCCAAAAAATCCAGGGAAAACCGCTCTGTACAATTAATGTTTGTATTCACATAAACGATAGACTGTAGGAGTGATCTCAGCTTTTTTCTACCATCTTCCCTCTGTGTCCTGATTCGGTACCTGAAGACTAAATGTAGGCTGAGAAACATGAACTCTGAGACAAGCATCTGTAGAGAACGAAAAATGCAGCAATGTCAACTGCCTGGCATGTAAGCTCTCCTGCATATTTGTTTGAAATTATCGTCTCCTGTATTCCTCTCCTGACAAAGCCAAATTTTAGTCTTCTTCCTGTACTGGCCAAAGAAAGGGCACGGCAATGAGGATGAGACAGGATTCCCTTTGCAGAGGGATGAAGCTGCTGTCAGGAATGCTCAGGCATCTCACAGCTGGGGGAGATTAATATTGAGTTTGTAAAACACATCCTTCAAAACTTCCTAACACTCACCTTGAGAAATAAAGAAAGAAGACAGTTTCTGGGGCAGAAGAAGGGTGAGGCTAGGCAAACTGCTGTGAAACTAGAGGTTCTCTTCCTTACTATGTTTCTACCTTAGCCAACCTGGAGATGGTTCAGTTGGCCACCTTTCTTGGATGCCTTACTCAATGCATTGTCCAGCTCACTTCATATGAAGCAGTATGTAATAGATTTGCGGTGAAACTCCTGCTAGTTAAAAAGAGAGATGTGTGTCTAGCTTGTGATCATTACTCATCTGCCTTCATCTGTCTCAGGAGCTCCTACAAAAGTGCCCACCAGCCGGGTGACATCAACAATCAAAACAAAGGTGAATATGTGAAGATGCATGTTGCTTTGCAAAAAGGTGCCATCTTCTGCACCTTCCTCAGTGGCACTCTTGGATATACATGGAGTGCCTTATCCTGTTACACAGTGGTGTAGTGGTACCCTGTAGAGGCACCAGGCTGCTACTGTGGTACATGGAAGCTTAGTAAAAAAGGTGCTGAGTATGTTGCCTTGGACATATTGTTGCGGAGGCACCTACAGAACCAGACAGCAGCAACTATCCGAAAAAACGTGGATTTATTGCAAACAAATGTGCCTGGCACTCCGACTGTCCAGGTTCGGATGACAGTTGGGAATTATCACTGCACAACAGATTTCTGAACACTAAAGAACACACTCTAAGGAAGGATGACCCAAAATGTGCCCAGCTCACTGATACAAAGAGAGAATCTCCCACCTAGTGATACCAAGAGGGTCACTCACCAACGCCAGGGTGAGGGTCACTCCATCCCAGGGACGTACACTCCGACGGCGTCCTGATCTGAGGGCAGTCCTGAGAAGTCTCCTCGGTCGGTGTCCCGACTCGAGGGGAGAGTCTCCGACCGCACCGCCTGCTGCTCCGAGGAGAACCAGCTCAAACTGGATGGGGTCGGTGGGCGATCTGTGTAACACTGCCCGGGAGATGCCCAGCGCCACCGCTTTTCGCCACAGATCATTCCTTCCCGGGTCGCAGGACCGACCAGTTTTACCTCGGGAGGGTTCAGACTCCCGGGGGGGGGGGGGGGGGGGCCGGTCATTGGGGGTTTGTCACTTTGCTGTCGGACCCTCCTGTTCCCGTCGGCGGCGCCGCCCGTGTCGGTCCATCCCATTTCTCGCCCGTAAGTGACTGTATCGCCTCGTATTTCTGCCCCAGTCACCACGCGTGCAGGGGGGTTCTGGGGGTTTTGCCGATGACGTTCTATCGCCTTCTGAATCTTTTCTTCGAGAGCCTGGACGTGGATCTTTAAGGCGCCCGGCAGCCCTTCCCGGAGCGGTGATCGCTCCCCGCCCCCCCGCTCCGTCCTCTCTCGTACCTGCCTGGACACGGGCAGCCCTGTGCACTCCCACCGCCAGCTCCGGTAACCCTTTAACGCGGGTGGTGACCGGCTGCCCCCGCTCTGGGGGGTGCGCACCCCCAGCCCAACACGCCACTCGGGACGTGACCGACCGGTCGCCTGGCGGCCCATCGCTCCGAAACACCCCGGGACTCCAAACGCTGACGCTTCATCATCACTGAACAGTATCCGATCCCCTCCGGTTAACGACACCCTCCACAGACACTCGGTCTCGGTTTCGTTGGGTCTCCGCGAAAACCCGTCCCGCAGCTCCTCCAGCCCGGACCCCGACCCGGGGGCGGTGCGGGCAGGGCTCCCGGGGTCCCGCCACGGGCCCTGGGCGTTTCTCCGTTTTAATAACGGGCCGCACCGCCTTTTCCTCTCACTGCTCCGTTTGGTCGGAACTGTTTCCACTGCTGTCTCCCCAGGTGTCCTCCGCCGAACCCTCGGGGTCTGCGCCCCCGGGTAACGGGTCGGTGCGGGCGGCGCTGGGGGCTGGTTTTATCTGTGCCAGCAAGAGCTTGAACAGCGCACGGCTCTGCTCCTCCTCACTGCTCCATCCTCTCCTCGAACAATACGCTTCTGACTGCAGCACTTCTGTGTGCTCCTGTTCCCGCACCAAACACGCACCCAGGACGGCACACATGGCCCCTTGGTCTGTGCCACCCCAACACCTCCCCGGGCTTTGTTCCAGCCGTTCCACGACCGCCGCGGGGTCGGACCGCTTCTCCCTCGCCCACGCTGTGTCGAGGGGAGAAGGTGCACAGTTGTGCCACCGGAATAATTCCTCTATCGACACCCTGCTCACTGCGCCAGTTTGTCGCGGAGGCGCCCACAGAACAGACAGCAGCAGCTATCCGAAAAAAAACGTGGATTTATTGCAAACAAATGTGCCTGGCACTCCGACTGTCCAGGTTCGGATGACAGTTGGGAATTATCACTGCACAACAGATCCCTGAACACTAAAGAACACACTCTAAGGAAGGATGACCCAAAATGTGCCCAGCTCACTGATACAAAGGGAGAATCTCCCACCTAGTGATACCAAGAGGGTCACTCACCAACGCCAGGGTGAGGGTCACTCCATCCCAGGGAGGTACACTCAGACGGCGTCCTGATCTGAGGGCAGTCCTGAGAAGTCTCCTCGGCCGGTGTCCTGACTCGAGGGGAGAGTCTCCGACCGCACCGCCTGCTGCTCCGAGGAGAACCAGCTCAAACTGGTTCTCCGGCAGGGCCCCGTTTATCCCGTGGTCAGTGTGAGCTGGGGTCACTTTCAGTCAGCCCAGGCAGGAGGCAGCTAAAGGAATCTAGACTCCGAGGCACCAGTATCACCCTAGGGGGCAGCTCCTGATGCTTATCAGGTGCTTCTGCAGAGCCCTGTCTTTTGTGCAAGCTCTGTGCTAGCAGGCAGGGGGGTTGCACTGCCACACATCTAATTGGTGAAATATGCCCTAGTTATAGTGGCTTCTTAGTGTTGGGACATGGCAGAGGGTGTGCTGACAGGGGTTATCTTGAATGTCCTCCTCAAATAAGTGCAGGTAGGCGTAGCACCTTCTGGTACAGGTACGCATGGAGCACGCTTGGAAGGGTGATTGCCAAGTGAGCGCCGTCTCTATTTGGCTATGTGTGAGCATAAGGTGCGGTAGTACGGCCGTGACTGAGGTTTGCCTGCATGACACACAGCTGGAATAACATCGTCTCGCTCCTGGAGGCATTCTTGGAGTTCAACACAAGTAGCCAGCGCATGTGGCTTTGAGTATGCACAGAGCATCTTGATCCGAGCAGGCACAACAAATGACAATATGAGATTTGATTATTTCATTAGTGGGTGTTCTCCTTTGTTTCAGGTCAAGTAGTCTGGGGGAAAAAAAAAAAATTGCAAGGCCATATCTGCAGTGGTACTGAGCAAGCACAGCTCAAAATTAATCCGAGGGGAGGAATATTTACGAGTGTTCATCAATAGTAAAAATCTTCTCTGTTATAAACATCAGAGAAGGCAGGCTTAAGTAAATGCCAAATGTTTTTGAAAATCGTGTCCTAAAGATCTTCTTTCAGTGCCTAAGAAAATATATCCTTCCAATAACTGCAGCACTGAGGATAGGATTGTAAAACAGCAAAGAGGTGAGAAAAAATGAAGAATTTTCCTAATTAAAACACAGAAAATCAAACAGTAAAATACCTATTTTTATACAATAGAGGCATGAACTGTTTCCAGTAATGACTAGAAGGGAAAATGTGAAGCCTGTATTCAGGGCTTAGAATAGTTCTGCTAGGAAAGTGCTCTTAAAAACAGTGGCAAAAGAAAACTTCGGTTCTTTTTTTTCCTAATCCGTGTTGAGAATTTACAGTACTTGGAGAACAATGTGTCCGTTTTGGTACACAGGTACCTACAGGCATGCCAGAAAACTGTAGAAAGAAAGAAACAGGCTTTGGGCAGATGTGTGTGTTGATTGGAACCAATGTTTAAAACACAAAACAACTACAACCACACCATCACCGTTTGACAGTGCACGTTTCTGCACAGAGCTAAACCCAGTAATAATCTCTAGCATTTCTGCAGTATTTCTTGTCACAAGACCTCAACGTATCTTTGAAAGCAGCTATTACATCTCAGCCACAGGCATCCCTGACGGCGCATCTCTGACTATGCTGGCCGAGGGGAAACACTGTGCAGCCATACATGCAGCTGCTGCTCACACCCCCGGCAAATCACAGTCCAAGGCACCCGCGGGAACTGAAATACATCCTGAAGAAAATGGTGTCAGAATGTCATCAGGCCCACATCACTGCAGGTTTTATCACACCAGGACTGGAGACCTCCCTTACTCAGGGGCACAATCAACGATAACATCATGCCCGGTTCTGAGGGCACGTTATGATCCTGTTCTATAAAGGAGAGGGGGCTGCAACATCTTGATAATCAGCAGCAGACCCATGTAGCCCCAACAGTTTGATACGACTGTAGTTTACTGCGGGAAAAAACGAGGAGCTGAAAATGGAAGACACCAGAAGAAATTTTTCGATTAAAAAAGCCAACAGGATCGGGCAGAAAGAAGGAATACTATTTTCTTTCTCCCAATTTTTGATTTTGTCATCTGTGCAGCTGGATATCTGGTGCTTTTATCTTTAATGAACACGGACAACTTTTACTGAACTCAGTGGTGGGCATGGCCCAGAGTCCAGGCTCAGGAAACTGCAGAGCAGAGATTCAAGGAACCCTTATATTTGTTTATCGCAGCTCTTCAAACACATGTTCATGCTGAAAGAACACGTTTCTTTCCTGCTTTGAAGGTGTAGGGCAGATCATAGCAGGGGTTTCTCTTCTTTCTCTTAGGGATCACAGCCAGGAAGAAGCTTCTAGGCATGTCTACGTTCGAAAGACACCAAGATTACGACTTTACTATGGCAGCCCAAGGTGTGGGCTGCAATCTGAACCATGACTATTCATGTCGCATAATTGCTCACCTGCTCCCTGCAAGCTAGCTCCTGCCAGTCCTCCAGGCAGCGCCCAGGAACCACTCAGGCAGTTGCATGTGGCAGGACCCTTCCCAGAGGGCTGCAGGATGAAGTCTTTTTGAGAATTTTAGGAGGTAAGATCAGGAGCTGTGCCAGGCTGTTTGACCTACGAACAAGAGAATAGACCTATTTTACCTGCAGCAACAAACATAGCCCTAAAGCTTGAAAGTACCATACTGAACAGGTGACCCCTCTCTCAGAAGAGGCCTGTCGCACGTAAGTATCAATGACTTCAGAGAGAAAGAAGAGTGTCGGTGTATGTAAATGTTTTCCTGGTTTTATATACTCCCAGTGGGAAAGAAATAAAGGGAATACTTGTTGGCCAGCTTCCAAGTCTACCTCCCTACCATTGGGCTGAAACCAAAGAGCTGTGCTTGAGTTACTGTCACAGCAGGGTATTCCTGTACAGTGACTGCATGCCTTTATGATGCCAAAGCTGACTTAGTAGCTTGGAGTAGAAATTAGTTTTAACAGCAAAAGAATCACAAAGCAGGGTCCCAGAATCAGGCAGCCTGCCACAGCCCCATTCACGGATCTGGTAGGTTCCGCATGCACATTCATAAACATGCTTGGGGTTTTGTTTGTTCATACAGAAATGATAGGAAAGGGTCAGAGAAGATTATTCTCTGGAGAATCATGAAAAAGGGAGAGAGAAGCCAGTACACAAGACCAACAAGTCTTCGGGAGTGTAGAAGGCTTGCGTATCTGTTTTGCCAATAACACTGAATATACACATGATGCTTAATGCTAGTAAAGAGTGGAAAAATGGGGTCGTGTGTCTGTTCCCTTCTATATCTACCTCTTCTGTCTGATCTTTATAGCACAGGACACAAAATTTCCCCAAGGGGTTCTTCCACGGAGCTCATATAATTTAGATGAACAAAAGAAATGCTTTTTTTCTGGAGAAGACACCCTCTCTCGCTTTAAGGGTACTGAGGGAATGAGATCAAATTTCTCACTTAACCTTAGAACACGTAGAACTTCTTTAGCATCCAGCTGGAAGACACATCTTCCAGACGCAGAAAACTCCTTGTAAACACTCTCCTATGTCGTATTTCTACAAGCTCCTGTTTACTGACTCGTTTTCCCACGTGTGGACTCCACAGGGTACACGGTATACCACAGACGATAATGGTATCATTGTTCCAATAATTGTAACTTTTCCGCTTCTACTTGCAGTCCTCTCTTTGAGCATCCACAGGCACCTTTTCTGCTCTGAACCACCATGAATCCATGTTCAGCTACAACCCCCTACAACCCCAGCTTCTTTTCTAACTCATCCTTTCCAGAACACTGTATCACACTATAAATTATTGATTACGAACAGTAAGAGTCTGTGTTGGCTTCTTTGGTTTATCACTAAAAGCGTCCGTCCAGCTTGCTTTGAAGAACTGGCTTGTTATTCGCTAATTTTGTGCTTAAAGCAAGAGTTTTCAGACTCTCCCCAAGCACGGATCAGGAAAAACTCTTGTTGATATCCGTAGAGTTAGTTGATATGGATCTAGTATAAATGAATCAGGATTTAGTATCCAGGAGTCGGGCATCTTGGATCAAGTTGCAATACATATCTACATAAATGTATTATGAGAATCAATTTTACCTCGTTAATTACCACTCCAATGTAGATCTTTATTTTTTAATCACACATTTCTTTGGTTTACCCTTGTGCAATAATAGGCTCTCTTATCTGCATTTATGGCTGCTCTGCTGGATGCCTTCACACTACATCAGCTTTTCTTCAATTTACTTCCACACATAAAATCAGCACCAAGCCAGACATTCATGTGTTTGCCCAAGCCATCATTAGGCAGTCTGAAATTGAGTGAGAGTAAAAGAAAATGTTTTCCTTGAGTGTTTCCATATTCTTTTGGCTATTTAAGAGTGGGTCTTTTTAAAGAACACAAAAAAGCCGCAGCAGAGAATGGCAGAATGAGATATATAGAAATGCTGATCTTTGCCAATATGTTATCAATGAATGAGTAAGAGTGATGCTCTGTTAAAAAGCTATTGATTCAGTGGGAGAATATGGGTTCCCTGGAACTTCAGCGCCTCTCAGCTGTGAGCCACTTTCATCAGTCTCTTGAATATAATTATTAGGAAGTAAAAATCAAACCCATTTTTCCTCAAAGTGTTTGTAGCTAGGGCATCCAGCAAAATTATCATGACAATAAATCGGAGTTGTTACCCAAAAAAAAAAAAAAAAAAAAGGTGTGGACTGAGAGTAAGAAAAGACAGAATTCCAAAAGGCAGTGAAACGAGTGTTTTAACAGTCCAACCACATGAATGTCACGTTTATATGTTCATTGAGTAGCCAAACAAAAAATAAATACTATTCAGGACTGTCTTCCACTATTTTTATGCTGCTTTACAATTTCAGAAAGTGGAGAAAATTATAAGTTTCAAATCTGCGTAGAACGTTAAGTAATAAAAAATTCATTTATTTTTGCAAGAAAAATAGAGGGTTTATTTCAGACAAAGTAAATTTGTACTGGAATACAGGAAGGCAAAAAGGATGTGCTGGAAAGCATGTTTATCACTTGATCTGTAAAAAAAATGTATTCTGAAAAGATGACTGAGAATTTATAAATCGGCTTGGCACTATAAGAGAGGAAATCTTGTCTGTTTTGAAATCTCTGGAAATTTCAATAAAACTGAAGTAGGTTATTCCGGTTTTCAAAGTTTGAAATGGTGTTTGACTTCAGTTTTCTAAATACTGCATTGTGGTAAAGAATTAAAAAAATGAAAACAACAATAGTTTCAGTATGATAATGTCTTATGGGTTTGGTATTCTTTATTCTTTTTGACTAGGGTGAATTTATGTTAAATAAGCCCAATTTCAAAAAGAATTTTCTTTTCTTCAGAATCTGACAGACCCTGGGGTTTCCTAACTTTGAAACTTTTTCTGTTACTTTTCAAAAATTTATGAAGTGGAAAGATTATCAACTTTATCTTTATTTTTCCTCCGGGCAGCTTTTAAAACTTACAGGTTTTTTACAAAATTATACAGAGGTCTGAGAGGCAGGGAAAATCTTGATCACTCCCCTGTCTAAATTCAATAACAAAAGAAAATTCAAAATTTAAAAAAAAAACCAAACCACAGGGGCGATCTAACTGCTTTTTCAATTTTCTCTTTTATTTGAAAAGAAAAAGCGGCTTGTTTTGCAACCTGGGTGCAAAAGGGGTTTTTGCCAAGTTTAAAATGATCTATTCGCTAATTCTTGTAATTAGCGTTTGCTTCGCTTTTCTGCCTATCATTACTAGGGACTCGTATACTCTGATTGACTTCTCATACTCCAGCTCTCTGATTCACACCAAGGCTATTCCAATCCAGGCTTAATAATTCAGCTGTACTGTACAGCCACTGCTGGTCTCATTGCAAACTTTCCAACCTGTGGCTTTGTGAAAATCAAAATATTTAAAGTGTAATTAGAAGTATAATTTATGTAATTGCATGATTTTATATAGGGTGATGAGAAGGAATGGGATGATAAAAGGAGGAGAGGGACTGCTTTGGGTGGCAGAGTGGTAGTCAAGGGTGTGATGTATAAGGGAGAAAATTGAAAGTACGAGTGACAGATGACATGAAAGAAAGTACGAGAAAGGAAGGACAACTGTTACGGGGATGATGTCAGGAGAGCAAACGTACAGGGTAGTGAGTTTGCAGGGTGGGACTCAAGCAGTCAAGAGCAAAGTTGAGCAGCTGACAAAAAGGAACTAACAGATTAAATGACATTATTAACTGAGGAAGCAGAGTTGGCAACCATGTCTGCTTAAAATGAAGGGAATTAGTGAAGTTACGTCTAAGTCAGCTACCCAGAGTAAGAAAATAGCAAGAGGCAATGAACTGATTCAGCAGATAAGCAGCAGACTGCGGCATATCAGTGAAAGAGTTAGCGAAGTTGTTTAGGACGTCAGGAATAAATGGGAAGGGAGAGGAGTCAGCAGTGGACAAATAAATAGATCGAGCGGCAGTGGCGAGACATAATGGAGTTGGTGAGAATTAGCTGTGCGAAGCCAGGTGCCTGGAATGAGTTTCCCAACCAGGCTGGGTAATCACGGCAGGACAGCTGTGCCTGCAGGGATGCTGTTCCCCTAGCAGGAGCCTGGCGAGTGCTGCGTGTGGACAGAGCGGGGATGAGGCAGTAGCAATGGGTATTTACTTGCTCATACAGGTTGTCTGCTAAGAGACGGGGAAGGAAGGGGTGGCAAAGGTGTTCAAGAGGGGAATGGCCCTGCATTTTCTATCTCTTAGTTTGCACATGCCTACAACCTGCTTTAAAGGTATGGAAAAATTCAGAGCCCCCACACTGTGGTGAAAGGGCGACAAATGGGAGACAGACGAATCTTGCTTGCACGACCTTGTTTGCTTACTATACAAAGAAAGGGCCGCTCATTTTTTACCCTCATATCCTGTGAGGTTCTGTCAAGATGCCCTTCCTTTTTACCAGCCACTCCTTTCTCCCCATAGGCTTAGCAGAGAGGCTGAGCTCGCTTTTGAACTCTTTACAGCTTCTGCACTGGTGGACGGATGCACAAATGTCATGAATCAGTATGTCACTTTGGTGCACGGGGAAGCAGAGAGGAGAAACAAAACTGATGTTTACCAAGCACGATAAAATGTTAAGTAATTCCATAGTACATCAGTATATAGCACATAGGTACATAGTACATAGGTACTATATATGTCAACTTTTTCAAAGGTATATAATTAATTTGAATTTTTAAATAGTAAAAGGGGTATTATCGAGGGGCTTCTTTTAAAGGCAATAGTATAATTTGATGTACTGGACCACATGTTGTGCCCTACTTCTTTGTCTTAGGCAAAGATGGAGGTTTGAAGGAAAACAGAAAGTAAGTTTTTGTCGATATACTCTTCTTGGGAAAACAGAGAGACCTGATGGAGGACGGCTGGAATGTGAGGCTATTCCAAACAAAGTCACAAAAACAAGAGGAGGTGTCTGGAAATGAGAGAATTCCAGTTTATGTCTATATACAAACGCATAAAACTACTCTCCTCTAATTATATTCCTTTATGCATAAATAAGGCTATACCCCCTGTTGGAATGAAATATCCAACAGATCCACCAGTCCAGTTTCTCTGACATTTTAAACGCATTAATTTTAAAGCCCCGAAAGTCTTTTCATCATGTCTTGGGAAGGGATGAGGCAGAGGGAAGATTTGCACGTTCCTAGAAATCAGTGTCATACTTGTCGGGTTTTTTTGCCGTTCGTACAGCCCGAATCTTCAAAGGGCTCCCAGACTGGACTTCTGAGCACTTGTTAATAGAAACGACAAATGATGGATGCCAGTGCTTGTTTTGCATACTTGTACTTGAGCACAGGATCCTCTATCTTTGCGCACACGAATTGGTGCATGCTCAGTATTTGCAGGTTTTAGAAAGAAGCTTTATGCTTTTCAGTCTCACAAATTCATTCAGTCCTAGCTTCAGTATTCAAAAGGAAGTTAAATAAATAAACGGATAAACAGATGAATCTTCCATTGTTCCTACCTGTGATAATTCATTTTCCTTAGTTTAAAATTATTTAGGATTGACACCTCTTTTCTTGGAATATTTTTCTACTTGCGTTTGCTTTAACTATACCCTGTAGTCAGTAGTTCCTCAGATTTAACAGGGCACTTTTAGAGCGAGGCGGTAGTCTTGGCATGGAAAGCCTTTACAAGTTAGTCCATTATTTTGCAAAAGGTAAACATCAAGATTATACCACTATATTACACCACTTCTTTGTATTTGCTAGTGTCACCTCTCCCTTTTTTAAAAACTGGAAGCAGGTTGGCATGTCTCCTTTGCTTTGAAAATTTTTTGTTTTTTCAAACTGCCTCCAGAACTGCCATTAGCAGTCCAGAGAGGCCATCTGCTCGAGATGCTATGGTATAAGTTTACTGGGCTTATAAGGGTATTAAAATTTTACTTATCCTTCCTTTTATTTTTCTGAAGTTTTGAGGTTTTTTTTCTTTTTTTAATCCTGATATTTTAGAATTTCTCTGTTCAATCTGCAGTGGGTAGGTACTTTGTCTTCCTTCACAGAATCAAAAAGGACTCCATGAATAACCACGGAGGGGAGCAGACTGACATCTCACTCTCTATCTGACCACAAACAACAGAAGTCTCTGATCAAATAAGAAGAGTAATTGAATGAGGTGGTTTTGATGAACTTCAACAGCAATTGAAAAATTAAGTACAATAGAATTTATTATAAAGTAACAGCAACATGAAGACAACAAAAAAAACTGCCATTAAACATAAAAATGTATACCTATAAAATCTGAAGTTGGCTACAATTTGCAGAACAGAGAATGGTGAAGTAAGACAGTAAAGAATTTTAGCAGTGCTATGGGAGAATGGCAATATAATTCATAAGCATTTCAGGACCATGGCTCATACAGCGTACGAGAACTACATTTTCATGAATTTCTGTAAATGAGCAGATTCGTATTGTTTAAAGATGAAAAAGAAAGCTTTCTAAAGTTATGTTGGTAAATGGAGATACATTTTACACATCGCTAGCTATATGTACAAAGTTCCCAAGGATTTAAAAACCCCTGAAGTCATGGAAAGAAATGAAGATGGAAAACCTGCTTCTCTAATTTATGGCAGAAATAGGCTGCAATAGGATCACAGTGCATTACTCTTCATCATGACTACAATCACATGAAATCTGTATTCACTCACTAACGCATTCCTTGGACGTAAACTCTTTGTTGTTCCAGCATGGTACCATTTTAGTTTGCTTTCATTTAGCTTCAGAAAAGAAAAGGAAAATGACGTTTTAAATTTATGTGTCCTTCTTCTATGAGGAAAAGTTCTCACCAGAAGATAGGAATTTGTATGCACTTACCTCTGTAATTTTTGAAAGGTATGTCTATGCAGTAAGGCAGGATAATCCAAGGCTAACAGGGTCTGGATATCCTGGAAGATCTCGGCTCTGTTCCTTCTCTACCTCCAGCGGCCCCGTGACTTTGGGCAAGTTCACTGGTCCTTCTGGCTTTGCCTGTGCTGCCTATCTGAGAGGTCCAAGCCTGGTCCCAAGCTCAGGCTTGCCTCCTACCCATGATGCAGACACAGGCACCTGAGCAAGACATACTGTCCCTCACAAGGTCCAGAGGGAGAAATCTATTTTGGAGCTGTCTTTACCATCCACACACAGTTTTTCCTTCCTAAGCACAGTGTAAACACATGAAGCATGAAGAAAAAGACCAGAAAAGATAGAAAATAACATCTGCACTGTAGCCTCCTGATACAATGCGGGCAATATAATTTTTCCACCTGGCACTGTCCTGTGAGGAATTCTTCTTGCCGTAATGTGAGGAGTTCAGGCACTTCGGCAGTAATGAATTTACGTACCTAAGCTAGATGATAGCTATGTCCTAAGTTTTTAAGCTTACTTGCATGTAAAAAGAGTGCTTCTCCCTTCAGAATTGAGTCCTCACAGCTGCTGTGCATACACTTAATTTTGACCACATGAAAAAGCCTCTGAAAACACAAGGGAAGTTCCCAGTCTGAAGAGACACTAGAGCTGAATGAGTTTCTAAAGCATGAGCTCTTTTTTGATGCTGTGGAGAATATGTTGGAGGTGGTCAGAGGACCAGCCATGGCTGTTGGTAAAGCTATCTCACCTTGCAGGGAGGTTCAAGTTACTATTTTTTGCCCCAGTCCCCTCTTTTTTATCTCCTTTATTCTCACTCCTCCTATCTGCCCCCTCATCTTTCCCTCAAGGTCTTGACTGTCCTGTAAGTTGCTTTCTTTTTCCATTCCCACACCTCATTGTTCTTTTCACCTGCTGATTTATATAACCGCTACACATATTGCTGCATTTGCTTTTCAGTGATGAAGTGCAATCTCTGTAGTGATGGCAGACCAAAAAGTGCAGTAAACTATGTTCATTTAAAAAAATAAAAATGCTCCCATCGTTACATGTACTTACATGGGTGAAAAATAGAGGACCATATCGCCCTACAATAGGCAAAGCTAAAAGTTGAATAATATCCCCCTAAATACAACCCAAAGCCTTGAATGCACTGTGGTACAGTAGAAATCCCTAATGCTAGTATGAAAAATCTGAATTGTTGTAAAAGCAAAGCAGTAGGAGGCTTGGAGGGCAATACACAAGCAGTAAGATTAATGCTGAAATAGGTGCTGGAGTAACTGCAAGAAGAGCTTGAGGGACACAGATCTAAGTGGTAAATTAATATATACAAATATCCATACTTAAGGGGATGCGAGTTGCCTTCCCAGTGCTGGATGAAAATAGACCCTTTTGACTCACAGCGTTTCGTAAAGATCTTTTTTACCTTTGGAGAAATGTAAACAGGGAAATTTAAACCCAAAACGTTGCTCGGGCTAAGAGAATGGAGTTCTGGGTGAATGGATGGATGCATATAGATAATGTATTATTCAGAATATTATAAACTTGATTTTTGGCTAAAGAGGAAATTAAGTCAATTTTTGTTGAGCTGGAATGCTGATGTATTTGCTGAAATGCTTTCTGACTTAGAAATAAATCAAATGAAACAATTTAGCCATGGTAAATAAGCTAATAGCTGTCTGTACAAGTTTGATAAAAGTCTTCTATGCTTCCAGTGTTTTAATTTTTTAACTAATGTGGCTATGACGACTGGAAAATGAGTACGTGAAGTAGTTAAACAAGAGGTATAGAAAACCTGTTCAAGGAGGTGGCTCTTCAAAGCGCTTTCCTCAGAGACGCTTCCAGATGCTGTGCTACCCTGCATTTGCCAGGCTGCCCAAGAGTAAATAGCAATTTTAACAACAAAAATACCAACTGCGCTTCTTGAGCTCTTTCTAAGAAAGCCTGTGATTTTCAGTAATAGTTTCAATGTGACTAAGAGACAAGCCTAGCACAAAAATCAAGCTCACTCTAGACTCCAGCTGGTGTGAATTTATCTGAAGTACCTTACCCTGGCTAGCCTGACTGCCAAGAGCAAGGTTACACAGCTCAGAAATCCTGCCCGGACCTCTCTGTGGACATTTGTTGGCGTTGGCTCCATGACAGTCGCACCACTGGAGCAACACCTTAGCTACTATCAGGTTGAATGGACTGCATTTAATATTTTTCACTGCAGAGTAGTCAAGATATAAACGTACACCAGGAAAAAACCTACAAGTGTTAAAAAAAAAAAAAAGTCATCTGATACACTTTCATTAACTCCTGTTTACAGACGCCAATAGTAATCCATACTGTGATTTTGTTTGTACTGGTACATAGAGCAAGAATTATATATGTAAAGTGTTGAAAACTGCACGTAGTTTCAACTCATGAATGCTTTTTAGAATTCATAGATTTGTGACAATTTATGGGCAGCAGAGAAAAGACCAGAAAAATTCATTAAATGGATTACTCATTGTGGATTATTTCACCTGCTGCTTCCAAATGTGAACCAAGAAATAAACACATTTTCATAGCGACTTGAAACAAAACAGCGTATGCGGATAAAGTATTTCTGCTTACAAGCACACTTCTGTGGTAAAATATCACCTCATTTGGAATTATTTTATAATGTAATTTCCACTTTGATAAGTCATTTCAGCTGCAAGTCCATACCTGTGCACAAAGCACAAAAGACAGATCTATCTTTAATAAATACCAGTAAAGCCCTAGTTGCACATCCACTGCAGGTACAGTTTTGTTCGATGACAAGCGATAGAGTAAAAGATCTGGCTGGGTTACAGATGTCAAAGCTTGCTTGCAGATTTAACATCTATCTCTTCCTTTTTTTTTTTTTTTTTTTTTTTTTTAACTCTATGTATTGCAAATCATTGACTGGTAAGAATTTTAGTGTTAGCCTTAGCTTTTATTGCTGGAAGAATATTTAAGCAACAAAAGCTGTATATGGCAACTTAGGGGGAGATTTTGTTTTAATTGTGAGACAGGATTTCATAAAGAACTAATGTTATCTTTTCCCACTCCCAAAATAATGTCTTTGATTATGCCCGCCTACTACTTCTTGATGCATTTTCCCTGCTCTGTTATGCCACCAAGACATTGTTGAGGTCCTTGAATGTGGCGTCTTCCCAGCAATTCTTCTTTATCAGTTTCCACCTTCTCTCTTTTCTGTCCATATGTCTCTCATATGTTGAGATTTCTGGAATTTGATTAAATAATTTCTTCATGGTGGAAGCCATTCACTTCTTAAATCTTCATGTAGATGAGTCTCCATGAATAACTAATTGTAGTAATAATTAAAAGGATAAATAAAAAGATGGACGGATGAAGTCATGTGTATTGTTAAAGGGCTTAGATAGTTGGAACAACCCAGTAATACTAAAATGGCTAAGAACAAAACCACAGAATCAGAGAATCCTTTTGGTTGGAAGAGACCTTAAAGAACATCAAGTCCAACCCTTCACCCTGCACAGCAAGGTCATCACTAAACCATGTCCCTCAGCACCACATCTACATGTCTTTTAAATACCTCCAGGGATGGGGACTCAACCACTTCCCTGGGCAGCCTGTTCCAATGCTTCACAACCCCCTCTGTCAAGAAAGTTTTCTGAATATCCAACCTAAACCTCCTCTGGTGCTACTTGAGGCCATTTCCTCTTATCACTTCTTACTTGAGAGAACCGATTGACTCCCACCTCGCTACAACCTCCTTTCAGGTAGTTGTAGAGAGTGATGAGGTCTCTCCACAGCCTCCTTTTCTCCAGACTAAACAACCCATTTCCTCAGATGCTCCTCATAGGACTTGTGCTCTATCTAGACCCTTCACCAGATTCGTTGCCCTTCTTTGGACAAATGCCAGCACCTCAATGTCCTTCTTGGAGTGAGAGGCCCAAAACTGGACACAGTGTTCAAAGTGTGGCCTCAACAGTACCCAGTACCAGGGGACAATCTCTTGCCTCCTCCTGCTGGCCACACTATTTCTCATACAAGCCAGGATGCTTCTCTGGGAGAGTCAATGTATAGACGGGAAGACCTCCTCTAAATATAGGGGTATGGAGTATCAATGAAATAGTGACTTGAACTATTATTAACAAAGAAAATGTCCATGTACAGGTCATTAACCTGCTACACCGTTTGTTCTGCTGGCTGTCATGTTTCCTTCCGTGTAGTCTGATGGGCATGCCATCATTTGGCAAATTTGCATCAAGTCTGGAAAACAGAGGTGAGATCAACCAAAAGTGGTCTGATGGAGGACTTAGAAAATGTATATTGCTGATTTTCTTGCTTTGAATATTCTATCAAAGTAGACTGTCATGCCACTTTGCTGTCACTTTTAATCATTTGCAGGTGTAAGATGTAAAGATGATTGTTCCGAATTAATGGAAGTCTTCCTGCATGGCAATGTCCTGGCAGTTGTCAAACTGTAATTACGTTTGAAAAAAACAGACAGGTAAAAGCTCTACTTGAACGTGTTTTTAAAAAGAAAACATACAGCACCCCCATAGTAGTAACTGAGGAGTAGGCACCTAAGAAATACAATTATAACCAGGAAACCTTACATAAAACATGAACAAAATCAAATAAAACAGATTTAACTATGAAGAGCACATTCAATGCATAACACCACCTAAATGTGTCACGCTGGAGAGTTTTTGAAATGAAAAGGTTTTAAAATCTAATTTAAACTTGGCTAACTCCAGGACTTTCCAAGGTCGTAAGAAAAGCCCCAGAATGAAAATAATGAAACTCTTGTGTGAAATTCAACATTGAAATATAAACGAGAATATGAACTTATTTTAACTTCCAATTAATCTATTTCTCCCTTTCTGTTCCTTTATGACAGCTGAGGCTATTCTCTGGTCTGTTAAATAACTGTCTTTCAGCATTGTTCGTTCACTTGGTGTTGGTGACTTAGAGCTGCGCTAACTTTGTATTAAGAAAATAGAATCAGTCTTCTACACTCTTGAGTCTGGCTTTACAAAGCGCAGGTTCCTTGGCCACGCTTAAAAACTTCCTTGAGGTCTTTAAAGAACCTTGCAGCTCTTATTTTTCAAAATGTAAAATAAAAAAGGACATTTTGAATAGCCAAGCTAAAAGCACATTTACGGTGTTGCGAGGGCCACATCTTCTCAGCCGTGAGGATTCGTCTTAGTTTTACACAGTTGCAGTTCTTGATTTTACCCTGTTTAACTTCTCTGAACATTCGGTGCTGTGAGAGCTTAGACAACAAGGGAGCTACCACCGTGCAGCTTTAGTTGTGATCTACAGCAGTAAGATCTTGAGTTTGCTTCTCGTTTTGGAAAGGAATTTATTATACTTTCTTCTTTCCTCGGGATCTTCTCCGCATAGCACCGCTGACTGACTGATCACACAGGGCTAGTTCTGCCTTGGCTTGTCTAAGAGTCACAGGAAAAGTGGAAGGAATAAAGAGCTTTCCCCTGTGGCACACAGGTCAGAGAGACTTGCAGCCCAGGCGCTCAGGGGAGCGCGAGCACTGCGTGCTAATTGCTCTTCTGGGAAGCCAGGGTGGTCCAAGGAGGGAGTGCTCAGCCAGAGGCATGATGCAGCAGCCTTTGTAGCACTTCCCATGTCACTGTGCATGCCAAGTATCAGAGTACATCCAATTCATGCCAGGAAAACTCTTCCGAATACAAGTTTATGCCTTGAGGGCATGATCTAGCTCTATGTAATTATTTCTTTATAGCTCTGTTATCAGCATGCAAATTTCCTTATCCTGTCTGGCCCTGAATGGCTCTCGTGCTCTGAGTTCCCATGTGCCCAGGTAATAGGGAAATGCAAACCACACTTAGAGAAAGAGACAAAAGAAGATACAATTAGACCCTTTTCCAAGAGCCTCCGTCTCATCCATGAAGCGACTGGGATACAGAGAAGTTCAGCATCTTCCACAGAGAGTCAGCGGGAGTGCTTGCCTAGCGCAGTGCGGTCTCATGCGGCTTGCCCCAAGCTAGCCCCAGGCAAACCACACATCTACACAGCGCTGCGTGGTGGAGCTCAGAAATACTAACCGTGAGCCTGAAATCAACCTTGTCAGAGCTATGCTCAGCATGTTCAGGGTGGCTAAGGGATGCATCTCGCTTCATTTCATGGTACGGACTCTCCCTGTCACACATACCCAGTTTTGACAAGGACTCCAGGTTCCCTGAACACTATTCATTTATTCCAAGTACCACGCAGACCTCTTGATTGTGACGAAAGGGCAATTAATAATCAAAGTATCTCTGTGCTGCAGGCTTCAGAGAAGTAGAGAAATTAGCAAGTGAGCTGTAAACAGTTTACCTCAAGTATCAGGAAGAGTCTTGTCAAGCACTGCAGATCTCAGCACGGGATCACTTTAGAGGTCAGATGCTCTGCAGTCTGTAGTGCGAAGGCAAACGGGATTCAGGCACGTAAGCTACTTCACGTCCCTCTGTGCTGCTCTGCACCCTCCCGTTGAGGTTACTCCCCAAAGATCAGACTCCGGAGAGCAGGAAGCCGCCCAATGCTCCCTCTCCATAGAGTGAACTGCACACTCAACTCAAAACATGCCCTTAAAATCTCTGCCACAACTTCCAATTCGTCCCCACTAAGGATCTGGGAAGGTAACAGAAAATCCTGTGGAGGATTAAGGAGATTGTGAATACAAAACCATAAACTCGCACCAGCCTGTTTCATCTCACGCTTAGCGAAGCATTCTTTGTTCTTGGTATTTTTCTTAATGTGCAGAATATAATCAGTTTTCAGTGCTGGCTTTAACTTATTTAGTTGTGATAGGATAGGAAACACCATCAGTCTTTGAGAGCACCAGCATGTAATGGCCTCTTTTTAATCTTATTTTTCATTTTGATTGTCTTGTATTTTTTCCCTCTTGTATAAATTTGACCTGGGAAAAAATATGAACTCTGACATAACACGAATACCTGACACCATCATTCACTTCTTTGAAAAATTTCTGCCCTGAGGAATTCTAATTTCTGTATAGAATAAGCACAGTTTGTCCTTGGCTTTTGCATACAGAATATTTATTCATTAGTTTAGGGCTAAATCTACAGAGGAGCCTAAATACCAGCTGACTGTCCATTCTGCACCTTATATTGAGCCCCTCCTTCTGTTTATGCAATGTCTCAAAGATCAGCAAATGCATTGATGTTCAGGTCTTTATGACCCCTGGTTGCAGTGGTAACCTATGGGCTATAGCTCACTCGGAAGCTGCAGTATGAAATAGCATCTTACTGAATTATCCCACTCCTCATGGTGGTGATGAAATTGGGCCAAGGAGAGTCTCTGAACTGCTGGAAAATCCACAGGGGGTCCAGGGGCCACTGGACCTTAAATAAGAGTTTGCCGTCTTAGGGACCCTGACACGTAAGGCGGAGCTGGACCGTCTCCGGCAGGGAAGGGGCACAGA
Source organism: Bucorvus abyssinicus (assembly GCA_009769605.1). Classification (NCBI taxonomy): domain Eukaryota; kingdom Metazoa; phylum Chordata; class Aves; order Bucerotiformes; family Bucorvidae; genus Bucorvus; species Bucorvus abyssinicus. The sequence continues at coordinate 35,513,476 of CM020031.1, forward strand.
GCTGAGTGGGGCTGCTCAGAGAAAAAGGGCGTGAAAGTACTTCCCTGCTGGCTTCCTTCTACAGGGTTACAGAAAGCTCAGCATCACTCTCATCCCTGCCTTCGGTCTCGCAGACTGTCACCGCAGCAAGGCTGAGCGTGAGGAAAATCTAGAGAGGCGAGCGTGTGGCTGCCGTCACAGCAGTGATGGTCACGGTCGATGCAGTTCATCCGAGTCTGACACACAACGGCCGTTCCAATAACTTTCAGTGGTTTTTCTGCAGAATTGTACAGATTTTTCTTAAAGTAATTAAAACAATAATTATATTATGAAAACACTTTACAAGATAATCTCCCCTTCAATTCCCTTTAATATTTTCCTGGGAATTACCACGGGTAACAGAGAAAACAGGTAATTGAATTTCATTTCTATTACCATTTTGACAGCCTGAACTCTTTCCCAGCGTGACAGATTTAACTTCTCACATATGGCTTATATTGTTTTTAAATGGAATAATAAGTGGCATGATAGTGTTTCTTGCTGTGGCATCTAAGCCATTGTTTAGCAATATGTCTGAGGTATTCCACCTGAATTGATAGTCATTAAAATTCTCAAAGCAGACCCTCAGCAGGGGTAGATTGGTACAGCATCACTGGAATCAGCTGTGCCATGCTGACTCACACAAGCGCAGGATTTAGTCTGTGCTGTTGCTATCACTTTTTCTTTCCTCTCACCAGATTTTAGCATATTTAAGATCCAGAGCAAGGCATGGAAAAAACCCCGCAAATTCATTATAAGCCCAGCCCTGCAGCCAGTGAGCCAAACAAGGAGTGACATGTCATTGTCAATTTGCGATGAAGACAATAGAAGCAGAAGGTGTTCTACCTCTTTCCAGCAGCACTCAGCAACTCATACAACTTAGGCTGCAGAAGAAGCTTTGTTCGTGTAGCTGCCAAGGACATATTTACAGCTAATTCCAGAGACACAAATATCAAAATAAATCAGAACAGGGAAAAGGGGGTGTCCTGGGTTGAGTCAGAACAGAACTGATTCTGTTCAGTGATTTCACTTCCCAACTCAGTCTCTTCTCACTAACTGCACTGTCTGAAGTTAACGGTGTATTTGTGCAGACAGTGTCTGCTCCCAGCAGTGATAACGCTCGATGTTCACAGTCACTGCCAGGGACTGGGGTGCAGAAAGGCTCTGGCTTGTACTTGCTCCTGTGCAGACCAAGGTCACTGCTACATCCTGTGTGCCACGGTGGGGGTGCAGTGAGTGAGAGGCTGCACCTGCGGGGAGGAGCGGACGGGACAGGTGACCCTACACTGACCAACAAGGAGTTCCATCCCATAGACATCATGTTCGGTATAAAGCTGAGGGATCACAGAGGTCAAGCCCTCCTCTTCTTCAATGGCCGATGTCCAAGGAGGACTCTGTTGGTTCTCCATTCGATCCCAGTCTGTGCACCCCTGAATCCAGTTCCAGAATCCAGCTCCTGCATCTGTTTTCCTTCTACTGCTGAGCCCAGTCTGGGCCTTCCCCAATGTCTGCTCACAGCATCAGTGGTGATGGTGACGTGGTTGTCGTCAGGGTTGGGTTCAGTATTGGTTTTTTTTTTAAATTTGTGTATATTTCATTTTATTGCTATTATTTTCATTAAAGCAGTTTTAGTTTTCTTTTCCAACCCATAAGTCTCTCTCCCTTATTCACTTTCCCTTCCCCTTCAGGAAGGGAGAGAGGTTAACAGAGAACATCTGTCATTTGTCTAGCAGCCGGCCCAGCCCTGACCCTTGACAGGGGGATACCTGTCACAAATGCCTCTTTCCAAGACACATTTGAAGTCTAACAACCATTGCATAATACAGTTGCTTTCAGTTCAAAATCAAGTAGTTTAATTCACGTCAGACCTGTTTTAAAATCCTCAGCTGTGTATATAAATACTTGCTTTCTGCACAAGTTAATAGATTTTCTGCATGCAAGGGTAGAGGAAGTTTAAGAAGGTCATGATTTCTTCTTAGCTGTATTAAGAGAGGGTCACTTGGAGGTGCTGCACACCCCAAAATTATTTGCAAAAGTTCATAGTAATCCCTTTATAGTGGCATTGCCCTTTGTACTTCCATGATGCTGAATTTTAATTCTGTTTTCCAGAAGGGATGTTTCTGGCCTATCTATTATAAAGTAGTTGTGAAAATACAGGCTAACACAGAGCAGAGTGTCTCATAGCTGAGCTTGAAAGGAGCAAGCTGCTACAGCGGAAAATATGCAATGTATGCAAATAAATGTATAGGCTTAATGACTACAGGTGTAAAGTCAGTCCTTTACACTTGTGTTGCATTCTTGGGAACCATCCTACCAAAATCTTGTATCATGGATAAAAGGATAGACACAGACTCTCATACATGGACTTTCTAAAGATTGCTTTTGGATTATCATTGTTATATGAATAACTTAAAGTGTTTCAGCAGAGTCACCTACTTTGTCCTGTAGGCGCTATTGAGTAAAATTGCCAGGCATGATTACATTTCAGTACTTTTTTTACAGAGTGAAAAAGCTTCTGCCTTTAAATGGTGCAGCTCAGAACTTCTGTTACCTACTGGGAGAATGCAGAGCGTACAGATGCAAAGTAGTTTAGTTTTTATCACTTTAAAAAGTATAGTTGGGAACACCCAAGCCTTGGTGATTCACCAAGAATTTGCATTGTAACAGAGCTCTGTAGCACAGCATTTAAGGGGACAGTATATGGAGGACACCAGAGGACATGATTCCTCCTTCAGCATTGATCCAGTGACACAAAGCCTCTTTGGAGATAGGGTTGGCTGCCGTCCTTATCTTCTCACTCCCCCCACGCCAGAAGTTCCACTTCTGTGGCTTTACCCTGGGGCCAAGGAATCCACTTCCTGCCCTGCACCCCGGACAGCTGTGCCTTGGTGGGACACTGGCCTTATGCCTGAAACACAGCCAGAAAGAATAAAGAGAGGAGAGGCTTAGATTCTCGTAGCAATCTGATCTGTGTGTCACCAGCCTTCCCCAGATGATTGTCCGTGAAGCTGTCAGGAGATAAATAGGGTTTGAGCAGGCAGTACTTTTATTTCTCAGGATGTGAAGGAATATAGTACAAATGATATTCTGGATATACCCCCATCTATGTATGAATGCATCCTGTTAGAAGGAAGCCAACTGGTCAAGGTTATTGCCTTTGATAACATCCACTGAGATTTATGAGGCTCCTGACAGCAATTTTCATCACACATGTGAGCGCGGCATTATGATGTCTGTGACTCTTGAAATTCTGACAGCTTTCAGTCAGATACTTATCTCTGGACAGAAAGAGAAATTTTACAATTGCACAACTGCACAGTTGTCCCAGTTCTAAATAAATTATTTCAACTTTAGCCAAAGATGTGGTGCCTACTGCTTTATAGCAAGTATCTGATGCATGCAAAATTTTGAGTGGTCTCAGATTACTCCTTGTGGGATTTTTACACACTGTGCGTAAGGCTGTGTAGTTGACCTGAGGATACGTTCAAGGTGAAAACTTGCACTAAGTGACATGTTTTGCATTTTGCGTCTACATTGGAGATCAGGAGGAAGAGCGACACCTTCATGCTTTTGGGGGAAGCCACAGAGCCTGTTCCAGCATGGCAGCATGGACCAGCCAGGGTGAGAGGGAGTGAAGAACTGGTAAACCCCCCCTCACCACTGTCATACACTGGCGAAAGGAATGACAGTGTGTGCATTGTGAGAGGATGCTTCGCCACAGAAATGATCACAAATGACTTCCTGCTCCTACTGCGTGCGGTGAGGACAAACTCTTCTCTGAGGCTCGGTATTTTGGGTACTTCCACATCACAGTCTTCATTTCGGCATATCCCATGGCATGATTTAGCCTAATGTGAACAACTCACTGGCAAGCCAATTTTTTTTTTTTTTTTACATAAGCCTATTTGTATATCATAATGTTATGTTTAATTTCCCTTCTGTTAAATGCAATTCTTTGCATCTTAAACTATTTTAGATGGTTTCCTTTAACATTAACTAGAATTAGCATTTACGCTGTGATATATTGCAAATGACAGCTGTTGGAGCAACTTTTTCCCCCAAGAACTATATTTCCTACCAGCCAGCTAACCTCAGAATTTTGGGGAGTTACATAATGTTGTTTCCAATCAAAATAAATGTGTTCAGTTTTCCTATAGGCAGTGGCATTAAATAACAGTTACACAGCTCAGTCCTGTGCCCAGTAAAATTGGTGGCAAAACTCTCACTGACTTCATGGGAGCAGGATTTAGATCATGGCTGATTCACTTTAACATTCATAGAAATTATGGGTTACCCTCTAAAACTAGGGAAAGTCTGGCCACGTAAGCCTCCAAAGACCTAGATATTTAAAACATATCTTCTGCTACTACTTATACATCATTCCATATATTTTCAGCCTCCCCTTCATACGCTAACCATAGAGAAAAGTTTGTGAATATAGTGGAAACAACTGGAGCAATTAATATTTATTTTTAGGGGCAATTGTAATCAGCAGGAAGGAGAAGTTTACCTACTCCCCTTTCTCCAGGCAAGGAAAACAATCTTTTGAAGGTTAGCTGCCAAAGTAAAATCCAGAGAGGGCCTTTTGCATGGTTAACCACACCTATGCACAAACTTGAATCTTCCCTTATGGTTGTCTAGATCCAGCGGTGTCTAAATTACCTATCCTCTAAAACAATATCCTATCTTCTTGTGCCAGAAAAAATGGTTCCAGCTGTACTCTGTGTGGGGTGGCACTTCTTTCACGGATGGTGGACAGTTCCAGCTGTGCACCAAGCTCTCCCCAGTCAAGTCTGCCGTTCCTCGCACCAAGAAATGACCACTGTGAGAAGATGCTTCACCCAGAGTAGCCCTGCCCTAAGGAAATATGCAGGTCCTGACCCACACCGAGAGAGTGAGGAACTTCTTCATGCAATTCCTCCAAATTTTTTCAAGGAAGAGACTTCCCTCAGAACAGTGTCTCCAGGTTAATCCTTCCAGGTCTCCACAACACCATGTGGAAGCCAGAGTTGCTCAACATGAGCAAAACGTTTTAGGAGACTCTAACCTGTAAGACTGCATAAACTGACTCATTTCTGCAGAAATCCCAAGAGAACAACATACCTCCACAGCATGAGTCCTTCCCTATTTTTTCAGGCTTCAAAGAAAGGGATGGTTATTTGTTGCAGGCCCAAAACAACAGTAAATATCAATATTTCTTGCCTGACTCAGCTGCTCTACTTAGTGTATTGATCTGCCCTTGTCTTCCCATTCCTATTCCTGTGCACCGAGGGAGGACAAATAAGCAGGTTCACAGCATTTATTTATGTCAGCTCACCCCAACACCAGTCCCAGAGGTGCAACAAGAATTCTTATTTCTTTCCTTTCCTTTGCAAGGGTGCAAAATGCAAGCCACAATCTGGCTTGCCACACTCTGCTCAATCTTTATTAATAAAATATGTGAACGTAGAAACCTGGAGATGCTATTGGGTTATTGGAAAGGGCACATGCAATGTCGGTCACCTGCAGTCCTGCATGTCACAATGCCTTCACCCATACTGCCACCTGGGGAAGAGCCCACGACTTCTCTCTTTCATCACAGCTATATCCTGCCCTGGTTGGCAGCACAGTTACAAAAGAAGAGCAATCTCTTCTCCCACCATGCAGATCCCTTACAGGAATAATGTCAGTAAAAGCATAAGAACAAAAAAAATTCATTTACTTTTTTTTAAGATTCAGATCAGTTCATAATATTACTCTACTGTCTTAGAATCTGAATTCTTTGCTACGACTGAATAAATAACATATAAATATTCTAAAATACAATATGTGGTTTTTAAATGTCAGAAATCCCTCCTGTAACCAAACAAATATAAAAAATAATACTAGTAATTTTCCTGTAATAGTAGAAATACCGGAGGCAATAAGGGAGCATGTTTTCCTCACCAAATTTTATAAAATCTTGAAGGCTTAGTGGATTCCAATTCTTTTTGAATAGATGTTTAGAGAAAATGAGGAAAAGGGGCATTTTTGTTATTTTCAGATGCAGCTTTTTCATACAATGCAAAGCATCTTTCGCAGTACACCAGACAGAGTTCTTGCCCTTAGAGAAATGCAATGGGTTTGTAACTAAATAATTAGTTAACTAAATAATGATACTCCTTTGGTGAAAAAAATTCACCATAGAAATTGTACTCAGTCATGAAAAACAAAATTATCCCCTTTAACAGCATTTTGTACTAGTTCTGTTCCACAATTATTAGCAGTCAATACAGGGGAAGGAGTATAAAACAAAAATGAAATAATAACAAAACTCTGTGCATTAGAATTACATATTTCATAAAAATTCCAAACTCAGACCAAAAAAAAAAAAAAAAAAAAAAAAAAAAAAAAAATCAAGTCCCAAAACCCAAACCGAAAACCCCAAAACCCCCAAAACATTTAAAAGGAATATTTTAAATTTTCTTCAATTTCATAGTCAAAAGCGAACTCCCTTTTATTTACTGTTCTCTAATGTCCTAATATTATTGCAAAGTATATCAGGACGCTTACAAGAGGAATGGGTTGTACTAACATAGGATCGTTTAGGTTTTGCTAAACACCAGCTCCTTATGATACCAATGTGAGTAAAACTGCTTTCAGACATCACTTTGGATTTACCTTTAGGATCTTCTTCATTTTAGATGGCAAGAGAGAAACCTAATAGCTTTTAAAAAAATAGCTACTGCTACAGGTCTAGGGACTTGTCATAAAGTGCAAATACGATAACTAATAGGGAAACCCGAACCGACCATTGTGATAGAGCAGATGCTTCAAAAGACATTGGTTTCCTTCAGTTGAGGACATGGAAATTCGTTTCAAAAGAAGAGGTGAGGAATCAAGATTTCCCACTCTCCTCAATTATTGAAGCATCTTGAATGTTGGTGGAGTCATGAACATTTAAATGGTTGAATCTTTAGTATTACTTTTTCTTTCTTTACCATGAAAACTGCGCTTCTAGGTTAATTGAGTGTTAAAAGATTCTGTACTCTCCCTGAGTCAGAAAATAACCTGAAAGAGAGCTCCAAAAAGAAGTTTTCACATAATCTCAACGTGCAGTACCTGTGTCTACATTTTAACAGCACTTATTAGACTTCAGTGAATGTTAATGTTTGGTTATTAGACTTCAGTTAATTAATAACCCTATACTGAAGATCAAAAAACCAAATTAGAAATCAACCCCTCCATATCTGCAGTGGCACGTGGTAAGTGACATCGCCCACCATGAGCTCAGTTTTACTGGGTCTTCTGAGAACTATTTTATCAAAAAAATAATTATTTCTAAGATTTGCATAATTGATATGCCGTATTCTACTCTTTTAAAAAATTAGGAATGCCGCATCATTCCTAGCTTTTCTCCTTTCAGGAAACTCCTGCTGTAAATTTGCTCAGAAGTGGCAGTAAGGTCTTTCTCTGGAAGGCCACAGATGTGTGAGTGGCGAGCCACCTGTGGGGAGCTGGTCCACACAGGATCTTGCACAGGACAATTTCACTGTTCCTGCCCTTAAACCGCTTCCCAGCCCTCCCCTCCAGTCTGCACTCATTCAGCTGAAATGACCTGAATGAGGTTTGACCAACCAGGGGGAGTCCCAAAGCTGCATCAATCAGCTAAGCTCTATTGAAGTCAATGAGCCAGTTTATCCTGGCTGAGGTACTGGCCCCTAATCTCTCTACAAGAATTCATCTGCGCATTTGGTACAATAAAACCCAACAAAGCTGTGAAATTTCCATTTCCAGCTTGGCTGGATCTGGGGAGATTGGTCATGGATGGAAGCATCCCCGATCTCAGTGCCAGCAGGGGAAGGCAGGATCCCCTCTGGTGCTGCGGCTGGGCATTATCACATGAAAGGCAGCGTGTGGTGCCCTGGGAAGTATTAATCTGGAGGGCAGTGTCTCTTTTTTCCCCTGCTAGAGCCAGGCCTCCATGTGTGCAAACAAACACGTAGCCCCGTGCCAGGAGTTGGCTAAGCCACCCACTAAATACAAGCCCTCACATACTTGTTCATGCAGTGTCTGCGGTGCGTTTAAAAGTCAGTATGGATTCCCTTGACTTGGTATCGCCTGGAAATTTCTGCTAACCGAAAGTGCTAACCCGCATGTCATTCCTCAAGCTACTGGGAAACGTCAACTTCAACAGAGGGGCTTCTCAGCTCTCTTTCCTGCATCCTCTGTTACAGGTACGTCTTGGGAGCGCTTGTATTTCGTATTTCCAATGCAACCTTTACAAGTTGTAGAACATCTGATCGAAGTGCTTTGTTATCCTGACTCTAGAAGATACCCACAATTACAGGCCTTCTTGTGTCCTGTTAATATTGGGGTTTGTTCAGGTTTTGTTTATTTATTGTCAATATTTTTCCTCCGTCATATTTCCTCCGTTTCTTCCTCTTCCCGTTTCTTCAGTGTGGGTCCAAAGAGAGACCGCTAACAACGTTGCTTATTGCTGGTTTTGCTCACAGAGGTGATAAAGGAGCAAAAACTTGGCAAAAAAAAATTATTCATTAGTCTGTGTGCTCGTTTACACCAGACTTAATTGGAAACCATACGTGTATTTTCGCACTGTGCCAGCGTAATGACCACACAGGTGCAGAGCAGCACAAAGTCTGCCCTAAAACCAGGGATGTTCAGAGCATCCATGAGCCCTGTTACCCAGGAGACGAGTTTATACAGTGAGGTTAGAGGAAATGACTGCGAGACAAGCCTCACCTCAAGTTAATGATCCAACAGCCAACAGATTTAAAAAGTGGAAATTACAGAGGAATAGGTGACTATACACGAGTCCAATTGTGCACACAACTGAGCAGTGTGTAGAAAGGCTCAGTGTTTAAACCTCAGGATAATACGGAAGGGATTAACCTCAATAATCTATCTCCTCTAGGACAGACTGCTAAAGGGTTTTTTTTTTTTTTAATTTATTTTCCACTAAATCCACCCCTGTAGAGCTTGTCACATCAGCACAGTCTCATTGAGTTGGTTCTGGTGCGACACGCACAGATGAATCACTGGAGGTGCGAGGACTGAAAGATGCTGGAAAGCGAAAGGAGGGAGCAATGAGCGGTATAGTCGTGAAGTGGTTTACAATCCAAGGGGAACAGGCCACTGGGGGTGAAAGCAGAAGGTGCCTTTGCTTTTGCCTGAGAGATGCTAAGGAGGAGGTGAGCTGAGAAGAGAGGTTCTTGGGAGGAGGTGGACAGTGATGGGTGAGTCAGGCCCCTCTTGGGGGTAGGACTGGGTGCAGGGGTGTTTTTTTGTGGCTCTCCCCATCCACATCCAGCTGTGGGGCAAACAGGATCATCAGAGGGATGGTGGGTGGTGAGTGGTGGCCAGGCAGCAGTCTGCCTGCTGGGGGATGCTGCTTTAGCAAACCACGACCTGGTCAGGACCACACCAGCAGGTGGTATCTCGCTCCTGCACCAATTGGACCTGTTTTGTTCAGATAATTTACTACTTACCCCTCGGTCCAAGTACAGACCAGTGAACAAGTCCTTCCTCTTCATGGTTCTGTTGAGAGAGTCTGCATTTTCTCATTTCTTTTATACTGACCATTTTCTAGTTTGGGGAATATCTCTATCTCAGAGACCACCTAGAAATCCTCTAGAGAAAATCTCGTTCTCTTTCTTGAATGCTTTCCCTTCGACTGATTTTGCTGTTCTTCACTTTTACTTTTGCTTTTTCCTCTTTTGTTACTCTGCACACCATATCAGTATTTCAGCACATTTTCTTGTATTTTGATCTCTTGTGCTCATTCCCACAACAAACGTGGTTTCCAAGAACCATGATTTTGGGGTGCTGACTCTTCTATAATTTTCTTCAATGTCCAGAGCTGCAATACTTTTTCTTTCTCTTTTCAACTCTCTTTGCTTTTACTTGATTTGGCTGCTCCTTTATTCTTATGCATTCCTCACCCTAACAGTGCCTGATCGTGTCTCTCCTCTGGTCCACGTTACTTTTATTTTTGCATTTGTGCTGAACTAAAACAGGAGATGAAGTCAAAGTTGCCCTCCACCTCACCTTCAAATCCTTCTTGACATGCTTGATTTTTGACCCCTCTCATCCAATTATGCAATCCTACCCTATGTCTCTGACTGAATCTAGTGATTCTTGTTTTCACAAACTTTTCTTTACCCTCTTTCAGCAACATTCCCTGTCCTTTCCTCAGAAGATTTTGCCTTCATGCATAAGTTACCAAAGCCATGAGTTCTAATACAAATTTAGCATCTTTATTCTTGTATCACCTCTTTAAATATTTTAATCTACTAGTTGTTATGTGAAAAATCTTTTCTTGTTGTTATTTAAGTATAAATATAATTCAAATGAAAGCATCTTGTGAATTAACTTCTAACAGGAGCATTAAGTTCAATATAAAAAGAAATGGTGTTTTGATATAACATTTCATTTTATTATGAAAAACGGTGCTTCAGCCATTCAGGTTCACAGGATTATGAACTAGCAATCGACACTGAGGAAAGAAGAGGGTTTTTTTCTGCTTGGGTTTTTTTTTGTTTTTTTTTTTTTTCGAAGCAAAGCTCTAAAGATTCCCAGGAGGATTGTCAGACTTGAGACCGAATGAAAAGGTAACATTTATTTTACTTATCCCTAAGCTCCAGCGGAAGTCACTGACTCTTCACATCTGTCCCCATTTTGCTTGATTTAATACATATTCTCAGAAAAACTTGCTGTCTCGAACCTGGCAGAAAAGGTGGTTGTTCCCCAGGCCAGGCTGGTGGTGACCTGGCACTGGGAGCCCACGTCTGGTGGTGACTCCTCCTGAAACACAGGCTCTTCTCACCCCAAAGAACTAGTTGAGCATTTTAATCACAGCAAACTACTCTTAAAGGGCAACCCCACCTTCAAGTATCCCCGCAGCGTAGTTTTTTGGAAAACGAGGTAAATATATCGTTCAGATACCTGTAATAATCAGACGGGGATCTTCAGAAAATCAGCCCAGCCTGCCGCTCCCTAGGTTTTTTGCTAAGGCAGAAATGCTGGACCTCACCCAGCCCTGTCCACCCTGTCCTGTTCATCCTCCCTCAAGCCGGGTTAATCCATCCCATGGGCAAATCAGGAGCAGAGTAGCACAGGCCAGCCCTGGGCAGGTGATGCTTTGGGAACCACAGTCTGGATGGGCTGGCCCAGGGCCTCCAGGCGGTCTACAGGGTTGCTGGAAAAAGGAGCCTTAGGGTGCTTAGGGCTCGTCCTTAGGAACCTAGGTTGGTTTTGGAGGTACAGGCTTGCTGTACGTGGAATATTTCACAAAAACAGCCTGTTTTCCAGGACACTTAACAAAGCATGACTTCAGTAATTTCAACTATGGGATGATATCCACAGCGAGACTCTCAAAGTAAAGCATTTCTGGCACAATTATTAACACTTTTAAAGAGCGTTTAAACAATTAACATTTTTCAGTGTTCCCATAAGACACACCATTTGCTTTCCCGTTAATGAGCACCCATTCCCATTCGCTAATGCTGCTGACTGGATTTTTCCAAGCAGTTGCGAAACACCCACCTAAAACCTGAGGATATTGCTGGCTTCAGAAAGCAATGTTTCTGAGAGAAATTAGGTTTAATTTTTTCCTCTGATCTACCTTGCTCAAAAGAAAATAAATGCTGAAAGTCTTTTAGTGCTGCAAGTAAAGCTCTGGAAAATTAATCTTGATGTTGAACTTTTCAATCTGATGAAAGTCTAGATTTTCAGCCATGAGGGATAAAACTTATTTTCAAGATAATGATGCAGGCTGAGAATTTTTGTTGCTGTTGCTGTAGATTCTCTGAGGTAACTCTCCCTGAAAATGATGCACACATTGGAAAGAGGACAGACAGATTATTTTTTCTGTATTTACCAAGTAATTGAGTGTTTTCTCAGAATTTTGAAAAGTCAAGTAGTTATATTGTTGGATTTTGCTATCTGTTGAATTTGGGATTAAGTGTTTTCTTATATGCAGTATTTCTCAGGTTCTTATGGCTTTTGTATAGTCTGCATTGATTTACTGTATGTTCAATCAAAATTTCTCATGCCACATGTTTTTGCTGTCTGATAGTTTCAGCAAGGAGTAGACTCATTGCAAACCTACCTCTCCTTAGGATGCAGCCCTCCCTTCCACCGGCAATAGTAATGTTATAAAATAACAGTGATTAGTGTCCATCACTGTAAAGCACTTCACCCATTTTTGCCAATCCAGCCTTGGTTTCCATGGAAATGAAAGACAGTAACACAGGAGACAGATTTTTTTTTTTTTTTCCCTCTTGTTGATTTTCATCTGCTTTCCAACTCCATTCACAAAGACCACCTTCCTCCACATTTCTTTACCTTAAACTTACAGACTTTAGGATTCTGGAAGATTCAGCCATCTGGGGTTTTAATTTTGCTGCGACTGGGTTTAAAGAAAATTTGTGGCCGGCAACATTTGATGAGATGATAGACTTGGATATTGGAGCCCTGGGTTAATTCACAAAGTGGTCTGAAGTCAGTTTCTCAGAGGTAAAGTGAAGCCTTAGCAGAGGCAGTTGGTGCTGTGATTTAGAAGGAGTAGGACAGACACCAGCTATTACCTAGATTATCACTTTTATGGTATTAAGATACAAGTGTAGAGATGCCTAGAATCATATACAAATTAGATTAAGGTTACTATGTGCTTAGAAGGAGGTTTTTAGCCTTTCTGAGAAATTGGGATACTTCTTTAAAGCCACGTGGAATATATGCATGTCTCACCCTCCCGCACTAAGGACTGTTGATAAGTGTAGCTTATCAATTAGATTGCCTTGACGTTAGGTGAGGTGCAGAAAGTATGCGTTAAAGTTTTAGAAATCAATACATCAAATTATCAATTTAGCTGTCTCTCTGTGTAGACAAGCGCTTTTAAAGCTCACAAAGGCAAACCAGTCACAAACACTGATTAGCTCACAGTAATGCTAAAGACAAGTACTATATTGCAAGAATGAAAAAGTTGAGCTTCTTCACCATGCAAAATTTGTCCGCTAATAAAATGTCATTTTTTTTCATCTTTTTTCTTAGCAGTAGTTTTGTGACAAAGCTGTGGGGACAAAGTAGATACCCAAAGTAACTAGTTCACAACATTTTCTGTTTAAAGGCTGGCTGATCATATAAATCACTACCAGAATAGGCTGACACGTAACCCAGACAATGAGACAGGTCTCTCTAAAACAGAGGAGAATGATTACTTCATGGGGCTTTGATTCTTTTCTAATTTGGAAATGCATAAGAGAAATATCAGAATATCAACAGAGCTAGATAGGGAAGTTCAGAAAATCCAGTTGAAAATGTTCTTTCTCCTTCTTGTATTTTTAAGAAGCATGTGGCCTCCTGAAACCAAGATGATTGTAACTTTTGTCATTATATCTCTTATTATCTGCATTATGTACAGTATGGGAATGCTCACAGTTAGAGGCTGCACCTGCGGGGAGGAGCGGACAGGACAGGTGACCCTACACTGACCAACAAGTTGTCCCATCCCATAGACGTCATATTCGATATAGAGCTGAGGGATCACAAGGGTCAACCTCTCTCTCTTTCCTCTTCTTCAATGGCTGGTGGCTGAGGAGGGCTGTCGGTTCTCCCTTCAACCCCAATCTGTGCATTCCTGAATCGAGTTCCAGAATCCAGCTCCAGAATCCAGCTCCTGCATCTGTTTTCCTTTTACTGCTGAGCCCAGTCTGGGCCTTCCCCAGTGTCTGCCCACATCGGTGGTGACAGTGATGTCATTGCCAATAGGGGTGTTGGCTTCAATATTAGTATTGTGCATATTTGTATATATTTCATTGTATTATTACTATTCTCATGAAAAGAATCTTAGTTTTCTTTTCAAATCCATAAGTCTCTCGCCATTACTTTTTTTCCCCCCCTTAATCCCTTACTTTTTCCCTCTCTGGGAAGGCTGGAGAAGGTGGGGTGGTAATAGAGAGCATCTCTCATTCTTCTAGTGACCGGCCCAGCTCTAACAATTGACATCCCCGAACAATAGTATATTTTCATATCCGTGAATGTTCCTCCCTAAACAGCACATTGTGAAACTTCACCTTTGTTTCACCGTTCCTAAAGATAAAAAAAGCCATATTAAAAAGTCTGCTCAGGCAACCCACGCTCACTGGGAGTGGCTGCTCTAGGCACAGCAGCACAGGCAGCCCAGCACTGCAGCAGCACCGTATTATCATAGGGAGATTTACATAAAGCACAGCTCCAGACTTGCCAGTCCCATTCCTTCCTCCACAACACTTTCTTCTGCCTCCCTCTAAGTCCTCTCCAGCCATTCTCTGATTTCTGCAGTTCAGCATGGCTCGCAGTGCTGCCCCAGGTGCCACCACCAGCCAGAGAGCAGGAGTCTCATCACGCCAGAAGCAACCCCTGGGTTGGAGCAGCCAGACCTCTTTGGCACCACCAGAGATGCTCTGGGCCAACCAAGAGCACACTGTGGCACTGGCTGTTTCTCAGGCATCTCAGAAGCTCCCCACCCTCCACAGCAGATTCCACCAAGGTTTAAGCAACTGTTGCCGTGTATTTACATTGTTAGCAGCATCATTTTATTAGCACAGTCATCTCACCACTGATGGTATGTTACTTCTCACACCCTTGTCCCTAAACTTCTTTAACCACCCTTCAACCACAAGTCAGAAGTGAAATAATTGGATTTTCTGATGAACAAAATAAAATTCATCACCCGAATTTATGCATATGGAGAACAACTATCTGATAACTGGCGCTCAATCTGATTTATTTTTTTTACAATGATACCCGTCATCACCATCGACATTTTACTCTGACTACCAATTAACTTCACAGGAGACAAATGAGCAACTAACATACGATTTTTTGCTGCTGTCATCGTGGGACTCATTTCAGCTAACAATTTAGCAGTCAAACCTTCAAGGTCTTTTTCCCAAACCTCTCACCCATCTAGACCCACAAACTTGATTTTAACCAGAGTAAAGACCTCATCATATATATATATATATATTTTCTCCCACAACAGCTAAGCAAAGAGTTGGCTCAGCTGAAACGATCCCAGGGTTTCACACTGGCACATTCATAAAGGGAACCGTTCCTGTTCCATTTCTTTCTTTTCACATTTCTTGTTTAACAAGAAGAAGGATGCCTTTAGAAAGTAGTGCCATGGGATGTTTACAAAAGGTGTTGTGCAGTGCTATCACAGAGTATAATTTTGGGAAGAGATTCTTACAGTCCTCCCCCCCGCCCCCAAAAGTAACACAAAAGCAATTTGCAGAAATCTGAGTCTAAAATGGATCTTGAGAGGTTACTTCATACTTCATCCATCTCTGCACCAAGGCAAAGTGGGAATGTGTGGAGCTACTCAGTGAAAGGTAGTAAATGTGGCACAATGATGTCCTTCAGAACAAAAATTTCTATAGGAAAGTGAATATCAATTGCAATTCATTTTTAAGAGTTGTGGTGAAGGTTTTTACCTTAATAGTAGTAAAAACTTGATACACAAAAATTTGTACTGTTTGGGTAAGTTATATTTTTATTTAGCTAAGTCTTAATGCCAGTGAAAATAAAGCAACAGGACATAGTAACAAACGGTATGCAGGATGTAAGTTGAAAAGGAAGACTGCAGTGACTGACTGAAAAATGTAATATTTTATCTAATTCATTCATTTCATTTGTATTTTGTGAGATAGAAACATTCTTTTCATTTATATTTTGCCGCTATTTAGATTTGACAGTGAGATTAGTAGAGCAACTTAAAATTAAAACAAATTATAAAGAATTTTTAGATTATAGTACATCTATGATTTAAAAATGTCTTATCTTGTTTTACGTGGATTCTTAATTTTTAAACAAGGATATTTTACCTGATGACAATTCGGCACTCTGATTCCTTTTCTTCAATACGCTTGTTTAAAGTACTTACAACGTGAATGGGAATAAATCTCTGATGGCTCAAAACTTAGCCTATAAGGATTTTACCAGAAGGATTTCCGTACTGACCGTTATGAGAACAGTCTGCTGAAAACTCACGCCAAGTTAGAAACATTCCTTCCCAGAGGATATCAGTTTTCCATCACAATTCCCTTGTGATTTTCAGAAGTCAGGACACGCTCTAAATTTTGGCTCTGTGATTGACATCGTGTCTCTATTCTGGTTTGTTGGCTCCATTTTTCTTACTCCCCTAACCTTCCTGGGTAAACTGTGTGAAAGATAATTTAGGATGGCAGCTCTCTATTACTCCACCGAATACATTTCTCCAGCTCCTGTGCCCTGTCCTCGCTCATACTCTGCATGAAAATTTTAATGATTAGGCTTGCCTCCATGATTTGAATTTAGAAAGGAGTTGATGGGCTTCCAGAAAGTAGGACATCTACCCACACAGAGAGTGCTGCAACACTAGTGCTCTTCGATGATGTTTAATAGCTTCAAGTAACCCTAATTAGCGAGAGGAAACAGAAAAATAAAAAAAACATCTGGATGGACATCTGATGCCGTTTCCTGATCCCTACCTCTTCAAAATGTAACTTTTAGGCAAAAACTGTAAACTGAGTAGTAACTCTCCTGCGTCCTAATGGAGACTGTGAAGAACATATTTTGATGATTTCCCTACGTGTATAAACAACTCCATCTTCTGTTACTCTTAATGCTTAAAACAAAAAGGTATTTAGCGGTTCATAAGCTAGAAAACTTGTCCATTAGTTCCCTTACTGCTACGATAATTCTGCCTTATATACCATGAAATTATTTCTACAGGAGTCAAACTACAATTTCAGAAAATAGTGTACATACAGCGAGAACAAGATATTATCGGAAGAGGAGAAGGAGGGTTGAAGAGTTTTTTTGCACTCTATGGACTATGGCATCAGCCGGTTTGGAGGAAGCAAGTGTCTGAAATGTGACATATCACAGGGCAAATCTGAAGTAGGGAAATTCTGGTCTGAGTTGTTCTGTCTCCGAGTTCCCTCCACTGAAGGCTGTTATGTCTTTATTTCCCGGACTGCATGTTATGTTATTTTGTTTCTGTCTTCATGTAGTCTTTAGAGACCTGTGACCAAATCATCATCTTAGCCAAAGCTAGTATTTTTATTAATTAACTAGGCATACTTAAAAATAGGTACACTTAATTACCCCCAACTTGCCCTGCTACCTATGATGGAGCAGCAGCAGAAGACCCACAGAACCTGAACTGTCCCCCGTCTCATGGAAAGTCTAGTGAAGAATGTGAAACAGCTCATAAACGAGAATTACTGTGTCATGCTCCCGACTGCTGCTCTTTGGCTTGTCATTGTTCATGCGTCCCAGGAAGAAAAAAGCATGATAACACGTAAGGCAAAGTATTCCTCTTGGAAAAAAAAAACCCTTAAGTGGTTATGATCTGAAAAAATACAGAGGAAATTATTGACAGCTTTTCAGAGCTGCATTTTTAAATGTTTCACTAGTATCTTGGAGTTTTGTCCAAGCATTCTTCTTTTCAGTGTTTATATCTTCCAGTCTGGAATTTATTAAGGTCCCACAATAAAGGCAGAGATGATCCAGAAGGGAAAAAAAACCAAAAAACCCAAACAAAAACCACCCCAAACCATTCAAAAACCCAGCCAACAAACAACAATCCCAACAATTAAAACTGAAGTAAATTTTAATCTCTAACTCATGCCAAGAGCATCCTCTAACTTCAGGTTAAATGACATGTATACAACTATAAATATTTTCCATTAGTGAGCACTAAATAGCCCAACAAAGCATCATCTACACACACATTGACTCTTATTTTTACCTGATTAATAAATTATCATGATTTATTAAATTGAGAAAGTAATTAAAATCAAAAGTGAATCTTTTTGTTCTTCATGCTCTGTTTACATATTGTTGGGAGGAAAAGTCATGGCTAGGTTTACCTATTGTCTCTATTTTCATCATTTGTCCCTTCCCTGCCTTTTTAATGTATTGTAGTTCTATATCTAAACACATCATCCAGGGAACAAGCTTTGGGCTTGACCTTGTTTTGCTACAAATGTTTTTATTTCTAAGGGTGTCATCATTCGGATTAAATTCTTTGACTTGGTTTCTGTAAGTAAATTATTTCAGAATTATGACTTGGGAAAAAAAAACCAAGAAAATTTGGATGGTTAATTAACCTCCTGACAGGAAAAAAGTCAGAAAGATGAAAACCAAGAAATTCTACCTTCAGGAAGGAACGTTTTCTTTTGCTTATAGAATAATAGATTTTTAGAACCAAATTTAGTATGCACTTAGTATTTTTGCTTCTTGCCTAGGCAAAGCGTGATGTCTGTTTGTTGGCTTTCTTTCCGGAAAACACCTTTCTTGTCACTAGAACACGTGTAAATACCAAGCGTTCCCTTGAAACTCCCCGAACAGGAAGCCCATGAGTGGCGTTAAAAAATGTATTAATTGATTCCCATAACTGCGCCATCTGTCACAAGAAGAAGAAAAGACGTGAAAAAAGGCATTCACTTGCGAATGTGGAACACTTTTCAGTCTTTTCAGTGGTTTAAGTCCTTATTATTTCCTAAGACAAGAATTTTTTCCGCAGGTGCTGCCACTTCCGCTCAGGAGACACGTACCATGGAGGTAGATGCTGTTAAAGAACTAGGGCAGCACGTTCTCATTCTGTATTGTTTTTTGAAACAAGAATCCACGTTTCTTCCGAATCATAGAATCATTTAGGTTGGAAAAGACCTTTAAGATCATCTGTAGTTCAACTGTAAATGCTCATAGGCAGCTAATTCCCAGAGAAACCAGTGACTTTCAGGTGCCTGAACACAAATTAAAGAGTCTGTCCTCCCAAATACGGAAGGGAAAGCAGACAAATGTTTTAGTGTCTGTGGATTATATTTAAAGTGCAAAAAAGTATCCTGCAGTGACTTTGTCTCCTGGCTGTTGGGTTTTAGATAGTCGCCATATTAAAGTTGGTTTTGTTGCAGACACCTCAGGGTTGCTTAATCCAGATCTGGAGATATCAGTGGGATAAAGGATTCATTGTACTTCTGGAGAAGACCTGCTGGGGTGGGAAAACAGGCCCTTGCCCTGGAATACCCAATACTACTTTAGCAAAGGCAGAAGTGCTTAGGAGCACATTTGGTATGATGTTTTCAGGGAGATTAGCGTTATGACCAACATGTTCTTGTGCTGGAGGAAGCTTTAATGGTCAAAAGTCAATAGGAAAAACCCTACTGTAAAAGGCTCTCCCAAAATTTTCAGTCATCTCTGAAATCATTGCTGTTCCTAAATTTTCTGCTTCTTTTTTTGCCTTGGACTGAAGCTGTCAAGTTCTTTGCCTAGGCTGAATTTACATCTTCCGGCACTTTACACCTTGTAAAAATCACTAAGGCTTGTAACTACCATCTTGAGGGAAATAAATCCTGGAGCATGGCAACTAGTCAGACAAGAACCAGAATATTTCAAGCAACAATTTGGATAAACTTAGTCTTGAAAGAACTGAGCGAAAACTTTTCATACCCTGGAGCTGTTTGCTGGGGTTCCTTGTACCTGGCCAGTATCAGCAGATAACATTTCCCTAAAGACAGTGTAACAGAGCATGCTGAGTTCACAAGAAGGATTTGAACCTAGGATTTTAAGTGCTAAGATCACTAACCTCCACAGCTTGAGTAAAAGAAACTAGCTTGTTGGCTGGTCGCAGTTCTTCAGAGCTGTCAGATAGAGTTACCAAATGGAACCTGGTGCATCTACAATAATTTCTAATGGTTCTACAAGACTCGAGTATCATTCATTAATATTTCTGCCGGTTATGCAGATCATCCGCATAGGACTAGTGGCACTTTCATTAGCTGGACAGTCCAAAAAAGCTTATATTTCAGAGTCAACACCAACAGGCATCTTGATAACAAGATTCAAGTCACAGTTTTCATATTCATCATAGTAAATGCCCCAACCCTGATCCAACAGAAACTTATTTATAGGCAGTACATCCTCTGCAATGAGAAGTCTCCAGGAAAGTGCTTCTTGATAGTCATTTTCCAGCCAAACACTCTGTAATGAGATGCTCTCTATAGCTGTCTGGAACTCATATAAAATTAGAGTTTGAAAGGTGGACGCTGGTCCAGGAACAAGGTAAAAATGTGACTGTTTATAGGGTAAACAAATGTCCCTCTATAAACAGTACTTTGGGAGAACCAAATCAGGGTTATGCGGCTTCATTGTACATTGCAAAATATGCCAAGCAGACCAGGAAGCTGGCTGGAAGAGAAGATGGGAACTTGGCAAGCGCTGTACAGGCTCTCTGGAGCCAGGGATGTTTGCAATGATCACATAAGTGAAAGTCGGAAAAGTATCCACATGCAAATGGAAAATGAAAATACAAATCAAACCTTAAAAAAAGCAGTTTCCAAGAATTTTGAGAGTTATAGATTTACTGGTTTTATTATCATTATTTGTAACAAATGAAATCTTCAATCATTAAAAAAAAAAAAAAATTGAGTTCTAACCTTTTTTTTGTTCATCTCAGATACCATACCTATTTTCTAAAAGGCTGTAAAAATTCTGGAAGAAGAAATCTCGTATTAGGTGTCCAAAAACTGAGAGCACGCAGAAGAACAAGCCGTATGTAAGAATTTGGCTTGCTGTTGTGGTGGCCACTGTTCTGTGTGGTGGTTTGCAACACATAGATTCACTTTCTGTAACTGACAGCTTAAAGCCTAAACTGCTCATTCAATTAACAAGATGTGCTGGAGCAACAAGCAAAGGCATTACCTTAATCTCAGTTATCCCCATCTCTTTTCCACATTGTGTACTGTGAGAAAAGGTAGTTCAGCAAATATTTCTTATAATATTGTCAGCTCCTAGATTTGATTTAGATTTAAAATTAATAAAGTTACCAGCTTTGACAAAGGTTACAAAGAAAAACTGGGAGACAGAGTCCTGGAAGCTTACACACACACACACACACACGAAAAAGGCAAATAAAAAGAACTAAAAACTTCTTTACACTTAGATCTATTTCTTTTTAAACCAACTTGAGGACATTTCAGGTCATGGTTAAGTTGCTGGGCTTATGAAAAGCTGGAACTTTAAAACAAGACTACTGCTGCTTCCCAAAAGAGGTTACTTTGGACGAGGCATCAGTAACGGCTGGGCACCCCACGAGGGTGCAGAGGGAGCATCTTGAATCCTGGAGTAGCAAGGAACAGAAAGTGCCTTGATTTGTGGTGAATCACAGAGGTGACTGACTCTGAAAGCAGCAAATTTGAAAGTTATAGGTAAATGACAGAAAAATAGGAGAATAGTTCCAAGGCATGATAACTACAGGTAACTCTGCTGAAGGTACTGTGATCACTCTCTATTTTTCATGAATTTGGTAAAGAGGAACTGAGGATAAACTACAGGGCTGAATATTAACTTTTTATATTCTTTGTCTTGTGAATGTTCCACAAACACCAAATTCTACAGAAGAAGTTGATTTATTCCCTTCCTCATCATGTATCCAGCAAGTAACTTAAGCAGGCGCTCATGTATTTTTAATCACATTTTGATGGGTTTAGTATAATATTCCAGCAGGTTCTAATAATATTCAAGTACTTGAGTGCTTTGCTGAATGAGGTGATAGAAGTTGGAAATACAGGCTAGAAATTACTTACTACTTCAGTGACAAAAATGCCAAACAAGAGTTAACCATCATCCTTACTGCAGTGTGTAGAGGACTGTTGGGAGTGCAAGACTTGACACCTTGGGAGTTACTACAACCAGAAGTCAGTCTCGAATGCTGCAATGGAACTTGAGACTTCTCTCAGCATTTAGCTCATCCTGTGTCCATCTCTGATCGACCAATAACAATTACACCTTAAGCCCACTAATTTTCCAGGGGTGTCTTACATGGCCTCAGTCCCAGAATAGTTGGAATAATTTCAAAAAATTTTTTTTAAATAGTATTTTACTTGTGTCCAGAATAGATGATGTTATAAAATAATCCAGTGATTAATAAGGTCGTTCATGTCATTCAACTATTGCTTCCACCCTAGTGAATCTTAACTATTATGGCTCTCCCCAAAGCATCATGGATTTCCCACTTGAAGTCAGATAGATTTTTTTAGGATATTTATTATAGGATTTTATTTTATTTATTTTATTTTTATATTATTTATATTATTTTTATTTTATTTATTTTAGGATATTATTATTTAGGATATTTATTAGGATAGCATGAAATTACTTAATTTGGTTTTATTACACAATGTATCTTTAAATCCTGACAAGGTAAAGTTCCACACACAATTCTATTTCCTTCACGTCTGTTCATTTTAAGACAGATATGTATCTTATTCTGTTCTGTATACTTCTACAAATAAATAAATCGGCTATTCTTCTCCACAGAATGAACTAGAGGGCTTGTCTTTACAGGAGCAGCTGCTCAAGGAGAGGAAAACATAATTTTGCAAACTGTTTCGTTAGTCCTTTTAAAATTATTTTTTCATATTCTTGAAATGACATTGTGTTATTGAGTTTCCTAAACTTCAGTGCCAAACATCAATAACAACCTCGGAACTGATGGGCAGAGACAGCCTGTCTGTCATCCTGCCTCTTGCTGCCATAACTTAAACCCAAGCCTTAGAGAAGGGCCCCCTTCAGGTTGGAAATCGCTGCATCCAGGGCAACAGAAGTGCATTTGCAAGTCTGGGAACGTAAGTCATACGGCATCAACACCTTGACTGCAACAAATAACATCTCTGTAAAATCCACCGTGATCTAAATACCTTTTCTAGAGGTTATGACAGGTCTGTAAAGAAGGTGCTAAGCATTTCAATGCTGTGAGCTATGAGCCTCGCTGTACTAGTAAACCACAGCAAAGAAAAGGACGCAGGCTGCGCATCTAGAATAATCATCCGTGTTTCCCAGGCTTTGTGAAACACTACGTTATATCACAATGCTTTTCGGTTTTGCATTAAATTAGCGAAGAGTGGTGATTTTCACAGTGATCGCTGCGAGAACACTGCACCCAGTAGATTAGCCATGTAAAAGTGCGTGAGGTTTTGAGGCCATAAAGGCACATTTTATGGGATCTGAATTTTTACTAGAGACAAATGAAAGCTGCCATGTCATTTAGATTTGCAAACATAAATTTTCTTTGTGTAATTGAAACACAACTTTCTAATTATAAGAGTAAAAAATCCGGCATATGAGCTTTTCCCAGATACATTAACAATACAGTAACGCCCGTGGTACCTACTGACAGGCAGAATTTGATACTGGAATCAGCTGTTTTACCCAAAGCCTGCCTCCCCGAAACTTTATTTCAGGAACTGAAGCATCATTAGCCAAGTACCATAATTTTATGGTATAATAAACATTCAAATTGTAAATACGATTTCTGGGAAAAGTGAGAATATTAAAGCCTACCACTTATTTATTTCTTTTGTTATTCAAGACCTACAAAATTTTCAAGTTTATAACAGTTATTGCCTGTATTAATTCAAAATAGATTCTACCGGTCCCTATAATCCGGATCTTCAGTCAAACTGTGTCTTAATAGTGATGATATTCTACTGAGAGTATCAATCGCCTCTCAGTAAATGATGCTCGCTTAAATGCTTTATTCTTCCTGGCCACTTAGCTTTTGGATGCACTTAGTTAACTTACTTCTCATCCTGCGGACATGCCAAATCAGGATACACCCACTGGTATTTGTTTTCAAACTTCTCAACATAATGGAGCTATAATTCTAGGTAAGGCTCTGGATGATACTGTAATATAAATGCTAGAACAGAAATTACTGCAAAACTTGAGTAGTTTTAAGAACTTAACCTTGTCTTGCTGGTTGCTTGAATGAGAAACTGCTTGGATCTAACCGAAGAGTTGAGTTTCACCTCTACGTTCAAAGACTTGGGGAGAGAGAAGGTGTATCAGAAATCAACGTCGATGTTTCAGTCAGTGCCTCAAAGCTGCTCACCTGTAGCTAGGGATTAGAGATGTGACCAAGACACAGAAACTGAGCAGGTTTTGCCAGCCAGGATCGCAAGTCGCGCATGTCCTCTGCATAGCTTAAGCCTCACCAGTACATAAAGCTTTGAGCTGCATGACGCAGCTACTTATAACCTCGTCAGGTGGCTCAGTCCCTGTAGGACAGGAGCCAAGAGGAGGGCAGCAGTCATGCCGAGGAGGTCTGAGGGGTGTTTTGTTGACTTTCTCCACTGCGACTTGGTGCCTTCACATCTCACCCTTTCTGTTGTGCCATCAACTGTCCCTTTCCTTCCTCCAGCACCTTACTCTGTGGTCAGTTTTGGAAGGCGATGGCAGCTTTTCACCAGATACCTTTTCAAGATTTAAAAGGTGGCATATCAGTTCACTAGGAGACAAGGACTTCTGAGACACCAGCTTATAATACACACGCTTTGTGCAGTGCTCACAGAGTAAATGCCACATCTTCAATGATTTTCTGCTCAGACAATGCAGAAAGCATTATCAGAACTCATACTGGGGAAGTGCCACAATCCCTTTTTCTTCCTTAAAGTTCACAGGGGGGAAAAAAAAATGGGTAGATTTCGGGTAGGAAAAAGCAGACCTGACCCAGAGCTGACCCATCACTATCCAAACCCTCTTGCAGCCCTTGATCAGTGTTTTAAGCCTGCACCAAGGAGTGGATGTTTGATAGCTGATTATAAAAATGCTTATTTTTCCAGATTCGCTGTAAAACAGTTGTAATGTATTCCCTCTGTTTGCTCATACAGCCAGCTTCATTAGTGCCCTGTGAAAGAAAACTGATTTATCTGTGAGCATAGATGCAGTCATTTGCAGAGAAGGCAAACCAGAAAGTACTGCTTACCAACGTGCATTCTTTCATTTGTCTTCTTTCGAAGAATACCTTCTGCGTTTATAGATGCGGTCATGAGTTACTGTTAGGACTACATGACAAAAATCCAGTATTGCCTCTCCTGCATAATCACAGCCGCTGCCCACTGATGACTGGGTAGTTTATGGGTTTGGTTGGTTCCTTTTTAAGAACTAAGTTGTTGCAAACCTACCTATTACTCCTACTTGCTCACAAAACCTGACCTTACTGCTCTACCAGACAACCCAGTGATGCATGCTGGTGTTGGAAAGGTGCAACTTATCTTTTCTTATCTGCTTTACAGCTTTCTTTTCTATTACCTGCTAGAATAGGGACAACAGTGGCAATACAATTAAGACTCCTACTAATCAGTTTGTTCATCCAAGCTATCTGCTAACATCATATATAGACAAGATAAACAGGCAATTGCCATGGAGAACATTTGCTACACAAAGCTACCATTAATAATAAATGAAACGGAGTTCCCAACTACTTAAATACAGTAGTTATTAATTATCATGTGGCCCCAAGCTATTTGTGTAGAGCATATAATTTACAATTCTGAGTGATCTCAGATATATTCCCTGAAGCCTCCAGAGCTATCTTTTGTATAATTTTAAACTCCATTATGTTGGTTGTGAAAGTTTCTTCTGGCTTCTGCCTGAACTCTCTCCATTATAATGCCAAAAAATGCGATCTTGTATTTACGTGGAAGAAATCACAACTTTTAAACAAACAGCAGTATATAGCAAATGTCGGAACTATAGCATCAACTGAATTAGATCTGGCTGGCAGACCTGGTTTTGTCACCTGTCAGCATCCAGCTGTACAGTAAGTAATTTGGAGGCAACCAGAGCTGTCCTAAATATTGGTCACTTAAAAAGTAATTAACAGGTCTGGTTTTATCACCAGGCAGCTTTACCAGCCAGTTTCCAAAGTATTACGTAATTTTAAACTCTTACCACACACAGTATCACTTCTTCAGAAAATCAGCCATTCTATATAATCTAAAACCAGGTATCTTTCCTACTAGAGGTCACAGTGGCATCAGAGATCCACAGCCCATGCAATGCCTTCAACTTTTATGTGCTCACCCTGAGAAGGGGAGCATATAATACTAGGTTGCTGGTAATACTACTCACTCTACAGTTTTACAACAGTACAGTCCACAGCCCCATCACTTGCTTTCACACCTTCATTTCTCACTGCACTTCTTTCAAATGGTTCCAAGAAGTCATAAGCCTTCTCCTGGAGGCTTACCAAATTTAGAAGCCAGGCTACCGACAGGGTTGTGGGTTTTCAGTGACAAAGAACAGACATTTTCAGAACAGGCTTGTTCATAGCTGCCTGGTAACAAAAGGCACTGTAAGGACTCTGGTGTAGAATGGAAAACCACAACATCCACACCGGCCGGCCCCACTGGCATCACTCACCTCTTTCTGCCAGCATCTGCAAGATCTCTTTCCCTGTCTTTCACTTCCCTGGGCTACAGAGCTCCTAATCAAGTTCCCAGGACAATAAGCCCTTTTTTAAACTGCATTTATTCTGGTTTTACATCTTCTGACTGCCTTGTCAGCTACGCTCCGAGAGAAGTCACCCAGTGGGTGATCTCCAACTAACGCTATATTTCTGTCCTTAGCAATTCAGTCATGTTAACAAGACTTGCCTACCAACCCATTTCTCACTTCTCTGTCCCACTGAAGGCATTGAATCTCAGTATTAGTTTGGTCCAATTAAAAAAAGGTCAGTGAAAAAAATAAATTACTGACTTTTTTTTAAAGACTCACATTTTCCACAAATGACTAATTAAGTCATTTAAAATTGCATTGTTCCTGTGAAATGTAACATCGATGTGTTATCTGGTAGCCCAGGATGTTCCCCATGTAATTTTCTTTTAACACAATTAATTTCTGAAGATGAGTCTAGTTGCTAATAAACATGGTAATTGCTATAAAACATATAATGGCTTCTCTACGTGGCAGTCTCCTGCTGTTGACCTTGACAATTGTACATGAGAATGAAAGGCAACCTTCAGCCCAAAGTAAATACATATATGTTCAAATTCTAATCCATGGAAATGCATTTAAGCGGAAGTCGTAACAGGATCTTTGGCCTCTGTGGCACACCACAGATGACAGACTGGAAATTAGCTGGTTGCAATGATGGCAACTCTGGTCAGGTGCAAGTATAGTCTGAGCATGTAACCGGACGCTAATAACTTCCAGGGGTACATTGTGGCTTATTCTGGGGGGGCTGTGTGTTGCTAGGGACTTTCCTGAGGAATAATAAATAAATAAACAAATAAATAAAGGGGCGGGGGGGGAGACATAATTAAACCCCATTATTTTTGCATATTTTTAATAACCTTGAGTTTTTTTCAAAAATGAAATCCGAATACCATGGGAAGGAGACAGGTGAAGGGATGGCAAACCCCAAAACTGCCAACAAATGATCGCTAAATTTCTAATAATGACCTATTACAATTGGAAAACTCTCATTGGTGGCGTATCCTGGTTCAGGAGACTCATCCTCCAAACCACAGAAGTCTGGGGTGGAAAAGACTAAACCTGGGGTCTCTGCTCCGCACAGCTCCCACAGATGTACGGTCTTCTGCCACCACCTTCTGCCATATGAGTGTTAGAGCCAGTACTGAGATGATGCCTGGGTTTGGTCACCACCCCATGTTTCTGGGAAACCACTACTTCTACAAGGAACACCGTTGGACGTGAGTGGCAACGACAGCATCAATGGGAGCTCTTCCGGAGGTGAGGTGAGGCAGCAGGTGCTCTCTTAAAAGGAGCTCCACACAGAGAAAATATTCTGGCGATTACAAAGATTTGATAGTAGCTCAGACAGCCCGGTACAGTCCAAAATCACAAGAGAATGGAAGATTTGGGAAATCGGGAATCATGCAGATGGAAAATGCATTTTTTTGTGATTAGGTACCTGTCAATATGTTTGACCCGTGGCCATGGGTGCAAATATTGTAATACAACAGATCTGGAACAATCGTGATGGTGACTAACTCTCGAGGGAGGAAATTAACATTTTTCCTTGAGGTGCATAGAAAAATTATTTAAATTGTTATTTTGGCATGTGATAACCTGCTTGGAAGTCCCTAATGAGAAATTCCAGCAGAATTTCTGCTACCAGACTTGGAAATCAGCTGAAGAGGGAGGCTGCTGAGTGTCTGCTGTTGGTGGTATTCAAGTTAGTCAAATATAGTATTCATTAACACACGGAGTTAGAGAGACCATTTCCTTGGTAATGGGGGAAAAAAAGTGACTTGGAAAATAAGTGCGTAGAATGCAATCAAACCAGACGGGATCCAGCACTCCAAACTAGGTCCGTACTCCCTCTTGATGAACAGTTTGAATATCCAGTATAGTTCAGCTTTACTACTCAGTGCATGGAGTTAGTGCTTTTCCTTTTTCTGCAGGACATGGGACATGAGACAGTAGTTCTGTCCAAAAAAACTGTTTCAAACTTTGTGTACCTGTGTGAGAAGAACTCTGAAGGCACAGCCTTTGTATCTAACCTTTCTCTTATTTCCTTTGAGTGGCCTTTAGATCAGAAACTTTGATCTTCTGTTTGAAAGAGGATGTTCAACTAACCCCGTCTGTAGCCAACTGTGTTTATCAGCAGCACATTTCCTGTAGGTATGTGTAAAAAGAATACTTTCATTGGTCTTCTAAAAGCAGCTTACGAATAGAAGGCCTTTCTTAAACTCTTGAAATACCTGTCAAATCTAAACTTAAAGACCTCTGCAAATATTAGTTTTAAGTAAGAAATGTCTATTCCGTAGGAAAGCCTTTCCGGTCATATGATTCTTTTACATATTGTCCAAGGAGGTGATAGTCTTTAAACAAGCACCCCAATATTCTTAGGGGCACAAGCGTTCCACCGTTAATTATATCAACTGGATCATATTTGTCATCTATATGTTTCTGAATATACCTGTGTGATAGAACGGGGGGTTTTTTTTAATTTTACTTCCCTAGAATAAATTTATATTTATTAGTTCTGCTTGTACTTTAAAGTCTTCTTCCACTTAACTATAAATATTAACAGCGCGGCAGGAAAAAACAAAATCTTTCCTCTGTGTGGGCTAAAAACAATTCATGTGTCTTTGAGTATCTAAAATTGCAAAGAGAAACCCAAAGAAAGCCCTAGGATACAATTGCTTTCTCACAAACAGTATTTTAAGATACTTAATTTTTTATGATTTTGCTTCAGGAAAAAAATTATTAACATTTCTAGAGTTTGTCCAAAATCAGCCTTCGGTTGGTTTGAAAGATTTGCAAGAGGAAAACCCTGGTCCCACTAAAATCAAAGGAAGTTTACTATGTGACAGCAATAGTGACAGCGTTTTACTCACAGATCTTAGCCACCACTGGGTGAATGTCATCGGAATATCAGATCCCAATATCAGGCATGAAATATAGATATAAAATGTCCTTGGCATTATTTCACACAAATTAGTTATTTTTTGTACCTGCTGCCATTTTTTTATGTTGAAATTTTTGTTAATATTTTCCCATAAAATAAAAAAAAAAAGGAAGAAATTATATGCATTTTAAAATCATCTATGCTGATAACTAATCTCTTTTATTACAAAGTAAAAGCAGGAAGCATGAAAACTGGCAGCAGTTAAAATACTGCTCTGGAATGACCCCAAAGGAATGATGAGCACGTCACTGCTTTGGAATGGAGGGTTTTTTTTAGTTTAAAACTCTTTTGTTAAGTTCTGAGCGTGAAATTCATAGTTTCTGACACTGATCCACAGGATCCCACCTTCTCTCAAGGTATATTTTGGGGATGAATGGGCAGTCACATTCTTTCATGTCATCTTCCATCTCATAAAAACAACGTGCCTGTACCAATGTCACTTTGTTCTGTTTCCAGGACGTGTTGCCTAAGCAGGAGGCTAACCACGAGATACAATCTCAAAATACCTTGGTTATTCAATGTTTTAAAGCATTATATCCTTCACATCAGTAACACAGACAGGTATTTCTCTGTCACAGGCAGCGGCAGGAGTCCCAGAAGCTCTGAACAGCACGGACTGAGAGAGGGCAAGCAGTCCAGTCCTGAACATGCTTGGTTTCTTTTCTTCCACCAGTAAATCGAATGCTTATCCTTATGAATTTCAAATCACAAAATTTGCTAGGCCAACAGTCAGTCCTCCTGTGGGTCTAAAGATCTTGTGCCGCAAGAAAAACTGTAAAGAGAAGAAGTTAAAGAAAAGAGTTTGCTAATTGCTTGGCAGGTCATCAGGGAGCAGGATGCTTATGTGCATAACCCATTGTGTATTGACCCTGCTTTCTGTTGGTAGCTTGACAATATGCTTGGGCTTAACAATACCATAAATTAGCAAAACTTCAGCATTGCTAAAGCTTTTAAACATGTTGGATTTGTGCTCAGCTTTTTTTTTTTAATGGGACCACCATGAAAGTCAAAATTTTTTCCTAAAAACAATCTCTGAAGACAGTCAGAGGATTTGTTTTTGTATAAGTTTCTGTGTTGATCAACAGATATTCCTTAGTAGAGGATATAAAAAACCATTAGTAAGCCAAAACTATAGGGAACTACACATTTGTAGTTACTCTTATAAGTTGTTAATAAATTAAATTACAGTAAATGCCATAAAGTGTACTGACCTTGCCCTAAGCAATGATAAAATACCATGATATCACCCCTGTGGTATTATGAGATACAGGAATTTTTCTCCTTGAGTAGGTTGCTGTAATCTCACGGAGACAGAAACCAAACAAGTCGCTCAGGTGTAGTTTCTCAAGGAACCAATACCATCTTGTATTTCTAATTCCCAGTGGACCCCTCTTGTCACGGGCAAACTTCATCTAGAAGTGCGTACAGAAAAATTTCTAATAAATGTATTGGGATGTTGCTTCAAAATTGGCTTCATTTAGGGAGAATTTTATCAGCAGAAAAACTTAAGAGGCTTTCTGTTCTGCTTATGCCAAATTTTGACCCTTGTTACAGATTAGCTCTCCTATTAGCAAAGCCAAATGCTTATCAGTATTCAAGAAAGGACTTGAACTGAGACTTGAATGAGATACTTGACATATGAATTAATAACATATAGATGTGTGTTTTCTAGTTTTCACATAATCACAGGATCACAAAATCACAGAATAATTGAGCTTGGAAGAGACCTCTGGAAGTCGTCTGGTCCAAACCCCTGCTCAAGCAGGGTCACCTAGAGCGAGTTGTCCAGGACCACATCCAGACTACTTTTGAATGTCTCCAAGGAGAGAGACTCAACCACCTCTCTGGGCAACCTGCACCAGCATTTGGTCACTCTTACAAAAATGCTTCCTGATGCTCAGACAGAACCTCCTGTGTTTCAGTTTGTGACCATTGCCTCTTGTCCTGTCACTGGGCACCACTGAAAAGATCCTCGCTTCATCTCCTTTACATCTTCCCTTCAGATATTTGTGTACGCTGATAAGACCCCCCTTGAGAATTCTCTTCTCTGGGCTGAATAGTCCCAGCTGTCTCAACCTTTCCTCATAGGAGAGATGCCTCAGTGCCTTACACATCTTAGTGGCCCTTTGGTGGACTCTCCTGTAGCTCCGTATCTCTCCACGGTCAACTGTGTCCCAGAACCAGACACTGTACTTCAAGTGCAGCCTCACCAGTGTGGATTAGAGAGGAAGGATCACCTACCATGACCTGCTGGCAACTCACCCCATAGTGCAGACCAAGATACCGTAAGCCTTCTTCACCACAAGGGCACATTGATGGCTCATGTTCAACTTGGTGTCCACCAGGATTCCCAGGACTTTTTCTGCATAGCTGCTTTCCAGCTGGGCAGCCCCTAGCGTCTACCGATAGATGGTGTTGTTCCTCGCCAGGTGCAGGACTTGGTCCTTCCCCTTGCTGAACTTCAAGAGAGTTTTGTCAGCCCATTTCTTCAGCCTGATGAGGTCCCTCTTGAGAGTGGCACAACCCTCTGGTGTACCGGTCACCCCTCCCAGTTTTGTGTTATGAATGGCATTGTACTTAGTATGGACCCCTGGGGGGTGAACACCTGACTTGTGTTCATGAAGGTTGGAACAAAGTGACCATGGATAAAAAACCTAAAGAAGTAAACCACTTGCCCTGAACTCAGCCTGTAATAATGCAGGGAAATAAACTCTTTCAGAGAGTAATTAACCAACTAATTTAAGTTCCCAAAATGAATCATGATCCATGCAGGAATAACTCTTCAC
Organism: Bucorvus abyssinicus; assembly: GCA_009769605.1. NCBI lineage: Eukaryota > Metazoa > Chordata > Aves > Bucerotiformes > Bucorvidae > Bucorvus > Bucorvus abyssinicus. Next base: position 35,545,504 of record CM020031.1, read on the forward strand.
TGAATGTGCCATAAACCTCAGGGCATTACGCTCTTGATTGAGGCACTTAATATGGGTAATAATAACAGGTAGCATAAATGCCCCTTCTCACATGGTTTCAGTGCGGGCGATCATCAAAAACAAGTTTTACACAGATGTTGTGTACAGGGATGTGAAGGAACTGAAGCAGCTATTGCAGGTTGGTAGCATCAGAATTGTCTGAAGCCCAAAGTCTGAAGCCCTGCTGCGTAGTTTCCCACTGAGCACAAGTCGATTCATCTTCGTGCAGAGAAGAACGCTAATGTCACCTGTACTGAACTCACATGTTTGGATGGGATTTATTAGGTGTATAAAGGGATAATAAAATCAGAAAGTTGTGTCAACAGATATACAGTACTCAGAGAGGTCACTCCCTGGCAGGTTTCTGTTTTATGTAGCAGAGGAGAAAGGCTTTAGTCTGTGGCCGCCTTTGTTCCACACACTTTATCTGTTGCTTCTTCACCAACTTTTATTACTGAATGGAGTTGAGAAAGAAGTGGGATATAGTCCTCCTGCAACTTTCAAATAATATTTGCCAGTTTTTCAATAATAGATGAACTCTTTCCAACATAGGCATGCACAGCAACTTAGGAAATAGAACACACATATGACATAAATATGAAACATACTCTCTTTTTTCTTAAGAAAACACAGACCAAGATTTAAAAAGAACGATGTTGATTTGGGCATCAACAAATAATACGCAGAGAACCCTGAAATCAAGGTGAGTATCAGGTAATTTCAATACCGTAAAATGGTATTGTCTTGGCAAGAGTTTTTCAGTTTTTTCCAGATGCCTTTTATCTCATCTGTATTTCAAAGACAATAGATATTTAAACCTAACATTATCACATCAAGACCTCAACACATAATACTCACGTCTTCTTCCCAAAAGACATACTAGTGTCCCTCACACGAGTGCATTTAAAAACAAAGTTTATTTAGATCCCACAAGCACGCCTTGCTCGGTTCAGGAGGGAGTTGGAGGGTGGAGACACCAGTGTTTCTGCCCAGCTGGGTGTAGGTACCCACAGTTTCTATACTGGGGTGTTACCTGGGTGCTCAGATGTGAGTTTGGGCCCCTATGTCTCCCCAGCTCACTGCCTGGACATCAGATCCCGCTCTAATTTAAGCCAGGAGCAAGGCTTCAGGTAAAAGGCCACTGGGAAGAGCATTGAAACTGCCTGAACGTCATCTCAGCCTTCCTCACGGGTGCAGTGGTCGCATCTCATGATACAAAACCATGTTTGAGCGTAGCTTTGAGAAACAATGTAAGCATGGGGCAAGTTTCCATTTGTCAAGTCTAGCAGGTACCTACATCCTGCTGTGGAACATGACACACAGTGCTCAGAGTGCTCAACCTGAATATAGAGTATGTGTGTTCACACCCCACATTCAATTGATCTTCCTTGAACTTATATCTACATGATAAGAGGTTGTGTACCGTGCTGTAAGCTTTCTGAATTAAGCCTTTTTCCACCGAACCAGCTCTACATTTGTTAAATAATCCAGCAGCTAACTAGCCCACCACAGGAACGGAGTATGGAAGCTGGCGCTGTGCATCTAGGTTGGTCCAAAGTCACCCTTTCAGATAAAAGGAGGAGGCCTAGGCAGTTGACAAGGCACTCCCATAAACAGACAGACCCTGTAATAAGAACCAGTCGTTGCACTTAAAACGCTCTGTTGGTTTCGAAATATTAGGACTGTACTTAGTATTGTGAACATGCAAAAAAAATTGATCTCTCGTAAGCTGACAGAAAAAAAAATATAAATGTAAAGCAAGCGAACGTGGGAAGGGAGATCAATTCTGTAGTGAATATTTTCCACTGACAGTTTTTTTTTTAAAGACATCACCGAACATCCTATTTAGTTAGTCACAGATACCCCACCAGAATCAGAAGTACTGCATACCCTTGGAAATGTCTCACAATGACAAATCCAGCTCTAGCGCTTCTCCAATGCTGTTACAGGTAGGTAGGCATCAACAACTCAATCAAAAACTCCACTGAAGAAGTGGAAGAGAAAATCTAAGAAGCTTTTATGTATGCATATAAAAATTTTTATTAATTTGGTGGGTTCATCAGAATGTAGCGTGTACTAGTAGCCACGATCGTTACTGAAGTACAGATTCTGCGTTGTCCTGTTACCTGTCATTGAGTAACACTGCAATGGCCAGAAGGATCAAAGCAGTATAGTCAAGAAATACACAAGATAGTCTTACAGAAAAGAAATGTGGTTTTGGCAATAAAATATTCTTTTATCTATAGCTAGCTGGAACTTGAATCTTGACTGAAGTGCTTTGCCTACTAAACAACATGACACAGCAATGCATATTGCCTTACTTTGGTAGCTTTTAGGCTCAGCCTAGAAAACAAAGAAGGGATTTGTTGCATGTATGTATGCATATGTATTTATATATTATAATATACACTATGTATTAGTATTTTTTATAATTTTTAGTATATATATTTGAACAAGACAAAAAATACCACAGCACTAATACACTCTGTCCTCATCTTCTGTAGGAAATGCATGATAATGACAACCGCAGCTATCTATACAGGTGCTTGAAACAACCTTGTATAGTTGTAGATCTGTAGAAGACCAGGTGCGTGAAGAACCTTACAACAAGGTGCTCAAGATTAGAAAGTTGATAATGTGTATTATTAGTATGATGCGTGGTGCAATAACTATAAATCATCAGAAAGTGGGTTAAGAATTGTCTGGCTGATCTGGAGAATCAGAACTGGCTGGGAATGGCTCTAAAGTTGCTACCCTCAAGGTACCTTGTCCCACAGATCTCAGCCTCCTTTGGAAATACTATTGATTCATGCGTATGACTGGCGGGTTTTCTTTGAAAGAAAAACACAGAACAACTGATATTCGGCCAAGTTGATCCAGTGGTTCCTTTTGTACTTAAATGCTGAACTTTTGACGGGCATCCCCTTGGATTTTCCACCCGCCAACCTGTGCTGGTGACTAATAAGCTGTTCTTTTCCTGCACTAAATTCTCCATGGGGAAGGCTTAGCAAGTGCTTACATGGGCTGGGTAGCTGAAAGGGCAGCTAAGATTTCTGATTAAAACATATACTTCACTATCAACCATTACTTCATAATCACAACATGCTTGTTAGGTGCAGTAAAGAGTCTTGTGTAGAATTAGGACCCTGACTTTTCCATAGCAAACAGAAATTAAATTCTGCACCATTGTTTCTGGGTTCCACCGAATTCTGGCACGGGCAGTGAAAAATTCCACTTTCCAGTGAATTAAATAGAGGGATGAGTAAAACAATCAGAGTAGCAGAACTGAGTTGCTTGTCTGAGTACTAAACTGATAGGATTTTCCCTGTCACTATCTTTACAATCGTTTAATTCATCTGTGTTTTGGCAAGGCCAAATAATTCTCAGTATTGTAGGAGTTATCAGGGGAACCATGAATGGAGGGATTACTTTTGACATTTTAGTACATAGAAAGCATGGAAACTGATTGGGAATCTAAGCTAGCTGGATTTTCCTGGTGAAATAATCACAGGTGATATATTGATAATGATGACATTCAAATGTTCATCTTTATGTCTCAAGCTTAACAGCCCAGTGAAAGGGATAGGGCTGATTATGACTTTCAGAGTTACTGTTTCAGGTTGTCTGTAGACTCATTAAGACAATATTGCATTGCATGTGCTTAGTTCACACTTTCAAGGTCACCTGCTACCAAAAGGATTGAAGAGCTAATGCGTGAAACCTCATTGTATTGCTCCCTCTTCCAAACTGCCTTAGCTAAGATAACCTGCCATTGCATCTGCTGCTCCTTACAAATTGCTATTTAAACCTAAATACAACGCACGTACTTTGAAGTAATTGTTCCTTTTATTTTGCCTTATACTATGTGTCATGAAAAAAGTCCACACTACGGCTAAGAAAATGTAATTGCACAACCTTTTCATTTCTAATTCAAACTTTCTTTAATGCAGAAAATATTATACAGTCCTACGGCATATGGGTTGGCAATACTCTACTAGGTATACACTTTACAGATGTACAAAGATGTTGGAAAGAGAAGATGGGGGAAGAGATGTTATACAATGCAGCAACACAGAACCCCGTAACACTGCGAAGTGATTGCTGGTGCTTTCCAGCACATTGGAGGAATTGGTGCTGATGCTTACTTCTTGTCTTTTCAGCCAAAATGTCAACAGCTACAATTGCTCCTGACCAAATTAATCATATCGGGCCATATGTTTCCTAATGATCTGCAGATTATAGTTTGATAGCAGCTGTTGTAAATGAAAGGTATATAAAAAAAAACAAACGAAGAATGCATCACCATTAAAAAGCTGAAAGGTTCCTGTAATTACAGATCTCTATCAGAGTACAAAGTCTGGAGTATATTGACAACAAGATCTTTCCAATATATAGGGAAAAATTATTTGCTGTGATGTTTTAAGAAGGCATGCACATGTCAATAACTCCGTAGTAGCTTGATCAGGTGCGGGAAAATCAATTAAATAAACCCCTCTATCCTAGCATGCCATAAGGAAATAGCCTTCCATACAGGTCAAACGAATATTCCTCAGCATAACATTTGTACTTTATCAGCTTGACTGAAATCCCTGCATGAAGTTCACACTGTTGTAATATCTTTGGTTTCAGAGGAGTTTTCCATGAATCATGCAAATCACTCATGTGTAACTCGTTATCAATTTGTCACGAAACACTCAGGAATTTAATTGCTGATTATTGCATTTTAAAGTGAAAATTTTGCCATTAAATCTTTTCCCTCAAACCTCATTTACAACTTCAATACTTAAAGCATTTTCTTAAGGAAGATCATCTTATGTTTTTAAATGTACTCAAGCACAAGTTGAATTATGAGGGAAACGTCTGCACCCATTTTGGAATTACAGAAGCAGAAAAATAGCATTTATCTTTCTGATAAAAAAAGTGAATATATAAAAGTAGGAAAGATATGAAAAAGTTTTATAAGAAGAATTCTTTTCTGTAATAAACTTAAACTTCAGGACATCATCCAGAACATGGCATATAAATTAACAGTACTTGTAAAACAAAGGCTGGACTTTGATACTGAAAATTTAAGATTTACTAAGTTGGAAAATTAGCTGAGGACATCTAGAGAAAATAGTACTATAAAACATAATGCAAAGTTCCAAAGATTCCAGTATCTTCTACTTACAGTTTCTGCAGACTGTCTTTCCCTCCTTTCACTCTGAACACAACTCACAGCTGTTAGGTACAATGAAGATTTAATTTAAAAGGTTTTTTTGAATTCATGCTAATTTGTCATTATGAATCACAGAATCATAGAATGGTTTGGGTTGGAAGCGACCTTAAATATCATCTAGTTCCAACACCTCTGCCATGGGCAGGGACATGACACCTTCCACTAGACCAGGTTTCTCAAAGCCCTGTCCAACCTGGCCTTCAAGACTTTCAGGAATGAGGCACAACCTCTCTGGGCAACCTATTCCAGTGTCTCACTACCCGTACAGTGAAGCATTTCTTCCTTACATCTAATCTAAATCCACGCTCTCTCAGTTTAAAGCCGTTACTCCTTGACCTGTCACTACCTGCCCTTGTAAAAGAAGAATTTATTGAAGAAAGAATTCATCAGATTTCAGAGCAGCGAGCATTTTTTTACCTCGTTGGAGGCACCTAGCAGTAATGCAGGGCCAAACTTCCCGTAAGTCCTCAATAAGGACTGCATTTGTGCCTCTGCCATTTTTCAGGCACAGCTGGAGTTACTTAAACATCTAACTATTTGATTTACAGATGCAATCAGGTACCTGCATATACAAGTGATTGTAACTGCAGGTGTTAGATTGGGGACTATCGCTTGAAATTCTGGGTCAAAATGGGCAACATAATTATCGCTGAAATTATTTAGGGATTTTATGTGAGTTCATTAAACAAGTGAGCTTTGTATTCTCCCCGTGTCAGAAACCACTTAATCCTGAGATGGCCTTCCTGTGGCTATGTGACCTCACTGCTTTCCCTGCTCCACTTTTTCTTATACCACCTATGAATGCCGCACCCCTTGCTCTTGCACGAGTACGACATCAGTCTGCGTAGGTTTTCTCCTTCTATCCTTTTATCTGTCCTTCATCTGCGCTTGTGAGAAGACAATCGATACGCATGAAACCAAAAGATAATGGAAGAACTTGCTCTTCAGATGTTTTGTATGAGACAAAGTGACATTGCCGGGTCACACAGCAATTCCGTGCCCGCAGACAGCTGTCGTAAGGACCAATGTCACCTCATCCATACAGGTAAACTTATGTACTAACAACGTATAAACTACTAAGAGACAACAGGCAGATTGTGCGCAACTGCGTACTCTCTGCACACGTGTAGGAACAGCAGAAATCTTTACCCGCTCTTCCTGGACCCTCTCCTGACATTTCTGTGTTGTCCAGACCACAGAAGGGCCATTACAATGACACACTGTCCAGGTAAGGACCATACTGACAGCCACCACAGCTACTGGTTCTGCACAACCCCAAGGCACTAACTGTGCCCGCGGAAAACACTGTGACCCGTCGAGAGAAAAATACAGCCCCGAAGACTGCCTTTTTTATGAATTCCTCCAAATGCTGTACATTTTGATAATATAAGTGATTCAAAAAAGTGAAGTATAACAAAGAAGATTTTAGTATTTCATTTAATTATCTTTGGTAATAGTTTTGTACTTTCCCTTTTACCTGAATTTTATCTCCCTCCATTAAGATAATAGATAATATAAACCTCTTCTATGATAATGGTGTCTAGTTCATTCATTTTAGCCTGGCAATTTTCCAGATCGTTAAGATATTTTTCAGTCTTAAATACTGGCTATGAAACAGTCTTCTCTTTACTGTGTCTAGATGAAAGTCAGGGGTATATGTCATATGTTTTCCTTTCATTACTCCCCTACAGGATGCATGTTAGTAAAATTCATTAAGAAGGGTTACAAATACAATTCTTAATTGCCTGGATTCCTGTGAGTGCAAAGAAAAGCATTCCCCAAGCATTACTGGAAACAACGGCAGAAAATAATAATAATAATAAAAAAACCACATTAGATTTAACCAAGCAAAAATGCAAACTCATTAATTAAGTGAGCTGGAGGAGGGCAACAAGAATTAAAAGCAAGTTCTCAAGAACAGGAAAATTTCTGGGAGATCTCTGGTGTGTGCACGTGAGGAGCCCACAGTAAAGGTTTAATCTAGTCAGGACTCCAGGGCATCTGCAAACCTCCATTAAGGAAGGACCGTGTTATCCTGCAAGGAGCTACGGCAGCCCTACACAGAGCAAAGCTCTGGGCACATAAAGGTGTATGAGGTAACATTTAATAGCTGTGGGGCTTTAACATGTCCTGCCGCTAACTCTTGAATCATAGCACAGGTCATCAACAGGATAATTAGAAAGATTTCTACTGACATCAGCAGGCCTTGGGCCAGGCTCCAAGCGAGGTCTAAGTGTAAGACTGGCGATGGCAAACAGACAAGGACTTTGCGTCAGGCTACAGATCTTATCTGGGAGGTAAAGGCAGCGTCTGTTTATTATGATTCCACATAGAAATCGGCTAACATATCTGTGCTTCTTAATATCATAAGATAAGGATAATTAAAAAGGAAATTAGAGTAGAATGACAAATGTGGCTAGGGGGCTGGTAGTCAATTAACATACAGAGATTGTCTATGTTATTGCTGTGGGAAAGAATGATGCCAAATGAGACATTAAAAGGGTACAAGTGCCAAAATTGTCTAACACCACTTTTCTTAATCATACAAAGAAGTATTTGATGAAAAGAAAACCCCAGGATAAACTTTAAGGTGGAAATTTAACGCTTTGTGTAAATGAGGAATTCCTTACTGGAAACCTCCAGGTTTTTTTTTTTTTTGTTTTTTTTTTTTTGTTTTTTTTTTTTTTTTTTTTTTTGGTGGTGTTGTCTATGGCTGTGGAAAACTCTGTACTGCAACAAAAGAAACAGATGTGAAGACCCGAGAAATGAATTCTCCAGAGCACGGCATGCTGCCTTGGAAGGAACCATGCTTCCAGTCCCACCAGACACACACTTGTTGACTGCAATGTGATTTGCTGTGGATCCATTCCTCCCATTGTGTTCAGTCCTCGGTACCTTCCATTGTAACATCCAGAGTTTGGGGAGTTTCTAAACCCCACACTATTAACTTGTATAGTTTAGTAAGAAAGAGAGCGGGTCTTGTCTGAACAACTCGTTGGTCATCATGACTTTTGGAAATCTTAATCCTCGCTAAGATTTAAAGAGCAAGATAAAGCAGATCAGAGACAGATCAGTAGTAGGGAAACTTCCTTGTTTTAGATTAGTGTGTAATATTATTTTTTTTAGTATTCCCGAACTCCTCTAATCACCAACTTTTAAACAACTCAACGTACCACGTTTCCCTCTTCAGGGGGGTTCCCCTCCCTTTCCCTCAGGAAGTGACAAAACTGCTGCCAGAGCTGCAAACACAGACAACACAATTCTCTTTGTGTCTACTGCAGCATGACAGAGATGACAGGTACACATCAGCCTACGAAAGGGCTGTGATGTGCAGCAAAGAGAAGAGCAAAAATTCTTAAGAGATGTCACGTTTCAACAGGCTGCAACACAGCCTTGGCATGTGCCAAGGGGGGAGGCAGAGGCAGCTGCCCGGAAAGCGTGTCATGTTTACCTTCCTGTCATAGAAACATTTTTCCTGAGCCTGTCATCACTCCTGTTGAATGCTTGCCTGGAGGAAACCGAATGGTTTGCAGTGCTTCTGTACGAACACACCAGTGTGCCTGTCAGCATCACTGGGGCAAGACAGTCCTGCTTTCCAGCCGCAGGACTAGGTCTCAGCCCGCTCAATAAGCTTTGGAGCAAAATACCGAGGAGGTAGCGCTGCATACCCTGTGGGAGAAAGTAGCGAGAGTTAGGGAGAGGAAGGAGTGAGGGATGGGACACCTTTATTAAAAATTCTTCTTGGATCCTTTGTGGATGTCAGCAACCACAGGGAGGATGCTGCAAATGCCTGAATAGCCATGGCGAGCACATACAGGTATGCTGCCCCTCGGACGATCCTGATCAGGACAGACAGACAGTAAGATGCTTGCAAGGGGGCAACTACATTCCACCACGTTTGGCATTATTGCTGGAACTTGCGTGCGTATTTAATGACTGGCACAGTATGATGCTGCCGGGGCTGACCACATTTTCATTCCTGAGGAAAAGGTGCTGTGGCTAAGCACTGGGCTTCTTGAGAAACCAAGCAACATATCTGTCCTACTGTTAAAAGTACCGATGAATATATAACTCCCTTCTTATCAGTCTGTCCTGGGGAGACTGTTCATTCAGTTATGTCTTTCTCCATCAGTGTTTCAAATGAGATCTCAAAAAACACTGCAGTAAAAAGAAGATGAAAAAGGACCTGTTTCTCCGTAAATAGCCAGGTAGCTAGATCCTTTTTCTCTTGGTCTTAGTGGAAGAGAGATGAAGAAGTGCTTTACAGAGCTTTCAGATTAAAAGGGAAATAAGGTATTCTTTGCTTCTGGTGGACAAATGTATGTGTCTCAGCTTGGAGTGGCCACAGGGAGAATTCCTCTCTGCTTCTCAGTGAGTGACTTATTTGTCTGTGACAGGACAGTTAGATGTAAGAGGCAAATCTTTGTGGCACGGCGTAAAAGCATTGTTTGGACTTCTTTTCTTTTACAAAATTTTCAGCCAGGTAGGCATCCTTTGCATTACAGTGCAAGATAGGAACTGACCGCCCTGAAGATCCACCAGTGAAGTGGCTCTTCAGAGTGAGGAGAAATATGTGGTTCTTTTGTTTCAAACTGAATTTAGAGAACTTCTTTTTTTAGACCAAATACACGCTTGTCAATGAAACCTACATATGGGTCCAGAGAAGATTTTCATTTTTTCACTACATTTTTTGCCTGGTTCTGAGGGTTTTGATGATGCCTTATAGAATAAAAAAGAAATTGGAGAAAACAAAGAAAGGGGAAAATGGTAGAAGGAGTTATGCATTTGGTAGAGGTACAGGGAGAGATAATTGATCGTTTGCTACCAAAAGAAAAGGGTTCAGTAAGGTTAAAAGTCACTGGAAGCAAAGCTGATGGCAATGTAATTACTGAAAATGAAAATGGTTATGATTTTTATTGGCCTGAAGAAGAATTACATGGAAATATTACTGCAGCTGGTGAATCTCAAAAGGCAGCTGAGGAACAAAAGCAGGAGGTGCTGCCAAATGATCTCCCTGGCAGCTCTGGTATAGTCGGTTACAGAGAGGATGCGCTTTCCAGGACATTGCCCCACAGGATGCTTCACTTGGCCCTACAGGCTCTGGAAAAGGTGGCAGACAGAAAACATTCATTTTAGTTTTTAACTCTGGAAACATAAAAAACAAAAAAAAAAACCCCAAAACCCCAAAACCCCTAGTTTTCCTTTCTTTTCCCCTCCATCTCCCTTAGATGGCCGCGGGTCCCTGGCTGTGGTGAGATAGTAGCACAGCCAGGAAATGCAAGCTGAGGGTGTCACGGGTGATGGGCAGCCGCCAGGTGCTCGGGTGGGTGGTGCCCCATCTCTTACCAGATGTTGACTCTGGTCTAATCTGCTGGAAGCAACTTCTTTTTTCCTCAGTGCCTGCTGCCCTTACCGCCATTCTCCTGCTGGTGTGTGGAGAACGACTGCTTGTGGAGGCGGGGGCTGTCTTCCTCTCTCTGTTTGCACACCAAGAAACAGAAAGACAGTCTAATCTGCCTTTACAGTACTCCATCACTCAAGATCACCTACTGGAAGTGTCCTTTCCACCAGAACTGGGGGTGCATCAGCAAAGCCTGGATTTCCATAGAGTTTAGCCCAATTCACACCATTGCTATGTTAGCTTGGGCACAAAGGGGTAGCGAGAGAGATACAGCATTGAACATGTTCATGGTTTAAATACCTTAATCAGAAATAAAAGCCTTTTGCGTTTTAAAGCTGTTTGTTCATGATGTGACAAATCATGTCTGAGGAGTTTCAATCCTGATGGGTTATCATGACCATCTGGTTACCTCCATGAGTCCGCACCACCTGGAGGAGCTGCTACCTGCTTGGAGGATGCCAGGGTGAAGTAGAGGCTCTTAGCGATTCTCAAACAAGGAGATTTCTGCTACACTGGGAAAATTTGGGAGGGTATGGTGGGTGGTGCCTTTTTTTTCCCCGTGCTGCAATATAATCTCTCTGCTATTAATCTCTCTGCCTCTCTGCCATAATTAGGAATAATTGCTAATTCATGCTCTCTACTACCATACATTTCTTTAATATATTGCTTATTTAAACTCTAGTTCTATGATGTGTTTTCCTCTGTCATAATTTAAAATGCCATAAAGCTATGCAACAAAGCAGAGAAACGGGTCTTTCCAAATGAAAACTAGAAGAGGCTGCTTTACGACAGGGGCAGTTTGAGAAGTGATAAAATAATAATGCAAGTTCTTTCTTTTTCGAGAGGCCAGATTTACCAGTACACCCCAGATACATTGCTCCTTGCCAGCCACACAAAACAGCTGTAAACCTGTTTTAACCCAGGATGTTAAATCAAGTTTACAGCTGCTTTGCATCTCCAGGATGGCTCAAAGCAGGCAGTGCATACCAGCGAATGCAGACCTAATTGTACGCTAATGAACGATGAAGTAGTTTAGCATGCAATATTCACTTTGGCAGAATGAAAAAGAAATCTTTATATACAGCAGATAAGTTAGAATTTATCCTGGCTTTGCTCGAGGGGAAAAATTCATCCTCTTTTATTCTGAATGGATTATAATTAAGAAAAGCATCAGAGACAAATTATTCAAGGTTAGAAATCTGAAAGAGCTTTGAGAATACATCTATTCTTTCGAGATATATTAGTGCCTGCTCAGGGTGGAGTTACAAGTAGAATTCATAGTTTAATTATAAAATAATGGTCCAAAAATCTGCTTAGGTAAGCATGTGGTTCTATTAAGGAAGAAAAATCATTACAGGAAGCAAGAAAAGAAGTTAATGTTGCAAATCTCATTGTCTGTTTATAACTTCATTAATGCTGGATAACTGCTCTGTACTTAGCAAGGTGTTCATTACAGAGATCTGTTAAAGCAGTTGAAATCAAGTGCAACCTAGATGTCTGCTTAGTTTTAGTTACCTCAAAAGAACCAAATCTCAGAGTGTTTTTCAGTGCTTTCAGACATTGTTTTTCTTCTGTAAGCCAAGCTTATGGCTTTGAGGCAATCACCTTGCCGGGAATACAACAGTTTCTGGTGTCATTTGACAAACACAGAAAGGAAAAAAAACTCCAGATGACGGGTTCTCATGTGTTTATTCAATGAATCATGCTTCAGTTGCAGGGGAAAGTTGGGACAGGACAGCTCATTAACAGAGGAGAGCGTTTTCCTCCTCATACTCCCATGCATTGCACCAACAGCAGTGCAGGACACCATGAAGGTTTTGGCCCTCCATAGTGCATCTCTCATCCCTCCAGGTGCCTTCTGAAGCCAGGAGAGACCTGGCCTCTCAATTTTGCTTGTCTTTGGGGTGCCGTCTTTCAAAATTGATGGCAAAACCATAGTTTTCTATTAAGCAGAATGGAGCCTATTACACCTGGGCTGGCCATAGGCTGACTGTGGGTGCATTCATATAGGCACTGGCAGGCAGAGGTAAGTGAAGCTTTGCACGCTGAGCCTCAGCCCACCACCGTGTAGACACCTAAGGCTGTGTCTGCTGTGCACGAGCTCATATCCCCCCCTTTCAGCAGGCTGGTGATTATCTCAGGCCAAGGGCTGTGCTCACCGCAAATGCGTGGCTTCCCCTTCACTGCTGAGAAGCATCCAGCTGGCCCAGAGCGTGAACATGGAAAGCTGATGTTTGCCTACAAAATACCATGCAAAATAATACATTGGTTTTGAAAACACATTATCCCAAGAGGGATAAAAAATGCCAGTTTAAAGATAAAGCCAGGAAAATCTGGTCTTTGGGCTGTAAGATGTTTACCTTTTTTCATTCTTGAGTGCTGAGCATCTCACAGACTTTCAGTGATAATAATAATAACAGCAAAAAAAATAATAATAGCAGCAAAATCAGAAACAAAAGGCAGAGCCAAACTCATACTTAGGAAGTGTTAAGTTTCATGCTGAAAATTATGCACTTAAAAGGTTCAATGTAGGAAATCATACTTAAGGGGCAGGAATAAAAATAAAAGATGAACTCTTCATCAAAAAGGATAAAGCTATTCAGAAAAATCTGTTGTCACTGAAACTACAAAAGGGAATGATGAGTGAGTTTGTGCTATGTCATTAGACAAAAGCATCTCTTCCCTGTAAAAATGGCTTTTATCCACATCAAAAATACAATCATCTTACATTTCATGGGGATCTCACTTCTTAGGAAAAAAACACACACACAAAATATATTTCCTGGGATAATATAAAACCTTTAAACAAAAGTTACTACCTCAATCGAGCAAAAGACCTGTGGACACTTTCATAAAACACAGTGTTTAGATAATATCATAGCAATAATAAAAGATGGTGGTTTAACAGATGCACACTACTCCTGCCTCCCCTTTTTACACATCCCGAGGCATGATTTATCACATTAAATCCAGTAAAGTCCAGATGGAAAGATACCGTTATCAAATATAAGCAATTCTGACTGTAATCCTGCACCCTGCAGAGAAAGTCTTGTCTCGCTGGTCAGAAAGTTTGCTGCAGAACCCTTACAGACCAGACTCTTGGCTGGCATAAAAGTTTGTCACCTCATTGATCTCAAACCAATGACCCCAATTTACATCCATGGAGGATTTAGACCCTTATTTGTTGTGACTATCTCTCTGGTTTAGTGCTTCATTTTTGTCTGCACAGATGAGCAGTTTAACTGGTCATCTCTGTCTGGGAGGATAAATACACTTGTAGCTGATATCTATGAGGAAGGGTGGATGTTTCTGGATGCCTGCTCCCAGAGACTGCATTAGTTTATGGAGGAGTCTGCTGGTCCTCATTTAGAGGACAGTTAACTTTTGGGTCAGCCTGCAGGTGGTTAGGGAACAGTTTGTCTCCTGAAATTAGGACCTTGAGGTAGAGGACAGGTAACAGAAGGAAAAAACAAAGAAATAGATTACAAAGTTCTAGTTCACTCCCAAAATTAGGTCTAGGCATCTGCAGCTTCCAGGCAGTGGCACCCCCAAATTCAGCTGACCCCAAAACTCTCCATCACTGCTCAGTGGGGCAAAAGAGTGACCCAAGCCCAAAGCGCAGTGGATGCTTGGTGACTCCATCCCCAGCCATCAAAGGGAGCTAAGGAAAGCCAAGCACACATCATTCTGATTATACCCCTGCATATAATTTCACAGAAATATGGATCCTATGGGATGGGGGATGCCCTTCTATAAAAGCAGATACTAACATATTTACGTAAGTGTACTGACAGCAGAGGGGGCTCTTATCTCGCCCCAGTCCTCCTCCCCTTGGCCCATATGCTTAAAGAATATTTGGCATTGAGTGAACCACTGAAATATTTCAGGATCAATGTCTCTGTTGGAGTGAAGATGGCTCTAGGTTAATAATTAACCTTACCTTGACTTAAAATAACTTGGACGACACTAACTCTGAGTGTGTAGGATATCAGTCAACTCTTCCTTCCCCAGGTACAGGGAGATATTTCTACTACAAACAAGTGGGTTTGCATGTGTCCATCACAAGTAGATGCAAATCCTTACACTCATCTGTGAAATGTCTGAAAATGGCCATTTCTGGAAGCAGGTCACTGGATAACTAATCCGTTCTGGCACAGTATTTCATGTGTTACAACTGACAAGGGAAAAAGGCTGGTGTCCTGCCTGTCTGTACATCAAAAACTAAGAGGTTGCAAACAAGAAACTGATTGACTCCACTGAGAGATGTGCTTGCAATCAGCCAAACGGGCTAATTACAGGCAAACTAGAAAGCCCACGGGTGGCCCCAGGAATACAGCAGAATCAGTGGCAAAAGAAAATCCAACCAGACCCCTAAGAACATACCCTTTCCCAAGCAGAAAAACCCCCCCCATCAGTAGTACAGAGTTAATTCAAAGCATTGATAGAGAATTTACTGCTAGCAGGGCCAAAGAGAGAGTTAGCGTGGGAGCCAAAGGCCAAACACGGCAGATTACCGGTCTCTCTCCTTCCAAACTAGGTTGGTTTCTACATCCCTTCAAACATGAAGCCGCAAGCTATACAAGGATTAAACTAAGGTGATTTTGCCAAGATGCAAGTCTGAAAAATATCTGTTAGGCATGATTGAATGTAGGGGTTTATTTCACAGCAATGATAGGGCTGAATTTCAACAGAATAATACTTCTTGAAATGGGTTGTAATGCGGAAAAACCCAGCAAATATGCTATTTTCTTATGTAAAGGAAGAAAAGCATTTCTTCCCCTATTTTCCTATAATCATTGTTGCTTCAATGTCACCTTTTCTTAGATCATTACATATGAAGAAACTAGGCAAAAATTTGGGGTTTTCTCATTTCTTTGTTTTAATTCGGGGTAAATTACTTTCTTTAAAAAAAAAAAAAGATTTCTGTCTAATCATTTGGCTCGCATGGAAAAAACCCAGTTGTTAATCTAAACTGGTTGCTGATAAAAGCAAGCAAGCATGTTAGCTATACTGAAGAGATTTCTGCTCATAAATTAAGCTATGTAAATGTTTCAGGTATGGCAAACCTCAAGACCCCCTGCCTTAGTATTATGCATTTTTATTCATATGTTCTGAAAGTTAGGTACATATAAGAAGGAAATTCTTCCTGAACTGCTGTGCTTAAGACTGCATAACGAGACCTAAAAGGTTTGGTTTTGCCATAGAGGTAATATTAACATTCTTAATTGACAGGAAAAAAAAAAAAAGAAAAAAAAAAGGACCACTTGTTTTTATTTCTTGCTATTTAAAGCATGATTTATGAATATACGGAATGATGGATTATACCACATTACAGATATAATCTATAGAGTCAGGCATATTGTATTTTTCACAAGCAGGAAAGATTTAAGATCGTTATCATTACATCCAAGTGAGTTCTGACAAAGCAATACATCTGTTTTCTGTATATTCTGTATAAATATGCACCTGTGTTTGCCCAGGAATATGTGAAGGTGATCTATAGAGATCTATACACTGAAAACAGGAAGGAAATGTACCAAAATAGTGAGAAATATTTCTGAACAAGAAAGAAACAGCACGAATATCTCTCATTTAGACAACTTGGAAAGCGGGGAGGATACCGGGTTTCTTACCCAGTTTCTGCTTGGATTTGTCACCAGAGGAAAGAAGGGCTACCTGTCTCCTTCCACTCCACCAGGTTCTGGCAGAGGTTGCAGACCTCCGACCATGAGGTCCTTAACGCTGAGGAACCATAACAGGGTGACGGTGATACCCGCCATGGTTATCATGTCTTGGGGACAGCGGTGGGGAAAGAAAGGGGTGTTGAAAGCCACAAAAACAGGCTGTGCTACATAAAATAACATTTTTGGAGTACATGCTTCAAAACTTAAGCTTGTGTATTAGTCTCACAACTGCAAAATTCCTGACCTGTTTAGAGCTAGGAGTGAATCCTGGGTCTCTTTGGGTTTATCCCCTCCCTGTTATACCCAATATCCAGTTTCATTTCTGCAGATCTGCATACTATTCAACGCTTATGTGTAAGGAATCCTGCAGGTTTTCAGGACTCTTTCTTGATCTTCTAGCCCTAGGACTACTACACCTTTAGGGAGAAATACAGGTGTTTGCTCAGGAAAGGAAACAAACGTGTGGCAGGTTAGATCGCAACGAACAGGGAAATAAAGCATCAGTTTGAAACTTGTCAGAGGGTTGGATGTTGAATGAAGTTTATGGGGAAGAGAGTAGCAGGCAGATGAACTAGCTGAAACTAGTATACTTATTACATATTTAACCACAGGGATCTCATCTACTTGACTTCGTAGTGACAGATGAAATCATGTAACATATACATTAGAAATGTATGTAGAAACGTGCATCGTTCAAAAGACAATGGGAAAACGTCCACCTTTTTGTCTCTCTGTGTTACAGCAAGAGACAACAGAGAAATGAGCCCATCTGTCATAACTTATACACTCCTAAGGCTTGCAGGATTCTCTGTAATTTGTGATTTGACCTCTTAGTTCCTTCCTCTTGCCGAGGTTCCCACAGGAAAAATGATGTGCCAGTGAGGAGTGACACAAGATTCATCTTCTTCGACTGGCTAGGTCGCAGTGACAGTTTGGGTTAGTCTATAGCAGTCTGTGATGGCTGGCAAAGATACAGTGAGGCTCTGTGGAATTACTTCCCAAAAGGATCACCAGGAAAGCCACAGAGCACACTTAGATCTATACTGAGTGATCCATAATACAGATAACTCTGTACCTACTCTTTGCTGCCGTAGCAGCAAGCACAGCAATAGAAATAACTTGGATTAAAGAAAACAAAACCCCATCTGAGTAGCAACGGGTAGCACCCTGGGCTGCAGCTGTGTCCACTGCACCGCTCTGGTGTCGGCAAAGCTTTTGGTGTTACAGGACTAGTGCCATAACTTCCGCGCTGCTGCCCCTTGGCTGTCAGCAAATACACGTGGCCAAATTCAGTGACCTGGACAGGGTGCCCTGGTATCTGGCTGGTCATTAGGTCCCGAGTGGGCTTACTGAGTCCCCTGGCTGGTGTTGGTGTGGCCTGCAAAGTGCTGCAATGCCCTTTGGGAGAAACTCGCTGCCGTCCCAGGATCCAGAGAATTGGGAATTCATGTCCATGCACCTGCTCACTCAGCATCCTTTGCAACTGCATCTTCTACTAGCTCATTATCGCCACTTAAGCAGCAATTGCCTCTCGCCAGCCGCCATGGACCTATGGCCCCTCGTGTACCAGCTGCTTGCTGGGACACCTAGAGCCACTCTAAAGCTACGGTAGTGCATTGAGAACAATTAAACTTCACAGCGGTGCATAAGCGTGGGACCTAGATTGCCGGAGAGCAGTGTCCCATATTTGCTGACACATTAGGGAGGCAGCAGTGGGAGTCACGGGGAGTTATCTGCTGTTCCTCTCTGCTCACCTTCGCTCTCCCTATCAGCTCATAAATTGATGCACTGAATGAAACTGTCTATGACAAGGGCTCCTGTCACATTCAGTAGAGATACCCCATCCTCACGCGCACACACGCTCGCCTCACTCACTACTCTGATATTTACTTCAGATGTATGGTCCGCTGGCAGTCCACACAGACCGGGATTGAAAACGTGGCACAGAGAGAATCAATTATATCGTACTAGATTGATAGGCCACCTACTGTATTTAAAAATAATTGGACTGTGAAATGATTAAGTAAACTGAGAATTTCTATAAGTTTGACTGCGAGGTAATTATAAATGGCAATTATGGAAGAACAAAAGTATATTAAGCAGTGGTGACAAGAATAAATGTTGAATTTCTGTGCCTTCAGCTGTCTGTTTTTAACTTCATAATGTAGGAGCTATCATCAAATCAATGAATCCAACATGGTATGAATCTCCAAGAAGGAAGATTTAAAATAGTATCAAATGTATTAGAAAAATAGACTAATTTCTGAGAAAGTAATACTGAAAATCTAGCTACTAATGACAGTAAAACTAATTAAGAAATATTGGGGAAATAAGCATAAGAGGAAAATTGAAAATACTGAAGAAAATATTTTTGTTAAATAAGTTATTTTACTACTTTTTGATAAACATGGAGATACACATTAAATGCAGCTATTTTTAAGAATACAGAATGGGTCAAGGAAGATAATGCTTACAGTGGCCTTTACTGAAATCAGAAATTCTGGTCACGGTAAGAAGAAAATTACATTTTAAGCAAAAAAGAATAATTGACAAAGCTCAAATGATCTTTAACCGTAACAGAGAACTGAGTACTGAAGTCACAAATATTGTCTGCCAGAAAAGTGAATATCGAGTCAATATTACCACAGACCCAAATGCTTTGTTCTTCTTTGTATTCCACCAAATAAAATGGGTGACATTTCTGACTCTCCGACACATATACTACCCAGTGAAGGCTGTGGAAGAAGTATTCGAAACGTCACCTCAAGAAAACTGCGTAATTACACATCCTTGAGAAGACAAAACCTCGGCCATTGCTGAGAGACACTCTAGCATCTCAGGGGCATGGAAAAGGGAAAATACAGAAAAACCTGATCAGGGCTTCCATTAGTCAAAGCGTTTGGATTCAGTAATGTCAACAGCAGGCATTGCATCTGCTTCAGGAGGAAGGGGAAATTAATAAATTTAACCTTTACCAAGACAGAGGTACTCCTCAGTTCCCTCCTCTGTCACTGTGGAGGGGTAGACTGCTATAGGGTCCACGTCATTCCCTGGCCATTTACCTCAGGACACTGTGCTGGTGGTAGGAAGATCTCAGGGACATGGGAAAGATCAGAGTTGTCCTTCTGAACCCACTCTTCCATCTTCTGCCTCCCAAACCCCATTCATCATCTGGCCCAGTGCAGATGGCCCCATGGCTCCTGATAAGCCCTCTCATCTCATCTCAATATGAAGCATTTTAACAACATCTCTAGCCAAGGAGTCACCACCTGATAGTATCACAAGACTCTCATTGACCAGCTTGAGAACAGAGCTGGCCAAATCACAGAGCTTTGGATTTATTTGAAACAGTAATATTTTGAAGAAAAAATACTGAATTAAGTGACAGAAGTAACACTGGCATTGCCTAGATTTCCATTTCCAGTGACCTGAAGTTTCATTCTGCAGTTTCAAAAAATCATCCAGTTTCCTTTTTCATGTTTATATTGATTTTATAGAGTTTTGCACCATCAATAGTGGGAGCACCCTGTATGTCATATGATACCTTATTATGTTTATTTAATTGTTAAATTATCAAGAAACTTTGTTAATAACGATTTACCATCTTCTTTTCAGGTTCAAAATACATTCTGTCTGAGTTCTATTGACAGCTTGTGCAATAATGGAATCTTTTTCCCAAGAAAATCCTTTTCAAGGACAGTGTCCTAACAACCTGTAAGAACTTTGTTCCTCCTGGCAAGTAATTATTTGCAGAATGAATACCATGGAGTCAACGTGACTATTGGCATGATCAGGCAGAGTGATGATGATCACAACTGGTCCACATCTCCGTAGTGATTTGAAAGAGTGTGACTTCTGGTACGTGGAGCCCCTTCGTCCACTACCAAGTTCAGCAAAAGCTGAAGGGCTTCAGCAGTATTAGAGGCACTCAGCATCTCCCAGGATCAGCCCTCTCAGCTCCAGATAGAGTCAGTTACCTCTTGACATACTCAAAAGAGGTCTTTCAACACTTCCTTACAAGAAAACCCTAAGGGTGTAGTAGATAGTGAAAAAATCTGTATCAGTTTGCCATGTGGAATAGCATAAATCGACTAGCTGTTCCGAAAAAACAAAACAACCCAAGAACACCACGAGAATGGATTGCTACACGAGCTTCAGAAATCACCATGCAGCCTGTGAATCGTAATACGTGACATAGTCTATACAGTTCCTTGGCATGTTGTTATTTCAGAAAACAGGAGAGAGTTTCTCATAGCCCTTTTCACAGGTTTTTATAGTATCATTGCAACAGACCTCTGGAGCAGAAATCTTACTATGAAAGCACATACCATGATTCTCTGACAATTTTTTTATCCTCCTCATCTGCCTTGCGTTTTTAAAGACATGTTACTTACATTTCCTTTCCCCATCAATGCATAACCATGGTTCCGGCTGATCTGTGCAGTACAATCAACAACCCACAAGAAATTTCATAGAAGCCGTTCTTGGTGTGAGTTGGGGGAAGGATGGAGGCATCACAGATGTTGGCATGTGATTTCTTTGTCTTCATTTCATCTCCTAACAAATACCCGTTCTGACTAGCATGATAATTGGTTTAGTGTAGTGTTCATTTGGTAACGATAACAAGGGAGAAATGCTTAACCTAAGGTACCATATTCTGCACTCAAATGAACCGCCTCTTTAAAATGTGCTTGTATAAACTGTTAATTTAAACTCTCGGTTCCTGTGAAAGCTCCTCTGATACCGTGTTTGTATTAGAGGAAAACTTTTAGGACATCCCTAGGAAACTAATCCCCAGAAGCAATGAAGTTCAGGAGAGGTTAACAAGTCTGCACCTCTGATCCGCTCTCGACACAGCAAAGCCAGACAGGATTATGACAAAGCCTTTAACGAAAATACTTGGGGAATTTTGTAATGTTTCTGACTTACGCCTCTTTCATATGCAAGTCAGTTTGCAGGGATGACAGGAATAAACGTCACTGAAAGTGAACGCCTAAGTCCGTCAATGTAGAGGTTAATTTAAGGAAAAGAAGCACTTTTCTGCTTCCTTACCTTTGCCACTCTCCCTAAAAATCATTGCGTTACTGTAAATGTAAAGGTTATAACCAGTCATTTGTGCATATACAGCTGACAATAATTTTCCGAGGCAAGGGAATTTATGTATTCAAAAAATGCCTTGAAAAATCTGTCAGAATTACATTATTTTTAAAAACTTTTGTTCACTCTTAAGTTGCACACTACAACGTGTAATTTGCTGTTTATTGACAGTCAGTTCGGTGTCCGAACAACAGTGTCTAGATCATAAAAGCAGGTTAGTGTGGAGGAGCAACTCTTCTGCATTTTCCCCTGGTAACATTTCAAGACACACTGCTAACTATCAAAACTATGTTTTGACTAGCAGCAATACAGGAATCCTTTGCAAAAGCCTGACTCCCCAGCAGGAGAGACTACTATGTCATTTCATTGCATTTGAAAAGGTTTTAAATGCCAGTTTGGGTTCTGGGAGGTGGTAACAATACTGCCAAATTTTACAAGGTGATCGTGGTAAATGCAGCAGCAAAAGCAAAGACTCCTTAATAGACAGTGAACCTCAGGACCTGGTATTACTGCTCTTCCAAGATGTAGGATTTCCTGAAATCAATTTCATATGTCAATGGGTTTTAGGCAGCATTCAAAAAAATTGCATTTAGAATGTAAAACAGATCAAAATCTACAGACACTGCCCAGGTCATTCCGGTTAATGTAAGGGAAATTGGCTGTGAATGTCTGAAGAAATATATTTGAAGATCTCGCTCTCACTATATAAATGAAAAGTCAAGCCTACTTAGCAGTTCAGCTTCATGTCATAATTATCGTTCCTTATCCATCTTTTAAGTACCTACGAACTGGGTTTCCTAGAGGGATCAGAAGATAGTTTTACACAGTCACCTCTCAGGATGGATATTTGATGTTCTCGAAAAAGCCCTCCATATCTCCCAGGAACCATGTCATTCAGGCAGTAGTAGCCAAGGGACCCTTTCCTGAGATGTCCGTTTCATATTTTACGTGTGGAGTTCAGCTGTAAGATCAGTCTCAATTTGGGCCAGCCATAAGTGATTTTGCTCTCCTGTGCAGGTCGATGGATACCTAAATGTCTGTGAAATGGTACTGCAGCACCAAGGTAATACTCCTATATATCCTTTAATGACAGTTTCTGTTTTTCACTGCCACTCCACCCCATTAATCCCACTCTGAGGTCTGAAACATGAGGCTCCATAGATCCATAATGGGTTGTATGTGATTTCGATGTCTCTTCTGTACCCAAGTCTTCCTAACTCTTGAAGAACCATTATTAAAGTTCCTGAATTCCTTCTCATCCTACACAACATTATAAACTTTATACTTTAATAAACTTTATACTTTAATAAATTCCTAAGAAGAATGTCTCTCTACCTTTCATATGCCAGACCCAAGGCACCGAGCTCCCATGCAATGCCTACTGAGTAACAGTGTACAAAGTCAACTTGCTCTGCATTTACAAGCTGTAACAGGAGAACACATGCGTGTTAGATCTTACACTTGCTGGACTACCTGTAGGAAGGCAGTAGAATTTCTTCTACTGAGATTACGGAGATTGGGGGCAAATCCATGGTTCTTCTCAGAAGGAAACAACCCTTCTTTCTCAGCACACAGCTCAGAGACTGCGGTCTCACCACCCATGCAGCTCAGGACTGAGCCCACACTTTGGCCCAGTGCGGGCCACATTGGTGACCTGGAATTGTTCTGCTCCAGATCACCTGCAGTTTCTTCTGGGAGACTTTATTTTTAATGCCATGCTGCCCAGCTGAAGCCAGGACCCTGCTTCAGAGCTCCCCTCCATTCCTGGGGAGCGACTTGAAGGAGCCGCAGGACAATGCTTCTAGCAAGCCCTCCCCTTCCATCAGCAGCTGATCCTTCACTCCACAAGTATCTGCCAAGCAATCTCAGGGTGTGGTGGAAAAGGGCTTGAAAGCACGCTGGACATGGAAGTGGTATCCGATGTGATGGGAGATTTGTCAGGCATCTTCCTCTTAGATGAAACACCGGCATCCTTTCCCTCTGTGCAGGCTGGCTCCGTGCTTCCTCTTACAAACTGTTCTGAAGGAATGCAAGGTTTTTACTTTTCCTCCCTCCTTTAATTTTATATGACCGGGGGGGTTTTGGCAGCAAGTCTCTGACCCTTGTTTCTACGAGCGTGCCATTCATGCTTACCTCAGAGAGCCATGCCTGGGCTCATTTAGAGAAGTAACAAATCAGATAAAGTCTGTGTGACAGGCCAAAAGAAAATAAATCTTTTTAAGAACATAAATCAGTCTCCCGGATCTTGTCCTTTTAGAGGTTAAAGACAAAGTGACAACCAAAGACAACAGAGATCAAGGGCTGGAGTAGCTAAGCTGTCTTGCAAGGAGTTTATAATCTGTTGGCAATTAATTACCAATAGTGGGGCCTGATCTGCAAACCTTTACAAAACATATTATCCCTCAGCCTTTTGCCCAAATTGAACAAAATACAGAAGTGTCTCAGCCCTGGGGTCTTGAAATATCCCAACATATCAGTTAGGATAATTCAGATGAAAGTTTTTTCACAGAGATTTTTGCCTGTGGTGAGTTGGAGACGGGAAACTTGGAGCTTCTTTTGCCCTTTATTTTTTGTTGTTTAATTATTCTTATTATAAAAATGATTATTATTCTATAAAGATGACTTACCATCCATGAATGTACTTTTATGGCATAGAAATTCGCAGAAGGAAAGTGATCCATGCTGGATAAGGAAGCTCTATTTTTACGCACTCGGGTAGAACAGGTTATCTAGACATCTCCCATCCAGGAATGAAACTTTGCTCTTGATCTTGGCTCATGGCACACTCAGTTTACACCGCTCCATCAACCTAAATCATGCTTCAAACTTGATTTATCCAGCCTTGAAGAAGCACTGCAGACTCTGCAGTGTTTCTATTTAAGCTTCTATGGCGTGAGACCCCAGCTAATCGCAGCGTGTGGGACCCCAGCAGGAGTTTGCAGCATCCACCAGCTGCTCCGGGTACAGGCTGTGCCATCTTTCTCCAGCATAGCCTTGAGCAGGTTGGCGATCAGAAGACCACTAAATGTGCCCTTTTTGGTCCCTGCTGAGGTCCTGGCCCCATCATTCTCACGCAGAGAGTTACTGGCACGGATGGACTGCTCTGCTCAAGGCTGTTCCTGAAGCTATAGGCAGCCTTGTACCTCCAACACGCGATGGCCATCGTCACACACATGCTGAAATTCTCAGCCCTTTGTGACAATTACATCATCCAACTTACCCATCCTTTAATTTATTTAAGTTAGTTTTCCATGCAAATGGTAGTTTATTCTAACATTCACCAGTTTTTCAGGATTTCCGGACATGACCGTTGCTAAAACACAGCAAAGTCACCATTCCTCCATGAAACATTTGATTCTCCTGTCTGAAGGACCAGCAAAGCTCTGTCTGTGGGGAGTGAAGGATGTTTCTGCAGGGAAAGGGTGGCAGCAGGGAGAAGGGGAGGAAGAGGAGGGAGGAAGCATGGGCTTCCCCAGGCTTTCCCTGAGGAAGTCCAGCCTGCAGGGCTTTGCCGGTCATAAACTTCACCTTCTGCACTTGAGTGGTCAGCTTAGTTAGTCACCCAGGAAAACATCTGACTCTCATTCAAAACATGCAGACTGCTTTTTTGAGATCAGATGATACCTGATGCATTCTCTGTCTTAGCAACTTTGGTCCTGTACCGGCAGAGCCAGGGTGTTAAATGCAGATCGATGAGCACTGGCTTTCTATGTGTTCTGCTTTTCCTTTGAGCACCAAAACCCAGTGGTTGCCTTGCTTACCATTGCAGTGCAGACACACATCCACTCACGCTGCATTCTAGCCAAAGAGAAAAAGGGAAGTGCTCTTCCCAAACCGGAAGATCGTGCTATGATTGGATCCAGGCTGCAAGGTGTCATGTCAGTTAAGGTCACCCCACTGCTTAATGGGCAAAACAGGGGCTGTTGATAGTCCACTAAATATGGTTAAAGGGCGAATGTGCAGTAAGCCGATTAACGATGGATGTTAATTCGGTGCAATTAATTTCCAAGGAGGTTTTATGGCTGGGGAAATCTGGGGAGCCTTTGAGTTTCTGAGTTTACAGCTAGGAATTGATTTTTAAAAAGTAATAATCTGAGAATGACCAACAAATATATTAGCTAAAATCAAAAGTGATGGTTATAAAAAACAGCCAATCAGAAGAAGACAGATTTGACGCCATGAAGGCAAACTATCTACTAAGCAAATCAGACTGAAATATTATGACCAAGAAAGCAAATACAGCCTTGCAGGCAGGAAAGTGCCTGCTTTAAAAAGTAGGGAGATTGTTCTCAAACCTAAGTTTAATTAAGATATTATCAAAAATAAGATGTGGAAAGAAATTTCAAAACATGACTGACAAATCTGGACAAAAACTAAGGCAAAAGATCTGGAATTTCATTTTGAGATGAACAACAAAAGAGGGAAAATGTGAACCTGTGCTTCTTCATAGTCACCAAAAATAGTATTTGACCCTTTAACAGAAGCAAATAAAAGCTTTTTCACTGGTTCTTCCTCTTCAAATTTCATTCTCAGTCTATCCTGAAAGACTTGGTTTCTACCTGAAAATCAATAGTGGTGGGGGTATGACAGCAGAATTGAAGATGTGAAAATCGATTGAGATAGAGAGGAAATGCATATTTCGGAATGTTTTGGATGATTTTTATTATATTAGAGAAACTATGGAAGTTTAGATATACACCGTTCTTTCAATGCAGTTTAAAAAACCCTCAGTGCTGCACTCGTCATAGCTAAGTCCACATCCATCCTGGCATTTCTAAATGGTAAAACACAAATATGCCTTAAAGAAATGATTTCCTCCTTCCAACACAAGCGAGTGAAAAAAAGGCACCGTCACCTTTTCCCCAAAGAGTGCATGTAAAGCCTAACAAAGCAAGTCTATCATATGACTAAGCACAGACTTTCAGGAAGAATCAATCCACCACTGAAGCTCTGTGGGCATCCATGTGCTAGCCTGGATTGTCAGCTGGTGCCTGCACAAAATGCCCAGGGTCCCTGCTGGTGCTGGAGCTTCAGATCTCAGGATATGGCAAGGGTTGGCTCCTCCCAGTCCTCCAGGCAAGCAGGAGACGTTTCTGGTTTCTGCAACCTTACCGAAGTCCTGTCTGCCCTCCTGGTCATGTGTACAGCGTTCACTGGCACAACCCCTGAGCCCTCACTCGTTTACTTGTCTCCAAGCCTCAGAGTGATTTAGCTCTTACATTGAGCCTCTAAGTAATTAAATAACACTCCTATTTCCTCTCCGGTTCCCCTGCGCGCCTCCAAACTCCCGTGCATCCTTCGTAACACGTTAAGGTGGAAAACTGTGGCTTCCCCACCCTCTGTGTCATGCAGAAACCCACCTGCTCTCTTAGGAGAAAAACACAGATGGGCAGTGCACTGCCTGCCCTCTGCCCTGCGCTCCCTCCTCCACCTCCTCCTCTTCCTCCACTCTAGCTGTGCTCTGGGGGCCCCACTTACTAGGAAAAATGATACTTTTCTGAAAAATACTTGGGGGGAAAAAAACCCTCCCTTTAAACTTGTTTCTGTTGAGAAATTATGCTTTTTCTAGAGAAAATACAGAAATGTCGTGACAGCATGTCTTTCTTCCCAGCATTTTTCCAGACATTCTTCTTTTTCTTTTAATGTGGTTTTTTTTTTTTCCAACGTGTTTGTAAAGCCAGGACTAATATAATGGCTCCATATAATGAACTTCTCCCACCAGTATAGAGTGACAAAATATTTTCTACTACTTACCGTTCCTTCTGTTAAGCGTGCTACAAAATTATGACTTTTTGGTAAATGTGAATGCAGGTGCAACTGCAATAATAGATCTATTCAAATGGTACCTGGACATGGCATAGCTGATCACATTATTAGATAATATTTTACTAATTGATAAGAAAACAATGGTTTTTACTTTACACGTGGCCCATTTCATCTCAAGAAGCTTTAGCCACCTCTGGAGGAGGGTGTAGGTGCAGGCGAAGCAAAAAAAAAAAAAAAAAAAAAAAATTATAAAAAATTAGACAAGGTTAATATTGTGATCCAGGCCAAAATTACAAAACAAATATGAGCAGTTTTTAGAGCCTAGTTCCAGCCTCATCTTGATGACAGATTTAAATCCAGGGGGAATATTTGTGCTGACTTTAATGCCTGTTGCATTAGTATTTAATTCTCTGATCGAACACCATTTAAATCTCTATGTATACACACACATATATATGCATTTATACATATGTATATGTGTACACATACATACGTATATGCTGTAGACCTACTAAGAACTGTGCAGGAATAAAAAGACAGATGTCTAAATACACCTTAGAAAATAAAAAAGCATTATAAGCTACAGGAAGTTAATAAGCCTGCCTTTTTCCTACCTGAATTCTATCAGAAAAGCAATCTATTTGTACTTTATTCTTTTCTTTTTCTTTTTTTTATTATGTGTTCAGTGCTTACAGTATATGTTTTCATTATAGACTGGCAGTGTGCTGGGAATTAAGCCTGTGTAACACACAGACAGATGTCATTTTATAGAGCATCGTTCAATGTAATGGTACCAGATTTCTGCACTTAGCCTGCATCCCAATTACCCATTAGCAGTTTGTGTAGTTGGGGAGCAAGAAAATACCTACTCTGCGTTGTAGCAATTATTTCAGGGTATCTGTTTCCCAAACCTTACGCGATGGGAGAATTTCTATGAGCAGTAAGCGCTATTTTAAATGAAAGGTTTTGACCAAAAAAGAGTAAACTGAAAAGCATTTGAGTCTTGCTGCTGGGCAAAGCTCCCCTTCTTACCTTTTATTTCCAGTCCATGAGGAAGCAGAAGTCTTGCGTAAAAGCCTATGCAAATGTACCTGGTACAAGGAGACATCTGAGGACAAGCTTGCGGAATATTCTGATGGCACAGTTTGCTGGTCATTTGCGTTTGTTCCTGGGGTGTTTTTTGGTGCTTTTTTTAAGGAGACAAGGTGTACGTAGACAACTGCTATCTTTATTCTATCATAAAATCCTCACACATCTGGAAAGCCCTCGCGTTCAGTACCTCCTCTGCCAAAGATGCAAAAGCAAGCATCTGCTATGTGCCTTTTCAATAGCATGCAGCATGCTGTGGAGTATCAGAGAGTGCTATACAGTTACTGTTCTCTTGATGCATTTTTTTATTATTCCACTTTGTGGTGGTACATGTAAAGGTGGATGGTTGTTTCTGATAGGTTTTAACAGAGACCTAAGCAAGTTTACAAGAGAAAACTGTAAGCGTGGGGCTATAATAGAGCATCCAATACGACAGAAGAGAATCTAACGATGCCAAGTTTGAGATCCCAGCTTCAGGGGCAGAAAAGTCCAGACTGCCCAAGCATGCCTTCAACAACAGAGCCATATTTTAGGCCCATCTTCAGAGTGTTGAAGTAGTGAATATCTTCTAGAAGAGTGGTTTTTCAGTGTGCCTGAACTGGGAACAGGTCTGCCCATCCCTTCCTTCTTGTTTCAGTGCTCATGCAAGGACGTGAGCAGGGATTAGCCCTGGTACAGCCCAGTGCTCCAGGGCCACCTTCACCCTGGCAGAAACCAGCAAAGATGCTCTTTGTAAGTCTCAGCAAGGAGCACTGGCCTCTTGACTTTCACGGCTTTTGAGCAGCCACTTCAATGGAAGCTTCCTCTTTCCACAGGTGGAATGCGTGTGCACGTGTGTGCATGTGTGTGCGTGTGTGTGTGCACACGCATATGCTTGTAATCAAATCTGAGTCCCTTGTGAAGAAAAACTTTTGCTGGGGAAGAAGTTTATTTTCCTTGTCATCTCATCTCCTACAGTTTCTTAATTCTAGAAAAAAATCAAAAGACAATGCACAAGGGGATCATCCTTCTTCATTAGACATTTTTTTGGTTTTTCTAACTTGCTCATGTTTTTCCCTTTTTGGAGCATTTTATGGCACTAAGAGAATTATCCAAGTATTAGCACAAACAAAGCCTAGCAAGGGTTGTTCTTACCAGCTATTAGTAGTGAGTAAAAACGACAGCACACAAAGCGTACGAGCGATGCTGAGGAGGCTCACCCTACTAGTACATACCTATGCTCAACAGCATGCTTCATGATAGACAATTTCCTCCGGGGAATTAAGCCCCCAGAATAGGCTGGCAGCCCGAAGGAAAGGCTGGATCACCAGGGTGAATAACATGAACCGTACAGCCACAGGCAACGTGAGGAGTGAACAGAGTGGTCAGTGTAGCCCCTGCCATAAGCAATACCACGGGCAAAGCCAGGTGTACTTCTGGAATGATCAGCTTTAAGGGAATATTATCTTTTTACATAACTTGTCCTAACCTGCTCCCAGAATAAAATAATGTTCTGACTTGCTTCAGCTAATGAAACCCCAACACCTTTAAGCCTCCGGGACCCTAGCAAAGACAGACTGTTGTCCCTACCTCTGGCTCGCATACATGTTCAATTGCCACAGTCAATGTTCTCCCTTGAACGTTGAATATGTCCACGAATATAGGAAGGCAGCATTTTGCACCATCCCCTCCACAGGGCTTTATGACATTCACACTTCTTGTCTACAAGTGCCGGGTTTGATGGGGTTGGACATCTGTACAGCAGGATTGAGTGTACCTCTGACGTCCCCTGCTTCAGACACAAGAGATCTCTTAATGCTGGGGTACGCTTCAGAAACAAAAGTATTGAATAAAATGTGCAGGGGTGAGTTTTCTTCTTCCTACCCTGTTTTTCTTACTTTGTTTCCCCTGGGTCGTATGTCAAAACGGCCAAGGTGTTCTTGAATCTTTTCCCTCCCCTGCAGTTACATTTGGAGGAGCTGGGTAGAGAGTCCAGGTTAGAGCAGCATTTTGACGGCTCCAGCCCCTGTGAGGCAGACTGTTCATGCCTCCTTCAGCCACAGCTGAGAGACTGGGACAAAATGTGCAACGGGAACTATACAGATCAGCTGTAGAAACCAACCAGACAAGGAACACAATTTATACAACCAGCCAGACAGTTTATGTTACAGATTCACTTATCTCAGTTGCTTTTTTAAGACAGTGCTCAGAGAAAACAGCTTTGTTGCAATGATGTGCAGATCCATGATGTAACATGTCAAATTTCAATATGCTCAAATAATAAACCTCTAATCTTTACCACTCAATTGTGGTCACAAATCTCTGAGTCAGCCTGTGAGACATGTTGACATTTCTAGTGGTAACCTGACACTAGAATATTGAGAATATTATGACAAACATCGTACTGCATGGGTTTTCTTTGTTTTTTTTTTTTAAAAAAAAATCCCCTACTTCAGTCCCTGGCCAGTCTATCACCTTTCTCGATAACTTTTGTCTGTTTTGACTCTCAGTCAAGTTTGTGGATAGATGTACTAAATAATTTAATCTTGCAAGAATATGCTGCAACTTCACTCGCAGGTCTGGACATTTTTAACACACCTTTCTCCAGATTCTGATTTAGAGCTATGAAATATCATCATTTCTTTCAGGTGTAACAATCCTTCTTTCGGAACATGTATTATTCTTGTTTACGTCAAGTAATTTTAAACAACAGCTCCCGAATCACGATTCTCTGCAGTCGATCACAAAATCCACACAGTACGTCAAATGGCAGTCCCAAGCACGCTGGTGTTAATTTGGGTACTCCACATGCTAGAGCTGCTCTGGATTTGTCCCTGTGAAAGGCGGAGAAGTCTCTGTACTGCTCTGAAGATGAACGACAGGAAAATACTGCCGCGTCAGTGAGGAAAAACTCTTTTCCTATGAAAGAACGATTGTTTTACCCGATCGAAAGCTTTGTATGCAGGACTTGTCAGAGAAAACAAACATTAAAAGCATTTTAAAACTTAATAAAACCAATGAACAGAGGAGTAAGGTGGGCATTACTCTCCTTTCTGTCTTGCGCTCAAAGTCCTCGTTCATCACTACATTTCTCGCACTGATTTTGGTGACCATGAATGAGGTCAGAACTCGGCGCGCACGCACTGGTGTGCCCTCCTGCCATACAATTCCCGAGTACTGGTGGAGGAGGTAGCTCCCAAAAGGGCATGGGAAATGTGAACATCTTTGCATTCATTGTGTCCAGCCGACTTTGCCAAAATGCAGCAGAACCATCCAATTTGCTAAAATAATGTTTATTTCTTCCATATCTCGCGTCTTGAAGGGAAACAGTAATGTTCCCTCGCAAATCTGTTTGTTACATCCTTTGGGAACCCAGCCAAGGCAAAGAAACCACCTTTTCCTTCTTTCTTTTCATCTCTTATTTAGACTCTCAAAAAATTGATTCACACATTAGGCTCATCCGTTTTCCTGGATCATTTCCATTATCACCAGCCTATTTCCACTCACTTTTCTGGCAATGGGAGCTGCTAGTTGTCAATTAAGATCTGGCTAATTTTATTGATTAAACATGCCAGGTCCTTAGAGGATTTATCAAATGATGTCATCTAAAACTCCATTACTCACCTTCTTTTTGGTAGTGTATTAAGAGTTGATAAGCATCAGCAGTTGACATCTACCTAGTGGAGACACTGGTTAGCAACGGTTGGGCAATGCTTACCTACCCCTGCATTTGTACAGAATACGCATCCCTTCAATCTTCAGTTTATCTATGGCAAAAGCCCTTTTTCTGATACTGGTATCTCATCTTCCCTGGGCAACGGCAGAAGGGATTTAATCAAGAAAGAAATTGTGACAATCACATAATTCTCTCCACCCTCATATTTCAAAGATCTCAGCCTCATGCCAGCAACAGCCTATCGAGTTCCCAGCAGATTGACCCCACAGTAGCGCTAATATCACACTTTTATTTCCAGCTCCATCTTGCCCAAGGGTTCAGTTTCAGTTTGTGTTAATACTCCAGGCTGTGAAGCGATGTGTCCAGGAAAGAGACACATGCCTTGGTCAGCTCTTCTAGCTTCAAGCATGTCAAAACTCAGGCAGAAGGACAGACAGGAAGCTGAGATCAGTTGACATTATCCAGGTTGAAACCAGTTGCAATGATTAACTGTGCCCTCAGATGGAAAAAATATAAGAGAATTAAGAAGTATTTAGATAAAAGGCATTTTTTCCCCAAATCTTAATAAATTAATATCATGAGCACATAGCAACCAGCAATCCTTACTGTTTACATGTCCTAAATTCAGTAGCTGAAACACTGGTTTCTCCTAAGGTAAAAAAACAGTGTGTAAAGTATGATGTACATGAAAAAGAGTGTGGCACAGCAGGCTGGGCGTTGTGGCAAAGTTCTATATAACTTAACAGCACTCGTGCCAAAGCTGTATTTCAAATCAGATGTGTTGAATACAATACAGAGCAATCCGTATTGTATTTGCTTAGGTGGGGAGTGAATTTCACCCTATAAAATGCCATACGGGAGGTATAATTGTTCAGTTTATCCTGACGATTCAAGTAACCTACAGAGAAGCCGTAATTTTATCAGTGATTTAATAGGCGTTTATGATGGTTAAGGTATTAACAAAGGAAAAATTAAGAGACAATATCAGGAAAAAAAACTTCCATATGATAAAGCGTTAAGATGTATTAGCTGGTGGAATAGCTTCCCAAAGGATGAGGTGGTGCATTGTCCGCAAGTTTTAGAAACAGACTCCAAAATATAAGCAAACCTATGACAGGCAATGACAAGAGGAACTATCCAGCCTTCTCCTTCTCTAACATGTGCTCTTATTTACAATTCTCATCACCTTGTTCAGGGTATGTCCTGTCTCTGTGTACTCAAGCAGCTGCAAAGATTGAGAATGGTGTCCCTCAGCTTCGTCATCAGATTTGTCACTTGCAGTGTTAAATCCACAACCAGCAACAGCTTAACTGGAAAATACTACAGCTGGAACTGAAACCACCATATCCACTGCACTTGAGCAAAAAAAAGGTGTCTAGAATATTCACTCTCTTAAGCCTTAAAAAACACAAGAGCCTTGTACAAACTTTTTTAGACAAGCAAACGAAACCTTGAAAATAGCCATCGATGAGAGTGAGTTGAACAAATAATAGGCAGCAAAACCAGATGCAGTGTGGGTCCTATAATGAATAAGGGGGTGCAAAAATATGGAACAGTATGTTTGCTTGTTTTCCGTGATTACAAAAATATCTTGGCTCTTAAATATAGAAAAAAATTACTAGCAAAAGTGAATAAGATTATCAAACATCTAGGTGACCCTGGAAAACGGAACAAAGAACGGGGTGACAGAGGCAGTTAATATTAATTGTTTCATTTACACCTGGCGTAAAACGTGATATATTAGACAATTATTTATAATATTGGTTTATTCAATGTTTTAAAGAATATAGACAATACAAAAATTAATCTCACTTTTTAAATTTACACCATATTGTAAGGAAAAAATGTAAAATCATACACTTAGGGACAGATTCCTGTTCAGACAAAAGAAATTCTCCAGTTTTGATGCTGCAGGAACTAGGAATGAATATAACTTCAAGATATTTTAACATTACCTAAATTAATTTAAGCAAAAATACAAAAATCTGATAGCCCGACTTTCAAATACTCCGGTAACTAATTCAGACAAAGAGCTTGTGGTGGTACAGATGCTTTCATGAAGGGATGCCATTGGTCGGAACCCTTGAATGGATTTTACTGTCAGTCTGAACAAAATTATGGAATAACTACTTTGTAATGAGCTGGCTATTCATCCATCTAGTGAATTGTAATTCTTCCTGTATGCACTGGCAATAGAAAACTGAGCTACACGTTCACTCTACTGCAATGGGAGAAAATTGGCCATCACACAACCTGCTTGGCTTTCGATCTAGACTGCCTAAGCAGCCCCAGAGCACCTAGGCAGTACACTTGAATAAAATGAGGCTGTTGCTAAATGTACAGTGTTTAAAAAAATCAAACCAGAAATATTTCTCGATGAGCTATTTAAAATTTTAAAATGGAAACCAGGCATATGTCCGCTGCTTTTTAATGACAATTTACAGAAGTCCTATATACAGATGTCAGTTGAGGTAAATGAGCTTGATCCTCTCCTGTACCCGAGAGACAAATGAGGTGCTATGTAACAGGCTCTTTTTGTCTGAATTTTTGAGCCAGCCATACCACAGCCAGAGGTAAAACCATGTCCAGGCAGCTTCCACTTTTCTTGATGGCTGGCAGCCTTTAACAGACCTTGCACAAACACAGGGGGTGTGGGGCACCTCTTTGCAGCAGAATCATCGAGACGAGGACTCGGAAACAGTGAGTTTGCCCTTGTGTTAGAGACCTCTCTCCTGGTCGGTTGTGACCTCTCTGTATCTGCGAGCAGATATCTCAGCCCGTTCTACTCCAAGTGCTGCAGCGCTCTGCATTGCATTTGTCAGGCTGCATTTGAGCAGATGAGAAATGCCAGTTCGATCTGTCTCTGCACTCCATCCACCAAGTATCTCCCGGGGAAGGAGCATCTGCAACAGCACACATTTGTTACGAGGTCAAACATTTTGCATTTAAACCACAGAATCATTTATGGGACAAGCTGGGGGTACTTCAGAACCCTCTTCTTTCCTTGTGGGCTGAAACAACAAAAGGGATGGACTGCCGCCTTTGAAGGAGCGGTGTCACGGGTAAGACACTGGCTGACTTGGTGAAAGCAAGTCCTTCTTCTAAGATCATTCATTGAAGGAAGCCAGACTGCCTCCTGCTCCAGCAGAAACTAAACGTGCTGTCCTCCAAGGAATGCAATGAAGTTTAGCACCCTGCTCAGGGTGTTCCCATAGGATTGCTTGAATGGGATTAGGGAGCAGAGGAGAAAATTTTTTTATTCTAGAGAATTGGTGCAGTCTGACTGTGGGAATTAGTCTGCTGGAAATGAATCATTTTTTTTTCTTTCAAACTGTTCATGCTTGGACAATTTTGAGTAACAGATTGTTGTTTACATCTGCTGCGGTGCTATGGAGAAAGCCTACTTTGCAGGGCCACATTAGTTTTGTACCCCACATAGCAGCCAAAGCTGGACATTAAATATCATATCCTCTGTAGACGCCTCAATGAAGTAAAAAAATCAATTTGCCTCCGTTCTCACCAGAAAAAAAATTATCCTGCAAAGGAATTACCTCATGTGTTTACTTGAGTGACACTGAACACTTACAGAATGCTGCCAGGGTGAGGAAGGGTGATCTATCAGAAGTCTTTTTACACAGGAGAGAGTGAATTATACCCCATTTCCTCGTCTCTTTGAACCCTCTTCAGTGCTTTATGTAGCAAAGAAGGAAATGCTACCCCTAAGAACTGAATTTGCAGGCTGGCATTGCACCAGCTGAAGCACAGAGTGGAGTTTCACAAGGATTCAAGCTGTTAATGGCTAAAATTCTATCAAACATAAAAGCTGCCTCAGGACGAAGCCTTGTTCTTGCTGAAGTTAACGCAGCCAGTTCTCACCCTTACTGCCAGGGCCAGCAGAAAGGGCAGCTGGGATTAGCATCATATGAAAGTGTGGTGGGAGCCAGGACACCTGCGGAGCCCGTTTGGCTTCAGCTCCTGTGCGCGTAAGGAAAGACAAGCAGGAATGGGCAGAGGTTTGTCATCCTCCCATTCACCCCTCTCATAGTCACGAGGTGAGCAGTATTTTTAGGCTTGTGGCACTAAAAGTGGAGCTCTTTCAAGTTCATCTTCTCCCAGAAAAAAATTCTAAAGCTCTCATAGTCATAAACAGGACCTGAGTCTGCGGCTCCTCTGCTTTTTCACCCATAATTAACCATGGGTATAACTGCCATTGTCAATAGGTTTCCATATGCGAGACTAGTTTTGATTTAAGTGCACCCAAGAAACTTCTTTCATGGAAAGAAATGCAATATTTATTAACCGAAAGGCACACAGCCATTAGAACCAGTAAAAGTTTACATGAACCTTTAAAACACTTCACATGCACATTACCTTCCCTATATTTAACCTCTCAATTCCAGCTTAAGCTGGTTCACTGTATGCACCCCATAACAAACGCCAGGGTAAGTGAGAATTATTTCATTCCTACAAATAACATCTCCCCCAGATGGTATCTTTTTGCTTTTTCCATTAAAATCCATTCCTTCTTCAACGTGCCTAGGTTTTATTTCTTTCGTGTTCCTACTCAAAGTTCTTGGAGGCTGTGAGCCTCTGGGAGAACTTCACCAAACTGGTTTCTTCTCTCTGAAAGGGTATGTGAAGGCTGTCCTCAAAGAGGGTTTCTAGGACTTTCTGCTCTGGAAAGCAGTAACTTGTAGCTTGCAGAGCTCTCTAGATAGTCAGATACGCAGCATTCGTGGATCACACATGGACGTAGCAGGGCACAGGCAGTACCCCAAGACAGAAGACTGTCAGGAGTAGGAAAGGACTGCACTGCTTACACCAGATGCCTACGGCTTGATGGCTTATGCCAGGAAGCAGAAGACCAGTATGTCTGCCGATGCTTTCGAGGGAGACGCTGGGTGTTCAGGATGGCAGCCTCTCCTGGGGTGGGGGTGTATGGCCCCTCCAGAAGCAGCAGTTGCTGCCTTCATCCCACTCAAACCTCCGGAAAGGGAGATGCAGCAGCTCTCCCTCCATCTCCTTCTCCATCCCACACCACAAGCAGCCCAGCCACGGCCAGCCCCTGTCTCCTCATCCTCAGGGTAGGAAAATCCGTTTCTGTGTCTCTTGCATAATGGACACGCACTCGACAGCAACTGGCAAAGACCAGCAGGGATCAGGGCTGCAGCAGTAGAAAGCTTGTAAGTGACTTGCCCATGTAAGCACAGAGGATTGTCCCCACACCAGTCAGTCCTCAAGAAATACCATTTAAGTCCAGATAACCTTAGGCTTGAACATACGATTTATTTCTCTCTGAAAACTACTTTGAATCTAGGCATGCACTAATCTCCTAAGAGGAATCCTTAGCAAACAGAGCAACTCCTTTGTTTGTTTTTAAAGTAATGAATGCAAAACTCACTTTTGCCAGACCTGTGGCCAAATGTCTATATAAGAGCATGTATTTAAAAAAAAAAACCAACCCACTAACACTAAAGGGAATCAAGGCTTATGTTTGAGTTTGCATATTTGAAGAGAATTTATAAACTCACTTTACTTACAAATTTTTGAGAGAAGCCTTGTCAAGGGCATGTGAAATAGCAACGCTGGTCTGACGGTGCCCAAGAATGACTGGCATCAGGCCTAACTCATTATTTTATCAAAGATCTGGCAGTCAATCAATAGGAAATTATCTGTGCTGTATTGACATAAATCATAATTGGTTTCCCTTGAATGCCACGCCAAATCCTTAACAGAATGAGTTACTGTATACTCTATGCCAGTTTTCTTTCTTTATCAGTTCAGCTCAAATCCTTCTTTGAATGCGGACGAACAGTAGTATCCCCAGCAGAGCAATCCCCTGGGAACACAAGAATTGCCATACCCAACCCAGCATCCTGCATCTAATAACGGATAATACCTGATGTCTCAGAAGTCAAGGAAGAGAGGAAGAAAATGCATCTGCTCAACCACGGTGATTATAGGAAACAGGATTTTAAGAGGCTTTTGTGTTTCTTCTCTAAATGGGAAATCTGGCTACCTCTCTCTTTCCCTTTCTGCAGCTTACACACAGCATTTGCTTACATGTGGCTATCAATAGAGCCTCACATTCACATCCTCAAAATTTTGCTCAGAAATTGATTTCTTACTATGACCTTTTTCTTAGAACCTGAAGGAAAAGCACTACAAAGCAGCATTTTTCTTTGTCCTTTATTTCTCGACTGACAGTTTCTTCCACGGGTTCAAGAGTTACTGAAGGTCATCATATCAAGCTGGCCTTTCAAATGCTGCTAGTCACACTCTGCCCAGTTGATCGAGTGTCTGAAGAGACCTAGCCCAAAATTAAGCCAGCTTTGCCTTGAAGGGCTGGCACCATGCTCGCAATCAGCTGAGAAGTGGTTTCCTTGAAGGCCCTGCTAATGCAAGGACTGCCAGCAGTCTCTTTCTTGAAGCCTGCTGCTTCTCTGATAATCAGCATTGAATGGGGCTGACACCAACCCCTCTGTCCCGCCAGCTTTGTTTCCTCCTGTTAAAAAAGACTGGAGAAGCAATGGAGAGGGTTACTCTCCTAAGCCCCGATAACTCCCCGTTCCAGGACAGAAAGAAGTAGAAAAGTAGAGAAAAAGAAGGAGAAAGCTACAAGAAAGGAAAAGGATGAATATGGGAGGGTTTCACATTCACAACTCGCCCATGAACAGGAAAGTTTTCCATCATGCTACAGTCAATGAAACAAACTTAGTCACGCCAAGTGGCGTCTGCCTTTCTGAAGAAAGTCCCAGGACCTGGAGCAGACCTTGGCTCCCCGAGCTGCTGCTGAAAGGGTAAACTGAGCTGCTGATGCCGGATTAAAAGAAGAGCAGCTTCAGTGAGTTTGTGGCGATTAAGGGCAAACATAGACTAATGGAAAAGTAACACTGCAGTAAATCTCCTGGCTTTTCTTTCTGTATTTATGAGACATAGGTCTTCATCTTATATCTCAAGTATTCCTTTGAAATTCTTAGTGGGTTAACAACTTGTAAACTAGACAAACTGACATTTAGAAACTTCTTGTCTTTTTCACTTTTTTTCAACAAGCTGTTCTAAGTGGAATAACACATTCCAGGATGTGCTTCCACCAGCCAAAATAAGCGCACTTTGTATCTGTTCGGGCATGAGGCGCACATCTTAGATGTGCTTGTATTAGCTCACCAACCAACCCAGACCCAGGAATTAAAATGTCCTGTAATTTCTTGGCACTTGAACTGTGTACTTACAGCAATACCATAGGCTGACAGTTTGATTAAAAACAAGCCAAGTAAAGCACATGCAGATGTCAGTGCTTGATTTAAATGATTGTTCACATACCCTCCTCGGATAGATGAAAAACACCTATTGCTTTCTGCAGCATAAAAATGTAATACATAAGCTGGAGTAATAGCAAGACTTTTTTCCCCCTTTTTTAGTAAAATTGTTCTTATCATAGGTCTGTGTAACATACCTGTAGCAAACTGTTAAGTGACCTTTTAAATATTCTTCCCTGACACCATATTCCCTAAAGCTATTCTCAACTTTAGAAAGAGCTGTCTGTTTTAAAAGAAAACAAACAAAACAACCTCAACCAAACAAAAACCCACAATCATTTCTAGATTGTATTAATGAAAAAAAAATTACATCGATTATTTTTCCTTTGTAACCCACCAAAAAAGATTCAGGCCATATAAATGCATACTATTGTAATAATAAAACACAGTGTTGTCAAAGCAGTTAGCAAGTATTCTGATCCAACGGTACTTCATGCAATACAAGTAGAGATTTGAGAACATATTCATCATGTGAAAGTATGATAAGAGTCACTTATGCTAGAATCGGATAGCAAAACCACAGAAGGGAATAGAAAGAGGTAAAGAAATACAGAAATAATTGCATGTCATACTCAAATGCAGGGGACACTTCCCCATGACTCCACATGAACCCAGATTGCAGAAGAGAAAGTATTTAACTGTCCTAGGTAGGTATGAAATAATGTCAGCATAGCAGATATCAAAGTTGTCGTGGAAAAAATCCAGGCTCGAGGTAGAAGTTTGAAGTGCTGTGAAGAGAAGAAAATTGATAAAGGTAATATAAACATTATAGCAAAATAAACCTAGGGAAGCGTCTCTGTGGACAGGTGAATGAGGGATCTGTTGTGATGATATATCCTCCAAAGACTAGTTATTAGCATTTATCTCTCTGTAGATATCTGCCTATCTGTAAGATATGCAATCAGACCAGGTCTTCATTCCAAGATATTAAATAATTCCCAGGAAATAGCTGAAATAATAACAATACAACCCTAATACAAGAGGAACATTAAGCAGCAGTGGGAAGTGATGCAATATAAAAACATACTTTCAGCATCTTTGCCAAATCCTCTATTTCATACCAAGAGATTAATAACATTTTCTCACCATTTTTTTTTCCTTCTTATACGTAGACAGGCACATCCTCAGAATAATGTCATGCACAGCTAACTGTGTCAAGAGCGTCTCAGGAGAATTTCTGAGAAGAAAAGGGATCAGTCTCACAAAAACCAAAGCCAGCATCTTGGGTCAGAAGCTTGATAGCTGGGAACAAGGAAGAAAAGTATGAAATGCTGACTTGGATGAGGGACAAGAGTAACAGAAGAGAGGAGAACAACATCGTAGGAAGAACAAAAAGGGAGAGAACAGACTGCATTTCTGAACATCTCAGTTCCCCTTGTATTAATGCAAAAAGCAGGAGGAGCTATCTGGAAGAGGTGGAAGTCCTTAAAAAAGATCAAAATTATGAGTCAACTATAATTAATAGAGACCTGGAGGGAATATTGACATGGCTGGAATATTTAACAGCTTATTCAGCCACAGAAAAGGAGGGAAGAGGCGCTGCTGAGTGGCAGAATGTAAAAAGATACAAATCTATGTAAAAGCACCTTGAT
Organism: Bucorvus abyssinicus; assembly: GCA_009769605.1. Taxonomy (NCBI): domain Eukaryota; kingdom Metazoa; phylum Chordata; class Aves; order Bucerotiformes; family Bucorvidae; genus Bucorvus; species Bucorvus abyssinicus. The sequence goes on from CM020031.1 coordinate 35,586,364, forward strand.
AACAATGAGGAAAAAGAGCAAAGGTGGTATCCTAGCAAGTATCAGCCATCAAACCAGGTGGACTAAGTGGAAGTCGCTTTTGTGAGAAATTAGCTGAAAGCCCCCAGGGTAGAGGGCTTCACAGTCATAGGTAGCTTGAAAGCTCCAAGCACCTCTTGGGAAAGGAACAGAGCAGAGCAGGCTCTCCAGAAACTTCCTGGAGAGGAAGTCTGACCATTTTTTGATGCAGAAAAATGTGAAAACAACCAGAAGGGAAGTAGGTCTGAATCTGAGCCTAGCCTGTAGGGAAGAGTTCTTTGAAAATGTCAGAGTGGGAGGTAAAAATAGGAGTGAGATGACAAAATGAGAGTTCTCCACAAGTGGGAAAAAGCACAGACAAGATATTGGACTGCAAAGAAGAACTCAAAAGACTAACAAATAAGATCCCATGGGAAGCAGGGAAAAGGAGTTCAGAAATTATGACCCTTAAGGAGATAATAGAAACAAAATTGTAGAATATTCCAGTCTGTAGGATGGGTAGGAAAGGTACCAAGAAAGCAGGTGGTAAAACACGAGGCCCTCAGAGAGAGGAAGGAGGTGTACCAGAAGTGGATATAAAGTCTGACTGCTTAGAACAACTGGAATCAGAAAGGTCATTTCACGAAATGAGAGATGACTCAAAACAAGTACAAAAGGGAGGAAAAATGTTTCTGAAAGTCCAGTAGGAGGGGGGAAAAGAAAAAAAAAAAAAGAAAGGAAGGAAAAAAAAAAAGACCCCAGAGGAAACTGAAAGGCTGAAGACCAAAGCAACTCGCTTTGCTTTGGTCTTCTGTAAAATGCCAGATGGGATCACAAATTAACAGACATGGGGAACAATTTGGGGAAAGACAAGCTGCAGAGCACTTCAGCTTGGGGCTTGGGGGTTTTTCCAAGTTGCTAGGCCTGGTGGAATTCACCTTAGGTACGTAAATATGGTGAGTCGGTGACAGAATTGTTAGCGATTGCCCGGAGAAAACTTTCATGAAGGATTGATCTGGGAAACTGAGAAGGGCCAGACAAGCAGCCTGTTCCAAAAGCAGTAGAAAAGAAGAGAGTGGGGAGTTCACTTAGCATCAGTTTTCAGAAAAAGCTGGAAAATCAGACAAACTATTGTAAAAATCAAGACTACAAAGAACCAAGTAAGATGCCAGGTGGATTTGTCAAGAACAAATCAAACGAAACCCATTCAATTTTCCTCTTTGACAGGAAGCAGGCTTTGTGGACGGAGGAAGACATGTCACATGTCTTCCCTTCCGTAAGGCTCTTGGTATTGTAACATAACAAAGGAGCTAGAGAAACTTGGTTGGGTGAAACTACTAAAATGTGGGAAGGAAAATTGGTCAGATACGCAGAGGAAGGCTCACGGTCAAAAAGGAAGGCAGCATCAAGCAGATGTTATTCGCTATATTTATTAATGGCCTGGAAGACACTGCGGGACATATGGTTGTTACATTATCATGTGACACAGCAAATTAGAAAACAGGATTAGGATTCAAAAAGACCTCAGCAAACGGAAAAAAAAATGTTCTGGAGAAATGCTGACTCGGTAGCAAATCTGCAGAAAAGGACCTCTGAGTTTGATGATCAAAAGCTGAATATCAGTTACCAATCTCCTGTTGTTGCAATAAAGGTAAACGTTGTACTGGGATGTGAAAACAGAAGTATTTTCTGAGACACATGGAATATTTTTTCCACTTAATTTCCTAAAATTCTTTTTCCTAAGAAGATATTCGTAAGTAATATTAGCTCGGTGCAATAAAAGCATATCCAAACACTCTTTATGAAGAATAATACAACAATTGAATTATTCCTATACTGAATACTAGTCTGCATTCACACTGGCAAGAATACAGAGATGCTATCAAAATCTGTGACACGAATACAGTCTACCTCTCTCATGCACAGACTTGGCATTTTGAAAGGTACACAAAATTCAGACATCAGTTGAACACAGAAAGAAGGCAGCAAGATTAAAATTAATTAGCAGTAAAACAAACGCAACCCTTCTTTATCGTCTTACTCTATCCTCTCATTTTGTTACCACCGCCTTTTACAAAGTCAATGATAACAAATTCATTGCATTATATCTATATTAATAGTTGCATTTTGATCATCATGTATTGTCACATTTAAACTGCAGCAGAACGTGGTTTCTTGGTGTCCTTTTCTGAATATGAAAGCAGGAAGTATTTCTCAGAAGTGCAGAGAAAATTCCTTATCACTGTGTTGTTAACTGGAAGCCACTATTTTTTTGCTTCAGTCAGCCTGATACGGCCTCGGGGTCACCCAGCTGCCAACCTATAACAATGATAAATAAATCACCAATCATCTGCTTAGATATGGTTTTCCCAGCAATGTTAGAATCTGCTCTGCTGGGTTTCAAAAACAGAAAAAAAACCCATAAAGGTCGCTGAAAAAACACAAGCTTGGAGAGCTTTTCTCAAGGCTTCACACTCTCTGTTGGCATAAGGGACCTTGTTCCAACCTCCAGCTCTGGCAAACACCTTATAGCCCTGTGGGTCACAGAAAGACAATTGGAACACCAGTGGATGTTCTGGCTGTTTCTACATCACTGAGAGCTCAGCTCCTCAAGACGGAGGTTAAAATAACGAGGCACGATAAAACAAGTACTCATAAAGACATTTTTATGTTTTTATTTTAAAAGACACTGATCCCAAGGAAGAGAGAATGAAAGTCCCTTTGAAACAATGCCCATATACAGATACCAGAAATTAAGCAAGGTCATGGGGCTAAGAAGGGTTGCTGATAGGCTGCTGTCACTAATCACATGTAGTTGGCATGGTAACACTTTCCTAACCTCTTTCCTATAGATTTGCTTAATTCCCAATACTCTGTAGCGTGACAATTCTGGGTTACCCATGAGAACCTAGGAATTACTACATAATCTCCAAGAGCATTTGCTGAGTTCCGTTAAATAAACTGATCTCTAGTTCTGCACAAAATGCAGTAAGAAAAACGCTTTCTTTTTAAGGTTACCCATTGCGCGTTATTATATACAATACAGAGCTCCTTGAAGTTTTTAAACATTTAGAGAAATACAAAGTTTGGCAGAGACTATGTTGTAAACAATGTCTACCCATACTCTCGATGAATAATTCATAAGTAGGTCATAGAAAGGTAATTTTAAAAGGCCTTTTTAAGCAGCAAAATATTCTGATGCAAGTAATGAATTATGTTTGCAGTACTTTAAATGTGTGACTGATAAGTCGAAATCAAATTATTGAAATCAATTTCCTTCAAATTCATTTTTATGTTGAAATAAATTATTTTCTGAAGCAGGTAAATACACATTGTAACCTCTGTATTTTACTCATTCAAGTTGTCCTCATTTTTAATGTTACTTGTATGCTCAATCAAACCTCCTTTTTAATATTTCCTCTCTTCTGTGACAGTTGGAAGACTTTGTTTTCATTTAACATCTTGAAGAAGGGAAGGCCACTATAGGACCAATTAGAATAAAATAAATAACATCCAGTCACCTCACAAACTAAAGCAAGCTTTTACAGAAACTGTCTCAGCTTATCTAGATAGAGCTAAAGGTACCTGTTGGCTGAGCTTAAGTCAAACTGCAATTTTCTCCTTCGATATTTGGTTCCAGTTTTTCTTATCCTTAAAAGACTGATTGTAAAACACTGATTTAAGCTTGGCTGGTGCTCCTGGAAAAGGATGAACCAGAGTACCATTGTCCCACCGCGAGTGCTCAGGCTGCAGGGGGATAGCAAAGCCATGGAAGCAGTGCGTGCAGGCAGCCCTGAGAGACCCGGAGCCCTGGACACACCAAAGAAATGAAGGGACATAGCAAGGAAATGCAGCATCTGGGGACAGCTTCACGCCAGACTGCAAAGCAGCTCTGCGCAGGCTGCCAGATACCTGCGTTTAGCCAAGGCAGGCACCAACCTGCGCTCCTCCGGCAAGAGCAGGCAGCTGAGAACATTGCTGCCGCTGAGCCTGACGCACTGAGGTGTTTGCCAAAGAGTATGTTTCACAGAGATAGACATACTTGGAGTCCAAGATTTGGGGGACAGGGAGCTCCCAACAGCAAGGCAATGTGAGGGAAGGTTTCAGCTGACTTCAGGCAGGAGAGAGAGGAGATCTTGGCACAGAAGCCAAAGCTGGCCTGGCTCTGTTTGGGGACCAGCAGAGTGGAGGAAGGTGGAAAAGAGCTGGGACGCTACATGTTTGCTTGAGCGAGGAAAGTGCAAAGCAGAGTTTTGGGTTAAAGACCAGGAGCTCAGTTTCTCCCATAGGCTGTGAAGTTGAGTTTGCTAATGTGATATCCTGGGACAGAAAAATATAAATAGTTTACTTAGAATCCCTCCTGCAGCTACTAACATTATGGACTAAAACTCTGCAAAACTAATGAAAGCTTGAATTTTAACTTGATCTGGAAAACTCAGCCCAAGGCGGACTGAGATTTCATTAGCAGACAAATGAACCGCATAGAGCACCACAAAGTGTTTGTGCCAATAAATTCTGCACAGGTAGAGACATAAACAGCTTTATGCTTTTGCACCTAACACATAAAGACATGCAGTATGAACAGTTCATATGGACATTGGACTATGAATTATGAATAAATGAATTTATGTGAACCAATGTATACATAGACCAGACATTTACATCTATTTACAGTGCATATAATTTTTCCTACATTCCAATTTCAACTGTTAAGACACTGACCATCACTCATCTTGGTTGGTTTTTCCCTTTCTATAATGGAGGTAAAGTATTTCCAGTATTATCATTTTGTCTTTCTTCTGTCTCCTCCATTGTGCATTGGACACCTGCTCTAGGATTTATCATGCGAAAGCCCAAACACTCGTGCTAAGGACTACCACTGCTTCTTTGGGATGAGCTTATAGTATCAATCAAAGCTTACTTCACACTCATGTAAATTGACAAGTATGAACCTGCCCCTTGGAGCAAGACAGCAATGTCTAAATGAACCAGAGTCAACAGCATCACTATACAGCCTCTAACTAAGAAGTGATTTACCGTCGCCCATGATGGAGAAAGGACCAAATTAGAAACCAAACCAAATAAAAGCATTTACTTCAAAAAGCTATCCCCTCCTCTCAGGACAGACTTAATATACAGCCTTGAGCCCATCGGGTCATAGTCTGCATCACCCACAAGCAAACACAAAAAGTGATGCTGCTTTGTGCAACAGCCAAGCCTTGTAAACATGCCCTATACCCAGCTAATTTTTCTGTGTTTTCTGGCATTTTTCTATGGGCAGAGACCTCTAACCTACAGCTGAACAAAACTGTCTTATCTACACATTTTAAAAAGGTCATGAAGTACCTGTTTGGCTTCTCGGGTGGAAGAAAGTTGTTTTGCAGAGCTGCTGGTCCAGCCACTGGCAAAAGAAAACGTCTCACTGCATCTTGCTCTCTCCTGCCTTGCTACTAGAAAATAAAACCTATTTAAATATCTTGCGTTGGTTTAAGTACAGTAGCTCATGGACAGAGCCTGCCAGGAAGCCTGTCCAACCCATTAGAGGAGGCACTGGGTGACTGCTTGCGAGTCACCCACTCGGCTTCATTTTGGATCTCAGCAGCAGGCTGGGATGATGGGAGCTGGTCGTACCGGTCATGTCCACCCCGTGCCAGTTCCCAATCAGCACTAACATAGTTCCCTGGTCTTTTTTTGTCCTCATGCTCTGCGGTCCTCCTGTTTCAGGTCTCCAACTGCGCCAGACCTTTCGTACATCCATCTTCTCTACCTCTGGGCTGTCCTTCAGTTTGGACTGGAGTACTGAGACTGTCTCCTGTACTACCTGAGCACCCCAACAAGCACAGAAGAGTACTGGCCCTGTCTGGAGATACAAACCCAAATAACATTGTTGATTTTATTTTTGTTCTTTTAGATTTTTCTTTTCCTTTTACTCTATTCTCCTTTCTTTGCCATTATGCCACGTTTCCTTCCCTCATCTCACATCTGTGGTGTTCAAAAACACGTTAAGAGTCTGGAGTACAGATAATAGAGCTAGTGGAGATAGTAAGAACTGACTTTTATCCATTTGAGGTTAAATGAGCAGCCGGAAACAGCTGACACTACATCCACAGGTCAGTGGTTTCTTGGAGCATTGGTGCCTACTGAAGCTCTTCTAGAAAGTATAACATAGGCGAAATGACAAAAAAGCCCGCTTGGTTGTGTTCATCAGCCACTGGTAGAGCAGGGCACTCTTAAGATTTCTGCATCTAAACCCATGACCTGTCACTGTAGCTAGGGTTAGTAGAAAAAGTCAAGTCAACAGATCAGGTTTGGCACAAGAAACGGAAACCAAGTCTCCAGAAGTTTCATATTTGAGTGTGAACATCTGTAGCTCCTCTATTTCAGCAGAGCTGCCTTTGGTGTCAAGACACCTGGCTACAGAGACCAAAAGAACAAAAGGCTGCGTCCACACCACAGCTCCTCTGTCACTTTTCCTGTTTAAGCATCCAGCAGGCTGTGCCTCGGCAAGGTCTCTAATCTAAGCTATGAACGAGGAAGACAAGTGACACTCTATTTCAGCACTGCGTTTTTCTATCTGTCCAGTTGTTTTGAACTCTTTCAGAGCAACAAGCAAGATTAATGCTGAGATCATTACTGGTAATAATCTATAAATACTGGTGAAGTGATAACATTTTCCACTTGGTGGCAGATATTGCTTTTAAAAATAAGCACAAAGCTCAAAAGACACATTTAATGCAGTTTTTTACTAAGGAAAAGCTCTGCGGTGCCTGATGGGCACAGACCCTTGTTGGATGCAGGGCTGAGCTACCGAGCTTCAGGGCACGGACATGCCCCAGGAGCCATGTGTGTGGTGGGCAGCTACGCATGGCCATGTTCCCTCACACCCTTCTGAGCCTACCCAACCCCACGAGTGTCCTCTAGGGATGAGAGGAAGATTTTGCTTTTACCGTTGGGGGAGTCACCATCACTCCATGAAACCCCCAGCCCTTGGAGAAGTTCAGAGCATACAGGTTTTGAGCAAGCAGATGTCAACAAAGGTTTAGCTTCCTGCAGGCTGTGTAACTGAAGGGAGATATTCCCTCTGCTCCTGCTTTCTCCCATTTACCTTGCCTGCAGGTGTTTTGGTGCTGAAAAGGGCAATTTTCCCCCCTTCCCTCAAGTGGTGCTGTGCTGTGGCAGAGCACTCAGTGAGGGATGTTAAATGCAAGGACACTGTCCCTGGTTCAGGTCACCTGGGACTTAAGCTGCTGGAAGCTGGAGAGTGCTCTAGGGAAGTACTGCCTGAGCCTTGCTCCCTGCTCTCCCCAAGGTATCCACTGTTGGTCCCTCTCAGAGACAGGGCACTGCACTAGCTGAATTGTTAGCCTGCCCCAGGACAGTCCACCTGTTGTTCTTTTTCTCCTAAGATCTCACGATGGTGGAAAGGCGGAGGACAAGTTTTATTCCGATAGCTAACAACGAACATCCCAAAATCACATGCATTGCACCTAACTGCAGGTAGGACGGTTGCACCTTCAGTCCTGTTGCTGACTAGGAACGATGTCACTATACTAGCTGGCAGGCAGTTAATTAAGTTGATGAATGTCAATGCATTTTTGCATGAAAACTTTTCTTAATAAAAGTGCAAAATATTGAGGTTTTGACTCCTTTCCTTTGATACTCAGCATGATCCTTAAAGAATTTTTTTTCCAGTGAAAGTTAATGCTTGTCCTCAAAACATGGCCATTGTCATCCCATTTGCTGTTCTGAGAATACTTCTTGAAGTAATATTATGTCAGTTGGGAAAGAAAAGCATTGCAATGATGCCTCTCTCTTGAGTAGAAGGGCTCTGTGGAAAACAACACATACTTCCATGGGCTACCACGTGCTTTATGCAGCAGGACCCCTCAATTTCCAGGTAGTGCCTTCATCTCTAACATAGGTGCATACTCTTTCAACAAAGGAAAGCTATCCTGAGGCCATGACATGTACTTCCACAGCTGAGATTTATTTTGAACTGAACGAGAACACGAAGCAATGCATCCTCTCAGCACAAAGCCACACTCTCAAAGTTCCCTTCTTTCACCACTGAATGAGAACTGAGTGCTTCCGCCTAATTATTCCGACCTTTCCGTTATCGGGAATTGACTCAGACTATTCAAAGAGCAGAGAAAGAGGCTCTGTTTTTTGCTTTGGTAACGTGTTGTTTGGTGGCAGCATAGTCCCCTGACACTGTAGTCTCTCTTCAGCATTTACTTCCTCTTGGGCCCAGCAGTTTGATCCAAAAAAAAAATTAAAAAACCAAACCAACCACCACTCCTCACCAAACCAAAACAACAGGGGAATATATAAACCATTCCCATCCACCTTGGCCTCTCTGCTAAGAGAGGTTCTTTGCCTTTGAATTTGAATGTCAGTGAATCACACTCCAGAAAGGGTATGGGCCATTGCTTAGTGATGCTAATGAAACCTTCCTCCCTCCCTGTTACATCCAACTCAGTTCTGAGAACTGAGAGTGGAAGGAGGATGGCTTTCTCTCAGCTAGAGAGTAATGCGTGATGCGGACAAGCCACAGGTTTCTACACGTGGTCTACTGGAAGGGCCAGATGCCAGAAATTTCCGAGCTCTGCTTCTAAACCAAAATTACATTTATGTCCATTTTCCAGATAGTCGGCATGATGCTGCCCTCGTGCTAAGTCAACCACGCCGTGTCCCTGCACAGGGAGTTTTGGGACAGTTTGCAGTCAGAAAGTCACGTTTTCAATCTCATTACATTGTCTCTTGATTATCCCGACCTTCTCACAGGCCTTATTCTCCTCTTCCTGTTCACTTTTCTGTGTCCCCCTCTCTGCCTGTGACACGGTACCAGCGTGTCTGTCTAAATTTCCTTCCCTCCTAACTCTAATTACTTTCCCCCTCCCAAAGGAAAAATTTCAAAGGGAGTTACAAAATTAATTGGACATAAATTCCACTCAGATTTTTTCCCCTTGTGCTCTTGATATGTTGTATTAGCTGTGACAAGGCTGGTGGTTATGTTACAGAGAAACATACTGTAATAAGTGAAAAATGACCAAGATTAGAAATGTGCCAAATGACAAGCAAGTAATTAGCACAGCTTAGCCCACTTGTCTGAATTTTTTTTTTTTTTAATTTATTCATTGACATTTTTGTACAGCATTAGAAAATTCCCTCTTCAAGCCAGGTGGACTAGTGAATACCCGTGCCATCTGCTTGAATATCTAATTTGCAGTATGCCGTCTATACGACCTTCAGTTTTCAAATCATTTTAAAACCCATCAATCTGTGCACGTGGCACAATATCTTCTCCATGTACCAAATCACTGCTTAGCACGTTTTAGCCTCTCTTAGGGCAAACAGTGAATATTTCCTATTGTCATCACGGCTTTGTTCGCAATTCCTTTCCATGCCTTTGCTATTACGAGACAATATAATGAATTTGTCAGAATCAGAGTCATTTTCATCTGACATTTTCCAAGAATCCATTGGCCCTCAGCACTCAGGGGTTTTTATTATATTTTAGATGGGTTTTTACCTGTCATGCAGACGCTGTGAGAAAATACCAATTTTGCATTTTTTGAAGAGAAAAACCGTGCAACTTAGAACAGAAACTGAGAATACAAAGAGCACGTAAGAGAAAATGCTGTGGACTGAGAGCATTACTCATGCAGGTGCTCACCACATGATCTTCTTCATAAAAATAGTATCCACTGCTGTCGTCACTATAATTGTCCAAAGGAACAAACAAAGGCAAACAGCTTGCTACGTGCTCCAGACGAGGTTAAGTGAATGTCTGCTTCTTAAAGCATTTTCTGAGAAGTTTATATGTCATGTCCTTGAACTGCCTGCCTGTCAGTGGTTTTTCAAATGCATTCTGCATTTCATTCCTTGCTCCCGTACAGTCAGATGCTGATGATGAGGCAGTACCAGGAATGTGACTTATGTTAGAAGGGAAAATGCTCACCCAGCACATATTCAACATGTGTCACGGGGAAGAGACCAGCTCAAACAGATGGCAAGAGGCAAAAAGATGTCTCCTTGTTCTGATCACTGACAGAGGGTGAAGGACTGAAGCTCTCAGATGGAGCTTTTGAGGTGAAGGAAACAGTCCCTTAGGGCAGCGTGGGTCAGTCAGATGGGAAAGGGTTTGCATTCAGCAACGCAGTGGAGCACAGATGGAGTTAAATGGAGTTTACCGACCTCTGCGGGGGCACTAAGGAATTTGTTCACATCTTGCTGCGCAACCTAGGACACTGGGAAGAGGAGTTAACGCTCTCTGTTTAAACAGAAAAGCATGGCTCGTATTTCCAGCGGTCCTGTTGGGTTTTGGCGTGAAACAGGATAAGACAGTCTGTGTGAAGGTGTCTAGCACTGCAGAAATCAATGTCAGTAGGTCAAACACAGGAGCACTTCCCTCGTCAAAAGAAACAAGGATGCCACGGAAGTCCATTTCCCTGCAAACCAAGCTGACAGCTGGTAATTAACATCAGAGCATTTCCTCTGTCACCCCTGTCTCCTCAGTTAAGTCTTGCTAAGTCTGCTAAGACTAAAGTAAACCTCTTCTAATCTCAATTACATGTTAGCAAGCAGGACTGGCCACTGAATGGAACTGACCAGGAATCTTCTGGCGAGCTTCTCGACTAGAAAATACGGATCTGTAAAAACTAACGCTTTGGTCCAAAGAACATTTCCGGGTTAAGGGACAGAGAGAGGAGTCACCTCTGCTTCCCTGCACAGTGCTATCAGGATAGTCAGTAGGGTATCCTTAGCCTTGCTCTCTCCTATTCAGATCACCCAGGCTTTGGTCTGGGTCTGCTTGGTGAGAGCCTGGGCTATGCCTGTGGATACAAGGGTCAGTTTGCCATCAGCATCTCACGTGCTTTGCCTTGATGCCTGAGCAACTGTTGATGGCAACTGTAGGAGAGGCACAGATTTTCCGTAAATTAGGGCAAACAATCTGGATGAAAGTAAACAGCAGAGCCAATATTTGAAACTGATCACCCTCCACACCCTGCTGGAGCTACACCTACCTCTAACTCTCAGCTAGCCGGCTGAGACCCACCAGTAGTCACTTCACTCATCCCTTCTGCGTTTTACCTGGTGTGAGTTGCACCTGTTACGAAAAATCCTCTCTGTTCTCTTAAGCCTCAAAGCTTTTAGCAACCTGCTGTCATCTATGAAACCGAGATCAAAGACAACAAAAGTGCCTGTCTAATCTTGAATGTAATCCTCCTTATGTGGGCTTGTTCCCGAGCTGCGGGTACCAGCAGTCCTTCCATCCCCGTCTTTGAACTCAGGGCTTAAGGCACCGGGGTCTCTCACACTGTTGTCACCACGGATCTGACTGTTTTGCAGCTGTCCAGTTTCCTCCACTATTCATGGTGTGTGATACGTGAAGACATGAGCAGAGTCTAACGGCAAAGCGAGCAGAAACCGCCTAGCATCAGATCTATTGCTCTTGACTGGCATCAGGCATATTGCTTTTTAAAATGAGAGTTGCTGTCATCATCCAGCCACTGACCCCTTGGCAGCAGGGCCAGACAGGTGAGACACTGCAAACAACCTCCCCTATAAATTCCAACACACTGTCCTTATCTGACACCGTACAGCTCCAGGTGATAAAATCAGCTTGACAAAAGCGGAAGGTGGGAGGCCCGCAGCAGCAGACCTTTAGAAAGCTGTACAAACAAATAAATGCACTGCTTTATTTTTCCTTAAATGCCTTTCACCCCATGGATCTTCCTTTAGCTTTCATTCACGCTGTATTTCTCACATCTGTGTGTGTTTGTTAGCAGTGAGGCTGCGCATCCAGAACAGACCAGGCATCTTCCCTCGTGTGCATCCTCTCAAAGCCTGGCCAGGCTCTTCCTCCCTTGACAGGGGATTTACCATCACCCCTTTAATCTTCCCAAGCTTTTCTTGGGCTTGAGTATTCCAAATATTATGTAGTTCTAATTATTCCGGTAAGACACTGCAAAATCTCAAGTGCTTTTATTCCCCTAAAAGCTGGCAAAGGATGTGTAAGTTGTCTGTGCCTTTTTTTTTTTTTTTTTCCCCACTTACTACACACTTTGTTTTCCCTTTCTCTCACACTTGCCAGCACAAAACTAAAATCTGCAAGCTTCCCTCCAAGCCACCCTGTGCCAAATCTTCCAGGAAGTAATCTGTAGTGCCGAGTCCCATGAGGAGCTGTTGTTCCCACAGCAAACATCTGCAATGAGAACAACAGCACAAGGAGAGATGATTAAAAGCTACATAGCTCTTATGTTCTTTACATCTGGGTGGCTATAACCTATTTAGGAAGCAAATTTCAAAGTTTTTGCTGTGATTTTTAATTTAATCTACATCCACATTTGCTGCATATAGGACTTTTTTCTCTACTGAGCTTAAATAAACAATTTACCATTTTTATCTAAGATTACATTGAATTCAATACATTGATGCTACTTAGCTAATGATGCATTTAGGGTAATAGCTCTACATTTAAATAACAATCTTTTCTTAAGCTACTAAAAACAAGCATTTGATTAACTTAAAAGCATGTATCTCCCAGGTAAGTAACGTTAGTCATTGTTCATTGTGAAAAACACAGCTACGTATTTATTTTAATACACATTTCTGCTGATTAATTATGTAAAACCATGTCAGTTTTTCTACCCTGGAGTTAAGGGAAAGAATTCTCTTTAAAAGAAGGACTCCTGAGAAAACAAATTTCATTTCAAAGGTTATTAGCAAAAAGAAGCCTTTGTTTTAGTCTTAATGGAATCATTGTCCTAGGATGACATAAATATCCATAAAGCACCATCATTTCATTTAGGTTTTAAAGAAAAACAAAAACAACTTTATTTTCCCTTGATGCAAAACAAGATTAGCTGGAGGTATTTTTGCTGTATTGGGCAATCCTATAATGGCTAGACTGTTTGTCTTTGGCCATCGCATGAGCATGCAGGGAGAAGGGAAGAAGACATAAAAGATTTCCTCCACAGAGCTGCTGAAGAGCAGGAGGCGGTGTTCCTGGAGCACAGCCCTCTCCTCCTGGGGCATCTGCCTCTTCAGTCCCATCCAATAAACTGTCCACTAGTAACAAAATAGGATGAGGCTGCAAGATGCAGAGCACAGGCCAATGTGACTACAGTGGCTGGGCAATGTATCGTCCGTGGAAAAGGAGATCTCCCAGCCGCTGGCGAGGCCATGGAGACGATCTCTCAACTTCACAGAGCCAAATTTAAAAATATTTGCCTGTTTTTTACCAACCCTCATATGGGAAAAATCTTCAAAAAGCATAAGGCCAAGATGAGTAACTGAGTTGACTTAATTTATTCATAAACAGTTCCTGTTTAAGGAAAAAAAGAAGTAATCATTAGGGATTTCTTCAAACAGATACTCTGAGATCTTCAGACTTGGTAATGTGTTGAATAATCTGTGCAAGTCCTTGGAAAAGAGTGAAAAGGGCCAAGTAGTGAAAAAATCTGTATATGCACTCCTGTGTTAGTAAATGACATATAAAAGCAAGGGATCCAACTAAAAAATGTCACCAAGCTGAAGAGGATTAAAGTTTGCTCATACCCTGTAGCGTGAATCTGAGACACTGGCTGGACCTAATAAAAATCTCCTTCTTAGTACATATTGCCCGATGAGAGTTTGTGATTTCTAAGTGCAGGGGGATTTTTCTTTTTTTTTTTTTTTTTTAAAGCATTTACAGTGGGAAAAAAACCCACCATTAAAAATCTTTAACAGCACAGAAAAAGAGATTATGGTGTTTGTAGCAGATATCTGCAGGAAATTCTGCGCCAGCTATCATAAGCTGAACACGTTCTCAAATGAAACTACTAAGAAAGTTCAACAAGTAGCGCTACGTTTGTTTTCTTCACGGTTCATCGAGAGCTTAGATACCTTACTCTTCCTCAGGGCAGAGCCAATATCACATTTGAGAAACATGTCATGCTCCAGATTTATTTCCATGTACAAAAAAGAGTATTTTGCAGCACAGTTTGATAAACGTTTTTAAATGGCAAATGTTACTGATAAAAAAACGAGTGGAGGGCACGTTGTGTTTTTCAAGACAGAGGTTTTCTTTAGGGACAACTGAAAGAAGGGTGTGTAGAAAGCCTTGTGCTTCCTGGAGCCCTGCTGGAAGCAGAACTCAAAAAAAAAAAAAAAAAGGCATTATCAAAGCAGTCCTGTGCATCTCAGTAAATTAGCCCTGGTACCTTAACTCCATTCATATTAAACCCATGTTAACACAGGCATCAGGTCTATGCTACGCTGTCGTGATTTTGGGACTACAGCGCAGACCCGTCACAACCATCCTCTTTGTACGGTTTGGAAAATACTGTTCAATGCAAGAGACCTATTTTCAGCATGTGGGAGATAGGAAGGCATCATTTATAAGTAAGGAATCCATTTTCAGGAAGCGCAGAGTTTCTGTCAGCGTGTTAGAAAATAATTTCGCTAAAGCATTTGCAAAATATTAGAAAATGTAAATAATACATAAATAGTAATTTCATAATAATGACAAATGTCTTTGCTTTTAGCAGGGATTTCTCCCCTCAAAATGGCACTATTTTTGCCACTCGGTAACTGATGTTATGATCAGCAGAAATAAGAAGGAAAAAGAAAATTGCGAGTAAATGCATTTAAATGGACAACCAGCTAAATATGTAAATAATCTATGCAACATTCATTTCCTGTTGTTCCTGTTCAATCAGATTCATCAAAAAAGTCCTGAAGGTTTGCTGAAAAATGACCTGTCTAGTCCTACATCTGCTTAATTAATGCAAGTGAATGTGTCAAATACCCTTCCTGGTAATGGATTAAGATAATATCTACAAGGGGCTTTGGCAAGCTGCAGGCAAACAGAATTTCGCGGTATCGCTATGCAGAACATCCTGCCCTACGCCAAGGCGTATCTGAAGAAGCTGAAGTAAAGCGAATGGGTTATAAAAATATGTACAGCTTTAAATTTTCTTGTAGCAGACCAAAGCAGCATTACCATAATAGTTACATCTATCATGACTCCTGTCACAAAATTCCTGGCTCCCTTGCTCCAGCTTTGCCAATCTTGAATGCATATTTCTCTCTTTTTTGCCAGTGTATGTGTAAAGCTTCAGGCAAATTTCCCTCACTGATCCCTTTGCACACGCTCCCTGAATCAAGGCAGAATGATCCTTCTTATCTCCTTCAAATTCCTCCTCGAGACGTACATATTCTGTGATGCCTGCAAGGAGCGAAACCCCTCGTAACAGCGGGGGTGAGTTGGGAAAGCAGAGATCACCGAGGCATCACTTTGAAAAATGCCTTTTTGAACTATTCGATGCATATAGGTGACCAATGCATATATGATTATATTGCAAGTGCCCAAATCTTTTCCTTCATTTACTTCTTGTATCCCGGCCTCTTTTGAGGAAGGAAAACAAACAGCATAATTCCTCCAGATAAGAAGGGCAGAAGGCAAAGGCAACACGGCAGGTGGGTTTTGAGGTGCAGAATACCAGATAATCTCATTGACCTAGAGCAAATAAAACACTATGATCCAGGGAAGTCACTCTTTTGCTGTTACAGAGAGATTACATAGGACATTTTTCAGCAAAATATTTATCCACCACACATGCAGTTTTAAGGCAGTGAAAGCTATTTGAAAATTAAAGTTTGGCTGTGCTGTGGAGAAAATGAAAGAAAAAATCGGACTTGATGAAGCAATTAATTTCAGCATTTTCCATATGAGAAGTTTCCACTGTGGATGCTAAATTCACAAAAGAGTTGAGGAGATCAGTCCGTCTGGTTCTGTTATATTGTCGCCTCTTAGGAACATGAGGAGACAGTGTCTGATGTCCAGATGTCTCTGATGCCTAGACTGAGCTGGTCTTGCAAGGAAACCAGCTGAGGCGTGTATGATACCCTGTCCTGAAGGGATGAGTCAGCAGCTGAAGACGACAGCTCTTTACCTAGCACCCCTCTGAGATGTTTCATTGTCCTTTAAGAGCACTGGTCAGTAATGTGGCAGAGTGCCTTCTCCCAGCACACCATGGGGCCTTTCCACAGGTCTTCAGCCAACCCATAGAATTTGCCCTAATCCCCATCTTCTCCATATGGGTAATAATTACCCAGGTGACACATGCCAGATATTTTACTGATAGTTAGAGGGATTCAATTTAATGTACCACTTTTCGCTTCTCTAGAATCAATATTTAAGTACTGTGTTAGTCTGGTGTAAACTGCATTTTGAAAGATATTGTTGATTTCCTTCCTCTGTTCCATTCACCTCTGTTTTTCATTATTATTTCTTTCAAAATTCTCTCCTCCTCCACAGAGTGCTCCTTAAGTTTTGTTTATGGAAGGCTACTTAGTGAGTCATTAGCCTGACAAGCTAGCCATTCATCTGCAGTGCTGTAGTTTTGCGCTCAAAAGACTTGGTAGGCTACACTTGAAATGAACATAATTAAAATATGGGAAATTTTCCACTTCTAGTTTCTTGATTTCTGCTGAGTGAAACTAACAGAACTGTCTTTTATGGGCAAATTTCAATTCCCATCTTTGTTTTCTGGTGCTTCTCCTCCACAAAGAAAACACAGAGTATGCTGAGAGAGCAGACGAAACTCCAGGACCATCCTCTAGAACCCGCCTGTGCCAAATTCTTTGTTCTTGCCCATGGCACGTGCTCAGTCTCTGCATCACATCCTCTCCCTCAGCCTTGGCTTCACCATCTGTCACTCAGCGCTTCGTCTCTGATTATGTACAGAAAAAAGTGCCCTCCAATGAGAGCCCTCAAGCTCATGTAGGGCTGGGGAGCGCATCAGCTCCATCTCTCACTCTCACCCCACCTGGTTCCAGGACCAGGGGTCCCTGCTACTCCTGTAAACACAAGTACAGAGACGCCTCAGAGGTGCCCTCTCCTTGATAGTACAGGGACCGTGAAAGTGGCTGAGATTGGAAGCATCCAAGGACCATGTTCCAGCTGTTCAGCCTGGACATCCCAGAAAGCTCACAGACACGTGATGTGCTCCCTCCACACCTAGAGGAGCAGCGGTAGTCAGCATGTTCTCAGCAGTCAGCAACTTTGGACAAGTATGGCCAAATGAAATAACCCTCTTTTGATCTGCCCTTCGCAGGCTGCTCTCCGGAAACCCAGCACGTACCCATGTGAGTTGTTCATGCCTGAATTCCTTGTTCTGCTTCTCTTCAACATGTGTACGAGATTTGCTATTTCCCACATATCACATGTAAAGGTTTGCTATTTCAGAGTTATTTCAGGATTCTGGAAAAGATTCCTTCCCCCAGCTGGTTGCCACCTCTCTTGTCATGCCTTCTGCAGACACTCCTCACTCCCAGGAGCCATTTTACTTTTCTTTCTTGATAAAAAGGAAAAATAAAATACTACTTTTGTATTTGAGCTACATTCAGTCAACTTGAACATCTATCCCATATCGAATAGATTCCACCCCTACTTCTTTTCTCAAGCTCTTCACTTAAAGGCTATATAATTCTTTGAATAAGTTCTAACATTTGCTTTAGAAGGCTTATTTCATCTTGATATTTGGTGCTTTTTACTTGGTCCTGTGTTTTCTGATCTGTATTAACTGATTTCTTTGCTGATGTGCCCCTTTAATAATATTTCATTTGCTGTGTGCTTACTCCTACCATCATTCAGAGGTGGTTGTTGACTCAAATAGCTTTGGGAACCTTTCCTTAAAGTTTTCTTCCTCTGCTTGTTTGGCAAATTCCTGCTAGGTTTTGTAATTTTGATGAAGGGAGACTTCAAGCCTCCTCCACGTTCAAACCCCTGAGCATTTCAGCACAGTCAACTTTACTAACCACTTTCTTTAATTTCTCAAACTTCACCCTCCTGAAATGACTCTATTTATTTTAAGCTTAATCAACTCATGCTCATACAATGCAAGGTAATTTTCTACAATCAGCCCCTCCAGAAGGTCCCTACGCCTTCACAAAACCTCGTCTGAAGTAGGCAAGCGCAAATTCTCTTTGCCTTTTCATGATTGTGACAGGAGAGGAAAAGAACAGTGTTTAAGGACTCTGAGCTTTTATGATCATAATGAAGCAATAAGATCTGTAAATACAGTTTTCCTTCACAATAAGCCTTAAATTCGCACATGCTTCATCTAACAAACTTTTGTTTTGCAAGTGTACCGAAATAGCATATTCTGCAAGTAAAATCTTGCCTTTATGGGAATAAACAGGGAACAGAGTTTGGTGATGTTAGGGCTTTGCCCATGAGCTGCGCAATACCAAACACGGGAACTCGCGGCCCGCCGCTGGAGAAACAGGTTGCGTACCACATCCAATACGCCAAGAAAAACAGTCTGATAAAAGGCACCTAGGAGCAGACTTCTTGCGCTTTTGCACGTACTCTGCGTATTTTTGCGAAAGTTCGAGGTACCAGCTGGGACTCCAATGTGGTAAGAAAACATTGACCTAAAAATGAAATGTATTACCTGGCAGTAACGTCAACGTGTTTAAGTGAGACATAAAATAAAGCAGCGGGGTTATTGTCACGGGCACTGGGGCTCAGGTGTCATGGTCGCACAAGGAGATACAGCTTTAGCTTTCAACTTAGTCTGTTGCTGATTCCTCACTCCTGTAGCTAAAGATGGATGAAAGTTTTAATAAGAACTCATTTGAATTTTTCTTCTTCACATAAAAACCACAGGCTTCAACTCCCATAATTTGTAGCTTCGTGATACTCAGTATTCATGAAGCATTCAGGTGTCTAGCCTGCACTCTGAACGTCCTCACAAATCTTAACATCTCATAGCAACTGTTTGCTCCATAAAATACTCCTGCCAGGCATTTGTTGCCTTGTTTTGCTCAAAAGCTTACATCACTTACCCAGAAGAGAGAAGTGTTATAGCCTGCGATGGGCATGAGGCATCTTCTGTGTGCTTGGGAGCTGGTGAGGAGGTGTGTGAGGCAGGAGTGCAGGGGGCTGCTGCTGAAACTAGTACGGGTAATTTCACGACAGTTTAAATATCCTTACAAGACGTTTCATTTCAACCCCAGTGAGCGGTACGTGACAGGAAGGCCCTCGGGAGGTGTCAGACCCTCTGTCTGCAGTAGCACAGGGTAGAGAGCAAGGCAAAGCGTCCCACCGCAGTGCAACAGCTCCACATGTACCAGCCACCCCCGCCAGAGAGACCCCCGGGCAGCCCATCACCGGCGTCTGCACCGCGTTAACGGTGTCTTTGCGCCGAGCGTTAGAAACTTCAGAGCATTAAGTACCACTAAAAGTCAGTGGCTATCAAGTTCATATTTTCCAGTAAGGTTCTTTTTGCAAGGCAAAATGGCTTTTAAGGGTGATATCCTCAGGCATTTTGGATTCTGTGCACAGTTACAAATCTAAAAACAAATTTGAAAACTCGACTTGAAATCCTGGTTTGCTCAGGTTCTTGCAGAATTTTCCCCAGAAGAAACTAGCCACAGTGTGAGAATTACGTGACAAATAACGCACAAATAAAGATGACATACATGGAATTCCTGATTAGTCCGCTCAAGAAGCGAGTTCTTAATATATTGACCAGTTTTATGTGAAGCACTCATACAACGTTTTTATTTTATTTCCCCAGTTCCTACAGAGAGATGAGCACAGGGTCTGCGCCACCTGAAGGAGCAGACCCACATTCACCTCTGTTGGTTTTCGGATCCCAGGCGTTCCCCTTCACCCGTCTGCTCTATGCCATGAAGCCTGCTCGTCTTTGTCACCTATCTGATATCTGAGAATAAGAAACACCGATGGGATGGGAAGCAAGAGCAGGAGGAGCAAATCAGAGTGAACCACGTATTGTAATAAAGCGAACAGCTTTTATTCTTCTCTAGTATTGACCAGAGAATATATTATCAGCCTTCTGACTAACCAAACCAACTGCAGCAGGCTTTGTAGATGAATGAACCTTTAAAGGGCCGTTTAAATCCAGGTTTCTCATGATCCCTCCTGGCAAAGAATTAATCAATTCAACATGTGAGTGGGTGTGTTGGTCACTGTTGAGTTGACGTCTGAATCACATACAGACAAAATAGTCCGTTTGTTTGTCTTTAAAAGAACAAAACTTTGTTGTTTTCTGAAGGACTGCAATTCATACTTCTTCCCAAACTGCAAAAAAAGATTATATTTCTATTTCTGTTCTGAGCATGTATTTCTTTTACTTGGGTGGTAAGCTATTAACACAGTACTGAATAAATTGTGATCTTTCTGAAACCTGCCCTCAAAAATGCAGAAGCTTAAGCCAGCTATCAATGTTGTCAATAATTAGGTTTTACAATTTCATGGTTGTCTTGTAAGGATTCCAGATAAGTCAAACAAGAGTGACTAATTGCTATGGCAAAATGTTACGGACATTAACAAATAATTTGTCATTGTAATGAATTACACCCTTGTATTAGAGCTGATTATTAACGCTTGCTTAACTTTGGGGGAGGGGGGTGGTAGTTATTTGATTACTGATTATAATTTTCTAATTACTGCTAGAAGCCAAATATTTTTCTTCCATTTCCTAAATAACAGCTATTAGGCTAAAATGCACGTAGGCAAATCTCCCATGGGCTTGCACATTTCCGTAAATGGAGATCAGCACAGGGTAAAAGCCACGGCTTGGCCTTGGACACACTTGTCACCAGGCAAATGCATGTTTTTCCAAACACATTTTTCTGTTTCTCTTACACTGTTTGCAGCATATGCTCATCTGTTATGAAGAGATTTCTTCTGGGAAGGAAACTCGGGGAGAAAGTGTGAATTTCTTTTAGCCAGTGCCAGTCGAGAAGATTCACAAGACCGTGCAAATGCTGTTGTTCAGGGCCACTCTCTATACCACAGACTGCACAGTTGTTGGCAACACCTCCATCAAGGACTGCTGTTCAGAAACAGAGTGGTGGTGAATGGAGTTCGATCCAGTTGGCGGCCGGTCACCAGTGGTGTTCCCCAGGGCTCAGTGTTGGGGCTGTTCTCTGTAATGTCTTTATCAATGATCTGGATGAGGGGATCGAGGGCACCCTTGGTAAGTCTGCAGATGACATCAAGTTGGGTGGGAGTGTTGATCTGCTTGAGGATAGGTAGGGATGCCCTCCAGAGGGCAGGCTGGATCGATGGGCCAAGGACAATTGTATGAGGTTCAACAAGGTCAAGTGCTGGGTCCTACATTTGGATCACAACGACCCCCTGCAACGCTCCAGGCTTGGGGAAGAGTGGCTGGAAAGCTGCCCAGCAGAAAAGGACCTGGGGGTGTTGGTCAGCAGCCGGCTGAACATGAGGCAGCAGTGTGCCCAGGTGGCCAAGAAGGCCAACAGCATCCTGGCTTGTGTCAGAAATAGTGTGGCCAGCAGGAGGAGGGAAGTGATTGTCCCCCTGTACTGGGCACTGGTGAGGTCACACCTTAAATACTGTGTCCAGTTTTGGGCCCCTCACTCCAAGAAGGACATTGAGGTGCTGGATTAGGTCCAAAGAAAGGCAACAAAGCTGGTGAAGAGTCTAGGACTCTCTCAGCTATGAGGAGCAGACGAGGGAACTGGGGTTGTCTAGCCTGGAGAAAAGGAGGCTGAGGGGAGACCTTATCACTGTCTACAACTACCTGAAAGGAGGTTGTAGCAAGGTGGAGGTCAGTCTCTTCTCCCAAGTAACAAGTGATAGGGCAAGAGGAAATGGCCTCAAGTCATGCCAGAGGAGACTTAGGTTGGATATTAAGAAAAATTTCTTTACAGAAAAGGTTGTGAAGCTCTGGAACCAGCTGCCCAGGGAAGTGGAGGTATTTAAAAGACATGTAAATGCGGTGCTAAGGGACATGGTTTAGTGATGACCTGATGGGACTGGGTGAATCGTTGGACTCAATGATATTAAAGGTCTCTTGCAACCAAAATGATTCTGTGATTCTGTATACTCCACAGGAAGAGGAACTTATGTTGGATTAAGTAGAATTTTGGAGAGGCAGACCTTTTACATACTCTTTTATTTTGCATCAAATATGTTTTCAAGAAAGCCTGCAAATTTCTTGCCTTCTTGCAGGTTGGTTAATAGGCTAACCTCCTAACAAACCTCCAGACAAATGCAGCATGGCAATTCTTTTTCTGTTTCAATTTATAACAAATATCTTCCTCTACTACCAGAATCCTCAACTACTTTTCAGTCTCAATATAGTGTCCAAACATTTTCAGCGGCATTTTGTTCATACGCATGCACCACATTGCTTTGCCACATGAGCTTGCCATCCATAATACATTTCATTCTTGCTCCCAGATACCAGCTTCAGTGTTTTTTGCTACACCACTATCTCACCTCTGTCACACAGCCCCTACCACCCTGGGAGGCACTCACGCTCCCCCCATTTATAATATTTCCTCAGACCAAGGAAAGCCAGGGGAGTCTCTTGTACGGTGCAACCATGAACTCTATGGTGCAACCTGTAAGAAACCTACAATGGAAATGAACTGGGCAAAAGTGCACAAGAGTAAATTCATGTCATAAATATAAACCCACAGTTTGCAGGCTTTGCTCTAGCACTTCATAAAAATGCTACATTTACAATGCTAGTCTTTATTTAGGAAACCCTTGTTTGAAGACATTTACAGGAATCACCTGTCACTTCCACTAATGCACTGGAGTTCATACACTCCTTTCAGGCCTCAGAGGTATCGGTTCTTACAAGCCTTTTTTGTCTTCTGAGTGTGGGGAACCCATTTGTCGTTTTATTAAGTAGCTGAACAATACATGAAACATATCCTTGTAATCCTTCATGTGCTTATTCTTCGGCACACTGGTCCTTCACTTGGGCAGCCGAATGACCTCAAGCACAGCAGCTGTACCACCGAGTCCAACAAATCAATACTCATCCAAGTCAGTAAAATCAGGACCTCGTTCTGACTTCTTGCATACATTTTTTCACTACTCCATTTCAAAAGATAATAATTAAAATGACTGTCAACGGACTTCCACATACTTTGGGAAGCTCAGTGTAACTTAAAGGATGGTCTGGCTTGATGCAGTGAACAGCAAACTGCCACAGCAGAGGGGCAAGTCCATGGGAAGCTCACTGGCCACCGCGCTGGGTCAGTAACTCTGGCAGAGGAGTGGGACAGGCAGTCAAGGGCAACCTCCTCCAGTTCTCTCCTGAGAAATGCTGAAGCCTGTACATCTGAATATTCGGTGATCACTTCCCTGACCACTTCAGAGACGATAGCCACTAACGGAGGCTTGAAGCTGAATTATTCGTTGAATTTGGGGATGTGATTTAATTACCACTAGAACCAATGTTGGCTATATCGATTTCTGAGTTATTAAATTCCTCCAGTAGATGAGCAGACTCCCTAGCTTAGCTCCTAGACACTCTTTTGGTAGTTTTGATGTCTGCATTAAATTAAAGAACCTTTTCCCTTCTTAGAGATGTTTAGATGTCAGCTTAAGGACAATTTATTGGGTTGGAAAAACAAAGGTTAATTTAATGGTGGTATTATTAATCAAAGGATTAGCTGCTGTCTCTAGACTTACCTTGAGTACGAGTCCTAGAAACCAAATTTTTAATAACAGTAAATAAAAAAAAAACCCAAGAAAAATCCAAGTGTTAAAAAATGTGGCAAACTTTAAAGAGAGCCAGAAGGAAGGGAAGATAAGAAGTGTGAATTAATCTTAGCCAGAGAGAAACTTAGAAACTTTAAAATTACAGCCTGCTGTCTCTTCCCATATACCTTCAGCAGTAGCCAACTACCAGCAAGTCTGTGAATACGTATAAAGATAGTTGATATCCCAAGGCATCTGCAACAGCTGTCTCCACACTCAGAAGAGGTCCAGAGGATCCAGTAGGGACCCTGGCACTAACCGGTAACAGTGATGGGGAGGAAGACGACTGTAATTCAGCTACATTTTCAGGCATCCCCTACCATTTTGCCCAAGACGATGACCATCATCCACCAACTGCCAACTCTTCAGGCTATTCAGACACACACACTGAATATTGACTACAGCACTGCAATTAACCTTTGCTCCTCAGCAAGCACTTGTGGAATAAAAGGCAGCTTTTAATGGGCTGATACTGAAATCTGCGTGGTATTCGAAAGCATGTAAGTATTAATGGGTGTGGGGGGCTGTAATGGTACCAGATGGGCTTCCTGAGGTGCCTCCTATATAACCATACTCAAGAACTGACAACCAGCTTCTTGCTAAAGTCATATTGTGATGAGCAATACATCCAAGTGAAATTAAACTCTCAGGACATGCGATTTGTAAAGCTTACAGAACCAAGAAAGCATTAGGAAAACATGCAGAAAATGAACATGTCTAACTTGCCTCAACTCTGTCTCCGCCTGCAGCTGTGCAACATCCCGATCCACCTCACACCCTGACGCAGGTCCTGTGTGAAAGCTTGGGCACCCGGCCCTTTGGTGAATCGCAGGGTTTCCTTAGGTGATCTGTCTATTAAGATGGTCCCATCAATCAGGAGAAGACCCACCGGCTCTGTAAGTATTCAGTGAATTGATATTTTTTCCTACCCTCTTAGACCTCCACGTTTTAAACTTCCTAGTGGAAATTCTGAGAGGGAGGGAATGGCCTGTGGAGAAAGTGGGTGAAATCAGAAACACATTCAACATAGAAGAGTTTGTGAGAAATCTTAAGGATAATTTTTTTCCTGGGGGAAAATTTCTTTAAAATCATGCCTAGTATTACAGGGAAAGGGGGCTTGGTTCTGTCAGGTTGGCCCAGAAATTCACTTTTATTGAAGCTTATATTGAACAAAGCTGTTTAATGTTTCTTTTTTTCCCCTGATCCTTTCCCTAAAGGGGACCAGATTGCTACTGTGTTTTAACTCCGCCAAGTAGGTTTTCACACAATTTTCACCGAATTTCTTCCTCATTTCCTACAAGTTCAGCTACTGCCATGCTGCAGATTTTTCTTTATAAGAAAAGCTTCAAAATCTCAAAAAAGGTGGTTTTGTGCCAGCTGCTCTGTCAAACCGGGTCTTTTATGACCAAGATCTCAAAACTGTAAGTAGAGAATAACAATGAACATACTCGGTTTCTGTTAAATAATTACACTAACAAATACCAATACATTACATTTGGATTATCTCCGTAGCATGTAAGAACAAAACAGAGTTGCCTCATCAAGTTAGGTATTAAACATTTAGGGATGTGCTATTCTTTGGAAATCCGATAAGCCAAAGAAATCATGTTTTCAAAGTGCAAGTTAACTTAACCTTTGGCTAATATTCCTAGTAATGTGTCACAGAAGAACGGTTTGGCAGGTATTTAATACAGGTATCTTCGTTACCAATAGCATTATTTTTTTCCTAAAAGAGAACTATTCACCATGTTAATTCAAAAATCCTATCAACCTCTTTTCCATGACGCACAAAGTATTGAAAAGTTCCATTACAACCCAGCAAATGATGGTGGCTGCATGTGTACCATGAGGGACAGCATGTGGGCTGTGAATTTTGCAATGTTCATGTCCCCTTGAATACTGTCAAGTTACAGGTCAAGCCTTTCTTCAACCTCAGCTTCCCCTTCTTAGCACAGTACGATATGGGCAGGTTCTTAAATCCCTGCTGATTTCTGCTTGACCGCAGCCCCGCTGGCTGTGACCTGGAGAAAATTACGGTATTTGAGTAGAGTGAGGATGGCAGGACATGGCCCTCAGAACTGCAGTAACCCTGTAGGTGGAGAAATAGTCAGGAAAAGCCTCTTCTCCTGAAGTTCTCACCTTGATGTTCCTCACCAGGTTTGTCCCGCTGCCTCTAACTCTTAACAGGAAAAGGAAAGAGAAGAGCTGCTCATGTGATGGTTTCGATGAAAGCAGTTAAAAAATTGAACAGGAAAAGGAAAATACATGAGAAAAGCAGACTTTACCCTAAGGACCATGTAAAGGCAGCTGGTGGTGTGACCCAAAGCCTCTGTAGCTGGGATATCATTTAGAAGATTACATCTTTTCTCCGCAGCCAGGAGAAACGTCAGCCTTTGGTCTTTTCTAAGCACTTTGCTTTGGGGTATTTGTAATTTTCCCCCATCGTTCTGAGTCCCTCTGAGGAAAAGAAATTACATAGCAATTGATGCTCAGCATAAGCGACCTCTAGGCTTTGATGAATTTGCCTCAAGAGCACATACACACACTTTGAATTTCAGTGTTAGCATAAACAGCAGGAGGTCTCTCATAGAAAGAAGCCTTCCTTTCCTGGATGTCTAAAGGCACATATGCATCTAGGATATATTTTTATTACAGTAACACGAATAGGCCCCAGCTGAGATCACAATCGTGTTGGTTTTTTTTTTTTTCCCAGGTGCTCTTTAGGGAAAAAACAGAAGTCCTTGTCTTTGGAAGTTTACAATCTAACTATGGGAGACAAAGAGTGAATTATCACCCCTTTTCTCGCAGAGATGGCATTAAGACACTAAGAAATAAAATAATGACTCCAGAAACCACAAGAGGAGTCCATAATGTAAATTTACCATACTTTAGTGCGTAGGTAGAATGACATAAGTTTTTCTTGCCTCCTGTTCCGGGCTATTGGGTTTGTCTCAATGCTGTGATGAATGGGCCCTGCAGATGGTGCGTAGAGCGCACACGGCAGCCGGGATCACACCACTGTCCATTCACCAACGCTCCCGGTCGCCCCACAACGCTCCCACCCCAACGTCTCCTCCTGGAGGTGAGCCTCCCTTGCTCTTAATCTTAGAGATTTCCTCATACTCCGAAGCCTTGCGGGAACCTTTTATTACCACTGTTAGCTTCACTTTGCATGATTTTGTCATTCACGTAAAAGTCAATTCCTACATGAGGAGCATATACTAATGAAGGCGTCAAATAAAGGGATTAACCCTCTCTGGTCTCCTTTGGGAAACTGAAAGCATTTTTTTTTTCCCATTCTTGTCCTGTTCTCCAGACCAATAACTTTTTGCATTTACTGAGTCTTCCGAAAATTATCTTTCTGCTTTGAGAAAGTTAGCCAAACCCTCCCTTCCCCTGTGGAGATCCTGTCTTTCACTTCAGTCACCTGCACGGTACATTTTTGTAAACTATCATTGATTGCCATTAAATTCCTCAACATTTTTTAAAGAACTATTAAAATTTTATCTTGTAGAGTGCCTATCTGTTGGAAGGAGAAGGGACGCTTGTGTTCCTTCACACGTCTTGCTCTCAGGACGCAGCAAAGATGAACGACCTCTGTCAGCAGAGCAGAAAGGCATCAGCGGGAGTAGACATTTCCACAAAAGGTCTTATCCATGCACATAGAAACAGGTTTGCCAAACCTCTCCTTTTTTCCCTCTTCTTAAACACAGGTATGATCTTCGCAAATATCCAGCTTTATGATACTAAATTATTTTGATAGTTTTCCTGGAGAAATATGCAGGTTTTGAAGAAATATGCCCTAATTCTGACAAAATCCTGGGAAATGTTTATCCCTTGTTGGTTTCAGGATTCTCTTGTAGTTTTATTTCTGCCTCCAGTATCCATCGCCAGATGTATCATCCTGCTCTATAAGCAGTCTCATTTCTTCTATCCAAAGGGAGTTACAGTAGCTATGTGAGTTTTAAGTAATACCTGACTATTCTGAATCTGGATTCACTTCACTTTCACTATTTTCTTAAAAAATATGCAGCTGAAGAACTTCATGCCTTTTTTTTTTTTTTAGTGTTCTTGCCGAGTTATGAGTCAGCTTGACTTAGCAATTCTCACCTCAGCACTACTCTTTTTCACTTATAACACAAAGCTCTCTTCAGACATCACAACATTTTTCTATTTCTTAGAGGCTCTCTGCCTGCCTAGGCTCAATATTGTTATGGTAGGTAGTTCCCGGTTTACATCCAGTGCTTCTGTTTCAAAATCTTTCCGTGGCGCTTCTCATACAAACTCTTAATGATACAAACATCTTTGTGAGCTTCCTCTGCATTCAAGCCTTATATTCTCCACTCCAGTCTCACTGAAATGATCTGCCTTACTTTATCAAAGTTAGGCTTTGCAATTTATTATTCTTAGTCGTCTCATTTGTGTTTGTCTAGCCACTTAACTCAAACGGAATCAGTTCATGTTCACTTGGCCCACAGTTACTTTCTATAATGTCATTTCTTCTACAACATCGCTCATTGCTTATCTAAATCAAGTCTAATGAAATATTGCCTCTTTTTGTTTCAGTGATCATTTCCTGAAAAGCCGCTGGTTATTACACCTTTGAACATCAGAGCCACTGTCAGTAGCATTTTTTTTTCCCATTCTATTAACTTGCGTGTTAAAGACACCCAAAATTACATTGTCCCTGCTTAGCTTTGACTATGAGAACCCTCCCAGTAGAACTTTTACTGCAAACCATCTCAAAATGGACAGTGACCCAAAGGGTTTCTTTTTCTGACACTCTTAGCTCCTTAGTCCAGATGAGACACAGCAAAGCATCTAAATGATATTAATGTCAAGTTTCCTGTTGCAAAGTAGTTGACCAGGGATCTTGTTTAAAAATGATATGGTGGTTCATGGAGATTTTTTCTTTGCTGAGAGGCAGACAATGATATACTTGATTTTATCCTTATCCAGATTAAAAACAGATAAGAATATTTCTGCTCATGCCTTCAAAAATATATATTTGGGTGGAAGCCAAGAAAAGAAAGTATGATCTGCATAGATGAATCAGTCTTAATAATTTACTAGTCTAAGAAAGGAGGGCTTATAGCTGAAACCTTTGTGGATTTCTAACATTTGGTGCTAAGGCTCCACATAAGATAACTATAAACTATACATAAGATTGTCAGAGTAATTAATAAGTATAGAACAATATATATATATGTACATTCAGTTTATACCAGCGGTAATCCAATTGAAGTTCACAGTTTGGGAAGCAAATATTTTCCAAATAGAATTGAAATGCTTTCTTTTTCAGATAGTATTTTACAGTAAGTCTTCCTGCATAAATTTTGTGTTCCAACAGAAGTTGTGTTCAGGGGTAAATGGCCGAACATTTACATTTGCATCAGGGAGGGAATGCATAAATCTTTATTTTAATTACCAAAGTAAACCACAGCAACCCTTATTTCAATTGTAACTGCACTACTTTGAAAGCTGCAGCTGACTGATACCTTACTGCCCTGCTCTATTGGAAGCTGAACAGTTCCACAATAACACACAATTGAACTTACTTTCCTTGAAAGTCATGAGCAGTGCGAGCGTGTAATCTAGGTCTGAGTCTAAAGTTGTGCTGTTTATTTTAACCCCCAGAGAGCTCTGTTCAATTCCGTCTCTCAGGTGCCTTTCTTTGAATCCCTGAAAAGAAAAATAAATATGACTTCCTGTGTTCCAAAGGCACTTATGTTACGTCATGTGTCTTTATAATTAACTTTTTTACAAAGATACTTTTTTTTCCAAAGACATGTTTTCTCTCGCTTTGTAAGAGAGTGGCACCCAGCTGGGCGGTTGCAGTGAATGGTCATAGGGTCCTTCAGCACACCCATTAAGACCTGCCTTTTTGAGTGTTTTATAATGTGGTCATTTTTATTCACATCAGGATAAACGCTGGCAAGCGAGTCCCAGCTTAGGAGTAAATTGTTTGTACAGAACTGAATTGATCTAGTTTTTTCTCAGTGAGAATGATGCCAAAAATCATGACTCCCAGGGCTGATTTCCACCTCGCAGGGGAGCAAAGCATAGCTAGGCATTACTTAACCTCGGTTTGGGACAACTATGCCCTCGATCCCTCTCATCTCTGTCCTGTCCTCCTGGTCAGGTCTGTCCGTCTTCTTTCTGCAGAAGCTTAACTGAGAGCCGTTCCTGTTCTTATCAGACTGGTTGGAGTACATCCACGCTATTCTAAACCAACACATCACCAAGGAATAATCCAAGGATTATCTGCGAGGTTCATCCTGAAGTTAGATGCAAGGCTAGGCTGACAAGTGGGGCAGCTGAAGATGTGGGACATCCAGGCATAGCAAGAACTCAGGTCATCCCCAGGAAGGCTCACCTCTGCCACCAGCCCACCTCTTGGGCAAGAGGCAGGGGAGCATCTCAGGCTCACAGCCCTTCCAGAAGCCTCCTGTAACAGTCTGCACACCTCCCGTAAAGCAGTTGGTGACCAGCCGTGACATAAATCCTGTTGCATGGCTTTGCCTGGATCACATCTACTCTGTGCAATATCAACTTGCTGTTTCCAGATAGCCTACATTCTGTTTTTAAGATAAATGCATTTCGATTTCAACAGCTCTTTTAAATTATGATTTGAAGCTTCTCCAAGGGGGAATTACACTGCCTTCTCTTCAAAATGCATTGATTGCGTTTTAAATACATTGTACTGTATTAAAAAAAAAGAAAGTAATAGCCTACTGTTGCAGTACTTCTTCCCACTGTTGCTTTCAGCAACATAAACAACATGTACTGTTGGGGTCTGGAAGGTTTCATTGTTTTTCCTTGTTGTTTTCCTCCTTAATTATGAGGCCCACTTCCATTTCTGAGACAGATTATTCTCTGAGTACAAACTGACACCTAAGCTATTGCTTAAACCTATTAGTGCAGTCGTCATTTCATTATCTGTAGTTCATCATGGAAATTTCAGGGTCTCTCTAGTGTCCCACCTGCCATGTCCACAATCGGAATCAGCCCCAGTAGCGCGTATCTAACACCCAATTGTCTCGAGCAGTTTATCCGGTGTGTTGCTCTGTATTTGATTAAGTTGTTCTTTTGGTACCTTAATTGTAAGTGAGTTTGACAGTTTTATTTTCCCAGTTCAACAGTGTTAGCAGACAGATACAGTTCATACACTCCCTGTGTATCCCACTATGTGGAGCTTAATGCCTTCTGTGAATTGGTACATAAAATCAATTTTTTTTTTTTAAATGCAATCAATAGTTTACAATTACTTCCTCTAATTTAATGCTTTTAACTTTTGCCTTTTAGAAACCTTTATATTACATGACACTGTATCCTCAGCTAATTAAATGGAATTCTGTATCATTTTTTGACATTTTGTCCCTTATACAAAGAAGTAGCACAAGAAAAACGATAATATTTTTCTTCCTATTTTCCTGTTTGATGCAAACTTTAAAAAACACTTCTGATCAGCACTGCTGTTCACTGAGAAACGGATTCTTTCATGTTTACTCACTGCAGGTGAGTACAAGATAGAGGTACGTATAGTAGAATTTAGTTTCAATATTACAGTATAGACTGTAACTACAACATCCCAAAGAGTGTAACATCCACATAGGGCAAATAGCAGCTAGGTCATCTTGTTCATAGCTACACAGTTTTAAATTAATCCCAACAGTGTGCACATGGTTTTTTGTTAAATTTAGTTTTAAATGACTAAAGCGTTTAAGCTTTTGCAGTTTGCTCTGGGAAGTGTTGTGCAGAAGAATAGATTTCAATTTTGGAATGTGTCTTCCAGAGGCTTTAATCTTTCCCCGCCTTAGTCACCCTGTCCTGGCCAATAACTATTTCAGGGCTGCCCTCATACACAGCCCTTCCTTTGCCTGACCTATTTGCATGCTAGCATCCCCCCCACCCCCCAAAAAAAGAATAAAAAGAGAGAGATGCTGGGATGCAGACACACACCCCGCATCTGCTGCCAAGGCAACAGGAACAGGATGCATTTTCTAATGTTTCAGATAAAGAAGGGATGACGTTTCAGCACCGGCAACACCCACCGTTTCCCTCAGGAAAGGCCAACAATGCCAGTAGATCTAGAAGTCCTCTAGGATAAACACTTTGCACTTGGCTTACCTTGAACCTGTCTGCCTGAGGCAAGTACAACCACAACTTTCAGCAACGTTATTTAGAAACTGGAATCTGGGCACTTCCTTCCACCCTTATATAGATCAACATCAAGACAGTCCCCATGCCTTCTTCCTGCACCGTGACCTGTGAAGACACCATCTGATCCTGACGGTGTGTGTCCTCAGCGTAACACTGGCACGCGTCCGCAGCCACTTGTGGGGTTATTTAATTTCAACTCTTCGATCGGGTTTGCACACTGACGTAGATGCTATGCTGAAAGGCAATAGCGTAAACAGCAGGTGGCTGCTCACAACCTGTGCACAAAACTATTTGCATGCAGACCTAGAAAAGGACACAAACATCTGTAGCTCTGGAGAGATACATGAGGAAAAAAAATGTATATCAGTTAAATAATGGTCTTGTGTGTGCTCAAAAGTACTCTGAATTAATTTGGCCACCAAGTTTCTCAACTCTGTTATATGGTGCTGGGCATGGAAAACTCCTGCCTTTACTTCCCTGCAGGACGCCATGTCCCAGCAGAGGAATATCTGGGAATGTTCTCGGGAACTCCACAGCACAGGAAAGAATCTGTTAATTGTTTTTTGGAAGGTTTTTTCCTACACAGGAAGGGAGTGCCCTGTGCATTGAGAAAGAAATGTATGTGCTTGAAGCATAACGCTTGCTGTGAGAAGTCACAGGAGTCTGGCATTGCGGGAACCTTGTGCAAACAGTTCGTAGGGTATCAGATGCCAGCTTTTGTCAGCCTTCCAGGTATGCGCACAGCTCATCACCAAATCGGTAGGAAAAGACCCTGCGTACCTCCCTGAACGTACATTACGTATGTTGGTGTTGCTGAGGCATGCAGACTGAAGGAACTCAAAGCCCTCTGAGCTGAAGCTGCTGCAGCATGCAGGAGCCCCAAGTGCGGTAAGATGCTCTATCTTGCAGCCTTCTGCCATCTCCGGCATGCCTAAAGAAGTCATAATGATGAAGACCAAGACTGTCACATTAGGCTACGGAGTCAGACTCACATGACATTAAAAACTGAGATGGTTGAATACACACATGGCGTGTTAGGGGACAGGCTGCGCATTGTCGCTGCAGGTGACGATGCAATGGTGAACCCATTAGATTGTCTTACCCTCCCTCAAACCAGTGATATAAATCAGGTATAACAGTCACAATAAATACGATTTGCACATTTATAGATAGGAAAGCTATTCATTAGCATTAGGTAGACTGCTGTTTTGATCAAGACAATTAGAATTTTTTCATTTTCCCTAAACCTGACTTAGCTGGTTAAGTAACAGTAGCCGATGCATCATGGAGGTAAAGTTCTATTATATTTTTTAGTAAACCACGTCATATGGAAAAATTCTAGCAGTTTTGGAAAGACTGAGGCAATGCTATAGGAAATATTTCGAAAAGCAAAGTAGGTTTGAAAAGTTGCTTCCAATATGTAAGTTATAGTTATTTGTGATAAAATGTTTTTAGTCACCCTCTGTCCCTGAAGAGTTTGTAAAAAAGAATATATAGTTTTACCTAACCATAGACACTGTGAGGCGGTGTTTAGAAAGTTTGTTTGTTTAAATGAAATTATAGCTCTAGGCAATTTTTAAGAGGCTGTGAAGTAGAAATTCCTGGCACTTCATGCTTGCTCTGTTACATTTTAAATCTACAGAACTATCCAAACAGTCTACATAAATGTATTAAATTTGGGAATATAATTGGAATTACTGGAAATACAATTATGTATCTGCATATTCGGGTATTTTATGTACTCTGACATTTATTTTTCAGCTGCAGTGTTTTCATTTTCATTAACTGCTTATGTGGAAGTTTTATTTAGCATAGCAAATAATAACGGTGAATGTTAACATTCTCGGCTTTTGTGCAAAGGAAATCTTTCTGAAATAGATCTCACCATACCTTGAACCTCTAGATCTTCAGAAATTACGCAAGCCTTTGTCCAAGTTCATACCATCTAAACAGCAAATGGCTATTCCACTCCACCCACTCAAAAGTGAGAGGTTTTTTCCAATATCTTTTCTTCCTCCTTGTATCAGACAAAAACATTTTAATATTACAGCAGACAAAACTTCTCTTGTCAATTGGCCTCACTTCCACAAAATATTAAGCACACGATTATCTTTCAATGCAGTTTTGAAATTCAAGATCAAAATAGCTCCCCATATGACAGATACAGCTCATATATCACATCAGTAAAAGTAAACGCATGTTGAAATGCTTTGCCAGGTATGAATGGCTGTCCTGTGTGATGAGAGATAAGTACACGCTTAACTGCTTGGACATTTTTTAATATCAGTAGAGTTTTGTTCCACTTTTTTTAAATTTTCATTTTGTAATAAATCCCATTAACAAACCAAAAAGAGGCTTTAAAAAGGAGAGTTCTGATGGTTTTGTGAAGGGTTCCCATTCACTAAAGGCTCAGGATCAAGTTTTTACAAATGCGCGTTAGTGCTGATTTTGTATTTTTGTATTACTTAAGCATATTACTTTCATGAAGTATGTTACTTTATGAAGAAATGTCTTTGATTTAACTGAGCTGAATTATGACCTTTCCTTTTCTTGATTTTATGTATAGGAAGTGTAATTTAATTTCCTTGTCCTTTGTTGTTTGTTTCATTCACTTAAGCTATTACCACTGTGCTTTTACTTGTGTATGCATAAAATTTATTCCTAGAATGAGGCAATTAATAAAAATTCACCCAAAACATTATGCTTTTTTGATTAATTAAAGCTAATAGTTCCAAAGGGAGTAGATGCTAAAAGTTACACTCTCTACAAGTCCAATAACCCATTCAGATGGTTCCAGATGATCTGCCCAAGCTCTATAATTATTGTCTACACTTCATTTTCCAAAAGAAAGACAGTAGTATATGATCAGAAGATTGTGTACCCCAGAAAATTCCAGATGCATTATTATATTAAATAATACATGCAGGTTGCTCCGAAAATAAAGCCTCCTATTTATTTCCATGGAAACTACAACAGGTACAAAGATGAACGTCAATGGGTGCAATTTTTTCCGCACGGAGGAATTCAGTTACACACCTTTGCTTTGTACGCACTGCCACGTCAGACACCCTGTTGTCAGACTGTCCCTCTGCCGCCGTCGTAAAAGAGTTACAACACAAAATTATAAGCCAGGCTCTTTTATGCCATGTTCTTTGCAGATAATCATATGACGTGCTGCACCTTTTCATCACAGCCACTCACCTTTTGCTCACTGAGCTGAGCAGTACACAATTGCTCTGCTGCTGTCAAACACAATGTCAAGGACAATTAGGGCAGGACTTCGGCTGCGACTCTTGGGTGGCAATGTTATTATTATTATCACTATTACTCTTTCTGTTACCATTAATATTATGCTCTATGCTCTTTTCCTAGCCCACGTTAAATTGTCCCTTTAAAAGCCAGTAAAGAGCTGATGGGACATTCAACCAGTGCCTTTTCCTCTTTCCTCAAATCCCACTTCTTCACAAGAAAGATTAGAACTCGAATGGCAGCCAAATAATGAAATAACTGTACCCCGTGTTTATAAAGAATTTATAAAGAGATTGACTAGAACTTTTTTTTGTTTATGAGAGTATTCAAAACATCTGAATAGAGGTGGAAGAGCAGGCAAAACCACATGATAACAACTTACATCAAGGAGTGATAAAAAACCTCCTCAGATCTTGCTTTTTTGAGTTTCATTTTTTATGTCGGTGATATATAAAAACCAAGATCTCGCAGAACCAGCAATTCTATAAAGTTTACACAGGTGTGTTTTCAGAAAGTATAGATCATATCCAAGCCAAGTATCAGAACTCATTCAAATTTTACTCCTAGTTAACTGTGAGCTTTGCCTGCTGCAAGAAATTTAGTCTCACGTCACCTAAAATATTTTCTCAGTTCAAGAAGAATTTCCCACAAACCAGATTTATTTTCAGCACAGCACACTGAGTTATACAATAGAGATTACCTTGCATGAAGAATTTGAATCTATTGCTACCATAATCAAAAATTACTAATACATTTACACTAATAGCTGAATTCCTTCAGGTTCAAGTTTGTTTCTGGTGCCACTATACCAACCTAAATAAAGAGACACAGCTGACAAGTCAGTGCCAAAACTACAGTTTTATACTTGCATTTCTTGAACCACTTCTACATTTGCCCTGTTATCAAAGGGGGATTTCCCCCCACCCAGTTCTACACGTACATTGCCTTTCAGAAGCATCTGTTTGGGTTTTTGGGTTCCAGACTTACCCAAAGTATTCCACCAGTTACATTGCTCAGTCCATACCTTGAAGTAAAAAACACACAAGAGTGGCAAGCCCCCTTTCACTCCATTTCTACTGGTAGTAGCTAAAACCATCCTCACACCTCCCACATCCTCACCTCCTCACTAAAATAGAGTACTTTCCTTGCTGTCTGTACACCAGTCCTTATGTGAAGCTCTTTCCTGAGTGCTGCGCCCAAGCTTCTAAATAGAAGGAACCTTCTGACCTCTTCCAGAAGCTCACAGACACCAGGAGAGCCATAAGTCACCCAAATCTGGCAGCAAACCTGCCTGCACATCTACTCTTTCTGCTCGCTCTCCCGTGCTTTCATATTTCATCGTGTCTCTCAGTGGTCACGCCTGTATATACTTACCTAATAGCAGAGTCTCTTGCGTGCTCTCCATCAAGAGCCCGGCGTCCCACCCCGAAGGTTTCATTGGCACATGTACAGAGATGTTAAACAGCCACAGATAAGCTCTAGGTAAGGGCTTCCAGAGCTCCTGGGGTTGTGTGATCCCAGATGTCATTACCTCTAATGTGGCAGCAAGCCACACAAAATAGATACTGCATTAGTCTGGCCCGCAGTTTGCAATAGCCGGTGATAAACCGGGCGGGTATGCAATCCTACTGCTGACAGCTTCAGTCCTGCCCAAGAACAGCCCCCAGAGACTGCAGAGAGTGAATTATGAAGGGAGCAAAAAGAAGGTGATGAATCTCTGGCGCTATTAAGAGCTAGTTGCAATGTTTTAGTCTCCAGTCGTGATTGATGAGGATAAGGGAAGGGTCAGCGTAAGGGTCACTGTTTCCCTTCATTCTCTGAAGAGGTGCAAGATAAATTGCAAACAGGCTGGTGTGGGTTTTTTTTTTTTCTCTTACAGCAGTAGCTAATGATTCCAGTAAACAACATATTTAATAAAATTATTTGGTGCAACAGTTTGCACCTGTGTTAATTTAGAGGATTTGCAAAAGCAGGGCCAAGTGCTGGTTGCTAGAAAAATGTAAGCAGGACCCAGTCACATCTCTCCTGGACAAGCTGCCCTCTCACCACTCTCACTCGGCAGCAGGCAGAGCTCCACATGCAGCTGAGCTTTTTCAAGGGGTTTGTGAACATTTTATTTCTGAGTAAAACCTACTTTCCCCAATTATCTGGAGCATTCTTAGTTTTTCCTGTTGAATTGGTCATAAAGAAACCACTTAACACTATTTTAAATGCATTTCCAACACCTGTCCTAGCAAACACACTGCCAAAAGCCTTGCCCGCTCACCCATGGCTCCTTGGTTCTGTTACAATAAAATCAATAGATCAATAAATCAATAGTGCCTGGATGCACAACATTTCACAATGAAGTGAAAGGCTTAGATAAGGATGTGACATAAAATAGTCACCTGTGGCAGACATATCTAGTTGTACGAGGAATACACAGCAGCTTCCTATTTCCAGTGCCCAGAG
Source organism: Bucorvus abyssinicus (assembly GCA_009769605.1). Lineage (NCBI taxonomy): Eukaryota > Metazoa > Chordata > Aves > Bucerotiformes > Bucorvidae > Bucorvus > Bucorvus abyssinicus. Next base: position 35,623,772 of record CM020031.1, read on the forward strand.
TCCTGGCATATTAACATGGAACCAGTTAAATGTCAGAGCAGAAAATTCACTCATATAACCAGAGTAAACTATTGTTATTTACGGTGATAGAGATAAAAGAAAACAGGATCTAAACTCAGGTAGGTAGGCACTAAGACTGACTGTGACATTTCTCTCTCTCAAGAGGAGTGCCAATGTTTTGAAGTGAATAGACTAAAATGTTTATCAAACACCGAAGTGGCTCGGGAGTTTATCAGCTCTTTCGCACTCCCTCACACAGACACACACACACGCACAAACGCCAAAAAAGGATTTTCTACACAAACCATTAGGGTCAATCCTGAGGTCAAAGGCAGCCAGTCCGGACCAGGCCGGTTACGTTACCTGTCCTGCATAGGACACCACAGATGTGCTCAGGTTCTCTGCCTCTTGTCCACCTGCGGCTTGGGGACTTTTCCCTGTCCTTGCCAGCAAGTCACAATCCTGTCCTCCAGCCCTGCTGCTGCTGCTGCTGCTGCAGCTTCATGCAACTGGCTGAGAAAGGCAGGTGGGATGTGACCTAGTCTGGACAATGGGATCTCCGACTGGGAAGCAACTGTCGGGGTCGATGGCAATGGCCACAAGGGTCAAGCTCAGGCACTTACAATTGAAACCCCTAGGTATTATGAAAAATATTTCCATTTACAATGAAGTGCAGAAAAGTTTTATAAAGGAAATCTATATCTATAATTCCCTAGGCAACCTGTCTCTTACTGAATATCTCAAGCAGTTTTCAGTCTGCTTGACTCATCTGCAATTATTTGCTTAATCAGCTGTTCCGTTCATTGAATCTGGACACTTGATTAGGAAAAGGAACCCCCACCCTATGATTTAGATCACAAATCAGGTTAAAAGAAACTACTGAATTTCAGACATGCTGCGTGCAACTTGGTGAATTTCCACAAACCAGAGAAGCTTGTTGAAAATTGTTTGGCTAAAATTAAATTAAATAGATCTGGGAAAGTCACTGGTACTTCATGAGAGTTCAAGAACAAGAGAAGGAACTGACCGTTATTTTGTCCAAGATCTCTCTCATCTCTGTATTTAGGTGATTACTGAGCTTTGAATGGAAGCACATATACATTTCAGACAGGATCTTGTAAAAGAAACCCCCATGGGGCACACAGTGAGTCTCAAAGCCTGGCAATAGCCCATTGCCTTCCTACCTTTTAAAAAAACCCTTCTTTTGGCTGATGCTGCAGTTTTAAAAAGGAAGGATGCAACTCCCTCAAACACGTGAACAGAGTCCATGTCCAGCTTGGTATGTAAACCTTCAAATAGATCTGTCTTTTTGACTCCCATCCTGCAGAAAGACAAGACATATGATGCAGTAGACTACACAGATAAGATTTAAGTCAGATTTGATTTAAGGAAGCTCTTAAGTAATCAAGATCCTTTCCCCTCCAATGCAAACACGAACTATGTGCTCCTGTACCATGGTGTTCCCCACAGGGACTTCCTGTGGATGTTTTCTTAGCATTTCCACGTGTCCGCGCACCCGCCTGTGATGGTACAGGTTGATGCAACATGGTGGGATTTCTTCTCTATATGTAGCCCTGTGGTACTCACAGGATCGAGACTTCCGAGAGAGGGGCAGGTATGCTTGTTGGTCTGCCACCACAGTGAAGCAGATTCTTAGATTTCTAAGGCCAGAAGTCAGTGTTAGGATCACCCCCTAGTTTCACATTTCTCCAGGTAAAGGAACATTTGGAAAAAAAAATGGAACAAGACAGCATTAGAGGAAAGAGATATCCTCGTAACGACAGTATTGAACAGAAATGTCGGGTTAGGACCTTATTTTTGCTGACATAACAGGAGACAATTACCAGCACGTCTGTCTCAGTCTATAATTTCCATGCAGATTTTATACATTTTTCTGTGCTGAAGTAATAAGCGTTATGTTTAGAACTGCACTGCTCCTGAATTTCAGGAACAGACTCTGTGTTCCTGAAATATATGCAGATCACTAACAAAAGCACCTATTTCTTCATTCCCATTGAATACTCAGAGGATGATCACAGAAAAACAGCCTTTCAATAGACTGTGGAGCATTAACTTACTGAGTTTCTCCAAAATGCAAACCAAGTCCTAGCAAATGGAGCTACATAAAGGCTACCCCAGGAGCCCTGATATGCAGCCACACCATCCAGATCACATTTAGAGCTTAAGTATACTCCTAGACTGGCAGGGGAATTTAGTCCAAACAACAAACTCTGCTATTCCATCAGCACTATATTTAAAGCTAATAATGTTTGAAGACTGGTACATGATGCTACCGTACGACAGCGGAGGACCCAGGCCTGCCTCTCCTGCCAAAAATGAAGGACCACTGCTTGTGGGTGCAAAGGAGGAGGCTGATTAAACCTATTTGGATGTATGGAAGCTGGGCTAAATTCGGGGAAACACCTAAATCAATAGGCATCAGCTTTTCAGCCTCTCTTGGGGAAAGCCAGAAATTACTCTCACCTGTAGGGAAGTAAAGTCTAATGAACACTTGCAATGTAATGATAAAACTTCAATTCACTTAAATGAAAGTACCTGACTATAAAAAGTAGTTTATTACATGCTATAAAAGAGAAAAGGCAATTACAGATACAGAACACAAGAAAATGCTATTATATGCAGGATTAAAATTGCTATACAGCAACTAAGATAAACTCTCATTTATGTATTTATCTAGGGAAGTTCCGATCTATGATGGCTACCTCGGAAAACCATTGTGTAGTTTTTGAGTAAGCAAAATGGAATTTACATCCCAATGAATAGGAGAATAGAATGTTATCAGCAGAAATGCTTTATTTTTTCCTTGGTAATAGTATTATTTTTCCAAATTAAAAACCTGATCCTGAAAACATTAGCTCTCCCACCCATGAGTGAATTTACTGATATTTAAATGTTTCTGATTTGTGCTGGCTCTCAAATAGTCCAAGAGCGAGGTACCAGAACTTCGACCTGAACATGAGGATTTACCAAATAATCTCAGCAAAACACTTCTTAATCTTTGGGTGGTTATCAAAAAATTGTATTTGGACTTTATATTATTCATGAGGGTCGTTGGACATCACAAATCTTACGTCTGTTTCCTCCCTCCCTGAAACTTTTTAACCTGCAGGCTGCGAGGTAGAAAACAGTGAATTACATCCTGCCCATCTGACCTCCAGGTTGAGCCAAGTCAGCTCTGCAGTTTCATCAATGAAGCGGTCGTGGTTATATTGCCCTCCCTCCAAGAGGCTGCCAGGCACTCAAGCTACCCAGTGGTATTAAAAGAGCAAAGCTGGACAAACGATACCGGTTTCAAACGCACGTTCTTACTGCACGTATCAGACCTGATCCAATGCCCACTGAAGTCACTTGGGATGGCGTTCACCTCTTTTAACCTTAGACTGTTAGAGCAGAGACACCTACACCTCAGCCAAATCTTTGTCTTTACAGACAGTGGAAGAAAATAGGTCCTTTAGGATGTGACCAGGTTTTGACTTCTACATGAGGAAGGCATAAATTGCACTCCTGAGGGTCCACTTTCTTGCCATTGATTATAAAGTGATCACAGCATGACTCAGATGACTGCTTTATGGACATCTGAAGTTAAGTAAGAGGAATTGCAACCTCCGGCTCTCAAAGGATTTAGGTTTTTTCACAATGAGGTAGCACCACAGTGCAAGTGTGAATCAAGACATGGGAATTTTCAGCCTCTGCAGCTGTACCTGTGATGGGGAAAGCTTCAGAATAACATGGGGGAGGAAAGGAGCCCCCAGTTCCTTCCTGAGAAACTGTGAGGGCCCCAGTGCACATCTTCCGGGTTAGACAGATCTCTGAAGATGGAAAGCAACATGGGTGTTTATTTAAATTAATTAAAATGCATGAAGTCTAAGCTCCACGTTGCTGTACACTAAATCAGAAGATGTAGTGTTCTCATTTTACACAGGAGTCTTCTGTCGTGCTGTCTCACGCAAGCCCTACACACAAGCTCCTCAGCCAGGACCTGTCACAGCAGTTGAGGAAATCTCCAGTGACTGCAGAGTTGTGCCCTAACCCTGTGCCAAGAGGACGTCCCACTTGTCCATACCTATGGGCAGACAGTGACACTTCTGGGTTTTCAGTATTCTGCCATGGTATTGTCTGGATGGATAAGGATGGATGAGGGACAAACAGGATGACCAGGATGACAGGTACCTGCAGTCACTCAAGGACATGACCGTTTCGTGGACTTGCTCCCAAGACTGTGAGTGTATAAATCTCAGTTGCGTGTAGATTTGCAGAGAAATGTCTGTTCTGTATAACCAGCTTTCACTACCTCTGCGTTTTCTACTTGCAGCGTTTCAGATGCAATTCTAAGTTGTCAGCAATTTATCTAATGTAATTCAGCGACTGGGCACTGAGAGAGGCGGGTAAAAGCCTTCTCCTTTTGTTCTAACAACTGGGCTGCTGAAGGTAACTAAAAAAACCGTATTAAATTAATTGAGAACAGAGTTACCCTCTTCTGTTTTGTTCCCTGAACTTCCAGGAGACACCACATACAAATTTAACACTGTAACATGAGGCACCCTTTCTCATGCTTAATATTTTAAAAGTTAATTTGTTTTTATACCAATGATTTATTCATGGAAATTTACTTATTATGAAACGTAAGAGGGAAGGATTCTAAGTCAGGAGTCACACCTGAGTAAAAAGCACAAGACTTGGCTCAATGTATAGCTTCTGCAAATGAAAAGTGGGCTTGTTTATTCACAGACGTATGTGACATTCTATATGTAACAAAATCACTTTTTGAAAAATGAAATAAGATGAGGAGGAAAAAAAAGCTCGAATTTCCAGTAGTGTACTTTCAAGCATTTGCATACTTAATGCTTCCAGCTCTGCACTCTCAAGAATCCACAAACAAGATAACTGGTTTCTTTATGAAAGAATAACGTGGGTCTAAATGACATGCAACTTGCTTTGCAAAAAACGCTAAGACCCTAATTGCTAACAGAGTATCTGTCCTGAAGGAAGGCACATATTTAAATGCATTCATTATAATGTGTTGACTGTATTATCTAAGACATGGAATTTTTTTTCCGTCAGAAGATGCTAATCGGGTCCTGTGGCAGATTTATTTGAGAGTGCAAGTCCCAAACTTTTGTGCTTTAATTTAAAATAAATTACGAGGAGCAAATTTCATTCTCTTATTTTCTTTTTTTTCCCTCGTTATTTCTCTCTGTGCTCCCAACCCATTCCAGAGATGAACTTCCCACTTCCTAAGTCCTGTTTGCACATTTTATGCACAAAATCCTCTCTATGTAAACACACTGACAAATTTACCTTAATTATTTTTGTGATGGTAAGACTCTCAATTCATTACTCAAGCACACTGATGAACAGGGTTCAATTTTAACACTGATAGTATGAACGCATTTCCTTCTTATGCTCGGGAAAACCATGACTTGACCTAAAGCTTAATACAGCTCTGGTCAGCATTAGGTGTCAGCTCTGAGCCACGAGGAGATATTTGCGTGAACATAAAGGTTTCACTGCTGCAGGTAAACAACAGTTCCAGTAAAACGTGTTTGCAATTTGTCCCACCCCCCTTTTTTTTTTTTGATTGCAAAAAATATGAATGAGATAGAACATACTCTAGGTTTATTTTAGTCATTGTGTTTGGATTGGTCTAAGACTTCTCGCCCTTTTTCTGGCCAGTGCATGGGAACAGTCCTCAGCCAGACCCGGCACATGGAAACACATCAGAAGGAAACAGGTACCTGAGTTACTAACGCATGACTTGCCCGTGTAAGATAGGGAACAAATGAATTGATTAACCCCTTTGCATTATCAGGACTGTATTCTGCTTTGGCTTCATTTCACATCACTTCTGTCTCTGACCTGCTCTGAATTCTGCACCAAACTGCAGCACCCAAGAGCAAGCAGGAATAATGCAGAACTCCACTGAATGGTAATGTTTATTTTTATTGATTGTGTTAATTATCTGGAAGGTTTAAGTTCATTCAATAACTTCCAAAATTTTCCATTCGCCATGAAACTTAGCCTTGAGAAGATAAATGGACCCTGGATCCCACAGGGAAGACAGAGGAAGAGTGGTGTAGCTAGACTAGGGGATTGGGCACTTACCTCACATAGGGACAACCGGACAAAGAGGCAGCCTGGGACTTGTAACGCCATGGCTGAAGGTTGGAGATGCTGCTCACCAGAAGGGACATTGGGGGATTTGCCACAGAAAGGGAAGTCTGCCTCTGTCTTTTCTGTCCTCCACATTGTTTTGTTTCACTCCTTTTTCTTTATTCTCAAGCTGGATCAGGTCAGTTCATTATTCTGGTTGAGTTCAGAACATGGAAGAACTGGGTAATGACGATTTTGCATCCTTACCGTTCATACAGATCAGGTCAGTGTTTTGGCATGTTGACTACCATCTCTTCTCGAACATGAACTTCAATCTCAGCTCTCCTTCATTGATGGTTCTGAAGGAAGTACTTTCAGCTGCAATTGTGAGGAGGATGCATCTTCAGATGGATGTAGTTTCTGATAAAATCCTATTACAGGTGTTTGAAATAGGTATCTTTCTCCTTTTTCTTTTTTTTTTTTTTTGTTTTCCTCTATATTTTCTGGTTTTTCTTTTTTTCCCGTTTTTTAAGTTGTTAAACAAAATGTGACCTTTTGTCAAGACAGACTATCTCCTCCTTGCAGAAGAAGAAAAGTTGGCTTAGCTAAGTCCAGCATGAGGCAGCACCTTGGGCTCACCTCTGCACAGAGTTCATTCTGTCAAGCATTTGCAGGGAAGACCAAACGCACTGAATAGTTAAGTACACCCGCCATAACCTTTGATAAACAGGCTTGCTGCCACTCCACTGCCCTTTTGCTGTCAGTCTCACCCTGCACCTTGTACCTCTTTCTGCAGAGTAGCATGGCCAAAAATGGGAGAGTTAATTCAGGTTCAGACCACCATGTCTGAGCTGACAATAATCCAACCATCCTCTGCATTTAAATGTGGCCTTAGTCAAGATCATCACGAGAGAAGGCATGCAGAGAGGACTTCTGGTGGAAGCTCTCCACCAGCAGTGCCTGCTCCCCCTCCGGCCACAGCAACATTCACCCAACACCTCTGATTTTGGAGCAGACTTTCAGTGCTCTTTAGGGAGGAGAAAAAATGAAGGGCAGCGGGAAAAGAAGGTAAAAAAAAAAAGGTTGAAACTTTACTAGTTACACGGAGCACATGGAGCCGAGGGAAAGGATGGAACATTGCTGAAGACTGTCAATTAAATTCAAGGTGCTGAGTGCTCAGCAAAAACACCACAGAAACCCAGAAGGTGACAGTATGGTATTTCAGGGTGATTCTGTTGTTGCTGTTGTCATTCTTGGTTTGTTTCTCTCAAAACTTGAACTGAGATTTTTCTTCTAGAAATTAAAAAGAACTCTTGATCTAATGTGATATTGAGTCACTGGAAAACAATACATTCCCTTTCCTCCCAGAGCACGCTTTTTGTTCGGAATAAAATAGTAACTAAAATAAAAATGAATTCATGCTATTCAGAAGAGGACTTTGTTAGGCAGCCAAGAATTTTCCCTCATTATTTCAGGTTGTCATTGAGTCTGACTCTTGTAATAATAACATTTTTATTATTTTTCATTAATACAAAAAATGAGCCAACTTTAGCCAGATATATCTGAGATGAGTGATCACAGCTCCAAGTACTGCACACACAGTTCACAGCAGCAGGGATGCTCTTGTCTTCCTCAGCACAGAGCACGCTGCTAGCACCTGCACACAAGCCCCACCATCGGCCCATGGTAAGGCTTGGCAGGAGAGCCCCTGGGAAGCACGCATGAGGTCCCATCCCAGAACTAAATGCAGGGGCTCTACAAAGGGGAGCCCCAGGGGAAAAGAGCTGGTTTAGCAATATGGGGTACCCAGGACACGTCACAGCTGCCAACATCCCTTGAGAGGCTTTGGTCATTACCCTAGTGACTTCCTCATTTCTCAGTACTGAACCTCTCACGTTTGCAGGATATCCTGTTCATTCAGACCCCTGTGTCTTCAGCATGCACTAGCCTTATGCCTTTCTGTCTGTCATCATCTGCTAGGCAGTCCCCATCTGTAGCTGAGTGCTTCGGCTTGCTCTGAAGACTACCACCCTTCCACTTGAATTCCACGCTGGTTTGGTCTGGCCATTAATCCAGCACCTGCTTACGGAAATATAATTTATGCTATTAGTTCCTGTAACAAGTTGAAGAACCTGGCAGAAGCTTCCTATTTGTTCTTCCCACGGTCACTCTATCTGATAAGAAGTTCACGACACTTTCCTGTCTCAGACATGTATTTTATACATACTTCAGAAGAGAGCATTCCCCGAGTTATTTCAGGAAGTCTCTGAGAGCTGAGAGCAGAATTCAGATTTTCTGCATTTTATTTTTTATTATATCCGAACTAGGGATATACACATTTTGTGAATGTGCTTCCCATTTTTAAGAACATATGGGGAGGGGGGGGGTCTTGTCTCTGACCTGACAACACCATGCTGCTTGCATAATGAGCAGGTTCATATTCCTTCCACTTACACCATGATGTCTATTGCCACCTGCCCCGGCAGTCGACTCCATTAGACTTTACAGAGAGCAGTCCTTTATTTCTTGATAAGACCAAGATTCCTACCAATATTTTGCCCAGCTTTTAAACCATTTATAAACAGCAAGATAGCAGCAATTACCGTCATATCCATGAAACAATCATTTCAGTAGGAGAAAATCAGGAGAAATCGTGCTTTCAGTGGAAAACAAAATAGCCCATCAACCTGCAGTCCCTTTTCCAAAGCATCCTTACATGGAAGAGGCTCACAGTACTGCTTCCTAAAAAACCACTGCCTAACCACACACTCTATGCCTTCTCCAGGAAAAAGGTTAGAGCTATTTGAAAGCAGTTATGATCACGTGTGTGAGCTCTCACCATTCCTAATCTACAGTATGGAAATAGCATTTGATACTCTTTGTCCCCTTGCAACGTTATCGTACCCTCTGAAAACTCAGACTGAAGGTTGCATTGCTTGTGTACCTGATCATGATATGAACTTCAAGACCACTTCAGAATTAACCATAACCTTACACCTAAGTTATAGTTTCCCTAACTTATAATGCCCAAACTTCTTAGGCTGTTCAGATACCTCAGCCCATCAACTGGCTGACAAAGCACTGTGGTTAAGAAGAATGTGCCGTTCTGTATCAGGTGCTTCCATAATAGTCAGACCATTCTGTAACTCTCATCAGAAAAAGGCTCTTAACTATATCTGCATGATATATTTTCTCAAATGAATGCACTGACTGAACATTTAATACGATCTTGGTTTTTTTCTATAGACGGTTTGACAAAGACAGGACAAGTCCTAGGGTTTTTTTGTTTGAAAACTGTAGTCTTCAGCAATATATTTATGTTCTCTTCAAAGTCATATTGAGATAACATCTTGCATTTAGTTAATAAGAAAATCTCGCTACATCTTCATCTTCACATTCTTTGTCAGGCTTTGTGGCTGGAGTACGCCTTCTTGCTGGAGACAGCTTCACCATGTACACAGCACAGACGTGGTCTGATTTCTGCTCCCCCCTCATGCACCACTCTGCATGAAGAAAGCAATGACTGGAGGAACACCCACTTATCAGTCATCATCAGGAGATGGAGGTGGCAACCACAGGAAAGCTAACAGCCCAGAAATCTCTTAAACACCGAAGTGCAAGAGAAGAAAGGAATCAAAATAAAATAAGCTTGCAGGCAGTGGAAGAGCAAAGACTGCTTTTAAAGGGGTATGGATACTTTATTTCTATTGGTATGAAAACAGATGTTGCAGGAATATCATGTGTTTTGTAGGCACAGAAATAATTAATTGACAAATTGGCACTATTCAGAATTTAAAACTATCGTTCCGAAGTTTTGCAAACCACAGAATCAAAGATTATGTATCGAAAAAGACTGCCGTTACGTATTTCTTCATGTGAATGTCTAGTTGAATTTTTTCAGACACATGTACTGGCTTACAAATTGTTCTAGTTTATATTAAAAATGCTATCTTGAAAAGTCCACCTTCAGCTGTGCTTTAAAAGAATATGAAAATAAACCTGTCTTCGCTGTTCTGAATTATGAGGGACTGGTCATCTATTCTGCCACTTGGTTACAGTAAACTGAACAATGCCTTCTAAAAGGAAGTAAATTAAATTTTCTCCTGAAAATTGGGGCGTTTGTTATTGGTGGAGCTGGACGTAGAGCTCTTCAGAGCAGCATAAGAATGAAGACTACTCCCATAATATTTCAGTGTTATCCTATTATTAAAAGAAAAAAAATCCCTTGCACAGATTTAATCATGTTTAGGGTTCCTTAAAGGTGAGTAAGTTACCACGAAGCCACTAAGAATCATATACTGAATCTCTGCTCCTTGCCCCAGGGTTCTCACTAAATTATTTGTCTTGTGGTAGTAGAGTGTGCAGAATACGGGGAAGAGCTGTGCCGTCCCTTCCAGGAGAGGATGTTAAGGAGCACCCATAAGCAGCAAGAGTCTGTACACGCTGTTTCCCTGCAGGGAGGGGCAAGGCATTGCCTGACGGCCTTTGCAGCTCCCGACCTGTTTCCACCACCCTGGTGCGTCAGGTATGGGAAACAGCAAACCATTATCTCCACCCTTGGATCACATCATCGTATTTATACTATCCACATGTGCGCACGCCAACCCACCTCAATTCCTACTTTTGTTCCTCTGCCCTGCTGTCTGACTTTCCCTGCTAAAACAACATGAAGGAAAATACCACAACTGCCTCTACATTTTTCATTTAAAGAAGTCCAAGCCTACCTTCAACACCTAACGCACCCAAGCCATGGGGCAGTTCTTGCTTGGGGTGAGCTTTGGGCACCCTGGAACTCAGCAAGGGGGAAATCCTACACATGTGCCCTGAGGGATCATCCTGTGCACACTGGTGCCTTGAAAGTAGCAGATGGAGTTGTCGCCACCACCACCTCTTCTTGGCTTTGTCAGCTGAATCTGCAGCTGGAGATGCACAACGCTTTGCAGCACCATCTGGCCAATTTTAGCCAGAGGTTTCGGCTCATTCTGCTTAACTGAGGGGCACCACACACTGCAGCAAGGTGCTACAGGAGAAGGCAAGTGAGGTGGAGGCAGCAGAGGGCTGGCAGTGTGGAGCCTGCTTGTGAAGTGTCTCAGGGCTCCGTCAAGGGAATTCTCCTGCACTTGGGGTGCAAACTCAGCTGCTTTCAGGACTTCTCCACGTCGTCCTTCTCCACTCCACTTCCTGGGACATCGTGGCCATTCTTCACAGAAGTCCACGCCCTTACAGGGCAAGATTTATTCCTCCATGATCAGGGATACAGCTGCACATCTCGCAGCCTTTTCATTTATTTTCTCCATTAAGGATTTGTATTAAATCCTTACACAGTGTCAGCCACGAAAAACTTCACCGTAGCATCTGCTATTAAATCTTCACTGATACATGGGAAGGGACAAGTAAACTCCAAACAGATTTTAAAGCATTTCACTTAGCTGAGAGCGGTTTGGTGTGGTTCTAATGTATTCATCTTATACGCTGAGCTATACATCTGAGCGACAAGCTGAACAGTTTCAGAAAACCATTTTTCAGTAATTCTCACAAACACAAAAACCTCAGCCATGGTCCAGCTGAGAAACCTTTTTCACCTATCAAGGCGTAATGCCTCTAAAATATGTGGTAATCATCAATGCAATCCGTAGATACACAAAAATTCTGACTATTTCATTATTTGCACTTGTCTATACTTGGCATTACTGTAACGTAGAGTGAACGAGAACAGACAGTCAATTTGTTTTATACATAAACACTACTGGAAAATACAGCTGCGTTACCAACAATGCTCAGCTTATTATTCTAAATGGATTTTGTAAATTGCTCTCCTTAATATACTACCACAATTTTTATAAATTGCTCTATTAGTACTATTTATAGAAATCGTGTCATGCAGATTGTTAGTAAATGGAGTCTGTTCTTCTCTTCTATTCCCATTCTCCTCTGCCAGTGCACAATCCAGCAGAAACACAAGGATCAGATTCTTCTCTCAGCTACACCAGATAGTTTCTGAATTACTCCACTGGACTCATTTTTAGGAAAGAGAATCTAGATCATGATTTTCCATGCCATAAATCCCATGAAATAAAAAATGATGCTTCAAAATGTTTCAGCAGCTGAGCTGAAAATTGCCCATTACTAACAGGATGCTCAAATAATTTCTTTTTTTCTCTTACACAGTATTATACTAGACAGCAAATTCTAAGTTTCATTTAAAATAATGTGGTTAAATTGCCCATGCAATTATTGTCATTTGGCCGGGTTTTGAGCAAATTATCAATGTTGAGGGGAAAGAAAAAAAGCATGCCTAAGAAATTATCAAAGTGCATAGAAAAGGCAAAGACAATTAACAAAAATGTGGGAATTACCCTCACTCTAAGCTGATTTCAAAAGGATCTGGTAGCAATCCCTCATCGCACACAAACCTGACTGAAACTCCTTTTAACTTTTCATCTATCACCATAAACATTTCTCCCTCCAGAAAGGTGATGGGATCAATAGCCCAGCTGAAGTGCATTTACACCAATGCCCACAGAACGAGCAACAAACAGGAGGAACTGGAAGCAGCTGTGCAGCAGGAAAACTAGGATATCGTTGCCATCACAGAAACACGGTGGGATATTTGCACAAGTGCAGTGCTGCACTGGATGGATGGCTACAGAGACTGCAGCAGGGATAGGCCAGGAAGGAGAGGAGGTGGAGGGGCCCTTATGTTAGGGAGGGTTTTCATTGTCTTGAGCATAATGATGGTTGAATGTTCATGGGTAGGAATCAGGGGAAAGGCCCACAAGGCAGATATCATGGTGGGAGACTTTAGAGACCACCCAACCATGAACAAGTGGTAGATGAAATATTCTATAAGCAGTTGAGCGAAGTCTCAAAATAACTACCACTTGTTCTTGTGGGCGACTTACCAGATGTCTGCTGGAAATATAATACAGCAGAGAGGAACCAGTCCAGCAGATTCCTGGATTGTGTGGAAGACAACTTCCTAACACAGCTGGTGAGGGAGCCAACTACGGAAGGTGCCCTGCTAGACCTGTTGTTTGTGAACAGGGAAGGACTTGTGGGTGATGTGAAGGTTGGAGGCCACCTTGGACATAGTGATGATGAAATGGTAGAGTTTTCAATTCTTGAGGAAGTAGGGGTTCAGTAGAACTGCCACCTTGGAATTCCAAAGGGCAGACTTTGACCTATTTAAGAGACTGGTTGACCTGGGCTCTTTGGGAGGCAGCCCTGAAGGGCAAAGGAGTCCAGGAAGGATGGACATTCTTTAAGAGGGAAATCTTTAAGGTGCAGGAGCATACTGTCCGAGTGTGCCATAGGACAAGCCAGCAGGGAAGAAGACTGGCATGGTTGAACTGAGAGCTATGGCTGGAACTCAGGAAGAAGAGGATAGTTTGTGGCCTGTGGAAGAAGACTCAGGCCACTCAAGAAGACTACAAAGATATCGGGAGGCTGTGCAGGGAGAAAATTAGAACAGCCGAAACCCAACTAGAACTTAATCTGGCTACTGCCGTAAACAACAACAAAAAATGTTTCTATAAATACATTAACAACAGAAGGAGGACCAAGGACAATCTCCATCCTTTATTGGATGCATACTGACACAGGATGAGGAAAAGGCTGCGCTACTGAATGCCTTCTTCACTTCAGTCTTTAATAGTAAGACCAGCTGTTCTTTGAGTGCCCAGCCCCCTGAGCTGGATGACAGGGACAGGGAGCAGAATGCAGCCCCCATAATCCCAAAGTAATGTACTACACCACCTAGAAACACACACAAGTCTATGGGGACAGATGGGATCCATCCAAGGGTACTGAGGGAGCTGGTGGAAGAGCTCACCAAGCCACTTGCCATCATTTATCAGCAGTCTTAGATAAATGGGGAGCTTCCAGTTGACTGGAGGTTAGCAAATGTGACACCCTTCTACAAGAAGGGCTGGAAGGAGGATCCAGGGAACTACAGTCCTGTCAGTCTGACCTCAGTGCCAGGGAAGGTCATGGAGCAGATCATCTTGAGTGCCATCATATGGCACATACAGGACAACCAGGTGATCAGGCCCAGTCAGCATGGGGTTATGAAAGGCAGGTCCTCCTTGACTAACCTCATCTCCTTCTATGACAAGGTCACCCACCTAGTGGACAAGGGAAAGTGATGGATGCTGTCTACCCAGACTTTAGTAAAGCTTTTCACACTGTTTCCCCCAGCACTCTCCTGGAGAAACTGGATGCTCATGGCTTGGATGGACATACACTTTGCTGGATAAAAAAACTGGCTGGACAACCAGGTCCAGAGAGTGGTGGTGAGTGGAGTTGAACCTAGTTGGTGGCCGGTCACACGTGGTGTTCCCCAGGGTTCAGTGTTGGGGCCTGCTCTCCGAATGTAGGTCTCCACAAACGTCCGTACTTTATTTAACAACACGTACATTCACATATATGCAGGCATCTAACAGTGAGCCAGCAATGAGGTTGAAGGAACAGGCTGGGGTGCATGTGAGGGAAGTGTTTGCCCTAATTCAAATCCACTATGTTTTCAGGGTGTGTGACTCATTTGAAGAGCTTTTTCTTCCCCTCCCTACAATAGGAAGAGCAGTGATCAAGAAATAAATGACAGGTGTTTAACATGTGCTGCTAGAGAGATATAATTAGAAGCTCTGAAGGCATAAGAAAGGGAGCTTCAGTTTTTATGCTCTTGTTGAAATCAGGGCACAGACTCCTGATCACTGGTTCTCCTTCAGTTTTATTGCCATCAATGTGACAAGAGTTAAAAATATTTTCTCAGTCTCCAAATTCTTCAAATAAATTGCATTAATAGATTATTTTACGCAGACACCATGAAATTACAAAAAAATCCCATAAAATGCACGTTTCAGCCAGAACACTGAAAAAAAAAAGTGGCATGGTAATGGAGATACAAGGAAAGGTTTTGAAACATCATTAAGGTGTAGGATGTTAAGTCTCTATTTTAACTTCAAATACAAGTATGTGCTTGAGGTTCAGAACCTGCCCTATTGCTGAACAAGGATGGATACAAGGCCCCAGCTGAAATTATCCCCCTAACCTGGGGTTAAAAGCTGATTACATAGCCATACCTGGGAAGAATCAATCCTCTTTCCACAGGGTGTGAACTCTTACTATCCAACTTTACTTGCTAAGCATGTGGTTAGAAGAAGAATAAACTGTACCTTGGGTGAAGGATGAAAGAAGAAAATACATAATGCTATGGGGAAAAAAAAAAAAAAAAAAAAGAGAGAGGAATCTAGGAGAGACCAACCCAGGGAAGTGGAAGACAATGAGTTGATCAGGCATGGCACGGGAGACAGTCATGACAGTGGGGAAGGGATGAAGACAAGCCAGGAGAGAAAAAGATGCATTAGACCGCTGAGCAAAGATAAACAGAGAGTAGATGAAAGCTATAAAAGGAGGTCACAGATAACAGGTGGGAAGAGCCAGAGCTGAGTCTTGAGATTATTAACCTCAGCCTCAGTTGAATTCCTTTTATAGACCAGGTGATGGGGCTGGCCACTCAGATGGCTGAGCAACGGGGCTAAGAAACCCTAAAGTTTTCTCCCTGCGGAAGGGGTCACGCTTCAGCTGAGACAGAAATCCCTTGGAGCACACCTTTTCCCATCCCTTCTCTTACATATTTACCTTAGCAGCACGCTCGCGTCGGGGCTTGTCCGTCCCAGGCTTTTGCTGCAGCTGGGCATTTTAAGCTGCTCAAAATAGTCTGCATTGAAGATGCTTGCTTTTGTCTGGGGAATTTGGAAATTTTATAAGGGGTCAATGTTGCGCATTTCAGCCCTTCAGAGGGTAGATTATAAAACAGCGCTGCTTTTGCAAGTGCTCCTTAATTATAATAACCCAACTTCCTCTGGTATTTTAAACGAAGAATCTTGCCTTTTCTCACTGCTTTCATCATTTCTGAATTCTTTTTCCCCTTCATTGTACCAAAGTCTGTCCCATTGATCCCAAACTAGTATAGTAATATGACAGGAAATGTTCCTTTTTTACAAAAGGTCAGGAATATGAGAAGGTAAAAAAATAAGTTCAGTAAATATTCCAGAACAACAGAAAAAATAATCAAGGGACAGGGTGAGGCAAGTACAATCTTTTTTCCTTCTGGTGTGGTTTATACACATCCTATTTTTGCTCATTTCCAAAGTGGTCTTTGTAACCTTACAACCTTATTATATAGACTTCTTATTCTGCCTGTGCTAATTTTTTATACTCATCCTTAGTAAATCAATCTAGTTTCCAATTTCTGTACAAATCCTTCTCGGGCTTAATTCAGAGAGGAGGTTGTGATTCAGCCAGTGGGTCTCTTGTTACCCTTCCTCACCTTCCTCACACAGAGATGGTTTGCAGCTGTGCTCTTCATACCATTTCTGCAAGCAACAGCCAACTCACCTCAGCTCCCTCTCCCTGGATTTGCTTCCTGAGAGACCTCAGCAAACCAGCCTCTGATGTGGCTGAGTCCGGTTTTCTGCCCACCCATGGTCTCTCTTTTGCTGCCTTTTCTCCTTCTTACCCCAAGAGTCAGGAGCTCCATGCTTTCCTCCCTCCCTGGAATTCACAGCCTGCTCTCCCCTGATAGGTAGGATTTAATCGAAAACCAGGGTCTCCTCTTCCGCTTTCTGCATCTTCTTAAAAAAAAAAAAAAAAAAATCACCAACTCTTCTCAGTCATCTCTATCTAATCAGTTGCCCTGTTGTATATCTGGATGGTTACACAGTTAAAATCCTTCTTTCCCACTACCACTGATCCCTTCATTTGGGCTGATCCTGCAGAAACTAATTATCCTGGTTTGGGGATTGCTGGGGAAGCTCCAACATGGTATTGCCCTTGCTGATTTCTCATTTCATTGATCCACTCTTCAACATGATTCCACTAGCATTCGTACTGGCAGAACCAAAGGGATGTTAAACTGCATAATTAATCCAAGAAGAAAGAAAAGGTATAAAACAAATTACAGTTTTGGTAACTGCAGGGCTTTCAACTTCGTATTTATATACTGAGACCTTCTCTCAGAACAGAAAGAATTAGAAGAAAACAGCAGTTTAACCGATATAAATGTTTTGTGTAATGGACTTGCTACTCTGCAAATCCTAAAGAAAGAGGTTACTCTTGGCTAAGCTAGAGGGCAAAGGAAATTTTCCATTTTTTAAGAACAGCCCTTTCAGTTCCCTCATCAGGCTGCCATTGTCTGGTCTCTCTACCTCTTGTACTCCAAAGTTCCTTATGTTTTCATTGACCAGAAAATTTTGTTCGGAGTTCATTATCAAAGAAAATTCTTCTACTAATAGTTTTGTGGACATTCAAACGCAGAAAAGCTGCTAGTAATAATTTGCATTCTTATTTCTCCGTCTTCAGAAGGCTGACCAGGAAAAGAAAGCAAGCCTCGACTGCGGTTCTGCAAACATACGAAAGCATCCATCATCTCATGAGAACACTCATCTCATTTAGATACCTAAACTTCAGGTGATCAATTATGAAAAAAAGGGACTGTATCTGCACATGAATGCAGAAGATTGAATGGAAGACAGGCAGCTGTATGTTGGGACAGTGGGCTAACACCATTTTGGAGAACTTTGGCTTATTAACATTTACATGGACCTTCCAGATTTTGTAATAGCTACATGGGATTGTACTGCCTAACTGGTGAATGAGTGGCATGACATCCCGTTCATTAGAAGACAGGGAAGACAGGAAACGGGAAAGGCAGCAATAGTTTTGTCAAGACAGGAACTCCACCTTTCTTTCAAATGATGAAGGACCACCACGGTGTTACTGCAAAGGCAAGTAAAATCCCTGTCCTCCAAAGCATTCTGAATCCCCTCTTCTGGTTTTCCAGGGCTTCTGTAGCTTGGTTAGACACCCCTGCACACTTTTCTGTCATCTGCTCTCAGGCAGCACAACCCTGCAAAAAAAGAAAACAATGACCCATAACAATTGGTCTTTTCCATGAAAATTTGGCAAAACCATTATTGGACTGGAGAGCACTTGGACCTCTTCAAGCCTGCAAGTAGAAGTCCACTTCATATAATTTCAAATGTATTGCTCTTCATCTGTGAATTATTATGGCTTTATATGTTTTCTATGTCCGTACAGGGGCTCAGAGCAAAAGAAAAGGTGTTATGGTCAAGCGCAGCCTGAGTCCGGACTCCTAGCTGTCCAACGGATTTTCTGTATTATGCAAAAACGGTGTCTCCAGCTGTAAATTATATATAATAATGACTCTGTGTGCTGCCTGGGGAGCCTGCCCAAAACCCAGAAGTGTCCAGAACATGGATAAAGACAGTCTTTGTGAGAGAGGCCAAGAATAGGGACATCAATCTGGCCTACAGGGCACACACCTGAGGTACAAACAAAATCAGGAAAAAAATAGCTTCACTAGTTACAAAGGGATAAAAGCGTTTCCTTCTGTTTGTGTAGAGTTTTCTGAAATGCAGCTGTAAAGTGTTTGATAAGAAAAGTCCTTCCTGATTTACGTCTCCTGAAAAAGATTCAATTAGTTGTGGAGTATCATAAAATGCCTACGAAGTAGCCACTTGCCCAGGTATTCACCTGGGAGCGATTTGAGGAGCAGTTCTTCAGCCCTGCAGATCGGCAAGATGAAAGACTAGACAGATCATTAGCCAACAATGAAATTAGAAATAAGAATACAGTGAGTGGGAAAAGTAATAATTACCTCAATTAAATTTTATCTGATTCGCTATCAAGCGTGCCTAGACAAAAGGACATGAATTGCTGTCCCAATACCTCCCTGGTGAGCTACTGCATTCAGGACAAGATGAGATGAAAGGCAGCCCTTTGCACCGAGGGATGGCTAGGACTTTGGTATATCAAACCCCTCGCTTCCTGGACATCAGGATGTTCACAGGGAGCTGGAGAAATAAAGCTAGCATTGATGAATAATGCAGACACAGGACCTGAATTTGGAGTCGCTCCTCAGACCTGAAATGAATAGACGTTTTGTCCACAGAAGAGCTGTGGGATTTCTAAATAAAGTCATATTTTTCATAACTTGTACAAAACAGGCGACAAGTCGTTTTTTGCTCTCCACAGGCAACACTCTTGCAAGGCTGATGCTAGCTTCTGCTGATTCTTCATGATTGTGTGACTTACACAGCGGCCACAAGATGTGCTTGGTCCCCACCAGACCAGGTCTCCATGGCAAGGTCCTTCTGAACCTTCTCTCAGCTCCAGGCAGTGACTCCTGTGACTGCCTGCACCTCAAGAACTTCCCTCCCTGAGGCATGGCACAGTGATCCTCACCTATTAAGGTAACAGACTTACTAGGGCTACAGCGACCTTACATAGAAAGATCATCAAAATACTTCACTAAATAATCCACAAAGTGCACCAGTAATTTCTTAGCTTATTCTCTTAACTGTATCCAGGACTATTAGTAGCTCATCGTCCTACAAGAATGTTCTGTCAAGTGAGAATTTGCAACTCAGGAGGATAAAGTTTAATTTGAATAATCTTCATGTCTGCGAATAAATATGTATATTTCTTATTTCCATTTTTCAGGCTTGCTCTGAAGAATAGGTCATGTTTAATGTCCACCATATGGGGAACAGCCCACCAATTGAAACACTACTTGGTATAATTCCACAGGTATTCAGAAGAACACAAAATTCATTAACGTTCCTTCTGGTTCTCAAAGCATGCCTAGAACCTTTACAGAAAGGGAGTTTTTATGAGATATCAATTCTCTTCTTTCCCCAAATACCATAAGAATAATTTTATTGATGTATTTTGCTATTTTCTGATTCTTGTCTTGATCAGAAATCCAAAATTCAAAGGATGAGCAAACTTGAAAGGTTAGCAAAACATATTTGCACCTCTAAAATGTTACATTTGTGGGTTTGGAGCAATCTAAATGTCATTTCATACAAACAGATTTTCCCATAGCTCTCCTTAATTCTTAGATAATATGGTAACAAGGATACAGCCAAGAGATAAAACCGAGATTAATCACACGTAAGTGAGACACTTAATAGTCGAAGCTGTGAGATGGTACGCACAGGAAAATGATGAAATAGTCATGACACGTCATTTGAGAGTGAACTTCACAAAAAAGAGAAAAAACCCCCAAACAAACCATATCACAGAATATATTTGCATTATAAGAGAACTGAATAACCCAGCAGGGCATTTCCATTTCTAATTATTTGCTACTGTGATTCAGTGACTGGATCCTGGGTTTTGTGCAAATGCTCCTGTACACCGCATGAAAGAGATCAAAAGTCATCCATTTTTGTGCGAATGTAAAGGAATACAATCTCAACGCAAGATCTGCCTGCCAGAAATCCTGATAGAAATACAGCATCCAATTAAAAGCAGCCCAACGCCTCTATTGACATAAACCTCTCCAGCAACATGCACACTTGCAGAGCCCTCGACTATCTTAATCAATTATTTTTAGTAAATTCATTGCTTAGGTGTCAAATGTCAGTTTTCTTTGCTGATAAACACAATCTATATTTTCACATCGCCTCTCAAACGAGGTCCTGGACCAGGGGTGCAGAGTTAGAAATTACCCCACACTGAAGAATACATGAAAGAGGCTAATTACTTTGAATTATTATTATCAGCTAATGTAGTTTAAAATACTGAAAGACCTCAAATATTCCTTTTGCAAAATAAAGGCTATTTGTCCCATTTTCTTTATTGTCCATGTTTTCCTTGGAGAATAATTTATTCTTTAAACGCTGTGAATTTTTTCTTTAATGACAACGCTGAAGATTGTCTTTTCCCATTGTCTGCCACACTGAAGCACCAGTCATAGTTTTGAAATCCTTTGTCTCAGAGGAAAATCATTTTATTCACACTGATAACACCCTGACCTGACAGTCTTAGCTGATGGTAAGCGTAACAGGGAATTATTAAGATGCCACTATTTTTCAAAGGTATTTCTGAGAAAAATGAATCTAGGTTTTAGTTTAGCATTAAAGTTGCTTTAATATAACGTATTTCACTGTTGTAGTTTAAAAAATCTTTTACGAGAAACACAGTCTCTTGGTGTATTACAAGCTACTACGGTTTCACCGCAATTCTGAAAGGTGACTTTTCACTGCTTTCTGGATGTACGGTTCTCACTTTACAAATGGTTGATTCTGAAAGATTAATTTGTCGAAGGTTAATTTATTTTTTCTTTTGACAGGAAAAAAGAGCAACTTCAACCAGCGCTTGGAAAGCCAACTTTTGCCCTGCTCCTCTGTCAGGCTAATGACTTCAGCCTATGTGATAGCATGAGTCAGCATCTAAAAGTGGGGCAGCTCGTTGCAACACATAAATGAAATGAGCACACAGCTTCTGGTAAGCTAGTTTCCCTTCTTGAAGGCAGCACCTTCTGGCATGGAAGGACAGGAGTACGACCCAAACCGCTCGGCTTCGGGAAGGAAATTTGAGACAGGACAGGTACCAGTAAAAGAGACACAAGAAAGGCAGATTTTTCCTTCCTTTAGGCTCTGCTGACATAGTAAAGTTTTATTAGAATCCATCACATTGTTAAAAGGGTTTGAAACCTGGCTGGCCTTCCCCTGCTTTGCTTTGACAACTAAGTGCAACTCCAGGAGAAGGGAAGGAAAAGGACAGCAGCTGCTGACATAATCTGTTCAAGTTCTCGGGGAGAGAGGACTGTGGCTGTACCTCTACCTGATTTATGCTACTACTTGTAAGACTAGGATTTGAAATACGAACAAATACAGAGCTGAATTTAGGGGGGAAAAAAATGGTATTATTAGGGTAAAACTGTCCATTGAAGAGGTAGCTGCTGTCCTAAGCCCCACGTTGTTGTGCTGTGGGACAAGCACGTGTCCATCCGCACCACTGGCCCCTTGCCCAGGGGGCAGGGGGGCACCCACCCTTGCAGCCGTGGCAGCCACAGGGCAGCAGAGAGCCCTACTCAACCTCTCCATCCTCCATCTGGGAGGAGGCACAGCTGGGGGAGAGGCTCAGCCTCTGTCCCCTCTGGAGTCCCCCACAGAGACTAGCCTGCAGGAAGACTGCAGATGTGACTCGCGCACATCCCTCCCACAACCGTGGTCATTGCAGATGTCTCCTCCACCTGGGAAGAGCAATTGGGAAATGTTGAACAAACCCAGTTGCCTTAATTCCTCGTGCCTGAGTCGGGACCAAGCACCGATCGGATTTGGGGAGCACATATTTGAACTTTCAAAGCATGGAGCAAGGAGCCTCGCTAAGGATACAAATAGAGCGCAGGACAGACAAAGCCTCTCGGACATCCTGTATTAAACATGTTCCAGTCTCAAAAGGATACTCGGAGGAGCGTCACAGCTGTTAAGTGGCCCTATGCCAAGTATTCAGTACAAGATCGCTCTGAGGCACTGCGCTCCTCAGGCACCACCTGGGCGAAGGACATCACATGGGCACCCCTCCTACTACTAAAGGTCCCACTGTGTTTCCGAACCCATCAGGATGCACGATCTGTCCTGACTTACCTCCAAGCCGGGTTATTAAACCATGACCTAAACCATCGGCTGGATTATGTATTTATCCCTTCCCTCAGTGGACTGGTACGGCACGTGACTCTACACTATTAAACAGCTGTTGGCTTTTGAGCAGAGCTGGCCATCGTTCAGCCGCGGGTAAAAGAATTATGTACAGCACTTCAGTGTGTCTAGCCATCCCGAGAGAGCTGCTCAAGCGGTAAAGAAATCGTTTTCAGGGAATTTGCCCCCGGCCCCATTTCTGAGGTGTTGCATGACCAGAACTCTCCAGCACAAAGGGCTGTGTAACCAGACCTCTTTTTAACTCGCAGATGGGTCTGTGCAATAAGGCCCATGATGAACTTCAGGCTCATCTGGGGAATTCGGTACAGTTTTAAAATGCTGCTTTTTTTAATGAGGTATCCAGCTCTTTAGAGCCGCTCTAGGTAATTCTAAGAGCTACTTAATTATTTTCTTCATTTTATTGTTTAGACTTGAAGTTAAATAATGCTACTGTGCTACACGTGTTCTACAAATAAATCTTTTTCCATTTACTGTTGTCCGATTACCTCTTGGACATTATGTACTTATTCTTCAAACCGAATCTCATTTGTAAACTCCGGTTGAGAACAATTTACGAAACACCATTTGAACCAAAAAGCATTTTTAATGAGTGTATTTTGCAAAGGGCAACAGCACCACGAATAACACTAATTAATAGCTTTATTTGATCCGGGAAGGAGGAAAAAGCAAATAGAAACTCAGACATTGATTTTCCCAATAGGCTGCCTGTTGTAGAAAAGTAACCCTATGTGTTCTCCGTGGTGTGGAATTTTCATTTCTTACTTTGTGTAGCATATCTAAGTACAACAACTGAGCAGAAATAAGATGGGATAAGTCCTTCTGACAGTATTCAGTAAGCAACATGTTTCTCTTGACACTTGGTCAGAAGTAATATTTAACACTGCTGAAAACGCCTTGATTGGAAAGGCATATTTTCATTACTTACCTATTCATTCAATATCTGCAAACTGATAAAGCAAAATAATTACGCTGGCCAATTTAATAATTCTTGAAGGAGAGAACAGGAAAATACTGTTTAATTCTTTAAAGATTTTCCAGTTGTGTTTCTTTATTTCCTGCATTCGTCAAAAGGTTAAAATTCTCTTTCTCTCCCTGCTCCGTCAAGACCTTAGCTAATACTTAGCAAGCAGGATCCTCCTGAGTAAATGATGACACGGATAGCAGACATCGGCAAGCTTCATAGTCAAGAGCAACAAGCCCTGCCCTAAGGTCTGTAGTTTTCACACCGCCACACAGAGCCCATCATTTTGCAGCAAACGACCAGTTTGCTCTGCATTAGCTCAGGCTAATTGGAGAAGCAGTATTGATACTGAGGGCACTGATGCACTAAGTCTTGAGCAACCCTTCCAGCACAGCCCACCACACTACTCTAAATAATATAGCCTGCTTCTCACTGGGCAGGAGGATTGGGATAAACCAGTAAAAATCTATTTTCAGTCCCTATTTCCAGAAGAATGCAGCCTCCTCCGTGGGCACCAGGACCAGGGACCAGGCTGGATGAGTTCATTCTGGTGAGAAATAAAACATCTCCCTCTACACTCTGAAACAGGCTGGGAGCTAAGCAGGTGGTGGCCAAAATACAAAAGAAGATCAAGAGAAGTTACTATTCTGCTCTGCTCAGCACCACTGTGGCTGTGCTGGGGGTCCAGGGCTGGCTCTGGGCCCCCAGTGCAAAGGGGATGTGGAGAAGCTGGTGGCCACAGAGCAGGCAACCCACCAACAGATACAGAAACGCAGTGGGGATGTTGCTGATTTTGTGGAGCATATCTTAGCAATGGGCTCTTTACATTTGCTGTTCTAAAGATAGGATTTATTTAGGTTTTTTGTCATGATACCCAAGTTGCCTCTCAGGGCTTTCTGAGAGCATCCTCCTCCCCCCACCCCCTTCTTGCATTTCACATGAAACAACGACTGACAGTCCCGGAGCATGATTTTCCCTGTGTGACAGAATGTAACAAAAATTAAAATAAAATTGTTCAAGAATACTTTAAATTATTAATACGATTTAATATAGAACACAAAGATTATAGAGATGCTTCTAAAATATGTCAAATAAAAAAAAAAAAAAAACCCAAACCACAAAAACACCGGTACTTTGACTGCACCCGTATCTATTTGGTATAAAAAAATCCAGATGTGGAGAAATAGTTGTAGCCATTAGGACATCTTCAGGGCTGCTGTAAGTCACTCTGTTTGCAGCCATCCCAAGGGACTATTGTCACACTGAGAGGCAACACACGTACAAGAAATTTTACTATTGTGATATCCCAGGTGCCACATTTTCCAGGCATCATACCGGGTTGTGGGGACTAATGGCGAAATCCCCCTGAGCCCCAGGCCGGGCAGTGACCTGGCAGTGCCAGAAGATCTCCTGCACCCTGTTCAACGCCTCCTCCTCCCCAGCTCCCTATGGACAGCTCCAGGGCTCTGCGGCCACCAGAACTGGCTCAGGGTTTCAGCATTAAGGAAAGCGGTGAAGGAGTTTCAGATGGCAAGGATCAGCTGCAGGGAGAGAGGAGTTAGAACTTGGTTTGCCAGCATCACAAACAGTTTCGATGAGGTAGCCTTGCTCCAGGGTTGTCCCATAGAGATGCTTGTTGATCGATCGAGGGGAATGCCTAACTGACCGTTACTGCAGGCTCGGCATTGCAAACCAAATTAATAACATTTCTTAGGTATGCGCATTTTAATACCACTCTGTGTTTGGATTTCTTCCAGATTTGACGTTTACTGTGAATTTCCTGGATTTATGTTCTGGAATTTCCTTTGTAAAGCAATTTGAGATTTACAGATAGTCATATAACCCTCTAGTAGAGTCAGGCAGTGGTGTTGTTACAAATGTCGTAGGGCAAGTCGGTGGACATGAATGTCTGATGGAGACTTCTGAAATCCACCAGATGTTAGCCACACCAAGGGCCAAAACTCATTTAATGTACTGTCAGCAACGACATGGTGCAGCCTGATGAAATTTCTTCTTGTGGCCAAATCCCAAAAGGCCACCCCAGAAGGGTCCCACAGGGATCTTCTCTCTGATGAACCCACCGGGCAGGGAGGGGAGGCAACAGCAATCCCAAGGTCACTCACAAGCCCATCAAGGCACAGACATCGCTCAAGCTTTTGCCTGTAGAGTGTGTTTCTATGGCAGAGATACGCCATATATTCTTTGCTCTCCAGATTATTAGTTTTCAAGGATATTAGAGATGTTTTGCTGTATGTTAACCTCCAGTTATTAAAGTCAGTGATGCCACCTTGCTCTGTAGCCGCTGTGCATGCCACCGCCACCACAGCACGGATGACCCCATCTTTCAGGGACTTTGCACGTCCATCCCCACCACCTTGCAGAGCATGGGATCCCTGCAGCAATTCGGAGTGAAGGGCAGGCTCACTGGACACCTCATCTGCTCCTTCTTGTTCCCTGGATATTTCAGCGTGTATCGAAAGAGCAAAATTGGGCAAGCAGCCTCCCGTTGGCTCTGCGTTATTATAAGCAGGAGTTACCCATGCAGGGGGAGAAAAGCATTTAGCTAAGGCTAGACCGAAATGCAGTATTTCCTTTTAGATACGTATAGCCAAACTGAAAAGGGAAATGCTGCGATTGCTTCAGGACAGCCTTTGGCTCTGATTAGAAACAGCGGAACAAAGCCAAATGCTCAGCTATTTCTGCAAAGAGATTAACACCTGTTGAAGATGGAATAAAAATATGTGACAGCGTTGACGAGTAAATATCAAAAGATCATTATTGTAAAACTAACAGTAACACCAGCGACGGATCACACCCCCACCCTGTCATGCTACATCGCTCCTGGGAGGGAAGAAAGCACATTGACACATCCACAACGCATAAGCAATACGTGCACGTATTTTTGGCCCTTTCTTCATCCACAGCCGGGAAGACGGCTCCTCAACTCCTGTTAGCCGAAGGATATCTACAGATGGTACCAGGTCAGCATGAAATAACACCTACCCAGGCGTGCCGAGCGTACTTGGGGCAGACAGCTGTATTATAGCTTGTGTTATTATAGTGCTTCCAAACGTTACATTTGGGGTAGAAGGAGTTTCCTTCATGTGTCATTTCCCAAATTTCCCTTTCCCGGTTCTGCAGGGACAGTAGGAGTGTGTTCTATCTTGCCATCTGTTGGCTGAAGGCAGCTCCCTGCCTCAGGGACCAGGGCTTCTCCTCATCCTGCTACAACAGCCTGGCACCACTGGAGTTCCCCTCCACCCCGAAGTGCTCTGCCAAGGGCAGCAGCAAAGTGCCACACCGGCTGCTTGGCAGCGGTTCCCCACGTGTTCGCTACCTGTGCGCCCACCGAAACTGAAATAAGCGACCTCACGATTTTGACCCCAAAACAGAGTTTCTTCACTGCTGAAGACCAGCTGCAGGAGCACACCGGAGCGCAGCACGCTCCCCAGTTCATCAGCCCTGCACCCAGAGGTCAGCCTTCCAGGCAGCTCACAGGCAGGGCGCAGAACTGCACCAAGTCGGGTGTACGCCGGGGTGCGGGGTCATCCGTACTTCCAGGGAGAGAAGCACGTCGGCCGGTGTTGAAGAGTCACGCGTGCAGGCTCACCCGCCGTGACCCTGCCTCACGAGTGCCCGTTAGCACAGACACACACAAATACGCACCCGCGCGCAGCCTCGGGCATCTCAGTGTGCCAAAACTGCCTGTGGCAGTAGAGAGCCCACGCCAACCAGCCTTACCACCTCACACCGGCATCTTCCTGCTCTCTGCTAGAGACAACTGCCACCTCAACTCATGGGAAAAAACTGGCCAAGGTGAACGCCACCCCTGGCTTTCCTCCTGCTGCAAACCGAGGAACCGCTTCTCTCCCGCAGACAAGTTGTCCTTCAGGCTACACTCAGATGAAAGGCTGCCCAAACGGCAGCTTCCAGCACACATCCCTGCACAGGGCCCTCGCTCCCAATGGAGGCAATGACGCAAAGATTTACACCGGCTGAAAATTGTGATGCATGTCTCCTCAAAGCCAATTTGTTTTTATTCCAGAAGGTATAAATAATAGAAAAGCCAGCTTTTTATTGGCTGATCTCTTATTTATTTTTCTCGGGTCATTTATTGTAGCTCCATTTATTTCTCCCTCTGATTTCAGTTTCTGCTGTGGATTCATTTTGATTCTGGTTTCCTCAAATATTATGCACATAAATTAAGTAGCAGTATTCAAAAAAAAAACCATCTGGGATTCACCTGTGTAACTCAGAAGCCATGAAATGATGCAAAATGCAGAAAGCACAAAGAATGAGAAAAAATGTTGACGTTTTGATTCTATTTCATTCCAATGTTATAGATGGAATGCTGTATTTCTCATGTTTGGTTTTTTTTTTTTTAAAAATAAAAAAGATATGGGAAGGTTCTGAAAATATACTTTGAAAGGATAAAGAAACTGGAATACTATCCACAAGAAGTGAGACTGTAAAGATTTAGAGAGAGAAATGTGTAAGAGATGATATGGAATAGGTATATATCAAAATGGACTTTGAGAGAAAGTAATTCAATACGTATTTTTTCCATATATAAAAGAAAGAAGATACTATCGCTGTAGACTAGAAGTTCTCTCAACATTTGGTGAAAATTTATTTATTAATTTAGATTGTAAAATTTTCACAAAGTCATTGGATAGCTTTTAAAAGAAAGTCTTAAGAAAAATTCATGTATTATATTTAAAGCATTTTTTCAACAGTCATTTGTTTTATTCTGTTCATTTTGAAATATCTTACTTATAGCTTTGGAGCACCTAATATTACCAGCTTCACTGTTAAGTTACCAGTTGGAGTAGTCTGACTGGGGATGGAAATGTTGGGGTTTCTTTCCCAGGTCCCAGTCTTTCCCAGGTCCAAGTGAGCAGAGATAAAGTAATGATGTATTTAATCTTAAATGCAGTAGTTTATTAGTTGGAGAACTTTGTTTAAAAAAGCATAACACGTTGCATTTCAAATACTGGAAACTAAAAAAGTAAGGGGGAAAAAAGAGGCTACTGAAAGTAAGACAAGGTTCATAAATCTTTTTAATGCTTGAATAGCTAAGAAGGAAAGGCATGCAAGGACAGACTTGGTGATATAATCATTACCAAAAAAGGATTTTGTGTCACCTGTTACAGAAGTGTAGAATTTAAAACATTTGAAATTACTGCCTGAACACGAATCTCCTTGGGCCAAAATACCGTATTTCTGGTAATTGCTTCATGCATTATCTGCAATCACAAATTATTTCATTCTGCCATTCACATGAAAATAATCCAAGGACTGCCCATGCAAGTCCAAACCTATTTCTCCCTGGGCTGTCACTTTCAGGTGAATGTTGTAGAGCAGCATTTTCAACTGCTGGGTCCTCAGAACCAAATGGGTTTCTCAGGCTACGGTGCATTTCATCAGAAAAGAAGTAGCAGAACCCTCTGTTTACAGCTTTGAATGATTCCTTTACTTCTACCGTTAGCGCTGTTTACAGCTGAAGGTGATCCTTAAGTCCTCACATTGCCATTCTAATTTTAAGGGTCATCAGATCTCATTGCTGGAAGGGGCGGTCTTGGTGCTGTCTTCAGTGAAACTAAAGAAAGTTACTATATCAGAGAGAAATTGCCATCTACATTGATATAATACTGTTCACCTTAAAATGAGTCTTCAGAGAACCGTTTCTGCACAAAACGTGCAGAAAAGTCACCACAACGAAACTTCTGTTAATTGCCTATGCTATCTGAGACTCCCCAGGAATTTGACTAGCTACAATTAGCTGCATGTTTTCCAGAGGGATGCTTCAGGAGGGAAGCAAGGGAACGAGGTGTCCCATGGAATTAGGTGATTTCAACGAGTTGCATTTTCTTGTGTTTATGAATATAACCCTACATACGTAGGTATAGCTTTTGTTACTGCTGTGACAAAAGCTTACGCATGTCATAAAGCAGGTAGTCCTTAGGCACGTATTTCAGCTGCTGTCAGGCAGGCAGCTGCAGCAGCGAGCTCTGCAACTGCCCAGGAAGCCCAACACTTGGCAGGGCCTTGGATGTAAGTTACCATAGTTACGTTATCATCCATTTCCAGCCAGGTTGGGTCTATTCAGATGAACATCAGGACCGGCTTTGGCAAGTGTCCTGTTTTAAGTTAGAACAGAACTAATTCTGTTCAGTGATTTTCTTCTAACTGCACTGTCTGAAGTTAAGGGTGTATTTGTGCAGAATGGTGTCTGCTTCCAGCAGTGATAACGCTCGATGTTCACAGTCACTGCCAGGGACTGGGGTGCAGAAAGGCTCTGGCTTGTACTTGCTCCTGTGCAGACCAAGGTCACTGCTACATCCTGTGTGCCACGGTGGGGGTGCAGCGAGTGAGAGGCTGCAGCTGCGGGGAGGAGCGGACGGGACAGGGGACCCTACACTGACCAACAAGGAGTTCCATCCCATAGACATCATGTTCGGTATAAAGCTGAGGGATCACAAGGGTCAACCTCTCTTCTTCAATGGCCAGCATCCAAGGAGGACTCTGTTCTTCCGCCTTTGGTGTCAATCCATGTGTTCCTAAATCCAGTTCCAGAATCCAGCTCCTGCATCCGGTTCCCATCTGCTGCTGAGCCCAGTCTGAGACACCCCCGGTGCCTGCCCACAGCATCAGTGGTGATGGTGACATGATTGCAAAAGGGGGCGTTAGGTATTGGTATTGTATATATTGGTGTATAGATATGTGTGTGTGTGTTTATTATTATTATTTTGTATATTTATTATTATTATTTTATATATTGTATATATTTGTGTATATTTATTGTTATTGTTTTCATTAAAGCAGTTTTAGTTTTCCAATCCATAAGTCTCTCTCCCTTATTCTCTTTCTCTTCCCCTTTGGGAAGGGGGCAGTGTTAATAGAGAGCATCTGTCATTTGTCTAGTGGCCGGCCCAGACCTAACCCTTGACAGCAAGAAAGCAGACATGGCTACATGACACCATTCATTCATTCTCTGTTAAAAAACACCGAGTTATAAAAGCTGAGGGTGAAAAACACTGATCCTCTTTGACTGTGTATGAAAGACAGCAAAATCAAAAAGCAGAAGTTATTGAATCCATACATAAAATGGAAGACGTGGGTATGGCTTGATTGCATTTCTCCACAAATTGGTTTGGTCATTACAAAAGTAGGAGGCCAAGAAGAGCACACCACTGACAAGGGTGTAGACACGTGGCAACCCATCAGCCCACCTCCACAATGCGGAGAGAGGGGCTCAGGTTGGGTGGCCTTCTTGCACGAAGGCTGAAGGCATTTGTTTCAAACCAGCAATGGCTCCGCATGCCAATGTGTGCTCCATTGAGAAGAGCCCAGGGAAAATCCAGGACTTGTTCCCAGCGCTCTTGGGCAGCAAGGTAAGCTTGTCAGAAGAAATAGCATATGGTTTGACAAACAGCTATGATCTGAGTACTATGGGTTGGGTCTTTTTCTTTGCTTTCTTTTTGCAATTTGTCCAAAGCAGAAATCAAACTGACAGGCTTGATAATTATAAGCAGCGTGCTTTAGCAAGTACAGTATCTCCTTCCGAGTAGTGGCGGCTGAATATAGTAGGCAATTCCCAACCTCCTACCCCAGAGCGGGTAATCTCTATCTTCCCTTGCTGTGTAGTGCCTTAACTGCCAAGTACTGGACAAACATAATAGAAGGAATGCTGTCGGGTCACATTGGGACCTGAAAGTTTACCATTTCTATGAGAGCAGGTGAACAGACTCTGCAGACAATGAAAACCCTTCCCTATACCTTTATATCAAAAAAGAGTTAACGCCTAAGGCAGCAATCTCCACATTTCGGTACGGCAAGGTTCACCAGGTGATATTCAGCAGATACCAAAGAGAGTGTAGGTCTCTCGTTGTTGCTTAGGGAGAGGGAATTGGAAAATTAAGAATACAGAAAGGAAAAGTAAAACACTTTAGAAACCACCCCCCATGTTTCAACCTGGGAAGCTTGATTTAATGCGGTAGGTGTTCTAGGAAGTGAGCATTCCGGATTTCATGTGCTTTTTGAGCTTTAATTAAAAAAATTGCAGCAGACACCATATGTGCACAGGCTTCTCAAGGGATAAGTGTGTAAATTTCTACCTATATTCACAGCCTGTTGAAGCCATTCCAGCATGGAAGGAGGCTCAGGGGTTTTCCATTTCTTCCAAATAACTGCCTGAGCAACTACCAGTGAAACCAAGCTGGCATCTAGTAATCTTTGCCACATTCATCAAGGTTCAAGTTCCCCAACACACAAGCTACTGCATTTCTGAGAAATTTTCCCAGAAAAAAAACACACCTTTACGAGCGCCTTTGTTTTCCCTTAGTAATAATAAAGAAAAAAAAATTAAAGCATACACAATGCAGCAGTCGGTACCTCTTCTAGCTGTGCAGCAGCACGAAGTAAAAGGAGCCCAGAAGAACGAAGGGGAGGCATGAGCAAGTGCTGACACAGGCACCAGGTGGAGCGGCACAGCCACCCGTACCCTGACCGTCTGACTCACACGGCTTGTTTTTATATACATCAACCGCAAGACAAACTCCGCTGTTACGTGCAGCTTTGATAATAGATAATTAGTTGGTGATTTAACAACCGTCAGAAAAAATAGGACAGTAATCATAGCGGGTGGAAAGAATGAAACGCCGTAAAAAAGGAGCTGAATTAGCCCCTGCAGCCAGCAATTTTTTGAACTCTTTGGGTAGTTTGTCAGACTGCAACAATAGAAGTGATTTTGGAAATAGGAGCAGTTCATAAATTGGCAATACGGCTGATTAACATCCCTCATCCAAACTAAAGAAGGTTTGTGAAGCTGTAGTACAGAACTTTCTTAAGGAAATATTTTAAATCCTGAATAACTACTGCAAGAATTGTTCCTCTGATCAGAGGGGTGATGTGAGCGACGGCTACGCAGCTGGGGGTACGGGGAGGCAGGAGACGGCCAGACTTCATGTTTAATTCCGGGAGAAACTCACTCAACCCTCTGATCAAAAAGAAAGCTCTTCTCTAACTATTCCTTAAACTGAACAGGATAAAAAAAGACAACTCTTAAAAGTAACAACAAATCAGTCCCAGTCCTCACTGCAGCCAATGGGAAAATTGCCATTAGCTTCACCTGATGTAAATATCTGCTGAATTCTGCGATTGAAATGGCTGAAAATATTTTCCCATGGAAAGAAAGCATTGGAGTTAGCCTTTGTACTCATCACAGGCAGCTAATACGGCGGGTTTGCATTCATTAAGATACTCAACATAATTGCCGTTCTAGGGAAAGGCTCTGATGGCTTACAAGTACGATTACAGTTTTTTAGTTTATGGCCGCTGGGATCAGACACTGGGAGGAGAGCTTTTACCCAGCCACTTTGTCATTCGTCTCGGTTGCCTCTCTCTACCACAGAGGAAATTCAGTCCAATAACGCTAACCTGAAAGTCCAGTCTAACTTGCTCCTCTGTGTTTATGCTTAGGTATGTTTCCTTATGGAAAACTATTTTTGAACGAGCATTTTATAAACAACTGCAACTTCCGACACAAAGCTTTGTGTAGGAGAAATAACAGCATCGCGTTTGTAATCTGCAGACTCAGTCTGGGCACTGTTTGGTGGGGTTTTATTTCAGCTGGTTTCTACAAAGCAAGATATCAACTCCATAGTTTTCAAGCTTTATTAAAATAGGAAACTGGCGTCCTGGAGTTGGAGGCAGTCCTAGACTTCCAATAAGCTCCGATTTTTGTCCTTTCCCCCTCAAAACAATTCCAGATTGTGAGATTTCTGAGTTGGAGATGGTTTTATATTTAAGATTTCTTAACATTCTGGTGCACTCAGTTTCAATTGTAAACACAACTTAAGAGCTTCAATATGTCACGTGAAAATGTTGATAAAATTTGTCTCACTTAAAAGATTCTTCAAGGCAGGCTTCTCTTTTACTGACTGACTTTAATCCTGAGTTTTTGCTTAAAGAGTTAAAGCCAATAAAGAAAAGCTCACACTGTTCTTAACTCTGAAGGAACTTTATCAGAATGAAGATTACTGACCCAAAGGCTATTCTCCTTCAGCTACTCTTATTTCGATGCAGATTCTCCGTCCAGTTCTCCAGTTGTCCCCTTCTCTGGGGTTCTGCCCAGTTTTGAAAAAACAATATACATGTGACCACTGAAAAAAAACCCCTAAAATCTAATCATTATTATTTTTCTTAATAAAATGGTATATACGCAACGCCTTAAATCTCAAATAAATAAAACGGTAGATGTTATGACATGAACATGTATTACTACCGTCGTGACAGAGACAGGAGCCATGAGTCTATGGTGTAAGAGCTTGTTCAAAGGGAGGTTCACATTTTTTTTCCACAGAGTGTTGACACAATGGTGTCTACCGTATCAAACAAAAGGAAAACAAATAGAAAAAATTAAGAGTATTTTACATTTCAAAACTGGGCACACATGATGTCAAATGGCTGGCTTTCGGGCAAGAACCACACTGCCCTTTAGGTCATACATTGGTCCCTCTGGCATTTTAAGATCTAGCAGTGACTCTGGCAACAAAAATCAAGAGGATCAACAATGAAAACAAATTCAAAAAAGGTACCATGAAAATATGGGATTAAAATTAAGTTTTGGAAAAAATAGCTTATACGTAGACTGCAGATAAAACATAAGATTTTACAGTAAATTTCACACTAATAAATATTACGGTATAAAGCACCTGAAGATGAAGATTCCTGCTGAGAAGCTGTCTGACTTGCCTTTCCAAAAGAGAAAGCAAGAACTTCTGAAAAGTAGCTGATGTGATGAGACACACAGTACACCTTTATTTCTTAATTTTGCTGACAGACAGTGTCGACACTGCTTATTGCCAAGTTGTCCCGTAGTTTAGTTTTCCCAAACGGTGACTTTAAAAAAATCCACCGTTTAAATGTTGAACATCCCATAAAGTAGTGGCATGGTGTCATCTTGGGACCTCTGCCTCACCAAAGAGAATGGCAGCTCCGTCAAAAGCAGTCAGATGTGCTATTACTCAGTCCTATGTCTCCATCTGTGTGATGCATTTGAGCCCATTAAGGAATCCATTTCTGTGGCATTCAAAACATGATATGCTTGTGACTTAAACAGATTTTTTTTTTTTTTTTTAATGATACTTGCCGTGTAAGAGTGAATTTAAGCCCTGTTGGACCAAATCGCAAAGCCACCACAGACTCATGGCTCATCCTTGGAGGAAAGTGCTGCTAATCTGATTAAGGGACATCCGAAAATTCAGATAGTCTTTGACTCGAGGACAGCAGCCTGTGTTACTGGAAAAGGACGGAAATGTCAGATCCTCTAAAACCTCTGGCTAATAGGAATTTTGGCATCAGACAGCAGCATCGGGATTTCATGAGTCTTTTCCTCAGGCACGAATGCCCTGATCTCAACAAGAGCCGTGACCACTGCCATTTCACTTCTCACCTGTACTCCTTACCTCTCTTCCGTAAGCGTGAAGAAGTGAGAGAGTTCAAGAAGTAATTACACCATGTTTATATTAGTAATCTGTTTTTTCAGGCAGAAGGCACCCAGGTCTTTTTATGCTACTCAGTTTCCTAGCGTTAAAGTGTAGCTTTGTATTTCCAGATATGCACAAATTTCTCTAAAAAAGAAAAGAGGTGGGAAGGAAAGTTCCCAAGGCTTAGAAGTTACAAATAACATTGCAAAAAAATGCTCTTTATTGTATTTTCTGGGGCCTTTGTTTAGTCCTGAAAGAGCTGAAATTGTCATCTTCAATTTATGGTAATTAACTTCAGTCAAACTTCTGCATATCAGGAACGTCTTCTTCCGAGACTGTGCTACGTATGATGGCACTCGTGGGGGTGGGAGTAGGAATTACTCATTGCTGAGGAACAGGATCTGCAGAAGGAAGCTAGATAATTGGCTCTGAAATGGTGGTTTCACCATTGCATAACCCAGCTCGGTGCTATGTTTGCGTCCAGCTCTGAGAAAACGTGTTTTCTGAAATTCCTAGCTAAACAGATACGCACTTTCATAGATTGTCAGAGTCCATAAACACTGTGGGTTTCCATCAAGCTGGCAATTTGGTTTCATTTTGATCCAGTGCCGCAGTCAATTTGTTGACTTGATTTTGATTTGATGTCTGCAACGCTCCACTTTTACTTTCGTGGAACATTAATGCTAGATTTGCTTTGATTTCACGGTTCTATTTTAGTTCAAGTTTCTTAACAAAATGTATTGAACTGCTACTTCCAGCGGAATTTTCCAAAGTGCCTAATCTGCACGGCATTTTCAGTATGCAGCACCACTGCAGAGGCTGCGAAGACATTGCTAAGTATAAGTTAACCCACAAACCCCACCAACTCTCAGTGGAGCATGGGGTTTGTTCAATACAGCAGTAAGCATGATAAAAACATCATCCAATGGAGCACGTATTTGTGGGGGAGAAAAAAAACGGCTTTGTTTCCTCTTTACTTATTTTTGTATTTTTTGAAGGCTAATTCTTTTCAGCATTGTCTAAGACAGAACAAAACCTTCATCTTTGAATGCCATGAGAGTCATCCTTTCTGGACAGAGAAAAAGGGGTATTTGCAAACCCAGACGCAGCCACCTGAAGCGGACAGCTAGTCCCCATGCGCCACGTGCACTGCAAGAGGGGACAGAAGCCCGGGCTTGTGCTCACCACCTGCAAGCATTTATCTCCTTTGCCTGTCAGAGACCAGCCCATCAAGTTACGTGCCTAATGCTGCCTAGTGCAAATGGCCCATGGAACATGCAGAAAGGCAAATCCTATTTCTGTATTTGGCTGAGGGTTTTCTGGTGGCAGGCAGGGAGGACTAAACTGTGAGGAGAACACATCATGCAATGCTTTGTGCCATGTCTTTGTTCTGAAGAGTCATTAAGGTCTGCATGCGTAGCTCCCTACATTCACCTACGAAGTCCACACCACGTGCACTCATCCCCGCCACCAGTGGCTGAGGTGACAACAGGAATGCGGTCTCCTAAATCTTTGCCCTGTGCTCGAACTGCGTGACAGTCTCCTCTCCACGTCTGCATTGAATTTGGAAGTATCCCACAGATAAAGAGAGGCTAATTCAGAGCTAAAGCCCTGCACAGGTCTCAACACCCTAGCCCACTTGTGGCTTGACTTCATCTTTTAAAAGACAGAAATTGTGAAATGTAACTGTTCACGACCTTAAAACCATTTCATCTTTTCAGTCCAGTTGCTCTTTGGCTTTCTCCAGGCTCTGAAGATTCTTACTTTATTACTACACTGAATAGCTAAGTTAGGGCTGCCACAGGTCACCTTCTTATCAGTTAGTTTTAATCCTCAGCTCACTCTGTTCGGGTCAAGTACCCACTTCTCTAAGCATTGCGGTTTACAACCACCCAGCTGTCAACAAAGCAACCACACAGCCACTTGCTCACTCCCACCTCCCTCCAGTGGGATGGGAAGCAGAAAGTACAACAAAAGGCTCAAAGGTTGAGAAAAAAGACAGAGAGGGCTCGCTCACCAATTATGGTCACGGGCAAAAGACAGACTGCTCGAGGACACAAAATCAATTTACCTTAAACAAAACCACCACCAGTTCCCCAACTGAATCAGAGTAGGTCAGTGATAAATACAACCTTAAATACAGATCTTCAGTACAGCTTCCCCCCACCCCTTCCTTCTTCCCCTGCCCAGCTCTGCTACCACCTCCCTGCCAGCGGCACCGGAGGGGCAGCGAGTAGGGATTGTAGTCAGTCCCAGTCCGTTCCATGTCATTTCTGCTGGTCCTTCCTCCTCGGGGAAAACTCCTCACAGTCCTCCCCTGCTGCATCATGGCATCCCTCCCACAGAAGACAGTCCTCCTCGAACTTCTCTACCAGCATGGATCCCTTCTGGAGGTATCAGTTCTCGCACCAATGGACTGCTGAAGCACAGGCTTCTGTCAGAGTCACACCCTGCTTCAGGATCAGTCCCCTGCTCTAGCGTGGAGTCCTCCACAGGCTGCAGACAGCTTCTGCTCCACAACTGATCTCTACGGGCTGCCAAGGCTCAGCCTGCCGTCTCACCACAGGCCAAAGGGGAATGGCTGCTCCAGCATCCCTCCTTCCTCACTGACCTGGGTGTCCCTATGGTGGTCTCTCTCCTGTCCCACTCCTCTGCAAAAGAAAAGAGCTCCCAAAACAAAGGAACTCACCCAACAGGTTTCTCCCCCACTTAAAGATGTTATCACAGAGGCACTGATGGGCTCAGCCTTGGTCAGAGGCAGGTCCGACTTGGAGCTGGGAGAGCTTCTAGAAGCTTCTTACAGAAGCCACACCAGTATCCTCCTCCCTTGCTACCAAAAACCCCACCAGACACAAACCCAACACACCAAGTAACAAATCTTATGCTGTAATATCCTCTCTGTAAATCAACCAAGTAATCTCAGTCCCTGCAGAAAAAAAGCAAATTCACCTGGTAAACCGTTTTGTTGCACCAAGGACTCAGAGGGGTTAACTCATGGAGGATATTGTAGGAAACATTTTCCCATCTCCTTTGGAAGCTGGCATGCCCAAACAGGCAAAG
Source organism: Bucorvus abyssinicus (assembly GCA_009769605.1). Taxonomy (NCBI): domain Eukaryota; kingdom Metazoa; phylum Chordata; class Aves; order Bucerotiformes; family Bucorvidae; genus Bucorvus; species Bucorvus abyssinicus. Next base: position 35,661,925 of record CM020031.1, read on the forward strand.
GCCCCAGTGAGAGGCTTGACGTCCATACCACTGCTGCAACACCTTAAATTTTTACCATGATGGCTTCGCTTTCCATGAGAGCCCATCCTCTACCCCTGCCTGCCTCTCAAAACTTGTCCCCACTGACTTCCCAGGCCTCCTCACTTCAGCCCCTTCCCAGGATACCTCCCCTCCTTCTCTGAGAGGCCTTTTCCAGGCAATTGCCATATGCCTGGCCCCACCAGTCAGTGCTGCACCTCTCATAATTTTATATTTTTCAGCTCCCACAGTCAAATGATTAGGTGAGAATCTTGGCTTATGGTTTTAAGTAAGTTTCCTAGACCTCGGAGTAGCAAAGAGAAACTTAAAAACATGACTCAAGTGCACCCTAAGGGCTAAGAAACCTGAAGGCAATAAACCACACCCTAAATTTATTTTCTTTGTAAAATCTCAGTTTTAAGTTTTTAACCAATCTAAGGTCTTTCTCAGACTTTCCTTGTGATTTGTGAACGGGCAGGACTGCAATCTGACCAAGCAGGTTGGAAAACATTGTCCTACAGACCAGCTGCTCTCCGGGACCCACTTCCCACCAGCCCCACCAGACTGCATCTCCTGAGATGCCCCACTTCTGAGGGGCCTTTCAGGAGACCGAGGACTCCTTGTCACGGGTTAGAACTAGGAGGCTGTTCTATCCGAAAAGGTTTCGTGACCACACGGGTTTGGAGGCCAGGTAAACCCATCCAAACCTACACAAACGGCTCGTTAGCCTTTGTTTAGGCACAGGAAAAGGAATGTGATACACAGGGTTTAACTTAAGAGGGGTGAGAAACAGAAGCATTTTAATAGTGAACGCAATTAAAACCATAAAGCAATCATTTAAATACCAATAGGGCTGGAAGGAGAGAGAGGGAGGGAGAGATTGATAAATACATCCATAGGCATCTACAAGTATAACACAGTCTCCCATCCCGACCCCCATCTCCCGTTCACAAATAAAGGACCCTCCGCGCGGTCGCACTGCCGGCGGGGAGGGGGAGTCCTTGTCCGTCACCTCACAAAGTTTTCAGTCCGAGAAAAACTTCTCCTAGAGCAAACCTGCATGCAGGAACGTGGTCCTCTCTCCTCCGGGGTAGCTGGGAGAAGACTCAAGTTCCCTGGGGGCAGAACCCCGAGGCTGTTGGCTCTGCCCCTCTGCGGAGCGGGGCACGGAACGGACCCTCAGGGAATGCCTGTGGGTTCCCGCGGGGCTGCGGGAGCCCCGAGCGGAGCCGTTAGAGCCCTCGTTGCTTTTCCCCTCGTCAGCGGTTTCTGTCCCTTCGCCGCAGGATCTGGGGGCTTACAGCTGGTGTTACCCCTGATCGGGTTAAACTCAGTCCAAAGCCACCCCCAGCGGTGATGGGCAGAGCGGAAAGGTCTGCCTGCTCTGCAGAAGGAGTCTGTTACTGCCCCAGGGGCACTGAGGGCGCTTTTCTCTCTCTCTCTCTGGTGAGGCTTCGCAGTCCTGCGGCGCAGAGAATCGAAAGTGCCGCGGCCAGCGCAGGGGAGGGTCTTAAACCCCGCTTTTTATGCGCTCATTCGTGGAGGCATGTCTGAACATCTCGACTCCCAACCAGGGAACTGAGAGGGCCAGCACTGCTGTTCCAAAAGCCGCGAGAAAACTTTCCCGCGCTCCGGGGAGAAGGAGCAGCGGGAGAACAAAGGGCTCACCCTGCCGGAGCCATCTCAAACCGTGACACTGCGGCTCAGTCCAGTGGGGCTCATAACGCACTGCTTCGTTGCCTGAGCCGCCCCTTCCCCTTTGCTGTCTTTGGAAGAGTTAATGACCACGTTGGTTTTCTCGGCTACCCCAGGGGTCGTGGCATTCTCCAGGCAAGCACGGGTATCTGGAAGCAGGAGAGAGAGGTGCGATCAACTCCGTGTGGTTTCTGTTCCCGGAGGAGTACGCATTCAACTCTCACCAGCAAAAACCTTCTCGCTGGTTTTTCCTCTGTAAAAGAATGATTCCAGGCACTCCTTCGGCTTGGTAAACATGCATAACCCGAGGCTGGATTTTTCTAAGTAACAACCTTTTGTTTCTTTTGTTGTAATTTCCAAACATAGCAGGCCGAGAATAAAGGTTTGTATAAGGTTCGCCCATCAAAGGTTATTGATTTCCCGCCTAAGAAACATGGCATTTCACGCCAGCTGCTCACCCTGGTTTTCCTCAGTATCTCATTCTGCTTTCAGATCCCACTGTCATGCTAGGCAGAACAGCCCGCCCATTATTTCCTCTCTAGCCTCAGCAAGTGCTTATATTTGAAAGTTAAATTGATTTTTCCCTCTATTCCATGACCACCGTCACTCGGTCTTCTGACCACACTAGTCCACCCACGACAACCAATCAAATTTGCAAATTACAACGTCTATGTTTTGTAAGTAGACTGAAGAACGTCGAGTTTTAATGAAAAAAGGCCAACGTAATAAAAAGCGCTGAAATACAGTGCCGACGTTAAGAATGGCTATGTCAGAGTCAGCCCTGCTGTGATGAGAACTGCAGGGGTTATTAAATGTGTCTTCCTTCTTAATAGCTCAATTGATGGTTTCAGTAGTGATGCACAAGTTGCTGCCGGGTGCTAGATAAAAATAACTAAATACAGTACAGTCACAACTGTGCTGATCAATGTGGGTTACGACAAAGAAGCTTCTAAAGGAAAAAAGATCTCCCATCTTTGGTCTGCTAACAGAGTTAGATGATTCATAAGCTTGAAATAGCGAACAACATTTTTTTTTTTAATCTGTGCGCAGTCTCGCTGGTCATGATCCACTACTGGGGGGCAATATGAATTAATGTATTTATTATTAATAATCAATATAAATATACCAGACAAAACAAAGTCCTGCTATTTCAAGGCAGGGGTTGGAGCATAAAATCATTGAAACCCGTGGCTTTTGGTGTAGTCGCATGAATAAAGAAATTATTGGAAAACCTGCGGGGGCTCCAATGACATAAACCCACAGCTCCTGGGCTCGAGTCCCAGCCGATGGGAAATTATTTGGAGCAGCTCGTCTTAAAGAGCAACTAATTTCTTGGTGCCCAGGCTGAAAGGCTGGGTCAAACAAAACCCGGCACAAGTGCACATCAGAAAATCTGCAGGTCCTCTGCCTACCAATCAAATGTCTAACGCGTGCCATACTCAAACCACGTCAAGTAAATGAAAGTCTTGATTATGCCTCTGACCTTGTGAAGAATGTGTTTTCTGTCACTGAAAAAAATCACACTCATGTGAAATTGAGCTGCCCCCTCCTTCTACATGCGAAGTACTGTGACCTCCTCCTAAAACCTGTGCTCCGCTGGATGTAAGTGGAACTGTAAGGAAACCACCCTGTTGCTGTGGGTTGACAGCTACTGAGAAGAGCTGCAGTGGGACCTACTCAGAAGCATTAAAAGCTCCTCTACCAGGAGGCAGACAGCTGAAGGAGGGGTAGGCTAGGAAGGGAAGTATACAGAGAAGTGAGACTGCAGTCTGCCGCAGCTGCTGCTTGAGCTGAGGAGACAGCAGAGCCTTTTCGATATGCTTTTAGGCTGGGATTGAAACACTAAATAAAAATATACCTGGAGCTAACAGACAATTAGCTTTTATTGCCACTGCGTTTTGTCTGTCAGTACTCCTTAGATTAACTGCTTTACTTTTATTCCTGTATTTGAATAACTGGTGCTATTACAAGCCTCTCAGAACCAGTGAAGTGGTTTGTTTTGGTAGCTAAAAGTACATTATACCCCATAGACTACCCTCTAAGTCCTGAAAAGAATAAAAACCTTTGCACTGTGCTAGATACTATATTAAGTGGAAACTGAAAATTTCATAGGCAAAATACCTCTTGCAAAACATGACTTCTGCAAGTGGCATTGTCCAACTTCACCGGGAAGCGGGTCTCCCACACGGTGAGCGTCCCAGCAACTGAAACCCGTTCAAAAAACGCACACTGGGAGCCAGTACAAACTTTACAGAAACATCAACCAGTGGATGCTGTCACGCTGGTGAACTTGCAACACGAAATGCAAGTGAAGATAAACAAGTTTCTCTTTCGCTGAGCTTCGCCCCCTCCCCTAGAGCACTCCCTGCGCCCAGTGAAAAAGCAGAGCAGCATCTTTTCTCTGCCGGCGGGCACCAAAGGCTGCTCCCCGACGGGGACGAAGGGGAACTGGCTCTCTAGAGAGCGCTGCCAGCTTTCCAAGGTCTGACAGCATCCACGTATGCTTACACTGTCTCTTTTCTGACTTACATGTCTCACTCTTGCACCCCCAAGAGAAAGGGGAAGGTGTGAACTCTCTCTCGCTTAAGCGAAAATGCAATCAACACTTTTGCTTTCTGGAAGCAGCAGGTACAACTCACACTTCACAAATATTGAGCTATACAATTATCTATAAACACGCCAGTTTTATAAAACAATAGAAATATGGTAAATGCAGCTAAATCCATGCATTTCAGTTCAAAAATAGAGAAACAGTGAATGGAGGTGTCATCCTGTCACAAAATCTGAGTGACAGACTCATAAAATTTCCAACACATTCCAATATATTTATCATACACCTTCACCGAGGATTTCTGACTGTGACATGTTTGCATAGGATTCTTTTTTTCTAAGCTGAGTTTTAGCAAATGCTTGTTGTCCCAAGAGAATAACGAGGCTGGACTGGACCAGTGGTCCACTGGGTGAAACTCAAACAGCCACAGCGTTAATGCAGCTGCCTGCTGAACTTGGCCTTCATATTTAATATTCTTGTGATTAAAGCGCAGCTATCAATGAAAACAAGTGAATTCCTGAGCCACGGTTGTCAGCAGGATATTTTCATCCACTTACTTCTCCAGCAGTAAAATTTCCCCCATAACTGACACTGAGAGTTGTTCTTAATTTGTTGACTTGGTTCATCCTAGTTGCTTTTTTTCCTTAAGATTTCAAACATCTTTCTTTTTACTTTGGTTTCCACTTAAAACGGGTACAACACCTTGTTTTACCTCTCTCCTGAGTAGCTGAGGTTATTCTGTTCCCATTATCCTTTCCGTGAGACTTGCCTGGCATTCCTCAGTAATGTTTTTCAGACTCCACTGTACCATGCTCTAGCTTGCTTTCATTGTCCCGAGTTCCTCAGTCTTCTCTCATTCAAGATAACCTGGATCACTTTGTCTTCTGCATATTTTTCATCTCAGTGTTCACTGCTTTTCAAGAAAAATATGCATGTAAACACATGCGTGTTCAGAGAGGCACTTCAGCATTAACCTTTGCCCATACTAAAAATTAACCATTTAATCCCACTTCAGTGAGGCTTTCTGTCTTTCAGGCAGGACGGTGCAGCACTTCAGCTCTCATTCCATAAACATCTATTCTTCTCAGACATCCCTCTCACGAGGGATGAAGCATTTTTTGAAAAGAAAATTCAACTAAAATGTCATCCCATTCTTCACCAGATTTATGTTAACGTGTTCAAGGATTTTTTTTATAGAGAAGATATGATTTATCAAATGAAACACAATCTGGTTTAAAAATATCTGAATATTATTTCAGTATCCGCAGGTGTCAGCACCCTGACCTCGTAACATCATTTACTTTTGTTCCTTAGAAAGAATAGGCTTCAGAAGAACATATTCCCCACTAATTCATGTGATGAAGACTGAGACAAATCTTTCCCCATACTGCGACACGCTCTCCTTAACTACAGTTCAACAAACGTACAGGTTTTCATGCAGGTTTTCTGATTTCACTTTATTGAAGACTTAGTTTTATTTGGCCCTTTCTATCTCTGGTTATCTGCGTTCCACACGTTTCCCACATCTCGGAGGGACATCTTTTTGTGCTCTTTATGTCATTCAGTTGGGCAGAATTACCATTTTTGGAAAAATTCTTGTTTGCCTACGAACAAACACTTGAGTCTTGCCACTGAATCTGAGGTGTTTTCTCGTACCATTCTGCTTTCTGTTGCACATGTCTCCGCGAAGAAATGTTTCTGGGTGGCCTTCGCACTGGTTTCTAACCATTTTCACATTTTAAAAAACCTTTATCTGTAGGATTTTTTTGGACCAGATTTCCCATTACACAAAATATTTCTAAAGCAAAATGTTAGTGTGATAATTAATTTCTATTAACTTCTTCCTTTGGAAGATTCGTCAGGTTTTTTGAATGGAAGTGTCTAAATTTAGGTTGAAACAAATCATCAATTCGATTTTTCTAAAGCACTGAGCTCGCTGGCACCAAACGGAACTAACTGCTCAGCACTTATAAATTATGATATTTGGAGGTATAGTTTTGCGCACCTGTTATTTTTAAACTTCTGAACCATGTCATTTCAGAGGAAGAAAGCAAACTTTACGTGGCACTCCAAATGTCCAAAACAAGCAAATAACATCCAAGAAACGAGGTCTGCAACGACATTTTAGAAATATTATAGAAAGCTGGTCTGGTCTGTACACGCTTTAGGGCTACTCACAAGCAAAAATTTTATGAGCAAAAAGCTGAGGACATTGCTAAAGATAACAGGGCAATTTAATTCTGGTCCTCTGGAAATAATATTAATTACCAACATTTTTACAGCACTGCCATCTATCAAACACACACAAAGCCCCCAGAAATGAATGAGTGACCTCACCCTTTCTTTCCTGTAGCTATGTATAGATTGACATACTTTGCTGAGAAGCATTTAACTTCAGTTAATGAAGCTATCACTCAGGAAAAGAGATATGCTTGACGAAAGCTGCTGGTATTCATCAGGTAGGTGTAGCGCAATTATGAACCAGGGGCTCTGATTGACACCCAGCAGTGGCAAGTTTTCAAGACACAGAAATTCAGTTAAGGTTTAATTTGCAAGAGGTATCTGTGTCCTTGCTTTGTTATTTTGCTATTTTTCCAGAATATTCCATAAATAGGGTGGTTGCAACATGGAGCATTTGCAAAGCAATTGTAAAGGGCATTGTTCTGCCACATCAAACTAGGTAGTCTGGAGCCCTCCCTAACTTTCTTCTTCGGCTTTATGGCAGCAGCTTTGCCAAGCAATCATAAGAAATAAAAAAAAAAAACCCAAACAAAAAACAAAGAAAGAAAGAAAGAAACAAAAAAACACCACAAAAAAAAAAACCCCACCAAGGTCCAAGTAAACCAGATCTGAACTTTGGTTTTTATTATTAAAATAACGGCATTAAAAGCAAACCATTCTTTGTACTAGGTTAAACATTTGGTTCAATGGCAATCTCTGAACTCGGTTCTGAGTCACTTCACCCTAGCTGTCACTTTTCCACAAATTTCACAAGCCAGTTGACTTCTCGGCAGTTAAACAAACTTTAAATTCTTCAAGAAATTCTAGAGCAAGTCAAAGAAAGATATCACAAGGAGGTGCTTCAGTGTTTCACATGATATAACCCAAGTCATTCCTTCCCCTAATACATCACTTGGTTAATTAGGGCTCCACCATGGATCAACAAAAAGATAAGTGCTGTCATGCTTGGTACTAAAGCTGTAGCTTCCCTCTGTTATACGAAGTAACAGATAATCTAATGTGAGGTTTAGTTATTTCAAATATGGGGAAAAAGAATATGCTGTTTAATTCAACAATAACATGTTAAGGTTCATCATTATTAGCAGATTTGATGCCTCCCTCCCCAATAGGCTCTTACCTTCCTGAGACAATTAACTTCTGCTGCTAAAAAGATTAAATATGTGGGGAGATGTCACATTTGAAAGCATTTACTATATCAAAATCAATTTATTTAATTTTTTTTTTTTAATATTAGTTCAATTGCCAGAAAGTGCTTCCTAAAGAGTCCATTAAAACCGTTCATGTACATTTTGGTACTGATTACACAGACGGGAGCAAGTTCTCAGTGCGTGTAAATACCACGTCTACATCTGCTTCTAAATGATTTATTCCCTCTGACGAGCCGCCCTGCTAAGTAACCATTTCTCGGTGCCTTGGTTGCTACCTGCAGTAGCAAGTGATGGCTACTGCCGTAGCAGTCCTCACTCAGTGAGTAAGGTAACAAATGGAGTGAAGCGGGTGGACTAACTCTGACGGTGACACAAAATGGAAATTCCCACCAGAGAAGTGCTTGAAGACCTGTTGTCAATAACTCCCTCAGTCATCAAATGAGCGGTGTGTTCAGCGCCGGCAAGCTCTCCTCTGATGAGCCCAATCAGGCTCTTCTCCAATGGACAGACAGACAGTCACTTACTTCCCTGAGCCACCTGAGCGTATTTATTACCCCATTTTCCTATGTGTCAAACCACCACAGGATCTGCACTTACACCCCAAATCTCTCTCCACAACGGTCATAACTGGTAATAGCTGCTTCTTTGAAAAGAAAACCCAAATACACAGCAGGCAATCTCCTACCAGAAGATGTGGCAGGTTCAGCAGCGTGTCACCTGGGTTTCTCTGTCCCGCTGTCCCTGGTAGGCTTGCTGGTTTGTCAATTTTTTCTTCCAGGTGGGAGTAGTGGTCTTAAATTTAACGCAAAGTAGAGGACCTCATCTTAATTCTACTAAGACTTCAGGAGAGTTAGAAATTGGAAAGATGAGAATTTGCATCAGAAGCCACCTGGCAATGACCAGGATGAAAAGATTTTCTCACGTTTGTAGTTTTAGAAGTAAAATCCCCACCCGCTGTGATGTTAAATGACAACAGAAAGGAGGCGACAATACAGAAGAAACAAAAATCTTTTCCTTGTTCCTTTTTAAGTCTGTTTGTATCGCACATGGCCAGGTCATTGTCTTTTAGGTCAAACAGTCCCAGCTATACAAGTTGCTGAGCCACAGAAACACCACTGTGAAAAGCAAGCTGCCCCGTCCACGTTAGTGAACATAGTCTACAGATTCGAAAGGGTTTGTAAAAAATACTACGTGCAAATTGAAAGGGTTTGGGTTTATCCTTCACCAACACTGCAAGCGTGGAATGTCAATCACTTTGTACCTCTATGCAACTGCTTTATGGAAAATTAAGGTAAAATAGGAATACTCTACAGCAGAAGAAAAAGTAGGAGCACTTATGGCCAGTCTAAGGGATGGGTACCAGATGGGCCATATTGCAAGAGAAATGTAGAGCCCCCAGAGCTATTTTGCTTTCCTTCCCATTCCACCGGGGCAAGACTGCTCATGCCATGCCCAAAAGGCTGCCATGTTGGGGACCTGGTCCCCCCCGGCAGGGTGGGAGTCGCACCGTGCTGTCAGCACTAGAGGGCACTCCGGGATTGGCATATTGCAGCACCGCTCCATGCTTCCTGAGGTGAAGGTGGCACTGCTGCTCCACATCCATCACCAGGATTTCCCACCAAGAGACCCTTGGCATGATGACAGCAATGCACTCTCTACGCCCAGCCCAATAAAGGAAGGGTTGATGCTGCTAGCGAGGACCTGACCAGGTGGTACTACAGCTTGGTCAGCACAGATAAATAATCGTCACCCGGGGCGTGAAGTAGCGTGCTCAGGACAAAGGGATGTGGCTCTTCCCAAAGGAACGGGCAGTGTAGCACTTCTCAGTCACTGTGCTGGGTTTCTTTCCTCGTGAGGCAATAATTAATACTCGGGCCTCCCCTCCAAAAGCCCACTCTTAAAGAAGCTCAGTTTGCAGCTACTCACACATCTCGCAGAAAACGCCACGCCTCTGCGAATGAACATCTCCATCTTCGCCCCAGGAAGGCAGGGAAAACAGCAAGTTTCCGGAGGTCTACTTTCCCTCGGGTGCTAATGTGAAAACAGTTTAAGAACTGTCCAGCTAACGGGGTAAAACATGAAGGAGAGGAGAGGGCTACTCTACCAGACTGTCACTTGACAGAAGGCAGAAGAAAACCCTCACTGCTGTTGAAAGGCCACCCACGAGCAGAACATCAGAGGAGCCCATCCCCAGTGAGCTCCACTGCCCTTTTTGTGATGGGAGACTTAAATTGACCTTGAAACATCTCCAGCTGTGCTTTAGGAAGTCTAGCCTTAAATAGTCTCAATGATGTTGATTCTAAAATATTCCCTTCATGACTAATTCATATTTTTCCTTGATATTTAATCCAATTTGCTGCAGGCTGAGCTCTTTAGTTTTGGCCTGTTGACAAATGAAAATGAGTAGTCCCTGTGCTCCTCTTCAGTCTCCCTGCGGATTTACAGATGCTTATTCTCCCTTCCTGGTCTTTTTTCTGTTTCTCCAATAACTCCTAGAGTATAAACACATCTGCTACTCTTCTCCTTCCTAGTTAAGGAAGACGCACATTCCAGGTGTTCAGAGACAGCTGAAGCAGACACTATCAGCAAGTTTTAGGTAAATGCCATGTTCCCCACATGTCTATCTAGACCAAATCCTTTTGTGCTTAAATGCTTTAATTACCACCTGTAGGCTCTTACTGAAATACTTATCCCTAGGGTGTTTCCTACTTCGTCTTCTGGGTAATACGTCAGGGTATCTTCTCCACTGCTCCTGTTAGCTTTAGTTTAACAGCTCTTATGTGCTTCATCAATATTTTAAGTAATGTATACTCAATATTTTAAATAATGCATACTGTGTGCCTCATGCTTAATATGACCCTTTCAAATAGTAGCAGATTTGAGCTTGATCCTGAACTATAATATTCCACAGATCCTTTACAGAGAGCTTCTCGGTGCTATATATACCTGTAGGAAAATTTGCTCCACAAAAACTGGCATGCTATGGCCACGGAGTTTCTGGTGCGTAAGAAGCCAGTGCCTCTTCATCATCCTGGAGGGAGGCTTGTGTTTTTTCCTTTTGTTCAGAAAATACTCTGAAAACTCAGACTGCAAAAAAGATGGTTTAGTGGCTGTGCAACAACTGGGATGGCAGTCCAAATGCCAGCCCAAGTTTTCATAGGCCGCCTTGGGCAGCTCTTTAACTACCCTGCACACCTCTCAATTTCACCCCTACAAACTGGAGATAACGTTCCTTTCCCACCTGGGAAATGCATTGATACTAGTGACGTATTTGGATTCTCTCAAAGGAGAACTAGGTAAAACTTGTGTGCTGTCGATTATAAAACTTCTAAAAGGAAAACGAAACAAAAGTAAATCAGATTTTATATTCTTCAGCTTTTGTTTACTTACCTCTAACCCTAGAAATTCCCTGGACTCACTGCTATGGCCTCATGCTGTCTTCACAACTGAAGCATTGATCTGGCCAGATCTCTTAAACTGGAGCAAAGCTTCTTCCACGAGCTGCCTCCCTGCGGTGGCTGCTTTAGGGCCCCCAGACACTGCAGTGCTGGGACAAGCAAACGAATTCCTTGGGACACGGATTTCTCGGTGTTTTGGAGTACCATGTCCTAAGCAACATATAATCAATGCAACAAATCTTTTAACCTGTTTTGGCCACTTTTTAAAAAGAAATAATTTGGGAGGGCTAAAATGGAGAATGAGAAATTTTATCTTGAAAGGCCAATTTTGTAAAACAAACATTCTGCCTTACAGGAAGAGAAAAGGAGACGCATTCCCACCTACGGCCTGAGATTGCTGCCTGTGTCCTCCAAAGCAATGATCCATCCCACTGGCCAAGTTCTTCCAATCTTGGTCACACAGGCATCACCTACGAAAAAGTGCCCAGTGCTGGAACATATCTTTTTAAACTGAAAAATTGTTAATTTAGGCATGCTATAGGGATATATATATGAAGCCATCTGGGAAAATGCAAATCATGCAAGCTGAGATGAATTTCAAAGTCCTTGTCCCACAGCATTACTTAAACACGTGAATCCAAGCTTTTTCAGATAACTGGGGAGCATTTGGGCAATACAATGCAACTTCAGAAAGTATTGCACACATTGCTCGTGCTCTGCAGACTCTCAGGGAGTGCAGACAGTGAACACGAGGGCCTCCCCGCGAATACATGTACACAGTGAATGTACCGGTCTGCCAGCCAGAATATCTAGAACTTGCAAAATTGTGCTCAGGTACAACAAAGGGTATCACAGGGCTGGAAATCGCGGATAAAATAAGCAGCTCCTCAGAATCTTCCCAAATTTTCTACATGAGAGAAGAAAGAATATTCAGGGGGAAATGCACATATATCAGCCCTGTTATCAAATATTTTATTTTAATTTGATTTCTTCAACCCTCTGGGTAGCAGCCACTGATGAACCTAAGTTACCACCCTGAAATGGGTGGAACTAGACACATGTTGGTAGGTAAACAGGTGTCTGCAGGACTCTCTGCCGGCTTTCCAATTAAACATTAGTGCCAATGGCACAAGATGTAATTAGCATCATTGTAATAACGGCATCGTCTTTTGTCTCTTTTTTCCCCAGTCAGGAATTAGAAATAGGAAATATATTGATGTCAGGCTGCATGAGAAGAGTGCTGGACCTGCAGAGTTCTACAGAACGCTGCAAAGCGTCTTACTAGTGCAAACAACATGCGCAACTCACCATAAAATTAAGGGAACAAAACCTATCCACTCAACAGCATAGAACACAATGTTGTTCTTTATTATATTATTTAAAAGGAGCAGATTTATTCGGTCATAAATTAATAATTCAGAAGGTGTAAGAAGGCACAGCCAATTAGCTGCAGTAATTTGCATTTTTATGCTCCTTCATTAGTTTTCCACAGTTCTTCTCTTCTATTATAGCAATGCAAATGCCATCTTCCAAAAGGTGAATAGCCAACCTGCTTTTTGTTTGCGCAGTAATGAAGCATCTTCAATTATTGAAAGACAAAACAATCTAATAATTTTTAAGACAAAGCTTTGTTGCTACAATATCTCTTCTTTATCTTCGTTGTCACAAAATATGCTTTTTAAATAGAATTTATTTTATACTGAAGCAGAGAGTCTATCAGGTGGCTGATGTTCCAAAAATTTTCTAAAACCTTTTCCTAAAATCATGCCTCACTTTAATCATGCGAGTGATCCCTTGAAAGGAGGTATTAAAATCCTTTCTTAACTTAAAGGCTGAGAAATACCTCCGTGTATGATGGCTTTGTTGGCAGTGTCGGGTCTCTTTACCCCTGGGCAGGAAGAAAGTGAGAATGGTTTAATATATGAATTTGGCTGCTAGGGGAACTTCTCTTTCTCACCAAGGGAGGCAGGGATGCTCCCCCATGCCCCAGATATTTGCTGGCACCTGCACCATCAAAAGCTTCCTGCCATCTGCCCCAGGGTCATTGCTATCCATGGGCACAGCTTTGCTAATCTTGACATCTTTAGCTTCTGAGAAATACTCCCGAGGCCAACTAGAATAAAGGTAAAAGCCTTCCTGCAAGCGTGACTAAAGCCTTGGTCACCAAGGGGCGCTGCGCCAGCTGTACTTGCTACGTCTCTGCCTTACCGTGCAGGGCACCAGCAAATCCCACTGGCTTCTCAGGGAGCTGCTCCTAACCTGCAGCTAGCCTGACACGTACTTATTTTTCCATTTTTACCCTGGTATTTTCCTTTCCAAATGCTTTCCATGTGAGGCCATTTCATTTTATTTTTATAATTATTTTATTTTTAATGCAGGCCCTCATTCCAGATGTAGATAGTACACACGCGCACTCAAGCACAGACACAAGCAAAGTACTGCTGAGGCTGCACCTTTAGATACATGTCTCTGAGGCAGAGTGTAAACCAAGTTAACCCTATCGGATATTCCAGAGGGCCAGCAGGTTTTAATCTCAAAAAAATGAAAAAAAACCCAAACAAACCCTAGAGAATCAAGCAAAGAGACGGTGTTTTCTGAGGCAGCCTCTGAAGGGACCCGGCTCTTCAGGTTGTCATGAATGCTACCAGAGGGCTGAAGAAACCTGCCCTTCTCTGTTCGCCTCTGCGGGATGCTCATCTTTGGGGATGTTTGGTCTTTCTAGGGGCAACCTGGAGTGGTGACCCCTCCCAAGGGCCACGGCACCGCTCCCCAGCCCACCAACATCCACTCCATGCTGTTCCGCCGTCGCTTCAGCTCTTTTTTTCCTGTAGCAGAGCCGGACTTCACAAACTGCACAGATCCTCTCGGAATCTGTGTCAACCAATGATAGACAGGAGGTCACAGTCTCTGTCATTTCATCGATAGTGTAGCTAGCAGGCTTACAACACAGACCAAATCACCGGCCGTGGGAGCAGCAGGGGGTTCCGGCGTGTGTTAAAAGGCTCGCTGCCTTTTTTTGTTACCTTCTGGATGGCGGCTGCGTGCGGAGGCTCCGGATCACTCCCAGCAGGAAGGGGAAGGAAGCAGAGGAACGGATGGCTGCATCAGCGTAAGAGCTACGACTCAACAGCAAGCGACACTACGCCAGCGGGTGTAACGAGGTGAAACGGGTGCCAGCGGGTGCAAGAAGAAAGGAGAAACAAGATGGCTTGAGTTAATCGGTACTTTTAAGTAGAATTGACCCAAAAGAAAAAAGTCTTTGAGCAAATAAGACCACCTGAAAACATAAAGGAGAGTATTTTCTAAAATCACAGCAGTGGCAGGGGGCTCTATCTATAGCCCCTCTGTTAGCTTCTCCCACCGTCCCCAAGCCCGGTCCTAACGCACCTTCTGCACGACCCCATGCAAGGGGGACAAGGTGGCCCACAGGCAGGCTGGGGCTGTCGTTTGTATTCCCACGGCGGGACAGACCCTCCCAACTTCCAGCGCTGCAGTGCACTCCTCCTTCTCCTTCCTACACGGACAGAAATGAGGATCTCGGAACGTGCTTCTGTGGAGATGAAAGAGCAGCTTGTGTAACCTAGGTCAATTTCTGGTCTTTTTGTCATTCTTTATGTCACTCTTTTATTACTTAGTGAAGAATCAGAACATTTCATAGCTCATGTGCCTGATATATAGCTTATAAATTAAAATTATTTGCTAAGAACATCTTTGAAGAACGTCATTAAGTCTTTGTCGCAGATCATCTCAACAGAACGACAGGGCCATTTCACATCTTTTACTGAAAGATACTTGTATCAGGAGGGGTCTGTTGACTATCTAATGTGAGTCCTTTCATCACACATCTACAGGACTCCCCTAAATTAATTTCTCCATCAAGATCAACCGTGTAGCTAAGGCAGACTGAAAACTGCTCACGGTTTCAAATTTTCTGTTCAGAGGAAGTCCACTGCAGTCCTCAGTAAGTTTTTCCAGTGGTCAGTTCCCTTCTCTGCGGTAAGTTACTCCAGCCTAAATTTCTCTAATTCCAGGGAATGGATTTTTCTAACCTTCGCCAGAGAAATTAAAGATACCTTTGCACCATTTTTCTGTTATTCAGTAAGTCAAAGCATTTGAACTTTAGTCCTATTTTCCAGCCCTTTAAGCTCATCCAGAGTTCCTGTCAAAACCTTTTCTGTTTTAAAGAAAACAAAATATTTAATATATTAAAGAAAAAAAAAAAAAAGGACCAAAATCCTTTAGAACAGGGTACCATGAGCAGTGATGAAACATGGCAGTGGGGGGCTGCTGGATCCCAGCATAGGCACGTGGCGGGGAGCTGTGCAGTGCCCTCCCTTTCTGCTCTATCAGATGCACAAAGCCCCAAGCCAGACCTCGTCAAGGAGCTATGGCC
Source organism: Bucorvus abyssinicus (assembly GCA_009769605.1). Lineage (NCBI taxonomy): Eukaryota > Metazoa > Chordata > Aves > Bucerotiformes > Bucorvidae > Bucorvus > Bucorvus abyssinicus. Next base: position 35,677,369 of record CM020031.1, read on the forward strand.
AGTGTAGCACCTTCCCGTTTCTCACAGTAAATCTTCACCTCAGTAATGCAAGATCCCTGCTTTTATTCACGTTCTCCTGCTTAAAGTCCAATGATCATTTTAGCACATTGACCATGGCGCACCATGGGAGCTCCGTGTGTATCTGATTATCCATCATAAAATCAAATCCTTTTCAGTCCCTATTTCCCAGCATGGAGTCTCTTCCATCCCACAAGCGTGGCTTACACTGGTCCTCACTGCACGAGCTTCCGAAAACCGCTTTCTTCCATTTTGTGATGAAATCAGACTGCTCTCTGTCACTCACCAGACTTACTTATCATTTAATCCTCCGCCAATTTTAGCGGTATAAGAAAACTTCATCAACAAAATGTCAAGTTTTCTCGTCTCATTAATAAAGATAATGTGGCGGTGGGGACCTCACGAGGAACAAATCCTCACCGTGAGGGTTCCTTGTTTACAGTTATAAGGCCTATTAATTTTTAAATAAACTCATAGATGTTAGGTGGATTTGCTGTTTTCTTAACAAATCTTTCTTAAGCTTTATTTTCATAGGAAAAATATCTTCTGATGTGAATGCATGTCCTTTAACAAGTTTATTACATCAACAATATTATCTTGATTGAAAAGAACTTGTAATCTCATCAAAGGATGGTATCAAATTAGTCTGACAAATTTTATTTTTGTGAAGCTAATCTTGACGGACATTAATTGTGTTCGAGCAATCTCAGTTTTACAGGCCCTTAATTTTCTGAGCTAGTTCTGTTAGCATTTTTGAATAGTGGCACAACATTAGATTTTTCCCAACAGGAGAACTCCCCCACAAGACTCTGATCACCTTTAAATGCCCATGGGGGTCTTTTGCTACTTCTTTTAAAACTTTTGGATGCAAGGTAATGAGACATGCAGATTTTAAAACGTCTAACTTTAACAAACTGCTGCGTAACTGGTTGAAATTAAAAAGACTACATTGTCATGTCACGTGACTCTACCATCTGGCTTTCCCCAAATGCAGACACCAAGTGTCTGAGACTGCTTTTCGTGAATTCTCAGCAGTTCTGCTGTCATCGTAGAACAATATGATCAGGATGCCCAGTACAACTGCACCCTTTTGACTACATTTTCATTCTTAAATGTGCTAATCATAGATTTTGTCTTTAACATTTTGCTTCCACTACCTACTTCCCCAAACCCAAGACAGCTGTTATTATGACTGTTCCAGCTTTTTTTTTTTTCACGTTTCGCTACGATTTATAGATGTTTTTCCCTTTACTTTGATCCATACTGTTCTTTCCTTAAGTCACTACAACAGCATCATTCTGAAATGTGCAATTTGGGCCCCTAGTAAAATGTTATTCAACAATGGACAATTATCCTTCTCAACTTTCTGTTTACATTTTCTCCAGTTGATTGTCTGAAAATTATTTTCAGCTTTATTAAATTGTCCTTTTCAAACCCCCGAGAATAACGTATTCTCGGCGGGACTCACAATAAAAATGTAATCAAGATAAAATCGGTTTCGCGTGCTTTTTTCATTTCTGTAATTAACTCTTCACTTCAGAAGGTCCCATATAGAATTCTCTCCCATTAGATGCAATTTTTGTTTATATAGGAAATTGTTATGTATAATTTTAGAAAATCCAAAGGGTGCCTTAAATCAGCAGCCTCTGTCACATGTCTTTCAAACTGATGTCAACCCATAAAAATACTTGTTCTTGCTCCGTACTGTAGTTTAGTGGTTGCACAGCCATTCGCCTTATTCTCTAGTGTGTTTGGACATTTCTAGCAGACCAAAGCTAGCAAATCTCTCTTGTGCTTTATCAATGCGATCTTGATCCTACAGAATCCCTCTCTTTTTATCAACGGTAATTTGGACATCATACTGCTGCATTTTTCATTCAGTATTTTCAACGTAGACTGTTAACAGCCAATAATTTCAACACTATGAGCATAGGAATATTCCTATTTGTTTTTGGAAGACCTATCTTTATGCTAATCAGGGAGAAGCTTCCGCTATGTATATACACATAACAAAAGAAATGCTGTACATATTAGTATAAATTCTAATTATGTTATTAAACATTTTTACATTTAACTGTTATGGTTATGTGGGCCATAGACAAGGTCGGATAATTTAACTGAAGTCAGTGTGAAATGCCAGTTAAGGGCAGATATTCCACATTTATTCCTCTACGCTTCATTTTCTCACAATCATTCTACTGCTTATAATGAGCATGAAGTATGACTGAGTCTAGACAAATGTGTTAAGGGCTTCTATTAACAAATTTCTTGGTACAGCTGTCACTATTTTTTTAAGTTGCTATGGAGACTTACTAGTTTGAGGCATCACTGTTTCGATGATTTTCCATAGCAATACTGCGTTGGCTCCAGTGCACACCCCAAAACAACCATGAATGTCCTCCAGGATAATTTATCTCCAGCTGAACATACTACAATATCTACACAATTGCCTAGGATATGGTAGTAAGCAATAAGATTTGCTAAAGGACTGAGCTGATGACCTACTTGCTAAAACTATTGTTAGGAAGAATGAGTTTCATAATTATGATTTCAGTAAAAAACAGGTAAAAACACATGGCTGGGAGAAAAGCAGGAAAGACAGAGTGTTCTGTTAAAATAATGTTTTTATGCTTTCCCAATAATTTAGATTTTAAACCTCAAGACCAGAACACCCCTGGTATATCTCAGACTTCTTGGTAGTTAAAATTCTCAGTTCTGACAGATTTCTTTTCTTCCTCTGTATGCTCAAGCAGAAATAACTATTTTTTTTTCCTTTTTAGATAATTGTTGCTTTGTGGAATTGTGGAAGTAATACATTTTAAGAATTGCATAGCTCGGTGGCAATATCGTCAAACGACAAAATCATAAATCACCTTTATACGGACAAAGCATTTACCTGTGGTGGATGAATGAAAACCTCACAGTGCAGCCACGTAGAATATTCTGTTCTGAATTTAAAACACCGAGGGCCTGATAAACCTTTCACCTGCTGCACAGAGATAAAACCAAAGAGGAGCAAGGGGGTTTACACCCATGGAAGCACAGTGCAGGAAATCTCCAGGCCGGCAGTGAGGTTGACCTCACCTCCCAAAAGTGCCAGGGGAGGGGCAGGGGCAGGCAATGCACTGGAAGTTCACTTTCTGCCATTGATTTTCACTGATGCTCCTCAGCCCTTTGTCGCAGCCCCCATCCCTGTCTCCTCCTTTTTTTACACATTAGCCTCAGCAACATTTTTTTAAAAAAGTCACTCAAAACAGCCTTCTAGAGACAAAAAAAAAAAAAAAAAGAGCAGTTCAAATGAAAACCAAAAGGAAAATTACAAGAAACTTCTGACAGTCCAGTGATACTGGATGACATCCACGTGCCTGGCTTGCTCTCAGGTAACTCAGGGCTACAGCTGGATATTTTTAAAAGTGTAGCTTTTCTTATAAGTTTTCCTTTACATAAGTGGAGTTTACTGAAGTCTGTTGATGAAGAAAAATAATAAATAACAAAAAAAAGTTCCGTTTTTCTCATAATAATTTTATTTCATTATTTGTTGGAAGCACCAACAGGCACTCCAATTTTTTAGATGCATCCTGCTTTTTATTTTCCTAATGTTTTGCATGGTGAGTTAATTTTGTTTGCAGGTGTTTTGCTTGCATTGCCAATAAATTTTCCATTAACACACCTCTTTGTAAGCACATGCAAACCACACGATGCTCATCTAAGAACTTTTTTTCTATACAATTCATGCACAGTGTGCGTGACTTTGAGTTTCTGCCTCCACAACCACCCTTTTTGCTGAATACAGCGTTTCTCTTCAAACAACCTGGACTCCCTGCATGCTAGAGATACTGGCTTATGGCAAGCCTAGATAGGGTTGGAAGCCTCTGAGTGGGTTTTGAACTAGTGACTGAAAAACTGAGTGGCCAAATTGGTGCCACGGACACAGATGCGGAAGTTAATTAAATTCTGTGTGAAGGAAGCAGAATATTACTTGTATTTATAACCATGTGGGAAAGTCTTATCAGTGTATGACATATGGCTTCTTTTTTTTTTTTTTTTTTTTTTTGAGAACAAGCTCATGGGGAATATCTCTATTGCAATTCAAGGAGATAAAGATGCAAGATTGCAGCACCTGGTGTAAATGGGCACTGTACAGATTATGTGGACTAGCACACACTGTATTTTCCCTAATACAGAGTATGTTGACAACAGAGTGGGACATTAACCAAACAAATCAGTGTGGTTTGATACCATAGATCTGCGACTTACCGGTCTGGAGTATGAAAAGAGTCTGTATTTTAAGGTTAAGGGTGAGCTTTTGCCCCAGTCATTTTTGTTGTTTATATATGGACATCAAAATGACCGAACTGTGTCAGACCATGGTTTCACCTCGTTTAGTAGCCTAAAATGGCCCCTCTAAATTCATAAAATTACCCTCTAAACCGGTGATAGTGTGAGAAAGTTCTGCTTGTGTCGGTAATAGTCTGCAATACGACAATAACAGCACAGCTAAAGTCTGAAGTATCTATCCATTCAAACACTATTAAGAAGTGAAGAGTGGGCTTTTTCACATTATTTCAGCCTCTGAAAAGCAAAGCAAAATCAACATAGTTACAGTGTGTAAGATGGTAATAACTAAGAATCTAAAATAATTCTAGCTTTCTGATGAATGTTTTCCTAGCCCAGGATAATAAAAGCATTTTACTTACTGAAGGATTGCATTTACAGTCGAGAGAAAGTGTTCCTGCGATCTCTCAAAGCTTTCAGGAGGAATAATCCAGAAATCGAGATATGAACATTTCTATCTGTCCATCAGTTAAAAGCCATATTTTCGAGGAGATTTTTAATAACTTAGGTGACTGAATTCATACCAGCAAGTCACAGGCAGCTCTGAGAAGCACTCTTGTACAGAAATGATCTGAGGCTACAAGTTATGATAGACTAATTGCACCCAAACAATTGACGCCTATAGGCACAGATGGACTCTCCACTCCCAGAAACCGAGATGCATCCCAAAATGAAATCGGTATAAATTAAATGAGATTAGTCAGCATGAAACAGAAAGCTAAATGAGACTTCCATGCGCAGGGAAATGTGCCCTTAAGACTCTAATCAATCAGAGCCGAGTATTAAGAACCATGAAGAAATTATTAAATCTCAAGGGTAATGGTATTTGAGTGAAGGTATAGCTCTGCTTGCACATCCTGACTTTTGACTACTTAACTGTGTAATTTTACTTTCGCACAGTACATTGCAGGAGCACATGTATTGACACTGCGGCCATCAGCAAGGAATAAAATTAGGAGCAATGAACAGAAAAAAAAACCCAAAAAAACCCCCCCAACACCCTAGCTGCTACAATTCATTTTACAGGACTCCATCCACTGCATATGTGGGACCAGATTTCACTCGTCACCACAGGAGATACCTGAGTGCCTGCAGGCTTGGACATGCTGGCCAAGCTCTGCCTCTTGGGTGCCGAGGCCGAGCACATCCACGGTCCTTCTGCCTTCCTGCAACCGACCTGCACCAGGGACCAAAGCCCGCTGCCAACTGACAGCAAAAATGAGATATCAATCACACTAAATCATGCAGATCTTCAATCCTCCCCTTTCTTACGGGGAAAAAAAATGAACAAAATTCACCCGAAATTACTAAAACTCCACTGAGATGAACAGAATAGTTCCAATCTCATTAAAACTGTTCAGAAAGTGGCTTGGGTAATTTTTGCCATGTGACATCTGCATGTTAGAAAACTGACGTCTTCACTCATGTCAATCTTTTGTTCCATTTTGATTTTTCATAAAGAAGATCCTTCATACAAAAATCAGTATACGTGGGGGAAAATGGGGTTTGCCAAAACCCAAATAGATTTCTTTTTTGAAAACAGGTTTTACATTACTTTTTAACTGAAGGGAAATCATCCTTTAAAACAGCTGTCATGAGAAACTTTTAACCAGATTTTCCTCTATTTCAGGATCTGTACAAAAGTACTAAATTCCTTCTCTAGCAGTGACACTTGGTTTACCTTTATTTAGGTTCTCTTCACAGGTAAAACAGGTGTTGAAATACAGATTTCTTTAAAGTAAAAGGCGTTGGAAAATGCAGATAGACATCTAATGATATTTCCAATGTCATCGAGCTACAAAATTTCCATGGATAGGGTAAAGATCCCTTTAATCCGTATTTCAGGTCCAGGAAGCAGTTGATGCTGGACCAGATGCTGGAGATCCTGGGTCATTTGAGGAATTCCACCTCCTCATGGTGACCCCGTGCACTTTGCAGCATTTATTAATGGGGAGCAATGGGGAGCCGAAGGCTGCCCCTTTTGCAGAACAAGAGGTGAAACCAATCTGTCCATTCCTCCCTTGAACCATGCCGCCATCCTGCCTTGGGAAGGCTCTGGCAAATGTAGCCATGAAGGGACTCCTAGGTTTGCCCCTCAGTGTTTCACGGTGTTAGCTCTTTCTCTCAAGCAGATGACCTTCAGACTATAAAACCTACAGCTTCTGCCGGCTAACGCAGGAAATCTTTCACTCAAGTTGCAGGTGTCTGCGCAGTAGAAGTGAAGGTCTGGATCCAAATACAGATGCTGACTCGCGTGGAAAGCTGCTGCAGCCACACATAACAGCAGCCTTCTCTGCACCAGAAAAATTTACACGCAAAAATGAAAGCGGATTTGCCTTCATTGGCGTGACTGAGCTCTACTTTCACTGTTGTGTTTTCCCTGCATAGTGAGTTTTACAACTTCAAACTCTGAAGGTGAAATAGTAAGAAGCCATCCTCTCACTCTTGCTATGAATGCATATTAGATTAAGGGCAAATATAATTCTCAGAGTAGATGTACTTTTGTTCTGTATTATGTTAATTATACCCCTATATATCTGCCATGCAGTTAGCTCCCGATACAGCCACACAGCTTCAGTGGCTTTACACAACTGAGAGGAGAAAATAAATCATAGTTCTAATGAGAGTTCAAAACTCCGTAGCAGAATTTGCTGGAAGAAATATGAGCATAATTCAAACTGGAACAACTCTGGAATAAAAGAGAATATTTCAGTATGTATCGAAACATGACCTAAAAATGCCAATAAAGCACTCCGCTTTTGCTATTATTTGAACTGCAAGAAGCCTCTGTACTCTCTAGAGTAAAAATAAGTTTTCACTCCTGGTAAAATCACAGCATGTGGATTTTTCAGTGTGTTATATTTTCTGTTACTGAACCTCAGTTTTTTAAATTGACAATTGTGTTTATCAAACAGCAGAACTGATGCTAGAAAAGTTCAAAATGTCAACATTTGTCCTTTAAAGATGAGGCCCCCAGAGATCTAATTAATCAATACTCAGTCTCTCCAACCAAGATCTTATCATTTGGAGTGTGTGTGTGTGTATGTTCTGAGATATTAGCAGAGGATGTTTGGTAATCAGCTTGCTTCAGCAGGGTATAGAGATGGGAAAAAAAAACCCCAACGTGTTTCTGTGTATAAAGTCAGAGAACAAAGCTGGTAATGAGCATAACAAATTCGCATTTTTGCTGTGTTTATTTGCTATTGAACATACTCTGATCTTCTTGGTTAATACTAGCCGGTTAAAAACAAGCTCACAACAACTGCAGAAGCTCCAGTTTTCCAACCGCTATTGTAAGGAAGACAATTGTCCTACATATGTAGAGTAACCCTGGAAGTGAGAGCTGCATCAGCGTCTCTGCTCATGACTTTCTGAACATTGCGTGATGAATGACTGCTTGGGGAATCACTCCCAGGTGTTTGTTTGTTTTCCCTTGGAGATAGAAGGTGTGTTTGACACTGTTATCTCCACAGCGTAGCTGCAAAGCAATTCCAAGAAGCAAGATAAATTAATTTTTAAAAGAGAGCACACTCCTCCATGTGACACACAGAAGAAAAGTCACATTTCAGCTTTCGCTTAGGTTATGAAAGCTATCTTTTAGCTATAATAAGTAAGACTTTAACCAAAGAAACACGGCAAATAAGCAGAGGAGGCCACAATGCCTTCTTAGGAGTTTATAAAATTGCAATTATGAGCTTTGAAGTATTGGCCTGGATTTGGGGTTTTTTGTCACACGTGGCACGTGACACACGTGCGATGGGTCATTTATGGTTGTGCCAAGCAGGTATGAAATACTACAACCTAACCCTGAAGTCAAGGACAGAAACAGTTAAAGAAAGTATATGTGCCTGGTTATGTCCCTACAGTAAAACAAATAATCATACCAAAATTCATCCAAAACGGCACGGTCCTCATTCTTCCTTGAATAAGTACTATTGGTTCTCCAGGAATTTCAAATTACTGCTATGACATAAACTTGACAACAATAAGAAGAATCCATAGGGTTCTGTACAGGGAATGCCATGAATTTTGTTTTCTGTTGCTCATTCAAACAGATGGGCTTACTTTCGCACAGGGAAGCGGCAGTTTCAGGTGCACAAACAGCCACACATCTGAAAAGAGCCCTACTCCCAAAGGGGTAGCAGCCAATATGCTTTGGACTAGGTCAATATATCCTTTCCAAGGTATTTTCTTTTTCAGGAGAATTTTGGTTATTTCTTCAGATTATCACAAAGAAAAGAGGGACGGATTCCAAAGGCTTCCAGAAACTGTGAGCTTGAGAAACATCATCAACACATACATCGTTTGATGTTCGTATAAAAACTTGGGAGTGCAAGACAGAAACTCACCCTGCAAAAATCAACACGAGATCTTCAAATATGATGCCAAGAATGTGAGATCTATGCTTTTCTTAGGTATAGCTACAGCAAGTGAGTGTTTCAGAGAACAAAAGCACCCACCCAGAAGCCAGCTGTGTGCATGTTTTTATCTCTAAAACAGCTGCTGCGTTTGACTATGCCGCTAAGAAAGGAAGAGTCTCCTCCTCTCCCACTGGCCACTATATTAAGCAGCTTGCTCTAACTGCTGCATAGCACTTGGCAGTTACAGGCATGGTAACACTTAGCATTCGTAAAAGTAGAAGCTGTTCTCACAGCTGAGTGTCTCACAGTCGCATGTGAAGCATATCACATTTAGTGTAAACAAACTGGACATCCACAGTACAGATGGCTGCAGGTTGTGACAGTACCGGTATGTTCAGCTAAGCGTGTACCCATACGGCCACATACAGCATCGGAAGTCAAGTAATTACATAGTAAGAATATATACAAGTATGATGATTACTAGAGTCACTACTTATTTATTTTGTGTTCGTTCAGAGCTCAGAGGTGCACCAATAAAAATAACTTTGAGGGACTGTTTTAATTTAAACTTGAAAGTCTTACTGCATGAAAAATAGTGTGGTTGTATGCTTGTTTAGATATATTTTTCCTTCATCTGGAGGGAGAGAATGAGTCAGAGTAGCCAGCACACAGCTCTATCTGTACCTGTCTATTCCCAAAATATCACAACAAATATTTACGGATCTTTTCAAGTGACAGAAGTAAAGGTCAGGGTCGTAGCAAAGGGCAGTTTCTGGAGGAGGGGATTAGCATTTCTCTAAGTGATTTCTTCTTCCATCTATTTTTTTTTATATCTTCCGTAAACAGACCACTCTAATTTCAAACACATTTTTTTAATTCTGCAGAGAAGTCAGTTCTAAAAAGGTATCGTCCAAAATAAATGTTTTTCTTGGCTCATACATCAGCAATCCTATCTTTTCTGGTAGAGAAATGGGTGGGAGAAGGCATATGTATGTGTATATTCTGTATATACACAAATATCAGTGCAGCTTCTATTTAGCATTCTGTACTCAAACACCATTTATGCAAAGGTATTGATTGGAGAACTTTGCTACGAAGGTTTTTTTTAGTCCCTATTTAATTGAAAAATATCCCTTTAAGAGATTGATTAGATTAGCATTTATCTGTTTTATCTGACTAGTAGGCTAATACCAGAAGAAAGTTCCAGGTGCTTAGCTCCTTTACAAAACAGATCTTTATTTTGCATATCCAAATACAGGGCCATTCTCCAGCATCCCACACAAACAGTGAATTCTCCTCTTTTAAGCAGCTGTGAACTGTTTGCTAGGTAATCTCTGGATTCATACAGATTGCATTCACTTTTCATTTATTTTTTAAAATTGCTTTTAGGTCAGAAATTGGTAAATGTCTTTGTGGAAGGGTGACACCTCCACTGCAACCCTCTGCCAAGTCACCATCCAGCAATACCCAGCTGCTTCTAAAAGCCAAATAAATGCCATGGTTCCTAAAGTTTGTGATATAAAGTGTTCATTTCCACAGTTTTTCTTCCCACTTGTGTTTTGGCTATCAGTTTTCCAGGTTTCAGATGTCATTCCTCAGCAAATAGTTTTCTCCCTCTCAAAATGTGTGGCCAAAAAGTATCAAAAAAGTGATTCTCAATAGCTTTTCAGTTCAGGTCCTCACCTACTATTTTGCAAAACGAGGACAGACAAGGGAAACAGAACCACTAATCTGACAGCAACTCACAGCCATCTAATACAGGTATAATTTATTCCCGTTCAAGCTGCTGCACATGGCACCAAATTCTTCTCTCCTCACATGTGACATATTGCTCAGTAAAGGAACTTGACCTCTCCCTGGCTCACAAAAAGAGAGAAAGGAAGATGCCACCCCTGAGTGTGAGAGAGCGAGAAAGACTACAGGTTTTTCAGGCTTTTAAGCTACCCAATCAAACTAGAAGAAGAAAAGAACACTACTTAGGGATAAAGATGAAGAGAAGAAAGTGGTTTTATATACTTGCTGCAGTGTGGGTTTTGTCAGAAGACACACGTGAATTTTACTATTTGTCTTGCTGCTTCTGTACTTCATTTGCCTAATAGGAAACTTCCCCTGCTCTAGTCTTCTTAGCCTGGGCCTCACTGTCATATGTGGTATTTTAAAAAATTACATTAATATTAAATACATCTGATTAAATTGGATAGTAAAATACAAAACTGATGGTAGAACATCAAGGAAATAATGAAAAAAGTGTTTGGGGGTTTTGTGACAGGCAGAGAGAGAAGTGCAAGCATGTTTATATTCATGCCTGGGAAAGTGGTGAGGCTTAGCGAACAACTGGCTGAGGAGAAACCAACATATCCTAACTTGAGACCTCGAAGCGTAAGAGGCTGGGGTGTGGAGGGAACCAGAACCATTGGTTAATGTTGCTGACTTGTTATTTATTCAGATGCACTCTCGTTGCTATAGATTCAACTGTAAGATAACAACATGGATGAGTCTAAGACTTCTACATTTATTTTTTCCTCCAGTGGACAATTCTCACTGCTGCTTCAGGTCACCAGATTTTATAGGTTTCACTGAGGTGGAATGAGTTGAAAGCAGCTCCATTACAAGCAGATGACTTACCAGGGAATGGACCAGGTGATAAAATACAGGTCACCAGAGTTCACCTGGAGCAGCTGGCGTCCACTGCATAAGAGACCTAGCACTGCCAGGCCATTCCTGGAGCAGGAATCAAGAGGTGCTGACAGAGAAGAAGCTCCAGAAGCACCAGCCCTGGCCCGGCATTGGCCATCAGCACCCTCAGGGCAGCAATAACTCCTCCATACCAATGGCACATCTAATGGCAGGGTTGTTCCCCCAACCTGCCACCAACAGCACCCATGCCTCTCCCTCGCACCAGGAATGCGGGCTACACCCTGCCTACTCATTTTATTGAGTGCTCTTAGGGGAATATTTTTCCCAGGTCTCCCCTGTTTTTTTCTCCCTGTAGTATCTTCCCCTATGTTTTGCCCATCTGGAGCAAAGTTTTGCAACACCACGTTCATCAGTGCTGAGTCCAAAGAGAACTCAAAACAGGACAATGAAGGCACAGCCCAAGAGTGCAAGACCGTTTTTCTCCACATCTTGGATTGCATCTGTGACAAAGTGCATCTGTGCATAAACCATGCCTAGACTAGAGAAAAAAGCACAGCCTACATCAGCTTAAAATTAAGACATGGACAGTAACTTGGGAATATGCTTCTGAATTCAGGCAAAAAGGTAAGGATGCGGGACTTTCTTCCACCATAGAGCAAATATGTACAAGAATTTTGGAGAGGACTAGGAGGGTAACTATAAAGAGGTAGAAGTCAGTTCTGGAAATTAGTTTTTGTGTGGTTTGGCTGGCTTTCAAAGGAACTGATCATTTTAATACTGTAGATATTAAACTGTTCTGTTAATGATGCGTTAAGGCAGTCATGGATTTACCAGAAGTTCTAGGCAGATCAAGGCTACATTTTCCCCACGGGGCACACAAAGTCTTGGATAGACATTGTTTAGTTATGATTTAGATCAAGGAAATCATACTGACTGCTTTCTAGAGCTAGATGTATTATCAATTGTTCTTCTCTTGCACACTATTTTTGCCAGAAGGGTGACTGCAGGAATATTTCATTGCAAATTTTACATAGCTTTTTCATCTTCAGTTGCTTTCATGCACAGGTTGATTCGGGTTATACTATTCTCTGTGGCCAGGAGATACAGCCAGAGACACTTTGACTCACTTCTTCAGAAGGAGTGGCCAATTGGAAAACTAAGGCCTAAAGCCTACTTGTTAGTCGTAATTTTTGCTGTTCCACTGAAAGATAGGATGGATTTGCGCTTTTGAGCCTGCAGCATCACCAGCAATAATTTATTGAAGGCAACAATCCTATATTGCTTCTCAAATACTTTAGCAAAAAAAACCGAACAGTAAATTATCTGCAAAGTTGAGATGACAGACTGCAGGCTATCCATGATCGATATATACCTATATATCTATGTAGATATATAATATCTACAGATGTTGTTAGAGAATCTCATGGATACACAGAATGAAAAAGCAAGATGGATTTATCTTTATTGGTCAAGTTCTCAGGAACTGTGAAGATGGTTGGTTTAACTGTATGCTCAAGCACGAATTCTGCCTGCACGAGTTCTTAGTTAGCAGGATTTTATTATTTACCTTGCAATATTAAGAGACAGATTCTTGATAACAGTAACTCCTTTCTAAAGAACTGGCCTCCAGCATATACGGAAAGGGAGGGTTACTCATGTGCATAGCTGTAGACTGGCATTTGGGAGAGCTGTATCCTGCTTCCAGTTTTATCACTGCTTTGCTGAGTAAGCATGAAGAAGTCATTCCCTTGTCTTCTACCGCAGTTTCACCCTCTGAAAAATATTAATAATAATGTCAGGCTTCTTTGGGAAGAACTTTGAACTCCATGGGTGGAGAGCATTGTGTAAGAACAGGGTATTACTGGTAATTTATTTATTTATTGTTCAGTTGTGTGGATGCTGGTCTACTTTTATCCACTGCTGCACCACAGCAATGATTACAATAAACCTTACACTCTTGGCATCTAAAGTACTTCTCTTGCATTCACTGCCTAAACTCTTGTTCCAAGTCCCACATCTCCTGCCACTGACACATGGAAGATCTATCACAGATTCCTGCCAGTTCTAGAGCTGGACCTGCCTGGATCTCAGTCAGTCTCGCACCTCCTCTGGCCTGGGTGCTTCCCTTCCCCTTCCCAGAATCCATTATGTGACATAAACATCTCACAAAAAGCATCTCACTACCTCCCCTGTACTGCCACTTGGTAAGGAGGGCATTGATCCCCAGTGCACTACCTGCACTGTGCCAGCCAAGGTAATAACCTCCTCCTGATGTTTCCTCACTCCCTCTATTGAGGGCTGCCACAACCTGGTTAAAAAAACAAAAAATAAAAACAAACAAAACAAAAAAAAAACCACCAAAAAAAAAACCCAACCAAAAAACCAAACAAACCAAAACAAACCAAAAACCAGCAAAGCATCAATAATATTTTCTGGTCCGGAAGCACAGCATCTGAGAAGGTTGTGCATGACTTCAAGTCATTGACAGCAAACTGGATGCACCCTGGTTTGTGCAAACATCCAAACAAGCAGTCACTGTATCAGACTCGACTCCCTGCCCCATGAGGAAGGATTTTCAAAAGAAGGAGAACTCTCCAATCCAGTGAGATTCACAACCATCCCTGAAATAAAGAGGATGTTTTGTGTATCTGACTAAAGTTATCTGTGTGTGACTGTGTGTGGGGCTGCCACCCCAAAGACAGCTGCGTCATTAACTTTGTGAGAAACCTTGCAATTTTAGGATGAAGCAAATCTGTTTTAGCTGAAAATCAAATTTAAGTAATACACAGGACAAGGCCTTGAAATTCCCACTAAAAATAATACTTCGAGGGCTCAAAACCTATGTAATAATTGGTGACAGTTTCATTAGGTTTTTCCCCAAAGTTTGGTCTCTCTTTCCAACTACTACCATTCATAACATACAGTTCAGTCCCTGCCAATGGAAGATTAAAGTTATGATCTAAAAAAGAAATCTTCCATCATGTCTTTATTAATTCCCAAGCTACTTCCTTTCACTTCTTCTCTTAATCTTTTTTCACCCCTACATCACCACTGCCTTCCAAACTGCCGGTTTACTAACCCAATATTTACATTGTTTTGATTCATAACACAGAGTTATCCTTGGTGGTAGGTCTGTGCTGCCCTCCTCCCTACTTTATTATTTTTTTAAATCAAAACAATTCTTTTCCATAGCAACTTTCCTTGGCTACCTACCCATTCCAATAACTTGTGAGCAGCAAACACTTGACAACACTGATCAGAGCACACTGTTCTCATGTCAAATTCAAAGGCAACTCCTCCCTGGAGCAGTAAATGCAGCCCCGAAGTTACAGGATGAAGCTGTTGCAGGTCTCTTAGAAAGCTCATATTCTTCAGAATGTTATTGAATGCTAAGAAGTTGGCTGTGCCAAAACTTTCAAAACTTTAGAAGTAACTCAAGGGAGCAACTCCTCCCTAAGCCTTTTAATTTATGATAGGAAGGGAAGAGCTATAAAAGCTAACAAATTTTTTATAAAATTGGTAAAGGAAAAAAAGCGTTCAACTCGAATAAGTATCAGACATGGAAAGAAAGGCGCCAAAAGTCATGCTGAACCAACTTCTAACAAAACCTAAATCACTACCAGTTTGACGTTAGATTTTTAAGAATTTGTGAAAGCAAGGTCCAACTTCCTTTTGTTGTTATTTTATCTATCTAATCATAACTTCCCAGTTACGCTTTATGTAATAATACCACAATAATATATTTTCCTTCAGAAGTTTTCTACACAAAGTACCTCCACAATTTAAAGCTATATACCCTCCAACATTCTGGTGAAGGAAATAATTTCAATATTCACACTGGTTTTTGTACTACCAAACTTTATCAAAGTTACTGAATGACTTCAAAATGGTCAAGAATTATTCACTGTATTCATCCTATCATACTAAGAAATAGCACTCAAGAGAGTCCCAGTAAGCTATTTCATACTTCCAAATCAGCACGTACAAAATAGTTTTCAATTAGTTTTATACTAAAAACCTAGTATTTTCCAATTTATTTCTGGTCAAAAATGCCATCATTAGTCTCCGATTACAAACCATCAACTTAAATAAAAATATTTTATCTGCAGTTGGTAGAGTTGGCTGAAGCTAAAAAATGTCCAAGAATGTAATATTTCAGTGTGGCCAAGAATCTGTGGAGGTTATTAAAACTGGGAGATGTTGAAGTGGGAGTGGCTACAATCTAAGCATAATAAACAATATCACCACATAAATATTAAAGTATCCCATAAATTATATGACCATACAAAGCCATAGGGTTTGGGGTTTTTTTTAATTGGTATATTCTCAGTGATACCATTCATTCCCTCATTTTCCTCCAAATCACCATGCTGTTGTGATTCTATCAAGGTTCAGTTCCTAGTCTTGTTGCCAGAGATTTGCATGCAGAGATGCAGATGAATGATGCAGCAGTGGTACAGATGTAGTCAAAGGGTATGGAGCAGTCGTTCCTTTTTGGAGCAACCTAGCTCTTACTGCTTAAGCCCATACCTGGGATATTCGTTCTCTCCAAAGCCATGTGAAATAGTAGACTCCTCTCTTCTCTGATGTGAGCCCTTCCGTCTGTGCTCTTTCTTATCATTTACCAGACTCATGCTTAGGCTATCAGGCTACAGAAGCCTCCTTTGCACCTTCCTAGAGAAGATAGCTTGACTGCTTGTCTCTCAATTCACAGGCTTGTGTTTTGCACCCTTCTCTCTGTAAACATGACAGCTGCAGGGACAATGGCAACAGCCGGTTTGGATGGCTGCAAGAAGAGGAATGGACTTCAACCTATAACCCCAAAACTCTGTATAATACAAAGACTTGAATCCATCAAATCACAAACTTGCTAGAAGAATTCAGTGCTTGTCAACATTTCTGTGAACTGTTCCAAAATGTGAATGCTAGCTGATGAATGTCAAGCTGGTTTAGACAGTCCAAGGTTGGTTGGAGGTTTTTTTTCTCAGAATGATGCCGGAGTATTTTGGAAGGAATATTACCGGAAGCCTGATACATTTTTCATAGGCTGAGAAATAAAAAAACTAGTGTCATTCAGACAGAGCTTGCTTTAGTTTTGGTAAATCTTATTTTGTTTGCACTTCCTATCCCTTTCTTAGTTTGTCTTCACTATTTGTTTCAAACAACCAGTGATACAAAGCCATTTGAACCCCAGTGTCATGGAATTGGTTACATTTTATCAATGCCCTTCAATTAATGCAGAAATTCATCTCTGTTCCAGCCTCTTCTCTGACCTGAGATATTCTGCATCCTGACAGATCAGTACCTCTCATAAAAATCAAAGGCTTAGGCTTCAACATTAAAAAGCATCTATATTTTACTTTTCTTTGTCTGACATTTTTGTCTGAGAAAAAAATAACACCTTACATCCCAATCAAGCCAGAGTTTTATAAATAAATAAGGCATGCCTTTCAGAAATCAAAACCTGCTTGGTCAGCAGCAATTGATTCCTAACTTTAATAATAGAAGATGCTCTGAACTGCTAATACTATTACCAGAAGATTATTTGTGAATCTATTAAAAAAGGCCTAAAATTAGGTTCATCCAGAAAGTGTAAAAGTAATTAGCTATCTAATAATCACAGGGACTTTGTTGCAGCATCTCCTGTCTGAAATATTTGCGCTAGATTTTTATACCTTGAGGATGCACAATTTCATTTCACGTTCCAGAAGAAAGCTTATCTTCTGTCCTGTATCCTACTTCCTCTATCTGATGTCCTAAATTGCACTTGAAGCCTTGCTTAAGAATTTTTCTAAGGTAAACTACTTCATTTGTTTTGGCACTATCTCTTCACAATTTTTTCAGTTGTCTTCATGCTTTCACTAATACATTTAAAGAGGATTCCACCATGCATGGTAGATGAGAGACATGTAAAAAGAGATCACTTCTTATCAGACGAACATTCCTGGTGCTGGAGAGAAAGTATGAATGATACTGGTTTCCTTCAGAATTTGGCTTCACCAGACCTAAAAAAATCAGAATTCATTAGCTGTCCCCATGTACAATGCATGTGGAAGATGGATTAACTGTGCTTCCTTCTCTGGCCTATGGTACGCTATCTTTTCCTGCATATCTACTGAGAGCTCAGCAGTTCAGATTTAACACCCTTCCATTGTTGTATTGTACATCTTCTGCATGGAAAGAACAAGATTTTACCCCTATTATTCTCATATACATAACTATAACTTCCTTTATATGGAAATTGCCATTTCTCCAGAAGCCTTTGAGCTGGTCTACATTGAGGGTACCCACCACAATAGAGTAGACAGGCAACTCACTGCCCCAGCAAAAGTTCACAGACCTGCCGTCTTCATGCACACACAGAAGGCTCCTGCACTGCCAGCTTCTAGTTGCTGAAAAGGGATACCCTGGGAACCCTCAACTTTCTGAGAAGCAGCATTGTTTACCTGAACGTGATCACTAGGAGCCAAAGAAAGGGTGAAAAATAATAATCTGCAAAGCTGATCAGAATGTGAACCTAAGCTTCAAGAGAAGTCATTGCGTTAGAGTTTTAGTCTTTCTTTTCTCGCAGTACAGTTCCTAGGACCCTTCTCTCTTCTCAGTTTCAGCCCACACAAGAGACATGCAAATGTTACATTTCTGAGCAGTAGTGCCTGGCTTATTCCTCTATTGACTCATCAATGCTCACCACCACCTCTTATGTATTCACAGGAAACCCACTGTTTCCCTCTGTTTATGCTCCCTGTTGTCCCACTGTGCCATGGCAATTACACTCACAGTCAGAAAGGCCTCCGAGATAATCATGTATCTCCCAGACGTGGCATCTGATCTTCTAGTCTCTTTGGGAAGACTTTACTCACCATCCATTCAGTGACGTTCTCTGTTTCAGCTGGTTACAAATGTTCAGATGGCAAAAATTCTGGCAGCAATCTTTCCAACTTCCACTCATAAAACCATCTCTATTCACTTGCTAGATTGAAAATAGATGCTTTAAACAGTAAGTATTATTATGTTTGTGGGCTTTGTTTATGGTCTTCTTATTTCAGTGCAAAGAAAAACAGCTGAGAACAATAATTGAATAGAGAGCTGCAAAGCACCACAGATTAATATAAAATTATAAGAACTAAACAATTCAGGTTCTGTAATAGTAAACATGTCTCTCTATCCTACTAAAATTCTTTGAAAGAATTACTACAATGACAGATAAAAGCAAACCAATTAATGAGTTATTTCCAAAGACTTTTATAAAACCAAATCTCCTTGGAAGTGACTCTTAAGAGTATTTGGAAATCATAGATGCCTGAAGGTGAATTCACATTAGAGATTTAATTCAAATCCCCCCATCTTTCTGTGCTTTGGATTGCATTGTGGAGCCACCTAAGAATGCACAAACAGGTTTCCTTCCAAACAGAACTAAACCAGAAGATGCTGGCCCAAAGCAGTCATGTCACACTTCAAATGCTACTGGGTATTTAACCTCCAGACTGTCCTAGAAGAGATCTAGCTGAGTACAAACCCCCAAAACGCGTGAAGCATGTACATGAGGAACTCCAACTGTTTTTGGTCTATAGACTTGCTCCTCCTGAGCTGCTTTGCTGGCTGATGCAGAGCTAGCTGGGGGCTCACAGTCACCCGGTGAAGGTTACCACACCAACTTACCTAACACAAGCTAGGATGTCCCTTTAGAGCAGTAAAAATTAACAGCATGTGACAGACAGATGATTAGTTTGCCTCTCAGGTGGTAAAAAAAAAAAAATCCCTCAAAGCAACCTGCCATACGGGGAGAACTGAAACGCGTTGGGGCGGTTGCTGTAAAGAAGCTCATGGCAGGAGAAGAGCAATGCAGCTCCGCACACCAGCAGAGTGAAAGGTCTTAAAGGCAGTTAATGGGCAGTGGGTCCGATGGAGGGGCTCAGAGGATTTGAAGAGACCCTGCAGGGTGAGGGTCAGACTGAGAGGGAGCAGTGGAGCTTTCTTCAGGTGTCTGCAAAACAGAGATTAGTGCTGTATGTCTTTTGGCAAACTCTCCCCCCTTTCTCAGCCGCAGAGCAGAGGAGGTGGCAGCAGGAACTTGCTGTGCCCTTTGGTGCAGGCAAAGCTGTTGGCTCTGCTCTTGCAGGCGACTGCCTGCTCTGCCTGCACAGCAAGTTGGCCCTGTCCGTCTTGAATGATACCGCCCAAAGAACAAGGGTCTTCATGGGTGCCCCGGCTTACAGGACGCCTTGCCAGCTCCATTGCCTGGGATGGGCTCCGACGGTGCCTGGTACAATTGGCCTATGCCCGCAGGCATATCCTCCACATTTCTAATATTTTGACCGGGCTAATTGCAAGTATCACAAATGACAAGTGTCCTGAGATACTTCACTACAGTCAGATCATTTCTAGCAACTAGTCTAAATGTTAAAGGCAGAGAAAAATGTATATAAGATCAGTAAAGTCACCGAGTGCCCCTGACGCCAGGCTTTTCTTCTCATTCGAGTACTGAGACCCTCCATACGTTGTTTAATTGTTATCCTTGCATTTCTTTAGCATTTAAATCAATGTGTTCTCAGCAAAACAACATGTTCTCAAGACTGCAGTCTTATCTGAAACATTTCCCAGGTATTTTGTTGTTCTTAAGTGTCCCCTACCTGGAAATGCATCTTGGCCAGCAATCTAGAAATGGAATTGCAGGTACTGTTTGCATTGGCGCTTTCCTGCAGCTCTCTCCTTCCTCTCTGATACAGCTTCTCTGCGTGCAGCATCAAATTACAATGTCCTTTTTCTACTGCCATATTGTATTGCAGTCGGATGAATTTGCTGTCTACATTTAGGCCTGTTTCAATATGCCCTCAGAGGTTGGTATTAATAATAATCATCATCCTTTTCAATATTAATTCTCCATAACAGACTTCACCAAGTGCCTATATGTATAAGGGTCCTTCGGATCCCAGCTTCATGGCTCTGGGCTTATTTACAGAAAATACTTTCCAGAAAATACTTTCCAGAAACTGAGTATACTCTCTCACTGCTTAGAGAGAGAAACAGCAGTTGAAAAAGATCTGTAAAAAACAAGTGAATTAACTTGTTTTGATGCAAACAACCAAGAAACTTGGCTGAATGACCCATGTCAGCATCTTTTGGGCATTTCCTCCACTTTGAGGTACTATGACATCAGTTATTTTTTGTTTATTGAATATCTTGACAAATCAAGGCTTAATTCCAGCTGCAGTTATTTCAGCAGGGTTGCTTCAGTGAAAACAAAGGCGGAACTCGCATCCAGTGTGCTGTGTTAGTTCACCTCACATTCTTTCTCTCTCCCCCTTCCCCTTTATTTCTAATGTCTCCTCTGGCTGCCTTTTTACTGAAGAAGCATAGCCAATTACAGGACACTTTGCTTTCATTTCAAAAAGCAAACCTGGCTGCTCTCCAAGATTTCTCATTTTAAGTTACCTGGAACATCATTTTAAACAGGAACCACATGTATTTACGAGTAGGCAACCCAATAATTTCATTCTCCACAGGAATCTTTGGATGCATACATTAATGGTACAAGCATGGGGAAAAAAGTTATTCTGAATGAGAAGCCTAGTGTTTACGAAAGCAGTGTTTGATACTTCAGCTGAAATGGCCCTTTACAGAGAAAAAGAAATGCTGAAGCACTGAAGGCATTAAATATGCATTCCAATCAGTCTTTTTAAAAAAATAAATCTTGCTATCACTCACAAAATACCACAGGAGGGTGGAATTTGGTTTCATTACCCAGCATGTTAAATCATAACTAGGCATGTGTGATTTAATATAGCAGAGTGATTTCCTGATTTGTTTTTAATTGCCAATATACACAGACTGCCTTTTCAGCATGAGTTATTTTTATTTTAGATGAAAGAAAATGGGAACAATAACAAAAACTTCATGAGAAAATACTTTTCTGTAACATATCATATTGACTCTGTCTTGCAAAATGGGAGCTGCCTGTACAGAAAGCCAGTTTCAAGAAATGCCAGGATGCCCAGAAAAGGAAAGTAACTGCCTAAGGTCCCAGATCAAGACAGGATTCAAGCACCTCTCTAACTGCAATGGGACTTAAAACATGCTTTGTTTAAGCACATACCAAAAAAGTCCTCATAAATGAGGAGTTTGTTTTATATATACATACATATATGATATATATATATATTTATTAATCACTGTTCATTGAAATGGATTCATTAATAAGAGAATCACATGTAACATATGCCTAACATGGTTCCCACTACATGTTTATACATAAGTTTTATTCTGTATTTGCCCTACGGCTGAAGGTAGCTTGTTAGGAGGGGAACTGGCATTTGTTCATTCTCAGCTCTTCATCTGCATTAAAAGATTCACATTCTCATAACATTTTCATTTACGTCCCCTTCAGGCCAATAAAAAGTATAATCATTTTCCTCCCCAGTAACTGCAAGGCCATCAGCTTTAATTTCAGTACACTTTTCTCTTCCTAAACCTTTTTGTCTGATAACAGCTGGTTAATATATTTCTTCATTATGCCCCTTTTTCCAAATGCAGCTATGCCATGCTCCCAGTAATATACCTTCTTGACAACACCTTTGTCCTAATGGTTTCATCCCTTGTAATTTTATGCACATCTTACTGATGGATGCAGGATGTCTGGCAGGTGTATATTACAGATTCTATTTCCTCCACCATATTCATCCAGTTCCTGTGCAACATAAATCATATCTATAATAAATCATGAAGTCCAGAAAGGCTTCAGTTAAAGTTACCGGGATGGTGGACTCTGATACAGATTTTATTTGCAAATAAAATTCTATTTCATTTTCTCTGGTGCCCTTTCAAAGGTCTGTACAAAAGCCTTGTTTATCCATTTGATCCTGGGAGATAAGTAGCAGTTCTAACATGCTTTAGAAACGTATTTGAAAATGTTTCAAAACAATTGTGGACCGTTATCAAACAATTTCTTCGGATAATCCAGAAGCAACCAATAAACTCTGTGAGTTTTTAGTATTCTGGCCAGTCAACAAAACTATATGCTGCTTTGAACACCTGGGACAAGCACCAGCTATAGCTAACGACATGACTGATTAATCATCTCTGCAAAATCCAGATGTAACCTCTGTCTCAGCTACGTGTCCTGTGACAACGCGAAGGACTTGAGACCCATTCATTTTCTGACACTTTACCACCCAGAGCAATTATTAAACTTAGAAACTGCATTCTCAGGAGGCAGCATCTTTTCTGAGGCTGCTCTTTCAAAACCCTACTTACTCAAAGTAATTCTGCACACTAACCCATAACACTCTTTCAGTGCCTTCTCTTCCATGCTTTAGGAGTACCTGAATTCCAGACACAAGTCTTTTGGCATATCTAGTTAAAGAAATACTGCTGGCAGGTTCTAAACCAGATAAGTGTATTCAAACGGACATGTTAACGTTGGGTTGAACCTAGTAAATATTGTCATCTTTGTCAGTGGACTAGACCTTTTTTCTTGCTCATGACAAATCAGTGATGATGCTTAAATAAAGGCAAACAAGCGACATAAAATTTCCATAAAAGTGCTAAAAGACTGTCCCATAACTTAACCTGATAGGTCAGATACTCTCATTGCTCGAATTCCTGGCAGAAAAAGAAATCCATCTTGTAAAATAAAGAAAAAGTTAACAAAATCATATAGGCAAGAAGTATACTACAAGTAGCATTAGTAATTTTGGTTCCAGTTCAGCAAAGCTCTCTAGGATACACTTAATTTGACTGGTTTTCTGAATCACAGTCTTAATTAAGATGTTCTTAATCACCTTTTTTATTCAGTGAACAACAATGTTTTTAAAACCAAATCAAATGGAGATTGTACCTACAGTACTAAAACAAATTAAGAAATGGAGTAAGGCAGTGGTGAAAAAAAGGGAACATAAAGTCTAAACCATTTTAGAAACACAAAGTTATCATTGAAATATTACAATACCTAAAACCAAAGCCTCTTCCTACTTGCCCCTCAGGTTAGCCATCATTAGTGTAATTGGCTGATTTTCTAAATGCACCTTCCTTAGGAAAAACCTTAAGGCAGAAGATCTGAAGGAGGAGAGCATGAGTGGCTCCCTAAATCATTTCAAGTGAAGCTCTCCATAAAGCCAGAGCAGCACAGCACGAAGCTTAAGGACATTGTACCAGAGGCTGACAAATGCAAACTGTTGGTGGAGAGAAGGTGGCTGCCACAAGGACAGACAAAAGAACTAGGAACCCTCAAGGACCCATGAGAGTCAGGACAAAAAGCACGGGGATCCAGAGGAAGTGTTTAGTTCAGGCAGGAAGCTGAGGTGGTCCTTGCAATCTGTTTGTCGCTGAACTGACAGATTTCAGGCTGAAAGCACTGTGAGGCCTTTGCAGGCATAACAAGAGTGTTGTGCATTCTTCCTCTTCCATACCAGTGACAACTTACATCTCCTCCTCCTTGTTGTGCATAAAGGCGGCATCAAGGAACACTGTGAAGATCTCAGTGCAGTTATTTTGTTTCCCATGTCCAGGAAAGACGGATAATGGCTGAAGTCTGTCAGGGTCCTGGATGCACTCAAGGGTTCTGCAATTTCTTCGCTTTCTTGTTTCGGGGCCTTGGCTTCCTGTACTGATGTACAGCTACAATATGGTGCAGCGGTGTCACTTTGGGTCAGACTGCTGGGAAAGAGCTGTGAACGGTCCCCGTGAGAGCCTCCAAGCCTCGCCTTGCAAGTTGCGTTCAGGCTTAGGCCCTTGCTCTTGGTTGTTGCTTAAGAGATATCTGTGTTTTACGCACGTTTATGCCTAGATCCCAAAATCCTCTTCTCGAAACAGAAGACAGCTAAAACACTCCCCGACAGATCCTTTTACCAGCTTTTAAGACAAATCCCCAGGTGCAGTAGCTAGGTTAAGGAGAATGCTCGGACTGAGGGCTCATCTCCACATGAATGGAGAATTTCTTAACTTCTAGCTAGTGGTTAACCTGAATCTCTCCAAATGAAGCTCAAAGTATTCATATTTCTGTTGGCAAGAAAGGTGTGGCAAGACATAAGGCTAGACATGTTACCTCTTGAAGTCTAAAGGAGAAAGCAGACCATAAAACCAAGAACTTCTAAGGTTTGGTTTCTGGATATGTCTTATTCATCTCATCCAAAACATAAGTCGATGCATATTTTGCTTCATCGGCAGGGTATTATTTGTGTGGTAGACACAAACATAGACACAATACCTGTGTGGATAATAGCCCACTTGGAGCTGAGTGGCTACCTCTTAATCAGCACCGTCTCCCACCTCTTTGATCCTTGAAAGTATTTACCTTATATTGAAAGCCAAAACCTCCTCTAGCCAACTAAACTATCAGCTGCACAAACTTTTGAAAAACAGCTCCAAAGTTTTTTCGACCAAAAAAAGCCCAACCTGGTTTGTTTGGTACGGTCTATTCTCTATAAACTTGTTTTGCTTTTCTGTTCATGGGTCTGTTCCCTTCTGGAAATATAGGATGCATCTGCTTGCTTGGTTGTAAAGGGCTTCTGTGTGATGAATCACTCATATACATGCCTGTCCCACATACAAACTGCCTTGCAGAGGTATTCCAAAAATTGGCTTCACTCTTTAGATCAGCAGCTGCAAGTTTGGGTCTGACTGGGAGCTTTGCGACACTTCATACTTTCGCCTGTGTAATTTTTGTTGTTTGACAGTAAATTTCTGAACTACTATTCCTGAATTCTTTGGGCATTTTTTCGCTTTGTTTTTCAAAATACACTATTATGCCAGGATAGTTTTTCCCCCCTTAACTTATTCTTTAAGCACAACTCTGAATTTTGTTCTCTGCTAAGATCGTGTATGCACCAACTCTTAACCAAAACCCTACCACATTTGTACAAGTCTTTACATTGACTTCAGTGGGGCCTGAAATAAGTTTTAAGCAACATGGGTAGCAATTTCTCCTGTCCCCTAAACCCTGGCACTGCCCCTCTAGAGAGCTTTTGCTCTGCATCTCTCTTGTCAACTTTAAGTATCTTTATTTTATTTTGCCAGCATCACTCTTCCAGCTCTGCCAAGAATGGTTTGCAGCCTCCCAATTACTTTTAAACACATCTTTCGATTTTAAGATGAATGCAGATAAACTGTAACAGCAGGGTGTAGCTCCATTTCCACATAGTGCTTTCAGAGCTTTGAGGCACTTTCTTAGGTAGTGTCTGACAAAGTTGCCTAGGTGCTTTCCACAGCAGTTACTTTTTGTGGACTAGTTGATTTTGGCTGATAAAATCTTTGTTTTCAGAGAAAACAAAAGGGAAAGGAAAAAAATATCACTGAATTACGTAAAATGGAACATTTAAGTCAGCAAACTGTCTCCAAATAACTAAGAGGTGAAACAATTATTTCTCCAAAAAGTAAAATGAGGGTGGTCTCTGCTTTTTGAGCATAAATGCCCACGTCCATTGAACTGTCTTAGGTCCAGGTGCCTAAAAACAAGACTGTGTTAGCTAGATTAGGAAAAAAAATGAAATAATAATAAAAAAAAAAATCCCTGAAGTGTCTGAAGGAGTGACTAAAAGTTTCCATGTTTTGCAGTGGACCTAAGGGGAAAGAAAATGAAGATGTATCAGGAAACATGGAGGAAAATTGTTACAAGGCGTGGTTATTTCTGGTGCCATTCTCAGGGGTTTAGCTCTTGGGTCCCTTTGTGAACCGTAGGCACTGCTGGCAGTGTACCCAGCTTTGTTGTAGGCTGTGCTCAGAACACCTTCAAGGAGCAAGATTATACAACTCTAAGAGTAAAGCAGAATATTTCCATTGGCAGATAACACATGGCATTAGGGTTTTTTAAAAGCAAGTAAACTGGAAGTTAGCTCATTTCCCAGGTTTTAGAAGTAAAGTGGTAAAGGAAAGACTTCCGCTGCGTTTCCGCTACATATAGCCAACGGTACCCTAAAATTTCAGCCTTGCTTACAACAACATTCCTGCTACCAATTTACACTTAGTCGTAATACAAATATAAAGCATTCATGCAGTTCATCTGCCATGTGTGCCGTGTAGCCGTGCTGTCAGTGCTGTCTACAGCAGGGATTAGACCGGGGCGCCTCCACACGCAGCACTCCTCTCTCGCTCGCACAGAGCTGTATGCAGCTTACTATTAATACTCGAGCAAGCCACGCTTTACCCCTGGTTATCACACTGCGGTTCAGCCAGGAATTGCGGGCTTCAATAAAGAGTTTTGCCAGTAAGCAACACAAACGTTAGGTGCCCTTCACCAGTCTCAAAATACCTCGTTTTCCTGGATCGCGTCCATAGCCTGTATGTCAATGGTAGCCCAAGTGACTCAGTCGGAGTGGAGGCATGAAGTGGGGGTTTTAAGAGAGATATTCATGCTGAATCAGATTACTTCATTTTCACGTAGATTCGTGGCATTCTGGGTGCGGTTGGGAGACAGAGCCGATCCCTTTTGCGGCACTGCGCTCCGTAAGGGACCCCGAGGATGTCAGACCCAGGCCCTACCCCGTGTGTCAAGAGAGTGGGCTGCAAAAAGAGGCTGGTGGAAAAACCCCGCACTTGGCAGCGGCCTCGGCCTGTGGCTCTCCGTCTCCCAGCCCAGCCAAACAAACCGCTGATAACACCGAGGCGGGCTGTGCGAGCCGCTGTTCGCAGCGGGGCTGCGTCTCTCCCAAGGTCAGCTATTTGAGGTACAATAAACAGGAAAATATGGCGCGGCGCGGCCCGACCCGCCCCACGAAGCCCGGACAGTTGCCACGGTGACACCGCCCGCGCGGCCCCAGGCGCCGCGTGCCCCGGCCCTTGGCGGTTGCCGCTGGCCGTTGGCCGGCGGAGCGGGCGCCACCTGGCGGCGCCCCGCGGCGCCGCCGCCGCCACCTGCCTGACCTCGGTCGCCGCCGGGGCCTGCGCTTGCGTGGGCCGAAAGGCCACGGAAACCGCGAAGGGGAAGGCCGAGCTGCTGAAACCCCACCGAAACCGCGGCGGGGGAGGATGAGCTCCCGTTTTGCAGCGGCTGGGAGCGATGTGCAGACTGACTGACCCGACCCAGGGCCTGCCAGCGGCCTGAGGCGGGGCTGCACCCTCCCAGGCCTCGCTGCCTGCCGGGTCCCTCCCGCCCCACCTCTCCGCAGGCCCCTCGTGCAGCCCCTGTCTCCTTCCCCATGCAGAAACACCGGCTTCGGGCGAATTTTCACAAGCAGAGTAGTTGGCAGGCTATAAAGGAGATGAACAATCCAGTTAAAAACCTCGGTGGTGTGTCCTTTTTGCTGCAGCAGATCTGCTGTACGGAAAGCTGTGGGTTTAGCACCCTCCTACAGACCATATGCAACGTGCCTTACTCCCATGCGGGGTGTACCGAGAAATCCTGTTAGTCCAGCAGGTCCCATGAATTACGCTGGCTTGCCTGGCTTGTGACCTCACATCGCAGCAGCTTTCTAAATTATACCAATTATTTGTCTTTGTGACTGGGGAAGTCCCCCTGTGATGCTATTTGAGCATACGCCAAACCCAAATGTGAGTAATTCTTTATAGCAAGAACAATATTAGATTTCCAGGCAAGCGGGATAAGCGGCCTGTTTAAATATACGTGATTCCAATAACTCTGCTCTACCTTCTAATAAATCATTTCAGAGAACATCAGCAATAATAACCTAGTCATTTTAGCATCAAAATAGCAAGAGTGTATTTTAAAACAACTATTTTTTCTGTCCCAGGAAATGGCCTGCCTATCTTCTTTTTAAATACTGTTTTTATAACTCCCAGTGGCCTGGATTCAGGATAGAGTTAATATTTTTCTCCATGACGCAGTAGGCAGAACATGCTGAAACTTTATGAAACCAGATGCGTATTCTCTACGATAAACAAAAACAAACTAAAAAAAAATCTCTAAGGACTCTGCAACTCATATGGCTTTTACCATCTGGCACACAGTTCTGGCACACGGTAAAGCTTTGCAAGTGGTATGTCCTTTACAGACCCTAATACATAAAACCCGTACGCCAGAGGCTCTTAGAGGCCACCCCCTTTAGCTGCAGACATCACGTTATAGCAGCATAAGATCTTCGATGAAGACAAAACTCTCGTGATATTTTAGATGGTAAAATTTTGCCGTTGCCTCCAAACCGTAACAAGTATGGACGCTGCCAGTGAGGGAACTTTTAGTGATGGTGCCTTTCTTTAGAAAGGTCACCAGTCACACTC
Source organism: Bucorvus abyssinicus (assembly GCA_009769605.1). Taxonomy (NCBI): domain Eukaryota; kingdom Metazoa; phylum Chordata; class Aves; order Bucerotiformes; family Bucorvidae; genus Bucorvus; species Bucorvus abyssinicus. The sequence goes on from CM020031.1 coordinate 35,705,886, forward strand.
AACACAGAGAGCTGGGAGTTGAACAAAGGCAAAACAGGAGAGGGGGGGTTGAAAGCTGCGTGCTTTAAAGATAATTCCTGGGTTATCTCTCGAAAAAATTAAAACAACTCGCATCAAGACATTTAGTAATACAAGATACCAGGGTTACATTTGATGAATACCAACCCTAATGACAAATATACTCTGTGTAAATCTGAGCTCCATGACTTTTGGCAAGGATATTAGCCAGCAGCTCAAAAGTCCTGGCATAGATTGTCAGCATGCCCATAAGTTTCTGCAGGCACAAATACATCTGCTAAATCATTCCTCTGTGCTTCTCTTCAATATATAAAGTCGTGTTGACTGCTTCATCGCCAAGTTCTCTGTCATAGGCCATGCCCAGCATGGCCTGCCCAGCATGAAGGGACTGAAGCCCCAAGGGTGCTCTGAGCAGGTTCCCTGAAGCGGTGTGGCTCTTCCCTGGCATCTAAGAGGACACTGAAAAGCAGAAGGCCCTTAAAAACACAGATTACCCTGAGTTAGGACCGTCCTCAGGGATTACTAGATTTTGATGCCAGAAGGCATAATCAGGACTCACCCTCTGAGTACTACACACGTGGTAGTGGTTCCAGCTTGTCTGCTCTCTTGAGTCAGCATCTTTTTGATCTGCTAAAAAGAGGCTAATTAAAATATGGGATGTCTGCATCTTCCCCAATCCTTATTTTTGCTTCCTCTGAGGAGTCATCACCACTTCTTCCTTGAACTAGAGCTGCAAAAGGATAAACACACATTATTTCATAGTTTATTCTACTCAGGGCAGGGAAGACTTTGCCCAAATGCTGAGGTCACACAGCAGCTCTTTCTGATGGCATCACTGATGAGGGAACATCCTGTTAGGCTGCTGCTGCTGTGTCTAGCTGCTCCTAGAATGCGGCAGTTGAGCAACGGGTCTTCCACGCAAAGCCTCAGCCTAATGCATGTACACACACAGAAGGTTATGCAACTTGCATGTTCAGGGTGGGATTTAATAAGGAAAAATTAATCCAGTCTGGGAAAATAGTGTTTCTTCTCTATTCCTACATCCACTTAAAATTTGCAATTAATTATATTTTTGCTCACAGATAATTAGATAACTTGATCTCTCCATTGTATAAATTTAAGAAGTGATTAGAACTCCGACCCTAATAATACCAGCAGCAACTTCCATAGCTATTCTTGGCCATTTTCTGTGACTAAGGGCTGTACCAAGAGAAGTGGAAGAAAACACCTTTTTTTCATGTGCCATCCAGTGACTTTTACTTCACAGTGCATTCTCCATTGTTCACAACATTCAAGTAGAGAACCTCTACCAACATTTCTATTAAAAGGGTAAAGACATTTTTAAAGAGATTTTTGATTGGAAAAAGCACTAAAATCTGACTGGTCCTAAATTTAATACTAAAGCAATCATAAAAGAATTTGAGTTTTGTTATGGTATATTATTTTTTATATTCCTAAAGTACTAATTGTTATTCTATTATCATCATTTATCCCTCTTACCGTAGCACCCACAAACTCTGTCGCAGGCTAAGATTTCGCTGTACTAAGTACAGTACCATGTAAAAAAAGAAAAAGGAAGAAAAAATAGGTGCATTCCCCAAAGCCTTTAAATTTAAGGGTACATACAAGTCCCATGTAGTACAGGAGTTACAAACAGGGAAGTACCAAGAAACGGTCTAGCCAGTTTAATCAATATGATGGACTGACAGCTATTGGGAGAGTCTAGCTACTCTCAAGGGATTTGCAGGAAATTCTGCAAAGGAGAATTTTAAGGAAGCGTTCACAGGTGGATGGCGTGGTAACTTTGCATAGGTTCATAGGGAAAACCTCCAAAACCCAATGCTGTGCGAGAAGCAGACTCCAAAAGGCATATTCCAAAATGTCAATGGGTGGATGATAGATGGTAGCATCTTAACATGACAGGAGGCCAAGGCAGGATCTTCAGCCTGATCTGAAGAGATGAGTGGGAGAAACAATGTGGGAGGAAGCCTGAGTGGGAAGAGCAGGACACTGCTCTGTAGGGGTTGAAGGACAGGGAGGCCATGTGTTAATGAGCAGGAGGGGATAAGTCCGTCAGAGACAAGACAAGGAAACCAGTCTTTGCAGCAGGATTTGTAATGGATTTGACTCCTTTTGTCAAGCTTAGAGGAGAAAAAAGGACCTGTTTTGAGCACAAGGTAGAAAGAAACGGCATAGTGCAGAGACACTAAATTTGCAGGATTTAAGCACAGTGCTGCTGCACAGCTCCAGAGATGCCTGAGTGATATCACAGGCCTGCGTGATGTTGAAGAAAATGATGTTGCTTTTTGTCTTGGAAAAACTTCCTGGGTAAGGATGGAGAATTACATCTCAGCCTGCATATGAGAAGGTTCTAAGAGGTTTTGTTGGGAGCGTGATAAGTGGAATCTCTTTTTCTATTAAGTGTTGAACATTGATTTCTGATATTAATAGGAAAATATTTATATAAATGTAAGCCTTGACAGTAACATCTACCAATGATACACAGTGCAGCACCATGGTAAAGTGAGTGATCGAAACCAGAGACTATAGCAAAGGAAGTAAGAGGTAAATACGAGTCTGGAACTTATGTTCAACGGATGCAGCAGAAACTACAATGCAAAAATATTCTGTATATTCCTTGACATTATACCTTGTTAGGCAAGAAAATTGAATAAAAACCCAAGTCAGAATTGCCTGAGAAATTTCATATTATCAGCATTTTTTATTACAGTGAGGAAACCAAAGGCTGTCCACATAATCTTTTTTAGCCATCTTGTTGAAGTTCAGTTTCATTTCAAATTTAAGGTGGTCTAAAAACCACCTGATGCCGATCTGCATGGTCCAGCTTTCACCACATTTCTGCTGCTTCTTTTCTATTACCAAGGTAAATCAATTTAAAGTTAAGCCTGGAAAATCATTACTAGTTTTAAGCAACATCAGTGGATTGACCTGATCTCCCCATGACTGCACAAGTCACTATCGCTCGTGCAAGGGAGAGAGCAGGAATGAGCAGTTCTGGATGGAGTGGAGAGGGGAGAGGCAGGACTGTCCCTTTCCAGGGCAGCAGTTTTAGATCAGCTTAAGCCAGCCATGAAACAGCCCTATCAGAGAGTCAAAACTGGTGTCAAACTTAGTGCTCTGAATGATAATTAGGAGGGGTCTCTACACCTCCTAAGCTGTGAGCATTCTTCTCCGCCCTTCAACACTTCTACAGTAAAGGAAAAATAAAAGCAGTGATTAAAAAAACCCTCTTCCATAAATTACAGTTTTTAATGGAAAAAAAAAAAAAAGAACTTCTGCCACAGATTTTCTTCCACATTTCTCATTCATTTCAGTCCTTAAGTTCTTCAGAAATGCATACATATGTTACATTAATTATATAGTTCAGATTGTTGGTGAGTCAAAGGCTGTAGCAACTTTTTGCTTTTGCTGAATTTCTCTATACTTAATTTATTTCCAAATTTAGCAAAACACAGTATCAATCTGAACAATTTAGTTTGCTTTCTGTTTTTTCAAATTATCATTAAAAAAATCCATGAAGCTCTTCATGTCTTCTGTGTGTTCTGTTTTTCTTTTTTGTGTCATCATTGGGTTTTTTTCCCCAGAAATGACTTTTTGAGCTTGTGCCTAATACAGTGATTATGCAAAAAGATACATTATGAAGGAAATAAAAGCTTGGCCGGATGTTTGTTGTAAAAACTCTACAAATATTCCATCACACATGTTATAAACAAAACAAAACCCAACCAATCAAACACCTCCCCCCCAAAATATTTGGCAATTGAAATTTACTGACATTCGTGTTTGCTGAACTTAAAAAGTGCAGGCTTGAGCTCACAGAAGCAGATTTTAGACCATTCATTATTTTATTAAAATAATTGCATGTTTGTCCAATCAGGTAACATGAATGATGTGTGATTTATCATGCTCAGTCAACTAAGCTCATAGTTAAAATTTTTAATAATGATAGTTGTGCAAATTATTTGTGACCTATAAGTGAATTTAAAAATGCGTTGAGTACATTCCCATTGTGAGTAATTTGGGGAGGGCACTGTTATCTGTTGCAGATAAATCGCAGGAAAAAAAGAAAAAATTATATTTGTCATTGTGAGTTAAATGTTTACCTCCGACTGCTGAGCTTGTTTTTCATTAGATCCGTAGATGCCAGTGAGGAAAAGCATTGTCCTTTTAGACCTATTTTGTCAGCTTCAATTTGCTCTTTAATTCCTTTGCCTGCTCTTTCCCCCCTCATTTCCTGCTACATTTCTATTTTTAACTATTGGGATCTGAAGTATGTTGCCCACAGTTTGCATTTTGTATTAGCATGTCATATTTTATATCAACATCCTATTTTTTTATATATATTTCATATAAACATGTCTTAACCCTAGGAAGGTTTCGTGAGAATCCTAACATCGTAAAAAAGGCTATCTAAATTTAAAAATGGGAAATCAAGTAGGAAAAAAACTTGAGAAAAGTCAACAAGGGCTTCTCTTGCAGTAATTGCCCTGAAAACTGCACAACAGATCCATTCTTAATGAAACAATACGCTGAACAGATCTGTTCTAATGATATAAGCGCATGCAATATCTTTCTTATTTTAGGAATCCATCAATATCTAAAAAAAGATGCTCAGAAATTAAATGAATAGAGTGTGTATCTCTAAAGTATGCAATTATGAAGAAAGATACTCTAAAAGAGAAGTGCTGAAACAATTCAAACTTATGTCAAAATTTATTAAAACTATTAATATATTCAGATAGTACAAGCAACAGTGTTCTGAATTCTGTGCAGATTGAGCAAAACCAAACGGGCAAGATGGTACTTGTCATCAGCTGAAACCAGGCACAGCTGCAGCCGTTGCTGCTGGGACTCTTTTAGTGGCTCTGGCAGTACGAAAGACTCTCCTAGAGTCAGTTCGTAGCTTCTGCCCTGTTTTCGTTGGGAGCCTAGCATCCTTCACAATATTCTACACACCATCTCTAGAGGCCCCTGTTAATGCTTAAAGGCCTCCTGTTCAGGAAAGTTAACTTTAAGCATGTGCTTAATTGCTTTCCTGAATCAAAACCTAGAAAGTCGACTTTGTTAGTGCCATTTATAATAGATTTTTCTGGGCACAGCAATTTTTGTATTAGAAAAAACGACCCCCCTTGATGCCTTATCCTTTTTAACAACTTGATATTCTCATCCGGCATTTTTTCAATCCTACATTAACAGTGAAGACTTCCTATTGAAGGTATAAAATAGTCCTTCTGAAAGACATGAGAAAGGAAACAGCCCAGCAGTGTGTCCACTGAAACTATGCTGATTCTGTTCTGACATTCCCCAATGACAATGAGACAGGAGTACCAACTATTTCTCATAGCTTTTCTGGAGGTTTTCCTAATTTTTCTCCTATAAACCCTCTTGTGCATTGTTACTTGGAATCAATAACTAAAAAAAAAACCCCTTTTCTTTTTTCAAAGGAGATTCATTTTCTTGTAACACTTGACCCATGCTATTAGACTAGGATAATCTATCTATCCAATAGAATCAGCTTAATTACCTAGAATTTATGATATATGATAGGATATAGGACAGCTATCCCATAATATGCGATATTGTTTAAGCAGTTTCTATATTGCTTGAAAAGAATAAAAATGATGTGATAAAATTATCTCTTTGGTCTCTGAGATACTGATCAGTTTATTATTCTTGATCCTTTAAAACTGATGGAAAATTAAACCCTTTCAAAACTTCTCTTTTTAAAGAGATTCTCATCTATCAAACCTTGTAAAAATCAACAAATCATCATACCCTGCCCACAGAATCTGTGGCTAAATTTGCCTCTTTTCCACGTCCTCCAATGTGAGGAATATTTCTGGAGGCTTACGTTTTATAGAGTTGACATGCCAAAAGTTCACTGACCACACTGTCATCTTCGTAATAGCTTTGTTTGCTAGTTCGTTGTTTCTGAGTGCACTTGTTCAAAAGGATTTCGAAGCTGCTGATGCGTTGTATTTAGTTCTTTTGAAATGCTGAAAACAGTGTCTTATTATGTTTAGCTTTTTAGCTTACCTTTGTAACCAGTTCTAATTGTTTAATTTACCCACGCTCTTTTAAGGTGGACAGCAGAAAAATCCTCTTTTCTCAGATTACCTGGAGATTATCCTTCACTCAGCTGTCACTACATCGAATTAGTAATTAAATAGCTTTTCCAGTGAAACTAAAATTACAGCTGTGAACTCAGATGGAACTTAAGAGTTCAGGGCTGGGCCAAAGTTTCCCTGCGCAGCCTTGGGCAGGACTCTTAATCTTCTTGCACCTAAGTTTACCCTTTGTAAAATGGAAAAAGTAGCCCATCTCTTCTTTCCCATCTTTGTGCATTACTGAGATTTTAAGCAATGAGGATCAAGAGCTTTCACTAATTATACAATAAGGACCATAATTTGTTAACAAATTTATCAGATCCATGGTTTGAAGAATAAGAGTAGTCCCACTGAGATGCTCTGTATGAGGCATATCTTCTGAGGGTCGTTAGGACTATTCACAAAGGATGAAGACTATTGTGGCATTTTTGCAATTAGGATGCTGTTAAATTGCCTTCTTGCTTCCATTTTTAAGAAAGACTTAAAGCCAGCCGCTGGCTTAGCCAGCATGTTAATGACCAAGATAGAACTAAAAGAGACTTTATTTTGCTTCGTACCAGGACATTCTGAATCCAGGCTGAAGGTTAGATCTAGCCTACCGTTTCATGACACTGAAAATGATCCATGTTTATCTCTAAATATCAGGTGCACTTTTCTTCAGCTGTCAGTTAGACTTAATTCTGTTATTAAAGGATTTGGCAGTTTGCGACTATTAAAAACAGTTTGAAAGGGATATTGCTCCCCTTGGCTGAGTTGTGCATTTTAGCTGTATCACTATTTAAATCCTCTGTATTTTCCATGTCGCATGAATTCTCAAGTGTCGTCTTTCAGAAGAATGGACACCAACCTTCAACACAAGCATACAGAGTATACCTATCTTCCCAATGTCCTGTTCATGTATTTTATATATTTGTTTAATATTTACTGAAATGCACATAAGAGAATAATATCTGTATGTTGCACCAATGAAAAACAGGTTATAAAATCAACACAAAAATGAAATCATGAAAATTGTATATTCACACAAGCAGCAAAATCTAGAAATTATCTAAATTAAATCTTCCCAGACCTAAAATTCCTAAATGAAGAACAACTCAAGCTTTTCAGCATTTCTTGTATTAAAGTAACATGCCTCAAAGGAGAACAAATAAATTTAAACTGTTTTACATGGGACAGAAAATGAATTCAAATTTGCAGACACCTTCTCAGAGAAACCTATAACAGTAATTTCTATTCTTAGCAACAGAGGAAATTCTAAATTGAGTACCTTCGTGACTTATGTTATCTGATACCTACTGTTTCTCAGTAGTTTTTAGGGGGTAGAATGAATTCCCATATGAGGAGACCATGGGCATGCAAGTATTTGCTCTATCGATGATACAATAACTTTCTATTAGAAGACGAGTGTCTACAGTAAAATGATTGTCTTTAATTGGGACGAAATAGCCCTATTGACTGAATTGAAATCATTCATTCCTGCCTGAAGAATATGCACTGTCTGCATTTGTATCATGTTTAAATAAGACCCGATCTTTCTCGTACTCACACGGGTTGTAAAGCCCTTACGATTGAAAAGAACTGTGCCTTATTCTGATAAAATGCATATGTTTCTATGCGTTTCTATGTGGATGTAATATATATATATATATGTATTTCCAAGCCATGAATAATTACAAAATACACAGGAAAGACTTCTCCAAATCTCTTATTTTCTAACATGTTATACCCTTGGTAGAGGGAGACTTCTCAGACTTTGAATATTTAAGCCAGTAACAGTATCTGTCTGCATCAAGTATGAAGTTAGCACCAGTTATGAATATAACCTTCCCACTGAGCAGTCACTAAAACATTGTTCTTTCTGATTCCTGTGTAAATATCTAGGTTGGATTCTTAATAAAAGTTCTGTGGACTTCAGTTGAAACAAAAATAACAGAACTATTTGAGGTTTGTTACAGTCACTTCTATATCCAGTTGACCTTGTCCCAATTTTAGTTTTGTTTCCCTTTTCTGTGCGGCTTCTGGGAACCTGCTATGAAAATAAAATCTACTCAGAGGGTCAAATCCTGAATTTCTTGCTCTGATAAAACTTCTATCTAGCTTTGCCTGGCAAAGATTTGAAAACAGTTGCCTTTGCACTCCTCATTTTTTTCTGAATCAGAGCAGTTCAACTGCTAAGGCAATGAGAACTTAGAACAAATTAGGATATATTAAATACAGTCAATTTGTCCCAAACTAAGATTCATAATAGTGGGGAAAAAATTACTACCAGTTCAAGCATACAGGAATTTTAAAAATAAATAGTGGTTGTACACTCAAAATTAAGAATTTGGGGGTTTTTTAAGATGTGAAAGAAAAAAAAAAAATGTAAACTAACTTTACCTGAGAAGCTAATATTAGCTTCAGCAAAGTATTTCCAATTCGGACCATATGCTAAGGACTAGACTATGCCTTTAAAATGCAAGTTCAGAGCACTGTTTCCGGATTTTCATCCTGAGATGAGAGGGGCAGAAAGAGGTAGTGCACATGCCGCTTCTTTCCTCCGTAGGTTAAGGGTATATCGTCCAGCTTTTAACACTGCACTGGGCTGTAAAGCAAGATCTACGCAGGCATCTGCCTCTTCTTTGTCCCTTCTCACCCCACAGCGGGAGCCTTTACTACTGGTGTTACCTACCTGGTAACACTAAGAAAATAAGCTGGAGTTTTTCTTTTCCTCAGCCTCTTGCTCTTCCTCAGCTTCTTAATTAATCAAGATGTAATTATCCTGAACTCTTTTGTAAAGGGCTTTAAAATGTTTAATAAAAACACTACATTGTTTATCTGCATTTATAATTGAAACAATAGGAAACAGTTTCAGGATCACTGGTAATCGTTGGAGTAGTTTTGCTTTTAAATAGCAACGACTGACATTCCGTTCAATGACAACCCAGTATGTACCAGCAAAGCTTAAATTTATGTCCCTGTTTCTCAATTATGCTAGAAATTTGTATCCTCTCTGATAACCTGGAAGAGTCTCAAAACTTAAACCTCAAAGATCTCATAAATCGGAGTCTGCCTGGGGACATAATATACATTTATTGTGAAATACTGCAACACAGAAATCAGAAGGCTTAATTCGTAGCCACCACTGCATTGCGAGCATTTCACATGCAGGGGATGATAGACATCTCACTGATAAACTCCTCTGATCACAGAAGTGGTCACAACAGCCGAGCACAAACATTCACGTGCGCAGGCCGGTGCCCTGCTAAGTGTTGCAGCTCTCCGTTATCACGGTTAATTGCCAGGCGTCGAACGCTGCTCCTCAGTACACTGTCAGTGGCTAAGAATAGATCGTTCGCAGCCCGGCCAAGCAACAGCAGATGAAGCACTCCACAATGCGGACCAGCGCTGCGGTGACCTCCACAGTGGCAGAGGTAGATTGCATACAAATTCGCCGGCTATCCCTTGCCTTTTCCCAAGTCAGCTGCATACTGTGGTACAAAATAAATGGCGGAGGGTTGCATGATGCATCTATGAAAGCCATAAGCTGCAATCCCTTTCTCTGCCTCCTGTTGCTTTTACCAGAAAC